>CM029459.1:59568794-60920454 GCA_017140185.1 Eucalyptus polyanthemos subsp. polyanthemos | reverse complement strand
GGAACAAAAAGTGAGGTATCCCGGTTCTAAGGTCACTGTCTGGGATAGAGGGCTTCTTTTTATTTAACCAGACTGGTTCTTGGACGACACGTCTTTTACACCAAATTAGGTGAATTCGTCATGGGTCACTCTTATGCGTTTGTTGAAATTATTCCATCGAGTTTGTTGCTTGATTCCCGATATTTCTTTAAATGCTGGTGATTACTATTCATTCTTCTTCATTGAATCACCCAAATACATCACTCATATATATAAAAGATGCATAGGCATTTTCATTTCGATAGAGAAATGCTTGGCAATGAACATCTTTCAAGGGTAGTACTTTTTTACAACATCAGAATTGACCGGTTTGGAGAATTCCCGCCCATCCATTTTAGTCAGAATTAAGGCTCCTCCGGGGAGTATCTTCTTTATTACATAGGGACCCTTGTAATTTGGGGCAAACTTGTCTCCAGGCTCTGGAAAGATTGGTAGTGTCTTTCTCAAGACTAGCTCGTTTACCTCAAAGTGCTTGGGTCGTACTTTTGATTGAATGATCGAGCTACCCTCTGCTGGTAACACTCTGTTAGTCATTTTTCGTCGATCATATTCAATTGCTCGAGCCTTTGTTGTGTCCATTCTTCCTTGGACAATCCTGCCTGGGATAAAATTTGTAGGGAAGAGATTTCTACTGCTATAGGCAAAACCGCCTCCATGCCGTAAACCAGGGAAAAAGGCGTTGCCCTAGTGGAAGTTTGAATCAAAGTTCGATATGCTGTTAGTGCGAAGGGTAACCTCTCATGCCAGTCGCGGTAGTTTTCAGCTGTCTTGGATAGGATTTTCTTGATGTTCCTGTTGGCGGCTTCCACGGCTCCATTCATTTGTGGACGATAAGGGGACGAGTTCGAGATGTTGGATTTTGAACTCCGAGAAAACAGGTGATCAATCAACTTGTTGTTCGGTTTGACCCATTATCGGGTGGCTGATGCTTCCGGTACACCATAACGGGCGATTATGTCACGTCTGATGAACTTCATAATGTTTCGTACAGTTACGCTTGCATAGGATGCGGCTTCGATCCATTTTGAAAAGTAATCGATTACGACCAAAATGAACCGGCGCCTGTTTGATGCCTTCGGGTTGATTGGGCCAATTACATCGATGTCCCACATTGAAAATGGCCACGGCTCAGATAACTGATGCAATTCAGTTGGAGGGACATTTATCTTGTCCCCGTGAATCTGACAACAATGACAGCTTCGCACATGCTGGGCACAATCACTTTTTAAGGGGAGCCAGTAATCACCCAATCTCATTATTTTCTTGGCCAACATACGTCCATTCATGTGAGGGCCACATATTCCCTCATGTATTTCTTGCATTATTTGTGTGGCTTCATTTGCATCCACACACCTTAGCAGGACTGGGTCATACGATCTTTTGTACAAATTTTCACCGCTGACGAAGAACCTCAAAGCCATTTTCATTAGGTGTTTTCGATCAAAGGGAGTGCTTTCTTTAGGGAATTCCTGCTTTTGGATGTATTTCATGATGTCGTAATACTAGGGTTTCCCGTTGGGTTCTTCAGTTATAGTCATGTAGTGGGCCTGTCTTGTCAGGACTTCAATCTTCAAAGGCTCTACTTCTAACCCTTTCGTTACTTGCAACATAGATGACAACGTTGCTAGTGCATCAGCAAACTGGTTATGAATTCTAGGTAGGTATTCAAACGAGACGTCCTGGAATTCTCCTACCAATTCTTCCAAGTAGTCGTGATAAGGCACTAGTTTAGCATCTCTTGTCTTCCACTCGCCCAAAGTCTTGAGGATAATTAAGGCGGAGTCACCGAACACTTTTAGTCTTGACACTTCCATTCGAATAGCCGCCTGTAGGCCGAGGATGCATGCTTCATATTCGGCTATATTGTTGGTGCATGGAAACATCAATTTTGCGGCCACAGGATAATGTTACCCATTTGGGGATATCAAGACCGCCTCGATGCCTGAACCTGACAAATTTATAGCTCCGTCAAAGAACATAGTCCATGTATCCTCTTTTACTGTTGAAATTCGGTCGTCTGGGGAATGATCCTCGCGTACTTCTTTAGGGCAATCTGCTAATATATCAACAATCACCCGACCTTTAACTGATTTTTGCGACATCACCTGGATGTCGAATTCTGAGATCAGGATTTGCCATTTAGCCAATTTTCCCACCAAGGCCGGGCAACCGAGCAAATACTTGATTGGGTCACTCTCAGTTACAAGGAATGTTTGGTAATGTAAGGTATACTGCCAGAGTCTGTGCAACACCCATACCAATGCAGCGCATGTTTTTTCTGATTTGGAGTAGTTTTATTCTGACGTGATGAACTTTTTACTCAAATAGTAAATGGCTCGTTCCTTCCCATCATGGGGTCCTTTCTATGCCAACATTGCACCTAGGGATTCACTATTGATGGTAAGGTAGAGGGTCAAAGGGTGTCTGGAGTCGGGGGTACTAAAACCGGGGGTTTCATCATGTACTGCTTTAGATTTTCTAACGCCAGTCGGCAGTCGTCATCCCATTTGATTTGTGCATCCTTCCCGAGAAGTTTAAAGAAAGGCTTTGCAGTTTCAGAAAGTTGGGAGATGAATTGCGCAATGTAATTTAATCTTCCCAGGAGGCTTTGGACTTCTTTTACAATCGAGGGAGGAGGCATCTCAAATATCGCTTTAGTTTTTGATGGGTCTACTTCTATCTCTTCACAGCTTTTGCTAGAAGTTGCCTCGGACACACATTTTGCTGGGTTCAAGCCCAACTTGAACTGGCGAAGTCGATTGAATAATTTTTCCAGGGTCTTCACATAGTCTTCTCTGTGTCTGGTTTTGGCGATCATGTTATCGACATATACTTCAATTTCTTTGTGTATCATGCTATGGAAAAGGGTGACCATGGCACGTTGGTAAGTTGCTCCAGTGTTTTTCAAGCCAAAAGGCATGACTTTATAGTGAAAAGTTCCCCATGGAGTAATGATTGCCGTCTTTTCCTTGTCTTCCTCCTTCATTTTTATTTGGTTGTATCCCGAGAATCCATCCATGAAAGAGAAAAGTTTAAATCCAGCAGTACTATCCACAAGAATGTCTATATGAGGTAGCGAGAAATCATCTTTTGGGCTTGCTTTGTTCAAATCGCGGTAGTCGACACAAACCCCGATTTGACCATCTTTCTTCTTCACCGGTACAATGTTTGCTACCCAACTAGGATATTGCGAGACTTCGAGGAAGCCTACTTCCAAGAGCTTCATTACTTCTTTCTTAATCTTTTTTGACAACTCAGGCTTAGCTCTTCTTAGCCGTTGCTTCTTGGGGGCTCCATCAGGGTTGGTTGGCAAGCTATGCTCCACGATCATTGGATCGGGGCTTGGCATATCAACATATATGGAAGGTTTGCGTCGATTTTTATTTCCTTTAGGCCATCTATGTTGCCCAAATTGATAGTGATAGTGTCTTCAGTAGTAGGGGCCTTACTTCTTCATGCCGCTCCCAATTCCATTGGACTTCGTCAAAATCATCGTCTTAGTTATCAGAATTGCTGTTATGGCTACCTATGGTGTTGGTTTGGACTATTCCCGTACCTCGCCTACTGTTAGATTACTCATGTGTCATAGAACAAATAGGCTAAGGGAACAAATAAGGTTAACAACATGCATGTTTCTTTTCTTTTGAAAAGATGATGAATTGTTTTTGAAGGTTTAAGACGAGGAAGCATGAGGAAACCCGGGCATTAGATTTCTTCTTTCATTTCATGGCTAGATATCATCAACGAGCCAGTTTGGTGTGTCTCCTCATGCCCTCAAAATGTTTTCAACTTAATTTAGTCATAGGTGGATTTACATTTTGGAAGAGTGATTTTAAAAGTTAGTTCCTTAGGTGAAACTGATATTGAGAACAAAACAAACCAAAGTTAAAAATGTACAGGTTCCCACGTAGGGGGATATGCAAAGAGATTAAAAAGGGTTCTACTCGAGCAGGCCTGCACCTATTTCCCTTGATGGTCTTTTGTCGATAGCACCCACGAAGAAATCTTCATACCAGTCACCAGTCACGCCTTCTTATGCTCCTAGCTTTGTGAATTTTAGATCATCCATGCCTCCCCATCCATCAGGAATAATGTTCTGATGATGGTCATAGAAGCTTTGGGGAACTGAGTAGTTAACATAGTAATAGAATATACCACTTGGTTGACCCAAGGTGTCCATGATTGCCTTTCCTCCACGCGCCTTCTTAGCATGTTCGGGGAACATAGTATAGGTGCTACGTACCACGAGGAGGTCATCTTTGCCATAACATAGCCATGGGGAACGAAACGTGAATACCCTAGCATCTAACAGATCTTGAACCTTGTCTTTCGGGATGGTACAATCATTTAGCAAGTATCCCAGCTCCCTTGAATGATAGTCACAATACTTGGATGGATCATAATTAGGGAAATACTTAGGAGGAGGACGCCTTAGTTCCCTAGAGATCATTCCCTAGTCTAGGAGGATGGGGAAAATAGTGGCCATTGATTTAGGCAGAGACGAGTATGGTCATGTGTTGCTTGAGGACTGGGGTAGCGGAGCCCCTTGCTAGGTTGTGTCAGTAGGGTCTTCTTCATTTATTTCGGCTTCTGACTCCTCATTGTGATGAGAGTAGAATGCATGGGCAACTTGCGCGAAATTTTCTGTCAGGTGGTGTACTGTCTCGCGTAGTTCGTCAACTTAACATTGAAGCTGGCTGAATGAGATGTTATCACATGTTCCTTCTAGTTGTTCCTCCTCAATGGCACCTATGAAAAGGTCTTCAAACATGGTGGTCATGTCCTCTGGCCTGTCTTTCTTTGCAAGTGCCAGCTGAATTATGTTATCCTCCCCCATGGGAAACTTTGAGCTTTCGTGGTTAGATCGCTTTAAAACACCAATCATTTCTTCCTCTTCATGCATCATCCTTGCAGGGCTTGGGAAGGTTTCGTCGAGGTGGGGGTATACAAGGCTAGCCTTTTTCTTTGCCTTCCCATCTCGGTGTTTATATCCTAAACCGAGGGTGTGGGGTCTCCTCAAGGCTTTGATAGGCTCGCGGATGCCTTGGCTTCCCTTGCCGAGCCCTTGACCTAGGGCAAAACCGTATCTAGCCATGATTTTCCCTACCATGATTGCAGCACTTGACATTTCAGGGACAAGGGGCGGAGTCCCTCGAGTTTTGTGTGTGGCAGATATGAGCTCGAACAATTGATGGCTGGATTCATTTTCGCCACTAGGTTCTACATAAGGGATGTATGTCTCGTGGTAAATTCGATGGTCTTCTTCTCCATGGATCGTGACTAGTTTTCCTTCAACCATGAACTTTACATTTTTATGGAGGCTTGACGGTACTGCTCCAGTTATGTGGATCCATGGGCGGCCTAAGAGGAAATTGAACATGGTGGAGATATCCATTACCTGGAACAAAGTTTTGAATACTGTTGGGCCTATTTGAACGTCAAGCTTGATTTTGCCCATTGTTTCATTCCTTGTCCCGTCGGATGCTCGAACGGAAGTTTTGGCTACTTAAATCTGGGATGTTTTTATTTTAAGATGACGGAGTGTCGATAGTGGACATATGTTTAGAGTTGATCCATTGTCAATTAGTACTTGAGCGACGTGGGAGGTGTTGCACTTGACTGATATATAGAGGCCCTTAGTGTGTCCTCTACCTTCCTCAGGGATCTCTTCATTAGAGAATGCCATTTGATCTTTTAAAAGAATGGCCTTGACAAACTACTCAAGTTTGGCATGCTCAATTGTTTCGGGGACATGTACTTTGCTCAATACTTTCATTAGGTATTTTTGGTGTTTGACAGACGTTTGAAGTAATTCTAGTAGAGAGATTTGCTTTGATAACTTCCGCAATTCTTCCACCACATTATATTCGCTGGCTTTGACTACGGCCAGAAACTCATTGGCTTCTTCATCAGCGACAGGCTTGGCAGGCTACATATTGGCTTGAGCATAGGTTCGTCTAGACCTTGTGACTAAGCCAACGTTAAGGCCATAGGACCAAGGAACTGCATTGTTGCCTTCGTACTTATAAGGCTGGGAGATCTCAATAACTATAGCTGTTCCTGCTATCGATACTTGAGGTATGGCTCCTCTCCCTTCAAAGACGCCTTCAGGCGAGGTAGAGCCTATCTCCTCCTTTCCCGTGTTTAGCACGGCGAACTCTTCATCCCAATTGATGACGACTTGTTATATAGTAGAGACTATGCCAGCATGGTTGGCACGTATAATTATTCTAGCCTCCATCATCCTTAATACCCTTTCTTTCACTGTCATTAAGGGTGGTACTTCATCGTCGGAATAATACCCAGCCTCTACCAGCCCTCGATAGATGTCAATAGTAGGTGCTTTGACATTTCTGATTTTGTCGGCCTCCGAATTGAATACAATGTTTACCTTGTTGGTGTGATCGGGGAGTGGATTTTTTTAGACCTTTGGTTTTGTAGTTTGGAATGAGAAGGCCTTAGTATCCAGTAGGTTCTGGATCCGATGCTTAAGGATGAAACACTCGTCAGTTGAGTGACCTACTTCTCCCATGTGATAGTTGCATTTTTTTGACAGGTCATAGCTGAAGAAGTTTTCAGCGTTGGGTCGCTTTGGCTCGATTGAGAGGAGGTTCTTATTCCAGAGGATTGCCAAAACTTGTGACGGAGATCCAGGAAGCGGAGTGAACTATCTCCTATTGTTATGGCGCTGGGGCGGTTGACAACTTGTGGTCTGTTGTTGACCTACGTTTGTCAGAACAGTTGGGGCTTGATCGGTGCTCGCAGTGTAGGTTGCATTGACATCTACCAGGGGTTCTTTGTCTTTTTCCATGTTGAGCCTTTTGCTGACGGGTGCAGGCTTAGTGAACCAGCCATCCCTTAACCCTATCTCAATCTACTCTCCTACTGGAATGAGTTGATTAAATGATTCAGCAATTGTAGTCACCATTTGATTATGGTATCGCAGGGGAGGGTTTTGATGAACACTTTTCTTAGTTTGAAATCAGTTGGTTCATGATTGATCTAGGTTGCTAGATTCCTCTATCTAATAGCATATTCTTTAAACAATTCATGCTTTTTCTTTTCCGTATGCTCGAGATCCTCGCGAGAGGGGTTAATGTCCATTATGAACTTGTACTGCTTGAAGAACGCCTCACTTACTTCACTCCATGTTTCGAGGAGGTTTATGTTCTTCGTGATGTACCACCTTAGGGCAGGGTCTACTAAACTTGACTAGAACAACTGGATCATTAGAGGCACATTATTAACGTACTGGGTCATTCGAACAAATTATATTTGCAAATGAGCCCTCGGGGAAATCGTGCCATCGTACTTTCCAAACTCAGGCATTTTGAATTTTTCCGGTATTTTGACCTTGGAATAGACAGAGAGGTCTACTGAAGTAGGATCTTGGAGACCTTGTAGTTGTTTTAGCCTCTATTCAAGCTTTTTGAGGCGTTTGTCATGCTTAGTTTTAGACAAACCGTTAGGCTTAGCTCTCTCAGCTGTGATTTGGTACGAGTCGTCCTCCAATTTAGGCATGTTAACGTCGGTATCCCTTCCTTGGTCACCCTTGGTGGATGATTGTGGTATCAGTACCTTGATTGGGGCCGAAGCGAGAGCAAGTTTGCCCTGAATGGAATCTATCTGCTTTTAGAGTTGCTAAAGTATGTTGAAGACTTGCTTCTTTCACTCTCCACAATTGCGACACGGCTTGGTACATTCTCTTTAGCCATTCTTGCTTTTGGGATTTGGTGAGTGTGGCTATGCTGTAATTACCTTCATTGCACACAACAAAAGTACGTAAGTGAGAAAAGTATAGAGAACATTGGCCCATGGCAAGGGTCGAGTCGTTTTTATTTATTAACAGGGAATTTTACAATGCCAAAAGGGCTCTTTATACAAGACAGAACGATCCTAATTATTCACATTAGAAATATTTAGACCAAAAAAAGTCGCCCATTTTTATATGCGATGGGAAGTCCCAATCTTGCGAAACTGCTTGTTTATTCGAATTAGCTTTGACACATGTCTCCTGCTTGTCTCCAAACTCCCTTCTAGAGATTCGATCCGTCCTTGCTAAGTAATTTTATCAACTACGTCGGAGATCGTTGGCTGCAGCTCCTCGAGAATCCTATTGTTGAGAATGTAGAATGTTGACGCGTGATGGGCTTTTTCCTGTCCTTTCAGTCTTCTAGGTACGACGATCCTTTCGGTGTGGTATCTATTCCATGCATTATGGATTGTATGAATTTCATCCGAGTAGTCTTGGCCTGCATGGGTGAAAAGGATTTGGAACAATCCCGGTTTGAGTGGTGGCGGGATTTCTTGGAGGGCCCTATACTAACAAGTCACCCTATATGGATAATATGAGTTGGCTCCGGAGAGACCCAGTAGAGGGATGGGGTCATAATATTCCAGCACAAAGCATGCTTCTCCTGCATTGAACCATTTGGCTCGCCATAAGAACGTCTCGGGAATAAGGTTTTTTTAATAAGTTAATCCAACGAGAGTATTCTCTGGTGGGAGAGTATTTTTCCAAGTTTTGAAACTTTTGCAGTGGGTGCTTAAATTTGTTGATTTCAAATATTTGCATAAGGTGCACAAATCCTATGACATTGGAAAAGAACCACATTTGTAAAATCTCTGGGGCGGCTCTCATGATTTTTCCTTTTTTGTCTTTGAAGCGATTAAGGGACAAAAATGTTTCGGCCAAAACCATGTTTACATATCCTCCTCCAAAAATAACTTGATTTACCACCCATGTGATTGAAGGATTTATGGCATTCTTTCAATAGGGGAAGATAATAAATCCAAAGAACACTAAGAGGAAGATCTTGCTTTTTTGAGTTATTGATTATTTTTCAAAACATTTAGCTAAAGATGATAGTGGGAAAGCATTGTTGTTGGCTTTAACAATTTCTTCTACCAAATGATTTTTTTTAAACCGTGATAGACTAATCACAGGGTTGATACCAATCAGTGGCTTAACAAGCTCTCTTCCCAGGGGCATTCCTATGGTGAGACTGTATTCTTCCAAAGTTGGAGTTAATTCAAATTTACCGAATACAAAGGTGGATGTTTCAGGGCACCAGAAATGTGGAAGTGCATGCATGACCCTAGAGTGGATATTGATTTGGAGCAATGGGAGGAGATGATCGATTCCTGTTTCAACATGTTCTTGGCCTAGCTGATCTAACTAATCCCACCATTTGAGGAGCTCTTCCTTTGGAGTAGGAATGAACTGGATATTGATTCTTCCCATCGCATATAAGAAAGGGAGTTACACGATCGACCTATTTTGCCATGAGCCAAAAGAAAACTAAGTAATAAAGAAATTATTTTGCTTTCAAAGAAAATGGCAAGCAAAGGAACATGCGCATGGGACGTGCGGCTTGATTTTTAACTGAGAAGGCTTGTTGAAATTACAAGGGTGTTTGCTTGTCGTGGTCTTGCATTGGCATCGTACCTTCTTAACCTCAGCTAAGAAATTCAGGGAAAAGAAGGCAACCTTTACACTGCAGTCTTGCGTTCAAGGCCATATCTTTCTTAACACCATCCTAAATATCCTATGGCAGCCCAGGTCCGGCGGCCGAGTTGTGTGTGCCATGTGTAGTGCTAAAATAGTAAAGCATGTACAACAGTTTATAATCACAAAACATTTTATTTTAACTAAAATTAAAATAAACCTCTAAGCTACTGACTTGCATAAAGAAAAAAAACAAAAATAAGTTACTAAAGTGTTTAAACAAGATAA
This sequence comes from Eucalyptus polyanthemos subsp. polyanthemos, assembly GCA_017140185.1. Lineage (NCBI taxonomy): Eukaryota > Viridiplantae > Streptophyta > Magnoliopsida > Myrtales > Myrtaceae > Eucalyptus > Eucalyptus polyanthemos. The sequence goes on along the minus strand of CM029459.1, from coordinate 60,910,679 downwards.
AATGGCCTAAGTCTTCGAATGTCCCTAGCGGAGTCGCCAAACTGTTGCGACCTTTTTTTCGGCGCCCCCTTACCCGGGGCGGGTGCCTATGTGGAGTTAATGGTTTTGGCTAGATCTATTAGGTTTAGGCCCGGACTCTCCCAAGTTCACCAATTCACGACTTAATAGTCCAAGTTTTTAATCTGTGAGTTAATTTTAAATAGGAGTCGCCACTAATCAATTTAGGGTGGGTCGATTAGAAACTTAAGCGAAATATCAGGAGAAATACTCGGTCCTGCACAATTAGAGAAGTGAGGTTTGGGGACTTGATTACACTAGTTAATCACTAATGTCCTTCTTGTACCTAATCTTATTTAAACCCTAAGGTTTTTTAGATTTTTTTGAGGGGGTTCCATGCATTTTGTGGAGGAAAAACATTTTTTGGACCTTTTACTCATTTTTGGAAAATTTTTTTTATTTATAGATTTTTGATTTTTTTTTGAAATTTTTGGAAAATATAAATCATTTTTTGGCTTTTTTTGACTTTTTTTTTTTTTTTTTGGGAAAATAAGGATATTTTGATTTTTTTTGATTTTTGATTTTTTGAAAATAAATTTTTTTTGAATTTTTATTTAAAATTTATAATATAATATAATATATTTAAAATGACCGGGTTAGATCTCGAGTTGGGTCTAACCCAAGTCGACGATCCGAGATCCGGACAAGCCCACAACGCGGGCCTGGCCCAGGACTTTTTTTAAAAACAAACTCCAGGCCCAAAACCAAAATAGGCCCATTTTTATAAAAACCTCAGCCTGAAGGCTACCCGGCCCACGCGTACAGGCCCGTCTCAGGCAAAAACCCTACCTGGTTCAAACCCACGCTCGACCCGCTCTCTGACCCGGTTCACAGCTGCGACCTGGCTCGTGGAACCCTACCCGGCCGCGGCCCGGGTCCGACCCGACGACTTAAGGCCGCGACCTGAAAAATTTGGAACCCTAAGGTTCCTGATTTGTGGCGCTGAGGCGGGGAGGGCTGAAGCGTCGCGTCGGCGACAGCAACAACGAGAACTAGACGACGGGAGGGGGGATGGCGACGGCGACGTAGCGGGTCTCCTCGATCAGGGATTAGGGCTTTGCGGAGGGGACGATGGCGACAACGACGACAGGTAGGGGAGGTGGCCAGGGTTTCGAGCAACGGTGACGGCCAAGCAGGGCTGATACCTGTCCGTGGAGAGGGCCTGGCACGACGGCATGGAGAATGGTGACGGCAGGGAGTAGTGGTCAGGACGGGGCAGCGTCAATGGGCCCTTAAACTCCAGATTTGGTGCGGCTTGGGCGAATCGGTCGTAGCAACAGCGTCGGGGTGGTCGGGAGTGCTCGGCTTGGTGTAGGGATGGCGTCGGGCAGCGTCGATGGTACCTGCTTTCTCCTCGAATCCGACCCTCCCTCCTCCGGCTTCTCTCGTTCAGCCCTCTCACACTCAGATCTGACCCCTCACCTCGGATCTCTCCCCCTCAGGCTCACCTGCTCGCGGATCTGGGTTTGCTTGCCGTCGGCCTCCCCCGATATCTCTCGGTGGGAGGTCGTTTAGCTTGCGACCCGATCCTTCGCCCCCTTTGCTTGCTCTTTGATTTCCCCCCTGATGTCTCTCAAGGGGAAGATCTCGGAGTTCGCTGTGCCCCTCGACGGAGCTTGCGACCACCTATTTATAGGCGAGGGGGGTCTGGTCGACGGAGGGCCTCGATCGCCAGCCTTCAGCTTGCCATCCGGCTTTCCTCGGTTGAACCAGCGTCCCATCCGAGCTTATCCAGCGAAGCGTGCTCGGCATTGAAGGCAGCCATTAATGGCGCTTGAGATCTGTCATCTCCGGCCGACGTTGGCCTACCCTCCTTGGCCATAGATCATCCTTTGCGCGTCGGTGTTGATGCGCATGAATTACAGAGGCGGAGAAGGAAGGAGCGAGGAAGAAGAAGAAGGAAGAAGAAGGAAGCTGGGCCGAATTTGGAAAAAAAAGGCTGGGCTTGGGCCCGTGCGGAGGGGAAAAAAAGGAAAGAAAAGGGGGCTGGTTGTTTTTGCTTTTTTTTTTTTTTTTTTTTTTTTGGTTGTTTTTATTTATTTTTTTGTTATTTTTTTATTATCCGAAAAAGGAAAAATAAATAATAATAAAAAACCTAATTAAATAAAAAACGAAATTTAGGCGTCAACAACTATAAACCAAAAAAAAAAAAAAAAACACAATTTGGTTTCGAAGATGACATGATAAAAGGGTTTGGTCATTTATAAAGATTGGAATTTAGAGAAAACATGTTTCTCACTATAAGCTGAGCCTCATTTCAAAAGCTTCTTGTTGATTTGAGTCAAATGGCATGAAAAGATTCATGTAGGACCAGTAGATCGCGATGCGAGAATTGCTCTTTCAACCGCCACCAAATATCTCAAAGTAAGCTAGGGACGAGTCAACAGATCTCCATGCTCTAACCACACTTACATTTCCCGTCGGACCGGACCAACCGAACCACGTACAAAGAAATGCCCATATCTAAGACTCAGGCCAGTACCACAAAGCGTACACCCCGGTCCGACCAGCGTAGTACAAGTTTCAAAGCATTGATTTTCAGCGATTCTAACAAGGGAAGCAAAGAGGGGCAATGCGAAAAACCGAAAGGGGCATGCTAGGATTTACCAGGCCCCTTCGAAGTTGAAGGAGGAAGGGCGCTTGATGAGGATGAAGCCCAGGACACACTCGTAGAACCTCGCGGACTCGGCCACCGACTTGCACACAAACGAGACGTGGTTCAATGAGAGCAGGGGCAGCTTCGGCTGCAGATGCATCGAGGAGGAGGAGGACTCCCTCAGCCATCTCTGCATATCCTCCTCCTCTGCGCTATCTCTTTCCCCCTCTATGTGTGTGTCTGTGTGTGAATGATGCTAAGCGTTTGCGAGCTTGATAAGTGAGCAGAATTACATGAAATGAGTGGAGGAGGAGGGAAGGGTTCATATAATGGCGGGGCCAGCACCAAAGTGAGATATCACGCTTGTCTTTTGAGACAGCAAAAAATCTCTGCCTTCACCCCCAAAAGAAAAGGACAAAAAAGAGAGAAATTGCAAAAATATATATGATGATGTGAGAGCCGTTTCTTTCAGCATTTTTCTATATATAAATATATAGGTGTCATTTACTAATAAGTGATGAATTGAGAAGGCCTTTTTTTTTTTTTTTTCAAAACAATAAATCGAGAATAAGTCCTAGAGAATCGGTGAGATTAATACATTTTATAAGAAATGATCATGAAGGAAGTTTCTTATTTAATATTTTTATTTTTTCAAAATGTTACCAATTTCACTTTCTACCTTAAAGGATAACATTATGGCTGTAATTGTTTATGTGTATATATGTTTGATCTAATTTTATATACTGGTAAATAAAAGTCATGAATATTCGATGGTCCTTTCTTTATGTAGCATCTCTCTTCTTTGAAAGGGCAAGCGATCAAGAATTCAAGTTAAGTGTCGATGATTTTGGTGAACACAACAAGTGAAAACCGATAGTTCAAAAAGTAGGATTTTTTAAATATTAATTTTTAAGATTATATATGTGCGATTATGTCTACATCCTTCAATCCTTTATATTGAAAGTGAAAGTGACCAATAATTCAAACAATGGAAAAAAAAAAAAAACTCTGCTTAAGTAGCCTCCAGCTACTAATTACAACATTCTTTTTTTTTTGTTTAATGTAAATTCAGAAATTTATCGATGTAAATCCACCTTTTCCACTTTACAATAATGATAATTGACGCCAAATAATTATGTGAAACTTCTAAAACATTATGGTGATCGCAGCACCGTTTCCCTAATTTAATCTTTATAGCATGTGTAAAAAGTTTCTGTTGTGGTTACGACGATCAATATCGCTTCAACAATTATTGTTCTATTTGGAATACACGTCACCATGTACTTCGTAGTTAGGAATGACCTTGTTCCCCACTAAAATGACTTGATGATAAAAAGAAAAAAGGAGAAAAAATTAATACCTCAAAATATTTAATATTTATTGTGATATAGATACCTGAAATTTTTATTGTGTTAATTTTTTTATTTATTTTTTATATAAATTATGCCCACCGCTATGCTAATATCCCAATTTCTTTTTGAGAAAAAATTACTCAATCTGTACTAAACATATTGTATAGATATTAATTCAATTCTAAATTTTTGTGTGAAATTTCAATCTAGTCCTATCGCTGACATGTAGTCCAATTGTCGTTGGCAATCCCATGTAGCACATTGCCACGTTCATGATTTTCAGCAAAAATTGGCCAATAGGAGTAGGTTAGAATTTCGCCCACAAATTTATAACCTGTTGCGACCTACCCATCGGGGAAGGGAATAGGTTTAGGAGTATTGCCTAAAAGGCAGGCCTACCACCCATGATTAGGCATGAGCTCTCCCAAGCTTATACCTCACGCAACATTGAGATGTTCATAGAATTTCGTAATAAGGAGTCGCCACTAGACTATTGGGATTGGCTAGAAACTAAGGGAGGTATGGGAGTGTACCTCACTTCCTACGCAACTCGAGAATTCAAGATCGGGGACTTGATTACATTAATTAACTAATTAGTACTCTTTCGGACCTAAACTTATTCATTTTAGAAAGACATTTTGTCAAGCGATCTAAATTAATTTTAGATCAATCCATTAACACGCGAGGTGATCATGCAGGTACGCAATAATTAAAACAATAGTTAGCAGCCAAGGAAAGTATTTAAATAATTTGTATGTGAGAGCAAACATTTAACATTAAGGAAAAGATAAATACTAATCTTAACTAGACTAAATGGATCAAAAAAGTAAAAGCATGCAAACAAGGGTAATTGTCTTTGAAGACAATTGAATCCTAAGGTAGAGCCCTAGAGGTTTACTCAATATTTTTAGGGTTAATACCCTGAAAAACTCCAAACTAGTATACATGTGACAAATTTTCCCAAAATTATTTTTTTGACCATGAAAAACCTCAAACTGGTATACATGTGATAAATTTACCCAAAATTATTTTTTTGACCATGAAAAACCTCAAACTGGTACATATGTGACAAATTTATCCCGACCGACCATAAAAAATCATAAATTGGTACATTTATGACAAACTTATCCTAAACTAATTTATTCAACTGCAAAAAACTCAAAACTGGTAAATTTGTAACAAATATACTCTTTGCTAAATTGGATTAATACAAAAAAAAAAAATCACAAAAGTTGTAAACTGTGACAAACGACGCGTAAAATCCTAAATCAGTATACCAGTCAACTGTCACGTGTCATTTAACTTAATAATTTGACAGTATAATTTAACAAAAAACTGATAGAAGGTAAATTTCTCACAAGTGTACTAGTTTATAGTAAATTTGTCAAATGTATACTAGTTTGGGGGTTTTTGGTGGTCATAAAAATAGTTTTGAGTAAATTTGTCACAGGTGTACCGGTTTGGGATTTTTAGGGTATTAACCCATTTTTTTAGCACACTTTAGAGTTAAGAAACTTCCATTTTTTAAGAAAATAGCTCGGAAAGTTTGTTTTTTAAAAATTTTCAAATGAAAATTTGAATTTTTTGACCTTTTTTTTTATTTTCTATTTTTTCTAATTTTTAATTATTATTTAAAAACTCGAATTTTTATTATTTTCTAATTTTTTTTTTGAATTTTGGGAAATCTTTTTTGAATTTTTATTTTTCCAATTTTTTGAAAAAATTTTAATTGTTGAAATTTTTAATATATATTTAATATTTAATATTTAATATTTAATGTTTAATATTATATTCGGGAAAAGGGGTCCCAACCAGGTAAAGCCCGTCCGGCCCAATGGACCCGATGACAAGTTGGACCTGACCCAATTGGATTAAAAAAAGGAAAACTTTTTAAAAAAATTAACTTTAATTTTTTTAATGATTTTCGTAATTTCTTTTATTCTCCACCATTTTGTCTTCTTCCCTATTTTGTCTTTTCCATTGCACCTTTTCTCTACATTCCTTTTTTTTTTTTTTTTGGTCGGTCATTTCCAGTCTTATTCTAACTCTCACTCTTAGACTTTTCCATTGCTTTCTTGCAGGGCGTGGGAGTTAAAACTTACATTTGAAACTAAATCGTTCCCACCCCAACCCCTGAGAAGGTGGGGATTCGAACCCCCCACCTCCCCTTCTATGTTGGAAGGGTGGCCACTAGAGCAAACCCCAGTGATTCTCTGCTCTCCTCCTTCCCGAAGCAAACTTTTGCTTTCTTTTTCCATATTTTGTTTTACTTTTTAACTTTTTATGTATTTTTCTTGTTCTTTTGTTTTTTCTTTTATTTTTCGTTTGTCTCTTCCCTATGGTCTTCTTCCCCACGTATTTTTTTCTCTCCGCCCATCTTCTTCTTCCCGGTGCCTCCTTGCACGTCTTCCCTCGAAACTTCACCTAGACAGCAACACCGGCATAGCAACCAGCGACCCTTCCACCGTTGAACCACCATTGTCAAACTATTGTCCACTCCAACTAGCAACGACCACCGTCGGCCACGAACTCTGGCGGCCAAACCATTTTCGGGCACAAAAATCCCCCCGGCTCAAGAATACAAGATTACTCCATGAAAATCACATGAAATCACAATGGAAACATAAAAGACAGGCACAGTCCGACGTATATAAGAGCAAGCACGAACTAAACCGAGCTTCAACCAGGGTTGCTTCTCGGTTCTTTCTAGGCATTTTGTCAAACATATGAAGTGCGCTACTATAACGATGTGTTTTTGGCTCAACCGAAGCTCGAACCATAACGGGATCTTCGACACATGACAAACAAGACATCAAAAACAAAAAGTAAGGCGATGCAGGCTGGAGCTCGTGCGAATTGGAGGGCCATGAGCTCAGGCCTAGTGTACTTGAGAAATAGAGCACACACAAAGGCCGAGGGGACTTACTTGGTTCGGGTGGGACGCTGTGGCAAACGGCAGCTAGCGGATAGGCCACCGTCGACGGCGGGCTCTCCTCGCTCTCTCTCTATTTCTCTCTCCTGGACTCTCACCGAAGAGCTCTCCCTTCGCAAATGAGTGAGCCCCTCTCTTTTAAGGGCGACCGGCAGGCATGCATGACCCCTACCACCACCAGCTTGCTAGCTGGACTGATCCGACTCGCAGATCATGCCACCATCTGCTTTGTGGTGATCCTCTATCTCCTTTTGCTTGTATTGTGCTTCTTTCTTCCTTCTTTTTTGTGGAGCGTGGTTGGCATGAGGGGAGGAAAGAAAAGAGAGGAGGGACCGGGCCTAGGGGAAAGAAAAGAGAGGCTGGGCTTGGGCCCAGGCCGCAAGAGACAAAGGAGAGGAGAATTGGAAAGGACTGGGCCTAGCTCGGTCCGCTCTTTTCTTTTTAATTAATTTTTTTTTAAATTTAGATTTAATAATTAGTGATAGTTATGTAGATGCTCCTAATGTCTACATGTAGCAATTTTAATGAAAACATACACGATGCATTTTAATGAAAGTTATTTATTTTACTCTTTACTTTTTTTAATGACTAATTCATAATTTTGTACATGATTAAATCCTAAATAAAATGATAAAATTTAGGTGTCAATATAATCGAATTGATAAAATTGAAAAGTTTAAAATCGAACTGACATTCATATAAAATATGGTCTCTGACAATTTCCCATATTTTTAACCTTAAATTTGTACCAATGTGACAAAAATCAAGGATTTTTTTTTTGTCATGCTAGATAAATTTGAGAGTTTTTGTGACATAAATTTGGGTATTAATGTTATAGTGTCTATAATTTAGGATTTTTTTACGGTACTTTTTGAAAAAATAAGGAAAGCATAAAAGCCATTTTTTTTTTTTAATATAAAAGCCATTTGAATTGGAACAACAGCAGGCGAAAGGGAAGACAACGTATGAACGGGCGAGAGGAGGATAGGGACGGACCGATAATCATTACAATTAGACCGTGTCGGGGTGCCACTCATGACGCTCTCTTCTTTTTCACCTTTTTCTTCCAAAAATAAATAATTGATTTTTGTGTATATATATATTATAGCGATCTTATCCACACCTAACTCCTGAACTCCGGAACTCCGTGGTCCTTTTCAAAGGCACGTGCGGCACATTGCCTTCGGTTACTTCAGCCGGTATTATTTAATTAATTTAATATATTATTTTTTGGGCCCTCACATTGTAATTTAATTTAATATTGTTGGGAATAACGGATCCTCGAAAAACCGGATTCGACACTAAATCGAACCCCTAAAATGAATGCGGAAGCGAAGCCGGGAAAAATCATGTATCACCGATCCTAAAGCACATCACGGATTCGAGCGTACCTTGTTAGCCATAGATTAAACACCAACGCTGAAGATCGAGGAAGAAATTCTGATCCGATGATGTCAATTTGCCTTGGAAAGGGAAAACCGCGTCGCCTTAAGCGTATTGTTCTTTTTGGGGAGAGAGAGAACGTTGGAAAGAGAGGGAGACGTACGTACGTTTATGCCAAGAGGTACATTCTCCCTCTCTCTCCTCCCTTATATATGTCCCTCCAAAAACAAATAATCGTGCCTCTTCATCCATGGGCCCTACTTTTGTGGGCCGGGCTTTTAGGCCCAACATGGGCAGATGGGCCTTAAGCCCATCACATTAATAAAACCATCAAATATATTAGTTCGCCAATACAAAATTTCCATTTCAAAGTGCACCGAAATTGACGGCGGTTGTGGGTAGATGCTCAAACGCGTACAAATTTTTTTTTTTTTTCTGTTAGTAAGCGTTAACTTTCTGTTCGTTAGTCTTATTTCTAGTTTAACTTTTTCTTTCGGACTTTTGTCTGACATGGAAGTCGACATTCACACCTGATACTAATGGTGTGTTTGGTGCAGCAATCTCAATAGACTTTTGGCTTTCAAAGTCCCTTAGGGAAATGGTAAATCATTTAGCAACTATTTTGGAAGAGCTTTCAAGTAAAAACTAGTATTGGGAATGTTGAAAATCCAATACTAGTAGGGATTAGTATAAGGTTTTCAGCATTTGGCCGAATGTCGAAACTCTTTTTTCTAAATTTTAAAACTATTCTCACAAATTGTTCAAATTATTTTATCCCTCAATATTTTTTTGTTAAAAAAGGACCAAATCCTTCGCCAGTCTGACGAAGGGCTATGTTCACCGAGCTATAGCCACTAGTGAGCCAAATCGGGTGCCGGTGGCCGTCGATCCTTGTGACACCTTTGGTAAGGTTGCGCAACCCTAGCGAGAGCCATCGGAGGTCGCCCGACCTCCGGTGGCCCTTGCTAGGGTCACTCGACCCTTGCTAGAGGTCGCCCTCGAGCAACCTCGACCAAAAACCACTAGCATGAGATTTGCCTCGTTGATGATCGTAATCCTTCGCCGGACTAACAAAGGGTTTGGTTTATATATATATATGCTTGATTTTTTTAGCATTATTGTCAAAATTTATATTTAAAAAATTGCATACATTTTTTTTTCAATTTTAAACAGATAAAATTTTTAAAAACTAATATTAATTACCCAAAGGGTTTTTCAAATGCATTTTCTACCAAATGACATTTCTTTTGAAGTTGCTTCTTGAAGCGTAATTTGCCAAATAGTCTTTGTATTTGTCCAAAATCTTTTAGCCTAAACTGCTTTGGACTTTCAAAATGTTGAACCAAACGTACCATAAATCGTCTTCACCCAAGTCCATTCGAAAATGTGAGGATTTGAACTCTCCACCTCTCCCTTCCCATTAGGGCAAATCCCAATGGTTAGTTGGCATTGGTTTAGTTTTTAGTTTTTACGTTATTACGAAGAATTCTAAATTGGTGCATGACCCCAAATTAATTTTCTTGTTATAAAAATTTTTAAACCGATATATTCGAAATAAATTTATCCTTTGTTTGTTTTTGTTTCGTCGAAAAGTTATTGATAAAAACCTTTTGAAATGTAAATCGATATGAAAATCGATAAGGATGCACTGAGAAAAATAAGGTATGAAGACTTGAGGCAATTACAGCCGACCATGTAAAAAATATATTGAAATGTAAAGATAACCCGAATATAAGATTAGACAATTTATATTCATTACTTGATCGACGGCACCTTTACTCTAACTAGAATCCTAATACTTATAGCTATTTCCAGTGGTTAACAGCAGTTATAAAAGAAAGCAATATCACTCTTAAAATTCAGCAGCATGTATTTATATGCGGTCACTAGACGAACCCACTACTCGATAAGCAATCGCACTTCTCCCCTTTTCACATCTAGTAATGACCAATACTTTTGTAACTAGGGGCTCGACTTCCTAACGTTTAAAACGGCCCATATTTCCCTGCTTTTCTGGTCGGTAGATGGTCGGTAGCTTCCGAGATCTTCAGCTGCACTACATCATGATCGCGTTAGCTCCATTTCTCTATAGCCATGAAGGCTTGCCCAGGCGAACTAGGCCCGAAACTATTGGTCCCATTACTTGGACAACTACCTGGTTTCTAGCTCGTAGTGCTTTGTTTTAGTCATGGCCTTCTTGTTGATAAAACCGAGCTTTATTCATCGACACTCATATCTAAGAAATTAATAATTTCCTTTCGTTTTTTACCGTTGGCAAAACTTTTTTAGTTGTCTTGTTGATTGTCTATATTTGCCGACTAAAAGCTCCCAACACTTAATGAATTTTACTTCTGTCACGTCTTGCTTGCCCTCTCCAAGTCCCAGTCGTCAGTTGGGAACTTAGGTACTTTTTTGTGTCAACAGTTTCCATCTAATATCCCCATTAAAATGCAAGCGTGAAAACACACGTGATAGACGACTCGGATGATGGGCTTGTAACGTGGATCTAACGCGTGAACTTAGAATGATTGGGTTTCTTGAACAACGTCGTCCTCGGGAGCTAGATCTAAAGAAAATGAACTTAGATCGGCAAACCTGCTAGTTTTACCTAAAAGCTTCCCTACATATTAAAAATATGCTAAAATCCCTAATTTAATCCTAAGAATTCGGTAGATTTGTCACATTAGCGTACCAACTCAAGATTTTCCATAATACGAAAATTATAATATATCTATTTAGAATTTTTGACAATAACAATTCTTAATTTTTTCCCCATAACATTTATCGCAGGTCCATAAATTGGAATTGACTCGTGGACTCAATGACATAGAGAATTAAATACAGGAGAGATATGGTAGGGCTAGGGCAGACATGATCTCTCCACAGTCACATGTGGATTATTGTATACTTAAATTTGTACAGCTAGATGTCTATTCACAATTGTATCACTATATTTCCCAGGGGGACCAACTATCTATTATACTCGGTCCAACCCATACATATATTCTAATTAATAATAATCATGATGTGTCATGATATCTTGAATCGAATTCCACTTATCAGACCTGATCAAATCCGCCTCTTCAATCTATCTTATACAAAAGACCATTCTACATTATCATTAGGAGTTGCTTCATGTAACCTAATTTGAATTCGAAGTGGCTGTCTCGATTAGGGGTAATAAATCATTCGAGTGATGCCTCATTTTAGCTTAGTAATAGATTCTGAATATAATTTAGGGCGCCTTTAGTAATGTTCTTGTTTCTCTATTTTTTTTGTTTTTTGTTTTTTTTTTGTTTTTGTTCCCTGAAAATAAATAGAATAGAAATCTGTTTTTTGAAACATAAACAAGAAACAAAAAAAAAATATTGCGTTTTTGTTTCAGAGAACAACTCGAGAAATAAGCATTCTCTCTCTCTCTCTCTCTCTCTCTCTCTCTCTTCCCTTTCTTTTTCTCTTATACCTCTTCTCTCCCTAGCCGGTTGTTGGCCTCAGCGATGATCGACGACCTCGCTAAAGCTTTGCCGTCCCCAGTGAGGCCACCTTGAGCTTGTCAACCACTAGTGAGGTCGCCCTAAGCTTGTTGACCATCAACAAGGTTCTCCTAAGCTTCGCTTGGCCACTGCGAGGTCAATGTTGCCTGGTCGGGCAAGGTTGCCTTGCCTCGCCTAGCCATGGTGAGGCTCCCTTAAGGCTAGCAACCTTGCTATCTCTCGATTGGTTGGTTCCCAATTGGCCATGGTTGAGGCCGATGATCAACTAGAGGAAAGAAAAAAGAAAAAAGAAAAAGAAAATGAAAAAAAGGAGAAAAATGTTTAAAATTATTAATAAATTAAAAGAAATTCTAAATCACAAAAAATATTTGGGATTGTACAAAACACATTTTTGTTTTGGGAATAAAAATTTTGTGCGGTTATCAAACGTCTTTGTTCGAAACTCGTCCGGGAAATAGAAATAGAAAAAATTATTTCTAAATAGAAATTATTCCCGAAATAGAAATATTATCATACACACCCTTATTGTTCATTGAAGTTTGTTTATTTTCCCGGTTAGTTCTTAGATGCTGTAGGTTTATGTTACAAGAATGAAACTGAAAACCAAGCGGTGGGAGTGAAAGAAAAAGAAATAGAAAAAGGTAATAAAAAAGAAGAGAAGAAAGACAAAATAGGGAGGAGTGAATTAGCATGGGTTTTTCCGACCAAAAACAAAAAAACAAAATTAGCATGGGTTTAATTGAGTTTGGGCTCTGGTGGACGTGGGCTCAAAGTTAGCTTGTTGAGTTTGGGCTCAGCTCTAGTTATAATAGCACTGGAAGATTTTGGTGTTAAAGTGGGATAGGTTCGTTTAAGGATTGGGCTGATATTTTTTTGTGGGTGGGAGATGGCTGGGCCAAGTATAGAAAATAGAAATGGGCTAGAGGCTCCGAGTGGGCTAAGAATTTTATGGGCTGACTTAGTTAATTCTGAATGGGCTCTAGGGCTGGTCCAGATTTAGACCCAACCTGGACCGATAGGGTTCGGGTTAGCTTAGTCGAGCCAAGTCACCTAGCTTGAATTTTTTTTCTAATAATATTAAAATTCATGAAAAAAAATTAAAAAAAAGAAATCATAAAAATTTAAAAATTATAAAAAATATTAAAAATTTAGAAAAATTTCAAAAAATATTTATAAATTAGAAAAGTATTTAATTTTAGAAAAATTGGAAAACCACTAAAATTCCCATTTTTTTTAATTAGAATTCCTCGAAAAGGGTTAAAAAATAGATTTTGGGTAGTTCTCCTAAAAGCGTGGGAAAATCTTGGATAAAAATTATGCTCAAAATTAAGCAAACCTAGGGCTTTACAATAAGGTTTGAATGTTTCTTTTTGAGACAAATGCCTTTGATTTCGCATTTTCAATATGTTGATTATTTTTCCCCCTTAGCTTAGTTAGAAATGACTGCTAATTATTATTTCAATGATTGCACACCCGCATGATCACTTTATATATTAGTAAATAAGCTTAAAATTAATCCTGAATGTGTGACAAAAAATTTCTTGAATTGAGCAAAGATTAGGTATCGAAATGGCACTAGTTGAGAATTAGTATAATCAAGATACCAACCCTAAATTCTCTAGTTGCATAGGAAGTAAGGTACACTCCATACGTCACTTGGTTTCCAGTCGACCCTAATAGGCCAATGTCGACTTCTCATTTGAAAATCCTTATAGCATCATCTGAAGCTAAAATTGAATACCCTAATGTTATGCAATGTATGAGTTTGGGAGATCCCGTATCTAAACAAGAGCCGTGGACCTGCCTTTTAGGCAATATCCCTAAGCCTATGTCTTTTCCCCTTCAAATAGAAAGGGTAGGTCATGACAACTATGTACTAAGCATCATATGTAAGGGACAAACAAGCAGGAAAATTTAAAATAACAAGCATGTCGGTGGATGTGTGTGTGTGTGTGTGAAGAGACATAGTTTAAAGAATCCTCAATGGCAGCTTCACAAAATTGTGTAGGCAAGGGGTGAGATTGAGTTGAGTCGAGATAGAAGGGAGAATTGTTCAAAAAGTCTTAAACCTATTAACCTTTCAATTTTACCAATTAAGTTTTAGACCTTTTCATGTTTTGCTAATTGAATACATCCAACCCACTTTAGCCAAAAATTGTTGTTGTGGACATTGACCATCATACATGACAGAATTGACGCCGACATGAAAATTTTTAATGATACTTTTTTTTTTCCTTCCAAGCCTAGCAAGGGTCGAGCAACTCTCCCTAGCCACTAGGCAAGGGCTGGCTGACCCTTAGCGGCCATTGGGTGAAGGCCTTAAGACCATGCCATATAGGACAGTTCATGTCAATATTAGTTATTTCCGTTCAAAATTGATCGGATGAACTCAACTGGCAAAATGCGAAAATATTTAGGACTAAATTAGTGTAATTGAAAGGTTTATGATTGAATTAGTATAAATGCAATAGGTTTATGACTTTTTGATAATTATCCTAAGGAAGTTGGCACTAGATTGGTGCTACTTGTGGTTTAGCCGATTTGCTTTAGGACTCAAGCTCATCGTGTTATACATAGAGACTTCAAGGCCACCAACATATTATTAAAATGTGAACGTCCAAAATGCCAAATATTGATTTGGCTCATAGCGTTATGGATAAGGAAAATAGACACATCTATAAACGTGTCATGGGAACCTTTGGGCTAGGAAACTCCTCTCTTGTTCAAATGGCTCCTTTAGTTTCGTATCTCGTATCCTTTGATTAATAATAGATGTGTTGGTCGTAAATGTTGGTCTGAAGTAGCACAAGATCAGCAAATTCTGAGGTTGCTTAGGAAGAATGGGTATCCTGTTCCCTTAAACCTCAATCTTAACATCACAAGATTAATTCAAAACAAACTTTGCCCTTGCTTACTTTCGTTGGACTTATGGTCTCAAGAGGCACGTGTAGAAGTATCTGTTAGCTCATAGGCAATTTGTTTTTAGATGTTTGGCCGTAACGTCTCCACATGTTGATTGCATCCAGGTACATTGACCCTCCTCGCTTCTCTGTCCGGGAAGGTGTTCAGTGTCTTGGTGCTATTTGCCGAAAGGAACGTCAAGCCTTCCGTTGCTGCGATCATGGAGAGACCTGAAAGAGGCTAAAGTCTTGGCGAGGCTGGAGTGTGGGATTTTGATGGCTATGTTTCTGATGGAGTTAGTGATGTTGGTGCTGACGGGCGCCGTGCATGGTTGTTGGGTGAACAGTTAGGAAGGGGTGATGTGGTGGATAAGAAGCGGAGCATGAGGATTATGAAAGTGCAAGACGAATTGATGGCCAACGTGGCTACGATGGCGGAGGTCAAAGCAAATAGTTGGATGAGAGGTTGAGATGCCAGTGTGGTTGTAAAATAATGGGTTGAAAAGTCAAAGGTAGAGGAAAAAGGTAAAACCTTTAGCAGAGAGAGAGAGAGAGAGAGAGAGAGAGAGAGAGAGAGAGAGAGAGAGAGAGAGAGAGAGAGAGAGAGAGAGAGAGAGAGAGAGAGAGAGAGAGAGAGGAACCGAGAGTTTTCATGTCACGTCCCGATCCTTCGAGCGCGTGCCCGAACCGAGAGTTTTCATGTCACGTCCTGATCCTTCGAGTGCGTGCCCATCCCTCAGTGGTTGATTAAATAGCTACGTCATTAGACGCGTTGCCGACCCATTCATTTTAATATACATGCGGAAGTAAATAATTAATCCCGATACAACACAAAGATGAGATAGAAAAGTAGGGCCACAATTTTCAAAGACCATAACACACCTTTATATATGTCAGACTAAGTCATATACACTATTAGCTGATTTATATAGGTCTACAGAAAGGTTGATCCTCAAAACAAGCTATTCTATGACTAGCTAGTTTGACTCATTCGCTAATTCGTCAGTTTCCGCAGGGTCAGGACGAGACGGCGGGTTCTCCACAGCGCCATCAGGAGGGTAAGCTGGATCCTCGTCCAGGGCAGCATCAATCACAACAGTGGGGATATAAAAAGTCCTAAGGGGACCTAGCCTGACGCCATTGGGAGCATAGCGAAACCATGCTCTAAATCGATGAGGTACCTCATGATGTAGAACCTCTTCGATCCAGACAGTGGTTACAACCAGCTTATAGACCCAAAAACTTCCGGGGTCGGGATATCTAGAAACCTGCTCGGTAACCCTCATGGGACGACCATGACATTTTGGGGGATTCTCCATCAAGAAACCTGAAAATGTTGAGCCTACGATGGGATGAGACAATGTCTCAGCAAGTCTACTCCCTAAACTCCGACTAGGAAGGAAATATGCCCCAAGGGTTACCTATGCACAAGCATAAGTCAGAGGACTTATCTTTGCCTCAGGTCCTTCCTGCAAGTTAGTGCAATTAATATAATAATCTAATCATTTCAATTCAAATCAAACATTGATCAGTTGATTCATTCGACTCCATACCATTGATACCAATCACACAATTCGATCAAATCGAACATTGCTCACCCTAAGCTGACAACAGATGGTATGACTCATTGAAGTTGATCAAGTATACTGCTCACTCTAAGCTGATATATCAAGGTCCTTAGGCTGATATAATATACTGATACTGTTCACTATAAGCTGACAAAGTATACTGCTCACACTAAACTGATATATCAAGTCCTGTAGGTTGATATAGTATACTGACAAGACCCACCAAAAGCTGATAAATAATATAACTCACACTAAGCTGATAAAGTATACTGCTCATGCTAAGTTGATATATCAAAGCCCGTAGGTTGATATAGTATATTGACAATACTCACCAGAAGCTGCTAAGGTATACTGCTTGCGCTAAGCTGATATATCATAGCCCGTAGGCTGATATAGTATACTGATGATGCTAACACTAAGCTGATAAACTATACTGCTCGCGCTAAACTGATATATTAAAGCTCGTAGGTTGATATAGCATACTGTTATCACCAACTGAGAAGGACACTATTTTTTATCATTTCCGATAAAAATAATCATGTATGGGTACACAGTTAGCATTAACCAAAATACAATATTTTCTTTTTCAAAAATCCCACCATTTAATATGGTCCACCAAAATATTTTTAGCGTTATAAACCAACGCCTGGTGTTTCCCGATTAAAAACTAAAAATACTCAATTTTGGAATAAATTCCCAAAATTATAAATTCCACTCAATTAGCACCAAGTCAATTAAATAAACCAACCACACCATTGCAATCAGCATGAAATTTCGGTCACCGGCTATCCTGGTCTAATTTCCGAAAAATATTAATTAATTAATTAATTACGAAAATTAATTAAATAAATACCAATAAATGCCAAAAATACAAACTTAGGTCGGAAAAGCCTAATTAAATACTGAAACGGGTCCAGAAAATTTTCAAACCCGTCTAGATAGATAATACGACCTATCTACTTGTTAATTACACCACTCTAACCACCTAACATGCATAAACGATTAATTAAATTACTAATCCGTTCTAACTAACCACCTAATCCAAGCTTAATTTAAACTAATCAACCCTTAAGCATAATTAACTTCCTAAGTAGAGTTTAGTGAGTAAACTCACCAGATTTGCAAGCCGAAGTCCATGGTGACAGTGACGTGGAGACGGGCGATAAACTCTGAAGCAGTGGCACCAATAGGGACCAAACCGAGGCCGAAATCGGCCCCGCAAAGCTCACGATTGAGCTGGGCTTTTACTTTTGCACTGTTGGACTTGCTGCCTCGGTTCCGCTTGGCTGAGCTTGTTGGTTAGGGCTGCTGATCTTGGCTTCGAGTGGGCTGGATTGGCAGGGACGACTGACTTCGAAGCATGAGACGATGGGCTGGGTTGACCGGTGAGTGGAGATGGGCAGAGGGGATGGAACGGTGGAGGTTGCTTTGGTGGGAGGCACGCGAACGTGCTGGCGTGAAGGCCCGCGGTCCGTTAGTTGCTGAAGTTGACTAGCGAGATGACAGCTGTAAACTTCAGTGGAGGAGCTGCCTCGAAGGAAAAAAATGAAAGAAGACCAAGCTGTAGTGGCCATCTAAAAAAAAACCCCTTAACAGCTTCACCTGATAGGCTAGTTATCTCATGAGTGGCCATCTAAAAAAAAAGCACTATAGGCGCATCAATGAAAGGCCCGATTCATTCAATTGAAAATAGAACTGAATTTTCAGGATGTCACATTTTGGGAGAGAGGAAAAAGAAGAGAGAGAGAGAGAGAGAGAGAGAGAGAGAGAGAGAGAGAAGAAAGAAAGAAAGAAAGAAAGGAAAAAAGAAAAAGAAAAAGGAGGAGATAAAAGGGAAAGAGAGAAGGAAAGGAGAGAGAGAGGGATAGTAGAGAGCTCGCACAAAGAAAGAGAAAGAAAGAGAGAGAAGAAGAAGAAGAAGGGAAAAGAAGAAAATGGGCTTCTGGCATTCTCACTATTGGAGCCTTGCCAAGCCACCTCAACTATGTAACGCAATGCCCGGTAAGTGCTTGTGCTCCCCGTTCATTCAATCGGAGTAGTTTCGGGCTTAAGGACTGAAATTTGAAATTTTGGGAAAATCGAATGGTGAAATTTGATTTTTGAGTCATTGATATGCATATTTTTGTAAAAATGATAGTTCAGGATGTTGTGGAGCTATAGGATTTTATGGATTGTGATTTAAGCTTATGGTTTGCTCGAAACAAATTTTTGAAGTTTATTGCGCATGATGAACAGTGCGCGAGCAGGACTTCAGGGCCATAATTTGTTAGTTTTTGGCTTGATTTTGGATTGAATAAATTAAGGTTCTTGTAGTATGTTAGAACGGTTTTCTATTGACTATAAGTATGCTTTAAACGGGGTTCGGTGAAGAAAGTTATGATGTGACCAAGTTTCGCGCTCAAGTTTCGCATTACGATTTAAATAATTGCTTTGGATATGCAGTTTATTAGCGCGTAGGTGTCGTTTTATCAACGAATAAGCATAATTTAGTTGAGTTGTTAGTTGGAGAGTAGCATATCACTTGGTTTTGATATCATTTTCGATTGATTGATAGGAATATGTGTGACATCCTGATTTTCCACTTCTGTTTTCAATCGAATGAGTCGAGCTTTTCATCGACATGCCTATAGTTTTTTTTCTCTAAGCTGATCACTCACGAGATAACTAGTCTATCAAGTGAAGCTGTTAAGGGATTTTAACGCAATAGACTTGAGAATTCGACTAGGAAACGACTGCTCGACCGTGCTCATCTACAAGATTCATTACGGTACTGTCAAAATCGATTAGAGACCAGATATAGGTCGATTCGATAGAGGTATGTGATTAAGAGTAGGTGATTCCACTTAATTGCAAAATTCTCGCTGTACGGTACTAGACCGATTCTTCTGTCTTTTCTATACTCTGTGTCCGTATTTGAAATCTCGAGATTTCCACGACAACCAAGAGTTTCCAATGAGTTGAAAATGCACTTTATGACTTGAAATTAATCAACCATAGGTCAAATGCACTAAAAATTCCCGAAAGCTACCCTGTAGATTAGGATGCGCTAAAATCGCGTCATATTGAAATTAACCGTAAAATTGAACCCAATTTCAGAAATTGGAAGTTTTGTCATGTCACAAGTCATTTTAGGAACGTCGACTCATCCTTAGAAGATTTTTTTCTACAAATCAAGATTTTGGGCGAAAAATTAAAGTATGGTTATTTTGGATCGGGAAATTGGTAAGCCCGCTTTTCGTTGCGATTTTGACATCTAAGATGGATTATTTGACGAGAAAAATTGTGGAAATTAAGTGTGGATTTCTTGGTTGGATTTATGGGCTTCAATTGGGGTTTGATTGGATGAGAAATTGAATGAAATGGAAGAGGCAAAGTCCAAAATTCGTATGCCATGGGGTACACAATATTTTGGACCTCTTCATTGGCTTCTTGAGGAAGATTGAGGTGAGAGAATGGTTGAGGATGAAGGCTGAAGTGGTGGGGGCGAGCAAGAGGAGAAGTGGACAAGTGTTGAAGCCCTTGGAAGCCATTTTGGGGTCCCCCTCTTTAGCAACCTTCTCCTTCATCCAGCTGTTTTCTCCATTGTTGTTGTCCATCTTGAGCTCTAAAAACCAAAGAAGCCAGCCTTCCTGCTGTCCAAAGTAGCCACAAGCCCGCCGGTGCCTGCCTAGTGCCATCGTGCCACTCGCACGCCAGCCGCGCCTCCTGCCGCTGTTCCGCCTCCTTGCTCGACGTCCCTGCCCGAGCTCGCCTTCCAGCCACTGTAGCAACTCCCCTGGTTGTCGTTTAGCCACCGTCCAGCCACTGAAGTAGCCGCCTGCCTCCAACTAGCCCAGCTGTAATCGCCACTGCCCTTTCCTCGCCAAACTAGCCACCGGTTTCTGTCATTGCAGCCAAGAGCAGAAGCAGTAACTAGCAAGGTTCCTAGTGTTAGAGAAAACTCTTTAATTGTTTTGAAACTGACAAAACATTTTTAAAAAGTCTAGTCTGAAGACTTATAGACTCAATTGCTATAGTCTAAAGAACTCCAGACAAAGAATGAAGATTTATCCAGATGAAGGATTATCTTCAAGGATTCAATTTGTATGGCTTTTAGAAGACCTTATGGTTGGATATAACATCTATATGATTGATTATTCTTATTGGAATTTACTCCGATTTGAAAATCTTTTTGAAAGGTGTAGTATACTTGGAAGGTTCTACTTATGGGAACCGAGATCTTGATTGTATGGGCGAACATGATTGACGAGCTCTCATCACTTTCCTAAAACAAACTCGAGATCTCCTTGATTGATTCTATCCAACGGGCAGATTGGAGGAATTCATTTAGAAAGTGCCAACGGTCATGAAGGCATGAAAGAGTATTTAAGGCGGACTCTCTAATTATTTGAGTATGTGCGTGAAAGAAAAATTTCAAAGTCTAAAACTTCCCAGTTCTTTACTATTTCATTTGTCGAGCTTAACTTGTCTTCAAAAGAGAGAGCAAACACTTGTGAGACTTTGAAAGAGTGTAGTAGAGTTTCTACACTGTAACGTCAAGGACGTGAGACTGTAAAACCTTTTTTGACTCTTAGTGGAATCCAACTAGTAGGCTGTTAGTGCGGGAGAGTGGACATAGGCTTGATCTAAGCTGAACCACTATAAACTTTGTGTTCTTATTCTCTTGCTTGAACTATTTTATTTATTTGTAAATTTATTTACTTGCTGAACTTGCTTTGGTTCATTACTTTATAGATTCTAGTCCGAAAGAGAAAAATATTTATAAACAATTCAGCAAAAATCTCTTTCAACACCTATTCACCCCCTTTAGGTGTTGGTACTAGCATTTTCAATTGGTATCAGAGCTTGCGTGCTCATTTTACTAAAGTGTTTTTACTTCTGAGTTAAAGATCTACGGCTAGTATTTTGGCTCTAGGTTTGGTTGAAGGCCAAAGCAACACCAAACCTTCTTAGGTTGATGGGAAGGAATACAATGTGTGGAAAAACAAGATGAAGGCATTCCTAAGATCGAAAGATCCCTTGGAATGGGATGTGGTAGAAAAAGGGATTATTCCCAAAGCTACATTAACCTTAGAAAGATGAAAAGAAGTTGCAGATGCTGGCGAAATGACACAAGAAAAATTAACCAAGAGAAAAGCTCTTGATGCTAAAGCCATCTATTCTTTATATTGTGCTTTATCTCCTATTAAGTATAACAGAATTTCATCTTGTGAAATAACAAAAGAAGTTTGGGATAGGTTGCATGTCACTTATTGTGGCACTCCTCGAACGGCCCCTGATCCGTTAGGGTCGCCACAGTTGGCTTACCTTTCACTTTCCCTAATTACATGTCACTCTGATACCATTCAATTGCAGCGGGTCCATACAACCTGGAGGTTTACATCTTTTAGATTGGTCCCAGCGCAATTTTATATGGCGGAAGCACATCCATCAACTCCCTTCCCTATGTTCAGAAAATGATGCACACCTACTAAACATTTATAGGTAAAAACCGAACACTTTTATTTACTTAAACCAGATGGACATCATTCATCGGTACATCAAAATGCTGTAGTCTTCTATACTCGGCTATACTTCAAAAGATGACCGACATCTTCTCCGATAATCGTATACTTAAAGTCCATCGATCAGTGTCGGCATTCAAAAGTTCCTTCCTTTGCTATCCTCCTCCTCGCAGTCATATCCAACTACTCGATCTATCTACCGGTGGCAGTGGCAGCAGATGTATCTTATCTAGTATGAAATGTTAGTCCCTAAAAGGGGTGAGTACAACCACTCAGCAGTAAAGATCCATCAAACTACACAATGCAACAAGCAAGACAATCAAGATATCACGAGTAAAGCACATATCATCCATACTATCGAGCATACATCACCATGTAGTCGTGCATATATCGTCATATAGTCATGCATATCTCACCATGCCACCATGCATATACCACCATGCACTTGTAAATATATCGTCAGGTAGCCATGCATATACCACTATGCACTTGTACATATATCATCAAGCAACCATGCATATATCACCATGCAACGTGCATATATCACCATGCACTTCATGCTTGCATTTCCATGAGGTTCATCCCATGCCATATGCACATACATACGCATGATTCATATCATTCATGCTATCATGTATACATCCCCATGAGATCCATTCAAGCCTTCATGATCGCATTCTCAATGTCAAATAGCATCAATTTACTTTCATAAGCAGATCATGCATCTTGCCATATGCACACACCCATGCACATGATTCAATTTCAATATTTATCTTTCACAAGGATCTCATCATTTTTCTTCCAGGGACCAATGTTTGGATCCCATAATTTATCGCTCACATCCAACCTGGCATTACGAGGAGCCTTCGGCACACATCTCCGGCACACACCTCTGGGCATCTCGTACCCCAACTGGCATCACGAGGAATCCCCCTGGCACACACCTCTAGGGCTTCTGGAATTATGTTCCGCCATACCACCAGGCATTCCCCCTGGACATTACGTACCGTATACCATCGGACATCTCGAAACTCCCGAGGACATCCGGGCATGTATCGTAATACAACCGGGCATCCGGCACCCCCACATTCCGGGCATCCCGACACTCCCAGGGCATTGTCGGCTCACACCTCCGACAGTATCCTCATTTATCATAATTCATATTTACATTTGTGTCTCAATATCAACATGGCACATGATGTGATGGCAACAAGGTCAATTTCATCTTTTTATTTTATATGAAATGCCAAATATCATCACATGTGCAGCAAGATTCAATCACTTAAAAATAATATAATTCATGGGGAAAACTCATGGATTATTGCTATTATTTTAGAAATGGAATGCGTTCTTTTAATTTACACTTCTTAAAGTTTAGTGATTGACCCTAATAATTTCTAAGAATTTAATACATCATAGACAAGCTCTAGAGGCATTTATCTCATGAAGAACACAACACCACCAGAATTTCATACAAACAGAATAGTCCATGCATTACAGCTTTTGAAATTCGCACAATCCAGCTTGCACAGTTTTAGAAAAAATTTTAATTAAATACACAAATGACCTTCAAAAATTATGAAATTCGAACATGTGATAGTCAAGATATAAAGGCAGATATTTTATGAAAAACACTACACCAAAATATCCCCATATAGTTCAATACAGACCACGCATCACAGCACTACTAATTCTGTCCGTTCCACTTGCACAGTTTTTGAAACATTTTTGGTTAAATAGGAAAATGAACTTCAAAAATCACGAAATTTGAATATGTTGTAGGCAAGACATAAAAAAATATATTTCATGCAGAACACTTTCCCAAAAAAATCTGATACAAAACGGTATAGACCACGCATTGCAACATTACCAAGTCCGAACACATCAGATTACACAGTTTTAGAAACATTTTCCATTAAATACCCAAATGACACTCAAAAATTATGAAATTTGACTATGTTATAGCCAAGACCATAAGATAAATACTTCATGCAGACATCGAAGTCAGATTCGTCCTAGGTAATTAAATATTGACGGTTAAAGCCCCTTTTCCTAGTTCCGAAATTTCCAAATCCAGTCTTTCCAATGAATAACGATTTCACCCTCTTATAATTGTTTGTTTTGTCCCAAATTTGAGTATGTTATACTAAAAGAAGTCCTTTACAAATTTCATTGAGAGGTTGAAGCCAAAATTCAACTTTCATTGCATGTGATGTAAGTCACTAAAACATCCAAGGTCAAGCTGTTTTTCTCAAGAACAGTACATTAGACT
The DNA here is from genome assembly GCA_017140185.1 of Eucalyptus polyanthemos subsp. polyanthemos. NCBI lineage: Eukaryota > Viridiplantae > Streptophyta > Magnoliopsida > Myrtales > Myrtaceae > Eucalyptus > Eucalyptus polyanthemos. The sequence continues at coordinate 60,886,621 of CM029459.1, read as the reverse complement.
AGAGCACCATTCTTATAACTTCAATTTTTCGCATTCTATACATCCAAAATTGTTACCATTCAATCACACACACTAAGCACAGCATGCAAGAGTAGATCAAGGGATCCCACTTGCCTCTAGACCGAGCAACGGCGAGCACACGGCGGCGATGCACGGCGGTGCACGGCGGCGACGAATCTCCTCCTTCCTTTGTCTCTTCCTCTCTTCCTCTCTTCCTCTCTTTCTCTCCTCTCTCTCGGCACCTAGACCGACCACACCCTTTTCCTTTTGGTTGAAAAGAAAGCTTGCATGCATCCACATTTTGCATGGGGGACACTTGTTCCCAAGAAGGAGACAAGTGTCTCCCTTGCCAAAGACACTTGGAGGAGGCCATTCGGCTCCTCCCCCCCCCTCCATGCGTCGACAACCCCATGGGCTCTATGGGCCAGGCTTCTTGGCCCACTTTAGGCTCAACACACTTGGGCCTAAGGTCCAAACTTAAATGGCCCATATTTATTTTTGATAATCCATCTTAATCCCACTTATACAAGGTACCAAATTACAAATTTAAATGGCCATAATACTTTGTAACATAGTTTAATAAAATTCAACTTATAAAATTCATGGCCAAAAACATAATTTCCTCATCAAATAAAATCCTTGGCCTCACATGGACATAGGATGCATTTCCAACAAAATAATTATCCATTTATAGAAATGTCAGATCATTCTTATTCACTTAGCCATAAATCTTGAAATCATAAATCAATAAACTCCTACTTATAAAACACATGGCCATGAGTTATTTTTGGGATGCCACAATTCTCCCCTCCTTAGAGAATTTTGTCCTCGAAATTAGACATTTCCTATGTCTCTTGGAATAAATGGGGGTACCTTTCCTTCATCTTATCTTCACTTTCCCATGTGGCTTCCTCCACATCATGATGTTGCCATAATATCTTAACCAATGGTATTTTCTTCGTCCGTAGTACTTGTTCCTTTCGATCCAGTACTTGCACAGGCTCTTCAAGGTACCTCACTTTCTCATCAACTTTGATGGCTTCATAATCGAGTATGTGACTAGGGTCTGGCTGATATTTCCTTAGCATCGACACATGAAACACATCATGTAAATTTCCCAAATTAGGAGGCAGTGCCAAACGATAAGTTTCATCTCCTATTCTTTCAAGTATCTCAAAGGGTCTGACAAATCTGGGACCTAACTTTCCTTTCATTCCAAATCGAGATATTCCTTTCATTGGAGATACTTTAAGAAATACGTGATCTCCCACACTAAACTCCAAAGGCCTTTTACGCCTATCTGCGTAATCTTTCTGTCTACTCTGGGTTGTTTTAAGTCTTTTCCTGATAATCTCGATAGCTTCAGTAGTAACTTGTACCAATTCAGGTCCTGTCAATCTCCTTTAACCTACTTCATCCCAACAGATAGGGGTCCTGCATCTTCTTCCATATAATGCTTCATATGGAGCCATGCCTATACTTTTCTGAAACTATTGTTATACACAAATTCTACTAGGTATAACTTTTCATCTCAACTTCCTTTAAAGTCAAGGATGCAAGCTCTTAACATGTCCTCTAATGCTTGGATCACTCTTTTCGTTTGTCCATCCGTCTGTGGATGAAAAGTAGTACTAAATTGAAGCTTTGTCCCTAAAGCATTTTGGAGACTTCGCCAAAAATTTGAAGTAAACCTAGAGTCTTGATCAGAGGTGATCGTTACAGGTATACCATGTAGGCGTATTACCTGGCTTACATATATCTCAAGAAGTTTATTCATTGAATAGTTTATACGAATTGCTATGAAATGGGTAGACTTAGTTAAACGATCCACTATCACCTGGATAGAGTCGTGGCCACTTGATGTTCTTGATAATCCTTGCACGAAATCCATCATCACATGATCCCATTTCCATTCTAGTATATCTAACGGTCTCAATCTAACACACCATTTAGCCAAATTATTCCTATACCTTTGTCACCATCAATTCAAGCCTAGAACCATCAAAATTGACACCACCAATAACTCATTTGGTTTAGTCCAACAAAGACATTCACTACGCTTTCATTGCAACATAGATTCAAGCCTAAAATATAGCATCATTCATTTGGTTCAAATATCGATAGTCCACCAAGACTTATTCAATTCAAAGATCGACAATCCACCAAAATAAAACTTGTCTAGTTTCCATCGAGTATATCTCATGTCTCACCCTAAAGGATCATCACTTGGACTAATCACTCATCAAATCCAAAACTTGAACTTTCACCTTTTTACCTTGGAAAGACTATAACCACAATTGATCATATCCACTAATTCCACAGAACCCTTTTTAAACTGAGATCATCACCAAAAATTAAAAGTTGACTACCATCGATCAAACCTATTATTTCGACATATAAACCACAAATAATTTCGTGTCTCATATGACCACTCAAACTCATGACTTCCAAGATCTATCTATACATATTAAATGCTTCCATGTAATGCATCAAGACTTCCAATGAGATCCTTTAATAGGAAGTCACTACTTAGTTCAAATGATCATAACTTAATCCTCAAATTCATAACTCACTCTCTGTAATTCACTTCTTAAGCTTTGTATGCAGCACTACGCTTAGATGCTGCGCTTGTTCTTCAGATCCTTTAGAATACATTAGGATATCATCAAATGAGGACAATCACAATTTGATCAAAATAAGGCTTAAATATCCTATTCATTAGATCCATGAATGTAGCTAAGGCATTCGTCAATCCAAATAGCATAACTAGGAACTCGTAGTGTCCATAGTGAGTCCTAAATGCAGTCTTAGGAATATCTTCTTTCTTGATCCTTAATCGATATCCTGATCTCAAGTCAATTTTAGAAAAGACTGAACTTCCTTGTAGTTGGTTGAATATGTCATCAATTTTAGGTAATGGGCATTTACTCTTAACAATTGCATGATTCAATTGCCTATAATTAATGCACAAACACATCGACCCGTCCTTCTTTTTCACAAACAAAAGTTCTACAAGCTTAACCATGCTCCCGCTGCGCCGCTCTGATAGAATTATCCCAGAAACACTGCATTCCCAGTTCAGTTCATAGTTCGGTTCATTCCTGCCCCCATTTGCCATCCTAGAGGCCTGCCAGGAGCCGCTCCTTGTTCAGGTCCTCTGACCTTGGTGTCCACTCCCCGCCCTCATCGGACCGGGTTGTTACAGGTACACCAGCTTTTGCCTGGTTCGAACCTAAAGTACACATCCATTGGAGGGTCTCGTTTCGATAGGGACTAACTTATATAGATATTATCCGCTTTGGCCTATACCATTCTTAGCCTCATGGTTTTATCCTTAGTGCATGGGTAAGTACTATCTCAGGAGATCATTCATCCTAGTCCATTGCTTACGGAGCTAGTCCATTCCTATGATGAGGTCAAAGTTATACATAACTATCACTACCAAGTCTATTTCCAGATCTCATTCCCCTAGGGTTATCTCACACATCTCACATGCTAATGTAGATAACAACATATCTTTCAGTGGTGTAGAAATACGAAGAGGCATATTGTAGCACCCCGAACCCTTCGGCAGTCGCCACAAGCGCATATGTTACTCCTTATTACCCTTTCATACTTATACTTAGAAGAAGCATCGTTATTCACAGGCATATATATATTTTTTTAAAGCGGTCCCAGCGTGACTCATTAGCGTAAGCAAAATAAAGCATCACCATGATTTTTATAAACAAACCACGACATCTTATTTACATATACTTTCAAGATGGGACTCCCTTTTGGGTCGATACATAACAAGGAAAAGCTAGGACTCTGCCATGTCCAGCCTAAAACCTCAAAAAAGAACCCTCGACCCTCTAGATCACATGTGTACAACCCCCATCATAGGTGTCGGCTAACTATCCAAAAAGAAACACAACCCCTACTCATCACGCTCGGGCCTCACACCCAGTCCGATGTGTCAGGCGGCGGCGGCGGCAGCATCCCTCTCATCACCCCATCGCGGCAAACGTGGACAGAGACAAACTCCTGAATGACTGGGCCCCCAGCCAGGCTTATGTCATATGTGACAAAACAGCGCACACATATGTAGGTGAGTCCAGGTACAGAAGGACAGCTGAACTCCTCACACTCTACCTCGACGTCGGACGGTAACCCGTAAAATGCACCCCGCGCTACGGCAGGAAGCGACATACTGCTAATCTGAAATGTTGGTCCCCAAAAGGGGTGAGTACAACCATTCAGCAGATAAGGAATCCAATAACAACTCAATGCATCATGCAAACCATACATGCATCGCAAACGTTACTTACCTTGAAGCCATGCACAATACTATCATGCATCATCATTATGCCTTATCATCATGCATATCATCATATATCATCATTATCATGGCATCATTATATCATACATGTCATCCTCATCATGACACCATCACATCATACATGTCATCATCATCATGGCCTCATCACATCACACATGTCATCTTGCCATATCATATATCATCACCATCATCATGCATATCATGCCATGGGTGATCATCATCATATCACATCACATATCATCATCATCATCATGCATATCATGCCATGGGTGATCATCATCATATCACATCACATATCATCATCATCATGCATGCATATCATGCCATGGGTGATCATCATCATATCACATCACATATCATCATCATCATGCATATCATGCCATGGGTGATCATTTTTATTTTTCAATTTGATCACCACATCACCCATTCCTCAAATCATTAATTTCATCATCCCCTCGGGCAAAGACCTCCGAGGCTTCCGGCATTCAGCCATCCCAGGCCACCGGGCATCCGGCCCCCCACATTCCGGACATCTCGCATCCCAACTGGCATCACGAGGCATTCCCTTCGGGCAGAAACCTCCGACAGGGCTTCCGGCATTTACACTCCCTGGCCGGGCATCCCGCACCCCAAATCTTGGCATCGCGAGGTATTCCCTTCGGGCAAAAACCTCCGACAGGGCTTCCAGCACCCCTACGTTCCGAGCATCCTGAATCTCCCAGGGCCATCCGGCAATGCATCTCTATACATTATGGGCATTATTCTCCACCACAACCACCTCCTCACTTAACATTATCCACATTTACCATTATTTTGATCTCAATTTAACATGGCATATGGCGTGACATAAACAAGTCATACTTGGCACGGATTCACACATGCATCTCAATTCAATGTCATATATATACCAAGACTTTATCACACATGCCACATAAATAAATTAAATGGAATCTATGGCCAATAAAATAATCTATTTTATTTATTTATTTATTTATTATATTTAATATCTATAAATTCCCAAAATTATAAAAATTCAAGCAATTATTAAACAAACCAATAGGATGATAATTACATGCAAAATTCATGGCCAAATTGAATTTTTACAAAATCTCACAATTTTCACAAAACATCCTATGATTCTCGGATGAAACCGAATGCACGGTTTCCGAAGAAATTCAATTAAAATATCCATATGGCCTCCAAAAATTATAAACTTTTACTGAATTATAGCCAAGAAATTTTCGTACAACTTTCATGAAGAACTCCAAGCCAGATTATTTTTAGATTACCGCATCGTCCAGTGTACACATCTCCGAAATATTGAGATTTCACCTACCTATTCTCTTTAGTTTTCTCTGAAATTTGGATATGTTATACATCAAGATGTCCTTTACAAGTTTCATGAAGAGATCTAAGTCAAATAATCAGAATATAGTTATCATTTAGGTCCTTGAATTCTCGGGTGTCTCGGAATACATCACCAGAATCATCGTCTTTAAGATCTAGTTGATTTACTAGGCTATACTTGTTCATTTCACTTCAAATTTGAGTATGTTGTAGCTTAAGATGTACCCTACAACTTTCATGAAAAATCAAAGCCAAGATCTGAGGTCAGTAAAAACTCTCCAGATCTGAGGTCTCCATAGGATGAGACTTTAACCCCTCAAATCTGCATCATTTTCCACGAAATTTTATTATGTTGTATTAAAAGATGTTAGCTACAACTTTCATGAGAAATCAAAGCCAAGATCGGACTCTAAATACACATGCAAGCTCAAAAAACTTTCTGACTCACACGGTCCGAGCAAGAACAGTCATGTGATTCAAGAATTAGCCAACCATACCTCGGTTTTTCTCACTTAAACACCCAAAAATTTAACATGCAAACAACATAAAAGCATGCAAGAGAAGCTAGAGGACTCCCACTTGCCTCTAGACCGGTCGGTCGAGGGCGTAGGGCGGCGAACACGGCGGCACACGGCGGCTCCTCCTCCACCTCTCTCTCTCGGCCTCTCCCTCTCTCTCGAAATCTCTCTCTCTCTCTCTCTCACCCTCTCTCTTGGCCGGATGGGAATCCGGCCACCTTCTCTCTCTCTTCCCTCTTATACCCCCATACTCTCATCATTGATAATCATTACTTGCCTTAACCATGGCCAATGCATGGCCTTCTTCCCTAAGCCAATACATGAGAGTCTTGTGCCACTTGTCTTATGGACTTTTGAATTTGGGCTTGGGCTTGGGCCGGTCGACCACTCCCTCTTGGGCCTCCATTGGGCCGGCCAACTTGGCCCATTAAAAGCTTAGGCAAATGGGCCTAAGGCCCATCCTAAAAATTTACCTTTTCCTTTTTTTTTTTTGAATTCCTCTCTATAAATATTTTCAAATTTCAATTTTCATCTTGGCCAAAGTCTTGGGACATCTTGTTTATTGAAATTTAATTTATAAAATACATGGCCAAGCATAGGTTATTAATCTATCAAATTTAAATTCTCACAATCACATGCACAAATCATCTAATTAAAAAGACTAATGGCTAAAGCATAAGCCATGAGAAATTTATCACCTAATTAGAGACTTTAACACACCTTATGGCTTGTCATTGAATTTTGGGATGCCACAAATATCTAAAGATTTGGTTCCTATTTCTCACAATCATCTATATTTCTCAGACACAAATGAATGCGTGCCACTCATGTCAAATAATGCATATACCTTCTTATCATCTATAGAAATTGTACCTGAGATAACATTTTTGGAAGCTTTTGCTTCCTCTTGGGTGACCGCATACACCCTTCCTTGTGCTGGTGGCCTTTGTGGATTCCTTGGTGGATTTGGTTCAGCAGTGCGTTGTTGCACTTGTCGCACCGGGCTGACATTCGGCTACGACTCATTGCGTGGACAATTTCTCTTAAAGTGTCCTATTTGCCCACATCCATTACATCTCAGTTGGCTATTACAAGGTCTTGGCCCATGTTGTCTACCACATCTCTGGCAAAAATTACCCTGGTAGGGTACTCTCCCAAAAGTCGGGCCATTCCAAGTTCTTCTAAAATTTCCAAAGTTATTCTTTTTCTTAGGTTCCCAAGGCTGACCTTGATCAGGATAAGGTCTCTTACCCCTTCGAATATCATTAAAGGTCATCTGCCTCTTAGATTCCGATTACTCTCTCATTAACTCTTGCTCCACCAACTGTGCCCTCTCATAAATCTCATTATAATCCCTTATATTTAGAGGCACTAGTTGTTTTCTAATATCAGTCCTTGATCCTTTTAGGAATCTCTTAGCCTTTTCTTCTCGATCCTCAACAAACCTAGGAGCATACCTAGACAATTCAGAAAATTTTGTCTCATACTGGTCTACTGTCAGCTCTCTTTATTCTAACTGAACAAATTCAGTGATCTTCCTATCCTTGGCATAATTAGAGAAATGCTTCCTATTGAAAGCCCTAACAAACTCATCCCAGTTTATCTCAGTACATGGTGGAAAGATTGTGTCTCTTGAAGCTCTCCACCAAAGCTTTGCATTTCCCTCTAGTTGGTACTCTGCCAAGGTTATCTTTTCAGCATTACTACAGTTCAACAACCAGAAAATCCGTTCCATTCCATCAATCCATTGCTCCGCCTCCTCAGGACTTCCCATTCCACTAAACTTAAGTGGTTTCAACTTTAGAAATTGTTCCACCAGTCCTTAAGGGCGACGTTCCACTCCAGGTTGTTGTTGCACTTGTCTTTCCATCAGATTTCCAATATTGGCCAATGCCTGTAGGATGTCTTCCATTCGGGGTTTAGCACTTGCAGCAGAGGCTTCAGCCCTCAATGGATGAGCACTTCCAGCTCGTACCATGATTTTCCTGCAGTTTTCCAAGCATTTGCCTCAAGAATAATTTGCAACTCGGTGTCACTAGTCAGATCATTAATTAAGATTATTACTAAAGTCACATAAGTAACATAGAATGTTACTAACACACAAAAGCAACATCACACTAGTTACTAGGGATCTACGAGTGAATACCCATCACCCGTTGTTCAAAGTTAGTCAACCATTTCAGTTAATATCCTATGGTGTGCATCATTCTATCCTCATTTCCATTTGAGGCACCTTATTACTCCAAATAGACCAACCAAAATAAGATGTGGCACCCCTCGAACGGCCCCCGATCCGTTAGGGTCGCCACAGCTCGCTTACCTTTCACTTTCCCTAATCACATGTCACTCTGATACCATTTCAATTGCAACGGGTCCATACAACCTGGGGGTTTACATCTTTTAAATCGGTCCCTGCGCAATTTTATATGGCGGAAGCACATCCATCAACTCCCTTCCCCATATTAAGAAAGCGATGCACACCTACTAAACATTTATAGGTAAAAGCCGAACACTGTTATTTACTTAAACCAAATGGACATCATTCATCGGTACATCAAAATGCCGTAGTCTTCTATACTCGGCTATACTTCAAGAGATGACCGACATCTTCTCCAATAATTGTATACTTAAAGTCCATCGATCAGTGCTGGCATCCAAAAGTTCCTTCCTTTGCTATCCTCCTCCTCGCAGTCATATCCAACCACTCGATCGATCTACCGATGGCAGTGGCAGCAGATGTATCTTATCTAGTTTGAAATGTTAGTCCTTAAAAGGAGTGAATACAACCACTCAGCAGTAAAGATCCATCAAACTACACAATGCAATAAGAAAGACAATCAAGATATCACGAGTAAAGCACATATCATCCATACTATTGAGCATACATCCCTATGCAGTCGTGCATATATCGCCATACAGTCATGCATATCTCACCATGCCAACGTGCATATACCACCATGCACTTGTACATATATCATCAGGCAGCCATGCATATATTACCATGCAACATTCATATACCACCATGCACTTCATGCTTGCATTTCCATGAGGTTCATCCCATGCCATATGCACATACATACGCATGATTCATATCATCCATGCTATCATGTATACATCCCCATGAGATCCATTCAAGTCTTCATGATTGCATTCTCAATGTCAAATAGCATCAATTTACTTTCATAAGCAGATCATGCATCTTGCCATATGCACACACCCATGCACATGATTCAATTTGAATATTTATCTTTCAAAAGGATCTCATCATTTTTCTTCTAGGGACCAATGTTCACATCCCACAATTTATCGCTTGCATCCAACCTGGCATCGCGAGGAGCCTTTGGCACATACCTCCGGGCATCCGGCACACACCTCTGGGCATCTCGTACCCCAACTGGCATCACGATGAATCCCCCTGGCACACACCTCCAGGGCTTCTGAAATTACGTACCGCCATACCGCCAGGCATTCCCCATAGACATTACGTACCGTATACCACCCAGCATCTCGAAACTCCCGAGGACATCCGGGCATGTATCGTAATACAATCGGGCATCCGGCACCCCCACATTCCGGGCATCCCGACACTCCCGGGGCATCGTCGGCTCACACCTCCGACGGTATCCTCATTTATCATAATTCATATTTACATTTGTGTCTCAATATCAACATGGCACATGATGTGATGGCAACAAGGTCAGTTTCAGCTTTTGATTTTATATGAAATGCCAAATATCATCACATGTGCAGCAAGATTCAATCACTTAAAAACAATATAATTCATGGGGCAAACTCATGGATTATTGCTATTATTTTAGAAACGGAATGCGCTCTTTTAATTTACACTTCTTAAAGTTTAGTGATTGACCCTAATAATTTCTAAGAATTTAATACATCATAGAAAAGCTCTAGAGGCATTTATCTCATGAAGAACACAACACCACCAGAATTTCATACAAACAGAATAGTCCATGCATTACAGCTTTTGAAATTCGCACAATCCAGCTTGTACAGTTTTAGAAAACATTTTAATTAAATACCCAAATGACCTTCAAAAATTATGAAATTCGAACATGTGATAGTAAAGATATAAAGGCAGATATTTCATGCGGAGCACTACACCAAAAGATCCCCATATAGATCAATAAAGACCACGCATCACAGCACTACTAATTCTGTCCGTTCCACTTGCACAGTTTTTGAAACATTTTTGGTCAAATAGGCAAATGAACTTCAAAAATCACGAAATTTGAATATGTTGTAGGAAAGACATAAAAAAAGATATTTCATGCAGAACACTTTTCCAAAATAATCTCATAAAAAATGGTATAGACCACGCATTGCAACATTACCAAGTCCGAAAACGTCAGATTACACAGTTATAGAAACATTTTCGATTAAATACACAAATGACATTCAAAACTTATGAAATTTGACTATGTGATAGCCAAGACAATAAGCTAAATACTTCATGAAGACATCGAAGTCAGATTCGTCCTAGGTAATTAAATATGGACGGTTAAAGCCCCTGTTCCTAGTACCGAAATTTCCAAATCCAGTCTTTCCAAAGAATAACGATTTCGCCCACTTATACTTGTTTTTTTTTGTCCCAAATTTGAGTATGTTATACTAAAAGAAGTCCTTTACAAATTTCATTTAGAGGTCGAAGCCAAACTTCAACTAGAACATCACATGCAAGTCACTAGAACATCCAAGGTCGAGCTGTTTTTCTCAAGAACAGTACATGAGACTAGAGCACCATTCTCATAACTTCAATTTTTCGCATTGTATACATCCGAAATTGTTACCATTCAATCACACACACTAAGCACAGCATGCGAGAGTAGATCAAGGGATCCCACTTGCCTCTAGACCGAGCAATGGCAAGCACATGGTGGCGACGGATGGCGGTGCACGGCGGCGACGAATCTCCTCCTTCCTTTGTCTCTTCCTCTCTTCCTCTCTTTCTCTCTTTCTCTCCTCTCTCTCGGCACCTAGACCGACCACACCCTTCCCCCTTTTCCTTTTGGTTGAAAAGAAAGCTTGCTTGCATCCACATTTTGCATGGGGGACACTTGTTCCCAAGAAGGAGACAAGTGTCTCCCTTGCCGAAGACACTTGGAGGAGGCCATTCGGCTCCTCCCCCCCTCCATGCATCGACAACCCCATGGGCTCTATGGGCCGGGCCTCTTGGCCCACTTTAGGCCCAACACACTTGGGCCTAAGGTCCAAACTTAAATGGCCCATATTTATTTTTGATAATCCATCTTAATCCCACTTATATAAGGTACCAAATTACAAATTTAAATGGCCATAATACTTTGTAACATAGTTTAATAAAATTCAACTTATAAAATTCATGGCCAAAAACATAATTTCCTCATCAAATTAAATCCTTGGCCTGACATGGACATAGGATGCATTTCCAACAAAATAATTATCCATTTATATAAATGTCAGATCATTCTTATTCACTTAGCCATAAATCTTGAAATCATAAATCAATAAACTCCTACTTATAAAACACATGGCCATGAGTTATTTTTGGGATGCCACACTTATGAAGGAACAGACCGAGTTAAGGAAACAAAAATCAATATCCTACTCGGACAATATGAAGCCTTCAAGATGAAGCCAGGAGAATCCATCATTGACATGTTTAGCCATTTTACAGAAATTGTTAACGGTCTAGCATATTAGGGACAACCAATGTCAGGACCAATGAAGGTCAATAAATTGCTGTGAGGATTCTCCAAAGACTAGAATCACATGAAGACATCAATAAGAGAAACCTAGAGAATCATGCCTCTCTCTGTAGATGAATTAATTGGGACACTTCAATCATATGAAGTGGAGCAAATTAATGAGGAAGAAGATCCCAAAGGTAAGAAGTCAATTGCTTTAAAATCTAATGATAATTCTGATGATACAGATTCAAAAGATGACATAGACGATGAAGATCTAGCACTCATGATAAGGAAATTTAGAAAGTTAAATAGAAAGGGAAGAAGATTCAACTGGAAGAGGCAAGGCACTCAAAAATTTCAGAATAAATCAACTGAGGATGATGAAATCAACAAAGATGTGATCTATTTTAAATGCAAGAAAAAGGGGCATATCAGACCTAACTACCCTCTGTTAAAGAAAAATAAGGGAAGAATTGAGAAATACAGAAAGGCTCTTAAAGCAGAGACATTGAGCGATACTGAATGCGAAGAAAGTGATGAAGAATATGCCAATATATGTCTAATGGGAAATTCAGAATCAGACTCAGACTCTGAAAAAAATTAAGACTCAGACTTAGACAAAGAAATCGAGGTTAGTAACTTAAAAATTCCTGTTAAAGTCTAGAAATATATAGATGAATTTTGTCTTAGTCTCAAAACATCTCTTAAGAGAATTTCCTAGCTAAAGAGGGAGAATTCCAAACTGAAGCAACAAGAAATTTTTTGGAAAGCAAAGTTTAAAAATCTAGACAAAAGCTTCGTTGATTTAAAAGAAAATGTAGATTCTCTTTCAAAGGAAAATATCTTTTTAAAAGAGAACATTTCAAATATCACGAAAAGGTTTTCAATAGGATCTGAGAAGTTGGGAAAGATTCTTTCAGTTCAAAGACCTTATTTCAACAAATTTGGTTTGGGAATGACACTACAAACCATTCCTTTAATTGATTTTCCAAAAGTGAAGGAAAGAATCAAACAAAGACCTGCAAAAACCTTTTACAAGAACCATTTTCAAAAGGCTTTTGTAACACCTGCTGGCATAAATGCTCTCAAATGTTCAAAGTGTAATAGCTCAGAACATTTCGAGAAGAAATTGTGGCACCCCTCGACGGCCCTCGATCCGTTAGGGTCACCACAGGTACTTGTCACTTATCCTACTATATACCAGTCATATGAACTTCTTTAATTAAAGCGAAACCATAGTTCATAGGGGTTGATCAATAAAATTCTTCTCCGACTTTTTTTTTTTTTTTTTGTAAAGGTCTTAGCGCGACTCATCAATGGAAGCATAAACGAGTCTCACCATCCCTCACTTCAATAACAATAATGCAATGCACACCACCTACGCTCCAAATGAAAAAAAACAAAGTCGAGTCACTTTTATTTATATTTTCACAATGGATATTTCGGGTCGGTACAGCAGAAAGGCCAAGATTTTTAACTATACTTGGCTATAACTCAAAAGAGAACTCGACCCTACATCAAGCATGTACACCCCTCCATCAACAAGCATCGGCTATCCCCAAAAAGTGTCAGCTCCTACCAGTCATACGTGCCATCACACCCAACTCGGTGCATCAGGCGGCGGCGGTGGCAGCATCCCTAGCATCACTCCACCACGCCGGATATGAATAGACAAAAACTCCTGGATAACCTGGCCATTAGCAAGACCCACATCGTACATCACTAAGACATGGACTCGAACATACATCAGACCAGGCAAACTAACGCAGGAATGCTTTGTGCACTCCACCTCAACATCAGATGGCAATCCATAATAAGTACCGCGCGCGACTGGTAGCAGCGACATCTTTCTAATCTGAAATGTTAATCCCCAAAAGGGGTGAATTCAACCACTCAGCAGTAAAGATCCACCAAACTACACAATGCATCAACTAGAACAATCAAGATATCATGAATAAAACACATAGCATTCATGCATTCAAGCATACCTCACCTTACAACCATGCATATATCACCATGCAACGTGCATATACCACCATGCACTCATACATGTATCATCAAGCATACACCACCATGAGATCCGTTCACACCTTCATGATCTCATTTTCAATATTAAAATAGCATCAATTTACTTTCATAAGCAGATCATGCATCATGTCATATGCATACACTCATGCATATGATTCAATTTCAGCTCTTATCTTTCACATGGATCTCATTATTTTTCCATCCATGGACCAATGTTTTGTGGCACCCCTCGAAGGCCCCCGATCTGTTAGGGTTGCCCCAGTTCGCTTACCTTTCACTTTCCTTAATAACGTGTCACTCTGATACCATTTCACTTGCAGCAGGTCCATACAACCTGGGAGTTTACATTTTTTTTTATCGGTCCCTTGCGTAATTCATATAGCGGAAACATATCCAACAACTCCCTTCCCTATATTCAGAAAACGATGCACACCTACTAAACATTTATAGATAAAAGCCGAACACTCTTATTTACTTAAACTAGATGGACATCGTTCATCGGTACATCAAAATGCCGTAGTCTTCTTTACTCGGCTATACTTCGAAAGATGACCGACATCTTTTCCAATAATCGCATACTTAAAGTCCATCGATTAGTGTTGGCGTCCAAAAATTCCTTCCTTTGCTATCCTCCTCCTTGCAGTCATATCCAACCACTCGATCCATCTACCGGTGGCAGTGGCAGCGGATGTATCTTATTTGGTTTGAAATGTTAGTCCCCAAAAGGGGTGAGTACAACCACTCAGTAGTAAAGATCCACCAAACTACTCATTGTGTCAAACAGAACAATCAAGGCATCATAACAAAGCACATATCATTCATGCATATCAAGCATACCTCACCTCGCAACCATACATATATCGTCATGCCATCATTATCAAGCATTCATGCATGCCCATACCATATGTGCATATACCACCATGCACTCATCATTAAGCATTCATGCATATATCACCATGCAACGAGCATATACCACCATGCACTTATATCATCCATGCTATCAAGCACACATCACCATGTAGTCGTGCATATATTGCCATGCAGTCATGCATATCTTGCCATGCCAACGTGCATATATCACCATGATTCGTATCATCCATGCTATCATCCATGCTATCAAGCATGCATCACCATGAGATCCATTCAAGTCTTCATGATCGCATTCTCAATATCAAATAGCATCAATTTATTTTCATGAGCAGATCATGCATCATGCCATATGCATACACCCATGCACATGATTCACTTTCAATTCTTATCTTTCACAAGGATCTCATCAGTTTTTCTTTCCAGAGATCAATGTTTGCATCCCACAATTTATCGCTCGCACCCAACCTGGCATCGCGAGGAACCTCCGGGCATGTATTCAAAATACAACTGGGCATCCGGCACCGCCACATTCCGGGCATCTCGCATCCCAACTAGCATCACGAGGTATCCCCCTGGCACACACATCCGAGGCTTTCGAAATTACGTACCGACATACCACCATGCACTCCCCTTGGAATTACGTATTGTATACCACCGGGCATCTCGAAACTCCCGAGGACCCTCCGGAATTACGCCACTAGTCCACCAGGCATCTGGCATTTACACTCCCTGGCCGGGCATCCCGACACTCCCAGGGCATCGTCAGTTCACACCTCCGACGGCCTTCTCATTTATCATAGTTCACATTCACAATTATAGCCCAATTTCAACATGGCATATAATATGATGGCAACAAGATCATTTTCAGCATTTGATTCTTATATGTAGTTCCAATCACTTATGACAACACAATCCATGGGGTCCATAGAACTTAGAATAAACCATACATCATGACTTTTTGAAATTTACCAGATTCCAGCTTGCACAATTTCGGAAGACTTATAAATTAAATATCCATATGATCTTAAAAAATTATAAAATATGAACATGTGATATTAAAGACATAAAGGTAGCAACTCCATGAAGAACACATGCCCAAAAGAACTTCACACAAAAAGATATAGTTCACACATTACAGCTTGCAAAATTCGGGCACATCAGATTGCGCAGTTCTTGAAATATTTCAATTTAAATACATGACTGCCCTTCAAAAATTATGAAATTTTACTAGGTGATATTTGAGACCCTAAGGTAGAGTTTTCATGAAGACATCAAGGCCAGATTCGTCCTAGATAATTAGCTATGGACGGTCGAAGCCCCTGTTCCTAGTACCGAACAGTCCAGGTTTAGCTGTCTCCGAAAAATCAAGGTTTTACCTACTTATTTTCCTTCATTTCCTCTGGATTTTTTATATGTTTTGCCTCAAGAGGTCCACTACAACTTTCATTAAGGAATTTAGGTGATATTCTCAAAGGATAGTCACTTTATAGCTCGCGAAGTCGCTGGAGTCCAGTACAATACTTCCAGATCTATCATCTTCAAATGAGAAATCGTTTCACTAGGCTACACTCGTTCGTTTTACTTCAAATTTGAGTATGTTAGTTCTCAGGATGTTCTATACAACTTTTGTGAAGGAGTCGAATTGAAATTCTCAGTAAAAAGTGACATGCAACACACAAAACCACCAAGAGGTCAACAAAACAGTTTCAGATGTAGCATTTTCGTAGAGGGAGGGTTTTACCCCTCAAAACTCAGCCATTTTATCTCAAATTTTAGTATGTTATACTTCAAAATGTTATCTACAACTTTCATGAAGAGTTTGAAGTGAAATTCCAAGTAAAAAGTCGCATGAAACCCCCAAACTCGTGAACAGTCAAGCTGATTTTCCAGAAACAGCATGCAAGACCAACAAACCTCTCCCCAAAGCTCCGAAATTGCACCACTTACCACAACCACGATTTATCATCTTCTACACACACTTTACAGCAAGCAAAGGGTAGGTTTTAAGACTCTACTTGCCTTAGATTCAAGCACAAAAACAGCAACAAACAATGACAAAGCAGCAACGAATGGCGGACTAACGGGCGGACGAATCATCCTCCTTCTTCTTCACATGGCCTCCCTCTTCCTCTCTCGGTTTCCCTCTCTCACTCGACAACTCTCTCTCTCTCTCTCTCTCACTCTCTTAAAACCGGCCACTCCCCCTCTCTCTTTCTTTTTGGTTGTTTATATACTTGCATGCTTCCCTTTTTGCATGAAGGGACACTTGGCTCCAAGAGGAGGACAAGTGGCTTCAACAAGGAGACAAGTGGCTGCATCAAAAGGACAAATGGAGGAGGTGGCGTGGCCTCCATCCGGTTCTCCTCCATGGTCCGACGGTTTAGGCCTTTTGGCCTGCTTTGGGCCCGAAAATTTTGGGTGAAGTTGTCCCATGTCCAATTTAAATAGCCCATAGAAAAATATCAATAATAAGTCCATAATTCCTACACCACTTTAGGGCATTTGATTTTGATTTTTATTTATAGAAATCAATTAACATTTTCATAAGGGGTTCGGTCCAAGAGATAAAATATCGTAGCCAATGATTTAATTGTCCCTATGGCCATTCAAAGACAAATATCGTTTCCCTCAAAATCAATATTTCGGGTTGAAATTCCCGGATGCCACATGTTTGCATCTCACAATTTATCGCTCACATCCAACCTGACATCGCGAGGGCCTTTAGCACACACCTTCGAGCATCGAGCACACACACTCCGGGCATCTCGTACCCCAACTAGCATCACGAGGTACCCCAGGTACACACCTCCAGGACTTCCAGCACACACACTCCGGGCATCTCGAAACTCCTGAGGACATCCGACACACACACTCCGGGCATCCCAATACTCCCGGGGCATCGTCGGCTCACACCTCCGACGGTCTCGTTATTATCTCAATTCATATTTACACATGCATCTCAATTTCAACATGGCATTTGGTGCAACAATATCAAGGGTCTCAACTATCTTTTGATGTCATATAACATGCCATATGTCACCACATATGCAGCATAATTAACTACTCATGACATTATATCACATGGAGCAATTTCATTTATTTTCGAAAATACAGCAATTTCGGATAAAAACAGATTGCACTCCTTTGGTCATAATTCTTGAAAAATTAGTGAACAGCCTTAATAAATTCTAAAAATTTGACACATTATATATATGATCTAGGGGAAGATATTCTGTGCAGAACACCATATCAAAAGAACATCATAAAATTCGGTACAGTCCACACATCACAGTCTTTATAATTTCGGAATATTGCTATACACAGTTTTATTCACAAATTCAGTAAAAAATCCTAAATTAACTCCAAAAATTCTGACATTTTTATATGTTATAGAAGAAATCCAGAAGTAAATATTTCATGAATAACTCGAAACCATTTTCGTGATAGATTAAAGACTATAATAACCACAACCATCCATAACCCTCGGCACCGAATTCCAGTTCTAACCGTTTTGAATAAAGATTGTTTCACCAACCTAAACTCATCCATTTCTTCTAAATTTTTAGTATGTTACTCCTTAACTTGTTATATTCAACTTTCATTCAGAACACGAGATCGAATTTCAACTGGAGAATTTCATAAAATCCACAGAATCATACTAGGTCAGCATTACGATTTCCAGATCTGACTCTTTCAAAGAAAAATAGTTTCACCGGTATATACTTGTTAATTTTTTCTGAAATTTTGATATGTTACTCTCCAAGAAGTTCTCCACAACTTTTATCAAGAAGTCGAAATGAAATTCCAACTAAAAAGTCACATGCAGCTCACAAATTCATCAAAGGTCGGACTGCCTTTCTAGAAAACAGAATGCAAGGTTACCATTCATCACACACATGACACAGCAAGCAAAGGGTAGGTTTATGGACTCTACTTGCCTCTAATCCGAGCACAACACAGCAAGCAAAGATGGCGGGGCAAGGCAAGACTCGGCGGCTCAACGGCGGTGACGGTAGCGAACGGCCTCCCTCTTCCCCTTCTTCTCTCGCTCGCTTGCTCTCTCCCTTTCTCTCTTCCTCTCTTTCTCTCGGATGATCACTCTCTCTCTCTTTCCCCCTTTCTCTCATGCGACAACCCCTTGCTCAATCCGCCCCTTCTTCTTTTCTTCTCCTTCATGATTAGCATGTAATCATTACTTTGCATGCATATGACACTTGGTAAGTCCCCTAAGCCACTTCAACGATGCAACCATTCATTTTCCATAGGTTGTAATGCCTCCAGAAATTGCCATGAAATTTTGGGATGCCACAATTCTCCCCTCCTTAGAGAATTTTGTCCTCGAAATTAGGCGTCACTTATGTCTCTTGAAACTAGTAGGGGTACTTTTCCTTCATCGATTCCTCACTCTCCCATGTGGCTTCCTCCACATCATGATGTTGCCATAATATCTTTACCAACGGGATTTTCTTGGTTCTAAGAATTTGCTCTTTTTGATCCAGCACTTGCACAGGCTCTTTGATGTATCTCACTTTCTTGTCTACTTTGATGGCTTCATGATCGAGTCTATGACCAGGATCCGGTTGGTACTTTCTCAGCATTGACACATGAAACACATCATGTAAATTTTCCAATTTAGGAGGAAGTGCCAAACGATAAGCTACATCTCCTATTCTTTCAAGTATCTCAAAAGGTCCAACAAATCTAGGGTTTAACTTACCCTTCATTCCAAATCGGGATATTCCTTTCATAGGGGATACTTTAAGAAATACATGATCTCCCACATTAAACTCTAAAGGCCTTCTATGCCTATTCGCATAGTCTCTTTGTCGGTTCTGGGTTGTCTTAAGTCTTTTCCTGATTATCTCGACCGCTTCTATAGTAACTTGCACTAGCTCAGGTCCTGTTAGTTTTCCTTCACCTACTTCATTCCAACAGACAAGAGTTCTGCATCTTCTTCCATATAATGCTTCATATGGAGCCATGCCTATACTTTTCTGAAAACTATTGTTATAGGAATCTACTCTTGAACCCATATTGCATGATTTGATTAATATCAAAGAATCAAGACACTCAAACCAACAATCATGAATTTTATAAAGCAAAGCATGGACGATTTATTGATGCTTGACCTATATGAATGACATGCAAAAATCATGAAATTGTTATATATCATGGATTCATGAGTTTCAAGCATTCTTCGTGGAGGCACCGACTTAAAGAAAATGCTCATCAATCAATTAGGACAGGGTACTAGAACAAGACATGTATCATTTACTAATCTAACTTTGATCTTGCAAAAATCAATAGACATAGCAAATGACAATTCTCCCCTTCAAAACAAAGAACCAGTAAAATCAATAAACAAAGAACCAGTAAAATCAGCAAACAAAGAACCAGCAAAAATAGCAAAATCAGCAAGACATCATGACAAATCAGAAAATGATGCATGATAACTGACTTGTTAAGCCGCCTAATCAATGCATGAAAATTATGAAATTCGAGCATGAAGTAGGGAAAAATGCAATGAATAAGTTTGATGAAAACATTTAACCCTAGATTAATACAAGGAAAATCATACAAATTCATGAATGTCACTAGGTAAGCTAACACTTCCTAAAAACAAACCTAGCAGAATCGGACTAAACATAGCAACAACTTCACAAGGCAAATTCATAGGGCAATTGGTCAACAATTGGCATGAATTATATGTCATTTTGAGGCTTATGAAATCTCCTAGGCATGTCTAGAAGGATTCATGCACTAATTTTGCTCTTAATGAGCTCAATTGAAGACAATTACACAACAGCTCATGTCAGCCCAGATCACAGAAGTAATTTCAGGGAATGCGAGTGCTTTTCAGTGTCTAATGTCATCAAAACATTATGGAAAAATTCATGCATGCATAACAGTGATTTGGATCATATTTCATGAAAGAATCTAAGTCTAATAACACTCAAATAATCAGTAGAAAATCCACAGACCAAATATCAATCGCGGCAATGTATTCTGAACAATTGATGAGCAATTCTAGCACACGATACCAGCGAGTAATAGCATACTCAGTCATAAAATCCGTTTCAGATGTGGCCATAGCAAGCCCAAAGTCTCCAATTTTAAGGTCACAATTCGCATTAATAAAACAAGTTGCTCAGCTTTAAATCACACATATTTGAGACCTGGAAGCAACTGATACAACAGTTACCTTGAATGAATCGGCGAAGGATTGAAGCCGTCACTGCTATTGATGCTGTCTAAGCCCTAAACTCCAAGCTCCTCGACCGGCCATTTTAGCAAGTCAAATTTGGCGCAAGATAGAGCCGAGAGAAAATGTTCAAGGTCATAGAGAGAGAGAATGGGAGAGAGAACCATATCCTAAAAACTTAATCGGATCAATAGAGAAAGAGAACTCATTGCTCTGGTGAGCTCGATCCAGAGGGAAACTCAGTTAAAAGTCATCACCGCCGCAGCTGTCGTTGATCCGGCCACCTTAGAGAGAGAGATCATTGGCGAGCCTCTGCACCAAAGGACTGAGAGTCGAGCGAATAGGGGTGGAGCATAGGATCCGGTGGAGAGCCGAATCAAGCCACAGATTGGGAGTCGCTGTAACCGCCGGTCAGCTTTAGATCTGAGCTCCCTGCACCTCTGAGCGAGAGAGAGAAATTTGCTGAGCGAACTTCCGTGGGAGAGAACCAAGGGAGAGAAAACAGAAAGAACTCGTCTCTAATCCTTGAGCAAGAACCCGATCCTCGCAATCCCTAACCGCCGGCCTTCGATCTCTGATCCCCACTAATGAGAGAAAACCTTAGCCTTCGACAAGAGCTCGGGCGGTTGATGATGAATGGAAGACGAATCGACGACGGAATCGAGTTGAGATAGGGTTTTGGAGACGATCAGATCTTGGAGTGGAGGAACTATTGTAGAGAGAGTGTTTGTCGTCGTCGTCGTTATTGCTATCGCCGCCACTGTCTTCATCGATGTCATCGCGATCGAGCAAACCAGAGAGAGAATCAGAGAGAGAGGGAGTCCGAGAGAGAAAACCCCAGTGAATGCCTGACCGCCGGCCTTCGATCTTCGATCCCTCGCTAATGGAGGAAAAACCCTAGCCGATCGAACCCCCTATCATGATCGCTATAACCACCGATGTCCCTGCTGGCAGCTGCTTCGTCTTCAAGAATTGTTCGAGCGAGAGTCAGCGATTGAGAGAGAGATCCACCGATCTAAAGAGTCCGATTCGGCGAGCTTGACAAAAAAACCGCTGGAAACGGAGGCGGAAGCCCCCTCTGGTGGATGGCCAGCGAGGCTAGCCTTTCGAGATCTACCTTGGAAGCTCCCTCAAGTAGTTACCGAGAGATAGAGAGACAAATCGAGAGCCTCCAGAGACTACTCCGAGAGAATCCGCGTGCGCCCCCCATTTTCTTTTCTATTATTTTTTCTTTCTTTTATTTTTTTCCTTTTCTCTCCTTTTTCTTTATTTCTCTCCTTTTTTCTTTTTTGTTTTCCTTATTTCTCTCTCTCTTTTTTTCCCTTTTTTTTTTTATAACATTCACCATCATTTTTTTAAAATATTTTTGCTCTTTATCTTTTATATCTTTGCAAAGTGGATGATTAAAATGTCAACAAAAAATTCCAGGTGTCAACATGGCAAGAACTCTTTTAATTGAAAATAATATTTCTTCGCAATTTTGGATTGGAGCGGTTTCTACAGCTTATTATATTATTAACAGAGTATTTTTAAGACCTATTATAGAGAAAACTCCTTATGAAGTATTTAAAGGGAAAAAGCCAAATGTTTCTTATTTTCATGTGTTTGGTTGTAAGTGTTTTGTTTTGAAAAATGCAAATGACCAAACTGGTAAGTTTGAGGAAAGATCAGATGAAGGAAAAGGAAGGAATTTTCATTCACCAAGAAAAATATGCAAAAGAACTTATTAAAAAGTTTGGATTGGAGAATTGCAAAAAGACTGAGATACCAATGTCAAGTTCTTCGAAGCTAGACAAAGATGAAGGAGGAAAGAAAGTTGACTAGAAGCTCTACAGGAGTATTATTAGTTCACTTCTTTATCTTATTGCTTCTAGACTTGACTTTTTTTTAGTGTTTGCATTTGTGCTAGATTTCAATCTGATCCCAAAGAATCTCATCTAAGTGCAGCAAAACGCATCATCAAATATATTGCAACTACTTCAAATTTAGGTCTATGGTATCCCAAAGAAGGAGACTTTACCCTCCTTCGATATTCAGATGCAGATTTAGTAGGTTGCAGAGTTGATAGAAAGAGTACCTCTGGTACGTGCCAATTGTTGGGAAACATGACAGTATCTTGGTTCTCAAGAAAGTAGAGTACTGTAACTCTTTCAACAGCAGAAGTAGAGTATGTGGCCCTTGAAAGTTGCTTTTCTCAAATCTTATGGATAAAACAACAATTGAGAGATTTTGGAATCGAAGACTCATGCACCGAGATCAAATGTAACAACACCAGCGCAATCAATTTAACAAAGAATCTGATTCTTCATTCGAGAGCAAAACACATAGAGATTCGACATCATTTCATTAGAGATCATGTTCATAATGGAGAAGTGATGATATAGTTCATCGATTCAAAGAATCAATTGGCGAACATATTTACAAAGCCACTGGAGAAAAATCTATTTGAGTCTATTCACACCAGACTGAACATCACATCTATTATCCATTAAAGTCTAAAGGTGCTCAAACTCAAAGGTAAAGTCTGAAGGAGCTCAAACTTAGAAGACCAAGAGTTACGATTGTATGTTATTTCCGTACTAGTAATTTAATTAAAGACTTGAAGATGTACGATTACTTATTAATCGCTAATTGATTGAAGTTTTTTTTTTTTTTTTTTCCAAATAGGGAGTTATCAATTTTGAAAAAGATAGTTATTTTCAAAAAGAAAGTTATTCTTTTTCGAAAAGTTATTTTTATTTTTCCTTTTATGACGATTCGTTTACTGTTGAAATTCGTCTTCTTCTTTTTCACCTTCAAACCCTAAAATACAAAATCCCCACTTGCTCTCACTTTCACTGTGTTTAATCCAAAAAGTTTTTATCTTTTCGAGCAAGTATGTGAATTTCTCTCTTGAAGCGATAATGTCTTCAAGAAAGTAATCGAGAATCGCAAGTAGGGGACCACGAAACATGCCTGAGGGTCCTACTCATTTTGACTTGACCGAAGAAGAAGATTCTTCTCCACCACAACGACCAAGTCAGCAACAACCTTCTCAGCAGTGTCAGTCTTCTCCACCGACTCAACCAGAAGAAGAAATTTTGGAAGAAGTTGAACCTGTAAGAACGCTAACTCCTAAGGTTACTTTCAAACTCTATTCTAGTTTGAAAAGAGGAGGAACTGCTATGTCCTTGATCGATGAATACCTAAGAGAGAGATGTTATAAGAATGAAACTCTTTTTCTACGTGATATGGAGAAGATGGGTATTGTAGAAAAGGGATCGGCTGAAAAAGCCTTTGCTAATTTCCCTAGTGACCCGTGTGTTGGCACTACTAATCAACCTCAAGGACAGGATGACGACGATCGTATGTTTACCCACTTTCAGCCTAGAACAGGAGTTGCTGCAAATGTTGTTAGTGATGGTTCAAGTCTTTTTAGATCGAAGAATCACAAGAGGGTTTATTCGAGTTTAATGAAGAGAGGGGTTATGAACCCTAGGAGTGTCGATTTCAATTTCCTTGATTCGCTAAAAATAAATCTACGAGAGAAGTTTGCTTTACTGCAATTGGAGCGTTTTTGTTTTGAATCCATTGCTACTTATCCAGAACTCACTGCATATTTTTACTCGAACTTATCTTTCTTGGATGCGAATAGTTTTTCTTTCACGGTGAGGGACAAGGAATTTTTAGTGGATATAGACACTTTGGTTGACATAATTGGGGTGGAAAAAGCGAGTTTCCAACCAATTAGTGTGTCTGTTGCTCATGCTACTCTATCATTGGTGAAAGATCGAGATGCTGAAGGCAAGATTTCCTACTTCAGAATGAATGCGTCTAACATCTTGCTGCACAAGATTGTAATCAACTGTCTCTATCCAAAGTCGACATCCAAGATCGATGTCTCTCGGTCTGAAGCAAAATTGATGCATGCCATCAATATTGGTTACAAATTCTCTCTGCCTCACACCATCATGTTTCACATGTACAGAAAAGTGGTGAAGGATAGGGGACAACTCCCTTATTTTGCTCTTATCACGCGCCTTTTTAGACATTTTAAAATTCACATCCTTGCACCATTATGTTTGACAAACATTTCTCTAATGGTGATTGGATTTAAAATGCTCACAAAGATGCGTTCAAAAGAGCTTAACAAGGTGTTAGAACGTATGAAGGAAAAGTCTCTCGTCAAAGCAAAATAAGACTCTACTGCAGTCAAAAGGAAAGGCAAGGAGCCCATGGATGCTTCACCAAAGAGAAAGAGAACCCTCATCTTGTAGGATGAAGAGGATGAAGATGAAATGACTCTTTCTACCTTAAGAAACTTGAAGGGTTTTGTCAGCTTTCAAGAGACAAGAGAAGAGACAGAGAAGGAAGATGAAGAATAGAGGAGGACAGAGGATGAAAGAAGAGAAGAGGAAGAAGAAGAGCAAGAAGAAGAGAGAGACCAAGGTCAAGAAGATTCTCTTGAGCCAACCTTGGCCGTATCCTTATCAAGTGACTCTGAGATGGCTGCACTGGAACTGCTAGAGCACATGATGCAGACAAACATCACTCTAAAGTTGAAGTTGCACTCGAAGAAGATTTGTCTACTCCTTCTAAAGGAAAACAAATAGAGGGAGCTGTTGAACAAAATGATACTTCTTCACCCATTTTTAATAGTGATGTGAGTCGCTCCGCTGCAGATCTAGAGGATGTGTATGCTTCTCATTATCCCGAAGCATCCACTCATAGTCATGGTGGACAATCGGCTGAAGATCCCTCCGTTCTCAAAACTTATGGAATCGACTCGACTGGACCTAGCATTACAACAGGTCAAATAGCAGACTTTTCGAGACTGTTGGAGATTTTATTGGATGTGTAGAAACAGCAATATGCTATGGGATATGAGATACATGATCTTAAGAACGCTTTCATGGCCACTTCAGTGTCTTTGCATGATTAGTTAATTGCCCTGAAGAATCAAGTGCAATCTATTGTACAAGGTGAAGACTTCCAGTCACTGAAGCAAATTTTTGAAAGGCTTGAGAAGACAGTGAATTCTATGGGAGAGTTCGAGCTTGTTCACCTTCCAAAACAGCCATGATTCTAACTCTATTTTCAACCAACTCTTTTTATTTGTTCTCTACTTTTTGCTGTTGACAAAAAGGGGGAGAAGTTTGATGTAGATTTGATGACTTTTTATTTTGACTTTTTGATTGTTGGATTTATCTTTTGTTTGGTTGAGATTTAGACTGTTTGATTTGATCTTTTGATGCTTACAGTAACTTAAGCTATGTTAATGATTATGGAGTAAAGATAGTTGCTTTGCAGGATTAACATGTTTTCTGTGGTTGCAGAACTGTTGCTATCTACATCCTAATCTACTTATCTTTTATGAGATATTTTGTTTGTCTTAAGTGTTGTTTTGCAGGACAAAAGTGTTCAAATCTGCAGGAAAGTTTTGTCACCATCAAAAAGGGGGAGATTGTTGGAGAAAACTTCTTTATTTGTTTTGAAGTTGACAAAACATATCCATTAGTCTAGTTTGAAGATGTGTAGACTCTATTGTCAAAGTCTGAAGACCTCCAAACTCAAGATTCAAAGTCTATCATCATTGATAGCTTCCAAATCCATGAAGAAAAGATTTAAACAATGAAGAAGACTTATCCAGATGCAAGTATATCTTTAAGGATTTGGTTCGTACGGTTAAAAAAAAAGATCTCACGGCTGGAGATAGCATCTCATGATCAAATTATTCTTAATGAAATCAATTTAAATATTCAGATCTATTGATTGGTGAAGTCTACTTGGAAGGTTCTACTTATGGAAACCTAGATCCTGATCGTATGGGCGAGCAGGATTGGTGGGCTATCATCACATTCCTTAAATAACTCAAGATATCCTTAATTGATTCTGTCCAACGGGTAGATTGGAAGAACTCCTTTGAAAGGTGTCAATGGTTATAATGGCATGGAGGAGTATATAAGGAAAATGCTCAAGTTATTTGAGTGAGTGCGTGAAAGAAAAATTCCAAAGTCTAAAGCTCTTAGTTCTTTTCTAATTCAATCATTGAGCTTAAGTTGTACTCAAAATAGAGATTAAATACTTGTGAGACCTTGAGGAAGTGTAGTATAGTCTCTACACTGTGGAATCAAGGACATGAGACTGTACAAATCTCTTTTGATTCATAGTGAAATCCAGCTAGTGGGCTGTTAGTGCGGAAGAGTGGACGTAGGCTTGGTCTAAGCCGAACCACTATAAATCTTGCATTTCAATTCTCTTTCCCAAATCTCTTTACTTTAATTCATTGTCCTATATAACTGTTTATAGTCTTTTATATCTTCAGTTTATTATTCACAAAAGTTGAATTAAGTTGTTGAGTCTGGGAAAAACTTCTTTAACACCTATTCACCTCCCTTTTAGGTGTTCTTAGTAGCCCTATGAAAGATGGCTCTTTTGAATCGACCTTGGATGTATCCTTGTCAAGTGACTCTGAGAAGACAAGGAGTAGAACTACTGGAAAAGAGAAAGAAAAACATCACTCAAGTGTTGAAGAAGAGCAGGAACATGAAGATGAATTTTTTTCTCCACCTGAAGGCACAGAAACAGGGGGAGCTGCTGATAAAAGAGGTACTTCTTCACCCGTTTTCACCAGTGATGTTAGTAGATCTCCTGCAGATCAAGACGATGTCTATGCCTTTCAATTCCCTGAAGCTGATGTTGAGGCATCATCTCCAAGTTTGGATGTTCCAGTTGAGGTTCCATGATTGATTAACACTCCTCCATCTGACCGTGCTAATGCTAGTACTCAAACAAAACCTTCAGCAGACTTTCGAAGTCTGATCGAGCTTATGGTGCAGTTAAAGGGTCAGCTATATGGGTTAGAGTGTGATATTCAGACCCTCAAATTTGTGCATCAAGCCACTTCAGTTTCTCTGCATGATTAAGTACAAGCACCGGAGCTTCAAGTTCAAGATAATGCAAAGGATACTGATATTCAACAACTGAAGGAGACTTTGAAGGAGCTGGAGGAGACTGTCAAGTCTATGGGGAATTTTCAGATTATTCGCATCCCCAAACAGCCATGACTTTAACCAACATTTTAAAAGTTTTTCTCCACTTTTTGCTGATGACAAAAATGGGGAGAGTTTGCAGATTTGACCTGACTTTTATCTGTCTTTATCTTTCTTTATTTGGTTTGATGACATTTTGGATTGACCTTGAACTACTTTGGACTTTTTTTATTGTTGTTTGAATCTTTTTTGACACTTGTAGTAACTAAGTATGTGATATTGATTATGGCTGGATGGTTATTTATCTTGCAGGATTAACACATTTTCTGTGGTTGTAGAATCGATGCTATCTAGGTCCTAATCAACTTACTTTATAAGATATCATGTTTTGCTTAAGAGTTGTCTTGCAGGTCAAAATTTTCAAATCTGCATGAAGTTTTGTCAATATCAAAAAGGGAGAGATTGTTAGAGAAAACTCCTTAATTGTTTTGAAGCTGACAAAACATTTCTAAAAAGTCTAGTCTTAAGACTTGCAGACTCAAGTGCTATAGTCTGAAGAACTCCAGACTCTACTGTCAAAGTCTAAAGACCATTAGACTTTAATTTCAAAGTCTACCCTCACTGATAGTTTTCCAGACGAAGAATGAAGACTTATCTAGATGAAGGATTATCTTCAAGGATTCAATTCATATGGCTTTTAGAAGACCTTATTGGCTGGATGTGACATCTATATGATTGATTATTCTTATTGGAATTTACTCCAATTTGAAAGTCTTTATGGAAGGTGAAGTATATTTGGAAGGTTCTACTTATGGAAACCAAGATCTTGATTGCATGGGTGAACAAGATTGATGGGCTCTCATCATATTCTTAAAACAAACTCGAGATCTCCTTGATTGATTTTGTCCAACGAGTAGATTGGAGGAATTCATTTGGAAAGTACCAACGGTCGTGAAGGGATAAAGGAGTATTTAAGATGGACTCTCTAGTTGTTCGAGTGTGTGAATGAAAGAAAAATTTCAAAGTCTGAAGCTTCCCAGTTTTTTGTTATTTCATCGGTTGAGCTTAACTTGTACTTAAAAGAGAGAGCAAACACTTGTGAGACCTTGAAAGAGTGTAGTAGAGTTTATACAGTGTAATGCCAAGGACGTGAGACTGTAAAACGTATTTTGACTCTTAGTGGAATCCGGCTAGTAGGCTGTCAGTGCAGGAGAGTGGACGTAGGCTTGGCCTAAGCCGAACCATTATAAACTTTGTGTTCTTATTCTCTTCCCTGAACTCTTTTATTTATTTGTAAATTTATTTACTTGCTAAACTTGCTTTGGTTCATTACTTTATAGATTCTAGTTCGAAAGAAAAAGTATTTATAAACATTTTTGCAAAAATCTCTTTCAACACCTATTTACCCCACTCTAGGTGTTGGTACTAGCCCTTTCACCTAGAACTTCTAGGCCCATTTTCAAGCCCTTCCCGGCCTCACTTTGTGTCGCCACAAGCTCGATTGTTGCCCGCCTCTGCGTTGCCGTCGACGAGAACTCATTGGAAAGCAAAACCAATGAGTTTACTCGCTAACCGTTGCTTAGGAGGTTAATCATGCTTAATGGGTGTTTAGATTAAGCTAAGTATGGTTAGGTGGTTAGATTAGTTTAATTAAATGTTGATAGATTAAGGGATGTGATTAGTTTAGTGGATAATTAATTAATTATTGCTAATTAGGCGATTAAATTCGTGTAAGCTT
Source organism: Eucalyptus polyanthemos subsp. polyanthemos (assembly GCA_017140185.1). NCBI lineage: Eukaryota > Viridiplantae > Streptophyta > Magnoliopsida > Myrtales > Myrtaceae > Eucalyptus > Eucalyptus polyanthemos. Next base: position 60,856,939 of record CM029459.1, on the reverse strand, counting down.
GATTAGGCACTTAATTAATTATTTTGAATTTATTTAAAAAATTAATATTAATTAATATTATATTTAAATATTTAAATATTATTTAATTTAATTTAATTTTCGAAATATATTTAATTATTTAATAATTCTGGAAATTATCTTTGATAGCTAGGTCATTAGAATTTCGTGCCGATTGCTGTGGTGTGTTTAGATTATGCAATTGATTGATGGATTGTGCAAATTGAGTGATGGTTGTGAAAATTATGGAATTTATTTAGAAAATCCCAGGTGTCGGGTTTTGACACCAAAAGTGGTTTTATGTACTATATCAAATGGTTGGACTTTAAAATAGAAGGGTAACAGCTTTTCTGATTCAAATTGATCATGAACCCACACATGACTATTTTATCATGTATTTGTAATACAAGAAAATAGGCCAGGATAACTATTTTAGTTGAGGCATTTGAGTGCAATGCACAGTGTCCTGAGCTGAAAATGAATGGTTGTGTGTTGATTAAGAGAAACCGTCCTGAGCTGTGAGCTAGATGTGCCCCTATATGGGATGCTCACACAGTGGATGCCAATCACAGTAGATTTTGGACCGATGCTCATTCGGGAATGCCATCAACGTATTGACGAAACCGTGCTCAAAGGTGGTGAGACGATGCCTGGCTATGCCAGTAGACCGCCGAACTTGGAAGTAGGCCATACCTTAAAGGGGTGGAATTAATAATTGGAACACATGATTGATTGAGTTGAGTGAGACGTTTCAATTGTTGTTTGAATGGATTATATGCATCTGTGTTATGAATTATGCTGACGTGCAGGAAGGAACTAAGGCGAGGTAAGTCCTCTGTATTGTGTGGCTAGGCCACCCTTAGGTGTATTTCCTTCCTAATAGGGGTTTAGGGGGTGAACTTGCTTAAACGTTGTCTCACTCTGTTGTAGGATAACATTTACAGGTCCTTAGATGGCTGTACTACTTGAGCATTTTGGCCAATCGAAGAAGGTTACTGAGCAGCATTCTCATATTCCTCTCCTTGGGAGCCAAGGAGCCTGGGTCTACGAACTCGTGCGATCCATTATCTGGGTTAATGAGGGTCTACCCCATAAGGTACCTCATCGATTCATATCGTGGTATCGTCACGGGCAAGATGGACCCAGAGAAGGCTCCCTTCTAGAGTCTGAGATTCCTAGGTCTGTACTGGAGATCGCCTTTAGCATAGGCACGATTGATCCTCCTGGTGGTTCAGTAGTAGACTTGTATCTTTCGGATCCAGGGACCCCGGAGTATTCGGTTGAGGACTTGAATGCTTACTAGATCTGTAGCCCTCCCCTTTTTGCAAACCTTGTATATATCGGCTAATATTGTAAATGACCTAGTTTGATATGTATACAAGTGTGTTATGGTTTTTAAAAATTTGTGGCCCTGCTTTTCTATCCCATCCTATTGTTGTCTAGGGATTAATTATTCACTTTCGCATGTGCATTAAAAATAAATGGGTCGGCGAAGCGTCGTGGGATGTTGCTAGTTAATCGACCGCTGAGGGATGGGCATGCGCTTGGAGGATCGGGGCGTGACAATATGTCACGCCCTGAATCTCGAGCACGCACACATCCCACTTTGGTCGATGAAAATGCGACGTCCCCAGGATGCGTCGCCGATCCATTCATTTTATTACGCATGTGGAAGCAAAACAAATCCCCTGACAACAAAAACTCTGGGATAGAAAAGTAGGCAATCAATCACAACCAAAACACTTCTTTATAAACGCACAAGGTTTATATACAGTACTAATCTGTCTACAAAATAGATTGGCTTAACAAAAAGGGAAACTGTCCTAAGACCAACTATTAGGACACATTCGCCGATCCTTCAGTCTTCACGTCCCTAGACTCCGTGGCTTCGGGTCTTCCACGATCACCATCTAAGATCTGAAAATGTTGAGCCCACGACGGGGTGAGACATTGTCTCAGCAAGTCCACCCTTAAACCCCTATTAAGAAGAAAATACTCCATATGGCGCTTTAATCACACAAATAGGACAGAGGACTTACCTTGCCACAGTCATTTTCTGCACGTTAGTACAGTTCATAATTAAACCAATCAAATTAGTCCCAATGATTCAATTCAATCATACTATCTATCCTCTCATACTATCTATCATCCATTACTATCTATCATTCAATACCGTATATCAATTCATTCATCAATATGACAATTGCTCCCCAAAGCTAGTACATATATATATATACAATTGCTCGCCAAAGCTGTAATATATATGTATATTATATTTGTTAGCCAAAGCTGATACATACATACATACATACATATATATATATATATATATATATACACTTGCTCGCCAAAGTTGATTGGGTATTTTAAGAATAAACCCTATTGGTGTCAACACTCGACACCTGGCATTTTGCAAACAAAACACTTATACATCACAATCATCAACCAATTTCACAATTTAAATAATCAAATGCAGAAACTGATCACACCACTGCGATTAGTACAAGATTCTAACAAATGGCTCTCCCGGTATAATTCCCCGAAAAATATTAATTAATTAATAATTAAATAAATTTCAAAAATTTATTTAATTTAAATGATAAATAATATAATTTAAATAATATTCAATAGTATTTAATTTAAATAAATAATTAAATAATTAAATAATTAATTAAAGTTTAAGCATGATTAACATTAATCTAATTACATAATTAGAGTAATTAATCCAACACTTAATCTAATCTTGCACATAATCTAATTAATATTTAACTAAGCTAATCTAACCACCTAAACATACTTAGACTAATCTAAACACCCCTTAAGCATAATTAACTCCATAAGCGGAGATTAGAGGATAAACTCACTGGATTAACATTCCGGTGAGTCCACGGTGATGGCGACGCGGAGGCAGCCGACAATCTTCCTAGCGGCGACACCAAGCGAGGTCAGGAAGACACCTAAAATAGGCCTTGAAGTCTGGAACACCTTGCTGGTTCGGTTTCAGCTTTTGCTTGCTAAACTGAGTAGAACCGGCAGCTAAATGGCGAGGAAACAGGCCGATCGGAGCTTCGACGAGCAGGTGGTTAGCAACTGGTGGCTCCTAAGGGTCAAGGGGGACCTGCTGGTGGTCGTTATGGGTGAAGGTAGGGTCGGAATGGAAGAAAAATGGAAGAAAATGCTGAAATGGTGAAACCGGGCGAACTAGGTGGCGGACCGACAGACCGGCGAGCCGATCCTTTGCGTCGATGGACGGGTGGCTACGGGGCTCCTTTCGGGGCATCGTCAAGTCCTCCTGTATGGTTTGGATGTCTCGAAGATGATGGTGGGTGGAGCGTTGGCTGATTCTCATGGGAAGATCATTTTTAACTCGAGTTTTTGACGAAATGTCAGCTATAGCAAAAACTGGAACGAGGGGAAAGTGGGGGAGAAAAACGATGGGCTTGGCTGGTTCGGTGGGTGTGCGACAGTGGGGCTAGCTCAGCTGGTTTCCTCTGGTTCTCTTGAGCTTCCAAACTCTCTCAACAATGGAGAAAGCCACCAAACAAGGGAGAAGAAGGTCTGCTGAAGAAGGGGCTCCCCTTGGGCTCTTTAGAGCTCAACACTTGTCCAAACCTCCTCTCTCTTGCCCCCACCATGACAGCTCATGACATTAGCCACTCTCTCTCCTCAAGCTTCCTCTACATGCTTGCTAATGGGTGCAAAATGTCCCTCCCCCCATGGCATACGAATTTGATACAAATTAGCCATCAAAGTCTTCAATTCCTCTTCCAATCTCTTCAATTCAATTCAATTGAAGTCTAAAAAATTCCAGCCATGTGTCCACACTTGAATTTACATTTTTCCATGCCAATACATCCATCTTGGATGCCAAAAGTGCACTCCATAACGGTCTTTCAACTTTCCCGAACCGATTCTATCAATTCTTGATTTTTCGCCGAAATATTACTCGGTTTGTAGAAAAATCTTCGGAGGATGAGTCGACGTTCCTAAAATGATTTGTGACTTGACAGAACTTTCAATTTATGTAATCGGGTTCAATTTCACGGTTAATTTCAATCTGGCGCGATTTTAGCGCGTCCTAATTTACCGGGTAGCTTTTAGGAACTTTTCATGCAATTGACCTATGGTCGATTTTTTTTTAGCCACAAAGTGCATCTTCAACATATTGGCAACTCTCGATTCCTGTAGAAATCTCAAGGTTTCAAATACAGACACATGGTACCAAAATGACAGAGAAATCATTCTAATGCCAATCAACAAGAATTGTGCAATTAGGTGGAATCACCCACACTGAATTACATGCCTTTGTTGAGTCGACCTATCTTTGATCTCTAATCGGTCTGTGCCATAATGACCCCTGCAAATTAGTACGGTCGAGCGGTCGTTTCCTAGTCGAATTCTCAAGTCTATTGCGTTTAGATTCCTTAACGGCTTCACCTGATAGATATTTATCTTGTGAGTGGCCAACTCAGATAAGAGAGCTATAGGCACGAAGATGAAATGCCCAACTTATTCAATTGAAAATAGAAATGGAAAATCAGGATGTCACACAATACGAGTGCCTTGGCTCGAGAAACCAGATAGGTTGATTTTTGACTTTCCTAGATGAGTAGTGTTATCTCTTCTAAGAATTTATAAACTCATGTCTTCAAAATTATAAAGATTTGACATTTTATGAGTTATGAATAAGCATGTTTGTTGCATAAAATTGGATTAGTCATTTACTACATTTTGATATTTATGAATAGTGTGAGAACTTTTTGGTGGGAAGATATATTTTGTTTGGGAAACGAAGTTGAGAAATATTATATATTTTGGGTTCGTGAAACCTTTTTACGAAAAGCTTTTTGAGCATGGGTTATGGAATATTATGTATATTGATTTGTGAAATGTCTTATGACATGCATTTGATTTGATTTGGTTTATAAAATCGATTTATGAGAAAAGTCTTGAAATTATTTGAGAATGTTTTATCAAAAGTATTTTTGGCGAATAAGTTGAGTTGCAAAAGCTTTTGGTGATATATGAAATGATTTATGGATTTGGCTTTGTGGATTGTGGATGGTATTATCCTAGATTGGTATTGATACTCAATATCGTTGTGAGCCCAGTGAGGGGCTTGTGGGTATGCGCATACTATTCTAGGATATTATTGTGGGCCGAGTCACCAGCTAATAATAGGTGGAGACCTTGCCAATGGGGGAATCTTGGTCGGCTTGTCACTAGGCGTTGTATCGTGACCATGGTTTGATATTGAGCAATGGATTGGTCAATGGAGTGGACCATTGACATGTGCTTTGAGTTTAGTTGTTGGGATGGACCATCGGCTTGTGACTTAATGAGATTGATCAATGGATTTGACCATTGACATTTGTTTTGATGTTATTGTGAAATGAATGTTTATTGTATAAATGTAGCTATTCTTACGTATACGTAACTTATTCTCTTATTATTTGTTTGTTATATTCTGGATTTGGGTTAAAAGAGTTGTGGTTTGGTTTTGTAAATATGCATAGTGGGTGCTTGATCCATTTATAAGAGATGCACTACTCACTGAGCTGTGGTTGCTCACCCCTCTATTTTTCTAATCTTTTTAGGTTCTTCAACTAACGATGAGTAATACGAGAGCGATATCAATGAGAAGATTTTTAGGAATTGGATTTTGGGAGCTTTGAGGCTATGTCCTTCGAGTGGAAGAACGGCCGCGTCATCCCCCATTCATGATGGTTTCGGAGTGTGATATTTTGTGGTATTAGAGCTTAGATTATGATTTTTGGGTATAGATTCTTTGGGATGTTGTGAGTTTGTGTGTTAGCATATAATGCGTTAGTCTTTTGTGAGATACCATGATATACGTTTCTTTTTGTGCAAATGCTCATTGATTATGGTTTAGATAAGCATGCTTTGCTTTATAAGGGATAATAGAGATATATCTTTGATACCAAAAATGTATTTTATGGTTTTTGAGGTGTGATTTCAAAATGGAGAATTTATCTCGAAAGTCTTGATGCGTTATGTGACAATATTTGGTGTAATAAGAATTGATTTTAGAAGTTATAAGCTTTAATGGTCACGTGAGACATAAATTTACTTATGGTGAACAGGTGAGATCAGTTTGCGAACTTCTAAATTACAGGTGATGATCTTACTTTAAGCAGCTTTGTGGAGCTAGTGGACATGGTTAGTTTCAATTGTAGTTTTCTTGGAGACAAGATAAATACTTAAGTTTTTGATTTACGAAGTAATAAATTTTAAGTGATGATTCTTTAAGTTGAAAACTTGAGGCTTATTAGATTTAATGGAAGTTAGCTAAGTTGTTATTTGAGCGATTTGAGGAGTTATAGGCATTCAGTCATAAGTGATGATCTTTTAAATGGTGAGATTCTTTGATAAGATTTATGGTAGACAAGTTTTTACTTGAAAATATCAGATTTTCTAAAGAATTAGGATACATTATTTTGGGAGACAATTGAGATTGGAATTTGAAGAAGTAGATCTTGTCTTTGATGTATTAAGAGTTGATTATCTCATGGTGCTAGATGGCTGAATTTTGAAATAGTGTTATCAATAATCTCTTATCAAGGTGTTATTAAAGACCCCAAAAGTATTTGAAAGATTTTGTGCAATAAATAAGAATTGATTTGCACAAATCTTTAAGTGGTTGAGGTGATAATCTTAAGTTATGTATGTAATGGAAGTGAAGGAATTGAAGTGAAAGAAATGTTGAAAAGAGAATCAATGACTTGGAAACATTCAGGTTGTGATATATGTTGATTTGATGGATATTCAGTTGATTATATATAAGTGTTGGCAATTAAAAGTAATAATTTTTGGTGGATTGATTTGAGGATAGTTATGCGAAATGGGAAGATTAAGCAATAGATGCGAAATAAGGAAGCGCGTGGTAGAAGTGAAAATAAAAAAAATAAAAATAAAAGAGCAGAAGAAGGAATTTCAGAATTTTGTTGATGCAAAAATGGATGCTTTCACTGTTAAGGATCACATGAGAGAATTTATCAAGAGGCATTGTTACCTTTACTGCACGATGAAATTTGGAGACTGGATAAAAATTGGAAAAGATGGTCCTTTCTATAAAAGGCTTAATAAGGCTAGGACATTTATAATTGAAGATTTTCTAAAGCTTCCTTGGAGACCGAGGAATATTCTTGGCAGGATGTTCTTAGATACCATGCGAAGGCATGTTTCTTAAGTGGGACGCTTAATAAGTATTATCTGGATGATGCTAGAAATGTAGGAGTTGTTTTCAATTACGGTTATCAAGTCAATGGCTTAATCGCAGACGGACAACATATCTTTGCAAACTCCCTTTCAAATGATAAAAGGGTTAATGTGGACACTTTTATAAATAAGGCAAATGATATTTGGATGTAGGTTATTGAGCGTGATGGTGAATCTACTAATATGTCTGTTAAAGCTCATGTTTTAAAAGGTCAACAATGTGTGCATGGTAGGCTTGTAATTGGCAGTTGTCTCATGATAATTACAAGAGGAGAGAATAGTATAAGTTTTTCTTTTGAACATACCGAAGAGGTTCAGGAAGAAGAAGAAGATGATGATTTCATGGACAAGGATAGGAGCAAGTTAAGAAGGCTTTTAGAGAGGGAGGAAGCAGCACGGCAAAATGCACACATCATAGTGTCAGTTTTGGCGTTTGAAGTTGCTGGAAGAATATGTGCATATTGCTTGCAAATAAATTATCACGTAAAAAGGCTAGATGCTACTTTATCTCCTAAGGAGAGGGAGATAAAATACTTCACTAAATGGAAGTCTTTAGGAACTCAATCATTGGAAACTTTCCAATCATTTTACTGCCTAATCACTTGGGATGTCACGGTGGACCCTACGAAGACATAATCTGGATATACTTTTGAGCACAGCGCAACAAAAAAAGAAAAAAAAAAAAGAGGGAGAAGCTTAAGTCAGAGGATAAAGAAGAAGTAATTCGTTACTTGGAGAAATTATAAGATCTCAGTGAATAAAGAGATACGCATCGAGAGTGGGGAATAAAAAGAACCACATACTCATATTGATTGAACTTCTATATTCAATAGGTCAAGATATACGAAACATTAAAAGTTGTAATTTGTTATCTTGTGCTTAGTGGCAAGGGATACTGATCATTCTAAAGAAAGAATTGCGAGTGTTGAAAATGCAATTGAAGTCATCGTTGGTTCTCTTGGACGCCGTGAGATGAAGTTAACGGTAAGATTATTGCTAGAATTATCGAAAGATAGACCGCCTAAGGAAAGATCAAGGATGCATACTTCTTTTGATCATTGTGTCAAGGGTTGATGATTAAGGTAAGTGCAAATTTTGAGGACAAAATTTTTCTAAGGTGGGGAAGATGTAATATAAGGGGTTGAAAAGTTAAAGGTAGAGGAAAAAGGTAGAACCTTTAGTAGAGAGAGAGAGGAACCGAGAGTTTTCGGGAGAGAGGAAAAAGAAGAGAGAGAGAGAGAGAGAAAGAAAAGAAAGAAAGAAAGAAAGAAAGGAAAAAAAAGAAAAAACAAGCAAAAAGGAGGAGATACAAAGGAAAGAGAGAAGGAAAGAAGGAGAGAGAGAGGGATGGCAGAGAGCTCGCACAAGAAAGAAAAAGAAAGAGAGAAGACGAAGAAGAAGGGAAAAGAAGAAAAGGGGCTTTGAGCGTTCTCACCATGGGAGCCTTGTCAAGCCACCTCAACTACGTAACGCAACACCTAGTAAGTTCTTGTGCTCCCCATTCGTTCAATCGGAGTAGTTTCGGACTTAAGGATTGAAATTTGGAATTTTGGGAAAATTGAACGGCAAAATCCGATTTTTGAGTATTGAGCTGTGTCTTTTTATAGAAATGATAGTTCAGGAAGTTGTGGAGCTATAGGATTCTATAGATCATGATTTGAGCTTATGGTTTACCCGAAACAAAATTTTGAAGTTTATCACGTGTGATGAACAGTGCACGACCAGGACTTCAGGGCCATAATATGTTGGTTTTTGGCTTGATTTTGGATCAAACAAATTAGGGTTCTTGTAGTATGTTAGAAGGGCTTTCTATTAATTATAAGTTCGCTTGAAATGGGATTCCGTGGAGAAAGTTATGAGGTGACCAAGTTTCGCGCTCGAGTTCCACATTATGGACAGTTTAAATAATTGCTTTGGATATGCAGTTTATTAGTGTGTAGGTGTCGTTTTATCAACGAATAAGCATAATTTAGTCGAGTTGTTAGTTGGAGAGTAGCATATCACTTGGTTTTGATATCATTTTGGATTGATTGATAGGAATACGAGTGCGTTGGCTCAAGAAACCACATAGGTTGATTTTCGACTTTCCTAGGTGAGTGGTGTTATCTCTTCTAAGAATTTATAAACTCATGTCTTCAAAATTATAAAGATTTGACATTTACTGAGTTATGAATAAGCATGTTTATTGCATAAAATTGGATCGGGCATTTACTACATTTTGATATTATAAATAGTGTGAGAACTTTTTGGTGGGAAGATATATTTTGTTTGGGAAACGAAGTTGAGAAATATTATATATTTTGAGTTTGTGAAACTTTTTACTAAAAGCTTTTTGAGCATGGGTTATGAAATATTATGTATATCGATTTGTGAAATGTCTTATAACATGCATTTGATTTGATTTGGTTTATAAAATCGATTTATGAGAAGAGTCTTGAAATTATTTGAAAATATTTTATGAAGGGTATTTTTAGCGAATAAGTTGAGTTGTGAAATCTTTTGGTGATATATGAAATGATTTATAAATTTGGTTTTGTAGATTGTGGATGGTATTGTTCTAGATTGGTATTGATGCTCAATATTGTTGTGTTGTGGGCAGGCGCATATTATTCTAGGATATCCTTGTAGGCCGAGCTTGTCATGTCTTGATCCTCGAGCACGTGCCCATCCCTCGGTGGTCGATAAAATTTGTAACGACCTAGGACGAGTCGCCAACCCATTCATTTTAATGCACATGCGGAAGTGAATGGATACCCTTGACAACAAAAACACGGGATAAAAAAACAAGAACCAATTCACAACCAAAGCACACATTTATAAACAACCTAGTTTATATACAGACTAGTCTAAAAACAAGAGTCTACAAAGACCGGCTCTCAATATGAAGCTTTCCTAAGACTAGCTAGTCGGATACATTCGCCAATCCTTCGGTCTCCATACGCTTTGGGGGCATCGGGTCTTCCACCGCACCATCAGGAGGTTCAGCTGCACTCTCACCTAGAGTGGCATCGACTACCTCATCAGGAATTTCAAAACCCCCGGAGGGGACCCACACAGAATCCATTCAAACCGTAGTGAAACCACACTTTAAATTGATGAGGTACCTCTGAGGTAAACCCTCATCAACCCAGATGGTGGTCACCACGAGTTCATAGACCCATTGACCCCTTGGGGCATGGTAATCAAAACTCAGCTCGGTAACTCTCATCGGCCGACCCAAACGTTCCGGGGGAACCGCCATCTAAGGTGTCACGCCCCGATCCTCCGAGCATGTGCCTATCTCTCAGCGGTCGATTAAATAGCGATGTCCAAGGATGTATCACCGATCCATTCATTTTAATACGCATAAAGCAATTAATTAAATCCCCGGACAACAACAAGCTGGGATAGAAAAGCAGGACCATAAATTTTTCTTGTAAACCAACACACTTATATATATAAATATCAAGCCAAGTCATATACAATACTAGTCTATAAAAACAAGGTCTGCAAAACAGGGGGGTTTCGAAAACTATAGATCCTCATCCTCGCTCTCATCCTCATTGGAGCCTCCAGCTGAATACACCGAGGCCCCTGGATTTGAAAGATCCGGGTCCACCACCGAACCACCAGGAGGATCTGCTGTGCCCTTCCCAAGAGCAACTTCCAACACATACAAAGGGACCTTCGATTTAGGTATGGGACCCTCTCTATTCCCGTTCCTCTCCTGATGATACCATGATCTAAATTGATGGGGTACCTTATGAGGTAAGGCCTCATCAACCCAGACCACGGTCTTCACCAACTCATACACCCATCCCCTCGGGTCCCCATGTAGCGGGATAAAGCACTTATGTTCCATGACCTTCTTCGGTCTATCAAAATATTTAGGAGGGGTTGCCATCTAAGGACCTGAAAATGTTATCTCACAGTGGGATGAGACGACGTCTCAACAAGTTCACCCCCTAAGACCCGACTAGGAAGGAAAAACACCCCGAGGGCTGCCTAAGCACAAACATGAGTCAAATGACTTACCCTGGCCTCAGTCTCGTCCTGCAAGTCAGTACAATTTGCATAATCGATCAATCATTTCACCAATCAAGTCATTAAATCAGATCGAGTCATCGATCAATCAACCTAGTCGATTCCATGTCATCAAGACCATCTCTTGATCAATCAACTCCATACTATCTATCAAGTTCGATCACATCAAGAACTACTCGCCCTAAGTTGAAGATAGATAGTAGAGCTCATCAAAAGTTGATAATATAGTATATTGCTCGCCCAAAGTTGACATATCAGAGCCTTCAGGCCGATATAGTATATTAATAATGCTCACCTAAAGCTATCATATCAAAGTCCGTAGATTGATATAGTATACCAGTATACTGCTCACCCAAAGCTAACATATCAAAGTCCGTAGATTGATATAGTATACCAGTATACTTCTCACCCAAAGCTAACATATCAAAGTCCGTAGATTGATATAGTATACCAGTATACTGCTCACCCAAAGCTGACATATCAAAGTTTGTAGGCTAATATAGTATACCTTTGATACTCACCCTAAGTTGATAAAGTATATTGCTAACCCAAAGCTAGTATATGAAAGTCCGTAGATTGATATAGTATACCTTTAATACTCACCCTAAGTTGATAAAGTATACTACTCACCCAAAGCTGATATATCATTGTCCATAGACTGATATAGTATACTTGTTCTCACCAACTGAGAATGCCACTATTTTTATCATTCTCGATAAAAATAATCGTGTGTGGGTACACGGTTGGCCTTAGCCAAAATATAATATTTTCTTTTCTATAAATCCCACCATTTGATATGGTCCACCAAAATATTTTTAATGCTGTAAACCTACGCTCGGTTATTTTCTAATTAAAAATCGAAATTAATAAATTTTAGGATAAATACCCCAAAATCACAATTCACACTCAATTTGCACAAAATAGCAGTCAAATAAATAAATCAATCACACCATTGAAATAAGTATAAAATTCCGATCATCGGCTATTCCGGTCTAATTTTCATAAAATAATAATTCATTAATTAATTACGAAAAATAATTATTAAATCCAAATAATGCTCACTTAGGCTCGTAAATCCTAATTAAATGCCGATTCGGGTTCAGAAAATTCTCGAACCTCACTAGATAAATACTATGGCTTATGCAGTTGCTAACTACACTAATCTAACCACCTAACATGCATTAAGGATTAACTAATTCACTAATCTATTCTAACTAACCACATAATCCTAGCTTAACTTAAACTAATCAACCCTTAAACGTCATTAGCTCCCTAAGCAAGGATTAGTGAGTAAACTCACTTGATTAACGATCTGGTTGGATCAAAATGACAACGAGGTGGAGACAATCCACAAATCCTAAAGCAGGGATGCCTTTCGGGGCCCAAAGGTGGTCCAAAGCGGGCCAAATAGTGGCTCAAAATCCAGGGGGTCTCGGCTTTCCTTGGTGGGCTAAGGAGAGAGCTGAGCGGATGGATGGGCTCAAAATGGTGACAGCAGGTGGTAGACGGGTTGCGGTGGGCTTCCGGCTGCTCGGCGGGCAGCCAGGTAGCTCCGGCAATGGCAGGGAAGATGCGACTGGTTTGAGGGATGTCTTGGGGTCACGACAGAGGCAGAATGGTGGCTAGGGACACGTAGGTCTGGCGCGGGAGTGGGCGGATGGCAAATGGGCTCTGGTGGTGCGATGGTGGCGTGCTCTGTTTTCTAGGTTTTCCAGAGCTTCAAGGGTGTTGGAATGGGGGTGCTCGACGGGTAGGGAGGAGAAGAGAGGAAGGGGGAGACAACTTGGCTTTGGAGGAGGCCACCTTGGTCTTCTCTCATCTTTTCGCCCCCTTTACCATGGTCCACCACATCCAACTGGTTTCCTCAGCAACTTCCAGCCACCAAGCTTGTCTAGGAAGCTCTTGAAATGGTCCAAAAGTGGTGTCCATGGGGGAGCTACGAATTTTGATTTAATTTCCCTCAAATTGGATTCAATCCTCACTTGATTTAACTCAATTCGGTCTTTATAAATTCAACTATCATACCCTCGATCAAATTGGCATTTTTGTTCACCAATAGTATCTACTTGCATCCCAATTTTGCGATAAAAAATGGTCCTCTGAATTCCCCGATCGAAACGGCCCTATCTCGACTTTTCGCCGAAAATCTCACTTTGCAGAAAAATATTTGGAGATTAAGTTGACGTTCCTAAAATGACTTGTGACATGACAGAACTTTCAATTTCTAAAATCATATTCAAATTTGCGGTTAATTTCAATCTAGCGCAATTTTAGCGTGACCTTGGCTACCAGATAGCTTTCATAAATTTTTAGTGCAAATGACCTGTGGTTGATTTTCTTCGAGTCACAATGAACCTCTTCGACACATTGGTAACTCTCGGTGGTCGTGAAAATCTTGAGATTTCAAATACGGATATGGTACCAAAACGACAAAAAAATCAGTTTAGTGTGGATCGACAGGAATTTTTCAATTTTGTGGAATCATCCATGTTTAACCACACAACTCAGTTGAACTGACCTATCTTTGATATCTAGTCGATCTTTACTATGCCGAAATGATCTTTGTAGATGAGTACGATCGAGTAGTTGATTCCTGGTCGAATTCCCAAGTCTATTGCATTAAAATCTCTTATTGACTTCCCATGATAGGCTAGTTATCTCAGGAGTGATCGGCTTTGAGAATAGCACTATAGACGCATCGATGGAAGGCTTGATTTATTCAATTGAAAGTAAAAGTGAAAATCCAGAATGTCATAACTCTTCCCCTCTTATAAAAATTTCATCATCGAAATTTAAACCATTACAATCTTTAAAAAAAAAAAGGTGGGGGTACAAATGTCTTATCGACTTTTGACTCTCCCAAGTTGCTCCTTTAGTGCCATGGTGTTGCCAGACCACTTTGACCATCGGGATGGTCTTTGTACGCAGAATTTGTTCCTTTTGGTCCACAATCTAAACCGGGCTTTCATTGTACGACACTCGGTTGTCCACATCCAATTCTTTAAAATTAAACACGTGGGTCGGGTCAGGCTCATACTTCCTCAATATTGACACGTGAAAGACGTCGTGCACTTACGCTAATCTCGGTGGCAACGCAAAATGATATGCTAGGGTCCCAATTCCCTCTAGAATCTCAAATGGACCTACGTACCTCGGACTCAGTTTTCCTTTCTTACCAAAGCGCGAAATTCCCCTCATCGGTGACACTAACGTGATCACCAACTTGGAATTCCAAAAGTCTTCGGCATTTATCTGCATAACTTTTCTGGTGACTCTGAGCGGTCTTTAATCTGTTCTTGATAACTACAACGGCATCCACTTACTGCCGAACCAACTCTGGGTCTGTGATATTTCTCTCCCCGACTTCATCTCAACACACGGTTGTTCTACATGCTCTGACATACAACGCTTCAAAAAGAGCCATTTGGATGCTCTGTTGGCAGCTATTGTTGTAGGCAAACTCCACAAGATGAAGCTATTCCTTCCAACTTTTCTTGAAATCCAATACATAAGCTCGCAGCAAGTCTTCGAGGGTCTAAATCGTCCTTTCCAACTGGCCATCCGTTTGAGGATGCTATGCCATATTGTACTGAAACTTCGTACCAAAGCACTTTGTAAGCTCTTCAAAATGCAGCTGTAAACCTCGGGTCTCGGTTTGAGGTAATTGTAACCGGCACTCCATGCAATCGAACTATCTAGTGCACATACAACTCCGCATGCCTATTTAAGTCAAGATTCTTTTGCACTGCGATGAAGTGAGCCAACTTTGTGCCTATCAACCACTACCCAAATAGAATCGTTATCTCTTTGACTTCTCAGCAATCCTGTCACAAAATCCATCGTGATGTGCTCCCACTTTTACTCTAGGATCTCGAGAGGTTGCAAAAGTCCTCTTGGCTTACAATGCTGTACTTTGACCTACTGACACGTCAGACACTTGGTGACATATTTGGCAATATCTGCCTTCATACTAGACCACCAATAATGTTGACGCAGATTTTGATACATCTTCGTACTGCTAAGATGAATGCTGTAACTGCTACGATGAGCTTTTGATAAAATATCCTCTCTAAGCTCTACATCATCAAGTACACACAATCGTCCTCGGAACCTCAGTATTCCATCCTCAAAAATCTGAAAGCCAGGTTTCCTTTAATCAACATCCTCTTGTAGAATTTTCTGAACATTTGGGTCTGTCGGTTGAAACAATTTGATCGCAATCTACACATTTGGCTCAATTCTGAGGGTGGCCATAAGATTTGAAAGGTGGCCTACCTCAAATTTGAGAACCGAATGTCGAGCTCTCTCGAGTAGTTTCCACTCCTTAACCAACATGTGTGCGACTGAAGACTTTCAGCTCAAAGCATCGGCGACCTTATTTGCCTTTCCGGGGTGATATAGAATATTACAATCATAGTCCTTCAGAAGTTTCATCCATCGACACTGTCTCATATTCAACTCCTTCTGAGAGAATAGATACTTGAGACTTTGATGGTCTGTGAAGATTTGGAATCTTTCCCCACACAAATTATGTCTCTAAACCTTCAACACGAAAATGATCGCTGTGAGTTCTAAGTCATGTGTCAGGCAGTTCTGTTCATGGGGTCTCAACTGACGGGAGGTGTATGCAACAACCTTACCATGTTGCATTAGCACGCAACCCAGTCCTTTGAACGACGCATCACTATAGATCACATATCCTCCAGGACCAGATGTAGTCGTCAGCATAGGTGCGGTAGTCAGCTTCTGCTTAAGCTCTTGGAAACTACACTCACACTTGTCTGTCCACACAAATTTTTCTTCTTTCTTTAGGAGTCTAGTCAACGGCGATGCCAATGCTGAAAATCCTTCCATAACTATCTATAGTATCCGGCCAAACACAGAAAACTTCTGATCTTTGTCATGGTAGTCAATCTCAACCAGTTGATCACTGCTTTAATCTTGGATGGGTCCACAGAGATTCCTTCACTTGAAATTACGTGGCCTACGAATGCAACACGAGTTAGCCAAAACTCGCATTTGTTAAACTTAGCATACACTGATGAATTCTTAAAGTTCTGGAGCACTAATCTCAAATGACTCTTGTGCTCCTCAACACTCCTCGAATACACTAGAATATCATTAATGAACACGATCACAAATTGATCTTAGATATTCCTTGAACACTTAGTTCATCAAATCCATAAAAGCAATTGGAGCATTTGTCAACCGAATGCCATTATAGTAAACTCGTAATGGCCATATCGAGTACGAAATGCTGACTTTGGAATGTCCTCCTTCCTGATCCTCAGCTGATGATACCCTATCCTCAAGTCGATTTTTGAAAATATCGACGCTCTTTGTAACTGATCAAACAAGTCATTGATTCTTGGTAATGGATACTTATTTTTAATCTTCACTTGATTGAGTTGGCGATAGTCAATGCACAAACACAAAGAATCATCCTTCTTTTTTACGAATATAACTGGTGCTCCCCAAGGTGATGCATTAGGACGTATGAATCCCTTATCTAATAATTCTTGTATCTACACTTTCAATTCTTTCAACTCCGATAACGCCATCCGATAAGGAGCCTTAGAAATTGGCTCTGTCCCGAGTACTAACTCAATCACGAACTCAATTTCTCTCTCTGGAGGTAATCCTAGCAATTCCTTCAGAAATACATATGGAAATTCTTGCACTACTAAAATATCTTCAATCTTCAGCTCCTCAACTCCTCATCAATGACGTATTCATGATAACAAATAGGTTGCCTCAAGCGGTAATCAAGGTAATCAAGGGTCCTCCTCGATCCCCAACAAACTCGAAGCTTGCCTCATCGATGAGATCAAGGTAATCGAGGGTGTCCATTTTAACTCGTTGCTTGGTGAGCCAATCCATGCCAATTATCAAATCAAAGTCATATATGGCTAGGACTAACAAGTCTATTTTCCCCTCTCGCTCACCAATCATTAACTTGCAACCAGAACAACCCAATGTAGTCAACACCTTATCCTTTAACGGTGTAGAAATGCTAACCATTGACTCTAGCAACTCAGGACTTAATCCTATCAGCTTAACATATTGCTCGGCAATAAAAGAATGAGTTATGCTAGGGTCGAATAAAGCATAAGCAACATGGTCGTTCAAAAAAATCGTACCTGTGATCACATCAGGCACATCCTTAGCTTGACCTTTGGTGATGGCATAAACGGTTCCTTGAGCCGGGGGTCTGATCTGTCCACTCTGCAATGCGTTCTGTGGTGCGTATCTTATGATCTAACCCATCGATGGTGGCGGCGGCAATTACTGTTGTCCTCTTGGTCTTCTAGGACAATCTTTGGCCATGTGACCTTACTAGCCACTTTCAAAACAAATGCCTAGCCTCCGAGAGCAAGGAGTTGTATCATGTCATCTTCCACAGAAGCGACATAACTCATTCTGACTCGGTCTAGGCTTGCCAACTCCACCCTTCTTGTTGGGTGGGACTGGAAATCTTCCTTCGGTCATGGGCCTCTTCCCATGCCGGATCCTTTCTTTATGTAAACTAAACCTCGATCCGAATGAGGCGGCTTGCTCGTTCAGACTTCTTTCTAGCAGCTGGGCTTGATTGTACACCTCACGATAATCCTTCAAATCAAATGGCACCATTGGTTGTTTCAGCTCTAATCAAAGGGCATTCCTGAACCTTCGAGCCTTGTCTTTTGGATCCTCGATCAACCTCGGAGCATATTGAGAGAGCTCTACAAACTTGACCTCGTACTAGTCAACAGTCATCGTCCTTTGGCGGAGACGCTGAAATTCTTCTATTTTTTGTTCTCGGGTGCTTCCCGAAAAGTACTTGTCATTGAAGGCCCTAAGGAAAGCGTCCCACAGTGGGACTACTCCTCCCGGGAATACTGTATCTCTAGCGACCCTCCACCAAGTATTCACTTTACCCTTCAGTTGATATACTACCAGGATAACTTTTTCCTCTTCATTGCACCATAGAAGTGCAAAAGCTTTGTCCAGATCCCGAATCCAAAGAGATGCAGTCTCTGGATCTTCGGTAATAGTGAACTTCGGTGGGTTCAGCTTTAGGAATTGTTCTACCAACTTGTGGATCGATCTCTCCCTATCCACAACTATGTTCCCAGCTGGAATCTCAATAGGTACGGCGATAGGTGCGGCAGCGGCAACGATAGCAACAACAGCTTTGGCAGTGGCAGTAGCGGCGGCTGCAACGACGGCGGTAAAGGCGGTGGTAAAGGCAAAAGCTTGATTCTAAGCTTGTTGCCCCATCATCTCTCTCATTACATCTAGTGCCTGCGTGATCTCGATAGTTCCCGGATCACCAGGGGCTGCTACCCCATCACCAACGGGAAGTGGTGCTATGCCACTAGTGCTAGCTTGAGTTGGTGCTCTACCACGACCTCCTCGAGTATCGACCCTTGTCGGCATCTTCTACCCCGAGTCACTGGACCCATGGTCCTTTTCCTAGGAGTCCTCTGCTCCTGATCACTCATGACTTAGTTTTCCACTGAAACCTTCTTCCAAATTCTATAACAAATTAGAAGCCGAGCGATCCATACAACAAACAATTCTACCAATCAGTTATCACAGACACGCACTAGCATGAATTAAAGGTATTTCCTACTAACTATCCCATAGACCATCGCACCTTATCACTCAAATCACTAACCTTGCTCTAATACCACTAAACGGGGATGTCACACCCCGATCCCTCCAAGCACGTGCCCATCCCTCGGCGGTCAATTAAATACCGACGTCCCAAGACGCATCACCAACCCATTCATTTTAATATGCATGCGGAAGCAATTAATTAAATCCCCGGAAAACAACAAGATGTGATAGAAAAGTAAGGACCATAAAGTTTTCTTGTAAACCAACACGCTTATATATACATATATCAAGCCAAGTCATATACAATACCAGTCTATAAAAACAAGGTCTACAAAATAGGAGGATTTCATAAAACTACATATCCTCATCCTCACTCTCATCCTCATTGGAGCCTTCCGCTGAATACACTCGGGTCCCTGGATTTGAAAGATCTGGGTCTACCACCGAACCCTCCGGAGGATTTGCCGTGTCTTTCCCTAGAGCAACTTCCAGCACATACTTAGGGACCTCAGACTCAAGTATGGGACCCTCTCTTTGTCCAATCCGTTCCTAATGATATCATGATCTGTATTGATGAGTTACCTTATGAGATAAGGCCTCATCAACCCAGACCACGGTCTTCACTGACTCATACACCCATCCCCTCGGGTGCTCGGTGACCTTCTTCGATCTACCAAAACGTTCATGAGGGGCTACCATCTAAAGACTTGAAAATGTTATCCCACAATGGGGTGAGACGACGTCTCAGCAAGTTCACCTCCTACGACTCGATTAGGAAGGAAATACGCCCCGAGGGCTGCCTAAACACAAACACGAGCCAGATGACTTACCTTGGCCTCAGTCCCTTCTTGCAAGTTAGTACAATTTGCATAATCAATAAATCATTCATCGATCAAGTCATTAAATTAGATCAAATCATCGATTAATCGACCTAGTTGATTCCATGTCATCAAGACCATCTCTCAGTCAATCAGCTCAATACTATCTATCAAGTTCGATCATGTCAAGAATTGCTCGCCCTAAGCTGAAGATAGATAGTATAGTTCACCCAAAGCTGATAATGTAGTATATTGCTCACCCAAAACTGATATATCAGAGCCCTCAGGCCGATATAGTATACTAATAATGCTCTCTAGAAGTTGCTAAGGTATACTGCTCACCCAAAGCTGACATATCAAAGTCCGTAGACTAACATAGTATACCGGTATATTGCTTATCCAAAGCTGACGTATCAAAGTCCGTAGACCGATATAGTGTACATTTGATGCTCACCTTAAGCTGATAAAGTATACTGTTCACCCAAAGCTGGTATATCAAAGTTCGTAGACTGATATAGTATACCTTTAATGCTCACCCTAAACTGATAAAGTATACTACTCATCCAAAGCTGATATATCATCGTCCATAGATTGATATAATATATTGTTCTCCACTGCCACCATTTTTATTATTCCCGATAAAAATAATCATGTGTGGGTACACGATCAGCCTTAGTCAAAATATAATATTTTTCTTTTCATAAATCCCACCATTTAATATGGTCCACCAAAATATTTTTGATGTTGTAAACCTATGGCTGGTTGTTTTCTAATTAAAAATCGAAATTAATAAATTTTGGGATAAATACCCCAAAATCACAATTCATACTCAATTTGCACAAAATAGCAATCAAATAAATAAATCAATCACACCATTGAAATCAGCACAAAATTCCGGTCACTAATTATTCTGGTCTAATTTCCGGAAAATAATAATAAATTAATTAATTACAAAAATAATTATTAAATGCAAATAATGCTCACTTAGGCTCGTAAAGCCTAATTAAATGCCGATTCGGGTTTGGAAAATTCCCGAACCTCACTAGATAAATACCATGGCTTATCTAGGTGCTAATTACACTAATCTAACCACCTAACATGCATTAAGGATTAACTAATTCACTAATCCATTCTAACTAACCACATAATCCTAGCTTAACTTAAACTAATCAACCCTTAAACGTCATTAGCTCCCTAAGTGAGCTTTAGTGAGTAAACTCACTTGATTAATGATCTGCTTGGATCAAAATGATAGCAAGGCAGAGACGATCCACAAATCCCAAAGCGGGGATGCCTTTCGGGGCTCGGAGGCGGTCCAAAGCGGGCCAAACAATGGTTGAAAATCCAAGGGGTCTCGGTTCTGCTCAATGGGCTGAGGAGAGAGCTGAGCAGATGGATGGGCTCGAAATGGCCACAGCAGGTGGCGGACGGGCTGTGGTTCGAGGAACGTCTTGGGGTCATGGTGGAGGCAGAATGGCGGCCAGGGACATGCGGGTCTGGTGTGCAAGCGGGCGGACGGCAAATGGGCTCCGGTGGTGCGATGGTGGCATGCTGGCAATTCGACGGGCAGGGCGGCTTCGCTGCTCGGTTTTCTAGCTTTTTCAAAGCTTCAAGGGTGCTGGAATGAGGGTGCTCGATGGGCACGGAGGAGAAGAGAGGAAGGGGGAGACAACTTGGCTTTGGAGGGGGCCACCTTGGTCTTCTCTCATCTCTGTCCCCTTGACCTTGGTCCAACACATCCAACTGGTTTCCTTAGCAATTTCCAGCCACCAAGCTTGTCTAAGAAGCTCATGAAATGGTCCAAAAGTGGTGTCCGTGGGGGAGCTACGAATTTTGATTTAATTTTCCCCAAATTGGATTCAATCCTCACTTGATTCAACTCAATTCGGCCTCTATAAATTGAACCATCATACCCTCGATCAAATTGGTATTTTTCCTCGCCAATAATACCTACTTGCATCCTAATTTCGTGATAAAAAATGATCCTCTGAATTCCTCAGTCGAAAATGGCCCTATCTTGACTTTTCGCCAAAAATCTTGATTTGCAAAAAAATCTTCGGAGATTGAGTTAACGTTCCTAAATTGACTTGTGACATGACAGAACTTTCAATTTCTGAAATCGGATTCAAATTTGAGGTTAATTTCAATCTGACGTGATTTTAGCGTGACCTAGGCTATCGAGTAGCTTTCAGAATCTTTTAGTGCAAATGACCCGTGGTTGATTTTCTTTGAGCCACAATGAACCTCTTCGATACATTGGCCACTCTCGGTGGTTGTGAAAATCTCGAGATTTCAAATATGGACACATGGTACCAAAACGATAGAAAAATTAGTCTAGTGTCGATCAATGAGAATTTTACAATTTGATGGAATCACCCACGTTTAACCACACATCTCAATCGAACCGACCTATCTCTGACCTTTAGTTGATCTTTACTGTGCCAAAATGATCTCTACAGATGAGCACGGTCGAGTAGCCGATTCCTGGTTGAATTCCCAAGTCTATTGCATTAAAATCTCTTATTGACTTCCCCTGATAGGCTAGTTATCTCAAGAGTGATAAGCTCTGAGAATAGCACTATAGGCATGTCGATGAAAGACCCGATTTATTCAATTGAAAGCAAAAGTGGAAATCCATGATGTCATATAAGGACCTAAAAAAGGTCTAGCCCATGACGGGGTGAGACAACGTTTCAACAAGTTTATTCCCTAAACTCTAACTAGGAAGGAAATACGCTTAGAGGTAATCTATGCACACAAGATATAAGACTTACCTCACCTTAGTTCAGTCCCGCAAGTCTGTACAATTCATAATCTCAACCAATCATTTCAATCCAATCGATTCGACACAATCGATACCATCTATCAAACAATACCATTTATTAATCAATCAATACGATTGCTACTCACACAAGTTGAAATGGATTAAATGCTCTCACAAGCTTATGTAGATGGTAGCTCGCACAAGCTGATATATAGATGGTAGCTCACACAAGCTGATATATAGATGATAGCTTGCATAAGCTGATAAATATAAATCATTGCTCTCACAAGCTGATAAACGATCATTGCTCTCACAAGCTGACATATTAATGCTTGCACAAGCTGACAATTCATTGCTTTCACAAGCTGACATATTAATGCTTGCACAAGCTGACAATTCAACGCTCTCACAAGCTGACATATTAATGCTCTCGCAAGCTGATAGTTCAAAGTGAACTAGAAAAATTGTTATTCACACTTTCAAAATCCCACAATTTGATCTAGTCCTTAACAACATTTTTCGGTGTCAAAACCCGACACCTGGGATTTTTCTAATTGAATATCAAAATTTTACAATTTTGGAATAAATACCCAAAGTTACAATTTCCACTCAATTTGCACAATTTAGCAATCAATTGCATAAACCAAGCACACCACTACAATCGGCACGAAATTCCGATCACGGGCTATCCCGGTCTCATTTTCGGAAAATATTAAATAATTAAATAAATACCAAAAAATAATTAAATAAATACAATTGCTTACCAAAAATGCATACTTAGGCTAGAAATGCCTAATTAAACACCTAAACGGGCCCGGAAAATTTCTGAACCAATCTAGATAAATAGCACGATCTATGTAGTCCTTAATTAAGCCGTTCTAACCACCTAACATGCAAAATCGAATATTAAATCACTAATTCATTCTAACTAACCACCTAATACGTACTTAACCTAAACTAATCACCCCCTAAGTATCATTAACCCATAAGCAGAGTTTAGCGAGTAAACTCATCGGTTTTGCGATCCAGTGAGTCCATGATGACGGCGACACGGAGACGGGCGATAAACAACCTTACAGCGACACCAAACGAAGACCGGACGGGCTTGAAAACGGGCCACGGAGACTTGAACTAGAGCTAAGCTTTTCGCCTTTGCTTGCTGTTGGATGGGGCTACACGAGCAGCCGGTTGAGGCCGAAACAACAAAGGACGGGCGGTGGAGGCTGTAGTGGGTGACGATGGGTGACGGCGGCTGTTGGACGACGACGGTGGAGCTTCGGCTGAGCTCATACAGCGACCAGGGCTGTTGCGAGATTGCGAGGGGTCGTGGGACGAGCAGGAGCAAGCAGACGGGTAGACAGCGCTAGCTCAAGCTCGCGGCTGGCGTGTGGCGACGGCAAGGGCTCCAGCTGGTGTGCGATGGGCTAGGGGGAGGTGCTGCTCGGTTTCTCTGGTTTTTGGAGCTTCAAAAGGGACAACAGTGGAGAAAGTAAGCCCTTGAAGAAGAAGAAGACAGCTGAAGATAGAGGAGGGTCCCTCTTGGCTTAAAAGTCTTCTATTCTATCCCTTTGGTCCCTTTGGCAAGGTCCCACCAGCCATGGCTGTCATCCATGTTCCCTTGGTAGCCCTCAAACTTCCCTAGCAAGCCAACCAAGTGGTCCAAATGTTCCCTCCCTCATGGCCTACGAATTTTGGAACATTTTTCCCCAAATTGAACGAAATTCCCCCTCCAATTGAATCCAATTTGATGTCCATAAATTCCACCAAGGTGCCACACTTGAATTTACATTTTCCCTCATCAATTGAGCTAACTTGAATCCCAAAAATGTGATAAAAAATGGCCCATTGATTTTTCCGGACAAAAACGGCCATACTTTGAAATTTTGCCAAAAATCTCGGTTTGCAGAAAAATCTTCGAAGGATGATTCGACGGTTCCAAAATGAATCGTGACATGACAGAACTTTCAATTTCTAAAATCGAGTTCAATTTCACGGTTAATTTTAATTTGGCACGATTTTAGTGTGATATAATCTACCAGGTAGCTTTTAGGAATTTTTAGTGCAATTGACCCGTGGTAGATTATTTTTGAGCCACAATGTACCTCTTCAACACATTGGCAACTCTCGATTGTCATGAAAATCTCGAGGTTTCGAATACGGACACAAGGAACCAAAATGATAGAAAAATCGGTCTAGTGCCGATCGACATGAATTTTACAATTGGGTGGAATCACCCACGCACTAATCATATACCATTGTCAAATTGACCTATCTCTGGTCTCTAATCAATTTTTAACTATGCCATAATGACCCTTGCAGATTAGCACGGTCGAGCAGTTGATTCCTGGTCGAATTCTCAAGTCTATTACATTTAGATTCCTTAACGGCTTCACCTAATAGACTAGTTATCTCGTGAGTGATCAATTCAGGGAAAAGAACTATAGGCACATCCATGAAAAACCAAACTTATCCAATTGAAAACAAAACTTGAAATTCAAGATGTCAAAAAGCCACCAGCTAATTAAGTAGAGATCTTGCCAACGGGGGAATCTTGGTCGCCTTGTTACTAGGCGTTGTATCATGATCATGGTTTGATATTGAGCAACGGATTAGTCAATGGAGTGGACCATTGACATGTGATATGACTTTGGTCAATGGAGTGGACCATTGACATGTGATTTGAGTTTAGTTGTTTGGATGGACCATTGATGTGTGACTAAATGAGATTGATTAATGGATTTGACCATTGGCATTTGTTTTAATGTTATTGTGAAATGAATGTTTATTATATAAATATAGCTATTCTTAAGTATACATAACTTATTCTCTTATTATTTGTTTATTATATTTTGGATTTGGGTTAAAAGAGTTGTGGTTTGGTTTTGTAGATATGCATAGCGGGTGCTTGATCCGCTTAGAAGAGATGCATTGCTCACTGAGCTTTGGTTGCTCACCCCTATATTTTTCCAATCTTTTCAGGTTCTCCAGCTAACGATGAGTAATACAAGAGCGATATCAATGAGAGGATTTTTAGGAATTGGATTTTGGGAGCTTTGAGGCTGTGTCTTTTGAGTGGAAGGATGGCCGTGTCATCTCCCATTCATTAGATGTTAACTTGTTACACACATCATGGTTTAGATATTAATTGTATAAATAGTTGTAGTGTCCCTATCCCTTAACTTTTTTTGTGAATTAGATCTCTGAATGACATGCTTTTTGTCGTAGTGCATCCATCGGCAGATTAACAGAAATACCTCGAGCCATATTCATGTCTTTGGTGTTGTCAAATGATGTATAAATCAAGCAAGGGATACCTAAAAGGGGAACAAATAGAATGAACACTATATGGACACGGTTGCTCTAATTGTACATATCTAACAAAAGAAGCACAAGAAGTACTTACATTGATAAATAGATTTTCCCAAAAATTCAATTGAGCTCCATTATAGTAGTAAGACCTCACCAGCGCAAAGACTTCCAACAGGCTATCCTTTTTGGTGTATTTGAATGTTGCTAAACCCCGAAATCGACGAGCTAGAAACAAGAGTATGTCTTTTGGGACACAAAAACCAAAAAGTTAATTCAAGTAAATAGTGAAGGAAATCGGATAAGATAAGTGTATGTGGAATCCTACCCATATGGCCAGCCTTAATAAGGTTGATAATGGTATCAAACTCTAGGGTTGATATTGTATGTTTGGCCTGTTGGAAATTTCCTGAATATGGGCTTATATTAATTAATTGATTTTTTATTTTAAATAATTGAGTTAATGGATATTTCAATACATGTAGAACACTTTAGTGATCATGTTGAATTGGGTTTTGGCATCTATCAATAATGAGCCTAGTTGAGCAGTAAAGCGTAGGCATTTGTGTTTAATTGAAGCCTATGATAGGAGTAGCTCAGTAAGCACATTATGTGATTAGGGTTTACTAGGTCCCCTTTCTACCCTATAAAAGAATAGGTTATACCTATCAGTTACTTTAATCCCATTGAAAGCTACTATATTGAAATATGTCATAGCGAGGAAGATCCGACATTCCAATAGATCTTTAATTCCTAATGAGACCGATCAATTTCCTTTGAGTAAAGTAATGGCTCAAACATGTATGATCTAATTCCATTGTGCATATCTTTTATGGTGTTCTACATTCGTATATGGATCTATTTTGTTCATAATTATTTAATTGTTTACGTTGATTAATCTTGTTGTTTATGATTTTAATATCAACATGTGGTATCGAAGAGGGTCATATATGATTGTAGAACCTAAAATTATGTTTTTTTATAAACAAATTTGAAATTTCTTTTAAAACCCAAATATTTTTGTTATTATTTCATGTGATTTTTTTTTTGATCAATCGATTTTGAAACCTTAGGGGTTTTGTTCTACATGTCGAGATCTTTCCAACCATATATAATTTGTATAGTTTTATTGAGTATTGGATGAGATTTTCGAATTTAAAATTCTAGGTTTCATAATTTGAAAAGGTTCTAAAATTTTCAAATTACCTTCTATTGAATGATGTATGCTAGAAATTGTTATATGGGTATTGTTATATGTATGTTTTAGAACATTTTGGTTGCATTAATTTGATTTTTTTTTTTTTGCTCAAAATTCAGAAAAACCAATTTCGGCCATGATGTTAGAATTAAAATCCATGGGAAAATTGCATCAAAATCAGCCATAATATGCATCTTTAAATTGTGGGTCATAATCGGGTTGTGTGACTTGGTTAACTAAGTGCAGGGCCTCGACAGGAGGTTGTAGAAGACCTCCAGATAAGCCGTCAATCTCACGCGCACGAGAAGGGGCGTGTGGGGGCGCGTGTAGGGTTTTTCGGGGACCGTTTTGTTCCAATTTTTTTAATATGCCTAATTTTTAATTTCTGATTTTTTGGTACAGTTAATTTTAATTTTTGGTATATTAAATATTAATTTGGAATTATTTATTGTTATCCATATTTAATTCCATAAAAATTAATAATTTTGTGCCTATTTTCGAATTTCTAATTTATGGAAATTTATTATACCGTATGAGGGATAGGATGGCAGTACTCACTTTCCCTAGTTTAGCACAGATTATCTATACTCTCTCGCTTTAGTTTAACTAGGTAATCTTAGGTGCAACAAAAATTGTTGTTTGATAAATGCTATGATCCATATGATCCTAGGAAGCACATGTCGTAAAGTGCTTCATATCGTTTGATGAATTTTTTGGGCATAATTAAATGGAACATTATTTACAAATTGTTGAAGTTTGTAAATTGTTGAAGTTCCTTATTGATAAAATTAGTATATACAATCATACGCCCAAAGGAGGTTATTGTGTATATTAATTTGAGAATTGCATGAAGATAAATTCCAAATCTAAAAGGTGGGGATGTATGATTCAAAAGATTTATCTACCCAAATGGGATAAATTTTTGAAAGCTATGTGTAATTCCCCTCTATATTGATATAATAGAGATGATTGATGAGGATGCATGACTCAAAAGTTTTATCAGCCCAAAGGGAATACATTTTGAAAGTTATGTGCAATTCCTCTCTATGTTGAGATAATGGAGATGTATAATTTAAAGCTTTTGTTTGCCTAAAGCGAATGAACCCCTGATGATTATATGTAATTCTCTTTATCGTCTCTATATATTGATATAATGGAAATGCATAATTTAAAGGATTTATCCGCCAAAAGTGGATGGATCCTAGACAATTATGTGTAATTCTCCTTGTTGTCATTTTATAAACTTCATGTTGTGAAAAATAATGGTGCATTATACATTGCAGAGTTTATAATGTGATAATTATTTTGTTGAGTTGCTCATTGCTCATAATTGATCTTATTACATTATGTGTGACAAATAGTTACCTTTACTATAAATAAAAAAAATTCCATTGTTGAAATGTTAACTAGATCGAACTTCAAGAGATGGACACAAGACATAGAGTTTGCTTCGGGAATTGTGGATATGGACTTGGCTTCGTGTGAAGATGAACCTCTCCAGCCCAATGATCAAAGTACTGCAGATCAAAAGGCCCATTATGCTAAATAGGAAAAATCCAATCAGCTGAGCCTTATTGCTAAAAAGAGGTCCATTGCTGAGCATCTTATTAATGGTTTGCCAAAAGATAAGAATGCGAAAGAGTTCCTTGAAGCAATAAGAGAAAGATATAGAGTCTTAGACATGATTAAGGCTGGGAACTTGATGAGTGAGTTATTGAAATGACATATGCTGCTGACATGGAAGTTAGAGAAGTTATACTAAAGTTGGTCTATATTTAGTCTAGACTTAAGGCCCATAACGTTAGCCTTTATGAAGATTATGTTGTGCATCATGTCCTAAATGTTTTGCAAGCTGAATTCAATTTGATTAAGACCGCTTATAAAATTCAAGATGAGACTTAGAGCGTCAATGCCTTAATTACCATATACATGGCTGAGGAAGAAAAGTTGAAGAAGAAGAAGAATGAGTCCGTCCACTTGATTATCAATGCCAAGTCGAGTTCCTCCAAAGGAAAAATGGAAGTCTAAAGGGTCAAAAGCTCGTGCTTCTAAGAAAGGCCAAGAATTCAAGAAAAAGGGACATAATGGGAAACATGGTGATAAAGATTTCAAGTGTTTCCACTACAAGAAGAAGGGTCATAAGAGAGTCAATTGCTACAAGTTCAAAGCCTGGCTAAAAGCAAAGAAAGAAAGTGACCAAGGTGAGTTGTTGGTTTGTTTTGAATCAAATCTAGTTGATCTTTCTTTGGATTCTTGGTGGCTTGATTGTGACTACTACTTTACAAGGTCTTACAAATCTAAGGAATCCAAGTATGAGGGAGTCAAAACTTAAAATTGCTAACAATATTGGAGTTGATGTGGAAAATATAGGCATAATTGTTTTGAATTTAAACTCTGATTTTCAGCTTATTCTAAATAATGCTTTTCATGTTCCTGGATTTAGAAGAAACTTGATCTCTTTTTCTTTGCTTGACAAAGATGGATACTATTTTAATTTTACAAATAAAATAGTGCATTTGATCTATAATTCTAGAATTATTGGAAATTGTGTTCTGTCTGATGGATTATATCGATTATCTTTATCTCCCGATAGACCATATTGGTCCTTTAATGTCGAGAATAATGTAGTTAAGAGATCCTTGATCAAAGAGAAATCTTCATTGCTACGGCATAAACGATTAGGGCTTATCTCTAAGGAAAGGATGGACCGACTCATCAAGGCTGATATTCTTCCTCCTCTTGACTCATATAGTACTGAGACTCGTATTAATTGTGTGAGAGGAAAGTTGACTAAAATCAAGAAGAAACGGGCTACTCACAGTCAAAATCTATTGGAGATATTTCATACAGATATTAGTGGGTCATACTCAATCACCTTGTGTGGAAGTAAGTACTTCATCACCTTCATTGATGATATCTCCCGTTATTGTTACGTTTACTTTATTAAGGAGAAAGTTGATGCTCTCGACATGTTTAGAGTGTTTCACACTGAAGTTGAGAAACAATTGGGAAAAGTCATCAAGATTGTTAGATTTGATTGTGGTGGTGAGTATTATGGATGATAAACTGAGATTGGATAGCAAGTGGGTCTGTTAGCTAAATATTTACAACACTATGGTATTGTTACTGAGTATATAATATTTGGGAGTCCTGAACATAATGATATAGCTGAAAGGCAAAACTGCACTCTCATGGAGATGAAAAGAAGTATGATGGGCAGATTTAATTTGCCTGAATACTTATGAGGTGATGCAATCAAAGCAGCAGCTTACATTTTGAACCGTGTACCTAGTAAATTAGTGCTAAAAACACCTTTTGAATTATGGACAGGGAGGAAACCAAGCTTGAATCACTTTCGAGTTTGGGGGTGTGTTGTAGAGATGAAAATTTATGATCATTCTAAAAAGAAGACCGAACCTAGGACTACTAGGTCTTTATTTCAAGATGGGCAATGGAATAGAGACTGTATTGGTTGGTTCTTGCCTTTCTATTTATGCCTATTAGGTAAATCAACAAGTTCCCATACTTGATTATTTGACATGGAAATCGTCTCATCCTTCATCGCTCCTAACCATACTCTGACCATTCCAAAGGGCATAGGTTCTATTGTCCTACTCATGACACTATAATCGTTGAGTTTCAGACTGCCAAGTTCCTGGAGTGAGACCTCGATGAAAAGATTTCTTCTCAATCTTTCAAAATGCAACAACCAACCAATATAGTCTCTATTCCATTGCCCATTTGAACAATGATTCTATTCGAGAGACTTGTAGAGTGGAAATTCAGCAAGAAGCAAATATTGGAAATATGAAGGTAGATCCTCTTATTACAAATGGAATTCCCTAGACAACAAATGATCTAGCTTCAGAAATGCTTGTGTGAAGATCATAATGGCAAAGAAGACCAATGATTCTAAATGATTATTGTGACATCCTAAAATTTCAGTTCTACTTTCAATTGAATAAGTCAGGCATTTTATCGACGCGCCAATAGTGCTATCCTTAGAGCTGATCATTCATGAGATAATTAGACTACTTGGGGAAGTCATTAAGAGATTTTAAGGCAAATATACTTGAGGATTCGACCAGGATTTGGCTACTCGATTGTGCTTATCTGCAGAGATCATTACGGCACATATATAAGTCCATTAGAGATCAGAGATAGGTCGGTTCGATTGAGATATATGGTTAAACGTGGGTGATTACACTAAATTGCAAAATTCTCGTTGATCAACACTAGATTGATTTTTCTATCGTTTTGCTACCCTATGTCCGTATTTGAATACTTGAGATTTTTATGACAACCAAGAATTGCCAATGTGTCGAATAGGTTCATTGTGGCACGAAGAAAATCGATTACAGGTCATTTGCACTAAAAATTTCTGAAAGCTACCCGGTAGCCTAGGTCACGCTAAAATCGCGCCAGATTGAAATTAACTGCGAATTTGAATCCGATTTCAGAAATTGAAAGTTTTGTCATGTCACAGGTCATTTTAGGAACGTTGACTGAGTCTCCAAAGATTATTCTGCAAATCGAGACTTTTTGGGAAAAAAGTCGAGGTAGGGTCGTTTTTGTACAAAAAATGTCAGGGACTGTTTTTGATCGCGCAATTGGGATGCAAGTGGGTTATATTGATGAGGAAAAATACCAATTTGATCGAGGACTTGATATCGGAATTTATAGAGGACGATTGGTGTTGATTCAAAGAGCATTCGATATCTAAATTGAAGAAAAATCATTCAAAATTCGAAACACCCTATGGACCCAACATTTTGGACTGCTTCAAGCTTCTAGAAAAGGGCCTAATGGTCTGGAAATTGAGCTGGCAGGCCAGCTGGGTGGATGAGGTCAGCTAAGGGAGACAAGAGGATGAGGTTGGAGGCTTGGTGGCTCCCCTTTGCTCCCCGTCTCTTCTCCTTCTCCCCTCTTCCCCTTAAACCATTAACCAACCCTTCTCATCCTCTCCCCTTGCCGTTCAAACATCCAACAGCTAGTAGAAGCCAGCCAGAAGACGTCGGACTCCCCTGCCGCCCGCTGGAGCCAGAGCAGCCTCGTTGCGCCCTTCGCATGCCGCACACGTCCCCTGCTGTCCCCTAGCCATCCTCCTACTTCAGCCATGAACCCAAGGTTTCCCAAGAGCTAGTCATAGCTTCCCACCATCGTCGGAGTGGCCGGACAGCCCGCTTGTCGCCATGAAGAGCTGTTGCAGCCGTCCACCCCTCCCTTCGTCGTCTTCGCCTTAGCCAGCCACCGAAGTCACCTTAGTTAGCCCCAAATAGAGAGCAAACCAGAGGGTCTTCACTGCACTATTTAGGCCCGCTTTGGTCCACTTCCCGACCTCGAAAGTTGGTCCCGCTTTGGAGTTTGTCGAGCTCCTCCACGTCCCCGTCAGTTTGATCTGAGCGGATCATCGAACAAGTGAGTTTAACTTATTAATCCTTGCCTAGTAAGTTAATGATGCTTAAGGATTGATTAGGTTAGGCCAAGTATGGATTAGGTGGATAGTTAGATTAGATTAGCAATTTAATTAATTGTTATTGCATGTTAGGTGGTTAGAGTAATGTAATTAGAGCCTAGACAAGCTCTAGTATTTATCTAGAGTAGTTCGGAAATTTTTTGGGCTCGTCTCGGCTTCCAATGAGGCTTTACGGGCCTAAGTTTGCTTATTGGCTATTTATTGGCTATTTATTTATTAATTTATCGTAATTAATTAATTATTTTCCGAAAATTAGGCCAGGATAGTCGGTAACCGGAATTTCGTGCTGATTGTAGTGGTGTATTCTATTTATTTAATTGAGTCATAATTTATGTTGATTTGAATGTGATTAGTGATTTGGGTATTTATCCCAAATTTATTTAATTTCAGTAATTAATTAGAAAATTGATGATTTATAGTCATGAAAGTTTTTAATGACTATATAAATGTTGAGCATGTTTTGAAAGTTAAGATCATATTTTTGGCTAAAACCACCAAATTTGATTATTTTTATCGAGTACCTTTAACCCAAGGGAAATAGGCCAAAATAGTATGTTAATTGAGAAATCTATTTGAGAAGAGTAATGTTGTTGGCCGTGGGTGAATAATCAGGTGATGTTGTGAGTTAGATCAAGAAAACTGTCGAAGCATGGCTATGCTCACTAGGCCGTGATTTACCGCCCAACATGAGCCATAATTTAGCATTACCACCGAACTTTGAATCATTGATTACCACCTAATCTAGGTTGTAAGTTAGCATTATCGCCAAAGATTTAGTAGGCCGTGCCCATTGGGCCGGGATTAAGAGTTGGGAATGAGTAATTGAAATGATCATGTGATGGGCCTATTGACATGAAATCAACTAGGTCGATTGATCCATGATTCAATCTTAACCTAATGATTTGATTCATTGATGTGACTCAATGATTTACATATTGTATTGACTTGCAGGAAGGAACTAAGGCCAAGGTAAGCCCTCTGACTCGTGTTATGCTTAGGCAGCCCTTTGGGCGTATTTTCTTCCTAGTCGGGTCTTAAAGGGTTGAACTTGTTGAGACGTCATCTCACCCCGTTGTGGGATAAAAATTTTAAGTCCTTAGATGGCCGCTCCTCCCAAGAATTTTGGACAACCGAAGGAAATCACAGAACAAAGATGTTACATTCCATTTCATGACAATCCTAGGGGATGAATACGAACTTGTGAAGACCATTTGTGGTCTAGGTTGATGCGGGTCTACCCAAAAAGGTGCCCCATCAATACGGGGCATGGTATCGCAAGATCATAATGGGCGAGAGAGGGGGCCCATGGGACCATTTGTATGTGATGGAGGTTGCTTTTGGGAAAGGCACTGCAGATCCTCCAGAAGGTTCAATGGTAGATGCGATAGACCCGGATCTTGAAGATCTAAGAACTCCGGTGTTCTCAAAGGGAGGCTTTAGTCGGAGTGTGGAGGAAGGTGAAATAGAGGACGAGGATCCGTAGTTTTGTGAAGCCTCCCCATTTGTCAAACCTTATGTATGTATGTATGTATGTATGTATGTATGTATATATATATCAACTTGGTTTGTGGATGACCTATTATGATATGTATATATAAGTGTGGTTGTTATTTTCAAAAAATTTATGGCCCTACTTTCCTATCCCATCTTGTTATTGTTTGGGATTTATTATTCGCTTCCATGCATGCATATTAAAATGAATGGGTCAACGATGCGTCCTAGGACATTGCTATTATATCGACCAAGTAGGGATGGGCACGTGCTCGGAGGATCGGGATGTGACATCCCCATTTAGTGGTATCAGAACATGGTTGTTAGAGATTGGAGTGATAAGGTGCAATGGTTTATGGGATAGTTAGTAGGAAAGGCCTTTAAATTCATACTAGTGCATGTCTGTGATAGTTGATTGGTAGAATTGTTTGTTGTTATTACTCAACTTCTATTCGGTGTGGAATTGAAAGGCAATTTTTTTAGTAGAAAGCCTGCAAGATGAGCGATCAAAAGCAAAGGACTCCTAGGAAGAGTACTATTAGGCTTGTAGCTCGGGGTAGGATGCTAACAAGGGTCGGTACCCGAGGAGGCCGAGGTAGAGTGCAAGCTCAGGCTAGCGCGAGTGGAGTAGCACCATGTCCAGTTGGTGTTGGGGTAGTAGCCCCAGGTGATCTAGGAACTATTGGGATCATGCAAGCATTGGATGCTATGAGAGAGATGATGGGGTAGTAGGCCTAGAATCAAGCTATCGCCTTTATCGCCGCCGTTGCAGCCACCGCTATTGCTAATGCCAATGTTGTTGTTGTTGCCGCACCTGCCACTACACTTGCTAAGGTTTTGCCAAGGAACATGGTCACCGGAAGGCTGATTCATAAACTAGTGGAACAATTTTTAAAATTGAACCCACCGAGGTTCACCGGGTGCGGGAGAGACCCGGAAGCCGCTGCGTCGTGGATCCAAGATCTCTAGAAAGCTTTTGCACTTTTGATGTGCAATGAAGAGGAGAAAGTAGTTCTGGTAGTGTATCAACTTCAAGGTAATGCAAATATCTTGGTGGAGAATCACCAAAGAACAATATTTCCGAAGGTGTAGTCCTAGTGTGGGAACGCTCTTCCTAAGAGGTTTAATGATGGTAAATAATTTCGGAAACTACGCCCGAGAGAAAAGATAGAGGAATTCTAGTGCCTCCGTCAAGGATCGATGATTGTTAACCAGTATGAGGTCAAATTCGCGGAACTCATCGCAAGTATGCTCCGAACCGGTGATTGAGGATCCATAAGAAATTGAGTTAGAAGGTTTAGGATGGACTTACGCTAGAACTAAAGTCAACCATCGATGCCGTTGGATTTGATAGAATTACAATGACCCGTATCGACCTCTAGATGATTAAGAGAGATTGAATGAACAAGTTGCCTCGTCTAGATCGAGGTTTAGCTCTCACCAAGAAGGGATCCAACATGGGAAGAGGCCCATGATCAAAGGAAGATTCCAAGTCCTGCCTAATAGGAAGGGTGGAATTGGAAAGGTAGGGTCTAGCCAGAATGGCATGTGTTGTTTGTGTGGAAGGTGACACGGATCATCCCCATGCCATTATAGACTGAGTATTTGCTTTGGGTGTGGCCAGCCATGTCATATAGCCAAATCTGTCCTAGAAGATAAGGGAGATCACATCAGTTTTCGCCACCACCACCTTTAGGTCAGATTAGAGGGTATGCACCACAGAACGTGTTGTAGGGTGGACAGCTCAGATCCCCAGCTCAAGGAACAGTTTACGCACTCACCCGAGGTCAGGCAGAGGACGCACCTGACGTGATCACATGTATGGTTTTGTTGAATAACCATCCTGCTTATGCTTTATTCGACCCAGGAGCAACTCATTCCTTTATTGCTGAACAATTTGTTAAGCAGATAGGATTAAGTCCTCAGTAGCTGGAATCTGTTGTTAGCATATCTACACCATTAAAGGATAAGGTGTTGTTTGCATTGGGTTGTTCTGGTTGCAAGGTAGCAATTGGTGAGCAAAAGGGGAAAATAGATTTGTTAGTCCTAGCCATGTATGACTTTGATTTGATAATTGGCATGGACTGGCTCACCAAGCAACGAGCTAAAATGAACTGCTATCGCAAAGCGATTTAGTTTAACCCATTAGAGGATAAGAGCTTCGAGTTTGTCGGGAATCGAGGAGGACCCTCGATTTCCCTAATCTCATCGCAAGAGGCAACCCGTTTATTAGACGGGGGTTGTCAAGGTTACCTGGCGACTATCGTGGATACGATAATTG
Source organism: Eucalyptus polyanthemos subsp. polyanthemos (assembly GCA_017140185.1). NCBI lineage: Eukaryota > Viridiplantae > Streptophyta > Magnoliopsida > Myrtales > Myrtaceae > Eucalyptus > Eucalyptus polyanthemos. The sequence goes on along the minus strand of CM029459.1, from coordinate 60,820,744 downwards.
AGGAGTTGAAGATTGAAGATATTTCAGTTATGCAAGAGTTTCTAGATGTATTCCCGAAGAAATTGCTAATATTACTGCTAGAGAGAGAAATTAAGTTCGTGATTGAGTTAGCACCCGGGACAGACCTAATTTCTAAGGCTCCTTACCGGATGGCGTTACCAGAGTTGAAGGAACTAAAGGTGTAGATGCAGGAATTGTTAGATAAGGGATTCATACGTCCCAGTGCATCACCGTGGGGAGCACCAGTTCTCTTTGTAAAGAAGAAGGATTGTTTGTTGCGCTTGTGCATCGACTATTGCCAACTTAATCAAGTGACGATCAAGAACAAATATCCACTCTCGAGGATCGATGACTTGTTTGATCAGTTACAAGGAGCGTCGATATTTTTAAAATCGACTTGAGAACAAGATATCATCAGCTGAGGATCAGGAAATAGGACATTCCAAAGTTAGCATTTCGTACTTGGTATGGTCATTACGAGTTCATTGTGATGTCATTCGGGTTGACAAATGCTCTAGCTGTTTTCATGGATTTGATGAACTGAGTATTCAAGGAATATCTAGATCGGTTTGTGATCATGTTCATCGATGATATTTTGGTGTATTCAAGAAGTGCTGAGGAGCACAAGAATCACTTGAGATTAGTGCTCTAGACCTTGAGGATTCATCAGCTGTATGCTAAATTTAGTAAATGCTAGTTTTAGCTGACTCGTGTTGCATTCCTAGGTCACGTGATTTCAAGCGAAGCAATCTCTGTGGACCTGTCCAAGATTAAAGCAGTTATCAACTAGCCAAGACCGACTACCATGACAGAGATCAGAAGTTTTCTAGGTTTGGCAGGTTACTACAGACGGTTCGTGGAAGGATTTTCAGCTTTAGTGTCACCATTGACTAGAATCCTAAAGAAAGAAGAAAAGTTTGTGTAGACAAAGAAGTGCGATTGTAGTTTCCAAAAGCTAAAGCAAAAGCTAACTACCGCACCTGTGCTAACGATTCCATCTAGTCTTGGAGGGTACAAGATCTATAGTGATGCGTCGTTCAAAGGACTGGGTTGTGTGCTGATGCAACATGGCAAGGTTGTTGCATACGCCTCCTGTCGGTTGAGACCTCATGAACTGAACTACTCGACGCTTGGCTTGGAACTCGCAGCAATTATATTCGCATTGAAGATTTGGAGGCATTATTTGTGTGGGGAAAGATTCCAAATCTTCACAAACTATCAGAGTCTCAAGTATCTATTCACTCAAAAAGAGTTGAATATGAGACAGCACTGATGGATGGAACTTTTGAAAGATTACAATTGTGATATTTTATATCACCCAGGAAAGGCGAACAAGGTTGCCAATGCTTTGAGCGTAAAGTCATCAATTGCCCACATGTTGGTTAAGGAGTGGAATCTACTCGAGAAGGCTCGAGATTCAATTTTCAAGTTTGAGGTAGGCCACCTTTCTCATCTTATGGCTACCCTTAGAATTGAACTGGATGTGCATATCAAGATCAAACTACTTCAACCGACAGACCTAGATATTTAGAAAGTTTTGCAAGAGGACATTAAAGAGAGAAAAGCTGACTTTCAGGTTTTTGATGATGGAACACAGAAGTTTCGAGGACGATTGATTGTACCTGACGATGTAAAACTTAGAGAGGATATTTTAGTAGAAGCTCATTGACGCAGTTATAGCATTCATCCTGGTAGTACCAAGATGTATCAGAATCTGCGTCAACACTCTTGGTGGTTTGGTATGAAGACAGACATCGCCAAGCATGTTGCCAAGTGTTTGACATGTTAGCAGGTCAAAGCTCAGTATTGCAAACCGGGAGGACTGTTGCAACCTCTCGAGATCCCAGAGTGGAAATGCGAGCACATCACGATGGATTTTGTGACCGGATTACCGAGGAGTCAAAGAGATAATGATTCTATTTGGGTAGTAGTGGACAGATTAACGAAGTCGGCTCACTTTATTGCAGTATGAAAGGATCTTGACTTGGATAGGCACGCTGAGTTGTATGTGCACCAGATAGTTCGATCGCATGGAGTGTCGGTTACGATTACTTCAAATCGAGACCCGAGATTCACAGCTGCATTTTAGAAGAGCTTGTAGAGTGCTTTAGGTGCAAAGTTGCAGTATAGTATGGCATATCATCCTCAGACGGATGGCCATTCTGAGAGGACAATTCAGACCCTTGAAGATATGCTGCGAGCTTATGTATTGGATTTTAAAAGAAGTTGGGAGGAACAGCTTCATCTCGGTGGAATTTGCCTATAACTATTGTATTAGCAGAGTATTCAGATGGCTCATTTCGAAGCATTGTATGGCAGAGCATGCAGAACACCCGTGTGTTGGGATGAAGTCGAGGAGAGAAAAATCATAGGCCTAGAGTTGGTTCGACGGTCAGTGGATGTAGTCTCAATGATCAGTAGCAAATTAAAGACTGCTCAGAGTCACCAGAAAAGCTACACAGATGAGCGTCGAAGGCTTTTGAAATTCCAAGTTGGTGATCACATTTTTCTGAAAGTGTCACCAATGAGGGGAACTTCGCGTTGTGGCAAGAGAGGAAAACTGAGTCCAAGGTACGTAGGTTCATTTGAAATTCTTGAGAGAATCGGGACCCTAGCGTATCATCTGGTGTTGCCGCCGAGATTGGCGCAAGTGCACAACATCTTTCACATGTCGATGTTAAGGAAGTATGAGCCCGACCCAACCCACTTGCTTAATTTTGAGGAATTGGAGGTGGATGACCGAGCGTCGTATGCTGAAAGCTTGGTTCAGATCATGGATTGAAAAGAGAAAATTCTACGTACAAAGACCATCCCATTGGTCAAAATGGACTGGTAACACCACGGCATCGAAGGAGCAACCTGGGAGAGTGAAGAGTCGATGAGACGTGTGTACCCCCAGCTTTTTGTTCAAAGTGTGTAATGGTTTAAATTTTGAGGATGGACTTTTATATGAGGGGAAGAGTTGTGACATCCTAGAATTTCAGTTCTATTTTCAATTGAATAAATCGAGAATTTCATCGACGAGCCTATAGTGCTATTCTTAGAGCTGATCACTCGTGAGATAACTAGACTACTTGGGGAAGTCATTAAGAAATTTTAAGGCAAATAGACTTGAGGATTCGACCAGGAATCGGCTGCTCGACTGTGCTCATATGTAGAGATGATTACAGCACAGATATAAGTCGATTAGAAATCAAAAATAGGTTAGTTTGATCGATATATGTGGTTAAATATGGGTGATTCCATTAAATAGCAAAATTCTCATTTATCGACACTAGGCTGATTTTTCTATCATTTTGGTACCCTGTGTCCGTATTTGAATCCTCGAGATTTTTACGACAACCGAGAGTCGCCAATGTGTCGAATAGGTTCATTATGGCTCGAAGAAAATTGACCATAGGTCATTTGTGCTAAAAATTTCTAAAAACTACCAGGTAGCCTAGGTTGCACTAAAATCGTGCCAGATTGAAATTAATCGTGAATTTGAATCCGATTTCAGAAATTGAAAGTTCTTTCATGTCACAGGTCATTTTCGGAACGTCGACTCAGTCTTCGAAGATTTTTCTGCAAACCAAGACATTATGGGAAAATGTCAAGGTGGGGTTGTTTTTGTACTGAAAATGTCAGGGACCATTTTTGATCGTGCAGTTGGTATGCAAGTGAGTTATATTCGTGAGAAAAAATACCAATTTGATCAAGGACTTGATATCGAAATTTATAGAGGCCAATTGATGTTGATTCAAAGAGCATTTGGTGTCCAAATTGAAGCAAAATCATCCAAAATTCGTAGCATCCCATGGACCCAACATTTTGGACTGCTTCAAGCTTCTAGAAAGGGCCTAATGGTTTAGAAATTGAGCTGGTTGGTCAGCTGGGTGGATGAGGTCAGCGAAGGGAGACAAGAGGATGAGGTTGGAAGCTTGGTGGCCCTCCTTTGCTCCCTCTCTCTTCTCTTTCTCCCCTCTTCCCCTCAAACCGTCGACCAGCCCTTCTCACCCTCCCCCCTTGCCATTCGAATGTCTAGCAGCCATCAAAAGCCAGCTAGAAGCCGCCGGACGCCCCTGCCGCCCGCCGGAGCCCGAGTAGCCTTGTCGCACCCTTCGTGTGCCACACGCGTCCCCCACCGTCCCCTGGCCGTCCTCCTGCTTCAGCTGTGACCCTAAGGTGTCCCTGGAGCCAATCATAGCCTCTCGCCGTTACTGGAGTTACTGGATAGACCGCCTGCCACCGTGAAGAGCTGTTGCAGCCGTCCGCCCCTCCCTTCGTCATCTTCGCCTCAGCTAGCCACCGAGGTCACCTTAGTTAGCCTTGAACAGAGAGCAAACCACAGGGTCTTCATAGCACTGTTTAGGCCCGTTTTGGCCCGCTTCCCGACCTCGAAATTTGGTCCCACTTTGGAGTTTGTAGAGCTCCTCTGCGTCCCCATTAGTTTGATCCAAGCAGATCGTCGAACAAGTGAGTTTAACTCAGTAATCCTTGCTTAGTAAATTAATGACGCTTTAGGGTTGATTAGTTTAGGCTAAGTATGGATTATGTGGATAGTTAGATTAGCTTAGTAATTTAATTAATTATTATTGCATGTTAGGTGGTTAGAGTAGTGTAATTAGAGCCTAAACAAGCTCTAGTATTTATCTAGAGTAGTTCAAAAAATTTTCGGGCTCGTCTTGGCTTCCAATTAGGCTTTACGAGCCTAAGTTTGCTTATTTGCCATTTATTGGTATTTATTTATTAATTTTTCTAATTATTTAATTAATTATTTACTTTTCGAAAATTAAGTCGGGATAGTTGGTGATTGGAATTTCGTGCCGATTACAGTGGTGTATTCTATTTATTTAATTGAGTACTAGATTGTGCAATTTGAGTGTGATTGGTGATTGTGGGTATTTATCCCAAAAATTGTTAAGGTAGGTAATTAATTGTGTGAGGATTTATAGTCTCGATAAGTTGGCTATTGAGAGTTGTTGGGCATGTTGTTGTGAGTTAGATCAAGCAAACCACTGAATTTGGAATCGGTTGTGCCCACTGAGCCATAATTCAGCATTACCACCGAACTTGGAATTGGTTGTGTCCGCTGAGCTGTAATTCAACATTACCACCAAACTTGGAATTGATTATGCCCACTGAGCCATAAGTTAACATTACCGCCAAAGTTTTAGTAGGCCGTGCTCGCTGAGTCGTAATTCAGCGTTGAGGTTGAGTAATTGAGACGACTGGGGAAAGGTCTCGTTGACATGTAATCGATTGAGTTGATTGATCGATGATTCGATCTGAATTCTTGATTTGATGTAATGATGTGACTCGATGATTGTATGAATTGAACTGACTTGCAGGAGGTAACTGAGGTCAAGGTAAGTCCTCTGACTCATGATTGTGCTTAGGTAGCCCTTTAGGCATATTTTCTTCCTAGTCAGAGCTTAGGGGGTTGAACTTGCTGAGATATTATCTTACCCCGTTGTGGGATAACAATTTCAGGCCCATAGGTGGCAGCTCCTCTTGAGCATTATGGACAACCAAGGAAGATCATAAAACACAAGAACTACATTCCGATACCTGACCATCCCGAGAGGCTGCAATACAAACTAGTGAAGACCATAGTCTGGGTTGATGTGGGTCTACCCAAAAAGGTGCCCCATCAGAGAGTGGGACCCATGCCAAAATGTGAGATACCTCTATATGTGATGGAGGTTGCTTTTGGAAAGGGCACTGCTGATCCTCCAGGTGGCTCAGTTACAGACACGAAGGACCCTAAGCTTGAAGAGCCAAACTCCCCGGTGTACTCAGCAATAGGCTCCAGTTGGAGTGTGAAGGAAGGCGAAATAGAGGACAAGGATCCGTAGTTTTGTGCAGCCCCCCCTGTTTGTTAGACCTTATGTGTATATATATATAAATATATATACATGGCTTGGTTTGTATTGTATATATACGACTAGTTATGTTACATATATAAGTGTGGTTGTTGTTTTCAGCTTGAAAATTTATGGTCATACTTTTCTATCCTATTATGTTATTGTCTGGGGATTATTATTCGCTTTCGCATGCGTATTAAAATGAATGGGTCGGTGATGTGTCCTGGGACATCGCTATTATATCGACCAAGTAGGGATGGGCACGTGCTTGGAGGATTGGGAGGTGACAATTATTATGTTTATCTTGGAGAGGTTGATTTTTACATTGGACCTATAGTTGATCTGGTGACCTTCAAAGAAGCTCTTAATAATGATCAGGCAAATGAATGGTTAGGAGCGATGAAGGATGAGATGATTTCCATGTCAAATAATCAAGTATGGGAACTCGTTGATTTACTTGATAGGCATAAATCGATTGGCTACAAATGGGTATTCAAAATCAAGGAAGATAATAAAGGCAACGTAGAGAGATTCAAGGAGACTCAGACCCTAGTACTAAAACTTGGTACGAGGGGATACTTAAATGCTAAAAGTTAGGAAATTGACACTTAGGCGCCAAAATTGGAGCAAAATACATCAGTTAAGTGTCAATGGTGAGAAAACCTGGCCAAATTGCATATGTGGCTTTTTTTGACGAGACAAGTGCAAATTGACATCATTTTGCATGCTGATGTGGTTAGACAAGTGCAAAAACGACGTCGTTTTGCTAACATGGCTAGATAATTAATATAAATACTAATTAAATTATATTTAAAACTAAATTAAATTTAAATAAGAAGGAGAAGAAGATGAAGTTGCAGAAGGCGAGGGTTGAGCCCTCGTTGCCATCATTGGGAAGGGCCGACAGGGGCTGGCAACCCGGCTAACCAGCGGCGAGGGCCTACGAGCCTTCATCTAGCCGGGCCAAAGGCACAACCCTCATCGGATCTGGGGGAGGGCCATAACCCTCACCCTAGATTTGGGCAAGAGCTCGCAGGCCCTCGTTGCCGGTAGGCTTGAGTCCTTAAGCAACCCTCCTCCCATCATCGTCGACCCTGTTCGATAATGGCGGGGAGGCGCCCTCACCGTTCTACAATTAGATCTGTTTATTTTTTAAAATATAATTTGGTTTTAAATTTTAATTTAATTAATATTTATATTAAAATTCAAATCCAAGACAAAACGACGTCGTTTGGCATTTCTTTGTTGAGTCAACTCTCCGATGAGACATGTAGGCATGCAATAGTAATAAAAAATTTTCACGTAGGATTTTCGGCGACATTTGCCATAGTTGGCACTCAGGTGTCTCATTTTTAATATATAAATGGCACTTAAGTGTTAGTTTTCTAACTTTTGGTACTTAAATGTCCCCCGTATCAAGTTTTGGCATTTGAACTGTTCTTTTGCCGAGATTCAAGGCAAGATTGGTTGCAAAGGGGTTCACATAGAGAGAAAGCATTGATTATACTAAAACCTTCTCCAGTGTCTAATAAAGACTGCTTCCAGATAATTGTGGCATTAGTGGTTGATTTTGATTTAGAGCTTCATTAGATAGATGTCAAAACAACCTTTTGAAATTGAGATCTAGATGAAGAAGTGCATATGCAGCAACCTGAAGGGTTTAAAGAAGCTAGAAAGAAGCACATGGTGTGCAAACTTGGGAGGTCTATTTGTGGTCTCAAATGAGCATCATGTTAGTGGTACTTAAAATTTGATAAAGTTGTGAGATCATTTGGTCTTGAGGAAAATAAATTTGATCAATGCATCTACATGAAATTAAGTGGAGTACGTATATCTTCTTAGTACTTTATGTAGATGACATTTTGGTTGCTAGTAGAGATGTTGATCTATTGGATAACACAAAAAGTTTTCTATTTGCGAAGTTTGATATAAAAGATCTTGGGAAAGCCTATTTTGTTCTAGTCATTGAAATTCATCGTGATGAATCTAAGAAGGTTTTAGGGTTATCTCAGAAAATTTATATAGATTGTGTTTTGAAAAGATTTAATATGCGAACTTGCGAGGTTGGTGAAGCACTTGTTGTGAAAAGAAATAGATTAAGCTTTGAATAATGCCTCGAGAATGATGTGGAAAAGGAAGTAATGAAGAATGTTCCATATGCTAGTGCAGTCGGCAGTCTTATGTATGCACAAGTATGTATCAGACTTGATATTGCTTTTGTAGTGAATACTCTTGGGAGATATCTATTGAATCCAAGTCATGATCATTGGGTTGCAGTTAAGAAAGTGATGAGATATCTATAATGAACAAAAGACTTTATGCTTATGTATAGCAGAGTAGAGGATCTAAAGGTGATTAGATATACAAACGTTGATTTTGTTGGTTGTTCAGCTGACAGAAAACCAACTTCTGGATATATTTTTATGATGGCTAGACGTGCTATTTATTGGAAGAGTGTGGCATCCCAAAATTCAATGACAAGCCATAAGGTGTGTTAAAGTCTCTAATTAGGTGATAAATTTCCCATGGCTTATGCTTGAGCCATTAGTCTTTTTAAATAGATGATTTATGCATGTGCTTGTGAGAATTTAAATTTGATAGATTAATAACCTATGCTTGGCCATGTACTTTATAAATTAAATTTCAATAAACAAGATGTCCCAAGACTTTGGCCAAGATGAAAATTGAAATTTGAAAATATTTATAGAAAGGAATTCAAAAAAAAAAAAAAAAAAGAGGAAAAGGTAAATTTTTAGGATGGGGCTTAGGCCCATTGGCCTAAGCTTTTAATGGGCCAATTTGGCCGGCCCAATGGAGGCCCAAGAGGAAGTGGTCGACCGGCCCAAGCCCAAGCCCAAATTCAAAAGTCCATATGACAAGTGGCACAAGACTCTCATGTATTGGTTTAGGGAAAAAGGCCATGCATTGGCCATGGTTAAGGCAAGTAATGATTATCAATGATGAGAGTTTGGGGGTATAAGAGGGAAGAGAGAGAGAAGGTGGCCGGATTCCCATTCGGCCGAGAGAGAGGGTGAGAGAGAGAGAGAGATTTCGAGAGAGAGGGAGAGGCCGAGAGAGAGGAGGAGGAGGAGGAGGAGCCGTCGTGTGCCGCCGTGTTCGCCGCCCTACGCCGTCGACCGACCGGTCTAGAGGCAAGTGGGAGTCCTCTAGCTTCTCTTGCATGCTTGTATGTTGTTTGCATGTTAAATTTTTGGGTGTTTAAGTGAGAAAAACCGAGGTATGGTTTGCTTATTCTTGAATCGCATGACTATTCTTGCTCGGACCGTGTGAGTCAGAAAGTTGTTTGAGCTTGCATGTGTATTTAGAGTCCTATTTTGGCTTTGATTTCTTCATGAAAGTTGTATCTAACATCTTGTACTACAACATTCTAAAATTTCATGGAAAATGATGGAGATTTGAGGGGTTAAAGTGTCATCCTACGGAGACCTCAGATCTGGAGAGTTTTTACTGACCTCTTGCTGGATTCGTGATTGCATGTTGGTTTGTGATGAGAATCTCACTTCAATTTCTTCACGAAAGTTGTAGTGGACATTTTAAAATACAACATACTCAAATTTGAAGTGAAATGAACAAGTATAGCCTAGTAAATCAACTAGATCTTGAAGACGATGATTCTGGTGATGTATTCCGAGACACCTGAGACTTCAAGGACCTAAATGATGACTAGATTCTGGTTATTTGACTTAGATCTCTTCACAAAACTTGTAAAGGACATCTTGATGTATAAAATATCCAAATCTCAGGGAAAACGAAAGAGAATAGGTAGGTGAAATCTCAATATTGCGGAGATGTGTACACTGGACGATGCGGTAATGGATCCAGAAGCTTCGTGAGCCTGTATAAAATAATCTAAAAAGAATATGGCTTGGAGTTCTCATGAAAGTTGTACGAAAATGTCTTGGCTATAATCCAGTGAAATTTCATAACTTTTGGAGGCCATATGGATATTTTAATTGAATTTCTTCGGAAACCGTGCATTCTGGTTTCATCCGAGAATCATAGGATGTTTTGTGAAAATTGTGAGATTTTGTAAAAATTCAATTTGGCCATGAATTTTGCATGTAATTATCATCCTATTGGTTTGTTTAATAATTGCTTGAATTTCTATAATTTTGGGAATTTATAGATATTAAAAATAAATAAATAAATAAGTAAATAAATAAATAAATAAATAAAGTAAAATAAAATAGATTATTTTATTGGCCATAGATTCCATTTAATTTATTTATGTGGCATGTGTGATAAAGTCTTGGTGTATATATGACATTGAATTGAGATGCATGTGTGAATCCATGCCAAGTATGACTTGTTTGATGTCACGCCATATGCCATGTTAAATTGAGATCAAAATAATGGTAAATGTGGATAATGTTAAGTGAGGAGGTGGTTGTGGTGGAGAATAATGCCCGGAATGTATAGAGATGCATTGCGGGATGGCCCTAGGAGATTCAGGATGCCCGGAACGTGGGGGTGCCGGAAGCCCTGTCGGAGGTTTCTGCCCGAAGGGAATACCTCGCGATGTTAGGATTTGGGGTGCGGGATGCCCGGCCAGGGAGTGTAAATGCTGGAAGCCCTGTCGGAGGTTTCTGCCCGAAGGGAATGCCTCGTGATGCCAGTTGGGATGCGAGATGGCCGGAATGTGGGGGGCCGGATGCTCGGTGGCCTGGGATGGTTGAATGCCGAAAGCCTCGGAGGTCTTTGCCCAAGGGGATGATGAAATTAATGATTTGAGGAATGGGTGATGTGGTGATCAAATTGAAAGATAAAAATGAAAATTAACCCGTGGCATGATATGCATCATGATGATGATGATATGTGATGTGATATGATGATGATCACCCATGACATGATATGCATGATGATGATGATGATATGTGATGTGATATGATGATATTCACCCATGGCATGATATGCATGATGATGGTGATGATATATGATATGGCAAGATGACATGTGTGATGTGATGAGGCCATGATGATGATGACATGTGTGATGTGATGGTGTCATGATGAGGATGACATGTATGATATAATGATGCCATGATAATGATGATATATGATGATATGCATGATGATGAGGCATGATGATGATGCATGATAGTATTACGCATGGCTTCAAGGTAAGTAACGCCTGCGATGCATGTATGGTTTGTATGATGCATTGAGTTGTTATTGGATTCCTTATCTGCTGAGTGGTTGTACTCACCCCTTTTGGGGATCAACATTTCAGATTAGCAGTATGCCGCTTCCTGCCGTCGCGCGGGGTGCATTTTACGGGTTACCGTCCGACGTCGAGGTAGAGTGTGAGGAGTTCAGCCGTCCTTCTGTACTTGGACTCACCCACATACGTGTGCGCTGTTTTGTCACATACGACATAGGCCTGGCTGGGGGCCCAGTCGTTCAGGAGTTTGTCTCTATCCACGTTCGCCGCGATGGGGTGATGAGAGGGATGCTGCCGCCTCCACCGCATGACGCACCGGACTGGGTGTGAGGCCCAAGCGTGACGAGTAGGGGCTGTGTTTCTTTGTGGATAGTTAGCCGACGCCTATGATGGGGGTTGTACACATGTGATCTAGAGGGTCGAGGGTTCTTTTTTGAGGTTTTAGGCTGGACATGGTAGAGTCCTAGCTTTTCCTTGTTATGTATCGACCCAAAAGGGAGTCCCATCTTGAAAGTATATGTAAACAAGGTGTCGTGGTTTGTTTATAAAAATCATGGTGATTAGTGGTGTGTATTGGTATCATGGATTGGTAGGGGGATAGATGGTGATGCTTTATTTTGCTTCCGCTAATGAGTCGCACTAGGACCGCTTAAAAAAGAAATGCCTGTGAATAACGACGCTTCTTCTAAGTATAAGTATGAAAGGGTAATAAGGAGTAACATATGTGCATGTGGCGACTGCCGAAGGGTTCGGGGTGCTACAAAGAGTACAAAGCAAACCTTGGTTACGAATTCTAGAATGTTTGCTAAGTTTGTGGTGTGTTACGGTCCTTTAACTCCGGTTGTTTGGCTTAGAAATTTGATCTTAGAATTACAAGTTGTGGATTCTTTTGCTAGACCTATGGTGATCTACTGTGACAACACTACAACTTTGTTTTATTCTAAGAATGACAAGATCAGCAATGTGTCTAAACACATGGAGATCAAATATTGTACTATCAAGGACTTCGTAAAAAATGGAGACATTGTGATTGAGAATATTAAAATTGAGTCCACGTTGGCCAATCCTTTGATAAAAGGTTTACGACCCATTTTCTTTAAAGTGCATGTAAAGAATATGGCTATTTTAGATTCTTTTGTTCTCTTTTGTTAGTGGGAGCTATATATATAGTCTGCTTCTCTAGATATTGTTTTTATATGTAAATCGATAATACTTTTATGATCTTTATTAAATCATTCACTTTTGATGATCATCATTGTTGACTTTGTTGTTATTATTATCATTTCTCCACTCGACTGAAAAATGAAAGTATAAAATAGTATCTTTAAACATATTTTTAGTTTAAAGATGTGTCGACATCACTAATTTGAGATCTTATATTGAATTGTGACATAGCCGTGCAATTTCATGTTGTTTAGAAATTGCACTAAGGTAATTTCATGTTATTTAGAAATTGCGCTAATATAGTTTCATGTCCTTGAGAAATTGCATATGATCGATGAGAAATAGCGCGTTTTTTTTTTTTATCACATGTTGGCACTATTTCTTGCTACTCCATTAGGCTTATAATCCGTGAAAATATAATACTTCTTATATGTGATTACGGAAGATTATGTGTTGCGGTATTTTCTTAACACCTTGATCGCCATAGTTCTACATTGAGGTTATATAGGATTGGGTTGGTTTTGAGGTGCCATTTTTTGGAATATTGTTTTTTTCAAAAGTATTGCCACATAAAACAAATTTTTAGTTGTTTTTGAAATAAAATTGTTTTAAAAAAGAGTTAATTAATGTAGCTCAAGCGAGAAAATGTTAGAAATTTCTTTAATAAGGGCTTGCATTAATTAATTGGTTTTCTACTTTAAATAATCGGGTTAATGGATATTTCAATATATGTAGAATCCTTTAGTGATCCTATTGAATTATATTTTGGTATTTATCAATAATAGGCCTAGTTGAATAGCAAAGCGTAGGCAATTGTGTTTAACTGGAGCCTATGATGGGAGGAGCCGAGTGTCGCACCCCTGCCCCACCTTGGGCACGAGAGCATGACCCAGCGGGTTAGCATCGACGCCCCAGGTAACGTCGAACGTCCTGAAAGTATTTTATATTTAGTTAAGCACATACCAAAGCGATCACAAACAATCCTCGTACAAACAAACATAGAAGCCAGGCAAGACATATGCAATCCAAGCAAATAAAAACAACATATATTCATATATCAAAAGCTGTTTTGATTACATGCCCATCCTAGTCTTGGGCTACTTATTTTCGTTTCCATAAATAGTTAATCAAAAGGCTAGGGTAGCCTAACTCCTCTACCGAGCTGCTCTCACAAGTAGCTCCTATGCTAGGTTCATTCCCTTCTTGGGCCCATAAGGTAGTAGTTTTCTTCTGATAAGTGATGTTCCATTATTAGTCTACTATGTTCGTCATGGTGGTAGTCATATCAATAGGGAGGTCGAGATGGACGGGTGGCGGGATTGGTTATCACACCCTGAACCCCAAGCACGCACACATCCCTCGGCGGTTGACTAAATTGCGACATTCCCAAGACATGTTGCCGACCCCTCTCGTTTTGAGAACATGCGGAAGTGAAATTTAAACATATACTTAGACAACAACAAACATGGGATAGAAAAGCAGGATAACCAAATTTCACCAATTACGCTTTATATACAAGCCAAGTCAGTCCTACAAGTCTGTACACTAAAGGTCTGCCCTAAAAGAACTACCGGACAACCTATACTCTGAATCCCTTCAACTCTGGCTCGAGATCCTCCATGACACCCTCCGGTATCTCCAGACTAAGGACTTGAAAAATTGTAAACCACGATGGATGAAAATAAATCTCAGCGAGTCAACACTCTAAACCCCGATGAGGACGAGAATTCACTCAAGGGCGTCCTAAACATACACCACTTAGAACTTACCTCACTTCAGCACCTTCCTACACATTAGTGCATCTCATATACACTTATAAATGCTGCATGTGTAATCAATAACTGAAACACCTCATAACATTAATCAAATATTCTTAGAGGTCTCGATTATAAGGCTAAATTGTTATGACACGTCCCACTTCAAGCCACACAATTTCGTCCCATAATCAGGTACATATATCTCAATTAGTGGTGCAATCCACACTCAATATTCAAACTCAAGGCTTTAGAGGTGGCTTCCACGAAGTTACATTATCGTGTAGCACTTAGCCCCTAACCACAATAAGCAATAGCTCAAGGCTCTAGAGGTGGCTCCCACGACGTCACATTGTCGTGTAGCACTTAGCCCTTGACCTCATAAAGTAATAGTACAGGGCTCTAGAGGTGAATTCTACGAAGTTACTTTATCGTGTAGCACTTAGCCTTTTACAATGCGTGATGGTAGTGCAAGGCTCTAGGGGTAACTCCCATGTAATTCAAGTCACCATGTAGCACTTAGCCCCTGACTATCATAAGCAACGGTTCTAGAGGTGGCTCACATGAGGTTACGTTATCATGTAGCACTTAGCCTTTTACCTGCTCACAACCCATATGGTTTCCTCAACACAACACATATCACCCTTCAATAGCCATCCTTTGCCATGACCATAACCCATCACCAAAGCACAACCATCCACATCTCGTCACGCACAAGCTCCAAGCATATCACAAGTCAACCGCATAACCAAATATGCAATTTCAAGCAAGCAAAGCATGAAGAACAATCACAAACTACTACCGCCCCTAACCGGCAGAAACCTAATCAAACGAGTTCGAAAAATTCCTAAATTTAATATATTGTAAAGAACATATAAAAAAATATTTTTTATGCAGACACCTTAACCTAGATCTTTCTAGATTAAGCCTTGTAAATCGCTCAATCCAGTACAAAAACTGGGTCTGTTTCCAGAAATCACATTTTCCAAAACCAACTTGGTTCGAGATTCAAAAGGTGTTCGTTTGATCTGAAATTTGACTATGTTAAATTAAAAGATGTGAAAAACAAGTTTCATGAAGGAACCCTTTCAAAATTCAAACCCTAAGAGTTGATGAAAATCCATTGAATCCCAAAAAGTCACCAATTTCAGCAAAACCGAGGTTTTGTATTGTTTTTAACGTGGTTGAAATTATATCTTTTTAACTCCATAAAATCTTGGAGAAAATATATGTTATAGTTGAAGATGTCTAAAACATTTTTCAAGTAGGAATTGACCTCAAAATCTTAGTACATTTTGATCCAAAAAAATGGCAAACAGCGAAGGTCCAGAAACCAGATCTGAGGAAAATCCATTGAGTTGGACTAATTCATCCTCATTAGTGCTAATCTCACCAATTAGCTTAACACTAATCCATCTTAAGGCTAATCTCACATAATACTAATCTAATCAAGCAAATTAATACTAATCTAACCCCATAAGCGTAATTAATAATCTAATCAATAATTAGGGAGCTAACTCACCGGATTAGTGAGTAATGGGTTCACGGCGACGGCGGTGTGACGGCGGTGAGATCCCGTGTCTACGACAGTTCCAAGGGACACATAAAAAGGGTTGAAAACAGCCTTGTAAGCCTCACGGCTTGGTTGGAAGACAGGTTTTGTTCTGCTTCTGCTTGAGCTACTGGTCGAGTGGCTGTTGGCACGGCTTGGTGATCTCGGCTTGGTGGGACGGCGGCTGGACGAACAGGCGGAGTTGCTGGCAGATCGGCGAAGGAGCTGGTCGAGCTCGAGAATGGCAAGAGGCGAACGCGGGCTCATGACGGGCTGGAGTTGGGGCTAGCACGGGCTCGGTGGCTATGTTTGGTGGCTAACTTTGGCTGGTGCAAGTTGGTTCTAGTTATGGGGACTTGCAGCAAGGAAATGGAGGAGAAGAGGATGAAGAAGAAGAAGAAAGGAAGAAGAAGTAGTTGCAAGGGGGCTTCTGCTGGGCTGGTTGAGAATCAATGGGGAGAGATGGGGACCAAGAGGGAACAAAGAGGCTTGAAAGTCTTCCATGCAGCTAATAGGAGCCAAGATCAAATATGTAGCCACTTGAGTGGCAAGCCAACAAAGTCTTCTGCTGCCCTCCAAGTCAAGGTTTCACCCAATAGGTTAGTTAACTCATGAGTAATCAACTCAGAGAAAAAGGACTATAGGCGTGTCGGTGAAAAGCCCATTTCGTTTTATCGAGACGGGGTAAAAAATTTAGGATGTCATATTGGTTCACCCATCACACACCTGAAATTGTGAGAACAACAAGAGTGAGTCGAGTATTCAGTAAATAGAAATCCCTAATTCTCCTATAGGAGGACATCTCGCCGTCAATCGTTGGATACAAGATCACCACTCACTTGTTGATGGCAAATCAATAACAAGGTTCGTGCCTTGTCTTGATTATACATATGAAAGGCTCTCAACCATCTATGTGCTTTCAAGAATCAAAGACAAGGAGTTAGCGCATATGAACAAGCTTTCCAAAGATCAGTGGCTTATGATCATTTCAGTCACAAAAAGGAATGCATGCATCTCATTAAACTCGTTCAAGTACTAAGTGACCCAATTCAAACATTTGCTCAAATTGATGCAAGGACTTAATAATACGTATTAAAACAAACCCAGCTTTTGCAAGCATCACACTTTGATTTTCATTTTTTTTTTTTCAGTATCATATTAGTCGAAATTAATCAACTCTTCCGGTAATAACTGAGCATCGGTCCCCCCTTTGGCCATCAGTATTGTCCCAATCTCATTATCAGGACGGCATCCAGGGTGACCTCCAAGCATCGGCCTCACTCGGGCCGGCATTGTCCACGATCTCAATATCGGGATGGCATCCAAGGCTTTACCCCAGGCAACAACTTGGCATCCCCCAGCATCAGCATATAGGTTTATCGTGTGTCCATGCATTTCAAGCATCAACCGATTCATTTTATGTTTAAACTTTTAACCAAATGAAAGGCCCAATGGCGTGCCATGCAAGGTGAACTAATGAACGTCTCTTGTGTTTTAAATCAAACTCATGCCGGATGTGATTTGGGCTCATGACCTTAAGTTGGAACCATTCGCTTAAGCTTTAGCATTGTCCATAGTCACTGAGACCTCTCCTCGTTATCTGGGTGTGCTCGACACTCATGTGGGATCATGAACTTACTTAATGTAACAACAAGCAATAGAAACACAACAAGCATAACAATACAAAGCCAACACAAGCAAACGATGACATGGTCCTAAAATTGATAAGAGTAGCACATTGCCCTATTGAAGAGTTAGGAAAATCTACTTATTACTTTTTGGATCTAGCTCCAAGATGGTCCTTTGGTGACTAGACAGCTCCTAAGGCGGCTTGGTGAGGAAGGTGTGAAAGAGAAGAGAGAAAGGGAGAGGAAAGGAGAGAAAGCCCAAGCCTTAAAATGTGAGGATGGCTCATCGTATTTATAGGCCTCCTCCTCTTAGATTTTTATTGCAAGCTCATGATTATGCCTAAGAGGCAAGATGGCCTAGCTATCCTCTTGAGTTGGCATCTAAGTCCCTTGGTGTTCACTTGTGATTGGTTCACATATTGATTTGTTCTCCAAGGCTCATTTTAGGTTCGTTATTACCTATAGTGCCTAAGGAGACACATAAGCCTTTTGATGCATCATGTCCTATTCTAATTGTCTAGTTCTTGACTTGTTCACCAAGGCTATAATATAGGGCCATCATACCCTAAGATTTACCTAAGATTTGGTAATCAAGAAACTTAGACTTTAGACAACTTGTTCTCTAAGTTAACCACATGAGCGTGTGACTTATTAGGCTCATTAATTAGTTAGCTTCCAAAAGCATTTAATACATTCTTATCTTCAGAACAAGAAGGCTCTAGATTGGCTTCCTACTCAAGTTAGGCATGGAGCCCCCTTCCCCTCCAAGTTAGGCATGTGGTTTGCTCATTCTAAGGTGAATATAGTTTTGAGCAACTTTCAAAAATCAGTACCATTACCTTATCAAATGGGATCGAACAATTATAAAATTTTAATATGTTGTAGAGAAGACCTTAGAAAAAAAATTTCATGAGGAATCCAAGCCAAATTTGTTCTATGGAAAGTGCAGAAAATCATTGAACACAACCTAAAAATTCGTCCGTCAAGTAGATTCAACGGTCAGAGAGAGAGAGAGAGACTCATTTTGAAATCCAAATCTTCGCAAAAATATTGAAATTTTATTATGTTGTACATATATTTTTCAATTAAAGCTTTTGTGAAGGAAGTATGTCCAAATTCAAAAGGGAAGATTTTATAAAAATTTGAGAAAGCAACTTGTTTACCGTTTTCACTATACTAGGCGGGTTCTATACGGTAATTGTTTAGGCCTTTGTCCCAACCATTTCACCTTAGAAAAATATGAAAATTAAGTATGTTATAGATCAAGATATTTGGAACAACTTTGATGAAGGAAGGTTTTCCAAATTTAAAGTACAAAGAGCTCTATAAAATTGGAAAGTAGAAAAGAACTAGTAGTTTCGAAAAACTGGGAAGTCAAAACCTGTGAAACTTAAGGTGGCAAGTCTATGGGGGAGAGGTGGTGCCCTACTTGGCTTGCAAGATCACTTGTCATCATTGTCTTAGGCCATGAGTCATCCCCTTTCATTAATTACTTGGGATTCATGAACCTCCACACTCATTATCTTTATTTAATGCATTTGACTCTTGTTCTTCAAGAAGATTGGCCTATCTAGCTTAGCATCATAGTTGGGACCAAAATAAGGGTCGAAATTGAGGATGTTGCACCTAGTTAGTATACTAAGTGATTAGGGTTTACTATGTCCCCTCTCTAGCCTATAAAATGATAGATCATATCTATCAATTACTTTAATCCCATTGAAAGCTACTATACTAAATAGGTCATAGAGAGAAAGATCCGACATTTCAATAGATTGTTAATTCCTAATCGGATTGATTATTTTCTTTGAATAAAGTAATGGCTCAAATATGTACGATTTAATTCCCCTATGTATATCTTTTATGATATTTTACATTCATATATGAATTTGATTTGTTGTTGACTATTAGTTGTTTATGCTGATTAATCTTAATGTTCATGCTTTTAATATCAACATGGCTATGTACCAAATAACTTCCTTTTGCATAGGAACACTTGTGGCAGCAATACTTAGGGCAAAGGTCACACATGATTTTACAACTTTGTCACATTTGTATACTAATTCCTTTACCCTCCTTATTGTTCTTGTTCAGGCAGCATGGTAGAGGGCACTAGGTAAAGTGGAATCTCCACATTCTAGAATGGAGCGCTTGACTAGTTTGTCGACCAATTGATCTTGTTAGAATATTTAAATAATAAATCACACTTTCATCTAATAGTTACAGCTTTTAAAAGAGTCGGCAGTGGTCACACAACATCTAACTTGGTATCAGAGCCTCCTTTCTTGAGGCAATTGACGTGCGCCCATCAAGTCTGTTACAAGGTGATTGCCACCAATTATTTGTCAAGAGTGAAGCTTTGAGTTGCTGTTCGGTATGCATCAACTGTTGATTTTGGAAAAAGGTCATGATAGACTCACCACCCTTAAATAAGAGAAATACGGAAATTTGGTCGCCAACCACCACTGGATGACGCCGTACACCCTAATACGCGCTGTCGAGTCTTGGACTTAAGAAAATTGCCGCCGCTTTGTCATGACTTGGATGCTTTTCAACAAGTTTATCGAAAAAGGAAGCGTACCATGCGACTCACTGTCGTCAAGTGAGGCCGTCGGTGAAATTTCACCGCCAACCACTGTCGGACGCACCTCCATGTGCTGCCGGAAGTCTTTGCGTGTGAGATCCATACGCCTCACTATTGACACGAGCTTGGATGTGTCGTCACACCTTCATGCAACTGAGTCATCACCACGTCATCCGTTGCTTTGCTGACGTAAGTGCCATGTTACCATTGACCGCTGACTAGATTAAATCGAATCGTTGACTAGTTTAGCGCAGACCATTGATCGGTTTAGACTGGGCCGTTGACCGATTCAGGCCAGACCAGTTGCTGACCGGTTTATGCGTTTTTAGATCGGTTCTTGGCTATCCCAAAACCAATTCCCAAGGTATTTTGACGTTATGAGTTCGTTTTTGGCCTTATTTGCTCCAAATAAGCTTTCTAGTACTAGTTTCTACACTTTTTTGGTCCAATCTACCGTGTTGAAGTTGGTATTGTCACGCACCGGGCCTTACCCTCATCGCGGGAACATGACAATACTCCATGATGGGATTAATTTGTGACGTCCCAGGAGGTGTCACTGTCCCATGGATTTTATCTTTCCATTAAGCACATGCATAAGTGTGCAATCTCCAGTAACCAATCAACGACAAATAATGGATAGTAAAGAAAAACACTCATACATTATGCATAACTTCGATTCTTTATATATTTACTCAAAATGTTTAAAATTTACAAGCCCTCATCTCTAGGGCTGTTCAAACTGGTCATCTCCGCACACAAAAAGATAAATCGAGGGGGAGGGGTTAAAAGCTACAAGAGGGGAGCCTATCTCCTCTACCGAGATCTAACTAAAAGTGGCTTCCTTACAAGGACCTGCTGCCTAGGTATCATCCACGGGGCTGTCTGGCAGGTCTACGTCTCTATCCGATCTAGGTGGACCATGGAACCCATAGAGGGGTCTGAAGAGGTCCACATCAAACCATGCATACTATGCTTGGTAGCGGTATGGAAAGAGGTCGCGATACCCCTTGTTAGCTCAGACAGTGATGGTGATCTGTCAAAAAGCAGCGTCCTCCCTAAACACGTCCATCATTGTGACCTCCATGCACACGAGTACCCCAAAATGCGTGAAGCGGTAAGGTAGGGGATCCATACATATTGTCCTGAAAAAAGTTAAACAACAACAAATGAATTGAAAACTTAATAAGTAAAAATCCTAAACCTTGTATAGGCGGATGCCTCACATGGGAGCCTTATGATTTCCTGACCTAAACATGTCGATGGCAGATCAATAGCAAAGCCTAAGCTTTGCCTTAACTATAAACATGATGGAACCTACCTCAACCTAAGTCCCTTGAGTCCTAGACAAAGGCATAAAAATCCACATGTGTCACAAATAGTGCAAATAATAGCCAATAATATTCACATATGTCGGATATTAACATCCACAACTTTATCAAAGCCTCCAAGACTCAAAAACAACGTTCAGAATATCCACATGCCTCTCACTTCGTGAATAATGACGATTATAACATGTACATGCCTTCTAGGTCCCTATAAATGACAATTAGTTCATGCACATGTCTCATGCATCTCATATAAGTCCATGTCAAACATTTGTGAGCCATAAAACGTCTTCCAAAGTATGCACATAGAAGTCAAATACTTCGCACACGTTTAGCACCTCGAGAACTATATGGCATCCCATACTACCATGCCATCTTGAGTCTAATTATTAATCACACATATTCAAAACCTTACACCTCTTCTGGAAACCTCCGGGACATCGTCTCGCTACATCGAGCACAGCATCCAAACTCCAGTTGGGCATCCTTTGGGCATTGTTCTGTTATAACACATCCTGGGAATGACATCCTGTTGATGTGGGAGCATCTCGTTGACGTGGGGCCATCATCTCATTCTCATTAATGAGGCATCCCGTTGATGTGGGGCATCGTTCTCTGAAACCTCGGTGACGGAATGCCTCGTGTGACCACACAAATCAAGCATAGAAGCAATCAGTTTTATCTTTTATATTAGTCTTAATATGAATGCCCAAGGGTGTGTCAAGCGATGTGTAACTTATGGCTTATCATAAATGTGTCAATAAAGTATGTCGAGCATGAAACTAGAATCGTGGCTTGACCGGTGACATTCGAGTACTGGCCTCGGTCAACCTGAATCAAATGATGTGCCTCAATATCACTGAACCAAGAGCGATCCGGCCCGACATACTTCCACACATGTCCAAGAACCAATGCCATTCTAGATTTGAAGGCGCGATGGGTACTCAAGCTTCGACCATGATCTATGGACTTCTATATGCAAAGAGCACATCCCTATTGCAACCATAATGCTTGAATATCAAATCACATAATAACTTAGATGAACAATTTAACCACGATAGTCATAACATATGATAAACCACAAACACAATACCTTACGCGATCAACCAAGGCAATCAAACATGAAGATCTAGCCTAGGTAATAATAACAAATGGTCCACAAATAACAATCACGGCCAACCTCCTAATCCAAGTGGCAACCTAAGCCGAAACAAACTATTTCCACAAATCACGCTAACACGAGCAACCTCGACGATCACATACTCATTCCTCACTCACTTTCAATCTTTCTAGTCGAAGCATATTATGATCAAACCATACAAAATTAATAACATGGGTTCCTCAACGTATGATAGTCCTATGACACTAGAGGTGGTCATATCCAAGTCGCATAATGCAATGGCTTAGCCAACGTTTAGGAAATCTACTTATGAACAATCGAAACGGGATGAAGGGTGATTGAGTTGTGTTGGTCGGTGAATAGCAAGGTGATGGTGAGTTGGGCAATGATGGCAGTAGCTAGCGGATGATGAGTGGCTCGCGAACGAACAACAGATGGCATCCAGGCGAGTGACAGGCAGACTGCAGCAACCATGCATGCGGACAGCGAGCGTGTAGTGGTGGCGACAAGCGGCTAGTGAGGGGCGGGTGAGCGGTGAGGGAAAAGGAGAGAAAAAGAGAGAGACAAGAAGAGAGGGAGGGTCGGTTGAATGAGGTGAGGGGGAGAGAGAGAGAGAGAAGAAGAGTGTCAATCACCATCAATGCCTCCTGAATTACCGTCTACTCTCATGATGACTTTAAACTTGGGTAGCAAGATGAGATCTTGGCTTTCCATCTTGCCAAGATCCTTATCCAAGATTAAGGGTCAAGATTGCTTTTTGACTTTCAATTATTGGTTAGACTCAAGAAGGACAAAATGATCTATCCTCTTTGTCTTCCTTGAATTGGTGCCTACTCTCTTTCCATGGCCTCACAAAATTTCTCTCATCTCTATTTAAATCTTAATAGGCTAAATTGGTCTCACCTCTAGGTTTGCCAAAGTCTATATCCTCAAATTAGCGCATTTCTCCAATTAATGCACTAATGATTTCACTAAAATTATTTCACTTGGAAAGGAATGCCAACATCTAGAGTCAAAACTGTAATCGGAACAAGTTTTGTGGCTAAGTTTTGATCGGAAATGATTTTAATGTGACCTATGCGAATTTAGGTGGCATTGGTAGAGCTCACACGAGTAGACTCGAACTAAGTTCAATGCTTGTCTAGGGTTTTACACATGACTTTTAGCTGAGATTGGTCGATTTACGAGTGACCCTTGGTTGTCATGTAATTAAGTAGGATCCATCAACCTGCCTTGACTCGCGGTCATTTGAGATCGCATTAGAGTCGTTCACGAATAGTACATTGACTATGTGGCATCATCCGTGATCGGTATATACTTGAGTTGAATCAATTTATACTCGTTCACTGATTGACTTGTGACGACCGTGATTTTCCACAAAGATCCTTATGGTCGAACAATCTTTTCATGATTTAATGCTTTGGTCGATCGCAACCCTGATTCTGAATAGCCTTTTCCCTAATCAGCTAGTTGGCTCGTGAACAATCCCTAGGATTGAGTCACAGTCTATCCTCGTTATTGATGTACTGATCCTCAGTCCATTCCTCGCGGTCTAGATAGGGTCTAAATCGAGGATGTCACAGGTATAATGCCTATTACAGATAAATTAGAAGTTTTGATGTCCAATTACCATCGAATACGACCTACACAATCTATAGGGACAACAAATTGATCCAAAAATTGAGGTCTACATGCAAGTTCATCTGCCATTGCTGCTACCGTAAAGACTTCTCCTTATGGATTGTTTGTTACTCTTTCATTAGAGGATCTTCATTCCATTCTTCGAGAGTTTGGTACTTCTAGCTTCTCTGTTCCCATTGTTATGTCTGTCGCTTTAGGTACTTCTGATTCGTGGTATTTTGAATTTGCCTGTTGCAATCATATAACCTCCAATTTTGATTTATTTCAATCCATATCATTCAATTAACATTTCCCTACTATTCACCTCGCAGATAACTCTCAAATGAGAGTTAGACATAAGGAAATATTTCAACATCTACATTATCCTTACCTAATATGTTCATGGTTCCCAAATTGTCCCTAAATTTGATTTGAGTAAGACAATTGTGTGAACTTGGCTTTGATGTCCACTTCTCTTCCCATGGTTGCCATGTATAGGATCCACGGACAGGACAGACTATTCGGATAGGCCATAGAGTGGGACGCCTATTTGAACTTGTTTCCCTGAATATACCCAACTTCTTGGCTGATTATGCAGCCACAATGTCAAATGAAACTTGGCATTCTCGGTTAGGTCATGCTTCATTAGATTGAAATTTATGGTCATTTAGGTTCTATTGGTAATAAGCATTTTGATTGCTTGCCTTGCCAATTAAGGAAACATCATGCCTTGCCTTTTGATGTTAGTGAATCTGTCTCTCAATCTCCTTTTGATCTTGTTCACTCTGATATTTGGGGACCATCTCCAACTCCCACAATGGGAAGCTCTCGCTATTTTGTAATCTTTATGGATGATCATTCTCGTTATACATGGCTTTATCTTATGAAAAATCGATCTGAATTTACTTGTAACTACCGAGATTTTGTTGCCATGATAAAAACACAATTTTCTCAAGATATCAAGGTTTTCCGTACTGATAATGCCATGGAATTTTGAGACACTAAATTTCTTAGAAATCTCTCCCAAAATGGTATTGTTCATCATTCTTCTCTAAGGACTTCCCAGCAAAATGGTCGAGTACAACATAAACTCAGGCATATTTTAGATATTACTCGTACTCTTATAGTCTTTGCTTCTTGTCCAAAATTGTTTTGGGGAAAGACTTGTCTTACTGCTGTATACACCATTAATCGTACTCTATCACTTGTGATAGGTAACATTTCTCCTTATGAGCATTTCTATGGTAGTGTACCTAACTATAGTCTTCTTCGAGTCTTTGGTAGTGCTTGCTTTGTACATCTTCTCCCACATGAACGCACAAAGTTAGAGCCTCGTGCTCCATTATGTTGCTTCCTTGGGTATGGTATTGAGCATAAAGGTTATAGATGTTGGGATCCTATATCTAATTGTCTTCGTATGTCTTGTCATGTTACCTTTTGTGAACACAAGATGTTTTATTCTCTTCATCATTTCAAGTCATCGTCTCATGTTCCTTTCTTCACTAATACTTCTGTGGATTTATTTCCTGAAGACCCCACCAAGTTGGAAATAAGAATGCGGAAGAGAGAATTAAGAGATTTTTGTATATTTTGATATATTAAAAAGAGTACATTGAGAGCTTATTTATAGGCTTAGATAGAAGAAATCAAAGGGAATCAAATTAGATATGCATAATCAAAACAGATATGGAAAATTACAGAAAATATCATAAATATCTTAAAAGATATTTTAATAATGCTAACATCCCTAATATCTCTGATATCCCTCCTCAAACTCAAGGTAACATGGTCAATTGGAGTTTGAATTAACATCAAACAGTGCCTGAAAGAACATGTTCCTTTAACGACACTAAGAGATGGGCTTGTTGAACCATGGTGGGGCAGTGTGTGAGGTAGCATCTTCTAGATCTGGATAGTTTGAGGGCAGTGAGTTGTTTGGTGGTTGTCATGCCTCAAACCTTTACGGCTGCGCGACAACCCACACTCATTGAGCCTTTACTTATCCTTTCGGTCATTTGCTTGTGATGTCCTAAGAGGCTTCGCTGACCCAATTCGCAGTAACATTAAATTGCATAAGTGGAAGCGTAAACAAATCTTTAACCAACGAACAGATAGGGATAGTTAAAAACATAATCATATATATATATGTGCATCATAAGTCAATGTTTCATCAACGTCAAGTTCAAAAGTTCAATAGCTAGCTTCATCACATCTTACGCGCCTGACCATGCTACCACGATCTTCTACATAAGGGCTCGGGGTACGTTGACGCCTCTAATACTACGAGGGTGGTCCAAAAAGTGTTAGCAACCCTACTACTACCTAAGCCTCAAGGTCCTCTGCGATCCATGACTTCGGCTCGGCAATCAACTTAGTGTAGAGCTTGGGGTCAAACATTTTCCCATCGAGAATGTCCCATTCTTTAGCATCCCAGTTGATGCTTCCCTTAGAGCCTCTGACACCCAGTTCATTGTCCAAGCTGTGGATGGGGCCATGGCTCTCATTGCCCAACTAAAAGTAAGAGGCCACGAATCGGTGGGGCACGAGGTTAGGTAGGCCTTCATTGACCTAGATGGTTGTGACATAACTATTGTAGTGCACATTAGCCCCTCCCAGTATAGGATACTCCATCGACTCCTGACTGTGCTCAACGGGGTGGCCAAAACGTATATGACGGGACAGCTCAGCCATGCCTAGGGCCTGTAAACATTTCAACAAACAAATATGAAATAAACTCAATGAATGAACACCCTAGGCCTTGCGTAAGGAAGCCATTCATCTCGGAAGTGCCATGAACAAGCAATTATCTATCGATGGCAAAACATGGCAATGCTCCTCTTACTTTGCCCTCATTATTCCCATAATAATGAGTCTAATATTCAAAGCCATCAATATAGAAACATAGGCAATTCCATAACACATAGTCCATGCTCTTGAGCCAAACATACAAATGCACATTATGGTTCAAATCATACACTCATGCCATGCAATAATCCGGACTTGAATACATACGAATCTCATGCACTTTCCACATAAATATGTCCAGATTATTATGGCCACTCAGGACCCAAAGTCAACCCGAAGGTTCGCAATCATTTGGCAAAATCAAGCATCAAGTCGCCCCATCAAGCACAACATTCTGTTGACTTGGGGGCATTCTTGTAAGGAGCTTCATTCTGAAATCCATCCACGAATGACATCCCATTGACTTGGCAGCATCCTAACTTAATCGGGCATTGTCCCGCGCAAAAAGCATCAGGAGAGGTTCACACCCCGCGTAAAACACATCAGGGTCTTAGGTGATCACATAGGCGTACCATCACACAATTCTTTTCATATCTTCTCATTAATTCATGTGGTACTCATGCAATATGCCACATCATTCGTCAAATGCCATCATGTTATACATGTGCATCATATTACATTTTATAAATGAACCATTTAATTCATAAATCCATGGCATATAGACCACTCATCAAAATAGAAATAAGTTATCATTATATGCCAAAATTATTTATCACATGCCATTACAAACCACCAATTACTCATCTTTTACTTATATACATACTACCCTACCGTAATATATTCTAGTGACGAACCATATCACAACTCACTCTGTAAAGATACATGGTTTACATATAGCATATGATACCTAACCCATATAACGCATATAACATGTAATCCAAATAACACATAACCTGTCACCTCCCGAACCCTAGGTACATGCACATCCCTCGGTAGTCGACTAAAAATGCGACGTCTTAGGATGTGTCGCCGACCCATTCTTTTTATCTTTCGATTAAGCACATGTGGAAGTGAATTAAATAAACACCCAGTCAACAAACAAACATCGGGATAGTAAAAACATGCTAGTGATTTTTTTTTCACAAACTATGCTTTGTATTCATACCAAGTTAACCCTACAAGTTCGTATATACAAGCCTACCTCAAAAAGGGACTCTAGCACGACCGATTAACAAAAAGGGTCGAGGTTGGGTTTAACTTCCAATTGTACAACTCCCCAAGTTCCTACAACCTCCGTCCTAATATCCAAACCCAGCTCCAAGCAAGATGTCGGGCGAGTCACCAGGTGAACACGGCTCCCTGGGCCCTTTTGGCCCGGTACCTGGATATACCACGACACTTTTCGGAATGTCTATATCCATGGGGTTAGTGTCCTGCTCAACCCCACTTCCTACGTGCGGCCCATCAAAACCGTGCATGGGACCCTCCCGATCACCGTTTGAATTCGTAATATACCAAGCTTGGAAACGGTGGGGCACGTCGTACCCCAAACCCTTCTCAACCCAAACCGTGGTGTTAGGTTTTCCAAAAAAAGAGGTCCTGAAGTCAACGAAAACCTTTGTTGTCAGTTCTTGTTTTTGCAAATCTCATTTCCATTTTGAAGGAGCCAACTTCCACGTGCCCCTCAAGGATGATTTATGGGTTTCCTTGGCCAAGAACCACTTGCAAAAGAAACTAGGAAGCAAGGTAAGCATCCTGGATGTATTTTTGTTTGAGTTTTAACATGTTTTAATAGTGAAAAATCAAGAGGAAAATAGCTCAGAAAACTGATTTCTGAGGCTGAAATTTTTCTAAGTGTTTGAAGTCTTTTCAAGAGCCATACATGTTTGACTTGCTACTCCCCTTTGCATGTGTTTTCTATCTTCACGAGCTTCATGAATGTTGTATGGGAGTACTAATGATGCTGAGGTCAGCTTGGTTTGGTCTCTAAATCCCCGTGTGAACTATGAGATCGTTTAAAACTTTGGCCAAAAACCAAACCTATCCACATTGATTCATGGCTGGTCAATGTGGACTTTGCATGTGTGCTTCTTGGAAAGGTCGTTTTGATGTGTTCGGTTGGTCATTTTCTACGATGTTTGTTGCATTTGAAAGCTCATGTTACCTACTTTCACTTGGATCAAGTAATGTGTCCCTTAGATCTCGTATGTGATGAGTGTCAGGACTTGAATATGGGCATGCAACCTGTTTGCTTGACTTGGGTTCAAACCCAGATTTGCAAAATCAGCTCAAACTCGCATATTTGAGACCGATTTCAACTTAGTTCTTTTGTGTTTCAAGCTATGATTTCTATCTAATCTTGCTCCTTGCATGTGGTAGTATAATCTTGATACTTTTAGTTCCACGTGAGATTGCTTATGGGTTGAGATTGAAAGCCGCAAACATGGCCTAAGAAAGCTGGTTTGGGGTGATTTAATGCACGCCAAGTGTTCAACAAAATGCACAAACCAAATTTTGATCTTGAAACAGTTGATTTGAGCTCATTTCTTATTATATTCATGTACTGAGCAGTTCCATATTAGTGTAAACCAACAAATGTCGGTATAGGGAATTATTTTTAAATAAAAATTTTAAAAAATAAATAAAATGAAAATTACAAAAAAAATTTTAAAAATGATGAATGGTAATTAATTACGATAGAAATGATATCTATGAAACTTTCCTAATTTTAAAAGGTCATTTTCTTAATTTAATACTATTTTAGTATTTTATAACCATTTTTGTAAATAATCCATTTTGCATAGACTAAAATTATCTAGAGTAATTTCATGCATATTTAAATTCTCATTTTGCTCACGAGGGTCCTGTCCTGGGGCGTGATAATAAGGCCATGTAATATTATTTGCCTAACTTGTATCGGGTCTTTCTTTTCTACATTACTTTCAAGTCCTTTCAATTTCTTGGATGTATATTTACTGCACCACCTTTCAATAATTTGAGGGTAAATTTCTTTTTCTAAATTATGTTAGGATTAGTCTAGATATTTAAAAAAAAAAAAAACCTACAAAAACATTTGCATGGACACTTAGCGGTTTCATAAAGATTATAATTGGTAATCAAGATTATGTGGCCATTTAGATTAAAACCTTCCAAGTTAGTGGTACTGCAAGGGCGCTGATAGAAACATTGGTGTAAACAAGTCCCCGTTCCTAGAAATCTCTAGTTGCTTAGGAATCAAGACAACACTCCCGCGTCTTGATTGGTTTCTAGCCGACCCCAATAGGCTAGTGGCGACTCTTAGAAACACATAGGTTGTTAAGAACTAAAAAAACAAAATCCAATGTCGCGTGAGGTATGGGCTTGGAAGAGCCCGTGCCTAATCTAGGGCCATTGGTCCGCCTCTTTAGGTAAATACCCCTAAACCTCTTCCTTTTTCCCCTAGACGACAAAAGAGAGGTCGTGACAGCTTGGTGACTCCACTGGGGACTTGGTTGCAAAACTTAGAGGACTTAGGCTGTAATAACTTGATTGGTTGTTCACTAACATGGTCTTCATTTAATAGCGCGTGTCAAAGTCATGTGGAAAATAAGGTTAGTCCGCTAATAATGAGTTAAATGTTTTTGTAGGTTTGGAGTAATAAGGGGTGAAGTGTTTGTTAACCCATTTCTTTTGCAGGGAGGCGTGGGAATGTATGTATATATGGATGATATTGAAGTGTTATTTGGATATTAATTGTTGTGCATGCCTTTATACTTATTTGAGCACCACACATTTACACACACAACCCACGATCTAAAACCCTGATTGCATCAGGAAGCCCATAGGAGGTGCCAAAAGATGGAACTCGTGTGGGGAATGACCCATGGTTATCCACTTTTGGTCCCACTCATTTTGATTAATGATAAAGAGAACTGTCCGACGTAAGTGCGGAGTGGAGAAAACTCTTTTGATCTAATCAAAATGGGGACCTTAAGCCTTTAGAATTCCACCTTTATGCGCCAAACCTCACAAGTTTACATTTGCGTGTCTATGTGATTGAAAAAAAAAAAAAAAAGGGTCTCTTCATCCACTGTAAGTATGATTTCTCCATCTACTTGCTCACTTTCGATTGAAATTTTTATTTATTAGAGATTCGTGGAAATCAATGGAATGCCTTTGGCGATATAAGCTTGGCACTCACTCTTAATAAATAAACATTTCAAATACCTCTGATCTCTTGTCAAAAAAAAAAAAAAAAACCTTTGATCGGCCCTACAGAACATATGTTTCTGTTTAAATTTTCAATTATGAACTCAAAGTCACATTTTGTATAGAAATTCTTCCAAGTCAAGATTACATTTTGGGGCATAGAATTAAATTCAAATTTTCAAAAACATTCTTTCTTGGTCTCATTTCAAAATTAAAATTCAAATCACATTTTGTGTATTATTCTCAAAATAAAAATCACATCACCTTTGCATGAGTGAAACCACAAATTAATCTTTCAAAATCGATGCCCAATTTGTGTATGACACTTTTGGAATAGACGAAGCATTCAATTGATAGCCGCGGATTGATCTTTTAGTGAAATCTCCTCTTACTAATAAAATCTCAACGAAATACCAAATTCTCGTAAGTGGAGACTATGGGGAAGGTATTGTCGCCTCGATTTCATTGTAAGAGGCGGCTTTACTAAAAGATCAATTTTTCATTCATTTACTGACATTATTTTCCATTCACAGGTCATGCATGACAGCCACTCCTTGAACTCCTTTTGTCTGACCATGCCAAAAGTATAATTTAAAGCTAAGATCGTGTTTATTATGCTCCTCTATGAAAGAGCTTCTTGTACTTTATCCTTGTCATTATTCCTATTAGGAACTATGTTTTGTGTTTTGGGTTTTGATTGTGGACCCAATCAAATGCCTTTGTAAATCATACAACTCACATATTTTAATAATGAAATTAGAGTTCATAAAAGTTATATTCTTGAAAACACTTGATGTGGCACCCCTCGACGGCCCCCGATCCGCTAGAGTCACCACAGCTCGCTTTTCCTTTTTCTTTTCCAAATAACAAGTCACTCTGATACTATTTTTAGTTGCAGCGGGTCCATACAACCATGGGGGTTTACATCTTTTATTCACGGTCCCTTGCGCAATTTACATAACGGAAGCATATCCAACAATTCCCTTCCCTACATTCAGAAATCGATGCACACCGACTAAACGTCTTATATAAGTTAAAGCCGGACACATTTATTTACATAAAGCATATGGACATCTTTAGTCAGTACATCGAAACGCCAATGTTTCTATACTCGGCTATACTTTAAAAGATAACCGACATCTCCTCCCACAATCGTATGCTTAAGGTCCATCAACCAGTGTCGGCGTCCAAAGGTTCCCTCCTTTGCTATCCTTCTCCCCGCGGTCATATCCAACTGCTCAAACCATCTACTAATCTGAAATGTTGGTCCCCAAAAGGGGTGAGTACAACCACTCAGCAGATAGGGAAATCCAATAACATTCCAATGCATCATACAAATCATACATGCATTGCAGGCGTAACTTACCTTGCAGCCATGCGTAATACTATCATGCATCATCATAACAGTTTATAACACATACATGTGTATCATCATCGTATCATACATGTCATCATCATCATGACATCATCACAATACACATGTCATATCATATATCATCATCATTATCATCACCATGCATATCATCATGCATGTCATATCATCATCATTATCATCATCATGCATATCATCATGCATATCATATCATCATCATTATCATCATCATGCATATCATCATGCATATCATATTATCATGGGTGATCATCGTTATTTCACATCACATATCATTACCATCATCATGCATATCATCATGCATATCATACAACATCATCATGCATCATCATGCATATATTATCATAAGTGATCATCATATCACATCACATGCCATCATCATCATGCATCATCATGTCATGAGTTAATTATCATCTTAATCTTTCAATTTTGATCACCACATCACCCATTTCTCAAATCATCAATCTCATCATCAACCCTTCGAGCGGAAACCTCCGACAGGGTTCCCGGCAAACTCAGCCATCCCATGGCCACCGGGCTTCCGGCCCCCCCCACATTCCGGGCATCTCGCATCCCAACTAGCATCACGAGGCATTCCCTTCGGGCAGAAACCTCCGACAGGGCTTCCGGCCTTTACCCTTCTAGGCAGGCATCCCGCACCCAAATCCTGGCATCACTAGGCATTTCCTTCGGGCAAAGACCTCCGACAGGGCTTCCGGAATTATGTACTGACATACCACCAGGCCTCCCCTGGAATTACGTACCGTATACAACCAGGCATCCCGACACTCCCGGGGAATCTCTGGAATTATGCCACTCGGCCACCAGACATCATCATCCACCACCAACCTCTTTCTCATCCACATTTATTCTTTTATCTCACTTTAACATGGCAATTGGCATGGCATCAAACAAATCACACTTGCATTTCAATTCACATGTCATACACATGCCAAAGCTTTATCACATATGCATTTCAACTTAATACATTTACAAAGACCTCATCACACAAGTGCCACACAAATGAAGTTGAATCCATGGCCAAATAAAAATATATTTTATTTTATTTTATTATTATTTTATTATATTATTATATTATTATTATATTAGTATTTATTTCCATAAATATTAAATTTAATATCTATGATTTCCCCAAAATCATAATATTCAAACAATCACTAAACAAATCAATAGGATTACAATTTCATACAAAATTCATGGCCAAATTGAATTTCTCATAATTCCACCATTTCCACGAAATAGCACCTTATATTCGGATAATGGCCAGACTTGCACAGTTTCCAAATAAATTCGATTAAAATACTCATATGGCCTTCAAAAATTACGCAATTTTACAGGATGATAGCCAACACATTTTCGTACCTTTTTCATTAAGAACTCTAAGCCAAATTATTTTTAGATTAATTTCTACAACCCTACGAAGCTTCTGGAACCACTACCGCGACGTCCAGAACACACTCCTCCGAATTTCTTAGTTTTCACCCATCAATTCTCTTTATTTTCTTCTGAAATTTGAGTATACCAAGGTTTCCTTTACAATTTTTATGAAGAGATCTAGGCCAAATAACCAGATTATGGTCACCATTTTAGTCCATGAAGTCTCGAGTGTCTCGAGATACTTCACCAGAATCAATCATCTCCAAGATCTAGCCGATTTACTAGGCTACACTCATTCATTCCTCTTCAAATTTGAGTATGTTGTAGCTTAATGTGTTTCCTACAACTTTCAAGAAGACAACAAAGTGAGATCTTCAACAGAAATCAACAAGAGGTCAGTGAAAATTTCGCAGATCAAAGGTCTCCGTACAATAGAACTTTTGACCCCTCAAATCTCCATTGTTTTCTACGAATTTTTAGTATGTCATAGTAAAAGACGTTAGCTTCAACTTTCATGAAGACACCGAAGCCAAAATCGAACTCCAAACACACATGCAAACTCGAACAAGCTACTGATTTCAACAAACCGAACAAGAACAGTCACACGGTTTACAAATAACCAACTCTTACCTCGGTTTTTCGCACAAATCACACCTAAAATCTAACATGCAACAACCACAAAAAACATGCAAGAGAAGTTACGGACTCCACTTTCCTTAAAGATGAACAAGCAACGACGAACGGCGACGATCGGACGGCGAACGAACAGCACACCCCTCCGGCTCCGCCTCCTTCCCTCTCGGTTTCTCTCCCTTTCTCTCAAACTCTCTCTCTCGCACACCTCTCTCTTTGGACGACAGCCACTTCCTCTCCCTCTCTTTCTCTCTCTCTTTCTTTTTAGTGGCTTTTATATTGCATGTGGCCGCCCAAGATGGCCAATGGGGGCAGCCACACCTTGCACAACCCCCATGCCACTTGGCAGCTCGCATGCAAGGCTTGTGGGCTTGGATTGGGCCGGCAAATGGGCTGGTCGACCACTCCTTTTGGGCCTCTATTGGGCCGGCCAACTTGGCCCATTAAAAGCTTAGGCCAAATGGGCTTAAGGCCTATTCGAAAATTAATCCCCTTTTTCTCTTCTTTTTTTTTTTTTTTGAAATTCCTTCTATAAATATTTTTGAATTCCAATTTTCATCTTGGCCAAAGTCTTAGGATGTTTTTGCTCATTGAAATTTAAATCATATGGCCAAGCATAGATTATTAATCTTATTAAATTTAAATTTCCACAATCACAAGCACAAATCATCAAATTAAAAGACTAATGGCTAAAACATAAGCCATGGAAATTCTATCACCTAATTAAAGACTTTAACACACCTTATGGCTTGGCTTTGAATTTCTGAGATGCCACAACTCTCCCCTCCTTAGAGAATTTCGTCCTCGAAATTAGACATCTCCTATGTCTCTTGAAATAAGTGAGGGTACCTTTCCCTCATCTCATTTTCACTCTCCCATGTGGCTTCCTCCACATCATGATATCGCCATAATATCTTAACCAATGGAATTCTCTTGGTCCTGAGAATTTGTTCCTTCCGATCCAATATCAACACAGGCTCTTCGATATACCTCACTTCCTCATCTATTTTGATGGCTTCATGATCGAGTATGCAACTAGGGTCGGGTTGATACTACATCTAAAGTTAAGGATGCAAGCTCTTAACATATCTTAATTTATCTCAATACCATAGATAGTTTTAAAACAACGACCACATCTGAAATTTCTTTTGAATGCTTGAGAATCTTCCTTCATGAAATCAAACAATACAAACTGAGGTTTTCAAAAGCATTCAACAACAACAGCAAGCTTTGAAATCATATATCATTTCCATGTCAAAACGTTTTCGAATCACCAATGTAGAAAATCCCTTTGAGCTCTTGAAAATTCCACCTTATGATATCAAATAATGCAAAATAGGGATTTCAAAGACACAACAATATAACATTACTAGTCTTTGAAAATAGGTAAATCCCATATCGTTGAAACCAATTCACAAAATCAAAGCATGATACCAATTCCATAAAATCCATGATCACGTTTAAATTTCAAATGTTTTTCGAAATCCATGTGTAAAGCCTTGAGTTGTACTTGCATCACGGCGCGAAATAAAATACTTTATCAAAACCCTTAGTAAAATTTAAATTGATACGTTGGCAAAATTCCAATCTCAATCCCAACTCCGATGGGTTGGAATGTTTTCTATAAAAAGTTCATAATTCTTTGAAATAGAAAACATTTCTTAAAACATTTGGGTACGATGTCACGGTACTCATAAATTTTGATGAAATTCAAGAGATTTTCTAAAATAGCTCACAATCAAAATCTGCTTTTCGATTGAAGTTCAAAACTTGGAATGTACAGGTGATAATTTTCTCCAAAAACCATAAGCATTTCTTTGAAGTATTAAAAATCATAGTTCAGAAAGTCAATAATATTGGTCCCATCGTAAAGATTTTTGAAACTAAAAACTTTGAAATACCAAAATCCTAAGCCTTTCTTGAAATACCGAAATCAACGCATTGGCGAGTCATCAAACTCAGTCCCGATCTTAAGATTTTCAAAGTAATTTACATGCAAAATCTTAGAGCTTTGAAAACATCCAAACTCAAGTATTTCCAATCTAACACACCATTTAGCCGAATCATTCCTATATCTTAGTCACCATTAATTCAAGCCTAGAACCATCAAAATCAACACCACCGATAACTCATTTGGTTCAGTCCAACAAAGACATTCACTATGCATTCACCGCAACATAAATTCAAGCCTAAAATATAGCATCATTCCTTCGATTCAAATATCTATAGTCCACCAAGACTTATTCAATTCAAAGATCGACAATCCACCAAAATAAAACTTGTCTAGTTTCCACCGAATATATCTCATATCTCATCCTAAATGATCATCACTTAGACTAACCACTCATCAAATCCACAATATGAACTTCCACCAATTCACCTTGGAAAGTCTATAACCACAAATGATCATGTTCACTAATTCCACCAAATCCTTTCAAACTGAGATCATCACCTAAAATTAAAAGTTGATCATCGTCAATTAAACCTATTATTCCAATATATAAACCACAAATAATTTCATGTCTCGTATGACCACTCAAACTGATG
Source organism: Eucalyptus polyanthemos subsp. polyanthemos (assembly GCA_017140185.1). Taxonomy (NCBI): domain Eukaryota; kingdom Viridiplantae; phylum Streptophyta; class Magnoliopsida; order Myrtales; family Myrtaceae; genus Eucalyptus; species Eucalyptus polyanthemos. Next base: position 60,784,072 of record CM029459.1, on the reverse strand, counting down.
ACTTCCAATATCAATCTATACATACAAATACCTACATGAAATACATCAAGACTTCCAATGAAATCCTCAAATAGGAAGTCACTACTTAGCTCAAATGATCATAACTTAATCCTCAAATTCATAACTCGCTCTTCATAATTCACTTCTTAAGCCTTGCTTGCAACACTACGTTTAGATGCTACGCATATTCTTCAAGTCCTTTAGAATATATCAGGATATCATCAAATGAAGACAATCACATTTTATCCAAATAAGGCTTAATTATCTTATTCATTAAATCCATGAATGCAGCTAAGGCATTTGTCAATCCAAATAGCATAACTAGGAACTCATAATATCCATAGCAAGTCCTAGATGCAATCTTAGGAATGTCTTCCTTCTTAATCCTTAACTGATATCCTGATCTCAAGTCAATTTTAGAAAAGATCGAACTTTCTCACAGTTGGTCAAATAGGTCATCAATTCTAGATAATGAGTACTTATTCTTAATGGTCACCTGATTCAGCTGCCTATAATCAATACACAAGCGCATCGATCCATCTTTCTTCCTCACAACAAGAGTTCTATAAGCTTAACCATGCTTCCGCTTCGCCACTCTGACAAAATTATCCCAGAAACACTACCCTTCCAGTTCAGTTCATAGTTCGGTTCACTCATGTCCCCTGTTTGCCATTCTAGAAGCCTGCTAGGAGCCGCTCCTTGTTCAGGTCCTTTGACCTTGGCGTCCACTCCTCGCCCTCATCAAACTAGGACGTTACAGGTACACCAACTTTCGTCTGGTTTGAACCCAAACTACACATCTACTGAAGGGTCTCGTTTCAATAGGGATTAACTTACAGAGATATTATCCGCTTCGGCTTATCACATTCTTAGCCTCACGGTTTTATCCTTAGCACACGAGCAAGTACTATTTCAGGAGATCATTCATTTTAGTCTATTGCTTACGGAGCTAGTCTATTCTTACGATGACATCAAAGTCATACATAACTATCACTATCAAGTCCATTTCCAGATCTCATTCTCCTAGGGTTATGTCACACATCTCACATACTAACGTAGATAACAACACATCTTTCAGTGATCTAGAAAATACAAAGAGGCATATCTAGAGATTCGTTCCTACTCCTCACAATCATCTATATTTTTCGGACACAAATGAATGCATGTCACTCACATCAAATAACGCATATACCTTCTTATCCCCCTATCGAAATCGTACCTGAGATAACACTTTTGGAAGCTCTTGCTTCCTCTTGAGTGACCGCATACACCCTTCCTTGTGGTGGTGGTCTCTGTGGATTTCTTGGTGGATTTGGTCCAATAGTACTTTGTTGTACTTGTCGCACCGAGCTAACATTCAGCTGCGACCCATTGCGTGGACAATTTCTCTTAAAGTGTCCTATTTGCCCACATCCATTACATCTCAGTTGGCTATTACAAGGTCCTGGCCCATGTTGTCTACCACATCTCTGGCAAAAATTACCCTGGTAGAGTGCTCTCCCTAAAATCGGGCCATTCCAAGCTCTTCTAAAATTTCCAAAGTTACTCTTTTTCTTAGATTCCCAAGTCGGACCTTGACCAGGATAGGGTCTCTTACCCCTTCGAACATCATTAAAGGTCATCTGTTTCTTAGATTCTGATTGCTCTCCTACTAACTCTTGCTCCACCAACTGTGCCCTCTCATAAATCTCATTATAATCCCTTATATTCAAAGGTACCAGTTGTTTCCTAATATCAGTCCTTAATCCTTTCAGGAATCTCTTAGCCTTTTCCTCTCGATCCTCAATCAACTTAGGAGCATACCTAGATAATTTAGAAAATTTTGCCTCATACTGGTCTACTGTCAGCTCCCTTTGTTCTAACTGAACAAATTCAGTGATCTTTCTATCCTTAGCACAATCAGAGAAATGCTTCCTATTGAAAGCCCTAACAAACTCATCCCAGTTCACATCAGTACCTGGTGGAAAGATCGTATCCTTCGAAGCTCTCCACCAAAACTTTGCATTTCCCTCCAGCTGGTACTCTGCCAAAACTATTCTCTCAGCATCACTGCAGTCCAACAACCGGAAAATTCGTTCCATTCCATCGATCCAATGTTCCGCCTCCTCAGGACTTCCCATCCCACTAAACTTAAGTGGTTTCAACTTCAGAAATTGTTCCACCAGTCCCTAAGGGCAACGTTCCACTCCAGGTTGTTGCTGCACTTGCCTTTCCATCAGATTTCCAATATTGGCCAATGCTTGCAGGATATCTTCCATTCGGGGTTCAGCCCTCGATGGATGGGCACTTCTAGCTCATACCATGACTTTCCTAAAATTTCCAAGCATTGCCTCAGGAATAATCTGAGACTCACCATCTCCATTCAAAGCAATTACTACTACAACTACTACATAAGTAACATATACATGTTACTGGTACCTAAAGACAACTCAAAACTAATCACTAGGGATCTACGAGTGAATTCTTGTCACCCGTTATTCAATTATTCCGTTTTATTTCCTATGGTGTGCATCATTCTATCCTCATTTCCATCTAAGGCTCCTTATCACTCCAAATGAACCATAGCTCTGATACCAAAACAGGGCTGTGGCACCCCTCGACGGCCCCCGATCCGCTAGAGTCACCACAGCTCGCTTTTCCTTTTTCTTTTCCAAATAACAAGTCACTCTGATACTATTTTTAGTTGCAGCGGGTCCATACAACCATGGGGGTTTACATCTTTTATTCACGGTCTCTTGCGCAATTTACATAACGGAAGCATATCCAACAATTCCCTTCCTTACATTCAGAAATCGATGCACACCTACTAAACATCTTATATAAGTTAAAGCCGGACACATTTATTTACATAAAGCATATGGACATCTTTAGTCAGTACATCGAAACGCCAATGTTTCTATACTCGGCTATACTTTAAAAGATAACCGACATCTCCTCCCACAATCGTATGCTTAAGGTCCATCAACCAGTGTCGGCGTCCAAAGGTTCCCTCACTTGCTATCCTTCTCCCCGCGGTCATATCCAACCGCTCAAACCATCTACTAATCTGAAATGTTGGTCCCCAAAAGGGGTGAGTACAACCACTCAGCAGATAGGAAAATCCAATAACATTCCAATGCATCATACAAATCATACATGCATTGCAGGTGTAACTTACCTTGCAGCCATGCGTAATACTATCATGCATCATCATAACAGTTTATCACACATACATGTGTATCATCATCGTATCATACATGTCATCATCATCATGACATCATCACAATACACATGTCATATCATATATCATCATCATTATCATCACCATGCATATCATCATGCATGTCATATCATCATCATTATCATCATCATGCATATCATCATGCATATCATATCATCATCATTATCATCATCATGCATATCATCATGCATATCATATTATCATGGGTGATCATCGTTATTTCACATCACATATTATTACCATCATCATGCATATCATCATGCATATCATACATCATCATCATGCATCATCATGCATATATTATCATAGGTGATCATCATATCACATCACATGCCATCATCGTCATGCATCATCATGTCATGAGTTAATTATCATCTTTATCTTTCAATTTTGATCACCACATCACCCATTTCTCAAATCATCAATCTCATCATCAACCCTTCGAGCAGAAACCTCCGATAGGGTTCCCGGCAAACTCAGCCATCCCATGGCCACCGGGCTTCCAGCCCCCCCACATTCCGGGCATCTCGCATCCCAACTAGCATCACGAGGCATTCCCTTCGGGCAGAAACCTCGTACAGGGCTTCCGGCCTTTACCCTTCTAGCCAGGCATCCCGCACCCAAATCCTGGCATCGCGAGGCATTCCCTTCGGGCAAAGACCTCCGACAGGACTTCCGGAATTATGTACCGACATACCACCAGGCCTCCCCTGGAATTACGTACCGTATACCACCGGGCATCCTGACACTCCCGGGGAATCTCTGGAATTATGCCACTCGGCCACCAGACATCATCATCCACCACCAACCTCTTTCTCATCCACATTTATCCTTTTATCTCAATTTAACATGGCAATTGGCATGGCATCAAACAAATCACACTTGAATTTCAATTCACATGTCATACACATGCCAAAGCTTTATCACATATGCATTTCAACTTAATACATGTACAAAGACCTCATCACACAAGTGCCACACAAATGAAGTTGAATCCATGGCCAAATAAAAATATATTTTATTTTATTTTATTATTAAATTATTATATTAATATATTATTATTATATTAGTATTTATTTCCATAAATATTAAATTTAATATCTATGATTTCCCCAAAATCATAATATTCAAACAATCACTAAACAAATCAATAGGATTACAATTTCATACAAAATTCATGGCCAAATTGAATTTCTCATAATTCCACCATTTCCACGAAATAGCACCTTATATTCGGATAATGGCCAGACTTGCACAGTTTCCAAATAAATTCGATTAAAATACACATATGGCCTTCAAAAATTACGAAATTTTACAGGATGATAGACAACACATTTTCGTACCTTTTTAATTCAGAACTCTAAGCCAAATTCTTTTTCGATTAATTTCTACAACCCTACGAAGCTTCTGGAACCACTACCGCGACGTCCAGAACACACTCCTCCGAATTTCTTAGTTTTCACCCATCAATTCTCTTTCGTTTCTTCTGAAATTTGAGTATGTTATGTACCAAGGTGTCCTTTACAATTTTTATGAAGATATCTAGGCCAAATAACCAGATTATGGTCACCATTTTAGTCCATGAAGTCTCGAGTGTCTCGAGATACTTCACCAGAATCAATCATCTCCAAGATCTAGCCGATTTACTAGGCTACGCTCATTCATTCCTCTTCAAATTTGAGTATGTTGTAGCTTAATGTGTTTCCTAAAACTTTCAAGAAGACAACAAAGTGAGATCTTCAACAGAAATCAACATGCAACCAAGAAATTAACAAGAGGTCAGTGAAAATTTCGCAGATCTAAGGTCTCCGTACAATAGAACTTTTGACCCCTCAAATCTCCATCGTTTTCTACGAATTTTTAGTATGTCATAGTAAAAGACGTTAGCTTCAACTTTCATGAAGACACCGAAGCCAAAATCGAACTCCAAACACACATGTAAACTCGAACAAGCTACTGATTTCAACAAACCGAACAAGAACAGTCACACGGTTTACAAATAACCAACTCTTACCTCGGTTTTTCGCACAAATCACACCTAAAATCTAACATGCAACAACCACAAAAAACATGCAAGAGAAGTTACGGACTCCACTTGCCTTAAAGATGAACAAGCAACGACGAACGGCGACGATCGGACGGCGAACGAACAGCACACCCCTCCGGCTCCGCCTCCTTCCCTCTCGGTTTCTCTCCCTTTCTCTCAAACTCTCTCTCTCGCACACCTCTCTCTTTGGACGACAGCCACTTCCTCTCCCTCTCTTTCTCTCTCTCTTTCTTTTTAGTGGCTTTTATATTTCCTGTGGCCGCCCAAGATGGCCAATGGGGGCAGCCACACCTTGCACAACCCCCATGCCACTTGGCAGCTCGCATGCAAGGCTTGTGGGCTTGGATTGGGCCGGCAAATGGGCTGGTCGACCACTCCTTTTGGGCCTCTATTGGGCCGGCCAACTTGGCCCATTAAAAGCTTAGGCCAAATGGGCTTAAGGCCCATTCGAAAATTAATCCCCTTTTTCTCTTCTTTTTTTTTTTTTTTTTGAAATTCCTTCTATAAATATTTTTGAATTCCAATTTTCATCTTGGCCAAAGTCTTAGGATATTTTTGCTCATTGAAATTTAAATCATATGGCCAAGCATAGATTATTAATCTTATTAAATTTAAATTTCCACAATCACAAGCACAAATCATCAAATTAAAAGACTAATGGCTAAAACATAAGCCATGGAAATTCTATCACCTAATTAAAGACTTTAACACACCTTATGGCTTGGCTTTGAATTTCTGGGATGCCACACTTGAAGTATTTCAAACGGACCCTCTGGGCTGAGTTTTATGCCTTAGCTTCAAAATGTGTGAAAATGAGTTTCAAGAAGAACTTGCATAATGTTTATCTCTTCACTTAATCACTTTCATAGGTTGATCCACAGGATGATGCTTTGAGAGGGTAAGGTTGTAATTGTTCCTATAGAGATTTCTTGTGCAACAACTAATTCAGTCATCCATTTTTGTCAAACAGGCAAAATGACGGTTTTGTTCTAATATTGACAAAAGCACGGGCCTTTCCCTAATAGAGCAAGTCATGAGATGCACCAATTCATGCTCACTTATGGGCATATTTGGTTGAGCCATGAACTACAGGAATATTTTCGCAGCATATGAATTAAAACATTGTGATTAAGTGTGAAAGGAACCATCAAAGCCTTGCAGATCACAAATCTACTAGCCTAACAACAATCTCTATTTGCTTCGATAGCGGCTTCCACTGAAGTTCCACATCCTGGACAACCTCATATTGATTTGACATTCTTCATGGAAGAAGAAATCTGTAGACATTCTTTGGCATCAAACTACTTCGTTGGTTGCGAACAAGAAGCAACAGTAATCCCTACACTTCCAACGGTTTCTTGGCATCAAATCATCTATGGAGATGATTATTGGGGTCTACGAGAAAACACTTAAAGATGTAGATGTACACAAACAAGAATTGGCCATCAAATGTTGCCCTCAAATAAAGGGTGGTAATCGTTTCAAATTAAATTTGATTTATTTTAGGTATGACTTGTCCCTGCAATTTGTGCATATTTTAGTGAGGCAAATTATTGGCAAGCAACAAGACTACATGGGGAGGGCAACTTGGTCCAAAATCACATGATCTCTAAAAGAAAAGGGTGTGTTTGTTCCAAAAGTGAAAACAACTCATTTATAAACTGACATAGCCACCCATGCTTATAGATTGTGAAGTGGGAAATGCATTGACACAACAAAAATGGCGAAAGATCACCTAGCCTAAAAGGGGTACGCGGGAAACTAAGTAAAGCATGAAGGATTCAATTGAAACGAAGATTCATCAATCCAACATAATGGAGTTGCATATGGACAAGTTATCTAACTCAGTGTGGCATGCATTCGACCATAAGGACAATATCCACCACAAAGATACGATGAGATGCTGAATTGCCCAACTTTGAAAAAGGGTGTACTTCATTCCTAAACCTAATGTACCTAAGAATAGAAATAATACATTGTTTCCATATGTGTAGGAAATTTTAATTGGGGCAGATGGCCACAAAATAGATCGGGGGCACACAATGCCTAAGTCACCCGACTCCTACAAAGGGAAAGATTCAAATGGAATAGACATTTGTCAAGTGAATTGTTGTCAATCATGAGAGCAAATCCATCCCCATAGCCAATGAAACAGGATGGAATGCAGTCATCAGATATGCTGTAAAAGGGAGTATACCGTTCCTGAAATGAATCACGTCGAATATGAAAATAACATATTATGTCTCTTTCTCATTGCAGTTGATAAATAGGGCAACTCACTCAAAAGAGTAACTCTCACCGGTGAAGCAAGATGAAACAAAGTCCATTGATTCAACACAAAAAGGGAGTATTGTCCCTAAATTAGTCCAATTTAATTTTGGAATATAAGTAACATACCCCATTCCTTGTAGGAAAAGGTGCACATTGACCGTTGAAACGACACCTTATACCAAGAAGGCATGCTAAGGCCCAACCATCCATTTTGATGGAATAAATGGAGTAAAACATCTAAGGAGCAATGCCCTCACGTGTGACATCCTGATATCCAGGTTCTGATTTCGATTGGATAAGTTGGGCCTTTCATCGACTCGCTTATAGTGTTTTTCTCTGAGATAGCCACTCACGAGATAACTAGCCTATTCGGTAAAGCCGTTAAGGGATTTTAAACGCAATAGACTTGAGAATTTGACCAGAAATCGACCGCTTGACCATGCTAGTTTGCAAGGATCATTATTGCATAATTAAAAATCGATCAGAGACCAGAAATAGGCCGATTCGATTGAGATATGTAATCAAATTGTGGGTGATTCCACCTGATTGCAAAATTCTCGCCGATTGGCACTAGATTGATTTTCTGTCATTTTGGGTACACTGTGTCCGTAATTGAAACCTTGAGATTTTCACGACCACCGAGAGTTGCCAATATGTCAAAGAGTAATGTTGTGGTTTGAAGAAAATCAACCATGGGTCAATTGCACCAAAATTTTTTGAAAGCTACCTGGTAGGTTAGGTCATGCCAAAATCGCGTCCGATTAAAATTAACCACAAATTTCAACCTGATTTTAGAAATTGAAAGTTCTGTCGCCTCACAAGTTATTTTTGGAGTGTCAACTCATCTTTTGAGGAATTTTCGGTGAGTTCAAGATTTTTACGGGAAATCAATTCGGACAATTCAGAAAACGAACGGAAATTCGGATTGATCATTTTGAAGGGATTTTTGGCCTTTGGTGTGAGCTACTTGGTGAAAGGAAATTGTGTGGGCTTTTTTTTCAACAAAATTGGGCCTCAATCAGAGAAGTTTGTTAAGAAATCAGATTTTGAGAAAAAGGAAATAAAATTCGGAATTGAGGGAAATTCGGAGGTTTGAGGGACTGTCTTATTTCGGTCCTCAATTGGACTTAAAATTGTGCAAGTTGGTGTTGAAATTTGGCCTTGCATGACCAATTGTTATTTTTGTTGTGTGAAGTTGAGCAAAGAAATAATTGTGTTTTGATTATTTTCATTTCCCCCTTCAGCCGAACAACCCCTCCACCCTCACGCCCACGTTCCTGTCTCTCTCTCTCTCTCTCTCTCTCTCCCTCGTGCATTTCTTTTCCCTAGTCGATGGTCCCCTGCAAATTGGCCTTCCATTTGCTTTCGATCTTTGACCGCTGGGTCCCCCCTCCTCCTTATCCTCTCACACGTAACTCTCTCTCTCTCACTCTCTCTCTCTCGCACACTTTTCCCTTCCCCCTCTCAACCGACCAACCCTCTACTCTTCTATCTTTTGGTTTTGTTTTCTTCTTTCTTTGGTCTTCTCTTTAGCCCCACCAGCTTCAACGAATCCCCTGTCTCCTTATATTTTTCTTTCATTTTCGTTTCACTTGCACATGTGCTGCCCCCACCAAACTCCTTCCGAATCTGCTGCCCTTCTCCTCATGCGACTCCACCAATTGTTGTCTCCTCTGGCCAATATTCCCAGCAGGCTTCTCTCGGTTGACCCTCCATCGTGGCCTGTCTTTGCTCCACCAAAGCTGCCCCCATCCGTCTACGTTGGCCCATCTTCAAACCCAAACAATAGCTCCGTTTCAGCAATCCAGCGAGCCCTGCAGCCACAACTCAACCTGGTTCATGGCCGTTCCAGTCACGGCCTGCGTCCCCACCCGTGGCTGCTGAGTCTAGCCCCAAGCCGTGCCTGAAATAGCCGCCCCTACAGCTCCTTTGGCCCTCGATCTGAAGCCAAGACCAGCAGGGGTTTGTGGGCATCAAGGCCTGTTTTCGAGCCCGTCCTGGCCCCGCTTGGTGGTCCTCCTTTGGAGTTTGTCAATCCTCGTCGCGTCCCCGTCGTTTTGATCCGAGTGGATCACAAATCACGTGAGTTTAGCTCACTAATCCCTGCTTAGTAAATTAATGACGCTTAAGAGTTGATTAGTTTAAGTTAAGCTAGGATTAGGTGGTTAGTTAGAATGGATTAGTGAATTAGTTAATTCTTGATGCATGTTAGGTGGTTAGATTAGTGTAATTAGCAAGTAATTATGCTCTAATATTTATTTAGACAGGTTCGAGAATTTTCCGAACTCGTCTCAGCATTTAATTAGGCATTACGGGCCTAAGTCTGCTTTTTTGGTATTTAATAATTAATTTTCATAATTAATTAATTAATTAATTATTTTTCGAAAATTAGACCGAGATAGTTAGTGACCAGAATTTTATACTGATTGCAATGGTGTGGTTGATTTATTCAATTGACTTCTATTTTGTGCAAATTGAATGTGATTTGTGATTTTGGGGTATTTATCCCAAAATTGATTATTTTCAATAATTGATTAGAAAATAACCGAGCGTCAGTTTACAATGCCAAAATATTTTTTGGACTACTGAAATTACTTGGATTTTCAAAAGAGATACTATTGTATTTTTGCTAAGGTCGACCGTGTACCCACACATGATTATCTTTATCATGAAGGATAAAAATTGTGGCATTCTCATATGGTGAGAACAGTATATTATATCAACCTATGGGCTCTGATATGTCAGCTTAGTGCGAGTAGTATACTTTATCAGCTTAGAGTGAGGATCATGGGTATACTATATCAGCCCAATGGTTGGTATGTCAGCTTAGCGAGAGCAGTATACTGGTGTATTATATCAGCTTACGGGCTTTGATATATCAAATTAGCGAGAGCAGTACACCTTATTAGTTTTTGGAGAGCATTGTCAGTATACTATATCAGCTTACAGGCTTTGATATGTCAGCTTAGTGAGAGCAGTATACTAGGGTACTATATCAACCTACAGGCTTCGATATGTCAGCTTAGTGAGAGCAGTACGCTTTGACAGCTTCTAGAGAGCATTATTAGTGTGCTCTATCAACCCGATGGCTTTGATATGTCAGCTTAGCGAGAGCAGTACACTAATTTATCAGCTTAGTGAGAGCTATACTATTTATTTTCAGCTTAGAGTAAGCAGTCCTGGATATGATTGGACTTTATAAATAGTATTGAATCGCTTGACTAAAAGTTGGTCTTGATAATATGGAATCGACTGAGTCAATTGATCAATGATTTGATTCGATGTGATGAATTGATTTATTGATGTGATTCCATGAAGTTTTGAATTGTATTGACTTGCAGGAAGGGACTAAGGCCAGGGTAAGTCCTCTAACTCATGTTTGTGCTTAGGCAGCCCTTGGGGCATATTTTCTTCCTAGTCAGGTCTTAGGGGGTGAACTTGCTGAGACGTTGTCTCACCCCGTTGTGGGATAACATTTTCAGGTCCCTAGGGTGAAGAGTCCTAAAGCTTGAAGCGGAAGGGTTAGGAGCATGGATGGCTCAGAAGTTCTTTACGAAGATAGACTTCGTGTACTTAGACCCAAGAGTTGACCTCTATTGTAAACCAGATTATGGTTTTTAATAATGTGTTGATTTGAAAATTGTGGCCCTACTTTTCTATCACATCTTATTGTTGTCTAGAGATTAATTATTTGCTTCCACATGCACATTAAAATAAATGAGTCGGCGACACGTCCTGGGACGTTGCATATTTAATCAACCAAGGAGGGATGGGCACGCGTTTGAAAGATCAGAGCGTGACATCACGTGTCGAAACAAGGAGTACCCCTCTCCTTTCATCTTTGACGCTTGCTCAGAATGAGTGAATTCGATAACATCTAAATGGCCCATTTGAAAGCAAGATCTTCAAGGAAATGTTAAAACTTGAGGAGCATGAGCACATGAGGAGGAAACATAAGACATTTGAAGTCAGATGTAGGAGAAGGGTAACTCGATATCGTTTCCAAAATGCCCCTCTCTAACTTCATTTTTGACGTAGTTCACTCGTTTGACAAGAAGCGTCGGTATTAGAGGAACAAACTCGAGAAATTGATTTAAGCATAATCTATATCGACCAAGCAAGCATGTGGAGGTAACGCATGTCAAATTCACCTAACTTGGTTCAAAAAATGTGTCGTTCTAGAGCCAATTCAATTAAATAAAAAAGGAAGCGCCTAATGGACACTACCAGCACTTTGGCCTAGCGGTATGGGGAATGAATGAAAGGGTCCAAGAGGTACGGGGTTCGATCCCTGGAAACGGCAACAAGGTTGCCATAAAATATATAATAAAGAAAAAACTTTTGCATCTTGTTGGGACCTAATTTTTCGAGTTCACTACCTAAAACTAGGTTAATGGATTACTAAGTCTTTAAGCTTAGCTCGGGCTCTCCCAAGCCCATACCAATTCGCGACTTAGGTTTGAATTCTTAACATGCAAATGATTTTCAATTAGGAGTCGCCACTAATCTATTTTTGGTGGGTCAATTAGAAACCCAAGTAAAGTAATGGGAGATTTACTTTACTCCTACGAACCAGAGATTCATGAGTTCGGGGACTTGGTTACACCAGATTATCCTAGTGCCCTTTCGGTACCTTTTTATTTCATTTTAAAAAAAAATGTTTGGCAATTGAATTGATTTTAATTTAACTTCCTAACATGTGAGGTGATCATACGTGTGCGCATACCACCAATTTAACACTCAGGAAAGCAATTAAATAATTCAATACTTATCTCAAAGTAACGAAAGCAAGCATCTGCAGTGTTAAATTAAAATCCATATCGACAACCCTAGATATGATTTCTAATTAACACACAATTATCCAATTTTTGTTTTCACTTTTCTTAATGAAATTCATGCAATGCATGCTAATAATCTAATATGACATGGCAGTATGACCTAAACTATATGACATGAAGAAATGCAATAATTAAATGCAATCTAAATGACTTAATTCTAATGACATACAATGCGATGCAATGACATACAAAATTATTTAAACTAAAATGACACGCAACATACAATTTAGTATGCGGTCATATGTCATGCGACATTTATTAAATGACTTAGTCTAATAATGAGGAAGTTCTAATTAAATGAACCTAATAAAAACTAAATGACATGCATTTGATATTTCTATGCAAAAATGATTTAGCTAGATTAAAATTCTATCTAATTTAACTAAGGATCAAATCACATTAAATCCTAATTTACTAAGATGTTATCTTAATCTAACATGCAATTTATCTAATATGCAATGACGTGCAAAAAATGTCCTAATATAACATGATATATGTATGATGATTTTTTGTGTGTTTTTTTTTTTTATTAATTTCGAAATTAAAATTTCTATGTATTTAAAAATGCAACTTAAATTAAACAGAAACTAAAAATCCTAAATGAATGCATTTTTTTAGTTTTTTTGGTTTTTTTATATTTTCCGAACTGAAATCCCTATCCTAGATATGCCAGATAACAAAAAATATTCCAAAACAAACTAAATCCTAATTCAAATATTTTTTAGATTTTTTAGTGGCTTTTCAACTAGACATTAAATCTAAACAATCAAGATATTCAATCAAATAAAGGATCAAAATAATCGAAAAAATAACATGTTGTCTCACAGGTGAAATTAACGATTATCCTAACCCTAATTATCACAACAAAGAGTTCAAAATAACTAAAAATCTGATCCGAATTCTTACGGATCAAATTAATAATTATATTGATTCAGTACTTAAAAACTATTAACAAACCCCAAAAATTAATGTAATTAAAAAAATAACCCGACATCTTACGGGTCAAATTAATAATTACAATAAGTTTAGGGATAACTCTTGCGGATAATGCCTACAAGATTCATAAAGTAAACATTGAGATCCAATTAAATAACTAAACTAAAGAATATAAACAAAATAAAGTAAAATAAATGAAAAAGAAAGAACTACCTAATCAGATTTTCTTTTCTTTTTGCTTTTGTTTTTCTCTGTTTTTTTCTTCTTTTCTAGGCACCGCTCGTGGATCTCCAAGGGGGAACCGACGAATCGGCTCGGCAAAGGAGGCTCCGGCCAAGATGAACCGGCGGCGGCAAAAACACCGGAGCGGAGCTAGGGAAGCTCGGGTCCGGACGGGCACGGCCGGCGTTGGGTGGATTGGCGTCGGTGCTCGGCGGTGTGGGCACGGCAGGCTTGGGCGTCGCGAGTCGTTGGTGGGGGACGAGCACGACGATGATGCGATGTGGAACTTCACGGGCGTCATGGATGGGGGACCTAATTGTTGCGGGTCAGCACGGGCTGAGCAGGGGCGGCATTGGGCAGATCTGGTTCGGGTCCGGCCGTGGCAGAGCTTTGGCGGGCATGGAGGGTGCGGTCGAGGTGGGTCGCGGACGTCAACGAGGGGTGCGGTCGTCGGGGCTCGCGGACGGAGATCGGCGGCTACGTCGGCGCGGGGAAGACGGCTTGGCTATGGCACGGCTCGGGCCTGCTCGTGAAGGGTGGAGCTTCGGTTCGTCGAGGATGGAGCAGCAAAGTGAACGCAGCAAGGAAGACCATGAACAGTGAGGGTCAAATCACCCCCACCTTTTTCTTTTTTGCCTTTACGCTGCTTTTTCTCTTTTTCACTAGTCTCTCTCACGTCACTCTACTTTTCCTTCTCCCTGCTTTGTTCTTCGGGAAAAAAAAAAAAAACTCTCTCTCTCTTTTCACTGGAGATGAACGAAAAGAAAGTCTCCTTTTTACTTCGACGAAGAGAAAAAAAACCTAGAAAGAGAACCTCCCGAGTGAACTCCGTACATATCCTTTTATAGGCGAAACAAAACGTGATCTTTTTTGTTAATATCTTCATCTCACGAATATTGCTTATAACCTCTTGATCACAAAAATCCCTATCTCACGAATATTCACCCCGATTTCATCATCTATTGATAAAAATAAGATTACAATGCGATTTTCTTAATTTTTGAAAAATATCATAATATCGCATCAAATCTTAATTTTTTTGATAAGATAATTAATTAAGCATAACGACGGGCTTGTATTAATTTTCTCCTTTCGTGGGCCTAGCCCGGCCTACCCGAACTAGAGCTCTAAAATATTCATTCGAGCCCATCCACCACCAATCCTAAAAAATAAAAATAAAATAAGTAAAAAAAATGTAAAACATGTAAATTAAAAAATAAATGCACTTAAAAAAAATATATATGCTATGCAATTGAATAATAATATTTTTTCTTAGGGGTTAAAAATTAATCCCTAATTTTTATGCAATAAATGATTAAATGGGCTGCCCAAAATTTAGGTGTCAACAGTTGCCTCTCTTTGAAGGTGAGCTCGTAGAGGTTGCCTTCAAAGATAATTTGAAATCTAAATTTTGACCCTGCAAATGCACTGAATGATTTTTTTGTCAGGAAATGAATTCCATTTCTTAATGCAATTTATATGATGCATGGAAATGCTAATGCAGATGATAAAAGACTTACCTGGAATAACTTACCTTCAAGGAGGGTAGAGTGACTTACCTTCAAGGAGGGTAGAGTGATTCAAGATAGTTGGTGTTACATGTCCAAGACTCGTACCATTCTACGGTTGAGACGCCCCGAGATGTCAAAATTTTGAATAGTAACATGGCTTTACAAAAATTCACTGCTTTCCTAGGACCCGTACCATTCTACGGTCGCCTAGTATGACAGTTTTGGTTGTGTCTAGGACTCGTACCATTCTACGGTCGCCTAAACGGGGATTTAGGACCCGTACCATTCTACGGTCGCCTGAATAGGGAAATAGGTTTTGTCTAGGACCCGTACCATTCTACGGTCGCCTAAACGGGGATTCACTTTCTAGGACCCGTACCATTCTACGGTCGCCTAAAATAGGGAATAGGTATTGTCGAGGACTCGTACCATTCTACGGTCGCCTTGACGAAAAATTGATTTTTCAGGACTCGTACCATTCTACGGTCGCCTGAATGGGGAAATTGCTTTTCCAGGACCCGTACCATTCTACAGTTGCATGTTAGAGCAATAAATGTTGTCTAGGACCCGTACCATTCTACGGTCGCCTAAACTGAGGTTTTGCTTGGCTAAGACCCGAACCATTCTTCGGTCGCCCAACCTTGCGACAGAAATCATCTGACCAGGACCCGAACCATTCTTCGGTCGCCTTAATCAGATTGAATCTGGAGAAAAATCTTTGGGGGACAACTCCTTCGAGTGTCGATTAAAAGAGACTATGGGTTACGAAAGCACGCCAGGTCAATATAAATGGACATCGGGCTACAAAAAGCACGCCGAGTCGATAAAGAGGGACTCCGGGCTACGAAAGCACGCCAGGTCAACATAAAGGGACTCTGGGCTACAAAAGCACGCCAGGTCAATATAAGGATACTAGGCTACGAAAGCACGCCAGGTCAGTAAAGAGGGACTCTGGGCTACGAAAGCACGCCATGTCAATATAAAGGGACAGCTTGACCAAGTCAAGTGTCGATGCACTCAAGGGATAATACCTGCACAATGACAAGTATTTTAAAGTATGGTAGAGATACTTACCTGGTGATATCTCTAATTCTTCGGGATATGCCTTTTGGAATTTAGATATTCTGTGGAAGTCTTTCACCTCATGGTGGAGGTTTCTCATATTCTAATATCATGAAACATTCTGCAAGGAACTTGAATTTCCTGTCAGACATGATTTAGAGCAAAAACTGATATGCATTCATCAACGAGATAAGCAATTTAAGTTACTCTAGAATGCACATTTCAAAATTCAGTGAAGTTTTCATCAACTCAATCGGGGTTTATGCATAATGACCTTTGCATCACCCAAATTTCCACTGGAGAGAATTATCATTCAAGACAATCTTCACTCACGACATGGATTTCTTAAAAATACTAAATGAGAGACTTTCGGTTAGAAAGGACTTTCACTCACTCTCATTTAGAATGGCTATTTTATGAGAATCACTCAATTTTATCATATCGACATGGATCCGAGTATTCTCGCAAGCGGTACGATCTTACCAATCTGAGAGGTTCTTAACAGGGACCATAATGAGGGCTTGGTCAACGGCTTAACAAAGGGATTCTTTGAGTCAAGGCTATTAAATGAACAGTCTTGTAATCATATCCGGGTTTACAAGTCAAGAATCCTGCAAAATGACAAAGAAATAATCTTGCTCGCACTTCTTCGAGCGATGCTTATAAACATATGAACTCCTACGTTAATTCAAATGCCCTAATCTGAAGAGACTTTGTAAGGGACGTAACGTAGGTTGGGTTCATGGGTTGAGAAATGAAATGATCATTAGGCTCAAAATGTGTGTAAAAGGTGTGAGATGATGATCATCTTGGCATTGCCACCAGTTTTCTTTTTCACCATCGGGGATTGTCTTCGTGAAGTCCCCCATTGATTGTAGAAACTCGGCATTTGAGTTCTTTGACTATTGCTCCATTGGGATTCAATTCTTGTAATTGACAGTCACTTATCTTGACTCTTTTTTTTTTTTTTTAATCTATGGACATTGGCCTTGCTTTTACTAGGCACACCGCTTTTTATGCCCCCTAGTTTTCATTCACTTTTCTTCACTTCTTTTTTATGGGCACTGGCCTTACTTTTACCAGGCACACTGCTTTTTCATGCCCTTTAGTTCTATTTTGAATTCAATTCTTGCGTATAATGCATCCGTCAAGCAATTGAACTTTTCAGGAATCTTCATCTGTCTTTTGTCTTGCCCCAGTGTGGGGGGATGATCATCAACTGGGTTTAAAAGAAATGAAATTGTAGGCTCAAGTGGGCTACGCAAAGGATATAAGTGTATATGATAGAGAAAGAAATGCTCTTCATCATCCTAAGGCACTTAAATTAACACGTGAATTCAATGTAATAGCACGACTTGAAGATTGATGCAAGTGAGAGCAAGAAAATTTCAATTCATTTTACTCACCTCATGCTGCAATTTTATCTCTTAGTTGCCCCGATGTGGGGTGATTCTTGACAGAGGTGATTTGAAAAGAATATCCATACGTGTATGGGCTCAAAAGGTTAAGCAATTGATCACCTGTAGTATTTGGGAAAGAGAAATGAATTGCCCCTCATCACTTCGGTTGCCGTACCTTTTGCGAGAGAATTCTTTACCTTATGGATATGAACCTTCCTGTACTCATCTCACAAGTGTATAAATATGGGACTGTGTATAGGATAGGGTTTGCCTTTCATCATCCCGACTCGTCTCATTTAGTATGCTCAATCAATTCCACATCATTCATTAAATTAGTCCATCTTGATGTTCTTTAGTGGAATTGGTGGATAAAACATGTAAGAGTCATCATGCAAAACCCTTTTTTTTTTTGTTTGAAAAAAACTCAATAGCTTTAAGCATGTCAACTTCAAAGAGTTTTCTATACTGCAAAATGATTTTAAGCATTCATTCAAGAATTCCTCTACAATGGGAATTGCCTTAGCAGTTGATGTATTTGGATTGTCCCTATCATTCAAGATTGAAAATCCACTTTTGCCCCTGCACAAGAAAACGTGCATCAGTATGATATTATGCAACATCAAAGTAAATTCAAACTGCACAATCATTTTGGCTCGGGTCGAGACTTTATCCCAGTTGGGTCACTACCAAAATCTGTCATGTCCCAAATTAGTCATCTCTTCCACTAGGGAATGATGGTCCTCTTTTACTTGCTCCAAATCTTTTCATTACATTATTGGAATGGAAATTGTGATTCCTAAACCCCTAAAAAGAGAAAAAATCGAAAACGATTCCTAAAAAGAGAAAACCAATTCCTAAAAAGCAATAAGAATTCCCACGCAGGGGAGGTGCGATCGAACAAGTTATTCTTGCAGGCTAATGTCCATGTCCTCCGAAGGTCCTTCGTCATTGGCTCCTATGAAGAGGTCATCAAACAAACCTGTGATTCCTTCCAACGCGTCATCAGAGTTCTCTGTCTTTGGAGATGTCAGATCGTCCATGTCATCCCATCCACTTGGAATTATGTTGCGGGAGTCAAAGTAAAAGCTGGGAGGAGCCGAATACTTCACCAGGTAATCAAACTTGCCACTAGGCTGCCCCAGAGTATCTATCACTTCCACTTTATCTTGCCCCATCTTAGGGACATTATCAAGTTTAGTTTTTTCGGCAGTGACCAACAGTGGGTCATCTTCCAGGTCAGCCATGTCGCTATTGCTCATTTGGGTCTTGCCGATCGCCGGGACTACGTCTCGGGGAGAGCGAGTGCGGGAGTCAAATCCGTTCGGAGTGATTGGATTTGAGCTGTCATTAATTGCATAGAGGCAAGCAACTGTCGGAGTTGGTCTTCCATAGTGGAGATACGATCACAGATGTCGGTTTGGTCAGCCATTCTAGTTCTCGATCACCTAATGATGGGTGAACGTGAAGGATCCGTTATCACCTAATCAGATAAAAGTAATGTAAGAACCAATGACAAGATAGGAAAAATGGCCCATGACAATGGTCTAATCGCCTGATTTTATTTGAAATTTTAACCAAGTTTCCTAACAACGAACTAAGAATTGAAATTCAAAATCCCTAAACATTGAATCTAAAAATTGAAAACACTGAACTAGAAATCAAAGTCCCTAAACATCAAACTAAAAACTAAAAATACTGAATTGAAATAAAAGTCCCTAGACATTGAACTAAGAAAACAAAATATCTCATTTTATATGCTTTCGGGAACCCAACGTCTTGCGAAGCTTTTTATTTTCAGCTTCCAACATTTCCACTTTCCGCTTAAGATGCTCAATTTGTGCTCGTTGGGTTGGCTTCTCAGTTACATCTGGGACTACTGGACGCAAAGCAGCAGGAATCCGGTATTGTTGGATGTAGAATGCCGATGCATGGTGAATCTCCTCCTCGCCCTTCGCCTCATGGGCACCAAAATCTTTTCTGGATGACATTCGCTCCACGCATAGTAATGATCATCTAGGATCTCGTTGAAGTAGTCGTAATCCTTTCGAACGAAACGAACTTGGAACAAATCTGTCTTGAGAGGTGGGGGAATTTCTTGAAGAGCTTTGTACTGACGGGCCACTCTATGTGGATAATAGGAAGTAGCACCGGCAAGGCCCAGCAGCGGGATTGGTCCATCATGTTCGTGAGACAAACGAGCCTCCTCAATGTGGAGCCATTTAGTATGCCATAAGAATGCCTTAGGATCAGAATTTTTCAAAAAATTAATCCAACGGGCATACTGTTTATTTGGGGAAAAGCGTTCTAAGACCGCAAACTTTTGTATGGGGTGCCTAAAATCATCAATCTTAAACTGCTTCATAAGGTGCCCAAATCCTCTTATGTGGGAGAAAAACCATATTTGCAAAAGTTCAGGGAGGGCACGTATAGTCTTTTCCTCATTTTGTTTGAAACGGGTTAATGATAAAAATGTTTCGGCTAAAACCATATTGACATAATTCAACCCGTCGCAAACACGATTAACCACCCATGAAATTGAAGGATTAATGGCATTTTTTCGATAAGGAAAAACGATTAGCCCAAAAAATGCTAACATAAAAATCCTGGCTTTTGAAATCATTGATTGGTTTGCAAAACACTTTTCTAAGAATGAAAATGGACATGCAAAGCAATTGGCTTTGACAACTTTCCTTACTCCTTCGGCTTCGATTTGTAAAAACTGTGATAATTCAGAAATAGAATCTATACCGATAGGCGGTCTAACAAGTTGCCTTTCCAGGGGCATTCCGATGGCAACACTATATTCTTCAAGTGTTGGAGTCAATTCAAACTTACCAAATATGAAGGTGGAAGTTTGTGGACACCAGAAATGAGGGAGTGCCTGAATCACACCAGAGTGGACGTTGATCTCTAACAGTGGAAGAAGTCGGGCTATCATGGCTTTCACATATCTCTGACCATCTTGATCCAACTGATCCAACCACCTCTTGAGCTCTTTTTTTGGAGTGGAAATGAATTGTGCATCGGTTTTCCCCATTGCATATAAAACAAGACCGACGACGAAACCTAATTGTCATGGACCGACAAAATAAAGTAAATAAATTGCGAAAAATTTAAACAACTTACTTTCACTGGCAATGAACGACAATCACATAGATACACGCATGAAAAGTGAGGCTCGATTTCTACCTAGACGGCTTAACAAGGTGGAGCTAAGAGGATGGTCTGACCGTTGCAGTCTCGCATTAATGTGTCAGATCTCCCTAACTCCGGCTCAGTCAAATGGAATGTCCAATAGTCACGCAGTCTCGCGGATATGGACAAACACATTCGACACCATGAAAGAAATTTCGGGGAAGAGAAGGTCAACCTCTACATAGCAATCTCGCTTTAGAGGAAGTATCCTTCTCAACACCATCCTAGAAGTTCTATCGCAGTCCAGGTCCGACCGCAGGTTGTGTGTGCAAATAGTGTGGTGCTAAAGCAATAAAGCATACACAACAGTTTAAATGCAAACAACACTTCTATAGTTTTAATTCAAACATTCATCCCTAACTCCAACCTGCAAGACAGGGGTTAGCAAAGACTACTCCCCTTATATCTCCCATCTGCAAAAACATTTAACACCTTAACGAATGTTAGGGACATACTTGGGATCCTCGCTGCCAAACAAAAACTTTTTTTTTTTTAAAAAAAAGAAAAATTGGCCTAAGTCCACTAAGTGTTTTAACACAAGTCCCCAGCGGAGTCGCAGAGCTGTCGGGACCTAATTTTTCGGGTTCACCACCTAAAACTAGGTTAATGGATTACTAAGTCTTTAAGCTTAGCTCGGGCTCTCCCAAGCCCATACCAATTCGCGACTTAGGTTTGAATTCTTAACATGCAAATGATTTTCAATCAGGAGTCGCCACTAATCTATTTTTGATGGGTCAATTAGAAACCCAAGTAAAGTAATGGGAGATTTACTTTACTCCTACGAACCGAGATTCATGAGTTCGGGGACTTGGTTACACCCAGTTATCCTAGTGCCCTTTCGGTACCTTTTTATTTCATTTTAAAAAAAATGTTTGGCAATTGAATTGATTTTAATTTAACTTCCTAACATGTGAGGTGATCATAC
Source organism: Eucalyptus polyanthemos subsp. polyanthemos (assembly GCA_017140185.1). Lineage (NCBI taxonomy): Eukaryota > Viridiplantae > Streptophyta > Magnoliopsida > Myrtales > Myrtaceae > Eucalyptus > Eucalyptus polyanthemos. Next base: position 60,762,445 of record CM029459.1, on the reverse strand, counting down.
GTGTGCGCATACCATTAATTTAACACTCAGGAAAGCAATTAAATAATTCAATACTTATCTCAAAGTAACGAAAGCAAGCATCTGCAGTGTTAAATTAAAATCCATATCGACAACCCTAGATATGATTTCTAATTAACACACAATTATCCAATTTTTGTTTTCACTTTTCTTAATGAAATTCATGCAATGCATGCTAATAATCTAATATGACATGGCAGTATGACCTAAACTATATGACATGAAGAAATGCAATAATTAAATGCAATCTAAATGACTTAATTCTAATGACATACAATGCGATGCAATGACATACAAAATTATTTAAACTAAAATGACACGCAACATACAATTTAGTATGCAGGTCATATGTCATGCGACATTTATTAAATGACTTAGTCTAATAATGAGGAAGTTCTAATTAAATGAACCTAATAAAAACTAAATGACATGCATTTGATATTTCTATGCAAAAATGATTTAGCTAGATTAAAATTCTATCTAATTTAACTAAGGATCAAATCACATTAAATCCTAATTTACTAAGATGTTATCTTAATCTAACATGCAATTTATCTAATATGCAATGACGTGCAAAAAATGTCCTAATATAACATGATATATGTATGATGATTTTTTGTGTTTTTTTTATTAATTTCGAAATTAAAATTTCTATGTATTTAAAAATGCAACTTAAATTAAACAGAAACTAAAAATCCTAAATGAATGCATTTTTTTTTAGTTTTTTTGGTTTTTTTATATTTTCCGAACTGAAATCCCTATCCTAGATATGCCAGATAACAAAAAATATTCCAAAACAAACTAAATCCTAATTCAAATATTTTTTAGATTTTTTAGTGGCTTTTCAACTAGACATTAAATCTAAACAATCAAGATATTCAATCAAATAAAGGATCAAAATAATCGAAAAAATAACCTGTTGTCTCACAGGTGAAATTAACGATTATCCTAACCCTAATTATCTGATCCGAATTCTTACGGATCAAATTAATAATTATATTGATTCAGTACTTAAAAACTATCAACAAACCCCAAAAATTAATGTAATTAAAAAAATAACCCGACATCTTACGGGTCAAATTAATAATTACAATAAGTTTAGGGATAACTCTTGTGGATAATGCCTACAAGATTCATAAAGTAAACATTGAGATCCAATTAAATAACTAAACTAAAGAATATAAAAAAAATAAAGTAAAATAAATGAAAAAGAAAGAACTACCTAATCAGATTTTCTTTTCTTTTTGCTTTTGTTTTTCTCTGTTTTTTTTCTTCTTTTCTAGGCACCGCTCGTGGATCTCCAAGGGGGGAACCGGCGAATCGGCTCGGCAAAGGAGGCTCCGGCCAAGATGAACCGGCGGCGGCAAAAACACCGGAGCGGAGCTAGGGAAGCTCGGGTCCGGACGGGCACGGCCGGCGTTGGGTGGATTGGCGTCGGTGCTTGGCGGTGTGGGCACGGCAGGCTTGGGCGTCGCGAGTCGTTGGTGGGGGACGAGCACGACGATGATGCGATGTGGAACTTCACGGGCGTCACGGATGGGGGACCTAATTGTTGCGGGTCAGCACGGGCTGAGCGGGGCGGCATTGGGCAGATCTGGTTCGGGTCCGGCCGTGGCGAGCTTTGGCGGGCATGGAGGGTGCGGTCGAGGTGGGTCGCGGACGTCAACGAGGGGTGCGGTCGTCGGGGCTCGCGGACGGAGATCGGCGGCTACGTCGGCGCGGGGAAGACGGCTTGGCTATGGCACGGCTCGGGCCTGCTCGTGAAGGGTGGAGCTTCGGTTTGTCGAGGATGGAGCAGCAAAGTGAACGCAGCAAGGAAGACCATGAACAGTGAGGGTCAAATCACCCCCACCTTTTTCTTTTTTGCCTTTACGCTGCTTTTTCTCTTTTTCACTAGTCTCTCTCACGTCACTCTACTTTTCCTTCTCCCTGCAGTTGTCAGGAAAAAAAGAAAAAAAAAACTCTCTCTCTCTTTGCTGGAGATGAACGAAAAGAAAGTCTCCTTTTTACTTCGACGAAGAGAAAAAAAACCTAGAAAGAGAACCTCCCCGAGTGAACTCCGTACATATCCTTTTATAGGCGAAACAAAACGTGATCTTTTTTGTTAATATCTTCATCTCACGAATATTGCTTATAACCTCTTGATCACAAAAAATCCCTATCTCACGAATATTCACCCCGATTTCATCATCTATTGATAAAAATAAGATTACAATGCGATTTTCTTAATTTTTGAAAAATATCATAATATCGCATCAAATCTTAATTTTTTTGATAAGATAATTAATTAAGCATAACGACGGGCTTGTATTAATTTTCTCCTTTCGTGGGCCTAGCCCGGCCCACCGAACTAGAGCTCTAAAATATTCATTCGAGCCCATCCACCACCAATCCTAAAAATAAAAATAAAATAAGTAAAAAAAATGTAAAACATGTAAATTAAAAAATAAATGCACTTAAAAAAAATATATATGCTATGCAATTGAATAATAATATTTTTTCTTATGGGTTAAAAATTAATCCCTAATTTTTATGCAATAAATGACTAAATGGGCTGCCCAAAATTTAGGTGTCAACACATCTCTTGCCTTTGCAAAAATAGGAGAGTGCTTGAACTAATGAGACCAAAGACTTCAGACTCTCTTCAAGCTTTAAAACAATAGGTTCATTCCGCCTTTCTATTCTTCGTAGGATCGCCTGACTACTATGGCATAGGTAGGTATCATTCGTCTCAAAATCAAATGGAATATAGATAGAGAATTTCCATTGCAAAAAAGAAAAGGACATTCACTGTTTTTCTAGAAACAAGCACAAAAAATGGAAATTGAAGAAACAAGTTTTCCACAAAGTTTGCAAAAATCTTCTTTATCCTTAAATTGTCCATCCACTCGATGGATCACTCCTTTCGAATCAAAATTCTCGATGGAGATTAATCCATCCAGATGATCTCAGCGAAAATGAAAGGCGATGTTACTCATTCCAAGCGAGAAACACTTACGATGAGGAAAGGCAACCCATTTCCAAACATGTCCTTTAAGCACTATGGGATTTGAGCGAAAAAGAAAACCCATGTTGTTTAAGGTCAATGAATTCATTCGCAAGTGGCACATAGATCAAGATGATAAGAGGCATTTCTTTCCTCTATCATACACACCACATGTGACAATAGTTAGCCCATTTGAGCCTTTTAATGGAAGAATTTTCTACAAAATACCCCTGTCAAGAATCACCTCACAATGGGGCAATTATGGAGGTTTGGGTTGACATTATTTTGAGAGGAAAGATGAGAAAGACTTCTTTGCTCTCACTTGCATGAATCTTTCGTGGTAACTTCAGATGAATTCTTATGGAAACTTGAAGTATCTTGAGGTGAGGAAGAGCATTCATTTCTCTACCCAAACACAGATACCCATTGCTTAAACCATATTGAGCCTAACTATTCATTTCTAAAACTCGAGTGGTGATTATCTCCCCACATTGGGGGCAGGGCACATGATTTATCGATGCAATTGGTGTTTACATGAGAATATGAAAGGCATCTCGAAAGTCCCAAGAGCTCAAAAGTTCAAAAGAGCAAAAGTCAAGTGAAATTAAGGGGTATGAAAAAGTAGTGTGCCTAGTAAAAGTAAGGCCAATGCCCAAAAAAAAAAAAAGGAGAGAGAGAGAGTAAAAGAAAAACAATTGCATCAAGAGGAATATCTCTGTGAAAGCAAAAATGGAAAAAAAAAAAAAAGCCTGCGTTGAAAAAAAATCATTGTAAATGCAAAAGTCATTATGCGAAGATGATTAGTCAAAGGACTTTCGAGACAATTTGAATTTTAAAATTCGAGTGCTTAAAAAAAAGGATGATATGGTAATGATGCCAAGATAATCACCAACTCTCAACTACCCCTTGGACAAAAAGTTCTAAGCCTTTTGAGCTAAGCCTTTTGAACCTTCCCCCGAATCAACCTTACAACCCATTTCTAAAATCTCTTCAGATTAGGATGATTCAAAGTGGAAATAAGGACTTCCCAAAGAAGATGCCACTCAAAGAAGTGATAGCAAGGTTGTCTTATCTCATCTTAAGGTTTCTTGACTTGTAAACCTAGCGAAGATGTTGATCGATGATTAATTCATTTTGTAGCCAATGATGCTTATCCATTGCTAAAACCATGACCAAACCTGCACTACGGTCCTTCTAAAGGACCTTTTAGATTGGTCAGTGTGTACTTATTGCGAATGATTCAAAGCCTTGCACACTGGAAGAGTGAGATTGAGTGATCAGTTTATTTCCCACATGAATAGATGGGATCAAATAGCCCTTTTCTTGAGAATATGTGAGAAGCCCTTTCTGACTAGGTGTCCTTGCTCGGCATACTTAACAAACCTTTCTCATGAGTCAAGGTCATTTTGACAAGGACTTTTCTCCCAAGAGAATTTGACGATTAATGATATCATCCGAGCATGATGATAGTTTTGTGAGTTTGTCAAGTGGTCGGAATTAGTTTGATTTGTTTATGCAATCATTGCCTTCTCATTACCGATACACTTTTGATATTGTGTTTGATAACATGGGTTGGAATTAATCTTATCTAGTATGCTTTCACTACTAGAATACTTATTATAATGAATTCTATTTGATGTGCAGTACCCATTTCAAAATATTATTGAATGATAGGTTTCTTTAGTGAAACCACACAATTCTAAAGGGTTCATGAGTTAGACTTAAACCATACATTTTCAAGAGGTTTTTGATTATCCTTAAACCTTGCAATTTCAAAGGGTTCATGGGTTAGCCTTAAACTATGCATTTTCAAGAGGTTCTTGGTTATCCTTAAACCTTGCAATTCACAAGGTTAGTGGGTTAGCCTTAAACAATGCATTTTCGAGCGGTTCTTGGTCATCCTTAAACCTTGCAATTCTAAAGGGTTCATGGGTTAGCCTTAAATCATGCATTTTCAAGAGGTTCTTGGTCATCCTTAAATCTCGCAATTCTAAAAGGTTCATGGGTTAGCCTTAAATCATGCATTTTCAAGAGTTTCTTGGTTATCCTTCAACGTTGCAATTCTAAAGGGTTCATGGGTTAGCTTTCAACCATGCGTTTTCAAGAGGTTCTTGATTATTCTTAAACCTTGCAATTCACATGATTAGTGGCACTGCCTTAAACCACACGGTTAATGGGTCTGCCTTAAACCACATGGTTTGTGAGACCACTTTAAACCACAAGATTAGTGGGATTGCCTTAAACCACACGTTTAGTGGAACTACCTTAAACCACACAATTAATGGGTCTATCTTAAACTACATGGTTAGTGGGACTGCCTTAAACCACACAATTTGTGGGACTACCTTAAACCACACGCATAGTGGGTCTGCCTTAAACCAGAAGGTTAGTGGGTATATCTTAAACCACACGGTTAGTGAGACTGCATTAAATCACACGGTTAGTGGGACTGCCTTAAACCACACAGTTTGTGGGTCTGTCTTAAACCACACGGATAGTGGAACTACCTTAAACCACACGGTTTGTGGGACTCTCTTAAACCACATGATTAGTGGGTCTATAAACCACATGGTCAGTGGGACTGCCTTAAACCACATGATTGGTGAGACTACCTTAAATCACAATGTTAGTGGGACTGCCTTAAACCACACGGTTAGTGGGATTGCCTTAAACTGCACAGTTAGTGGGACTACCTTAAACCACAAGGTTAGTGAAATTGTGTCGGACTACCTTCAACTACATGGTTGGTGGGATTGCCTTAAACCACACGGTTAGTGGGACTACCTTAAACCACACCATTAGTGGGACTGCCTTAGACCGCATGATTAGTGGGACTGCCTTAAACCACAAGGTTAGTAGGACTGCTTTAAACCGCACGGTTAGTGGGACTCCCTTAAACCACACGGTTAGTGGGACTGCCTTAAATCACACGGTTAGTGGGACTGCCTTAAATCACACGGTTAATGGGACTGCCTTACACCACATGGTTAATGGGATTGCCTTAAACCACAAGGTCAGTGGATCTACCTTAAACCATACGGTTAATGGGACTGCCTTAAACCACATAGTTAGTGGGACTGCCTTAAACCACAATGTTAATGGATTTGTTTTAAACAACACGGTTAGTGGGACTGCCTTAAGCCACAAGGTTCGTGGGATTGCCTTAAACCACAATATTAGTGTGACTGCTTTAAACCATACGGTTAATGGGATTGCCTTAAACTATACGGTTAGTGGGATTGCCTTAAACCACACGATTTGTGGGACTGTCTTAAACCACAATGTTAGTGGGACTTCCTTAAACCACACGGTTAGTGGGACTGCCTTAAACCACACGTTTGGTGGGATTGCCTTAAACCACACGGTTAATGGGACTGCCTTAAATCACACAGTTAGTGAAACTGTGTGGGACTTCCTTAAACTACATGGTTAGTGGGATTGCCTTAAACCACATAGTTAGTGGGACTGCCTTAAGCCACACGGTTAGTGGGACTGCCTTAAACTACAAGGTTTGTGGGATTGCCTTATACCACAAGATTAATGTGATTGCTCTAAACCACACGGTTAATGGGATTGTCTTAAACTATACGGTTAGTGGGATTGCGTTAAACCACACGATTTGTGGGACTATCTTAAACCACAAGGTTAGTGGGACTGCCTTAAAGTACACAGTTAGTGGGATTGCCTTAAACCACACGATTAGTGGGACTGCCTTAAATCACACAGTTAGTGAAACTGTGTGGGACTGCCTTAAACTACATGGTTAGTGGGATTGCCTTAAACCACACAGTTAGTAGGACTGCCTTAAGCCACACGGTTAGTGGAACTGCATTAAACCACACCATTAGTGGGAGTGCCTTAAACCACATGATTGGTGGGATTGTCTTAAACCATAAGGTTAGTAGGACTGCCTTAAACCACACGGTTAGTGGGACTATCTGAAACCACACTATTAGTGGGACTCCCTTAAATCACACGGTTAGTGAGACTGCCTTAAACCATACGGTTAATGGGATTGCCTTAAATCACAAGGTCAGTGGATCTGCCTGCCTTAAACAATACGGTTAGTGTGACTGCCTTAAACCACAATGTTAGTGGATTTCCTTTAAACTACACGGTTAGTGGGACTACCTTAAACCACAAGGTTCGTGGGATTGCCTTAAACCACAAGATTAGTGTGACTACTTTAAACCGCACGATTAGTGGGATTGCCTTAAACTATACGGTTAGTGGAATTGCCTTAAACCACACGGTTTGTGGGACTGTCTTAAACCACAAGGTTAGTGAGACTGCCTTAAACCAGACGGTTAGTGGGACTACCTTAAACCACACGGCTAGTGGAATTGCCTTAAACCACACGGATAGTGGGACTGCCTTAAACCACACGGTTAGTGAAACCGTGTGGGACTGCCTTAAACCACACGGTTAGTGAAACGGTGTGGGACTGCCTTAAACTACATGGTTAGTGGGATTGCCTTAAACCACACAGTTAGTGGGACTACCTGAAGCCACACGGTTAGTGGGACTACCTTAAACCACACCATTAGTGGGACTGCCTTAAATCACATGATTAGTGGGACTGCCTTAAACCATAAGGGTAGTAGGACTGCCTTAAATCATATGGTTAGTGGGACTATCTTAAACCACACGGTTAGTGGGACTCCCTTAAGACACACGGTTAGTGGGACTGCCTTAAACCACACCGTTAATGGGATTGCCTTAAACCACAAGGTCAATGGATTTGCCTTAAACCACACGGTTAGTGGGATTGCCTTAAACCACACGGTTAGTGGGACTGCTTTAAACCACAAGGTTCGTGGGATTGCCTTAAACCACAAGATTAGTGTGACTGCTTTAAACCACACGGTTAGTGGGATTGCCTTAAACCACACGGTTTGTGGGACTGTCTTAAACCACAAAGTTAGTGGGACTGCCTTAAATCACACGGTTAGTGGGACTGCCTTAAACCACACGGTTAGTGGGACTGCCTTAAACTAGAAGGTTTGTCGGATTGCCTTAAACCACAAGGTTAGTGGAACTACCTTAAATCACACGGTTAGTGGGACTTCCTTAAACGACAAGGTTCGTGGGACTGCCTGAAATCACAAGGTTAGTGGGACTGCCTTAAACCACAAGATTAGTGAGTCATCTTTAAACCACAAGGTTTGTGGGTATATCCTTAATTCACACTTTTCAAATTATTCACAGGTACTTGCATTTTCATTTTGCTAGTCATAACAAAAAATAAAATAAAATAAAATTAGGTGTCACATTATTTTTGAAAGAATTCTCTTCGAGCTCCCTTCCAAATAGGGGCAATGGTTAACCTAAAATTTTTGCGAGAAATCATTTTTGAAAAATGGGAACCTGTTTTTCGACAAAAATATTTCATGTCAAATTCTTACATATAGATTATCTAGGTGTTTAGTATAGTTTTTCCTTCTTTTTTTTTTTTTTTAGATGGAAAATGTTTTTCCTTAAAAAAACTAAGAAAATATTAAGAAAATATGAAAAAAATTTAAAAAAATTTAAAAAAAGTTGGAGTTGATGATCTTAATGTGACTAGCTAAGCCGTGGAGGTCAGATTGTAATTAAAACAGCAAATTGGGGCCAAAATGCAATTTCCAAAAGTTGAGGGACCAATTCGCAAATTTTGCAAAATTTTGCCCGAACCCTTAAATCGTCATCTTGGTCCCCAACTGAGTTGAAATTGAACTTGGGTCAGGTCTAACTAATTGAATCGAGCAAAAATGACCAAATTACATTGAATTGGGCATTTTGGGTAAGAAAATGGCTAATTTTGAGAGACTCTCTTGCAAAATTGGGTGGAGACAATTGCAAAAAATGGTTAAGATCTTAAACTACTATACATAAGCTTACTAATTGATCAAAAACTGCAGTCAAATTGATAAATTAAAGCACTCAAACTAGCTATCAAAACCTAACCCACGGTTAAGTCTTTAATTCGGAGCTGCTAAGTAGGCATATTGGTGGCCCCACCATATCCCACTCAGCTGCCCAATTAGCTTGATCTTTGCACGTGATAGAAGACCACTGTTGGTAGTACAAGTGGACAAAAATTGGTCAGGGATAAGCTGCTGAAAGCATAGGAAAATCATAGCAAAGTCTGGACATTCAACAGTTGTAGAAGTTGAAAATTTTGGCTAAGTTAGAAAGTTGTTGAAGTAGCCCTATTGGCATGCTTGGTAGGTGGGCTAAAGACCGACGAAAAATCCCTTAATTTAGGGGATAAGATCACAGAAGCAAGCTCTTTCAGGGAAAAAAAGGGAGGAGAAGAGAAGGGGAGGAGAGAGCTCATGGTCGTCCAACAAAAACACCTCTAAAAGCAACTCAAGAAAGAGTAAACCCAGAAATTTCAGATCAACCTTCAGAGAGAAAAGTGAAATTTTAACAAACTTACAGCCAAAATTAGCCAAAACATTCAACTAGAGAGTGAACCTTTACTCAAAGATCTTTCCCACCATAGGTCGCACGTCCCAAATGGAGATCGGGAAGGCCTCCTAAAGCCCCCCAAAACTGTACCTTCCTAGCAAACCAAGAATACATATGAGGAAAGCAAGTGTTTTTCAGACAATTGAGAGACAAATGAGGAACCCCAAACTAGAATACATATAGTTTGGTTTGGTGTTAGGTTTTCCAACAAAAGAGGTCTTGAAGTCTAATTTTAGAAGTCAACGAAAACCTTCGTTGTCAGTTCTTGTTTTTGTAGATCTCATTTCCAATTTGAAGGAGCCAACTTCCATGTGCCCCCCAAGGATGATTTCTTGGTTTCCTCGGCCAAGAACTACTTGCAAAAGAAATTACGAAGCAAGGTAAGCATCCTAGGTGTATTTTTGTTTGATTTTGAACATGTTTTAATAGTGAAAAATCAAGAGGAAAACTAGCTCGGAAAGCTGATTTCTGAGGCTGAAAATTTTCTCTAAGTGTTTGAAGTCTGTTCAAGAGCCATACATGTTTGACTTGCTACTCCCCTTTGCATGTGATTTCTATCTTCACGAGCTTCATGAATGTTGTATGGGAGTACAAATGATGTTGAGGTCAACTTGGTTTGGTCTCCAAATCATCGTGTGAACTATGAGATCATTTAAAACTTTGGGTAAAAACCAAACCTATCCACATTGATTCATGGCTGGTCAGTGTGGACTTTGCATGTGTGCTTCTTAGAGAGGTCATTTTGACGTGTTCAGCTGGTCATTCTCTATGATGTTTGTGGCATTTGAAAGCTCATGTTATCTATGATGTTTGCGGCATTTGAAAGTTCATGTCATGTACTTTCACTTGGATTAAGTAATGTTTCCCTTAGATCTCGTATGTAATGAGTGTCGGGACTTGAATATGGGCATGCAACCTGTTTCCTTGACTTGGGTTCAAACCCAGATTTGCAAAATCAACTCAAACCCGCATATTTTAGACTGATTTCAACTTAGTTCTTTTGTGTTTTAAGCTATGATTTCTATCTAATCTTGCTCATTGTATGTGGTAGTATAATCTTGATACTTTAGTTCCACGTGAGATTGCTTATGGATTGAGATTGAAGGCCACAAACATGGCCCGAGGAAGCTGGTTTGGGGTGATTTGATACATATCAAGTATTCAACGAAATGCGCAAAAGAAATTTCGATCTTGAAACGGTTGATTTGAGCTCGGTTCTTATTATATTCATGTACTAGGCAGGTCCATATTAGTGTAAACCAACATATGTCGGTATAGGGAATTATTTCTATATTAAAATTTTAGAAAAATAAATAAAAATGATGAATGGTATTAAATTATGATAGTAATGATATCTATGAACTTTTCCTAATTTTAAAAGGTCATTTTCCTAATTTATTGCTATTTTGGTATTTTATAACCATTTTTGTAAATAATCCATTTTGCATAGATTAAAATCATCTAGAGTAATTTCATGCATATTTGAATTCCCATTTCGCTCACGGGGGTCTTGTCCCGGGCGTGGTAAAAATGCCATATAATATTATTTGCTCGACTTGTATCGGGTCTTTCTTTTCCGCATTACTTTCAAGTCCTTTCAATTTCTTGGATGTTTATTTACCGCACCACTTTTCAATAATTTTAGTGTAAATTTCTTTTCAAAATTATGTTATGATTAGTCTAGACATAAAAAAAAAAAAAAAACTACAAAAACATTTGCATGGACACTTAGCGGTTTCATAAAGATTATAATTGGTAATCAAGATTGTGTGGCCATTTAGATTAAAACCTTCCAAGTTAGTGATACCGCAAGGGCACTAATAGAAACATTGGTGTAAACAAGTCCCCGTTCCTAGAAATCTCTGGTTGTGTAGAAATCGAGACAACACTCTCGTGTCTTGATTGGTTTCTAGCTGACCCCAATAGGCTAGTGGTGACTCCTAAAAACACATAAGTTGTGAAGAACTAAAAAACAAAATCCAATGTCACGTGAGGTATGGGCTTGGGAGGGCCCGTGCCTAATCCGGGGCCGTTGGTTCTCCTCTTTAGGCAAATACCCCTAAACCTCTTCCTTTTTCCCCCGGATGGCAAAAGAGAGGTCGTGACAATGAGCTTCTGACAAGATCTCCTCCTTAAGCTCTGCATCGTCAGGTACACACAATCATCCACAAAACTTTAATGTTCCGTTCTCAAAAATCTAGAAATTAGCCTTTTTCCTTTTGGTATCCTTTTGCACAATCTTCTGGATCTTTGGGTCTGTCCTTTGCAACATTTAGATCTTGATCTGCACTTCTGGCTCAATTCTGAGGGTGGCCATAAGATTTGAAAGGTGGCCTACCTCAAATTTGAAAATTGAATCTCAAGCTCTCTCGAGTAAAATCCACTCCTTGATCACCATCTATGCAACTGAAGACTTCCGGCTCAACGCGTCTACAACCTCATTAGCTTGTCCAGGATGATACAAGATCTCATAATCATAATCTTTAAGGAGTTCCATCTAACAACGCTGTCTCATATTCAATTCATTTTGAGAGAATAAATACTTGAGACTTTGATGGTCTGTGAAGATCTGGAATCTTTCTCCGCACAAATAGTGTCTCCAAATCTTCAGAGCGAAGATAATCGCTACGAGTTCTAAGTTATGCGTTGAGTATTTTAGCTCATGAGGTTTAACTGATGGGATGCGTATGCAACAACTCTGCCATGCTACATCAACACGTAACCCAGCCCTTTAAATGATGCATCATTGTAGATCTTGTATCCTTTAGAACTAAACAGAATTGTCAGCACTGGTGTGCTAGTCAATTTCTACTTAAGCTTTTGGAAACTATGCTCGCACTTGCCTGTCCACACGAACTTTTCTTCATTCTTCAATAGTCGAGTTAAGGGCTATGCTAAAGCTAAAAATGCTTCCACGAATCATCTGCAATACCCTGCTAAACCCAAGAAGCTTCTGATCTCTGTCACTGTCGTCGGTCTTGGCCAGTTGATGATTGCTTCGATCTTGGTCAGGTCCACAAAGATTCCTTCACCTGAAATCACGTGACTTAGGAAAGCCACACAAGTTAACCAAAACTCGCACTTACTGAACTTAGCATACAGTTCATGACTTCGCAAAGTCTTAATCACTATCTTTAAGTGCCTTTCGTGCTCCTTGGGACTACAAGAGTACACTAGGATGTTGTCGATGAACATGATCACAAACTATCCAAGTACTCCTTGAACACACAGTTCATCAGATCCATGAAAGTAACTGGAGTGTTCGTCAAACCAAACGGCATTACAGTGCACTCATAATGGCCGTATCGTGTACGAAACGCCGTATTCGGTATGTCCTCCTTTCTGATCCTCAGTTGAGGATATCCCGTCCTCAGGTCGATCTTAGAAAATATCGGCACTCCTTATAGCTGATCAAACAAGTCGTCAATTCTCGGTAGTTGATACTTGTTCTTGATCGTCACCTGATTGAGTTGCCGATAGTCGATGCACAGACACAACGAACCATCTTTCTTTTTTACGAACAGAACTGGTGCTCCCTAAGGTGATGCATTGGGATGTATGAATCTTTTATCCAAAAACTCTTGCATTTGCGCCTTTTGTTCTTTCAACTTTGACAACGCCATCCGGTAAAGAGCCTTAGAGATTGGCTTCATCCCGAGGGCCAACTTAATCACGAACTCAATCTATCTCTGTGGTGGCAAGCCCATCAATTCCTTCGGAAACACATCTAGAGACTCTTGCACCATTGTGATGTCTTCGATCTTTTGCTCCTCAACTGTTGTATCCACGACGATCACCAAGTAACTTTGACAACCCTCGTCTAACAAACGGGTTGCCTCAAACGACGTGACTAAGGTCATTAAGGGTCTTCCTTGACTTCTAATAAACTTGAAGCTCTCACCTGCTAACGGGTTAAACTGAATTGCTTTGCGATAGTAGTCCATCCTAGCTCGTTGCTTGGTGAGCCAGTCCATGCGAATTATTACATCAAAATCATACATGGCTAGGACTATCAAGTTTAACTTCCCCTCTCGCTCACGAATCACTAACTTGCAACCAGGACAACCCACTGTAGCTAAAACTTTATCCTTTAATGGTGTAGATATGCTAACCATTAACTACAACAATATAGGACTCAGCCCTACCAGCTTAACAAACTGCTCAGTTATAAATGAATTAGTAGCTCTAGGGTCAAATAAAGCATAAGCAGCATGGTTGTTTAGTGAGACCATACCTTTGACCACATCAAGCAATTCCTCTGCCTGTCTCCTTGTGACAACATACACTCTTCCTTGAGCTAGAGTTCAGTTCAAACCACCTTGCAGTGCAATCGGTGGCACGTATCCTCGGTTCTGACCCATCGGTGGTGGCGGCAGCAACTGCTGTGGTCCCTTCTACCTTCTGGGACAGTTTTTGGCCAGGTGACCCTGTTGGCCACACTCATAACAAGCACCCGTCATAGAACGGCACGAGGCTGAACCATGTCATCTTCCATAGAAGTGACACCCACCATTCTGTCTTGGCACTGACTTTCCTATCCAACCCTTCATGTTGGGCGGAATAGGATACCTTCCTCCAATCATCGATTTCTTCCCAAACCGATTTCCATCCTTGTTCAAGTTGAACCTAGACCCTGATGCTGCAGCTTGTTCGTTCTAGTATCTCTCTATCAACTGGGCTCATTCATAGAGGTCGTTGTAATCTTTCAAATTGAATGGTACTAGCGGACTCCTTAGTTCTAGTCTAAGCCCAACTTTGATCCTCCTAGCTTGGTCTACCGGATCCTCGATTAGTTTGGGGGCGTACTGCGACAGCTTAGCTAACTTCACTTCGTACTGATCTACTATCGTTGTACCTTGGCAAAGGCATTGGAATTCCACCATCTTCAGTTCTCTGGTACTGTCAGAAAAGTACTTGCTGTTGAAGACTTCGACAAAGGCGTTCCACTCTGGGACCTCACCTTCCGGGAATACCCTGCCTTTGGTGGCCCTCCACTAGGTGCTTGCGTTTCCCTGTATCTAATAGACTGCAAGGACGACCTTCTCTTCCACTGTGCACCTCAGCAGTGCAAAAGCCTTCTCCAAGTCTTGGATCTAGAGGTCTGCAACCTCAAGATCTCCTGCACCTGTGAACCTTGGTGGGTTCAATTTCAGAAACTATTTCACCAGTTTATGCATTGGCCTCTTAGCAACCACATTCCTAGGTGGAACCTCAACAAGTGCGGTAGCAGGTGTGGCAGCAGGTGCGGCATCAGTGGAGGCATTGGAAGCATTAGTGGTGGCTGCGATAGTAGGGGTTGAAGCGGCGGCATTGGCAGCTTGATTCTAGGCCTGTTGCCCTACCACATTTCCCAGTGTCTCTAGCGCTTGCATGATCTCGTTGATTCTTAGATCACCAGGTGCTACTACACCAGCACCAACCGGTGGCAGTGCTACTCCACTTGCGCTGGCCTCAGCCTACATTTTACCATGACCACCTCGGGTACCAACCCTTGTCGGCGTCCTACCCCAAGTCGTTGGTCCAATGGTCCTCTCTCTAGAAGTCATTTGCTCCAGTTCCCAATTCCATACAGAAGTAAAAACTGAGTGATCCCCACAAAATAATCTACCAACCAACTATCAATCACATGCATCGGCATAATTAAAAAGGTCTTTCCTACTAACTATCCCAAGAACCCATCGCACCTTATCACTCCAACTACCAACTAGCTCTGATACCACTTTAAGTGGGGATGTCACGCCCTGATCCTCGAGCACACACACATCCCTCGGTCATTGATAGAATTTACGACGTCCTAGGATGCGTCACTGACCCATTCGTTTTGACTCGGTGGAGTTGCTACACAAAGAGAATGTAGCAGGCTAGTGTGAATGGAAGGGAAAACAGCTTACGATTGAAAGGAAAAATTGGAGGAGGAATCGAGCTTGAGAGGGAAAAAAATGAAAGCAAAAACAGAAGCAAGAGGGGTCGATGAAGCTGGCATGCACAAGAGGCGTGCTTAGTTAGGGAAGCTGAAGGTTGGGGAAGCTGAAGGTTGGGCAAGAAGGGGGCAAGAACCTTGAAAGCCAATGATAAATATCTAATTTCATCATTCTTGGTCCCCAAAAGTCTTCATTCCAATCCCTTGGTCCCCCAAATTCTTTCTTGCAATTAATTTCCCACAAATAACTCAATTTGGACAGCAAAATAGCAACTTTCCTGTCCCATCCGAATTCCTTTCGTTTTTTCTGAAATGTCCGAAATTCAATTTTTCTGAAAAATCCTGGACTCAACGAAATTTCTCTGAAAAACGGGACGACATCCTATAAATGAATTGTGACACGATGGAATTTTCGATTACTGAAACTGGGTTCAATTTCGTGGTTAATTTCAACCAAGCGCGATTTTAGTGTAACTTAACCTATTGGGTAGTTTTTAAGAATTTTTAGCGCATTTGACCCGTGGTCGATTATTTTCGAGCCACATTATACATCTTCGACTCATTGGCAACTCACAGTTATTATAAAAATCTCGAGGTGTTAAATACAAACACAGTGTATAGAAACAACAGTATAATCGGTTTAGTGCCGTTCGACAAGAATCTTGCAATTAGGTGGAATCACCCACACTCTAATCACATACCTCTGTCAAATCGACCTATCTCCAATCTCTAATCGATTTTGATGGTGCCGTATTGACCCTTATCGATTAGCACGGTCGAGCAGTTGATTTCTGGTCGAATTCTCAAGTTTGTCTCGTTAAAATCCCTTAATGGCTTCACCTGATAGATTAGTTATCTCATGAGTGGCCAACTCAAAGAAAAAGGCTATAGGCGCGTCGATGAAAAGCCCAACTTATTCAATGAAAACAAAATCAGAAATTCGAGATGTCATAGTAATGTCTCCTCCTTTTGGATACTACAGACCTAATTTTGGATTTGTTGAAATGTATTTAATAACTCGTTTGACGGCACTGATGTCACGCCCCAAACCTCAAGCGTGTGCCCATCCCTCGGTGGTCGATAAAATTTTTTGACGTTCTGAGAATGCGTCACCGAACCATTCATTTTAATTGTACATGCAGAAGCGAATAACAAATCCCTTGATAGTAAAAAGCATGGGACAGGAAAGCAAGGCAACAATTCACAATAACCACACTTTTATAAACGCAAAGGTTTATATACGAAGGTCAGCCAATAAAAGCCCACTTGAAAAAGGGAGGGTTAACAAGTCAGCTAAGCACACGACTCCCCAAATGAAAACTCCAAAATCTCCTAGGGATTTGGGTTTACCACATCACCATCAGGAGGGATTAGTTGTACCATCGCAGAAAGCAATCTCCAACACCGACATAGGGACCTCAGAATCCTGTAGGAGACCTTCTCTGGGTCCATTTCGCTCGCAACGATACTATGCTTTGAATTGATGGGGTACCCTCCAAGGTAGACCTGCATCGACCCAGATGATGGTTCTCACAAGTTCATAGACCCAAGCTCCTTGGCCCCTAGGAAGAGGAATCTCGGTGAACTGTTCGATGACCCTCTTAGGTTGGCCAAAACATTTCGGAGGAACTACCATCTATAGACCTAAAAATGTTGAGCCCACGACGAAGTGAGACTATGTCTCAGCAAGTTCACCCCTAAACCCTTATTAGGAAGGAAATACACCCAAGGTGGCCTAACCACACAATATAGAGGACTTACCTCTTTTCAGTTCTCTCCTGCACGTCAGCACAATTCAAATACACAATGCATATAATCGATGCACATAACAATTGAAACGCCTCACTCAACTCAATCAATCATGCGTTCCAATTGTTAATCATGGTCCTCAAGGCACGGCTTACTCGATGTTCGGCAGTCTACTAGCATAGCCAGGCATCGTCTCACCCCATTGAGCACGGCAATATCTACAACTAAATGGCATTCCCGAAGAAGTATCGGTCCAGAATCTACTGTGACTAGCTTTCGTTGTCCAGGGGCATCCCATATAAGGGCATCGTCTGGTGTAAGTGCTCGCGATGGGTTCTCATAACCAACACACGACCATTCAATTATGACCAAGACATCGTGCATTGCACTCAAATGTCCCAATTAAGATAATGCACTTGGCTCATTTTCTTCATATTAAAAAAATTCAGGAAAATAGTCATGAGTGGGTATACAATCAGATCGAATCTTAGAAATTGGTATAGTACCTAAAACCATTTTTGGTGTCAAAACCTGACACTTGGTATTTTCTAATTAAAATACCAAATTTCACAATCACCACTCAATTGCACAATCCATCAATCAATTGCACAAATTAACCACATCACTGCAATTAGCATGAAATTCTAACGATCAGCTATCACGGTATAATTTTTGGAAAATAATAAATAATTATATAAATTACTAAATTAATTAAATAATATAAGTTAATTAAAATATAATATAAATAAATTAAATAAATTCCAAATAATTAATTAATACAAATTAATTAATTAAAAGCCTAATTAAGCTTACACTTTGATCTAATTGCCTAATTAGCTTTAATTAATTATCTACTAAACTAATCAAGCCACATAATCTAATTAGCTTATACTAAACTAATCTAACCACATAAACCATACTTAGCCTAATCTAAACAACCCTTAAGCATAATTAACCTCCTAAGTAAGGTTTACGAGTAAACTCACCGGTTTAGTGATCTGGTGAGTTCACGGCGATGGTAACGCCAAAACGGGCGACAAACCTCCTAGCGATGATGCCAAGCGAGGCCGGGAAGGGGCCTAAAGCAGGCCATGAAGTTCTAGATCTTGTTGGAACTTCTGCTTCAGTTTGTTGGTCAAAGAGGCTGAACCAGAGAGGATCAAGGATTGAACGGCAAGGAGGTAGGTGGGGGACAGCAATGGCGAACCACGCGGGCGAGCAGCGGAGGTTCGATGGCTTAGAGGCAGTGAACTACTACTGGACAATGACAGACAGGACGCATGGACAGCAGAGGACACACGGATAGGAGCCACTCGAGCGGGATGGCAGCGGTTGGTGGACGAGCGGGCTCAAGCAGTGTGCGATGCTCGACGAGCGGCCAGGCTACTCGGGACAGCGGCGATGTGGCTTGGCTTCGTTGGATGGGGGATCGGGACGACGAAGACGGGCAGAAGTATGAGTAGGGAGATGCAAACGACAGCCATGGCGGGCGAGCGACCAGTGGCTCGCAGGTGAGTGGGCGTGGCTTCGGCTGGCAACGACGACATGGACGGGAGGTAAGGCTACTCCATAGACTTGTTGCTGGTCTCCTCTATTTCTCTTGAGCTCCCAACACTTCACTAATGGAGAAAGCAGCAACAAGGAGGGAGAAGAAGGAGTGTTCAGCTAAAAAGGAGGGGACAAGGGTGTTCAATGCCTCTCCCAAGTTCCCAAACACTTGAGTGTTGCCCCCACTTGCTCAGCCCTTGTCCATAGCCACTTATCTCTCCTTAACCTTCCTTAGGAAGCTTCCTATCATGGCTGAAATGTTGCACCCCCCCTAGGCTACGAATTTTGTGACATTTGGCCATTAAAGTCTTCAATTCCTCTTCAAATTAAGCCAATTGAAGCCCCAAAAATTCCAGCCAATGTACCCACATCAAATCCACATTTTTCCTTGCCAATTAATCCATCTTGGATGCCAAAAGTGTGCTCGAAACAATCCTCTAATTTTCCCGGTCAAATTCCATCAATTCTTGATTTTTTGCCAAAAATCCGAACTTACCGAAAAATCTTCGGAGGATGAATAGACATTTTTAAAATAAATTGAGACATACCACAGCTTTCAATTTTTGAAATGTAGTTCAATTTCATGGTTAATTTCAATCGGACACGATTTCAGCGTGACCTAATTTATCGGGTAGCTTTTTGGAAATTTTAACACAATTAACCTGTGGTCGAGTATTTTCGATCCACAATGTGCATCTTCAACTCATAAGCAACTCTCTGTTGTCGTAAAAATCTCAAGATCTCAAATACAGGCACAGGGTACCAAAACGACAAACAACTCGATCTAGTGTTGATCGACAAGAATTTGCAATTAGACTTAATCACATGGCTCTATCGAACCGACCTATCTCCGGTCTCTAATCGATTTTTAACTGTGCCATAATGACTTTTGCAGATTAGTATGGTCGAGCAGTCGATTTCTGGTTGAATTCTCAAATCAATCGCGTTCATATTCCTCAACGGCTTCAGCAAATAAGCTAGTTTATCTCGTGAGTGGCCAACTCAGAGAAAAGAACTATAGGTGCGCTGATGAAAAGCCCAATTCATTCAATCAAAAACAGACTTGAAAATCAGGCAGTGACAACTAAGATGTGATTCTCTAGGATCAGCTTGGAATCTAGCATACATATACACAATAAATAAAATATCAGGTCGAGAAGCAATAAGATAGAGAGGAGAACCAATCATGCTTTTGTATGTCTTTTGGTCTACTCTGTTTCCATCTTCATCCTTGTCGAGTTTGGAAGAACTTGATGTAGGAGTCTTAGTCTTCTTATAGTTTTCCATCCTAAACTTCTTGATAACATCTCTGGCATATTTCTCTTGGTAGATGAAAGTTTCTTCCTTTGATTGTCTAATTTGTAAACCTAGAAAGAATCTTAACTCACCCATCATGCTCATTTCGAATTCTTCTTGCATAGACTTTGAATTTTTTTTGCATAAACTTTCATTAGAAAACTCAAATATTATATCATCTACATATATTTGAACAAGTATAAAGTCTTTTTCTTCCTTTTTGATAAACAAAATTGTGTCGACCATTCCTTTTTTGAAATCATTACTTACCAGAAATTTACTCAGTCTCTCATACCAAGCTCGAGGTGCTTGTTTCAAGCCATATAAAACTTTCTTTAGTCTGTAGACAAAGTCTAGTTTTCTGGGATCTTTGAATCATTGTGGTTGTTCCACATAGACCTCTTCTTGGATGAAACTATTTAGGAATGCACTCTTGACATCCATCTGGAATAATTTGAAATTATGGAAACATGCATATGCAAGTAATAATCTTATAGCTTCTAATCTGCCTATGTCTCATCATAGTCTATTCCTTCCTCTTCCGTATAACCTTTTGTAACAAGTCTTGCTTTGTTTATGGTCACTTTACCCTTTTCATCCGTTTTGTTTCTGAACACCCACTTTGTTCCAATCACAGATTTTCCTTTTGGTTTTGGAACTAATTGTCATACATCATTGATTTTGAATTGTTCGAGTTCTTCATGCATTGCTTCTATCCAACTTTCATCAGTTAAAGCTTCTTCTACTCCAGTTGGTTCTATTTCAAAAATAAGAGCTATAGCACTTCAGTCTCCCTTTACTTTGGATTTGGTACGAATCCATTCTTCTATATTGCCAATAATGAGATCTTTAGGATGACTTGATTTATGCTTCCAGTTATTGTTAAATCTGTCATTACCTACAATGGTTTGTTGAACCTCTGTTTTTGTTGAATATTCTAAATTTTTTATAGCTTGACTATGATCACCAGAAGGATGTGTTTTCTTAGCGGATTTAGACTTCATTAAGTTTGAAACTAGCTCAAACCCTTCGAGTTGAGTTCGGTCTTGTTAGTTCATTACAGCTTCTTGAAACTAGACATTCATTGATTCTTCGACAGTCTGTATATTCTTGTTGAAGACCCTATAAGCTTTGCTTGAAGTAGAATAACCAATCTTTCTTCAAATTTACCGGGCCGATCATTTCCATTCTTCAAAATAAAGCACTTGCAACCAAATACATGAAAATAAGAAATATTTGGCTTTTTCCCTTTGTAAAATTCATAGGGAGTTTTATTTAGGATGGACATTAGAAATACTCTGTTAATTATATAACAAGCAATGGAAACTATTTCTACCTAAAAACAAGAAGAGACTCTACTTTTAATTAGTAAAGTTCTAGCCATCTCCTGTAAAGACCAATTTTTCCTTTTTATAACTCCGTTTTGTTCTAGAGTGTAAGGAGAGGAGAAAACATGCTGAAGACCATTTTCATCACAAAAATTTGTAAAGTATTGATTTTCAAATTCTTCTCCATGATCAGTCTTAATACTCGAAATGGCATAACCTTTCTCATTCTTAACCTTTTTAGCAAATTTTGAAAAATATGAGAAGGTTTCTGCTTTATTTACCAAGAAGAAAACTCAAGTAAATCTTGAATAGTTGTCTCCAACTACCAAATGGTACTTCTTACCAACAATGCTTTGAGTGCTAGTTGATCCAAAGAGATCCATGTGAAGAAGCTACAAGACGCAATTAATGGATACTTGATTTATAGATTTAAATGAGCTTCTGATCTGTTTTCCCAAGATACATGGAGTACATAATTCAGACTTCTGGTACATCATTATGGGGAGACTGTGAACTAGTTTCTTAGACGATAGTTTAGCAATCTGTTTCATACTAACATGTTCGAGCTTGCGATGCTAGAGATTTACTTCATCTTGAATTGAGATAAGACATTGAGAACTCTCTGAACTTATGTCCAGAAGATAAATATTGCTATGCCTTCGTCTAGTGAAGGTTTGAGAGAAGTCTCGACTAACTCCAGAACAAGCATCTTCTTGAAAATTGATTATGAATCCTATATCACATAATTGACTTATACTCAAAAGATTGTAGTTCAAGCCTTTCACTAGGAAAACATTATTGATGATCAAACTCTCAATCCTCACTATTCCATGTCCAATAATCTTTCCTTTGCTGTTCCCACCAAATGAAACATTTCCTATTCTTTGTTTTTATAATTTTATGAAACTGCTTGAATCTCTAGTCACATGTCTAGAACAGTCACTACCCAAGTATAACTTACTTTCCTCATAATAGTAATCTGCAGTCAAAAAGAGATCTCAAACTTTCTTTAGTACCTAAATTCTCTTGGGTCTTGAGGAGTTAGTTTTAAAAACAGCTTTTGCCCAATTCTTCTTAACAAGTCTCCAAACTTTAGGATATTTATTCTCAAAATGTTCTGAGCTATCATACTTAAAATATTTAAGAGCACTCCGACCAACAAGTTTTACAAAAACTTTTTGAAAATGATTTTTGTCTAAGTCTCTCTTTGACTTTAGCAAAATCGATCAAAAGAGCACTTTCTTTATTCAAACCCAAACTAGATTTGTTACAATAGGGTATTTGAGCTGAAAGAATTTGTTATAAAGTTTTTGACCCTTTGGAGAACTTTGTAGAAATATCTGAAATCTCATTTTTCAAAATTTCATTTTCCTTTGGGAGAGAATCAAAATTTTCCTTCAAATCACCAAAATTATTTTTCAGACTCTCAAACTTTTCTCTCCAATAATTATCCTGATGTTTGAGTTTTGAATATTCATTCTTTAATTCAAAGATCCTTTTAAGAGAAGATTTGAGGTTTAAGCAAAACTAATATATATACTTAGAAACTTTAATAAGAATTTTTGAATGACTTACCTCAATTTCCTTGTCAGACTATGAGTCTGTGTCAAAGTCAAATTCTGATTCTGAGTCTAATTTTGAGTGAGCCATTAGACAGATATTCACAAACTCCTCTTCATTTTCCTCACATTCTGTGTCACTCTAGGTTTCTGCTTTTAGAGCTTTCTTCTATTTTTCATACTTACTTTTCTTCTTTTTTAGCAATGGACAGTTAGGCTTGATGTGTCCTTTCTTTTTGCACTCAAAGCATATCACATTCTTGCTAGATTCAACATCTTCCATTGATCTTTTCTCGAAATTTTGCTTACTTTGCCTTTTCCAGTTCAATCTTCTTCCTTTTGCTATTCAATTTCCTGAATTTATTTATCATGAGAGGAAGCTCCTCGTCATCCATGTCATCGTCTGTGTCTATATCATCAAAATCAGCATTAGACTTAAGTGCAATTGAATTATTACCTTGTGGATCATCTTCATCATTGATCTATTTCTCCTCATACGATTAAAGAGTGCCTATCAACTCATCAACAGAGAGAGGCATAATTCTCTATGTCTCTCGAATTGATGTTTTCACATGATTTAAATTCTTTGAAAGTCCTCGCAGAAGTTTGTTGACCTTCATTGGGAAAATTTCTATCAATCAATTGAACATATCTCCAATAGACTCTCCAGGCTTCATCTTGAAGGATTCATATTGGCTAAGTAATATATTGTTTTTGTCTCCTTTACATGATATGTTCCTTCATAGGTGACATGAAGTCTATCCCAGACTTCTTTAGTTGTTTCACATGAATAAATTTTGTTATATTCAGCAAGGGACAAAGCACAATATAAAGAATAGATAGCCTTTACATCAAGAGCCCATCTCTTGGTAATTTCTGCTTGGTTGGTTTCCTCAACATCCTTATCTAAGACTTCTTTTCTCTTGTTAGATGTAAAAGTTGCCTTTGAGTTGATTCCTCTTTCTACAGCATCCTATTCTAGAGAATCTTTGGATCTTAGGAATGCCTTTATTTTATTCTTCCACACACTGTATTCTTTTCCATCAAAACAAGGTGGCTTGGTATTGCTCTGCCCCTCCACGAGTCCTAGTGCTAAACAACTAACTATAGAAGATCTTCAACTTAGAAGTAAAACACTTCAATAGATGAGCATAGGGCTTTGATACCAATTGATAAAGCCAATACAAATACCTAGAGGGGGTGAATAGGCGTTTAAAAGAATTTTTGATAAATAAATAAATTAAAATAAATTTCGAACAAAGTTTGAGAACCAAATAGAGTATGATAAATAAGTCACCAAACTTTTGATAAATATTCAGAATCATATAAGAGATGGAATTGATTTTTGCGATACTTAAAAAAATGCAACAAATTTAATTAAAAAGAGTTAAGGGAAGAGAAGATTGCACACGAAATTTATAGTGATTCGACTTAGATGAAGCCTACGTCTATTCTTCCACGGTGACAGCCTTCTGACTAAAATTCACTATAGCATCAATAGAGAAGTACAATTTTTTGAGTGCAAACACTCAATGGAAGATTCATTTTCTCTCACTAAGTCACTCTTCTTGTGATTTTCTCTCTTGAATACAATTTGTAAGGACTGCCGATGAAGAACAAGTGGTTGGAAAGACTTCAAACTTTGGAATTTCAATTTTTCACACCCTATCTCAATTAGACTGAATGACTTCCTTAAATACTCCTCCACGCCTCACTAGCAGTTGGCATTTTCTAGAGAAATTTCTTCCAATCAATCTGTTGGATAGAATCGATTAAGGAAATATTATAATTGTTTGAAGATTGAGATGAAAATCCGTTGATTCTAGTTGCCCATACAATTAGAATCTAGGTTTCCATAAGTAGATACTTCCCAAAAAGAAACTTGCCTTCAAGATTGATTTCATCAATTTGCGATTGATTCCATCAATGTTAAGTGAGATTCTTCGCCAAAAAGCTAGATATTGAAAAGTAAATTCCTACTGCATTCATTCTAAATCCTTGTCACAAGATCAATAAATTTGAGTCTAATTTTATCTTTGTTCTGAACTCGGTTTCAGTCTGGATTACGTTAGAGTGGGAAAGACTTCTGGAATGAATAGACTTTGGCAAGAGTCTGCAATGTAACTTCAGAAGTATACTATTCTTTAAAATAAGAATAAGAACTAGAAAGTTTTATCAACTTCAAAACTTGGTAGGAGTTTTCTCAACAACATCCAATCTCCCTTTTCAAGATGTATCATCCGTGTGGATACATATCATGACACCTTCAGTAGTCACGAAAGGTACAAGCTTGGGAGAGCTTATGACCGTGATTGAGCAAACTCACATGGTCAATCCCGAAAGATGAAGTGATGACATCTTTTGTGACATGTACTGTGAGGAAATAGCCATGGTCAAGTAACCTTAAAACCGAACCTTTCCTCCCACACTTCGCAGAGGGGCCAAGGAGGTCAGGTGACAACAAGATGATTTAGCTAATGTTCCTTTAACTCAAACAGAACAAGCCACTAATGTTGATGTTATTCTCACTGAAGATCAATAAACCATTGAAGATCAAGAAGTTGATCCCCCACAGAAAATAACATCTATTTAGGTGGAGCACAAACAAGTAGATGCATCAGTAGATCCTAAAGAATCTCTAACTGCAAACATACCAGTAGATAGCACTGAAATTTGTATGGAAATAGCTAATGATCTTCCAAATGTTCCAGACTATACCGATGATGTTAATGCCACTGCTACTGATGATCCACAAATTCCTATTGCAATTGATAGCATGACCTCTCCTACTAGCAAGCAAACTCAACCTGATCTACTTCTGACCTTAATGCTGACAAAGATGTGTAGGAGAAAGGAAAATGAGTTGACAGCATGCAAGGGTAACTTGAAGCTAACAAATAAAGAAGAGAGGATGTTTGAATGGTTATAGAACTTGGGGTTGAGGTAAATCCTGATAATGTACCTGTGATTGATAATACTGAAGACAAGTTGCTCCTCAAGACCTTGCTCAGCATTAAGGAAAATAATACTGCTATGGCTCAAGAACTAAAAAATCTTAAGCCACACTTTGGGCATCGGATACAAGTGACAGATTTGAGGTTGAAATGTATTGAGTGCACTATGGAGAATATGCAGTATTATGTTCTAATTCAACTGCTTCCTGAAGCTAGACCTCTTTTTCCCATTCCAAACCCAGATCCAAACCAGCTATCTTCTTCAAAATAACTTTGTTCGCGTGTGTTATTTTATCTAAGTTTGGATTGGTTTTTTAACTTCAATATGGTCTGTAATGTTTGCACCTTGGATTGACTTTCGTACAATGGTTGCTTTATAATAGTTTGGTTTGTCTAATATTTTTGGCTGCTGACAAATAGGGGGAGAAAGATAACCTAGGAGAGCTTGTAGATTCTTTATATTATTGCACTAACAATTGTATCTGCAGGATATTTTAAGTCTCTAAGCACGGAAAAACTGACAAGAATGATTATAGAAAATTCTTTATTCCTCATCCTTTTAAATTCATAGCATTATCTATAAAAATATTGCTAAAATTTTTTCAATCAATATTCCTATAGCTTGACTGCACCTCATTTAAAATTTGGCTTCAAATAGAGCTATCCAATTTTAAATACTTTTAATTCATAAAAGTTCCACACGGAAAGTTTTGTCACCATAAAAAATGGGAAGATTGTTGAGGAAATTCTCTAAGTAATTTTGAAGATTGACAAAACTTATCCGTGGCAAAGACTTTGATTCTGATTATAAGTATTTTTCAAATGGAAAGTCTAAGTGGATATGATCAAACGATATCAATTAGAACCAAAGTTGTGCCTTAATTGTTTCCTTCATTATATGTTTTGTCAAATAGCTAGGAAGGAGACAATATACTCATGCAACGACTAGTGGCAATTGGTTTAATTTCCTACCTTATATAATGGAGTTCCAAAGGAAAATTTTCCAAAATATCTCTTGGAGATTTGGACTTCCTAAAGTGTTAGACTTGATGCAAAACATTCTTTCTAATTTAAAGCTCTCGACTTATGGAAACCCAAATTGCTATATGAGCGGCATAATCTACAAGAAGCTTCATCCTCAACGACCTTAAAGTAATTAGATCTTCTAAGCGAGATCTAGGCCAATTGGTAGATTGGCTAGACAATCCTCCTGGAGATATGTCCAGTAGTCAGCTTGGATAGGGAGGAGTATAAAAGGAGGTCTCGAAACTGAAAAGAACAACGCAACATGAGAGAATGGAAGCTTATAATTCCAAAGTCCGAAAAGTGTTTTCCAATCAAATATATTTGTCTTTGTGGGTAACATTGTGTAATCATTTATAGGTTGAGAGTGTTTAAGGAGTTATTCACATGAGCTTGAGTATTCATTGCTCAGATTGTGTAATCTCTTATTGGTTCTTAATAGTGGAATCCAACCAATAAGCTATCAACGCGAGAGAGTGAATGTAGGCTTGCAAAAGCCAAACCACTATAATTTTTTGTGTGCAATTATCTATCCCTTATTCTCTTTAGTTTAATTGTGATAGAATTGCACATCAGTAAGATTTGACAATTACACCCTCTGTCACCAGAAGTTGTATCTTCAAAATATTAGTTTAATTTTTTTTTTTTAATTTTCACAACATCACCTATTCACCCCTCTTTAGGTGATAGATCTAGTCATAACAACTCCAACTTGGGAGACCCTTGTTTTATAATTTTCTGATGATGACCTAGAGAGAACAAGAGCCACCTACTCTACATGGGGCATTAAAAGATCGTTTGCGTTTCCGATCAACGCCCCCCCCCCCCCCCCCCCAAACAAACCCCGGGGGATTGCTTTCCTTGGGGGTCTTTGTCCTTTTATACCATCCATCGCCATGCATATTTTTCAGATTGTCTGAATCTTCAACATCATTTTTCTAACTTAATTTATTGCCACCAATTATTTTTATATTTGAGTACTGATGCCTATCTTCTTTCAAAATGCAAAGTCAACGAGTTATTATTTCAGGCAAAAAAAAGGTAAAACCTGGTGTATTCACAAAGAGAGCTGTAATACGTAGAGAAACAATGTGATTTGTTGGTTTAAACATGAACTGAGAGGCTGACCGGAAGAGGGATTGACATGATTGTAGGTTAAGATAGACAATATAAAATTGTGATGTAAATGGCCTTTCTCCGATTGGATAATGGAGGTAGATTTATATTGATGCCTCAAAATTAATTTAGGATTTAAGGGGGGATTCTTTCGTCTCTTGGGAGACGATCCACCATTCTAAAAGCGTCACACCTCCAACACAAATTAAGGTAGCTCATAAATAGTTCAAAGGTTTCTAATGAATGATCGGGATTTGTCTTTTTTGTGATCCTAACGGTCAGTGACCCCCGAGAGTTTGATTCTCGAGGATTTGGAGAAGTGTCCTGAGATTTAATTGCCTGATATGGCAAAGAAAGATGAATTGGATTCGAAAAAGAAGGGTTGAAGGAAAGGAGTACCAGGGAGTAATCTAGAATAGTCATTCATTTGAAAATGGCCCTAATATTTATCAAACCGAAGTACATTTTGCTTAAATATTTGTTATTGGGTTGATTACACAGACGAAACTCATCAGTTAAACTACTAAAGTTGTTTATTTTTTTTATTGTCACGTCTTGAGTGTATCACTAGTTGTTCAATTTACTTAGATATAATTCGTTTTGGAACATGGATCATGTTGCTTGGAAAAGAAAAAAACATCCGTACTAACATAATATAAAGGACGAGATATCATATACATATTGTTAATTGATCTGTTCGATTTCATATACGTATCGAGCAAATTTGATCTTATTTGGTCGCTAGATGGTTATCAATTATGTCAAAGATAACGTTTATATGGGGACCCATCAATGTGCTACAACTTATGTGAAAGATGTGATTGGGTTTGGGTTTTGGGTAGACTTGAAGAGCAATCTCCATTGGATCTAGGAGAGTTAATATTGCAATTGCTTAATTTTTCCCAGCTCGTGCTCATAAGTGATGACTTTAATGGTCACTAAATGGGTTTTGTCAAAGCCTTAAGACAGACAAAGTTCTACTTTTTCTCCTGAGGGTGGGGCTATTAGAGATTAGGTAATAGCTTGAATTTTTCCCCGTGGTGGGCTCAACTTATAATAGAATGGTCGAGGTCATCGAAATAGGCTTTAAGCTTCATTCCAAGCACCTCTTCTTTCTCGGGCTGGGGTAATCGTTCGGCCTGTGCTTTGAAGTTCAGCTTTGGATTGTAATGCACTCGAATTTAAGTTATATGAAGATTATTGTATTGCTGACTCACTCTTGTGTTTGTGCCCTTGTCATATCAAGTGATTTCTCGGGTGAACGCATGCAGTGGAAGCACAAGAAGGCCAGCGCACGTCGACAACAAGAATTATGATGTGATTCGAGACCTCTTATTCTGATGTCATGAGAGATTTTGCGGGATAATTATTGATCATTCTAAAAATGTAAATTGTCAAATAAAGATATAATTTTGACATTTCCGTATGTTAACGACTCATTTTTGGCATGTGTAGTAATGCCAGCAAACCACGCGTCAATGTACATGACTCAATTGGAGACAAGATTATATGCGCAACCACACTATTTTTTTTTTTTTTTTTTGAGAACTAGGATTAATTAAATATATTAGAGTAATTTTAAGATGTTAAAAGAAAAACAAAGAACACGTGGAAGTCCTGGCAAAAAGAGAATGAACAACAACGCTCTACCTATAATTTATGTTTACTACAACCTTGTACAAGAATTCTTTTGCTAAGTTATTTAACATCAATTAGATCTCCAAACAAATGGAGCCATATAACAAAGGTTTATTTCGAAATCCAATATGATATTGTCAACTTTAATAGTTAATAAACATATAAAATTTAGATATTTGGCATTCCTCAAAAGTTAATATAAAGAGGGTTTTTCTTTCCAACATTACATGAAAGGTATCTCGTAATCTACAATATCACTTGCAAGAGTCGTGGAGACATTTTGAAATGCTCCTGGATCACAATATATCTCCACCCATCGAAATCAACCGTTATTAATCATCCTACCTTCTTTCGACGTAGTATGCGTGGTTTGTGTTAGATGTACTTGTGAATTGTGTTAGAAATGTCACGCCCCAGACCTTTATTTCCCTGCCTTGGGAATGAGACATCCGACGATGGTCAATGATGCAACGTCCCAAGAGGTGTCGCCAACTCATCAATTATCATCTTTCAATTAAACATAAGTGGAAGCATACAACAACTATGACATCCTGATTTTCAGGTTCTGTTTTCGATTGAATAAGTTGGGCTGACGACACACCTATAGTTCTTTTCCCCAAGCTAATCACTCACGGGAGAACTACTCTATCAAGCAACTGCTCACGACTGCTTGACCGTGCTAATCTACAAGGTCATTACGGCACCATCAAAATTGATCATAGACCGGAAATAGGTCGTTTCGACAGAGGTATGTGATTAGTGTGTGGGTGATTCCACCTGATTGCAAAATTTCTGTCGAACGGCACTAGACCAATTTTTCTGTCATTTCTATACCTTGTGCCCGTATTTGAAACCTCGAGATTTTCACGACAACCGAGAGTTGCCAATGTGTCGAAGATGTACAATGTGGCTTGAAAATAATCGACCACAAGTCAAATGCACTAAAAATTCCTAAAAGCAACCGGTAGGTTATGTCACGCTAAAATTGCGCCAGATTGAAATTAAGCGCGAATTTGAACCTGATTTCTGGGGGTCTCAGTCTCAAAAGACGTCTTGAGAAGTGAGGGGGGCCGCTGCAATGATAAAATAGGTCAGAGGGTTTCTCCCAAGCGATGTGGGACAACAAGATCCCTTTCGCATCATGCCCGAATCCACCTTAACCTAGCTCTGATGCCAATCTGGGGGCCTCAGCCTCAAAAGACGTCTTGAGAGGTGAGGGGGGCCACAGCAATTATAAAGCAAGTCAAAGGGCTTCTCCCAAGCGATGCGGGACAACTAAGATCCCTTTCGCATAATGTTCCCATTGCACAAACTCTCCCGATGAAGTAGTTCTATCATGTCACGATTCATTTTAGGAACGTTGACTCACCCTCTGAAGATTTTTCGACAAACCAGGATTTTTCATGAAAATTCAAAGTAGGGCCATTTTGGATCGAGAAAATTAGAGGACCGTTTTTTAGCACACCGTTGGCTATCAAATTGGTTCAATTGATAAGGAAAAATGTGAATATAAGTGTGGGCACTTTGGTTTTATAGACATCAATTTAGGTCCAATTGGAGTTGAAATTGAATGAATTTGAGGGGAATTTGTCCAAAATTCATAGGACCAAGGGGCAACCACCTTTGGACCACTTGGATGAATTGCTAAGGAAGCTTGAAGACCACAATTTGGCTGAGAATTGAAGCTTGAAGGTGGTGGGCCTTTGCAATGAGCAATTGGAGATTTTTTGGTGTACTTTTGAGCCAATTGGGTCCCCCTTGCTTCAGCTGGCTTCTTCTTCTTCATTTAGCCTCACTTTATGCATTGTTGAGGTATTTTTGAGCTTGAGAGAGCTAGAGACCAGCCAGCAACTAGCCTATTCACCGTCGACTGCCCCTACTGCCATCCAGCGTCCGCACGCCACCCAAGAGTCGCGCCGTCCCCCGCGCGCACTGTCTACCTATCTCGCCTCCTGCTCGTGCCCAGTTGCTATCCCGAGCCACCCTGGTCGATGTCGAGAGCTGACTAGACTATCTGTACTGCTATTCTCAGAGCTGATCACTCGTGAGATAACTAGACTATCTGGGGAAGTCATTAAGAGATTTTAATGCAACGAACTTAAGGATTCGATTAGGAATCGGTTACTAGACTGTGGCATCCCAAAATTCAATGTCAAGCCATAAGGTGTGTTAAAGTCTTTAATTAGGTAATAAAATTTCCCATGGCTTATGCTTTAGCCATTAGTCTTTTTAAGAATAGATGATTTGTGCATATGTTTGTGAGAATTTAAATTTGATGGATTAATGATAATAATTTATGCTTGGCCATGCACTTTATAAATTAAATTTCAATAAACAAAATGTCACAAGACTTTGGCCATGTTGAAAATTAAAATTTAAAAATATTTATAGAAGAAATTCAAAAAAAAAAAAAAAAAAGAGGAAAAGTCAATTTTTGGATAGGGCTTTTAATGGGCCAAGTTGGCCGGCCCAATGGAGGCCCAAGAGGGAGTGGTCGACCGGCCACAAAGGAGGCCCAAGCCCAAGCCCAAATTCAAGGCCTATTATGCATGCAATAGGACAAGTGGCACAAAGGAGAATGCCATGCATTGGCTAGCTTAAAGGCATGTGATGATTGCTAATGATGGGAATTAGGGGGGATAAAAGGGAAGAGAGAGAGAAGGGTGGCCGGTTTTTCCCCATTCGGCCGAGAGAGAGAGAGTGAGAGAGAGAGGGAGAGTGGCCGAGAGAGAGAGGAGGAGGAACCGCCGTCCGTCCGCCGTGTGCCACCGTGCTCGCCGCCTTACGCCGTCGACCGACCGGTCTAGAGGCAAGTGGGAGTCCTCTAGCTGCTCTTGCATGTGTGTATGTTACTTGCATGTTGAATTTTTGGGTGTTTAGGTGAGAAAAACCGAAGTATGGATGGTTTGTGTTTGAATGGTTTGGCTGCTTTTGCTCGAACAGCGTGAGTCAGGATGTTGTGTGAGCTTGAATGCATGTTTAGAGTCCGATTTTGGCTTCGATTTCTTCACAAAAGTTGTAGCTAACATCTTGAAATATAACATACTAAAATTTCGTGGAAAATGATGGAGATTTGTGGGGTTAAAGTCTCATCCTACGGAGACCTCAGATCTGGAAAGATTTTACTGACCTTTTGTTGGATTTGTGGTTGCATGTTGATTTGTGTTGAGAACCTCTCTTCAATTTCTTCATGAAAGTTGTAGGGGACATCTTAAACTATAACATACTCAAATTTGAAGTGAAATGAATGGCGAATGGCGGACGTGCGGGTGGCGAACAGGCATGCGGTGCGGCGGCGGGACAGGCGGCGATGGTGGCTGGCTACTGCTTCCGATCTCCTGCAGCTTCTGGTTTGTTCGCTTGCACAGAGAAGAAGGAGGAAGAAAGAGTGACAAGAGAGAGAGAGAGAGAGAGAGATTTGACCGGTCAAAAAATAAGAATAAAATAAAAGAAAGCAAAGTAGAAGACAGCAGGGCATCCGGCTACAAGGAAAGAGTCGCACGAATGGGAGGGAAGGAGAGAGAAGAGAGAGAAAAGAAAGAGAGAAAAGGGAGAGAGAGAGAAAAAAGAAAAAGAATAATACTATTCTAAATTTTCTTTTTCTCTTTCCATTTCCCTTTCTAATTTCTTCCGGTCTTCGATTTTTCCTCCGATAATTTCTTTCTTGAAATTTCGGACTCATCGATAATTTGACGGACGATGAGACAAGGTCCTAAAAATGAATTGTGACACGCTCGAATATTCGATTCCCAAAACCGAATTAAATTTCATGATTAAAACCGACCGAACGTGATTTTAGTCCAATCCAACAAATTAGGTAGCTTTTAGGGATTTTACCATGGATATATCCCTTAACGGCTTCACCCAATAAATTAGTTAACTCGTGAGTGATCAGCTCAGAGAAAAAGGACCATAGGCACGCCGACGATATGCACATTTCATTTTATCGAAACGGGGTCGAATTTCAAGATGTCACAGCTTCACCTTGGGGTGCACCGGTCTTGTTTGTGAAAAAGAAGGATGGATCGATGCGCTTGTGTATTGACTATAGGCAGTTGAATCAAGTGACCACTAAGAATAAGTATCCTTTGCCTAGAATTGATGATTTGTTTGACCAACTCCAGGGAAGTTCGGTCTTATCTAAGATTGACTGGAGGTCGGGATACCATCAGTTAAGAATTAAGAAGGAGGACATTCCTAAGATTGCGTTCAAGACTCGTTATGGACACTACGAGTTCCTCGTTATGCCATTTGGATTGACTAACACGCCGGCTGCATTTATGGATTTGATGAATAGAATATTTTAGCCTTATTTAGACCAGTTTATGATTGTTTTTATTGATGATATTCTGGTATATTCAAAAGGGCCTAAAGAGCATGAGCAACATTTGAGAATAGTTTTGCAGACTCTGAGAGAGCATAAGTTGTATGCTAAGTTTAGTAAATGTGAGTTCTGGTTGGACCAGATAATATTTCTAGGGCATGTGGTGTCAGGAAAAGGAATTGCAGTAGACCCAGCAAAAGTTGAAATGGTAGTAAATTGGCCGAAACCAACGACACCTACTGAAATACGAAGTTTCTTAGGACTGGCTGGTTATTATAGAAGGTTCATTGAAGGATTTTCACGACTGGCAGGACCTTTAACTAAATTGACCCGAAAGAATGTGAAATTTGAGTAGAATGGGAAATGTGAAAGGAGTTTTCAGGAACTCAAAAGGAAACTGACTTCAGCTCCAATTCTGACTATACCTATTGGACCTGATGGTTTCACAGTGTATAATGATGCATCTCACAAAGGACTAGGATGTGTGTTGATGCAGCATGGCAAGGTTGTCGCCTATGCATCCAGACAATTGAAACCTCATGAGCTGAATTACCCGATGCATGATTTAGAACTAGTAGCTATAGTGTTTGCCTTGAAGATATGGAGACACTATTTGTATGGGGAAAAGTTTGAGATTTACACGGATCATAAAAGTTTGAAGTATCTGTTCTCACAAAAGGAGTTGAACATGAGACAAAGGAGATGGATGGAGTTGTTGAAGGATTATGATTGTGAGATAAGATATCATCCAGGGAAAGCGAATAGAGTAGCAGATGCTCTTAGTTGTAAGTCGGCTATGGAGATGGCTAGTTTGAGGATGGCAGAATCGGAATTGTTAGAATCTGTAGCAAATTTAGAATTTAAATTGGAAATGAATTGTCTTACTGGCATGCTTAGTGCATTAAGGATTGAGCCTGAAATTATTCAGAAAATTAAAATCCTACAAGAATCTGACCTAGAGATTTTGAAAGTGAAAGATGCTGTATCTTTAGGGAAAAGATCAGAATTTCAAATCTCTGATGATGGAATAGTAAGATGTCAAGGACGACTTTGTGTTCCCGACAATGAAGAATTGAGGAAGGAAATTCTGTCGGAGGCACATAAGAGTAATTATAGTATCCACCCAGGTAGTACAAAGATGTACAGGAATTTGCGTCAGCAATTTTGGTGGAGCGGTATGAAGGCAGACACAGCTAAGCACGTATCTCAATGTTTGACGTGCCAGCAAGTGAAAGCGGAACATCGTAAACCCGCAGGACTCTTGAGACCATTAGACATTCCAGAATGGAAATGGGAACATATAACGATGGACTTTGTGCAAGGATTGCCAAGGACATCAAGTAGTCATGCCTCAATTTGGGTTATAGTGGATCGTTTGACTAAATCGGCTCATTTCTTAGCGATTCGCATGGACTACCCAATGGATAAGTATGCGGACATGTATGTAAGTCAAGTGGTATGCTTACATGGTGTTCCAGTGACCATCACTTCAGATCGGGATTCGAGGTTTACTTCAGATTTTTGGAGAAGTCTTCAAACTGCATTAGGGACTAAGCTTCAATTTAGTACTGCTTTTCATCCCCAGACCGATGGACAAACAGAAAGAGTAATCCAGATAGTGGAGGATATGTTAAGGGTTGGCGTAATAGATTTCAAAGGAAATTGGGATGAAAGATTGCATTTGGTAGAGTTTGCCTATAATAATAGTTTTCAGAAGAGTATAGGCATGGCTCCCTATGAAGCATTATATGGAAGGAGATGTAGGACTCCTGTCTGTTGGAGTGAAGTAGGTGAAAGGAAGTCGACAGGACCTGAACTAGTACAAGTTACCACTGAAGCTGTTGAAATTATCAGAGAAAGACTTAGAACAACTCAAAGTAGACAGAAAGACTACGCAGATAGGTGTAGAAGGCCTTTGGAATTTAGTGCAAGAGACCATGTATTCCTTAAGGTATCTCCAATGAAAGGAATATCTCGATTCGGAATGAAGGGTAAGTTAAGCCCTAGATTTGTTGGACGTTTTGAAATACTCAAGAGAATAGGCGATGTAGCTTATCGTTTAGCATTACCGCCTAAGTTAGAAAATCTGCACGATGTGTTTCATGTATCGATGTTGAGGAAGTACCAGCCGGATCCTAGTCACATACTCGATCATGAAGGCATCAAAGTTGAAATTTTGGGAATTTATAGATATTAAATTTAATGAAAATGACAAAAGTTGAAATTTTAAAAAATAATAATAAAATACAATAAAATACAATAAAATAGATTATTTTATTGGTCATAAATTCCATTAAATTTATTAATTATCATGTTGCCTTGGTGTATGCATGACATTAAATTGAGATGCCTGTGTGAATTTCATGCCAAGTATGACTTGTTTGATGTCACGTCATATGCCATGCTAAATTAAGATTGAAATTGGTAAACATGGATAATGATAAGTGAGGAGGTGGTTGTGGTGGAGGATGATGCCGGGAATGTATAGAGATGCATTGCCGGATGGCCGTGGGAGATTCAGGATACCTGGAACGTGGGGGTGCCGGAAGCCCTGTCGGAGGTTTCGGCCCAAAGAGAATACCTCGCAATGCCAGGATTTGGGGTACGGGATGCCCGACCAGGGAGTGTAAATGCCGGAAGCCATGTCGGAGGTTTCTGCCCAAAGGGAATGCCTTGTGATGCCAGTTGGGATGCAAGATGCCTGGAATGTGGGGGGCCGGATGCCCGGTGGCCTGGAATGGCTGAATGCCGGAAGCCTCGGAGGTCTTTGCCCGAGGGGACGATAAAATGATGATTTGAGAAATGGGTGATGTGGTGATGAAATGGGAGGTTAAAAGTGGAAATTAAACTATGGCATGATGATATGCATGATGATATGCATGACGAAGAAGATGATGATGATGATATATGATATGGCATGATGATATGCATGATGATATGCATGACGAAGATGATGATGATGATATATGATATGGCGTGATGATATGCATGATGATATGCATGACGACGACGAGGATGATGATATATGATATGGCATGGTGATATGCATGATGATATGCATGACGATGATGATGATGATGATGATATATGATATGGCATGACGACATGTGTAATGTGATGATGCCATGATGATGATGATGATGACATGTATGATATGTTGATGCGATGATGATGATGACATGTGTGATGTGATGATGTCATAATGATGATGACATGTATGATATGATGATGATACACATGTATGTGTTATAATTTGTGATGATGATGCATGATAGTATGCGCATGGCTTCAAGGTAAGTAACGCTTGCAATGCATGTATGACTTGTATGATGCATTGAGTGGTTATTGGATTCCTTATCTGCTGAGTGATTGTACTCACCCCTTTGGGGACCAACATTTCAGATTAGCAGTATGCCGCTTACTGTCGTCGCGCGGGGTGCGTTTTACGGGTTACCATCTAACGTCGAGGTAGAGTGTGAGGAGTTTAACTATCCTTCTGTGCCTGGACTCACCTACATACGTGTGCGCTGTTTTGTCACATACGACATAGGCCTGGCTGGGGGCCTAGTCGTTCAGGAGTTTGTCTCCGTCCACGTTCACCGCGATGGGGTGATGAGAGGGATGCTGCCACCGACACCGCCTGACGCACCGGACTGGGTGTGAGGCCCGTGCGTGACGAGTAGGGGCTGTTTCTTTTTGGATAGTTAGCCGGCACTTATGATGGGGGTTGTGCACATGTGATGTAGAGGGTCAAGGGTTCTTTGAGGTTTTAGGCTGGACATGGCTGAGTCCTAGCTTTTCCTTTTTGATGTATTGACCCAAAAAGAAGTCCCATCTTGAAAGTATATGTAAATAAAGTGTCGTGGCTTGTCTATAAAATTATGGTGATTAGTGGTGTGTATTTGTAATCATGATTGGTAGAGGGAGAGATGGTGATATTTTGCTTCCGCTAATGAGTCGCGCTGGGACCGCTTTTTAAAAAAAAAATGCTTGTGAATAACGACGCTTTTGTTCTAAGTGCAAATAAAAGAGGGTAATAAGGTGTAACATTGGTGCTTGTGGCAACCGCCGAAGGGTTCGGGGTGCTACAACGCCCTTTTTGGTATCAGAGCAAATGGTTATAGATGGAGTGATAAGGAGCCTCATTTGGAAATTGAGGAACATGGTGACAATGGTGCGAGCTGAAAGTGCTCATCCATTGAGGGCCGAAGCCTCTGCTGCAAGGGTTGAACCCTGAATGGAAGACATTCTGCAGGCATTAGCCAATATTGGAAATCTGATGGAAAGGCAGGCGCAGCAACAGCCCAGAGCAGAACGCCATACTCAAGGACTAGTGGAGCAGTTTCTGAAGCTGAAGCATTTAAGTTCAATGGAATGGGAAGTCATGAGGAGGTAGAGCAATGGATTGATGGGATGGAACGAATTTTCCGGCTGTTTGACTGCACTGATGCTGAGAAAATAGTTTTAACAGAGTACCAGTTGGAGGGAAATGCGAAGTTTTGGTGGAGAGCTTTGAAGGACATAATCTTTCCACCAGGTACTGATGTTAACTGGGAAGAGTTTGTTAGAGCTTTCAATAGGAAGCATTTCTCTGATTGTGCTAAGGATAGGAAGATTACTGAATTTGTTCAGCTAGAATAAAGGGGGTTGACAGTAGATCAGTATGAGGCTAGATTTTCTGAATTGTCTTGATATGCTCCTAGATTGATTGAGGATCAGGAAGAGAAGGCTAAGAGATTCTTGAAAGGGCTGAGGACTGACATTAGGAAGCAACTGGTGCCTTTGAACATAAGAGATTATAATGAGATTTATGAAAGGGCGCAGTTGGTGGAGCAGGAGCTGTTGAGAGAACGGTTGGAGTTTAAGAAACCGTTGAATTTTAATGATGTGAGAAAGGGTAAGAGACCTTATTCTGGTCAAGGTCAGACCTGGAATGTGAAGAAGAAGAGTAACTTTGGGAATTTTGGAGGAGCAAGAAATGGTCCGAATATAGGGAAAGCACCCTATCAGCCTGGTATTTGTCAGAAGTGTAATGGACGCCATGGCCTAGGACCTTGCACGGGACAACTGAAATGTTTTGGTTGTGGACAAGTGGGTCATCTTAGGAGAAATTTCCCACAAGAGAGGTCGCAAGTGAGTGTTGGCTCGGTGCAACAGGGATATCAGAGTGCTGTTAGGTCAAACCCACAAGGAAATCCTCAGAGACCACCTGCACAAGGAAGGGTGTATGCGATCACCCAAGAGGAAGTGGAAGCTTCCAAAAATGTTATCTCAGGTACGATCCTTATTAATGGTGAAAAGGCATATGCATTGTTTGATACAGGTGCAACGCATTCGTTTGTGTCTGAAAGATATAGATGTTTGAATAAGATAGAAGTTATGCCTCTTGAGACGCCTCTTTGTGTTTCCACGCCTTTAAAGGATATGGTATTGTCTACACTGGTGTGTGGAAATTGTAAGATATCAATGGGAGGAAAGGATATGGAAATAGACTTGGTTGTAATGGCTATGTATGATTTTGACGTTATTATAGGAATAGACTGGCTTCGTAAGTATCGGGCTAGAATGGATTGTTATAGAAGAGTGGCTCAATTCGTTTTACTTGATCAGTCTAGTTGTGAATTTTTAGGACGTCAGACCCATTTCCTGTAGCACTTATTTCGACAGTAGAAGCCTATAAGTTACTTGACAAAGGATGTCAAGGGTACCTAGCCATAGTTAGAGATTACGCAAGGGAGGAGCCTAAACTTGAGGAAGTTCATGTAGTTAATGAATTTCAAGATGTATTCCCTGAGGAATTGCCTGAACTGCCGCCAGAGCGGGAGATTGAATTTGAAATTGAATTAATGCCTAGAACAGGACCAATAACAAAAGCCCCATATAGGATGGCCTTAGTCGAATTGAAGGCATTGAAAGTACAACTGCAAGAGTTGCTTGATAAAGGATTCATTAGA
Source organism: Eucalyptus polyanthemos subsp. polyanthemos (assembly GCA_017140185.1). Lineage (NCBI taxonomy): Eukaryota > Viridiplantae > Streptophyta > Magnoliopsida > Myrtales > Myrtaceae > Eucalyptus > Eucalyptus polyanthemos. Next base: position 60,722,579 of record CM029459.1, on the reverse strand, counting down.
CCAAGTGCTTCACCTTGGGGTGCACCGGTCTTGTTTGTGAAAAAGAAGGATGGATCAATGCGCTTGTATATTGACTATAGGCAGTTGAATCAGGTGACCATTAAGAATAAGTATCCTTTGCCTAGAATTGATGACTTGTTTGACCAACTCCAGGGAAGTTCGGTCTTCTCTAAGATTGACTTGAGGTCGGGATACCATCAGCTAAGAATTAAGAAGGAGGACATTCCTAAGACTGCGTTCAAGACTCGTTATGGACACTACGAGTTCCTCGTTATGCCATTTGGATTGACTAACACGCCGGCTGCATTTATGGATTTGATGAATAGAATATTTCAGCCTTATTTAGACCAGTTTGTGATTGTTTTATTGATGATATTCTGGTATATTCAAAAGGGCCTAAAGAGCATGAGCAACATTTGAGAATAGTTTTGCAGACTCTGAGAGAGTATAAGTTGTATGCTAAGTTTAGTAAATGTGAGTTCTGGTTGGACCAGATAATATTTCTAGGGCATGTGGTGTCAGGAAAAGGAATTGCAGTAGACCCAGCAAAAGTTGAAATGGTAGTAAATTGGCTAAAACCAACGACACCTACTGAAATACGAAGTTTCTTAAGACTGGCTGGTTATTATAGAAGGTTCATTGAAGGATTTTCACGACTGGCAGGACCTTTAACTAAATTGACCCGAAAGAATGTGAAATTTGAGTGGAATGGGGGAATGTGAAAGGAGTTTTCAGGAACTCAAAAGGAAACTGACTTCAGCTCCAATTCTGACTATACCTATTGGACCTGATGGTTTCACAATGTATAGTGATGCATCTCACAAAGGACTAGGATGTGTGTTGATGCAGCATGGCAAGGTTGTCGCCTATGCATCCAGACAATTGAAACCTCATGAGCTGAATTACCCTACGCATGATTTAGAACTAGTAGCTATAGTGTTTGCCTTGAAGATATGGAGACACTATTTGTATGGGGAAAAGTTTGAGATTTACATGGATCATAAAAGTTTGAAGTATCTGTTCTCACAAAAGGAGTTGAACATGAGACAAAGGAGATGGATGGAGTTCTTAAAGGATTATGATTGTGAGATAAGATATCATCCAGGGAAAGCGAATAGAGTAGCGGATGCTCTTAGTTGTAAGTCGGCTATGGAGATGGCTAGTTTGAGGATGGCAGAATGCGAATTGTTAGAATCTGTAGCAAATTCAGAATTTAAATTGGAAATGAATTGTCTTACTGGCATGCTTAGTGCATTAAGGATTGAGCCTGAAATTATCCAGAAAATTAAAATCATGCAAGAATCTGACCTAGAGATTTTGAAAGTGAAAGATGCTGTATCTTTAGGGAAAAGATCAGAATTTCAAATCTCTGATGATGGAATAGTAAGATGTCAAGGACGACTTTGTGTTCCCGACAATGAAGAATTGAGGAAGGAAATTATGTTGGAGGCACATAAGAGTAAAGAACGAGCAGAATCTTTGAAATTTGCATTTCTTCACCGGGCTTGGACCATGTCTCCCGAACAATCTCAGTACCAATTTCCCATAGAATCTCCGGAGCTTTCCTAGCCACTATAGTTTTGTTTTTTTATATAGTATCCACCCAGGTAGTACAAAGATGTACAGGAATTTGCGTCAGCAATTTTGGTGGAACGGTATGAAGGCAGACACGGCTAAGCACATATCTCAATGTTTGACGTGCCAGCAAGTGAAAGCGGAACATCGTAAACCCGCAGGACTCTTAAGACCATTAGACATTCCAGAATGGAAATGGGAACATATAACGATGGACTTTGTGCAAGGATTGCCAAGGACATCAAGTAGTCATGACTTAATATGGGTTATAGTGGATCGTTTGACTAAATCGGCTCATTTCTCAGCGATTCGCATGGACTACCCAATGGATAAGTATGCGGACATATATGTAAGTCAAGTGGTATGCTTACATGGTGTTCCAGTGACCATTTCTTCAGATCGGGATTTGAGGTTTACTTTAAATTTTTGGAGAAGTCTTCAAACTGCATTAGGGACTAAGCTTCAATTTAGTACTGCTTTTCATCCCCATACCGATGGACAAACAGAAAGAGTAATCCAGATAGTGGAGGATATGTTAAGGGTTGGCGTAATAGATTTCAAAGGAAATTGGGATGAAAGATTGCATTTGGTAGAGTTTGCCTATAATAATAGTTTTCAGAAGAGTATAGGCATGGTTCCCTATGAAGCATTATATGGAAGGAGATGTAGGACTCCTGTCTGTTGGAGTGAAGTAGGTGAAAGGAAGTTGACAGGACCTGAACTGGTACAAGTCACCACTGAAGCTGTTGAAATTATCAGAGAAAGACTTAGAACAACTCAGAGTAGATAGAAAGACTACGCAGATAGGTGTAGAAGGCCTTTGGAATTTAGTGTAGGAGACCATGTATTCCTTAAGGTATCTCCAATGAAAGGAATATCTCGATTCGAAATGAAGGGTAAGTTAAGCCCTAGATTTGTTGGACCTTTTGAAATACTCGAGAGGATAGGGGATGTAGCTTATCGTTTAGCGTTACCTCCTAAGTTAGAAAATCTACATGATGTGTTTCATGTATCGATGTTGAGGAAGTACCAGCCGGATCCTGGTCACATACTCGATCATGAAGCCATCAAAGTGGATGAGAGAGTAAGGTACATTGAAGAGCCTATGCAGATATTGGACCGAAAGGAGCAAATTCTTAGGACCAAGAAGATCCCATTGGTTAAGGTATTATGGCGACATCATGATATGGAGGAAGCCACATGGGAAAGTGAAGATCAGATGAAGGAAAAGTATCCCTATTTGTTTCAGGAAGGCATGAGTGGTGTTTAAATTTCGAGGACGAAATTCTCTAAGGAGGGGAGAATTGTGGCATCCCAAAATTCAATGTCAAGCCATAAGGTGTGTTTAGTCTTTAATTAGATAATAAAATTTCCCATGGCTTAAGCTTTAGCCATTAGTCTTTTTAAGAATAGATGATTTGTGCATATGTTTGTGAGAATTTAAATTTGATGGATTAATGATAATAATTTATGCTTGGCCATGCACTTTATAAATTAAATTTCAATAAACAAAATGTCACAAGACTTTGGCCATGTCGAAAATTAAAATTTAAAAATATTTATAGAAGAAATTCAAAAAAAAAAAAAAGAGGGAAAAGTCAATTTTTTGATTGGGCCTTAGGCCCATTGGCCTAAGCTTTTAATGGGCCAATTTGGCCGGCCCAATGGAGGCCCAAGAGGGAGTGGTCGACCGGCCACAAAGGAAGCCCAAGCCCAAGCCCAAATTCAAGGCCCATTATGCATGCAATAGGACAAGTGGCATAAAGGAGAATGCCATGCATTGGCTAGTTTAAAGGCATGTGATGATTGCTAATATGGGAATTAGGGGGGATAAAAGGGAAGAGAGAGAGAGAAGGGTGGCCGGTTTTTCCCCATTCGGCCGAGAGAGAGAGTGAGAGAGAGAGGAGGAGGAACCGCCGTCCGTCCGCCGTGTGCCACCGTGCTCGCCACCTTACGCCATTGACCGACCGGTCTAGAGGCAAGTGGGAGTCCTCTAGCTGCTCTTGCATGTGTGTATGTTACTTGCATGTTGAATTTTTGGGTGTTTAGGTGAGAAAAACCGAAGTATGGATGGTTTGTGTTTGAATGGTTTGGCTGCTTTCGCTCGAACAGCGTGAGTCAGGATGTTGTGTGAGCTTGTATGCATGTTTAGAGTCCGATTTTGGCTTCGATTTCTTCACGAAAGTTGTATCTAACATCTTGAAATATAACATACTAAAATTTCGTGGAAAATGATGGAGATATGTGGGGTTAAAGTCTCATCCTACGGAGACCTCAAATCTGGAAAGATTTTACTGACCTTTTGTTGGATTTGTGGTTGCATGTTGGTTTGTGTTGAGAATCTCTCTTCGATTTCTTCATGAAAGTTGTAGGGGACATCTTAGGCTATAAAATACGCAAATTTGAAGTGAAATGAACAAGTATAAATGGACTAGATCTTGAAGACGGTTATTCTGGAGATGTATGTTGGGACACCCGAGATTTTATGGACCTAAATGACGACCACACTCTGATTATTTGACATGGATCTCTTCATGAAACTTGTAGAGGACATCTTGATGTATAACATATCCAAATTTCAGAGGAAATGAAAGAGAATAGGTAGGTTAAAACTAAATATTTCGGAGAAGCATGCACTGGACGATGCGATAATGGATTCAGAAGATTCGTGAGACTGTATAAAATAATCTAAAAATAATTTGGTTTGAAAGTATTCATGAAAGTTGTACGAAAATGTCTTGGCTATAATTCGGTAAAATTTCGTAATTTTTGGAGGCCGTATGGATATTTTAATCGAATTTCTTCGGAAAACGTGCATTCTGGTTTCATCCGAAAATCATATGAAGTTTTGTGAAAATTGTGAGATTGTGTAAAATTCTATTTGGCCATGAATTTTGTATGTGGTTGTCATCCTATTGGCTTGTTTAATAAATGCCTTAATTTTTATAATTTTAGGAATTTATAGATATTAAATTTAATGAAAAAGACAAAAGTTGAAATTTTAAAAAATAATAATAAAATAAATAAAATAAAATACAATACAATAAAATAGATTATTTTATTGGCCATAAATTCCATTAAATTTATTAATTATCATGTTGCCTTGGTGTATGCATGACATTAAATTGAGATGCATGTGTGAATTTCATGCCAAGTATGACTTGTTTGATGTTACGTCATATGCCATGCTAAATTAAGATTGAAATTAGTAAACATGGATAATGATAAGTGAGGAGGTGGTTGTGGTGGAGGATGATGCCCGGAATGTATAAAGATGCATTGCCGGATGGACCTGGGAGATTCAGGATGCCCGGAACGTGGGGATGCCGGAAGCCCTTTCGGAGGTTTCTGCCCGAAGGGAATACCTCGCGATGCGAGGATTTCGGGTGCGGGATGCCCCGCCAGGGAGTGTAAATGCCGGAAGCCCTGTTAGAGGTTTCTGCCCGAAGGGAATGCCTCGTGATGCCAGTTGGGATGCGAGATGCCAGGAATGTGGGGGGCCGGATTCCCAGTGGCCTGGAATGGCTGAATGCCGGAAGCCTCGGAGGTCTTTGCCCGAGGGGACGATAAAATGATGATTTGAGAAATGGGTGATGTGGTGATCAAATGGGAGGTTAAAAGTGGAAATTAAACTATGGCATGATGATATGCATGATGATATGCATGACGAAGATGATGATGATGATATATGATATGGCATGATGATATGCATGATGATATGCATGACGATGATGATGATGATGATATATGATATGGCATGGTGATATGCATGATGATATGCATGACGATGATGATGATGATGATATATGATATGGCATGACAACATGTGTAATGTGATGATGCCATGATGATGATGATGATGACATGTATGATATGTTGATGCGATGATGATGATGACATGTGTGATGTGATGATGTCATAATGATGATGACATGTATGATATGATGATGATACACATGTATGTGTTATAATTTGTGATGATGATGCATTATAGTCTGCGCATGGCTTCAAGGTAAGTAACGCCTGCAATGCATATATGACTTGTATGATGTATTGAGTGGTTATTGGATTCCTTATCTGCTGACTGGTTGTACTCACCCCTTTAGGGACCAACATTTCAGATTAGTAGTATGCCGCTTCCTGCCATCGCGCGGGGTGCATTTTACGGGTTACCATCTGATGTCAAGGTAGAGTGTGAGGAGTTCAGCTGTCCTTCTGTGCCTGGACTCACCTACATGCGTGTGCGCTGTTTTGTCACATACGACATACGCTTGGCTGGGGGCCCAGTCATTCAGGAGTTTGTCTCCGTCCACGTTCGCCGCGATGGGGTGATGAGAGGGATGCTGCCACCGCCACCGCCTAACGCACTGGACTGGGTGTGAGGCCCGTGCGTGATGAGTAGGGGCTGTTTCTTTTTGGATAGTTAGCCGACACTTATGATGGGGGTTGTGCACATGTGATGTAAAGGGTCGAGGGTTCTTTTTGAGGTTTTAGGCTGGACATGGCTGAGTCTTAGCTTTTCCTTTTTGATGTATCGACCCAAAAAGAAGTCCCATCTTGAAAGTATATGTAAATAAAGTGTCGTGGCTTGTCTATAAAATTATGGTGATTAGTGGTGTGTATTTGTAATCATGATTGGTAGGGGGAGAGATGGTGATATTTTGCTTCCGCTAATGAGTCGCGCTGGGACCGCTTTAAAAAAAAATGCCTGTGAATAACAACGCTTTTGTTCTAAGTGCAAATAAAATAGGGTAATAAGGTGTAACATTGGTGCTTGTAGCAACCGCCGAAGGGTTCGGGGTGGTACATCGACCGTGCTCATCTACCGAGATTATTACGGCACAGTTAAAAATCGATTAGAGATCAGAGATAGGTCGGTTCGACTGAGATGCATAGTTTAACATGGGTCATTCCACTAAATTGCAAAATTCTCATCGATCGGTACTAGGTTAATCTTTCTATTATTTTGGTACGTTGTGTCTGTATTTGAGACCTCGAGATTTTCACAACAACCGAGAGTCGCCAATGTGTCAAAGAGGTTCATTGTGGCTAAAAAAAAATCGACCACGAGTCAATTGCACTAAAAATTTCTGAAAGCTACCCGGTAGCTTAGGTCACGCTAAAACTGCGTTAGATTGAAATTAACGGCAAATTTAAATCCAATTTCAAAAATTGAAAGTTCTTTCATGTCACAAGTCATTTTAGGAACGTCAACTCAGTCTCCGAAGATCTTTCTGCAAATCGAGACTTTTTAAAAAAAGTCGAGGGAGGGTTGTTTTTGTCGAAAAATGTCCGAAGACCATTTTTGATTGCGCAATTGGGATGCAAGTGGATCCAATTGGTGAGGAAAAATGCCAAGATGATTGAGGGTTCAACAATTGAATTTTTAAGAGCTAAATTGGAGTGATTCAAGAAGCATTTGAGTTCCAATTGAGGGAAAATATGTACAAATTCGTATGCCCCCTCACCCATGACTTGTGGACCATTTCAAATGGCTTCCAAAAGGGTTTGAAGGCTGGAAATTGGTGGTGGAAGGCAGCACACATGGTGGGCCATGTTTGAGGGAACAAAGGGATAAGAAAGAAGCCAAGTGGTCCCCCTTGCCTCCTCCATTCTCCCCTCCCCCTTGTAGCCGTCGACTAGCATCCTCTCGCCCTCCCCCTTGCTGTTTGAAGCCTAGAAATTCATAAGCAAAAGCCAGCTAGCTAGCCCCGCTAGGTCGCCGAGTCACCACCGTACACTATCGCCGTCGTTGCACTCCTTGCCCTACTCGCACGCATCCCCCACCATTCTAGGCCATCGTTCAGCCTTAGCCACGAGCCCAGGCAACCTCTAAAGTTGTTTAAGCTTGCCTTGCTGCTGCCGGAGCCACTTGGAAGCTCGAAGCCGTCCACCTAGACCCGGTTCAACCTCCTCGATCCATCTTAGCCAGTTATCACCTCAACTAGCTCCCATTCAACCCTTTCTCAGCCTAGATCAGTGATAGAAGTTAGTGGGTCTCCAAGTTGCTATTCAGCCCGTTTCCGAGCCATTCCTGACCCCGAAAGGTAATCCTGCTTTGAAGTTTCTCAAGCCTCTTGTCATTCCCGTCATTTTGATCTGAGCGGATCATTGAACAAGTGAGTTTAACTCACTCATCGTTACTTAGTAAGTTAATGAAGCCTAAGGGTTGATTAATTTAGGCTAAGTATAGATTAGGTGGATAGTAAGATTAGATTACCACTTTAATTGATCGTTATTGCATATTTGGTGGTTAGAGTAGTGTATTTAGAGCCTAGACAAGCTCTTGTATTTATCTAGAGTAGTTCGGAAATTTTTCGGGCTCGTCTCGGCTTTTAATTAGGCTTTACGGGCCTAAGTTGCTATTTACTGCATTTAATAATTAATTAGCCGGTGACTAAAATTTTATGCTGATTACAATGGTGTAATATGTTTATTTAATTGACTATTATTTTGGGCAAATTGAATGTGATTGATGATTGTGGGTAATTATCCCAAAAATTGATAATTTTGGTAATTAATTGGAAAATAATCAAGCATCGGTTTACAGTGCAAAAAATATGTTTTGGACCAAGGAAAATTGGTGGGGTTTTCAAAAGTGAAAATATTGTACTTAGGCTAAGGCCGACCGTGTACCCATACACAATCATTTTTATCAGGTATGATAAAAGTGGTGAATTTGTTAAATGGTCAGGGTGGTATATTATATTAGCAGGCGAGCTTGATATATCAGCTTAGCGAGAGCTATATACCAGTATACTATATCAATCTACAGGCTCTAATATGTTAGCTTAGTACGAGCAGTATACCTTATCAACTTAGAGTGAGCATTAACATTATACTATATCAACCTACGAGCTCTGATATGTCAGCTTAGCGCGAGCAGTATACTTTATCAGCTTAAAGTGATCATTATTAGTGTGCTATATCAACTCGATGGTTCGACATGTCAACTTAGCGAGAGTAGTGTACTATTTATCAGCTTAGTGCGAGTTATAATATCTAATTATCAGCTTAGAGTGATTAATCCTGATATGGTCAGACTTTATAGATAGTATTGAATGGGCCGACCAAGGAAAGGTCGTGATGACATGTAATCGACTAGGTCGATTGATGGAGGATTCATTTTGAGTTCTGGATTTGATGTGATGATGTGATTCAATGATTGTATGAATTAAATTGACTTGCAAGAAGGAACTAAGCCCAAGATAAGTCCTCTGACTCGTGATTGTGCTTAAGTAGCCCTTGGGACAAATTTTCTTCCTAATCGGGTCTTAGGGGGTTGAACTTGCTGAGATGTCATCTCACCCCGTCGTGGAATATCATTTTCAGGCCCTTATGGGATAGTTAGTAGGAAAGGCCTTTAAATACACACTGGTGCATGTCTGCGATAGCTGATTAGTAGACTTGTTTGTTGTTATCACTCAACTTCTAATTCAATGTGGAATTGGAAGGCAGGTTTTTGTAGAAAGCCTGCAAGATGAGCGATCAGGAGCAGAGGACTCCTAGGAAGTCTAACATTAGGCCTGCAGCTTGGGGAAGGACGCCGACAATGGTCGATACCCGAGGAGGCGGTGGTAAAGCGCTAACGCAGGTTAGTGAGAGTGGAGTAGCACCACCTCCAGTTGGTGCTAGGGTAGCAACCCCCGGTGATCCCTGAATGGAATGGATCATGCAGGCGCTTGAAGCTATGAGAGACTTGATAGGGCAACAGGCCCAAAACCAAGCCACTGTTGCTACAGCCGCTGCTACTACTGCCGTTGCCACCGCTGATAAGGCCGCACCTGCTACCGCACCTGTTGCTACGCCCACCAAGTCCAGCCTGAGAATGTGGTAGTGCAGAGAGAGAGGCCAATTCACAAGTTGGTGGAATAGTTCTTGAAGTTGAACCCGCCAAGGTTCATGAGTACTGAGGATCCAAAGATTACATCTCTTTGGATTTAGGATTTAGATAAGGCTTTTGCACTTCTGAGGTGCAATGAAGAGGAGAAAGTGGTTCTGGCAGTGTATCAACTGCAAAGTAACGTAAATATCTAGTGGAGAGCCGCCAAAGAGACAATGTTTCCAGAAGGTGTGATCCCAGTGTGGGATGCCTTCCTCAAAGCATTCAATGAGAAGCATTTTTCAGGTAATGCCCGAGAACAAAAGATTGAAGAATTCTAGCGCCTCTAACAAGGGGCGATGACTGTTGACCAATATGAGGTCAAATCCGCGAAGCTTTCTCAGTATGCTCCGAGGTTGATTGAGGACCCTGAGGAAAAAGCTTGAAGGTTCAGGAATGGCCTTCTACTAGAGTTGAAGCAACCACTAGTACCATTGGACTTAAAGGATTACCGTGAGGTTTATAACCGAGCGTAGATGATAGAGAGAAGCCTGAATAAGCAAGTCGCCTCGTCTGGATCGAGGTTTAGTTCACACCGAGAAGGGATCCATCATGGGAAGAGGCCTATGACTGGAGATAGATTCCAAGTCCCACACATTAGGAAGGGTGGAATTGGAAAGTTTGGGCCAAGTCGTAATGATAAGTGTCACGCTTGTGGAAGGTGACATGGTATGACCCCGTGTCCTCGAAGGACAGGCGCCTGTTTTGAGTGTGGCCAGCAGGGTCACTTAGCCAGAGATTGTCCTGGGCGACCAAGAGGACAATCGCAGTTACCGCCACTGCCACCATTGGCACAAATCAGAAGGTATGCACCACTGAATGTGCTGCAAGGTGGACAGACGAGACCCCCAGCTCAAGGAACAATTTATGCTATTACCCGAGGTCAGGCTGAGGACGTGTCTAACGTGATCACAGGTATGGTTTCGTTAAACAACCATCCTGCTTACGTTTTATTCGGCCCAGGACTATCTCATTCTTTTATTGTCGAGCAGTATGTTAAGCTAATAGGATTAAATCCTGTATTATTAGAGTCAGTGGTTAGCATATCTACACCGTTAAAGAATAAGGTGTTGTTTGCATTGGGTTGCTCTGGTTGCAAGTTAGCAATTGGTGAGTGAGAGGGGAAAATAGATTTATTAGTCCTAGCCATGTATGACTTTAATTTGATAATTAGCATGGGCTGGCTCACTAAGCAACAAGCTAAAATGGACTGCTATCGCAAAACGATTCGGTTTAACCTATTAGAGGGTGAGAGCTTCAAGTTTGTCAGGAATTGAGGAGGACCCTCAATTTCCCAAATCTCGTTGCAAGAGGCAGCCCGTTTATTAGACGAGGGTTGTCAAGGTTACCTGGTGACTGTCATGGATACGACGCTTGAGGAGCTGAAGATTGAAGATATTTCGGTTGTGCAAGAGTTTCAGATGTTTTTTCGAAAGAATTGCCAGGATTGCCGCTAGAGAAAGAAATTGAGTTTGTGATTGAGTTAACACCCGGGACCGAGCCAATCTCTAAGGCTCCTTACCAGATGGCATTATTAGAATTGAAGGAACTAAAGGTGCAAATGCATGAATTGTTGGATAAGGGATTCATACGTCCCAGTGCATCACCTTGGGGAGCACCAGCTCTTTTCGTAAAGAAGAAAGATGGTTCGTTGCATTTGTGCATCAACTATCATCAACTCAATGAGGTAACGATCAAGAATAAGTGTCCACTCTCGAGGATCGACGACTTGTTTGATCAGTTACAAGGAGCGTCGATATTTTCGAAAATCGACTTAAGGATAGGATATCATCAGCTGAGGATCAGGAAATAGGACATTCCAAAGTCAGCATTTCGTACTCGGTATGGTCATTACGAGTTCACTGTGATGCCATTCGGGTTGACGAATGCTTCAGCTGCTTTCATGGATTTGATGAACTGAGTATTCAAGGAATATCTAGACCAGTTCGTGATCGTGTTCATCGATGATATTCTGGTGTATTTGAGAAGTGTTGAGGAGCATGAGAGTCATATGAGATTAGTGGTCTAGATCTTAAGGACTTATTAGCCATATGCTAAGTTTAGCAAATACGAGTTTTGGTTGACTTGTGTTGTGTTCCTAGGTCACTTGATTTCAGGCGAAGGAATCTCCATGGACCCATCCAAGATTGAAGCAGTCACCAACTGGCCGAGACCAACTACCGTGATAGAGACCAACTACCGGATGTAGTCGCAATGATCAGAAACAGATTAAAGACCGTTCAGAGCCGCCAGAAAAGTTACATAGATAAGCGTCGAAGGCTTTTAGAATTCCAAGTTGGTGATCACGTTTTTCTGAAGGTGTCACCATTGAGGGGAACTTCGAGCTTTGGCAAGAAAGCAAAACTGAGTCTGAGGTATGTAGGTCCGTTTGAGATTCTTGAGAGTATCGGGACCCTGGTGTATCCTCTTGCGTTGTCGTCGAGACTAGCGCAAGTGCATGACATCTTTCACATGTCGATGTTAAGGAAGTATGAGCCCGACTCGACCCACATGCTTAATTTCGAGGAATTGGACATGAATGACTGAGTGTCGTACGTTGAAAGCTCGGTTCAAATCATGGATAAAAAAGAGCAAATTCTGCATACAAAGACCATTCCATTGGTCAAAGTGGTCTGGCAACACCATGACACTGAACGAGCAACCTAGGAGAGTGAAGAGTCGATGAGACGTCTATACCCCCACCTTTTTGTTTAAAGTATTGTAAATGTTTAAATTTCGAGGACGAAATTTTTATAAGAGGGGAAAAGATGTGACATCCTAGATTTTCATTCCTGTTTCCAATTAAATAAATCGAACCATTCATCGATGCGCCTATAGTGCTATTCTCAAAGATGATCACTAGTGAGATAACTAAACTATTTGGGGAAATCATTAGGAGATTTTAATGCAATAGACTTGAGGATTCGTCTAGGAATCGGCTACTCGACCGTGCTCATCTGTCGAGATTATTTCGGTACAGTTAAAAATCAATTAGAGATCAGAGATAGGTCGGTTCGACTAAGATGCATGGTTAAACGTGGGTCATTCCACTAGATTGATTTTTCTATCGTTTTAGTACCCTGTGTTTGTATTTGAAACCTCGAGATTTTCATGATAACTGAAAGTTGCCAATATGTCGAAGAGGTTTATTGTGGCTCGAAGAAAATCGACCACGGGTCAATTGCATTAAAAATTTCTGAAAGCTACCCGGTAGCCTAGGTTATGCTAAAATCGCAATAAATTGAAATTAACAGCGAATTTGAATCCAATTTCATAAATTGAAAGTTCTGTCATGTCACAAACTGAGACTTTTTGGGAAAAAGTCGAGGTAGGGTCATTTTTGTCTAGGAAAGTACGAGGACCATTTTTCATCACGCAATTGGGATGCAAGTGGATCTTATTGGTGAGGAAAAATGTCAAGATGATTGAGGGTTCGACAATTGAATTTCTAAGAGCCAAATTGGAGTGATTCAAGAAGCATTGTAGTTCCAATTAAGGGAAAATATGTACAAATTCGTATGCCCCCTCACCTATGACTTGTGGACCATTTCAAATGGCTTCTAGAAGGGTTTGAAGGTAGGAAATTGGTGGTGGAAGATAGCACACATGGGGGCCATGTTTAAGGGAACAAATGGATAAGAAAGAAGCCAAGTGGTCCCCCCCTTGCCTCCTCCATTCTCCCCTCCCCCTTGTAGCCATCGACCAGCATCCTCTCCCCCTCCCCTTTGTTGTTTGAAGCCTAGAAATTGAAAAGCAGTAGCCAGCCAGCCCCGCTAGGTCACCGAGCCACGACCGCACGTCATCGCCGCTTTTGCATGCCTTGCCCTGCTCGCACGTGTCCCCCACCATTCCAAGCCATCGTTTAGCCTCAGTCGCGGGCCCGGGCAACCTCTGGAGCTATTTGAGCTTGCCTTGCCGTTGTTGGGGTCACTTGGAAGCCTGACGCAGTCTGCCTAGACCCAATTCAACTTCCTCGATCTGTCTCAGCCAGTTGTCGTCTCAACCAGCTCCCGTTCAGCCCTTTCTCGGCCCAGATCAGTGACTGAAGTTAGTGGGTCTCCAAGTTGCTATTCAGCTAGTTTCCGAGCCGTTCCCGACTTCGAAAGGCAATCCCGCTTTGAAGTTTATCAAGCCTCTTCTCGCTCCCGTCATTTTGATCCGTGCGAATCATTTAACAAGTGAATTTTACTCACTAATCCTTGCTTAATAAGTTAATGATGCTTAAGGGTTGATTAGTTTAGGTTAAGTATGGATTAAATGAATAGTTAGATTAGATTAGCAATTTAATTGATTGTTATTGCATATTAGGTGGTTAGAGTAGTATAGTTAGAGCCTAGACAAGCTCTAATATTTATTTAGAGTAGTTTGGAAATTTTTTATGCTCATCTCGGCTTTTAATTAGGCTTTACGAACCTAAGTTGCTATTTATTGCATTTAATAACTAATTTCCGTAATTATTTAATTAATTATTTATTTTCTGGAAATTAGACCGAGATAGCAGTTGACCGGAATTTTATATTGATTGCAATGGTGTAATCTGTTTATTTAATTAACTGTTATTTTGTACAAATTGAGTGTAATTTGTGATTGTGGGTAATATCCCAAAAATTGATAATTTTGGTAATTAATTGGAAAATAACCAAGTGTCGATTTACAGTGCCAAAAATATGTTTTGGATTGCGGAAAATTGGTGGGGTTTTGAAAAGTGAAAATATTGTACTTTGGCTAAGGCCGACCGTGTACCCACACACGATTATTTTTATCGGGTATAATAAAAGTGGTGAATTTGTTAAATGGTTAGGGTGGTATACTATATCAGCCTGCGAGCTTAATATATTAGTTTAGCGAGAGCAATATACCTTATTAGCTTAGAGTGAGCATTAACAGTATACTATATCAACTTACGGGCTCTGGTATGTCAGCTTAGTGCGAGTAGTATACTTTATCAGCTTAAAGTGAGCATTATTACTATGCTATATCCACCCAATGGTTCGATATGTCAGCTTAGCGAGAGCAGTACATTATTTATCAACTTAGTACGAGCTATACTATCTAATTATCAGCTTAGAGTGAGTAGTCCTTATATGGTTGGACTTTATAGATAGTATTGAATGGGCCGACCAAGGAAAGGTCGTGATGACATGTAATCGACTAGGTCGTTTGATCGATGATTCGATCTGAGTTCTGGATTTGATGTGATGATGTGATTCAATGATTGTATGAATTGAATTGACTTGTAGGAAGGAACTGAGGCCAAGGTAAGTCCTCTGACTCGTGATTGTGCTTAAGCAGCCCTTATGGTGTATTTTCTTCCTAGTCAAGTCTTAGGGGGTTAAACTTGTTGAGACATCGTCTCACCCCATCGTGGGATATTATTTTTAGGCCCTTAGATGGTAGCTACTATCGAACAATTTGGAAAGTCAAAAGAAATCACAGAACAGAGTAATTTCATTCCATTCCATGGGGATCCTAGGGGATGGGAGTATGAGCTTATACGGTTTGTGGTATGGGTCGATATAGGTTTATCCCAATGGGTGCCCTATCGATACCGGTCATGGTATCATCAAGATCATGATGACCATAAAGAGGGCCCCATCCTGGAATGTGAGATACCTTTGTATGTAATGCAGGTCGCTTTTGGGAAAGACACCGCAAATGCTCCATAAGGCTTAATCGTAGACGCGATCGACCCTAAGCTTGAAGATCCAGAATATTTGGTGTATTTTGTTGTAGGCTCTAGCTGGAGTGTGGAGGGAGAAGATGAGGAGGATGAGGAGCCGTAGTTGGTGGAACCCCCCTGTTTTGTAGGCTTTGTGAATGGAACAACTTGTATTGTATATATATGACTCGAATTGTTATATGTGTATATATATATATTGTTGTTTTCAGTTCAAAAATTTATGACCTTGCTTTTTTGTCCCATCGTGTTATTGTCTAGGGATTATTAATCGTTTCCGTATGCACATTAAAATGAATGGGTCGGCGATGAGTCCTAGGACATCGCTATTATATCGACCAAGTAGGGATGGGCACATGCTCGAAGGATAGGGACGTGACACCTTCCAACCACCGTCAAGCACCGCTGTCGCCTCGTAGCAGCCGTCCGCCGCCTATGTGGCCGTTCCAGCCCGTCCAAGCCCCACGCCAGCCTTCTCGGCCCAAGAAGCAGAAGCCGCAGCCAGCAAGGGCCCTAGAGCTTGTAGGCCTGTTTTTAGGCCCATCCGGACCTTTGTTGGTGTCGCCATAGGCTTGTTTGTCACTCGCCTTTGCGTTGCCATCGCCTTGGACTCATCGGCCTGCTAAACCGGTGAGTTTACTTGCTAAACTTTGCTTAGGGAGTTAATTATGCTTAAGGGTTGTTTAGTTTAGACTAAGTATGGATTAGGTGGTTGGTTAGATTAAATTAGTGATTTAATTGCTTAATTATGCATGTTAGGTGGTTAGATTAGATTAATTAAAGGCTAGATAGAATGTACTATTTATAGATATATGCATTAATTTTCTAGGCCCATTTAGGTAGTTAGATTAGCATTTTTGGCCTAGGTTAGCATTCACTATATTTAATTTACATTATTTAATTATTTTTGTAATTTTTGTAATTAATTAATATTTGGAAATCATACCGAGATAGCCGATGATTGAAATTCCGTGCTAATTGTAATGGTGTGCTTAGTTTATGCAATTGAGTGCAATTGAGTGATGATTTTGATTTTTGAGTTATTTATTCTAAAATTGCGAAATTTTGGTATTTAAATAGAAAATTTTGGGTGTCGGATTTTGACACCAAAAATGGTTTTAAATACTATATCAAATAATGGGATTTGAAAAGGAATGATATCAATTTTTTCTGGTTCGATCTAATCGTATACCCACACACGATTATTTTCACCGGGTGTTTTTAATACGAAGAAAATGGGCCAAGCACATTATCTTAATCGAGACATTTGAGTGCAATGCATGGTGTCCTTGGCCGTAATTGAATGGTCATGTGTTGGTTATGAGAACCTGTCACAAGCGTTTACGCCGGATGTTGCCCCTATATGAGATGCCCTTGGACAACGGAAGCTGGTCGTAGTAGATTTTGGACCGATGCTCCTTCGGGATTGCTATCTAATAGAGACGTTGCCGTGCTCAATGGGGTGAGACGATGCCTATCTAATAGAGATGGGTTTGAATTAGTGGTTCTGAGCTTTAAATTGACGGGCCGGACTAAGCCCAAGAAGCGAGCAAATTGGCCTAAGCCCTTTTTTTTTTTTAAATGATCAAAGATTATATTGTGAAAATAGAAATTTGAAATTTTCTGGGATATGATCAATCATTTTCGGATAGGGCAAGTGGAAAAGCAAATATTGCATTCGGCAAAACGAATATTGTGTTTGGAAAAAAAAATCTTTGTGGATATGGATTTGGAAAATATTAAAACCCTAATGCTTGGCCTATAAATAGGTTGTTCACGTAGGGTTTCGGAGGGGGCCACACAATTGAACATACGGCCACAATTGAGAGAGAGTGATTCACGCCTCCTTTGCAGAAGACCCCAAAAAGGAGTCTTCACCCTATAAAGGGATTGACGTGGAAAGTGAGATTAAAAAATTCTCTCGGTGCTTGTACCTCTCTATCAATGCGCCTCCTTCCTAAATGCCATCGACAGCTCACTTGCGGTTCATCAACTTCGCCCGTCCAGTCCTCACTTGACATTGGCGACGGCAGCTTGCTGCACCTCAACATGTTTCACCAATATCCACAAGCCTGCAATTGAGACATCATTGGCAACGCACGTCTCAGACGCCGAAGGGAGGCTAGGATGAGGTCTTCAAGAGATTGAGCGGAGCTTGAGACTCGGTCAAGCAAAAAGACACCAGACTGCAAGTGAAAAGAATAGTGGGCGCATCACACGTGCACTTGCAAAGGAAAGCAGAAGGCGGTGGATGTTGTTGTCTTTTGGTCTTTGTCCAGACTTCGTTGGAAGAAGGCAGCAAAAGTTGTGATTTTTATGGCCTCGCTTAATGCAAGCAAAAAGAAGAAAAAATAGAAAAGCATATCACGAAGCCTCGACGCCAATCACTGCCGATTCAGCGAGCAATCCCACAAGCTCCTTAGTAAAAGCCAGCAAATTGTTCCTTCTTTGTTTCTCGGCGCACTTCAATTCATGGAGTTCATTGTGCTCTTCTTTTTGTAGGTTTTCCGGCGATCATCCACACACCAAGGATCCCACCAATCACCATTGGCGAGCCTAAAGTTCACGGTCAAAAGAATTACTAGAATCTTGATTGAATAATTCCAAGTGATGGATTTATCTTCTTTTGCATGTTGTCCAAATTGGACAATAACACGTGTGGTTTTTGTGATTTTACTTCATGCATGCAAAAGAATCTTCCTTGACCAGATGAGCGTGAGCAGCTCGGGCGTGTGGTGATGTGCAAATTTCAGTGAAGAAAAATAGCCATACTATTTTGGTTGGCCATCCAGTGAGGGTATCATCAACATTGCCGTCCCTGCACCGTTTGCTAGTCCCGACCATCCATGACCGAGCACCACCGTTCAATCCGCTGTCCCAAATCTTGAACCACTAGGCTTAGCACCACCACTGCTGAGTAGGTGATCGCCCATCCATCACTCGCCAATCACAAGTCGTAAATTTGGAAGACAATATTCGGAAAAGGTAAAAATTTTGTCTATTTTGATTTCCAAAAATTCTGCTTCCTTATTTGATATGTTCGTTGATGCACATAATGGAAATTCCCGATATGCTGAGGCATCCGTAGTGTCGAGTTGCCTTATAAGTTGGGAAACTTTCCAAATTTCATAACGTGCATATGATTGACAGTCCAATTTTCGCGCCTGAAATCTAACTTGCAATTGCATGGAAAAATCGCAAATCTGATCTCATGCCCGAGATTCGATTCGCGATTTTGTTTAAATTTGGCCAACCCAATCTCATGCGCGAGATATGGTTCTTCAATTTTTTTTTTTACCGATATCGTGTGGTTTGAGTCGATCTTGTTTTTGTAAAAAGGAAAAAAAAAATCCAAAAAAACATAGATTTGAATTAGGATTAGGTTCGTTTTAAAATATTCCTCGTCTTAGGATTATCTTGCATATTTAGAATAGAAAGTTTATTTATTTCGAATTTCTTAAATAAAAATCCAAAAAAATGCATTCATTTAGGATGTTAGTTTTTTCTTAATTTTGAATTGCATGTTTAATTATTTGGCAATTTTAATTTCGAATTTCATAAAAGAAAAATAGAAAAAAAAAATTAGAATTAGGACATTCTTCGCACTCATTGCATATTAGATTAAAATTTCATGTTTCATTTTAAGTTTAGATTGAGTTTTTTTAGATAGATTGCATCTTAGGTTAGAGATTGCTAGGTTAAGATAATATCTTAGTTTAAATTAAGGTTTAGCTTGACCTGGTCCTTAATATAAGTTGGATAGAATCTTAATCTAGCTAGTTAATTTTCAGTAATTTTCATATTTTTCTAATTTCGAATTTCATTAAAAGTACAAAAAATGCCCTAGGATAAATTAGTTTCAATTTCTAGGATAAATTGCATTTTTTTAAGAAAAAAGAAAAAATGTCATGTGCATGTCATATAGGATTAGATTCATGAAATGCATGTTATTTAGTTATTGTTGCTAGTCCATTTAATTAGCAATTGCATGTCATTAGAATTAGGTCATTTAGTTATATTGCATTGCATATTGCATGATTTTCATTAAATAAGTGAAAAAAAAATTACGTGTTAATTAGAGATCATATCTAGGGTTGTTGATGTGAATTCTGATTTAACATTGCAGATGCTTTTGTTGTTTTGAGGTAAGTTTTGCAATTTACTTATTGCTTTTTTGGGTGTTAAATTGGTGGTTTGCGCACCCGCATGGTCACCTCACGTGTTAGGGATAAAATTAAAATCAATTCAAATTGCCTGCAAAACATTTTTTTCAAAATAAAAGAGAAAGGTACCGAAAAGGCGTTAGAAAAATCTAGCGTAATCAAGTCCCTGAACTCAAAACCTCTGGTTCGTAGGAGTAAAGTAAATCTCCCATTACTTTACTTGGGTTTCTAATCGACTCACCAAAAATAGATTAGTGGCGACTCCTATACAGATTCATTAAAAAAAAAACTTGAACCTAAGTCGCGAATTGGTATGGGTTTAGGAGAGCTAGAGCTAAGTTTAGGCTTAGTATCCATAAGCCAAACTTTAGGTGGTACCTGAAATTTTGGTCGCAACACGGTCCTATAATCAAGACCCCTTTGATTGTTTGAAATTGAGTGAGACGTTCCAATTGATGTGTGCATCTATTATATACATCTGTGTTAAGAACTGTACTGATATGCAGGAAGAAACTGAGGCGAGGTGAGTCATCTGTAATGTGTGATTAGACTACCTTTAGGCATATCTTTTTTCCTAGTCGGGGTTTAGAGGGGCATATTTCCTTTCTAGTCGGAGTTTAGAGGCTGAACTTGCTAAGATATTGTCTCACCCCGTCGTGGGCTCAAATCTTTTTAGGTCTTTAGATGGCCGAGCCTCTGGTTCGTTTTGGTCAGCCTACGAGGGTGACAGAGCTGGTTACTAATTTCCCTGTTCCCAGGGGCCACAGAGTCTGGATCTATGAGTTTATAGTGACTACTGTCTAGATTGATGAGGGCCTACCTCAAAGGGTACCTCATTGATTTAGGGCATGGTTTCGCCGCGGACTCAATAGATACAGAGTGAGTCCCCTCCAGGGTGTTGAGATCCTAATTGCGGTAGTAGACGCCGCTCCAAGCGAGGGCACAGCTGACCCTTCTGTTGGTGTTGTGGTGGACCTAGAACCCCAGGAGACCTCAGAGTTTTCAGTTGGGGATTCGTGAGCCTAGCTGAATTGTTGACCCTCCCTTTTTGTAGTAGGCTTTTGGTGGTTGACTTTTGTATATAAACCGGTGTGTATATAAAAATGTTTTGGTTGTGAAATTGTTTCTTGTTTCTCTATCCTGTATTGGTTTATGTCTGGGGATTTGTTTATTCGCGTCCACATGTGCATTAAAATGAATGGGTTGGCAACGCGTCCTAGGACGTTGCAATTTCATCAACCATCGAGGGATGGGCATGCACTCGTGGTTCGGGGCGTGACAACAACAACACCCAATTGACAATCACATAAAGGTATAGCAAGGAAAACAAATAAGCATATATAAATTTTGTTTATTTGCTTCATTAGATCAGATCATTTAATATACAAGCCCATTCTTGGGCCAATCTGATACACCATCAAAAGACAGCAGAGAGGTTCACAAGTTTCAGCATGAGCCTATCTCCTCTAGGGAGATACTAACCAAAAGCGGCTCTACCATGAGGACTGGCTACCTAGGCATCATCTACTGGGCTATCGGGCTGTCCATCGTCCTCATCCGGTCCGAGTGATCCACGGAACCCATGGAGGGGCTTGAAGAGATCTCCTTCGAGCCAAGCGTACCAAGCTTGGTAACTATGAGAGACGAGATTGTTATAGCCCTCCTCTACCCAAAAAGTAGTAGCGATACCTTACAATACGGTATCCTCTCTAAAAACGTCCATGACGGTGACCTCCATACTCATAGGGTACCTCAAATCGCATGAAATGAGTGGGTGGCGGATCCATACCTATTGGCCTGAAAAACGGTGAAACAACAACAAATGAGTTTGACAACTCAATAAGTAAATCGCCTAAACCTCGTATAGGCGAATGCCTTGTTTCAAAAACCTACAAACTTAACGCCCACTTATCGATGGCAGATCAATAGAAAAGCCCTTACTTTGCCTTAACTATGAACATGAGGGAAGCTCTTCCTCTACTTAGACATCCGTCTTATCAAAAATCTATGAGGTGTCTCATGCTCATGAAAATTCTACACATACTAAGTAATAACTTCAACCACATACACGAGTTCCTTGAGTCCTAAATAATAGCATAAAAATTCACACATGCCATATATAGTGCAATAAATAGGAAATAATATTCCCACGTGTCACGTATTAGCTTCTAAAATATCGATATGGCCTTTGAGTCTCAAACGCTGACTTCCAAAACATCAATGTGCCTCTCACGTCACAAATAACGACAATTATAACATGCACGTGCCTTCTAAGTCACTAATGACAATTAAATTATGCATGTGTCTCACACATCTCATATAATGCCATATCAAACATGCACGAGTCATATAGCAACTTCCAAAATATACACATAATAGTCAAATGCCTCGCATATGTTTAGCGCCTCAAGAATCACATAATACCCTATAATATTATGCTCTCTTGAGTCCAATAATTAATCACAAATAGGCGACACCCTCCAGCTCTTCCGGAAACCTCTGGGAAATCATCTCGCCCCATCGAGCACGACATCTGAACCTCTGTCAAGCATCCTTTTAGGCATTGTTCCATAATCATTACTGCGAATGGCATCCAAAAACCTTCGGGCATTGCCCCCCCAATGTCTCTCTTTGGCAGCATCGTCCCCTAAAAACTTTCAACGATGGAATCCCTCGTGTGACCATGCGGATTAAACACACAACCAGTTTTATCTTCCATTTTAGTCCAAATCATGAGTGCCTCAATGGCGTGCCAAGTGGAGTGTGTTTCATGGTCTATTGAAATTACTTCAATAAAATATGCCGAGCACGAAATGAGAACCATGACTTGACCCATTACGTTTGAGCACAGGCCTAAAGATCCAAATTGAAAATGGTACACCTCAATACCACCGATCCAAGAGAGAGATCCAACCCGATGTGCTTCCACGCACATCCAAGAACTATTGCAAATCTTGTCTCAGAGGCTCAGGGTGTTTTCATGCATCGGTCATGGACTATGAACATAATATATATAAGTAAAGAAAACTTCCAATAAACACATAAAACATTGCAATTAATACTAAACAACATCACATAGAACAAGCCTATTCAATAACATCAATGTTTCCGAATAACTTAACTTAGGTTATATCATAACTGGATTACATAACAAAACAACAACTTCTTGAAACCAAACCTAAACATGAGTGTAAATGGACCATTTCCACCAACGATAAAAAATCGAGCAACCTTAACATTAACCTAAGCTTTCCTTATCTACCTCAAACCTCATAGTCCAAGCAAACTAGTAAGAAAACCATACAAAATTAACACATGGTTCTAACCTTTCTAGGATAGCTTAATCCTAACTCCTAATACAAGCAAAACCAATCTAAATCAAAGCCAAGTAATGCAACTACTTAGCCAGTGTTTAGGGGATTCACTTACAAACAATTGAGACAAGGACGAGGGGTGGATGGTGCTGCTGGGCGGCTTACAACAAGGCGGCAACGAGATGGCGTGAGGACAACGATGCAGCTACGGTAGGATGACTACAATGACATGAAGACAATGACGGCGGTGTAGTGGCCAGCCGAGAGAGAAAGAAAGAGAAAGAGAGATGGAAGGCGTGAGGGAGAAAGAGAGAGATGAGGGGGGTTCGGCCATGGGGGAAGAAAGGGAGAGAAATAAGAGAAAAGAAGAAAAACTTGGAGAAGAAGAAGAAAAAAGAGAGAGAGAAATGGGTCTCCAAAGCATTAAATACTATCTCAATAATTTGAATTGCAATGATAAATTTCCTAAACTTTGGGAGCAAGGGTTGATCTCAACCTTACAAGTGTCAACCCAAGATTTCTGCTTGCAAGCTTGCTCTTCAAGTTCAAAGTCTCAATTATTGGCTAGCTGCAAGAAGGCTAAACTTGTCACACAAATAAGAGGTCCATTCCCCTTGTCTTCTTCTCCTTGGGCATCCAACCCTCCTTGTCTCACCTCAATTAAATATCAAGAAGTTAAATTGATCTCATCTCTAGGACTATTAAGGTCTAAGTCCATCAATTAGCACATATTTCCAATTAACGCGCTAATGAACCAACCTCCAAAATTCACTTTCAAATAATCTAAATTCAAGAGGACAAGAGATAATAGAAAGGACTATATAATTTTGGTAAGGTTTTAAAATTTTGGTAAGGAGAAAGGACTATATAATTACTGTCTTTACGAAACAAGAATAGCTTGAGATCACTTACAATCGACACCTGTAATTGAACCAGGTTTGTGACTAAGTTTCGATTGGAAATGGCCCTAACACAACCTACGCTAATTAAGCGACACCGACTATGCTCGCACGGCCAAACCTGAATGAGTTCGGCGTCTGTCCGAGGTTCTATGTGTGACCTCTGTTTGAGCTTAGTTGATCTGTGATTGACTTCTAGTTTTCATGTAATCGTGTAAGATCGATCGACTTACCTTGGCACACAGTTGCATGGAATCGAATTAAGATCATTTATGAATAGTACAATAACCATGCGAAGTCTACTACGATCAGTATATACTCGAGCTAAATCAATCTATATCCATCCATTGATCGAATCATGACAGCACGTGATCATCCACATCGATCCTTATGGTCGAATGGTCTTTCCATGTTTGATGCTCTAACGTAACCCTAATCTAGAGTCGTCTTGCTCTTAATCAGCTAGTTGGCTCATGAACAATCCCTAAGATTGACTCACAGCCTATTCTCATCATTGGCATACCAATCCTTAGTCCATTCTGCGTGCCAGAGATAAAGGTCCAAATAAAAAATGTCACAAGAAAAATCCTACATTAAGTAATTGGTATGATGTGGAGTAATTAATATATGTTAGTTGGCTTATAAGTCATGAGTTTAAGCTTTTAAATAAATGTGATGTTGATAGGCTCAGACTTGGGCTCTTTCTTAGTGAACTCCTCGGATAAGGTATTGGGCTTCTGTTGATGGGCCCTCAACCTGTTCTAGTGTTTGGTGAGTATCTTAAGAAAGGAATATAATGACCAGCTCAATTTCCAAGCGGGTGGGCCCTCTTTAGTGAGGGGTATCCCAATTAACTCATTGGTTTAAACTTTTGAGTAATTTGGTTCCCTCTTGGTGACCTTTCAAGTGAAGGTATTGGGCTTCTACTCTGCGTTCCTAACAGTTTGAGTGGATGAAACAATGTTTTTATCCAAACCAAAATTTTCCGTGTGAAAATTAATACTTTGGGTTAATTGAATTAATTTGTTGTTTTTTAATAACCACGCACTCGAAGCTCTTGTGGGGGTTGGTTAAACTAATTTATATTATTTTCCCATTGGAGAACGAGAATTTGTCTTGCCTTTTGGAACTAATTATTATAATCTTCCCTATGGACATTTCATCAGAAAACGGTATAATTGGCTAATCTACTCTATTATTAGCATTTCTTTGATGCCATTTCATGTGCTTAATATGGTGAGCACGTGAGCATCTCTTCTCATAACCACCACATCATCACTTTACATATTGACGTCATGATATAAAAATGATGTGAAAAAAGCTTATTTCCTTTAATGCCAACGGGCCACACAGCCCAACCTAATGAAGTAAGACGCTAGGTTAATCTCCTTTTTAATATTGCCCTTCCTTTATTTTTTATTTCTTAAATTTTGGCCATATTATATAATCCACTTTCGAGTAGATCTGTTATCCACTGCTCATATATGAAGATAAAGTTTATGCAGATTGATGGGTTTTTTATTTGATGGGCCAACTTAAGCCCGTCCACCCATATTGGGCCAAAACCTGGCTCATAAGTGAAGGGCCCATAAAAGAGTGCAGTTACTATAATATATAATTAAATAATTAAATAATTAAATAACTAAATGGGAAGTATCTGAACAATAGCAATTTTTTTTTTTCAAAGAGAAATATGCTTCTCCATATTTCCTCCCTTTGAAGCAGTACACTCCCTCTCGACGAACAGTACTCCAAGGCTTCAAAGAATACATCTAAAATTGCAACAATACTTAATCTGAGGCAAACAAGGTATGTCCATCTTCGTGATATATCTTTCGATCGATGTTACATGTTTCTGGGCATATTTCCGCATTCGTTTTTGATATTCAATCGTTTGAGTATTGGATTGATTTTTAGGAATTTGTTTCCACACATTGGTATTGGAGTTATGTTGTTCATGTTTCCCAATCATTGTTGATGTTTATAAATTGCTTTTAGCCGAAATTTCGAGAAACGTTGTCGTTGGACACTTGGGGACGGAAATCCCAACACCCGCTCCTGTTCGCCCTTCTTTTTTTATTTTTTGTAAATCAAAATTTATTTTTGATAGTGCAGAGTCATAATTCTTGTCAAGATGAGAAAAATGACGGGTGGATTGTTGTCGGGGACCACCGGATGTGCCCCCATGCGCGGCCCGAAGGTCCAACATCATTGACGCGTGTGTTGCACGTGCTGAGGAGGTTCTTGGGTGCGAGTGCAGCACAAGTGTGTTGTAAATCGTAGGTGCGTGCGTGGCACACGCCTATGCCATTTTACGGATTTGCCCATATTTTTTATAATATTACGTTTTTGCCCTTAACAGTTGTTTTTTTTTTTATTATGCCATTATTGTTCAATGTTATTACTATTTTGCCCCTAGCTAACCCGTTGACCCAACTCGATCATCCTTTGACCGTTGACTAGAGTTGACCGATCGTTGACTGGAGTTGACCTACGTTAACCGGAGAAAAAATAAAATTAAAAATAAAAATAAAGGAAGGAAAAATATGTTTTTCCGATTTTGTTTGTTGTGGATTATATGTAATCCCTTTTGTTCTGCATTTGTTGCAGGAATAATGATGCGTTTTGTACACATTCTTATATTTTCGAGAAGAAACAAACAAAAGGCGAGACTTGATCAATGTGCCTGCAGAATTCTCGAGAGGATTTTACTAGGAGATTAGAAAAGACTTTCCCAATTTATAAGAGAAATGAGTATATCTAGGTTTAATTATTTATTTATTTTAGATTAGTTTGAGATGTTTTAGGTGTAAATATTTCTTTCTATGTTGATATATTTCATCTGAATATATTACTTAGTGTAAATGACATGTTTACTTATTGAAAGTTCAATGTTATCTATCGTTGTATATTAGTATGTTAATTTACAATTCTTTGTTGGAAGTTTAAGAAAGTTTTAGTGATTTTGGTGAACTTATTTTTGTATAAACGATTATATTAAGATAATTTCAAGTTAGGATTTTTGGATGATGATTGGAAACATATTGACATTTTGATTCTAAAACCTTATTTGAAATTATTCATTAATATGATGAGTTTATACAAAATGGATACATAAATGATAGGCATTAATAATTCGTGCATATGTGTGTGATATATTCAAATCCAATGGCCTCGGCAACTAAGAGTACAATTGCTAAGTTGAACAAAGAAGAGAAATTGAATGGCGAGAATTGTGAGATATTGAATATGAAAATTCAATATGTGCTTAAAAAGCAAGAAGCACTAAAAGCTCTTAACCAAATTATAGAAGAACTTGAGGATGTTGTGCATTACCTTCAACTAGCAGAGGACTGCCTTATGGTGTTTGAGTGGGAAACAGATATTTTTGTTGTGCTAGTTCTAGCTTAGAAAGGGCTTTGAGCTCTAAGTGCAAGTGCATTGATTTGTTCTAAAGGTGGAAGTGCAAGGGATTAAGTCCTTCAAGCAAGAAACTAAGAGTTGACCAATATAAGAGAGGAAAACATCCTTGAGTGAAGAGAATTTCAATGGTGAAATATTATAACTGTGGCTAGAAGAGTCACTATGCTCATAACCGTCATGAGCAAAAGAAGGTAAACATCCCTTGTATTATTGAGAACTTTGTTTGTGTATCAAGTTTTATATTCTTAACTTAATTTAATCCTTTGTAAATTGTAAATACAGGAGCAACAGATCATGTAGCGAAGGATGGGGAATTCTTCGTGGAATTATGACGAGTACCTACTGGAACTAAATGGATCTATGTAGGAAACAACTCTAGAGTTGAAGTAAAAGGGATTAACACCTGCCAATTAAACATGCGTGGTAGACGCACCTTGTTCCTACATGATGATATGCTCTGGAGATTCGTCAGAATTTAGTATCCATTTTAGTATTGGTAAAACTTGGTTTTAGTTTGAACTTTAATAATGATTGTGTAAATTAATATTTGAATACAAACTACTATGATTGTTGTTATTTTTTAGATGGTTTTATTGTATTGAATGTTGACTATGGTAATGTCAATGTTTATTATTCCCTCTTCAAGTCTTCTAATTTGTATGATAATTATGTGAATGTGTGGCATGCTAGACTTGATAATATTGGCCAACAACGTATGAATAGGCTAGCTAAAGAGGGCTTGTTGGGCAACATTGAAAAAGTTGATTTACCAATATATGAGCATTGCCTAGTAGGGAAAACGACAAGGAAACCATTTGGAAAAAATAAAAGAGCTGAATCTCATTTACAATTAATCAATTCTGACATGTGTGCTCCAATGAATGTGAGAGGAAGGCACATGGCTATTTATATCATTACATTTATAGATGATTATACTTGTTTTGAACACATATATTTAATTTCTCATAAATCTAAAGCATTGAATTGTTTCAAAAAGTTTATGAGCTTAGTAGAAAATCAATTAGATAAGAAAATAAAAGTATTAAGATCCGATCGAGGTCGAGAATATTTATCTGATGAGTTCATAAATTTATATGATGAAAAATGAATGGAAAGACAGTTATCTATTCCCTACACTCTTCAACAAATTGGTGTTGCAGAAAGGAGAAACAGAACCTTACTGTAAATGGTTAGGTCCATGATAACGCATGCTAACTTATTTATCATCTTTTGGGGTGATGCTTTATTAACTGCTGACTATATACTTAACAGTATGCCTTCCAAATCAGTTACTTCCACTCCATATGAGTTATGGATAGGTAGAAAATCCGATTTAAGTTTTCTTAAACCTTGGGATTGTGCTGCCTATACTTATGAGCCCTCTCACAAGTATGAGAAATTAGGTCCCAAAGGCAAGAAGGGTATTTTCATAACATACTTAAAACACTTGAAAGGGTATGTGTTTATAGGTGAGCAGGAAACTGGGAATATAACTAAATTTAAATCACCGGATGTCACATTCTTAGAGAATGAATTTCCTAAGAAGGGCAAAATATGTGAGGATTACTCTATATTTGAAACCTTATATTAAGATAATGAACTTAGTAGAGTTCATCCAAGTGGAAGTAACATGAGAAGAGAGGAATTAAATTCGGCTCACTTTCAATTACAACATGTAATGAGACGATATCATCATTATCTAATTCAAGTGAGAGCATAACGAAGAATAATGTGTAAAGTGTGCAATCTCCCGTATGGCAAACAAGTCACAAAAGTATTCTCCGTTGAAGTTTTGACATTGAAAATGAAACTTTTATGGCTGCTCCACAAGATGAATATGAACAAAAAAATGTAAATAAGGCTGTAAATTGCCCTCGTAAGAAGAAATTGATGCATGCAATGGAAGAGGAAATAGAGTCAATGAATTCAAACCCTATTTGGGAATTTGTTGACCTTCCAAAATGACGCAAAGTCATTGAGAACGAGTGAGTTCTCAAAATAAAGTGTAAAGCCGATGGCTCAATAAAAATATATAAGGCTTGTCTTGTGGCAAATGAGTATAATCAACAAAAAGGAATTGATTATGAAGATGTAGAATTCCAAAATTTCATGGCAATTTCTGGAGGCATTACAACCTATGGAAAAATTTCATGGCAATTTCTGGAGGCATTACAACCTATGGTTGCATCGTTGAAGTATATTGTGGCCTCTAGACCAAAAAATTGTGATGAATTAAGGCCGAACACTTTAATGGAAAAGATATCTTATATTCTTGGGTTATCAAAGTTGGTACTATAAGATAATTTGATAATGAGAATTTTGTTCTTGGCTATGCACCTTATGGATTTGATTCTTATGGATTAATGTTACAAGTTTTTGGCCATATTATTTTGTGATTAGGTATTTATTTAAGTAGGAAATTAAGGTGGGATTAATAGGAATGATGGTGGGCTGGATAACTAAGGACCAAACCAGCCCATAGCCCCACCATTCGGCCCTTTTGGCCTGGCCCACGAAGCCCAAAGGAAAGGGCTGCCGTCCGACTGGCCCAAGGAGCCCAGTGGGCTGTCGACCGAAGGGGAGAGGCCGGCTCGGCCAGCCCATCCTCTTGCATGGCAATTAACAAGTGGCTTAGGGGACTTACCAAGTGTCATATGCATGCAAAGTAATAATGACATGCTAATCATGAAGGGGAAGAAAAGAAGAAGGGGCGGATTGAGCAAGGGGGTGTCGCACGAGAAAAAAGGGGAAAGAGAGAGAGAGTGACCATCCGAGAGAAAGAGAGGAAGAAAGAAAGGGAGAGAGCGAGCGAGCGAGAGAAGAAGGGGAAGAGGGAGGCCATTCGCTGCCGTCGCTGTCGTCGAGCCACCGAGTCCCGCCTTGCCCTACCATCTTTGCTTGCTGTGTTGTGCTTGGATTAGAGGCAAGTAGAGTCCATAAACCTACCCTTTTCTTGCTATGTCATGTGTGTGATGAATGGTAAACTTTGGTTATGGTAGAAGTGAAGAAATTCGAAGCTCTAGGGAAAAATATGGTAACCTTGCATTATGTTTTCTAGAAAGGCAGTCCGGCCTTTGATGAATTTGTGAGCTGCATGCGACTTTTTAGTTGGAATTTCATTTCGACTTAAAATTAACAAGTATAGACCGGTGAAAATATTTTTCATTGAAAGAGTCAGATCTGGAAATCGTAATGCTGACCTAGTATGATTCTGTGGATTTTATGAAATTCTCCAGTTGAAATTCGATCTCATGTTCTGAATGAAAGTTGAAGATGACATGTTAAGGAGTAACATAATAAAAATTTAGAGGAAATGGATGAGTTTAGGTTGGTGAAACAATCTTTATTCAAAACGGTTAGAACTGGAATTCGGTGCTGAGGGTTATGGACGGTTGTGGTTATTATAGTTTTTAATCTATCACGAATATGGTTTCTAGTTCTATATGAAATATTTACTTCTGGATTTCTTCTATAACATATAAAAATTTCAGAATTTTTGGAGTTGATTTAGGATTTTTACTGAATTTGTGAATAAAACTGTGTATGGCAATATTCTGAAATTATAAAGACTGTGATGTGTGGACTGTACTGAATTGTATAATGTTCTTTTGATATGGTGTTCTTCACGGAATATCTTCCCCTAGATCATATATATAACATGTCAAATTTTAGGAATTTATTAAGGATGTTCACTAATTTTTCAAGAATTATGACTAAAGGAGTGCAATATGTTTTTATCCGAAATTGCTATATTTTTGAAAATAAATGAAATTGCTCCATATCATATAATGTCATGAGTGGTTAATTATGCTGCATATGTGGTGACATATGGCATGTTATATGACATCAAAAGCTGGTTGAGACCCTTGATATTGTTGCATTAAATGCCATGTTGAAATTGAGATGCATGTGTAAATATGAATTGAGATAATAATGAGACCGTCGGAGGTGTGAGCCAACGATGCACCGGGAGTATTGGGATGCCCAGAGTGTGTGTGCCGGATGTCCTCAGGAGTTTCGAGATGCCTGGAGTGTGTGTGCCGGAAGCCCTGGAGGTGTGTGCCGGGGGTACCTCGTGATGCTAGTTGGGGTACGAGATGCCCGGAGTGTGTGTGCCGGATGCTCGAAGGTGTGTGCCAGAGGCCCTCGCGATGCCAGGTTAGATGCGAGCGATAAATTGTGGGATGCAAACATTAGTCCCTAGATGGAAAAATAATGAGATCCATGTGAAAGATAAGAATTGAAATTGAATCATGTGCATGGGTGTATGCATATGGCATGATGCATGATCTGCTTATGAAAGTAAATTGATGCTATTTGATATTGAAAATGCGATCATAAAGGCGTGAATGGATTTCATGGTGATGTATGCTTGATGATACATATATGAGTGCATGGTGTTATATGCGCACTGCATGGTGATATATGCATTGTTGTAAGGTGAGGTATGCTTGAATACATGAATGCTATGTGTTTTATTCATGATACCTTGATTGTTTTGGGTGACGCATTGTGTAGTTTGTTGGATCTTTACTACTGAGTGGTTGAACTCACCCCTTTTAGGGATTAACATTTCATATTAGAAAGATGTCCTTGCTACCAGTCGCACGCGATACTTATTATAGATTGCCATCTGATGTCGAGGTGGAGTGCACAGAGCATTCATGCGTTAGTTTGCTTGGTCTGGTGTATGTCTAAGTCCGTGTCTTAGTGATGTATGATGTGGGTCTTGTTGCTAGCCTGGTTATCCAAGAGTTTTTGTTTGTTCATGTCCGACGTGGTGGAGTGATGCCAGGGATGCTGTCACCGCTGCCGCCTGATGCACCGAGTTGGGTGTGATGGCACATATGACTGGTGGGAGCTGACACTTTTTTGAGATAGCCGACGCTTGTTGATGGAGGGGTGTACATGCTTGATGTAGGGTCGAGTCCTCTTTTGAGTTATAGCCAAGTACAGTTAAAAATCTTGGCCTTTTCGCTGTACC
This sequence comes from Eucalyptus polyanthemos subsp. polyanthemos, assembly GCA_017140185.1. Taxonomy (NCBI): domain Eukaryota; kingdom Viridiplantae; phylum Streptophyta; class Magnoliopsida; order Myrtales; family Myrtaceae; genus Eucalyptus; species Eucalyptus polyanthemos. Next base: position 60,690,662 of record CM029459.1, on the reverse strand, counting down.
GACCCGAAATATCCATCGTGAAAATATATATAAAAGTGACTCAACTTTGTCTTTTCATTTGGAGCGTAGGTGATGTGCATTGCATTATTGTTATTGAAATGAGGGATGGTGAGACTCGTTTATGCTTCTGTTGATGAGCCGCGCTAGGACCGTTACAAAAAAAAAAAAAAGTGGGAGAAGAATTTTATTGATCAATCCCTATGAACTATGGATTCACTTTAATTAAAGAAGTTTGTATGATTGGTGTATAGTAGGATAAGTGACAAGTACCTGTGGTGACCCTAACGGATCGGGGACCGTCGAGGGTTGCCACAAAAGAAACACTTTATCCTATAGTGAGACTTACCTCGATTTGCATTATTCTAGCAATAGTAGCTAGTATGGATCTTGAGTTATATCAAATTGACGTAAAGACTGCTTTTTTCAATGAAGAATTAGAAAAATAAATATATATAGAACAACTGACTAGTTTCATTTTGAAGCTAATAACAAAAGGTATGTCGACTTTTGAGATCTATATATGGCTTTAAGCAGTTGTTGAGACAATGGTATATACATTTTCATAATGTCATAATAGCATATGATTTTACAATGATTGATAAGGATCAATGTGTATACATTAAAAGATCCAAAGATCAATTTGTGATCAATATTATAATATGTTGATAATATACTAATTGCCATAATCAATTTGGAGTTTGTTAATACTGTTAAGAGTTGGTTATCGTCAAACTTTGAGGTAAAAGACATGGGTGAGGCTACATATATTATTGGAGTTAAGATTTCAAAAGCTCATTTGAAGAGATCATTATTTTTGTCGCAAGAAACGTATATAAGCAAAGTTCTTGAACAATTTCGTATGCAAGATTATAAACTCATAGATACCCCTATTGCAAAAGGTGAAGGATTTTGCCTTAGAATGTGTCAAAAGACTCCACAAGATTAGGAATAAATGTAACATGTTCCTTATGCTAGTGCTATTGGAAGCTTAATGTACTCTATGATGTGTACAAGACCTTACATTGTAGTTAGAATGGTGAGTAGGTACCAATCCAATCCAGATCAAGCGCATTGAAAAACCGTCAAAAGAATATTAAGGTATATGAAAGGAATTGCTGATTATACGCTAAGCTATCAAGAAAAGGATCTGCAACTTGAAGGCTATTCAAATACTGATTAGGGAAGAGATTTAGATGAAAGGAAATTTACCTCGAATGGCACCATATCTTGGAGCAGTAAGAAACAAACATGTATAGCCTTGTTTACGATGAAAGCTGAGTTCATGGCATTATCAACAGCAATACAAGAAGATGTTTGGCTTAAAAATTTTTTGGATCATTTAGGCATTATTAAGAATGCTACAAACTCATTGTTGGTTGACTGTGATAGCCAAGCAATAATAGTGTACACTAAAAATCCAAATTATCATGACAATACCCAACATATAAATATCAAATATAATTTTGTCAAATATATAGTTGAACGAAAAGATGTGAACTTACAGTAAATATCTATGCATAGAATGGTAGCAGATCCTATAACGAAACCAATACTTAGATATGTGTTCTGTGGCCATGTAAAATCTTTAGGACTACATAGAGGCTAATGTACTAAATATTGTAACTTCTCTTAAGTGTTCATATTTAATGAATTTGTGTTTTCATTATTGCCTATGAGTCTTTGTTTGACATTTATGCATCTTAATGTTAAGTGCATCATATAAAATAAAGTATGTCAGACATATAAGAGATTAGTTCACTCACACGGGTAATCACCTCTATTTACTATGTGATATATAGGGTGAGATGGTTTTTAAGCTTATTATTTAGGTGATAATTGAAAACTCAAGCTTAAAATATAAATGTCACATTAACTAAGTGTTGAGATGAGTACATAATATTTACTATATCAAAAAGTAAAATAACCCACATATTTTACTTTATTTGTCTTAGATGCCAGACGTGAGTTCTGATAAATTTCGTAAAAGAGTAAATATGTGAACTCAAGTTAGACATTAAATATGCCTGAACTATCATCTGTACGGTATTGAAGATGTAGACATATGCTCCACAGGAAATGAGTTAATACTGTGATACGTATTTCATACTACGTATGCATGAGACAACCATCAAGAGTGGCAAAAGTTTTGATCTTAACTTTTATGCCGTGCGAGACTCTTGAGGAAAAGAGTTCCTCAATTAAGTACCCTTATGACTCTTGCTTATTCTCAATATTTCTATTCAGTGTTTGCTATTTTAGAATGTTGTTAATAATCATGAATTGATTCGATCTAATGGAACATTTATAGAAAAGTGAGTTAAATTGAAATTGAGAGTTTTAAGGAAAGAAGAAGATCAAGTTTGGAGAATCACATTCTAGTTTTGTAGTAACTGGTCGACCAATTATTATTATTTTTGGGATAATCATAATTTTGAATACAATATATCATTGTTAAAAATAGATCAAGAGAGATATAAATGTGATCAATCGATCTAGGGAACTGCATACTATATCTACTAAAAAAATGTGATGCCCATTATGAGATGTTATACATTCTTAACAAATGTATGTCAATAAACTCTCAAAGTATACTAGTCACACGAATTATTTATTGGTATGAATGTTGCAGAGAGGTAAAGAGAGAGTTATGTTTGGCTCACCATGTGCGAGTGGGAGATGATGGGTTTTTTATTTGATAGGTCAACTTAAGCCCGTTTGTCCGTCCTTGTTGGGCCAAAACCTGTCTCATAAGTGAATGGCCCACAAAAGAGTGCAGTTACTGTAATATATAAATAAATAAATAAATAATGGGGAAGTATCTGAATAGTAGCATTTTTTTAAAAGAAAAATACACTTCTCCATATTTCCTCCCTCTGAAGTAGTACACTCCCTCTCGATGAACGGTACTCCAGGGCTTGAAAGAATTCCTCTGAAAATGCGACGGTACTTAATTTGTGGCAAACAAGGTATGTTCATCTTCATGATATATCTTTCGATCGGTGTTACATGTTTCCAGACACGTTTCCACATCGTTTTTGGTATTTGATCGTTTGAGTATCGTATCGATTTTTAGGAATTTGTTTCCCAACACAGATAGTCTGATAAAAAGCATAAACTTTAGCTTGAGCCCCAATTATGTCTAAATTTATTGTTGCCTTAATAAATAAAAAAAACATTAACTTTAGTTTGGGTTTCGAATCTACCCAAACTTTTTTTTCCTAAAGAAAAGCACAAATTTCAGTCAGTACCCAAATCAGCCCCATTTAACGTAATTGCTAAATTCAGAATCAAATGGGTTGTGTCTAAATATCTTGCAGCATAATCACACGGGCTAAGCGGTGGTGTAGTTACTATTAATCTCTTATTGTCCTATCTGTCCTTGTTGCTGTCGTTTTATGCTCAGTTGCTGCTTGGATTTGGGTAAGGAAACACAGAAATCCAATTTTCAAATTTCGTGCCTTCTTCGGAAAAATGAGTCCTAGTAGACGTCCCAGACTTTAGTATCAGAATTGACAAGAACATTAACTTGGTTGATGTCATGTAACAACCCTAGTCTATGATTTTTATAGAGTATTTTAAGATCTATTGGTGATATGCAAGGATCAATAGTCAATTGTGATCGATCAATCCGAGATTATCTAGGATTATGATTGATTAATTATATCAATATAAGATTGGATTTGATTCCATGTACCTTGTTTATTATTTCCTTAGTTAACATTCAATGTATTATAAATGGGAGATTGAACAATGTAAAGAAGTGCGTCGAATATACAAATACACTTCTTCCCTTCATTTTTCCTGTTCTTCAAATTCTGTCATGGTATCAGTGACATTCTTCCTGACCTAGCGTCGCGTTAATTAAATTGTCTTCAATTCATTCTCTGAATTGTTGTTGCAAGTTCTATCCTGCAAGACAAACCGGCAAACCAAATAGGAATCCATTTTCCTTTATTGATACGATGGCCAAATGAAACACCCACCCAGCCTACCTGTGACGGCCCCCGACCTGTTGGGGTCACCACGCCGTTTCATTGTCCTGGCTATCCTTTGCTTTGACACCACTCTGTTGCGGTGGTATCCTTTCGCGGCGACGGCTTTGTTTGAGCGACCCTTGGCCTTAAGGTTCACCTATGCCGCGACTTTCATTGGTCCCTCCGCTAAACTATTGCGGAAGCAAATACATACCCGATCAAACTGAGAATGATGCACAGGATATATCCACCAGGCACTTTTATTTATTTACATCTTTCGAACGACGTTAGTCGGTACACATAGGCCAAAAAGTTCCTATATTTGGCTAAACCAAAATTGGACCGATCTATCCACATCATCATCCTGGCGTCACATCCCGGCTTCCAAAAATGCTGCCATCCTCTCGGGTCCTCGACCTACTTGACCCCACTCGAGCCATCATCATCATCCTCCGACAGTGGCAGTGGTCCCACCGTGCACCAGTTGACTCGGGCGTATAGGACAATGAACCCCATAAGCACAGGGCCTGTGGTAAGTCCCACGTCCACAATGAGGATCACCCTCATCCGAATAAATGTGATCTCCGGCAGGTTGGGGTCGAGGTGCTTCGTCTACTCCCACCTGAGGTCAATGGGGATACCGTAGAACACACCAGAGAACGCGGGTTGTAGCGGCATATTTATGTCTTTGAAATATGATAGTCTCATGAGGGGTCGGTACAACTACTCAACAGTCAAAATTCTACTAAATTATATTGCGTAAGTCTATTGCCACTCAATTCCACGCAATCCAAAACAGATTACACAACTGAGGAAATGAATATACATTAATTCAAAAGAGTCTCAAAATGGAACAACACATCGAAAAACACTAAGGATTTAGAATTCAGTTTATCTCAATCCACTACCACCATCTACCAGAAGGACCAGTGCTTGCCTCCTTCCAAGCATCTCACACCCTACCTGGCATCATGAGGACCTCCGATTTCATATTTCAGTCACTAGGCATCCGGAGCGTGTTATGTCACACCTCCAAGCATCTTGCACCCTACCTGGCATCACGAGGACCTATGAGGTTCATCATGTCCCCAGGCATCCGGATCGTGTTACGTCACACTTCTAGGCATCCAAACTTCCGGGGCATCTCTGAGGCTTACCAATCTCCTGGCATCCAAAAACATCGCCATCACAACCCTCCAGGCAACCCAACACCTGGGGCATAGTCGTCAACGTGGACCAACGGCATCCATTACTCACGTACCATGGTGTAGTTATCTAACAATTTAATGCCAAAACATTTTCGTACCGCCATAATAGGAAATTGCTTTGATTTTCGAAATCCCAATTCATGGTATAAGTCGACGTGCAATGAAATCTTTAAAGATAAACCAAATCTGTGACAACAAAACCTTACATAAAGTCCAGAGTTCAAATACCAGAATAAATCGAAATCAATCTTTATTGTTCCACCCCTATCATTGTCCGAAATTCACAGGCGTGGACTTAAAACGTGCTCATGCCTCAAAACTTGATAATTTTCATCAAAACAGTACGTACATCTTGAAATATTGAAAACGGCGCGTGGGCGGGTCGATAATTCCAGTCCCGACCTTAAAATTTTGGAGTTAAAGTTTTGAAATACCAAAATCAATACGTACATGGGTCCCAAACTCAACTTAAACCGTACAAACACCAAAAATCCTTTCTCAAACAGCCTGTGGTCGATCCGACGACCTCCGAGTTCACGAATCAACGTGAGTACCCTAGAATAATGTTAGTTTATGGGATGCATTTCACCTAGAATTGACTGAGTTTACGTGGTATAGGTTAGTAGATATCGACTTGTCTCAAGTCCGGTGGCATCGGCGGTGAGGTAAACTGTGAGCTGTGGGCTGTGGGCACGTTTGAGGCAAGCTGGATGGCGCAATGGCAGAGCGGGGATGCGGCTGGTGGCTAGCTACGGGACGGCAAGGAGGTTGGAAATACGGTGGTATGGGGGTCGGCTGAGGGTGACGCAACGGTGGTGAGGCTGTAACAATCAAGGAAGAAGCTCGCGGTGTTGCTGCTGCGTACCGATGGACGGAGGAGGGCGGCTGAAAGGAGAATGGTTCTGCTCGCTGGATGAAGGAAGGCAGAAGCCTTCTCAATGTTGACTTCTTCAGTCAACAATCTCCCCAGCCCTGTGGCAGCAGAACAGGAAGACAGCCAAGGATCCAGCGCTGGACGTGGGATATCTTGCATGCCCATGCAAGGAACGTGTCCGTCTCCTTGCCCACGCCTTCGGTGCGCTAGCCGAACGGGAAGAGGGGACGTGGCTCTCCCGGTCAACTCCCTCTTCGGTTGACCGGCTGAGCGGAGAGATGGGACGTGGCTGTGGGGCTTCATTCTGGCGTGAACGTGGGATGGGAAAGACCTCCGGTCCTCCGTTCTTGCACGTATGCATGAGAGACGGTGAAAGTCTTCACGAAAACGGCTTGGCAATGTGCTATGTGGAATAAACCTTGGTCTTGCGTGTGGTGTTGCGTGAAGAAAATTTAAGTGAGATGGTAGGCTAAACGGAAATCGAATCATCATGATGCGGAGAAGGCGTGACGATAAGGGTATGCCGCAAGAACATGACGAAAGGTAACGTCTCAGTCCGGTGATGGTAGTGACGAAACGGCAGCCACAAGTGGTGCTGATGACGCAGTCCGACGACCACTTGTCGACACATCATGGACCGTTACATATTCAAGATCCGGCGAAATCCGGATATCACACTCCTCGCCACAAAATCAAACTCCAACATTGTCAGTACATATTGACTCGACTGGGGAGAAGCATATTTTTGCTCATCACCTCAATGATGCCCAACATCCTGCTGGTGGTAACCCTGCTCTCGCTCCAGCCCAAGTTTCTGGCCCAATCCAATGGCCGCTGATTCATTGGTACCCTATCCAAGGCCAATGGGCTTTTGGGCCAGAACAGGCATGGGCCCAATCATACCAATATGGCCCACCTGGAGAGGCAAGGCATCCAAGCTTTGGAGCTCAACCCAGTGGAGGCGAGCAGAATCCTCCTCCGCGCTAGACCGACTTGAATGACGAATTAGGTCGGACAAATCCGGGTCAAAGATCCGGACCCATACTGAGCCTAGGGACGAATTACTATACATTTTTGGACCTGGTATTCTGCCATATGCCTTCCCAATCAACAGTAGCGGCTGCCTCACGCCCAGCGACCCACTCTACACGTTGCCGGTTGACGAGCCCGAGTTATGGTCATAACATTACATCTCACCGAACTATAAAACTACAATTGCTTTAGCTCAGGACCTCCAGCGAGCCCTTGTCACGAAGGACAAGGGCAGCTTCCTTGATGAAGCAATGCCCTTTTCGGCCAACGAACGGCTCCAGAGATATTAGCAAAAGTGCAACCAATTGGTTCATACTTGGATCAGGCATTGCCTAGTCCTCGACCTCGCGGTCTAACTCCCATTGACTGAAGACGAAAAAATTCTAGGAAAGCATCTGTGAGATGTACGGTTGACTAGATTGCGCAAGGTTGTTCACTATCACACAATCCCTATCTGAATTGAAGTAATGGAACCTTTTGGTTGCTGCTTGTTTCAATTGGCTCTGAGCTTTGTATAACAAACTCAAGGCGGCCAAGGAGCGGCTCGAGGGTCCCGAAGCTACTCTCTAACAATACAAAGAAATTAAAGAAAGAGAGAAGGCGACAAGGCTCTTACTCATTCTCAACTAGTCATTTTCATCGTTCCAATTGTAGATTCTTACAACAGACCTAGAGCCACCACTTGGCCGGATCTATCAGCTGGCCGTCCAAGAGGAGAATTAACGGCTTGTTACGGCCAAGCACATGCATGTAGGTGAAGGTTTAAGTTTGTGATTCCCTCTTTAGGTGGTGCCACAATGAAGTCAATGAATAGAGGAAGCTTCAGGAGTGCTGGAAATTGCAGGTCGGGCTCGGTGGCTAAGGCGTCTAGTCAAAATGAGGGTAACCGTAGGGCATTTTAATGGATAGTTGGGATTACTACATGTGATCGGACGACTCTCATTCATTCATCACTCCGATCGAATCGGATGGCTTGAAGAAGCCACGTCAGCGCCAATTTTTAAGTCCCATGGGCACCCTTCGACCACATCATCAATGAAGGGAAATTCTAAAGGAAAAGGCAAGTTGTATAGCAATTATTGCATGCACCCATATCGCATGATGGAAACCTATTGGAAATTGCATGAAAAACCTGGAGAGAAAGGAAAAAGGGAATCTTCTACTAATCAAGTCACTGGGCTCAATATTGATAAAATCAATCAACCGATTACTCATAGTCAATATTAACAAACAATGATGGCATTGAAACAGCTGGAAACTTCTAATAAAAGAGCAAGCTTCTTAGGTACTTCATATTGTTTTAGCTCTATGTCGCGACTCGACCTCGGGAAAGGTCGAGTTTAAAGGTACTTGACCATAAGAGCTCCCTCATGGTTCGCATTCCAAAAGATGTCATTACCTTGCATTTCGAGATGAACCTTTGTGAGTTCTTTCAATCGTAGTTGCAAGTTTTCCCAAACTCGTACCTCATATGATAGTAGAAGGTGTTGCGATTCACACCCACACGGATGACACACCTCGAAGGAGAAGGTTGAGTGTGGATGTCAAATTAGAGGGTATCTTTACCTCAACAGCCCTCTTGATAGTACGTTTCATCCATAAGGATGACATCATTTCATCCTTAGGGCTATTACCATATCAAGTATGCTAAATAGAGGTGGATCTTGTTGAAATCCATACCCTTCACGAGGGGTTGATTTTTAAATTGATTGTTTAAACAATCTAACAAAAAAAGGGAGTCGTCACTAGCCTCATTTTTGGGGGCTGGCTAGAAAACACAATCAAGTTATCTCTCTATTTCTACGCAACTAGATACCTAAGTTCAGGAACTTGGGTAACGCTAATATTTCTATTAGCACCCTTTTGATACCTAACGGTTTGTCGTGTTATCTAAGTCAATTGTCCATGTCTTTTTACTTTTTTTAGGTTAATGATCCTAAACTAAGTGATTATACCTGGATGGTCATTTTCATGCAATTCTATTTCTAAGAAAGGGAAAAGAAAGCATACAATTGAATCTAAAGGACAAGACAATAAGCAAACAATCAAGTAAGCAATATAGGAAAGCGACAAATCTAACATGCAATCCTAATTGACAAACAAAAATAAAACGCAAGAAATGAAACCCGCACCTTGTTAGGTGTTTATACAAATGAAGAAACCCGAAACATATATCAAGATGAATAGTTCAAAATTATGGTTAGAATGAACATCAACCTTTGCCATCTTCATGTCTTGATGAGCTTCAACCCTCCAAGAACCTAATCTAGTCCTAAGTTAAGTCTAGCTAGGTATATACAATGGAAAGAAACACTCATACACAACAAAATAATCAAAAGCACAATGAATAATCAAGAAAAGTCAAACAATTGAAGTAATGTTCAAGATTATCGAAATTTGGGCCTCAAGATCGGCCTTTTCAATTCATGTGTAGGTTCCTCTAGACACCTACCCAATTCATTTAATGACTTACAGCCATTAATGACCATTTGTGTTCTCGCATAGCCAATAATGTTTATAAGTCCCTAAAAAGATGTTTTAGGTGAATCCCAAGATTTACCGTAGAAACAGCCATCACACCTAACATACATCTAGCATCCACATGCATCAACAAAAATTAAACAGGCAAGCAGGCTCTTGAGCCTTATTTCTCAAACAATCAATCAATTTGAGTGAACCATCGACAAGTTACCCATTCAAAGTGCATGCGCCAATCACAATCACAAGCATTTCTAACAAATGACATGGTTTCATGCATGAAAGGTGCATATGATGCTTTAAAAGATGAGTTTGAAATGTTGAGAAAGGAAAACAAGATTTTTGGACAAAGGATCATCGTAGCTATGGAATTTATTTAATTGACAAGGCTAGTTCAGTGCACATATCATGCACTCACAAACGTCGCAAGCATTTTAAATATGGACCAAACCTTGATAATCTCAATGTCAAATCAAGCACTAGAAAGATTTTGAAACATTTAAGATAAGGAACGTCTTGACTATAGAACGCACTTAAATGTCTAAGTCAGTCTAGGGCTTGCATATCATGCACTCATAGACCTCATAAACATTTTAGATGCAGTCCAAAACCATTATAATTCCTATGTCAAATCAGGAACTTTTAAAAGAATATAAATGATCAATGTCGGAAGCATCACATGTACCAAAATATATTGATGTGCAAAATTGACATTTCAAAGCAACTTTGGAGAAAACATGATCAAAAGATCATTTCATTCATAAAAAACTTTGGACAATGAATGTCACGACCCCAACTCCATCTCTAGGGTCATGAGTGGTAAGGGTTATTTTTGCGACGTCACAAGCTCATCACCGTCCCAATTATTTTTATCTTGTTATCATGCACATGCGGAAACGTGAACAAACAACTCCCCGGACAAACAACAGCTGGAAGACTGGGACATACATCACACAAAACATGCTAATTTATATCATAACGGTATTTTTACAAGCCCTTTCTCTATGGACCCTCTTTTCTTTTTACATCACAGTACAAGTTTTCCACATAGGCCGGGGGAAATTTTATCTCCTCTAGTGTGACTGTAGCTCCCAAAATTGACATGAACTTCCATGCCTACAAGATTGAATGGATGAGGGGTGAATTTTGGGGAAACTCAATAAGTAAAACCCATAATTCTCTACTAGGAAGACATCTCATCATCAAAAATTAGTAGGTACAACACTCGCAATGCAATATCTATGGCAGATTATTAGCAAACTTATTACTACACCTCAACTACATGCAAATGTCCATTGCAACATGTTTCAATGCATGATTAGCTTCAACTTGTTGATGAACATATCAACATATCATATTTATGCATATACTAGCACTCATGCAAATTCATTTATTGTCGTCCTGGCTCAACCAAGCCCTCCCAGCTCAACCGAGGCATCCAACTTCAAGCTAGGCATCCTGGCTCAACCACGACATCCCAGCTCAACCGAGGCATCTTGGTGCTAGCTCACCAAGGCATCCGGACTCAACCTAGGCATCCTAGCTCAATCAAGGCATCGCGGGGCTAGTTTACCTAAGGCATCTCATTCAATGAACGAGGCATCGCCACCAATGCTATGTGGCGACGGACGCTTTTTCCTCTTTAAGTGCATACACGAGTACATCACACAAGTCGATTTTTCATGTCTTATCTTAGCCAACATATGCAAGGCCCGAGGGCATGCTCATTCAAGTGAGTGTGACATGATCCTCAATATCATATTATAAAATATGTCAGGAATGATTCTTGGTTCGTGGTTTGGGTCGCATGCTTAGGCCATCGCGCCTTGATGTCAATTCCAAGCCGAGTGAACCTTGACCTCATCCGAGGGCGTGAACACACTCCAAACATGCAAACATGAGCAAACACACAAAAGAACATTACAACATACACACGGCTTACATGGGTGAGCACACCACTAAACTCGACGATATAGGCATCGCCCTAGCCAAGAGTTAGAGATTCCACTTACAACTTTTGAGCCTAGCTCCAAGATGCTCCTTTATTGATCGAATGGCTCCTAAGACGACTTGGAGGAGAAGGATGTGAAAGGGAGGAGAGAAAGGGAGAGGAAATGAGAGAATGGCTAAGCCTCCAAAATGTGAGGATGCATGCTCCTATTTATATGCTTTCTCCTATTTATAGGCCTCACCCTCTTCAATTATTGGTGCCAATCTCATGATTAAGCCTAAGGAACGAGTTGGCTTATCTAGTCTCCTTAGTTGGCACCTATGCTTATTTGTATTTGATTGTGATTGGTCCAATTATTTACTTATCCTCCAAAGCTCACTTTAGGCTTATGATGTGCCTATGGCTCTAAGGGACACATAAGCCCCTTTGATGCAATGTCTTCTCCTGATTGGTTGGCCTTTGGCTTGTTCACTAAGACTATCCTTTAGGCTCATCATAATCTAGGAATCTAGAGGACACCTAAGCATGAATTACTAATTTCTTCTCCAAGGCAATCTCAAGCTATCATTACCAAACCAAATGGTCCACTCTAATTTTTCCAAATGTCCCGCCTAAAGTCCTTGGGTGGCAAGCCTATTTTGCCTCATAATTACACCTAGAAAGTGAGTTGGCATGGCTAAAGGCCTTACTTGGCAATCTAAGCTTCTAGGTGTCATTGATGATGGCCCGCTTTTCGCTCTTCCATTGGTCCACCTATATGCCACATTTAATGGACATTTAATGAAGTTTGACAATAATTGTGCTATAGTTGCCAACTCGGTGATTCTAGAACATTCGGTCATTAATGAGGACTCGTGTATCGCTTTCTAATTGGTCCATATATGTGCCGCCTTCTAGAATCTACAAAGATATTTTGACCGCCATCATGCCTTTTGACCATTCCAATGACAACTCACCACTTCATTTAATGAAGAGTTTCTAGAATTTTCCATGCTTGTCTTTTTCTTCATTAATGAGGCGGTCTAGAGAATTCTATCATCCAACTTGATTCCTAGGCCGGAGAAGAGATCATTAGGTACACCTCGAAAAATCAAATCATGTACACCCGAGGTTCAGCCCTTACGTCCCATATTCTCCCAAACCAATCCTTTGGACAATCAGTTGGCCAATTGGGTCGATTTTCCTTTGATTGGTTCGAGACCAATCCTAAGGCCACCCATGGCCTAGCACAAATTCAAGGCACCCATGGACCTTAGAATAAGTGACAGAATAGCCGAGTCTATCCTTGGGCTCATTCCGATTGGTGCCCAATCCACCGATAGGGTTCATGGTCGGTGTGTTACCAATCCATGATCGCCCATCACCAATTCAAGATTACGTTCCGATCACTAAAAATTAAATAGGGAATGATGCATATTTTGGTCAGAAGGAAGTCGCATTTGGTCAATTCGGATCGTTCGTTTATCGGTGCATAACTGGGCGGAATCAATCGTGACCAGAAACTGCAACTGGTCGGATCGACCCGTGACCATCCACCGATCCAAAATCATCCCATGATCAATTCTCATGATCGAAAAGTCATATTATGAGCTGGTGATCCTATACCATTGGTATGGTTGGTAGAAATTCACAGCCGACACCTCAACCAATTCATGACCAGTCAGTCGATCGGTCGGTCGGTCATGACCAATCCGTGATTTCCTTGTCGATCGAACCAATCGATCCATGGCCAATGGCCCATGATCAATCCTTTTAGGACCTTATGGTCGATCCTTACGGGTACGGAATCGAGGATGTTACAATGAAGATCAAGGAATATGAAACAAACTTCATAAAAGACAATAAGTCCTAATTTCACACGCAAGCTATCCCCAAAAATATAGATAGGCAATCGCAACAAAGACTTACAACAGAACATTTCAAACCAAACAAGACAAATCAGCAAAATTGGAAAGGGCCCATTGATCATTTGCCCATGAGAAAATTATACAGCATGAGTAACATCATATGGAACAACTTTTGTGAAGAACGTTTCCTAAGAAAAACTAAGCATGAATTTACAAAAATCTGACAATGCACCTCATCACATTTGGAAATTGATAAAATAGCAAGATGACATGCCATTGCAACTAAGATTTGTCCTATTGAACAAACTCTTAAAATCTTGAAAAATTACCACAACATAGTCCAAAGAGAGAGAAATAAAGTTTGTTAAGGGTTTGACTCAAGAATCTCTACAGAAAAATTCACACTAAAATAACAAAAGACTGACTAAACAGGGGTAAAAACAGGATTCCAAATCGAATCTAAGTCCAAATTCTGACTTATATGGGAAAAACTGGAAAGTGGGACTAATGATGAGAAAATTACATGAAACTAGTGACATTTGAAAGGTCTAAGCGAGCCTTAAGACTTCCTAGAAGGGTCCAACTTCAATCAAGGTCATTTTGGTGCTCAAAAATCAAGGTTTATGAAGGTGTGTGCATCAGTCATTAACACACCAGAACATAACATGCATTAATGAGTCCTAAAATCACTTATATAATGCATAAATTGGCATGAAATTTGCATATGACGAAGAATTGGATGCGACAAATTATTAGGGCAAATATCTAACCCTAAGTCAGCATGCAAAATAATCATACGAGTCGATGACAATGCAAAATGACTTAGAACTATAATGATGTGCTTGATGATTTCAAAGTGCAACTAGCCTAATTGAGGCATAATGTTCACATACCAAATGTTGCTCAATCATGACATATCACACATGAGCACAAAGCTCGTAATGCACACTTTAATAGTCAAGAAGACATTAATATGAGATTTGGTCTCTAAGAGACCTAAACAAGCATGATTAAGTGCATAGATGATAAGCCCTTAATCTAACTTCAACATCACAGATACTTGATTTGGGTCATCTACGGAAATTGCGGCAACTCGTGATCTTAGAACCTATCACTCTTTTTATTGGTCCCTGTGCGATTTTACTGCGGAAGCGGATACATCATAGGCCAAAATTTCCCATATTTGGCTAGACCGAAATTGGACCGACTCTTCCGCTATCTATTCACAACATCATCCGTCTTCATGCGCTAGTATCCAAAAATAATGCCGTCCTCCTAGGTCCTCCACTACTCCACCCCGCTCAAGCCATCATCGCCATCCTCTGGTAGTGGTAGTGGGCCCACAGTGCACCCGTTCACTCGGGCATATAGGACTACAAATTCCATGAGCATTGGACCTGACGTGAGTCCGGCGTCTATACTAAGGATCACCCAAATCTGGATAAATGTGATCCCCAGGTTAGGGTTGGGGTGCTTCATTTGCTCCCATCGTAGGTCGATGGGATGCTGTAAACTATTCCGGCAGACGTTGGCTGTAACGGCATGTCTATGTCTCTGAAATATGATGGCCCCACAAGGGATGAGTACGACTACTCAGCATATGGAAGCTTGTCAAACCATATTATACAAGTCCACCACAACTCTACCTACGACATTCTAGCATGCAACGTATGACAAAATAACTCAGAGCACTGTAAAGCTACAAGGGTAATTCCAGTGAAGTATTAGGAAAAAAAATAAACAGTCGTAACAGTTCATAAGTCGAGTCAACTTTAATTTTAATTGCCGTCATTTTCCAAAGAAATCAGTGTATGCATCCCTCCAGGCATATGGCACCCTACCTGGCATCATGAAGTCCTCTGGTTCCATATTTCAGTCACTGGGCATCCGAAGCATGTTACGTCACACCTTCAGGCATCCCGCACCCCACCTGGCATCACGAGGAGCTTCCGGGGCTCATCTTGTCATGATGTCCCTAGGCATCCGGTACGTGTTACATCACACTCCCGGGCATCCCGCCTTCCGAGGTACCTCTGGCGCTCATCAATCCCCAGGCATCTAGAGGCATCGCCATCACGATCCTCCAAGCAACTCGACACTTGGGCATCGTCGTCCCAGGGGTCCGACGGCATCAATAACGTTTCAACCATGATGCAATACCTAACAGGTTTTATTAGAATCATCACACACATTTACCCAAGGTCCGTACCTCCTTTTTATTCGATTTGACTTAATTCCAACGACTCGCCTAAGGTCTTCTAGCACTTGACCCTAAACGATATATACTCTACTTACCTTAAGTTTATGCCAAATCACCACAAGCGGCATCGATTAGAAAAAAAAAAAAAAAATGATTCCACTAAAAGCCGATATCACAATCCTACGACCATAATAGTTCATAGCTTTATATCTAAACCAACACCAAATCTACCAACGATCGTCCCGCGCATACAGGATCACTCAACGATAAACTTGACTCATCTCGCCGAGGACAACACCAAACCATCTAAACGTTACACCTATCAGCATCCAACAACGATGATTGCGGCCGTACCGCCTATACCGATCAACCAACGCTAAATCCATAACATTCTACCTAATCCAAACACATGAGCAGGGTATTCTCGCACAATATAGAGCGACAAAACTACCACTTGCCTTGGGTCCTCAAAAAGTGAGCAGCGAGCACAGTTGTGGCGAGGCGACGGCAACAGTAACATGTGGTGAAGCGCGAGCTGCTAATTTCTCTGTCCGGCTGCAGCTGAGGCACGGCAGCAAAGCGTGAGCTGGTAGCGCCTTTGATCTACAATGGTTGAGGCGAGACAAGGCACTCTCTGGGACGACAATGAGCTAAGGGACGGCAGCAAGGGAGGTTGGTGGCGTCGAGGCTAGCTATGGTTGGCTGTGGGCGTCCCAACAGCGATGAAGAAGGGTCGGGGTGTGGCAAGGAGGCCGGTGATGCGACAGTCAATGGCTGGTGGCATGCATGCGAGAGACGAAGTCGGCAATGATGGAGAGGGGGTTGCTTCTCTCTCTCTCTCTCTCTCTCTCTCTCTCTCTCTCTCTCTCTCTCTCTCGCTGCTTGCTCCTTCCTCGTGAGTTTCTCCCCTCTCTCCTTTGTTAACTTTAAGAGTTAATAGCTATAGGCATCGATGGTCGTTCTCTGGCAGCGAAGAGGGGAGGCCAATGCACGCATGTCATGCCCAAGGAGGAGAGGAGGCCACCTCTTGCATGGCCAGCAACGTTTTCCTTAGGTTGACACGTCCCAGTCAACCCTCTCTTCCAATGGCTTGGTCAACAAAAGGGATGGGGTGTCACGCCCCAATCATCGAGCGCATGCCCACCCCTCGGTGGTCAATAAATATGCGACGTCCTAGGATGCGTCGCCAACCCATTCATTTTAATGCATATGTAGAAGCGAATGATTACCCCTAACAACAACTAATACGGGATAGAAAAGCAGAAAACAAATTCACAACAAAAACACTTTTATAAACACCCCAATTTATATACAACAGTAGCCTATAGACAAGAGTCTACAAAAGACCGACTCTCAAAAAGGTAACTGTCCTATGACTAACTAGCCAGACATATTCGTCGACCCTTAGGTCTCCACAGGCTCCGGGGGGTCGGGTCCTCCACAGCACCATCAGGAGGATTAGCTACACTCTCACCTATAGTGGCATCGACTACCACAACGGAAATCTCAAAACCCTGGAGATGACCCACACGGAATCCATTGAAACCGTAGCGAAACCACACTCTGAACCGATGAGGTACCCTCTAAGGTAGGCCCCCATCGACCCAGATGGTGGTCACTACGAGTTCATAGACCCATTGACCCCCTGGGGCATGGTAGTCAAAACTCTGCTCAGTAACCCTCATCAGTCGACCAAAACGTTTCGGAGGAACCGCCATCTAAGGACTTGAAAAGGTTGAGCCCATGACGGGGCGAGACAATGTCTCAGCAAGTTCATCCCTTAAACTCCGACTAGGAAGGAAATACGCCTAGAAGCAGTTTAGGCACACGAGACAGAGGACTTACTTTGCCTCAGTTCCCTCCTGTACGTTAGTACAGTTCATATACTCAACCCATCAATACAATCAATCAATCCATCCAATTCAACTACTGCTCGCACAAGCATGAACTACCGACACACATTGGTTCTCTGGCATATCCAAGGATTACTGCTCACACAAGCTGATATGAATTACTACTCGCACAAGCTGAGATACACTATTGCTTATACAAGCTGACTTACACATTTGCTCACACAAGCTGACTTACATTATTGCTCACACAAGTTGACGTGGTACATGAAACCATTTTCGGTGTCAAAACCCAACACTCAGTATTTTCCAATTAAATACCAAATTTCACAATTATCACTCAATTGTACAAATTAAAATTCAATTACATAAACTAAACACACCACCGCAATCAGCACGACAAGATGGCTGTCTAAATGTTGCACCCCCTTGGCCTACGAATTTTGTAACATTTCCCTTCAAATTCATTCAATTCCAGTTCAATTGGACTTCAATTGGTGCCCTTATATTCAGCCAAGGTGTCCACACTTAATCCATGATTTTTCCTCATCAATTGAACCAACTTGACGGCCATGGGTGCACTAAAAAACGGTCCCTTGAATTTTCCCGATCCAATTTCACCAAACTTCAAATTTCCAGTAAAAATCCCAGTTTGCAAAAAAATCTTTAGAGTATGAGTCGACATTCCTAAAATGAATCGTGACATGACAGAACTTTCCATTTTTGAAATCAGGTTCAATTTCGCGGTTAATTTCAATCTGGCGCAATTTTAGCATGGCCTAATCTACCAGATAGTTTTTAGGAATTTTTAGCGCATTTGACTTGTGGTCGATTATTTTCGAGCCACAATGTACATCTTCGGCACATTGGTGACTCTTGGTTGTCGTGAAAATCTCGAGGTTTCAAATATGGACACAGGATATAGAAATGATAGAAAAATCAGTCTAGTACCGCTTAACGAGAATTTTGCAATTAGATGGAATCACCAACACACTAATCACATACCTCTGTCAAATCAATCTATCTTCGATCTCTGATCGAGTTTGACAGTGCCGTATTGACCAGTTGTAGATTAGCACGATCAAGCAGTCGATTTCTGGTCAAATTCTCAAGTATATTGCGTTTAGATTCCTTAACGGCTGCATCCGATAGACTAATTATCCCATGAGTGATCAGTTCAGGAAAAAGAACTATAGGCGCGTCGATGAAAAGCTCAACTCATTCAATTGAAAACAAAACTAGAAATTCAGGATGTCACATGGGGCGCAGCTGAGGTGTTGGAGTCAACGGCCTTTGTCTTCTGCATGGTTGTTCGAAGAAGACGTGCATGAAGCTGTGGTAGTCATTGTCCACTTTCGTGTATGCACGGGGTCGAAGCTATCTTGCATGAAAGGTTCGGTTAGCAAGGTACAAATGCTGATGGGTTATGGTCTCATTGTGGCGTTGCGTAAGGAAATTTTTTGATGAGACGTTAAGTTTCACAATGATCGGATCGTCACAATGCGACAAGGACATGACTATGAGGGTACATCGTAAGATCATCACGAAACGTGACATCTCGGTCCAGCAATGGTAATGATGAAACAACATCCACAAGTGGTGCCAACAATGCAGTCCGATGACAAACTTGTCGACCGTCATGGACCGTTACGTACTCGAGGTTCGGCGAAATCCGGATATCACAATTCTCCGCTTCTTAGAGAATTTCATCCTCGAAATTGTATCTTACTTACATCTCATGGAGAAGATGATGATACATTTGCCTCATTTTCTTTTCGCTATTCCACGTAGCCTCTTCGAGGTTGTGCTGTCGCCACAAGACTTTAACTAGTGGAATTTTCTTCGTTCGAAGAACTTGCTCCCTCCGATCCAGCACTTGGATCAACTCTTCCATGTACTTCACTTGCTCATCCACTTTGATGGTTTCATGATCGAGTATGTGACCAAGGTTCGTGACATCCTGATTTTTCAAGTTTTGTTTTCGATTGAATAAGTTGGGGTTTCCATCGACACACCTATAGTTCTTTTCCTTGAGCTAATCACTCACGGGATAACTAGTTTATCAGGTAAAGCTGTTAAGGAATCTAAACATAATAGACTTGAGAATTCAACGAGAAAACAACTGCTTGACCGTGCTAATCTGCAAGGGTCATTACTGCACCGTCAAAATCGATCGGAGATCGGAAATAAGTCGATTCGACAAAGGTATGTGATTAGTGTGTGGGTGATTCCACCTAATTGCAAACTTTCTGTCGAACGGCACAAGACAGATTTTTCTATCAATTCTGTACCTTGTGCCCGCATTTGAAATCTCGAGATTTTCACGACTCACCCTCCGAAGATTTTTCGACAAATCGGGATTTTTGGCGAAAATTCAAAGTAGGGTCGTTTTGGACCAGGAAAATTAGACGACCATTTTTTAGCACACCATTAGCCGTCAAATTAGTTCAATTGATGAGGAAAGTGGGCATCAATTTTTTAGGTCCAATTGGAGTTGAAATTGAATGAATTTGAGGGGAATTTGTCCAAAATTCGTAGGACCAAGGGGGAGCCACTTTTGGACCACTTGGATGGCTTGCTAAGGAAGCCTGAAGGCTGCAATTTGGCTGAGGATTCAAGGCTGAAGGTGGTGGGCCTTTGCAATGAGTAATTGGAGATTTTTTGGTACACTTTTGAGCCAATTGGGTCCCCCTTCCTTCAGTTGGCTTCTTCTTCTTCATTGAGCCTCACTTCATCCATTGTTGAGGAATTTTTAAGCTAGAGAGAACCAGAGACTAGCCAGCAACCAGCCCATTCATCATCGACCAATCCTGCCGCTGTCCAACGCCCGCATGCTGCCCGCAAGCTGCGCCATCCCCTGCATGCACCGTCCGCCTATCTCGCCTCCTGCTCATGCCTAGCTACTATCCCAAGCCATCCTAGTCGTCATCGAGATAACCTGGCTGCCGTCTGTCGCCATCCAGCCACCATCGAGCACCGCCATCGCCCCACAGCAGCAGCCCGCCGCCCGTGCGGCCATTCCAGCCCGTCCAAGCCCTATGCCAGCCTTCTCGGCCCAAGAAGCAGAAGCCAAAGCTAGCAAGGGCCCTAGAGCTTCTAGGCCCATTTTTAGGCCCGTCCGGACCCCCGTTGGTGTCGCCACAGGCTTGTTTGTCGCTCACCTTTATGTTGCCATCGTCGTGGACTAACCAGCCCGCTAAACTGGTGAGTTTACTTATTAAAATCTACTTAGAGAGTTAATTATGCTTAAGGGTTGTTTAGTTTAGACTAAGTTTGGATTAGATGGTTAGTTAGATTAAATTAGTGATTTAATTGCTTAATTATGCATGTTAGGTGGTTAGATTATATTAATTAAGGGCTAGATAGAATGTACTATTTATCTAGATATGTGCATTAATTTTCTAGGCCCATTTAGGTAGTTAGATTAGCATTTCTGGCCTAGGTTAGCATTTACTGTATTTAATTTACATTATTTAATTAATTTTGTAATTTATTTAATTATTTAATATTTTCCAAAAATTATACCGAGATAGTCGGTGATCGAAATTTTGTCTTGATGGTAATGGTGTGCTTAGTTTATGCAATTGAGTGCAATTGAATGGTGATTTTGATTTTTGAGTTATTTATTACAAAAATGTGAAATTTTGGTATTTAATTAGAAAATCCAAGGTGTCGGGTTTTGACACCGAAAATGGTTTTAAATACTATATCAACTAGTGGGATTTTAAAAGGAAGGATATCAATTTTTCTGGTTCGATTTAACCGTGTACCCACACCGGATTATTTTCACGGGGCGTTTTTAATGCCAAGAAAATGAGCCAAGTGCATTATCTTAATTGAGACATTTGAGTGCTATGTACAATGTCCTTGGCCGTAATTGAGTGGTCGTGTGTTGGTTATGAGAACTTGTCATGAGCATTTACGCCGGACGTTACCCCTATATGGGATGCCCCTGGACAACGGAAGCCAATCGTAGTAGAGTTTAGACCAATGCTTCTTCAGGATTGCCGTCTAAAGAGACGTTGTCGTGCTCAATGGGGTGAGACGGCGCCTAGCTACACTAGAAGACTGCCGAGCATGCAGTAGGCTGTGCCTTAGGGGCCGTAATCAATTGGAACGTGTGATTGATTGAGATAGACATGCCAGATTATGGGACAAAATTGTGTGGCATGGCATCGGACGTGTCATAATGATTTGGCCCTATAATCAGGACTCCTATGATTGTTTGAAATTGAGTGAGACGTTCCAATTGATGTGTGCATCTGTTATATGCATCTGTGATATGAATTGTACTGATAGGTAGGAAGGAACTAAGGTGAGGTAAGTCATTTGTGATGTGTGATTAGACTACCTCTAGGTGTATTTCCTTCCTAGTCGAGGTTTAGGGGGTGAACTTGCTGAGACATTGTCTCACCCCATTGTGGGCTCAAATCTTTTTATGTCCTTAAATGGCAGAGCCTTCGGTTTGTTTTGGTCAGCCTAGGAGGGTGACTGAGCTGGTTACTGATTTCCCTGTTCCCAAGGACCACGGGGTCTGGATCTATGAGCTCGTAGTGACTACCGTTTGGGTTGGTGAGAGCCTACCTTAAAAGGTACCTCATTGATTTAGGGCGTGGTTTCGCCACGGGCTCAATGGATACAAAGTGGGTCCCCTTTAGGGTTTTGAGATCTCAGCTACAGTAGTAGACGCCATTCTAGGCGAGGGCATAGCTGACCCCCCTGATGGTGCTGTGGTGGACCTAGATCCCCAAGAGACCTCGGAGTTTTCAGTTGGGGATTCATGTGCCTAGCTAACTTGTTGACCCTCCCTTTTTGTAGTAAGCTTTTGGTGGATGACTTTTGTATATAAAACAGTGTGTATATAAAAGTGTTTTGGCTGTGAAATTGTTTCTTGCTTTTCTATCCTATGTCGGTTGCTGTCAGGGGATTTATTTATTCGCTTCCGCATGTGCATTAAAATGAATGGGTCGGCGACGCATCCTGGGACGTCGCAATTTCATTGACAACCGAGGAATGGGTACGCGCTTGTGGTTCGGGGCATGACATCCCCGCCTGGAGTGGTATCAGAGCTGGTCGATAGTTAGAGTGATAAGGAAGGCCTTTTTAATTATGCTGATGCATGTGATTGATAGTTGGTTGGTAGATTGTTTTGTGGAGATCACTCAGTTTCTAATTCTGTATGGAATTAGGAATAGATTTTGTAGAAAGTCTACATAATGAGTGATCAGGAGGAGATGACTCCTAGGAAGAGGACCATTAGACTAGCGACTCGGGGAAGGACGCCGACAAGGGTCAGTACCCGAGGTGGTCGTGGTAGAGTGTAAGCTAAGGCCAACACAAGTGGAGTAGCACCGCCTCTAGTTGGTGCTGGGGTAGCAACCCCTGGTGATCCTAAAATAGACAGGATCATGGAGGCACTTAAGGCACTTGAGAATGTGGTAGGGCAGCAGGCCTAGAATCAAGCTACCACTGCCACTACTACATCCGTCGCTACCACAGCCGCCACTACTGCCGCCATTGCCGCCGATAATGCCACAGCTGCTGCCACACCTACTGCCGCACTTGTCGAAGTTCCACCTAGGAACGTGGTTCTTGAGAGAGAGAGGCCTATGCATAAGCTCATCAAGCAGTTTCTGAAGTTGAACCCGCTGAAGTTCACTGGCGCAGTAGATCCCAAGGCTGCA
The DNA here is from genome assembly GCA_017140185.1 of Eucalyptus polyanthemos subsp. polyanthemos. Classification (NCBI taxonomy): domain Eukaryota; kingdom Viridiplantae; phylum Streptophyta; class Magnoliopsida; order Myrtales; family Myrtaceae; genus Eucalyptus; species Eucalyptus polyanthemos. The sequence continues at coordinate 60,667,564 of CM029459.1, read as the reverse complement.
GCCCTCTAGAGCCAAGACTTGGAGAAGGCATTTGCATTGCTGAGGTGCACAGAGGAAAAGAAGGTCGTCCTTGCAATCTATCAGCTGTAGGGGAACGCAAGCACTTGATGGAGAGCCATTAAAGGAAAAATGTTCCTATAAGGTGTGGTTCCGGAGTGGAACGCCTTCGTTGAAGTGCTCAACGGCAAGTACTTTTCTGACAATGCTAAGGAACTAAAGATGGAGGAATTCCAGCACCTTCGCTAAGGTACGATGTTAATAGATCAATATGAAGCGATGTTCACTGAGCTGTCACTGTACACCCCAAACTAATCAAGGATCCGGTAGACTGAGCTAAGAGGTTCAGAGATAGGCTCAGACTGGAATTGAGGATTCCACTAGTGCCATTCAATTTGAAGGACTACAACAACCTATATGAACGGGTCCAATTGATAGAGAGACACTAGAACGAACAAGCCGCTTCGTCTAGGTCAAGGTTCGGGTCATAGGGATGGAAATAGGTTTGGGAAGAAACCTATGACTGGAGGAATCTATCCTATTCTACCCAATAGGAAGGGTGGGATAGGAAAGTCAGCACCAAGATAGAATGGCGTGTGTCATTTCTGTAGAAGATGACATGGATCAGCCTCGTGCCATTCTAGGCCGAGTGCTTGTTTTGAGTGTGGCCAGCAGGGTCACATGGCTAGTAATTGTCCTAGAAGACAAATGGGACCATAGTTGCCACCGCTGTCACCGATGGGTCAGAAGCAAGGATTTGCACCGCAAATTGCACAACAGGGTGGACTGAACAAACCTCCGGTGCAAGGAAGAGTGTACGCCATCACCAGAGGATAGGCAGAGGACTCACCTGATGTGATCACAGGTACGATCTCATTAAATGACCATGCTACTTATGCTTTATTTGACCTTGGTGCGACTCATTTGTTTATAGCTGAACAATTTGTTAGAGTTAGCGGTTAGCATATCTACACCGTTAAAGGATAAGGTGTTGTCTACGATGGGTTGTTGTGGCATCCCAAAATTCAAAGCCAAGCCATAAGGTGTGTTAAAAGTTTTTAATTAAGTGATAAAATTCCCATGGCTTATGCTTTAGCCATTAGTCTTTTTAATTAGATGATTTGTGCATGTGGTTGTGAGAATTTAAATTTGATAGATTAATAATCTATGCTTGGCCATGTACTTTATAAATTAAATTTCAATAAACAAGATGTCCCAAGACTTTGGCCAAGATGAAAATTGAAATTTGAAAAATAATTATAGAAAGGAATTCAAAAAAAAAAAAAAAACAAAGAGGAAAAGGTCAATTTTTAGGATGGGCCTTAGGCCCATTGGCCTAAGCTTTTAATGGGCCAAGTTGGCCGGCCCAATAGAGGCCCAAGAGGAGTGGTCGACCGGCCCAAGGCCAAGCCCAAAAATCCATAAGACAAGTGGCACAAGACTCTCATGTATTGGCTTAGGAAAGAAGGCCATGCATTGGCTGGTTTGTAGGCAAGTAATGATTGTTAATCATGAGGATTAGGGGGTATAAGAAGGGAAGAGAGAGAGAGGGTGGCCGGATTCCATTCGGCCGAGAGAGAGGGTGAGAGAGAGAGAGAGAATTCGAGAAAGAGAGGGAGAGGCCGAGAGAGAAAGGAGGAGGAGGAGGAGCCGCCGTGTGCCGCCGCGTTTGCTGCCCTACGCCGTCAACCGACCAGTCTAGAGGCAAGTGGGAGTCCTATAGCTTCTCTTGCATGCTTGTATGTTGTTTGCATGTTGAATTCTTGGGTGTTAGATGAGAAAAACCGAAGCATGAATGAGTTGTGTGTGAATAGTGTGACTGTTCTTGCTCGGATCATGTGAGTCAGAATGTTGTTTGAGCATGCATGTGTGTTTAGAGCCCCATTTTGGCTTCGATTTCTTCATGAAAGTTGTAGCTAACACCTTTTACTATAACATACTAACATTTCATGGAAAATGATGGAGATTTGAGGGGTCAAAGGCTCATCCTACTAAGACCTCAGATCTGGAGAGTTTTTACTGACCTCTTGCTGGATTCGTGATTACATCTTGGTTTTTGTTGAGAATCTCACTTCGATGTCTTCATGAAAGTTGTAGGGAACATCTTAAAATACAACATAATAAAATTTTAAGTGAAATGAACAAGTATATCCTAGTAAATCAACTAGATCTTGAAGACGATGATTCTGGTGATGTATTCCGAGATACCCGAGACTTCATGGACCAAAATGGTGACCATAATCTCGTTATTTGACCTAGATCTCTTCATCAAACTTGTAAAGGATATCTTTATGTATAACATATCCAAATTTCAGAGAAAAATAAAGAGAATAGGTAGGTTAAATCTCAATATTTCGGAGATGTGTACACTGGATGATGCGGTAATGAATCCAGAAGATTCGTGAGGCTGTATAAAATAATCTAAAAATAATCTGGTTGGAGTTCACCATGAAATTTGTACGAAAATTTCTTGGCTATAACTCAGTAAAATTTCATAATTTTTGGAGGCCATATGGATATTTTAGTTGAATTTCTTCGGAAACCGCGCATTCTGGTTTCATCCGAGAACCATAGGATGTTTGTGAAAAATGTGAGATGGTGTAAAAATTCAATTTTGCTATGAATTTTGCATGTAATTATCATCCTATTGGTTTGTTTAATGATTGCTTGAATTTTTATAATTTTGAGAATTTAAGGATATTTAAAAAATAATTAAATTAAATTAAATTAAATTAAATTAAATTAAATTGGCCATAGATTCCATTTAATTTATTTATGTGGCATGTGTGATAAAGTCTTGATGTATGTATGACATTGAATTGAGATGCATGTGTGAATCCATGCCAAGTATGACTTGTTTGATGTCACGCCATATGCCATGTTAATTTGAGATTAAAATAATGATAAATGTGGATAATGATAAGTGAGGAGGTGGTTGTGGCAGAGGATAATGCCCGGAATGTATAGAGATGCATTGCCGGATGGCCCTGGGAGATTCAAGATGCTCGGAACGTGGGGGTGCCGGAAGCCCTGTCGGAGGTTTCTGCCTGAAGGGAATACCTTGCGATACCAGGATTTGGGGTGCGAGATGCCCGGCCAGGGAGTGTAAATGCCGGAAGCCCTGTCGGAGGTTTCTACCCGAAGGGAATGCCTTGTGATGCCAGTTGGGATGCGAGATGCTCGGAATGTGCGGGGTCGGATGCTCGGTGGCCTTGGATGGCTGAATGCCGGAAGCCTCGGAGGTCTTTGCCCGAGGGGATGATGAAATTGATGATTTGAGAAATGGGTGATGTGGTGATCAAATTTAAAGATAAAGATGAAAATTTACCCATGGCATGATATGCATGATGATGATAGTGATGATGATATGTGATGTGATATGATGATCACCAATGGTATGATATGCATGATGATATGCATGATGATGATAGTGGTGATTATAATGATGATGATAATGACATGTATGATATAATGATGCCATGATGATAATGACATGTATGATATGATGACGCAGGATAGTATGTGCATGGCTTCAAGGTAAGTAACGCCTGCAATGCATGTATGATTTGTATGATGCATTGAGTTGTTATTGGATTCCTTATCTGCTGAGTGGTTGTACTCACCCCTTTGGGGACCAACATTTCAGATTAGCAGTATGCCGCTTCCTGCCGTTGCGCAGGGTGCATTTTACGAGTTACCGTCCCACGTCAAGGTAGAGTGTGAGGAGTTCAGCTGTCCTTATGTACCTGGACTCACCTACATACGTGTGCGCTGTTTCGTTATGTACGACATAGGCCTGGCTGGGGGCCCAGTCGTTCAGGAGTTTGTCTTTGTCCACGTTTGCCGCGATGGGGTGATGAGAGGGATGTTGCCGCCGTCACCGCCTGACGCACCGGACTGGCTGTGAGGCCCGAGCGTGACGAGTAGGGGCTGTTTCTTTTTGGATAGTTAACCGACACCTATGATGGGGGATTGTACATGTGTGATCTAGAGGGTCGAGGGTTCTTTTTTGAGGTTTTAGGCTGGACATGGCAGAGTCCTAGCTTTTCCTTGTTATGTATCGACCCAAAAGGGAGTCCCATCTTGAAAGTATATGTAAATAAGGTGTCGAGGCTTGTTTATATAAAATCATGGTGATTAGTGGTGTGTACTGGTATCATGGATTGGTAAGGGGATAGAAGGTGATGCTTTATTTTGCTTCCGCTAATGAGTCGCGCTGGGACCGCTTTTTTTAAAATAAAAAAAAAATGCCTGTGAACAACGACGCTTTTGTTATAAGTATAAGTATAAGAAAGTAATAAGGTATAACATTGGTGCTTGTGGCGACCGCCGAAGGGTTCGGGGTGCTACAACGCCCCTTTTTGGTATCAGAGCGAATGGTTATAGGTGGAGTGATAAGGAGCCTCATTTGGAAATTGAGGAACATGATGACAATGCACACCATAGGATATAAAACGGAATAATTGAATAACGGATGATGAGAACTCACTCGTAGATCCCTAGTAGTTTACTTTGAATTGCCTTTAGGTACCAGTAACATGTATATGTTACTTATGTAGTAGTAGTAGTTGTTTTGAATGGAGGCAGTGAGTCTGAGATTATTCCTGAGGCAATGCTTGGAAATTGCAGGAAACTCATGGTGCGAGCTGGAAGTGCTCATCCATCGAGGGCTGAAGCCTCTGCTGCAAGGGCTAAACCCCGAATGGAAGACATCCTGCAGGCATTAGCCAATATTGGAAATCTAATGGAAAGGCAGGCGCAGCAACAACCCGGAGCAGAACGCCGTACTCAAGGACTAGTGGAGCAGTTTTTGAAGCTGAAGCCACTTAAGTTAAATGGAATGGGAAGTCTTGAGGAGGCGGAGCAATGGATTGATGGGATGGAACGAATTTTCCGACTGTTGGACTGCACCGATGTTGAGAAAATAGTTTTAGCAGAATACCAGTTGGAGGGAAATGCGAAGTTTTGGTGGAGAGCTTCAAAGGACATAATTTTTCCACTAGGTACTGATGTTAATTGGGAGGAGTTTGTTAGAGCTTTCAATAGGAAGCATTTTTCTGATTGTGCTAAGGATAGGAAAATTACTGAATTTGTTCAGCTAGAACAAAAGGGCTTGACAGTAGATCAGTATGAGACTAGATTTTCTGAATTGTCTAGATATGCTCCTAGATTGATTGAGGATCAGGAAGAGAAGGCTAAGAGATTCCTGAAAGGGCTGAGAACTGACATAGGAAGCAACTGGTGCCATTGAATATAAGAGATTATAATGAGATTTATGAAAGGGCGCAGTTAGTGGAGCAGGAGTTGTTGAGAGAACGGTTGGAGTTTAAGAAACCGTTGAATTTTAATGATGTGAGAAAGGGGAAGAGACCTTATTCTGGTTAAGGTCAGACCTGGAATGTGAAGAAGAAGGGTAATTTTGGGAATTTCGAAGGAGCAAGGAGTGGTCCGAATATAGGGAAAGCACCCTATCAGCCTGGTATTTGTCAGAAGTGTAATGGACGCCATGGCCTAGGACCTTGTACTGGATAATTGAAATGTTTTGGCTGTGGACAAGTGGGTCATCTTAGGAGGAATTGCCCATAAGAGAGGTCGCAAGTGAGTGTTAGCTCAGTGCGACAGGGATATCAGAGTGCTGTTAGATCAAACCCACAAGGAAATCCTCAGAGACCACCTGCACAAGGAAGGGTATATGCAATCACCCAGGAGGAAGCGGAAGCTTCCAAAAATGTTATCTCAGGTACGATTCTTATTAATGGTGAAAAGGCATATGCATTGTTTGATACGGGTGCAATGCATTCGTTTGTGTCTGAAAGATATAGACGTTTGAATAAGATAGAAGTTATGCCTCTTGAGATGCCTCTTTGTGTTTCCACGCCTTTAAAGGATATGGTATTGTCTACGCTGGTGTGTGGAAATTGTAAGATATCAATGGGAGGAAAAGATATGGAAATAGACCTGGTTGTAATGGCTATGTATGATTTTGACGTTATTATAGGAATGGACTGGCTTCGTAAGTATCGGGCTAGAATGGATTGTTATAGAAGAGTGGTTCAATTCGTTTTACCTGATCAGTCTAGTTGTGAATTTTTAGGAGGTCAAACCCATCTGCCTGTAGCACTTATTTCGACAGTAGAAGCCTATAAGCTACTTGACAAAGGATGTCAAGGGTACCTAGCCATAGTTAGAGATTATGCAAGGGAGGAGCCTAAACTTGAGAAGTTCGCGTAGTTAACGAATTTCAAGATGTATTCCCTGAGGAATTGCCTGGATTGCCGCCAGAGCGAGAGATTGAATTTGAAATTGAATTAATGCCTGGAACAGGACCAATATCAAAAGCCCCATATAGGATGGCCTTAGTTGAATTGAATGAGTTGAAAGTGCAACTGCAGGAGTTGCTTGACAAAGGATTTATTAGACCAAGTGCTTCACCTTGGGGTGCACTAGTCTTGTTTGTGAAAAAGAAGGATGGATCGATGCGCTTGTGTATTGATTATACGCAGTTGAATCAGGTGACCATTAAGAATAAGTATCATTTGCCTAGAATTGATGACTTGTTTGACCAACTCCAGGGAAGGTCGGTCTTCTCTAAGATTGACTTGAGATCAGGATACCATCAGTTAAGAATTAAGAAGGAGGACATTCCTAAGACCGCGTTCAGGACTCGTTATGGACACTATGAGTTCCTTGTTATGCCATTTGGATTGACTAACGCACCGGCTGCATTTATGGATCTGATGAATAGAATATTTCAGCCTTACTTAGACCAGTTTGTGATTGTTTTTATTGATGATATCATGGTATATTCGAAAGGGCTTAAAGAGCATGAGCAACACTTGAGAATAGTTTTGCAGACCCTGAGAGAGCATAAGTTGTATGCTAAGTTTAGTAAGTGTGAGTTCTGGTTGGACCGGAAAATATTTCTAGGGCATGTGGTGTCAGGAAAAGGAATTGTAGTAGACCCAGCAAAAGTTGAAATCGTAGTAAATTGGCCGAGAGCAACGACACCTACTGAAATACGAAGTTTCTTAAGACTGGCTGGTTATTATAGAAGATTCATTGAAGGATTTTCACGATTGGCAGGACCTGATGGTTTTACAGTGTGAAATTTGAGTGGAATGGGGAATGTGAAAGGAGTTTCCAGGAGCTCAAAAGGAAATTGACTTCAGCTCCAATTCTGACTGTACCTATTGGACCTGATGGTTTTACAGTGTATAGTGATGCATCTCACAAAGGACTAGGATGTGTGCTGATGCAGCATGGCAAGGTTGTAGCCTATGCATCCAGACAATTGAAACCCCATGAGCTGAATTATCCGACACATGATTTAGAACTAGCAGCTATAGTGTTTGCCTTGAAGATATGGAGACACTATTTGTATGGGGAAAAGTTTGATATTTACACGGATCATAAAAGTTTGAAGTATCTATTCTCACAAAAGGAGTTGAACATGAGACGAAGGAGATGGATGGAGTTGTTGAAGGATTATGACTGTGAGATAAGATATCATCCAAGGAAGGCGAATAGAGTAGCAGATGCTCTTAGTTGTAAGTCGGCTATGAAAATGGCCAGTTTGAGAATGGCAGAATGGGAGTTGTTAGAATCTGTAGCAAACTCCGAATTTAAATTGGAAATGGATTGTCTTACTGGCATGCTTAGTGCATTAAGGATTAAGCCAGAGATTATCCAGAAAATTAAAATCCTGCAAGAATTTGATCCAGAGATTTTGAAAGTGAAAGATGCTGTATCTTTAGGAAAAATATCAGAATTTCAAATCTCTGATGATGGAATAGTAAGATGTCAAGGACGACTTTGTGTTCCCGACAATGAAGAACTGAGGAAGGAAATTCTGTTGGAGGCACATAAGAGTAACTATAGTATCCACCCAGGTAGTACAAAGAGGTACAGGAATTTGCGTCAGCAATTTTGGTGGAACGGTATGAAGGCAGACACGGCTAAGCACGTATCTCAATGTTTGACGTGCCAGCAAGTGAAAGCTAAACATCGTAAACCCGCAGGACTCTTGAGACCATTAGACATTCCAGAATGGAAATGGGAACATATAACGATGGACTTTGTGCAAGGATTGCCGAGGACATCGAGCAGTCATGACTCAATTTGGGTTATAGTGGATCGTTTGACTAAATCGGCACATTTCTTAGCGATTCGCATGGACTACCCAGTGGATAAATATGCGGACATGTATGTAAGTCAAGTGGTACGCTTACATGGAGTTCCAGTGACCATTACTTCAGATCGAGATTCGAGGTTTACTTCGAATTTTTGGAGAAGTCTCCAAATCGCGTTAGGGACTAAGCTTCAATTTAGTACTGCTTTTCATCCCCAGACCGATGGACAAACGGAAAGAGTAATCTAGATAGTGGAGGATATGTTAAGGGCTTGTGTAATTGATTTCAAAGGAAATTGGGATGAAAGATTGCATTTGGTAGAGTTTGCCTATAATAATAGCTTTCAAAAGAGTATAGGCATGGCTCCCTATGAAGCATTATATGGAAGGAGATGTAGGACTCCTGTCTGTTGGAGTGAAGTAGGTGAAAGGAAGTTGACAGGACCTGAACTGGCACAAGTTACCACTGAAGCTGTTGATATTATCAGAGAAAGACTTAGAACAGCTCAGAGTAGACAGAAAGACTACGCAGATAAGCGTAGAAGGCCTTTGGAATTTAGTGTAGGAGACCATGCATTCCTTAAGGTATCTCCAATGAAAGGAATATCTCGATTCAGGATGAAGGGTAAGTTAAGCCCTAGATTTGTTGGACCTTTTGAAATACTTGAGAGGATAGGAGATGTGGCTTATCGTTTAGCATTACCTCCTAAGTTAGAAAATCTGCATGATGTGTTTCATGTATCGATGTTGAGGAAGTACCAGCCGGATCCTGGTCACATACTTGATTATGAAGCCATCAAAGTAAATGAGAAAGTAAGGTACATTGAAGAGCCTATGCATATATTAGATCGAAAGGAGCAAATTCTTAGGACCAAGAAGATCCCATTAGTTAAGGTATTATGGCGACATTATTATATGGAGGAAGCCACATGGGAAAGTGAGGATCAAATGAAGGAAAGTACCCCTATTTGTTTCAAGAAGGCGCGAGTGGTGTTTCAATTTCGAGGACAAAATTCTCTAAGGAGGGGAGAGTTGTGGCATCCCAAAATTCAAAGCCAAGCCATAAGGTGTGTTAAAAGTCTTTAATTAAGTGATAAAATTCCCATGTCTTATGCTTTAGCCATTAGTCTTTTTAATTAGAGGATTTGTGCATGTGATTGTGAGAATTTAAATTTGATAGATTAATAATCTATGCTTGGCCATGTACTTTATAAATTAAATTTCAATAAACAAGATGTCCCAAGACTTTGGCCAAGATGAAAATTGAAATTTGAAAAATAATTATAGAAAGGAATTCAAAAAAAAAAAAAAAAGAGGAAAAGGTCAATTTTTAGGATGGGCCTTCGGCCATTGGCCTAAGCTTTTAATGGGCCAAGTTGGCCGGCCCAATAGAGGCCCAAGAGGAGTGGTCGACCGGCCCAAGGCCAAGCCCAAAAATCCATAAGACAAGTGGCACAAGACTCTCATGTATTGGCTTAGGAAAGAAGGCCATGCATTGGCTGGTTTGTAGGCAAGTAATGATTGTTAATCATGAGGATTAGGGGGTATAAGAAGGGAAGAGAGAGAGAGGGTGGCCGAATTCCATTCGGCCGAGAGAGAGGGTGAGAGAGAGACAGAGAATTCGAGAAAGAGAGGGAGAGGCCGAGAGAGAAAGGAGGAGGAGGAGGAGCCGCCGTGTGCCGCCGCGTTCGCCGCCCTACGCCGACGACCGACCGGTCTAGAGGCAAGTGGGAGTCCTCTAGCTTCTCTTTCATGCTTGTATGTTTTTTGCATGTTGAATTCTTGGGTGTTAGATGAGGAAAACCGAAGCATGGATGAGTTGTGTGTGAATAGTGTGACTGTTCCTGCTCGGATCATGTGAGTCAGAATGTTGTTTGAGCATGCATGTGTGTTTAGAGTCCGATTTTGGCTTCGATTTCTTCATGAAAGTTGTAGCTAACATCTTTTACTATAACATACTAACATTTCGTGGAATAGGTAGGTTAAATCTCAACATTTCGGAGATGTGTACACTGGACGATGCGGTAATGAATCCATAAGTTTCGTGAGGCTGTATAAAATAATCTAAAAATAATCTGGCTTGGAGTTGTTCATGAAAGTTGTACGAAAATGTCTTGGATATAACCCAGTAAAATTTCATAATTTTTGGAGGCCATATGGATATTTTTAGTTAAATTTCTTCGGAAACCGCGCATTCTGGTTTCATCCGAGAACCATAGGATGTTTATGAAAAATGTGAGATGGTGTAAAAATTCAATTTGGCTATGAATTTTGCATGTAATTATCATCCTATTGGTTTGTTTAATGATTGCCTGAATTTTTATAATTTTGAGAATTTATAGATATTAAAACATAATAATAATAAAATTAAATTAAATTAAATTAAATTGGCCATAGATTCCACTTAATTTATTTATGTGGCATGTGTGATAAAGTCTTGGTGTATGTATGACATTGAATTGAGATGCATGTGTGAATCCATGCCAAGTATGACTTGTTTAATGTCACGCCATATGCCATGTTAATTTGAGATTAAAATAATGATAAATGTGGATAATGATAAGTGAGGAGGTGGTTGTGGCGGAGGATAATGCTCGGAATGTATAGAGATACATTGCCGGATGGCCCTGGGAGATTCAGGATGCCCGAAACGTGGGGGTGCCGGAAGCCCTGTCGGAGGTTTCTACCTGAAGGGAATACCTCGCGATGCCAGGATTTGGGGTGCGGGATGCCTGGCCAGGGAGTGTAAATGCTGCAAGCCCTGTCGGAGGTTTCTGCCCGAAGGGAATGCCTCGTGATGCCAGTTGGGATGTGAGATGCCCGGAATGTGGGGGGCCAGATGCCCAGTGGCCTGGGATGGCTGAATGCCGGAAGCCTCGGAGGTCTTTGCCCGAGGGGATGATGAAATTGATGATTTGAGAAATGGGTGATGTGGTGATCAAATTTATAGATAAAGATGAAAATTTACCCATGGCATGATATGCATGATAATGATAGTGATGATGATATGTGATGTGATATGATGATCACCAATGGTATGATATGCATGATGATATGCATGATGATGATAGTGAGGATGATATGTGATGTGATATGATAATCACCCATTGTATGATATGCATGATGATATGCATGATGATGATAGTAATGATGATATGTGATGTGATATGATGATCACCAATGGTATGATATGCATGATGATATGCATGATGATGATAGTGGTGATTATAATGATGATGATGATGACATGTATGATATAATGATGCCATGATGATAATGACATGTATGATATGATGACGCATGATAGTATGTGCATGGCTTCAAGGTAAGTAATGCCTGCAATGCATGTATGATTTGTATGATGCATTGAGTTGTTATTAGATTCCTTATCTGCTGAGTGGTTGTACTCACCCCTTTGGGGACTAACATTTCAGATTAGCAGTATGCCGCTTCCTGCCATTGCGCGGGGTGCATTTTACGGGTTACCGTCCGACGTCGAGGTAGAGTGTGAGGAGTTCAGCTGTCCTTATGTACCTGGACTCACCTACATACGTGTGCGCTGTTTCGTTATGTACAACATAGGCCTGGCTGGGGGCCCAGTCGTTCAAGAGTTTGTCTCTAGCCACGTTTGCCGCGATGGGGTGATGAGAGGGATGCTGCCGCCGCCACTACCTGACGCACCGGACTGGGTGTGAGGCCCGAGCGTGACGAGTAGGGGCTGTTTTTTTTTGGATAGTTAGTCGACACCTATGATAGGGGATTGTACACGTGTGATCTAGAGGGTCGAGGGTTCTTTTTTGAGGTTTTAGGCTGGACATGGCAGAGTCCTAGCTTTTCCTTGTTATGTATCGACCCAAAAGGGAGTCCCATCTTGAAAGTATATGTAAATAAGGTGTCGAGGCTTGTTTATATAAAATCATGGTGATTAGTGGTGTGTATTGGTATCATGGATTGGTAAGGGGATAGATGGTGATGCTTTATTTTGCTTCCACTAATGAGTCGCGCTAGGACCGCTTTTTTTAAAAAAAAAAATGCCTGTGAACAACGACGCTTTTGTTATAAGTATAAGTATAAGAAAGTAATAAGGTGTAACATTGGTGCTTGTGGCGACCGCCGAAGGGCTCGGGGTGCTACAATTGTCCTGGTTGTAAGTTAGGGATTGGTGAGCGAGAGGGGAGGATAGATTTGATAATCCTAGCCATGTATGATTTTGAAGTGATAATTAGCATGGACTGGCTCACCAAGCAACGAGCTACGATGGACTGCTATCATAAAGCAATTTAGTTTAACCCGTTAGCGGGTGAAAGTTTTGAGTTTATTGAGAGTTGAGGAGGACCCTTGATTACCTTAATCCCGTCGCTTGAGGCAACCCGTTTGTTAGACAGGGATTAGCAAGGTTACCTGGCGACTGTCATGGATATAACAGTTGAGGAGCTGAAGATCGAGGACATCGTAATAGTTCAAGAATTTCCAAATGTGTTTCCAAAGGAATTGCCAGGACTGCCGCTAAAGAAGGAGATTAAGTTCCTGATTGAGTTAGCCCCCGAGATAGAGCCAATCTCTAAGGCTCCATACCGGATGGCGTTGTCTGAGTTGAAACAACTAAAGATGCAGATGCAAGAATTGTTGGATAAGGGATTCATACATCCCAATGCATCACCTTAGGGAGCACCAGTTCTATTCGTGAAAAATAAAGATGGTTCGTTATGTCTGTGCATCAACTATCGTCAACTCAGTCAGTTGACGATCAAGAACAAGTATCCACTCCTGAGGATCAACGATTTGTTCGACTAGCTGCAAGGAGCGTCAATATTCTCTAAGATTGACTTGAGGATGGGCATCGTCAACTGAGGATCAGAAAAGATGACATACCGAAGTCAACATTTTGTACCCAATACAGCCATTATGAGTTCACGATAATGCCGTTCGGTTTGACAAACGCCCCAGCTGCTTTCATAGATCTGATGAACCGGGTGTTCAAAGAGTATCTGGATCAGTTTGTGATCGTGTTCATCGACGATATCCTAGTATACTCGAGAAGCCCTGAGGAACACGAAAGGCATTTAAGGATGGTGCTTCAAACATTAAGGAATCATGAACTGTTCGCCAAGTTCAGTAAGTGGGGTTTTTGGTTGACTTGTGTAGCATTCCTAGGTCACATGATTTCAAGTGAAGGAATCTCTGTGGACCCAACTAAGATTGAAGCAGTTATCAACTAGCAAAAACTGACGATAGTGACAAAGATCAGAAGCTTTTTGGGATTAACATGATACTACAAATGATTTATGGAAGGGTTTTCAGCATTAGCTTCGCCGTTGACTCAACTACTAGAGAAGGAAAAGAAATTCGTGCGAACAGACAAGTGCGAGCATAGTTTCCAAGAGCTTAAGCAGAAGTTGACTACCACACCCGTGTTGACAATTCCATCTGGTCCTATAGGATACGAGATCTATAGTGATGTGTCGTTTAGAGGATTGGGTTGCATATTAATGCAACATGGCAGGGTTGTTGCATACGCATCCCGTCAATTGAGACCTCATGAGCTGAATTACTCAATGTATGACTTAGAGCTCGCAGCAATTATTTTCGCTCTGAAGATTTTGAGACATTATTTGTGTTGAGAAAGATTTCAAATTTTCACAGACCATCAAAGTCTCAAGTATCTGTTCTCTCAGAAAGAGTTGAATATGAGACAACGTCGCTGGATGAAACTTCTGAAGGACTATGATTGCCACATCTTGTATAACCCTAGAAAGGTTATAAGGTCGCAAATGCGTTGAGTCGGAAGTTTTCGGTTGCTCAGATGATGGTCAAGGAATGGATTTTACTTGAGAGAGCTCGAGATTCAGTTTTCAAAATTGAGGTAGGCCACCTTTCAAATATTATGGTCACCCTCATAATTAAACTGGAAGTGCAGATCAGAATCAAGACGCTTCAGTTGACAGACCCTGATATTCAGATGATCCTGCAAGAGGATACCGAAAAAAAAAGAAAGGCTGACTTTCAAATTTCTGAAGACGAAACACTAAGATTCCAAGGACGATTGTGTGTACCTGACGATGCAGAGCTTAAGGAAGAGATCTCGTTAGAAGCTCATCGTAGCAATTACAACATTCATCCTAGTAGTACGAAGATGTATCAGAATCTGCGTCAACACTATTGATGATCCAGTATGAAGGCGGATATCACCAAGCATGTCGCCAAGTGTCTGACATGTCAGCAAATAAATGCACAACATTGTAAGCCGGGAGGTCTTCTACGACCTCTCGAGATTCCCAAATGGAAATTGGGACACATCACAATGGATTTTGTGACAGGCTTACCGAGGAGTCAAAGAGGTAATGATTCCATTTGGGTAGTGGTCGACAAACTGATGAAGTTGGCTCACTTCATCGCCATACGAAAGGACTTTGATTTGGAAAAGCATGCAGAATTGTATGTGGGTCAAATTGTTCGTCTGCATGGAGTACCAGCGACGATTACATCAAACCGAGACCCGAGGTTCACAGCTGCCTTCTAAAAGAGTTTACAAACCGCCTTAGGAATGAAACTACAGTACAGTATGGCTTATCATTCTCAGACGGATGGCCAGTCTGAGAGGACAATTCAAATCCTCGAAGACATGCTGCGAGCTTGCGTGTTGGATTTCAAGGGAAGCTGGGAGGAATTGCTTTATCTTGTTGAGTTTGCCTACAACAACAGCTACCAGCAAGCATTCAGATGGCTCCTTTTGAAGCGTTGTATGGCAGAACGTACAAAATGCCAGTGTGTTGGGATGAGGTTGGAGAATGAAAGATCATAAGCCCAGAGTTGGTTCAATAGTCAGTGGATGCAGTTGCCGTTATCAGGGACATATTAAAGATTGCTTAGAGTTGCCAAAAAAGTTATGCTGATAAGCGTCGAAGACCATTGGAATTCCAAGTTGGTGAGCACGTCTTTCTAACGGTGTCACCAATGAGGGGTACTTCGCACTTCGGCAAGAAAGGGGAGCTGAGTCCGAGGTACGTAGGTCCCTTTGAGAATCTAGAAAAAATAGGGATTCTAGCATATCGTCTTGCATTGCTGTTGAGGTTGCCATAAGTGCATGACATCTTTCACATGTCAATGTTAAGAAAGTATGAGTCTGACTCGACCCACGTGCTGAATTTTGAAGAATTAGACGTGCACGACAGAGTGCCATACGTGGAAAGACCGGTTCAGATTGTGGATCGGAAGGAGCAGATTTTGCACACCAAGATGATCCCGTTGGTTAAAGTGGTCTTGCAACACCACGATACAAAAGGAGCAACCTAGGTAAGTGAAGATTCAATGAGACAATTGTACCCCCACCTTTTTGTTTAAATATTTGTAATGGTTTAAATTTTGAGGATGAAATTTTTATAAGAGGGGAAGAGTTGTGACATCCTGATTTTCAAGTTCGGTTTTTTATTGGATAAGTTGGGCTTTTCCTCGACGCGCCTATAGTTCTTTTTCCTGAGCTAATCACTCACGGGATAACTAGTCTATCAAATGAAGCCGTTAAGGAATCTAAACGCAATAGACTTGAGAATTCGACCAAAAAACGACTGCTCGACCGTGCTAATCTGTAAGGGTCATTACGGCACCGTCAAAATCGATCAAAGACCGGAAATAGGTCGACAGAGATATATGATTAATGTGTGGATGATTCCACCTAATTGTAAAATTTCTGTTGAACGGCACTAGAAAGATTTTTCTGTCATTTCTATACCCTGTATCTGTATTTAAAACCTAAAGATTTTCATGACAATCGAGAGTTGCTACTGTGTCGAAGATATACAATGTGACTCGAAAATAATCAACCACAAGTTAAATGCACTAAAAATCCCTAAAAGGTACATGGTAGGTTAGGTCACGCTAAAATAGCGCCATATTGAAATTAATCGCAAATTTGAACCCGATTTCAAAAATTGAAAGTTCTATAATGTCACCATTCATTTTAAGAACGTCAACTCACCCTCCGAAGATTTTTCGACAAACCAGGATTTTTGGCCAAAATTCAAAGTAGGGTCGTTTTGGACCGGGAAAATTAGATGACCGTTTTTTAGTGCACCGTTGGCCATCAAATTGGTTCAATTGATGAGGAAAAAAGTTGATTTAAGTGTGGTCACCTTGGTTGCATTTATGGGCATCAATTTAGGTCTAATTGGAGTTGAAATTGAATGAATTTGAGGGGAATTTGTCCAAAATTCGTAGGACCAAGGGGCAGCCACCTTTGGACCACTTGGATGGCTTGCTAAGGAAGCTTGAAAGCTGCAATTTGGCTGAGGATTGAAGGCTGAAGGTGGTGGGCCTTTGCAATGAGCAATTGGAGATTTTTTGGTGGACTTTTGAGCCAATTAGGTCCCCCTTGCTTCAGCTGACTTCTTCTTCTTTATTGAGCCTCACTTTATCCATTGTTGAGGTATTTTTGAGCTTGAGAGAACCAGAGACCAGCCAGTAGCCAGCCCTTTCACTATCGACCGCCCCTACCACCGTCCAATGCCCGCACATTGCCCGCAAGCCGCAGCGTCCCCCGTGCGCACTGTCCGCCTGTCTCGCCTACTGCTCACGCCCAACTACTGTCCCGAGCCACCCTGGCCGCCGTCCATCGCCATCTAGCCACCATCGAGCACCGTCGTCGCCCCGTAACAGCCGTCCACCGCCCGTGTTGCCATTCTAGCTTGTCCAAGCCCTGCGCCAGCCTTCTCGGCCCAAGAAGCAGAAGCCGAAGCCATCAAGGGCCTTAGAGCTTATACACCCATGTTTAGGACCGTTTGAATCTCCATTGGTGTCGCCGTAGGCTTGTTTGTCGCTCGCCTTTGCATTGCCATTATCGTGGACTCACCGGCCCACTAAACCGGTGAGTTTACTCACTAAACTCTACTTCGGGAGTTAATTATGCTTAAAGGTTGTTTAGTTTAGACTAAGTTTGGATTAGGTGATTAGTTAGATTAAATTAGTGATTTATTTGCTTAATTATGAATGTTAGGTAGGACGGTACAGAAGGACAGCTGAACTCCTCACACTCTACCTCGACGTCGGACGGTAACCCGTAAAATGCACCCCGCGCGACAGCAAGAAGCGACATACTGCTAATCTGAAATGTTGGTCCCCAAAAGGAGTGAGTACAACCACTCAGCAAATAAGGAATCCAATAACAACTCAATGCATCATACAAATCATACATGCATTGCAAGCGTTACTTACCTTGAACCCATGCGCAATACTATCATGCATCATCATCATGCCTTATCATCATGCATATCATCATATATCATCATCATCATCATCATTATCATTGTCATGCATATCATCATGCCTTATCATCATGCATATCATCATATAGCATCATCATCATCATCTTCATTATCATCGTCATGCATATCATATCATCATATGTCATCATCATCATCATCATCATCATCATCATCATCATCATCATCATGGCATCATTATATCATACATGTCATCCTCATCATGACATCATCACACCACACATGTCATCATGCCATATCATATGTCATCATCATTATCATCATCATGCATATCATGCCACGATATAATTTTTTTTCACTTTTAGCTTTCAATTTGATCACCACATCACCCATTTCCTCAAATCATCAATTTCAACATCCCCTCGGGCAAAGACCTCCGAGGCTTCTGGCATTCAGCCATCCCAGGCCACCGGGCATCCGGCCCCCCACATTCCGGGCATCTCGCATCTCAACTAGCATCACGAGGCATTCCCTTCGGGCAGAAACCTCCGATAGGGCTTCCGGCATTTACACTCCCTGGCCGGGCATCCTGCATCCCAAATCCTGGCATCGCGAGGCATTCCCTTCGGGCAGAAACCTCCGACAGGGCTTCCGGCACCCCCACGTTCCGGGCATCCTGAACTCCCAGGGCCATCCGGCAATGCATCTCTATACATTCCGGGCATTATCCTCCACCACAACCACCTCCTCACTTAACATTATCCACATTTACCATTATTTTGATCTCAATTTAACATGGCATATGGCGTGACATCAAACAAGTCATACTTGGCATAGGATTCACACATGCATCTCAATTCAATGTCATACATACACCAAGACTTTATCACACATGCAACATGGTAAAATTATTTATTAATAAATTTAATGGAATTTATGGCCAATAAAATAATCTCCTTTATTTCATTTTTTTATTTATTTTTTATATATTAAATTTAATATCTATAAATTCCCAAAATTATAAAAATTCAAGCAATTATTAAACAAACCAATAGGATGATAATTACATGCAAAATTCATGGCTAAATTGAATTTTTTACACAATCTCACAATTTTCACAAAACATCTTATGATTCTCGGATGAAACCAGAATACACGGTTTCCGAAGCAATTTGATGAAAATATCCATACGGTCTCCAAAAATTATGAAATTTTACTGGGTTATAGCCAAGACATTTTCGTACAACTGTCATGCAGAAATCCAAGCCAGATTATTTTTATATTATTTTATACAGTCTCACGAAGCTTCTGGATCCATTACCGCATCGTCCAGTGTACGCTTCTCTGAAATACTGAGATTTTACCTACCTATTCTCTTTAGTTTCCTCTAAAATTTGGAAATGTTTTACACCAAGATGTCCTCTACAAGTTTTATGAAGAGATCTAAGTCAAATAACTAGAGTATAGTCGTCATTTAGGTCCATGAATTATCGGGTGTCACGAAATACAACACCAGAATCACCATCTTCAAGATCTAGTCGATTTACTAGGCTATACTTGTTCGTTTCACTTCAAATTGTAGTATGTTGTATTTGAAAATGTCCCCTACAACTTTGATGAAGAAATCGAAGAGAGATTTTCAACACAAACCAACATGCAACCGCGAATCCAGCAAGAGGTCAGTAAAAAATTTAACCCCGTAGGATGAGACTTTAACCCCTCCAATCTCCATCATGTTCCACAAAATTTTAGTATGTTGTAGTACATGATGTTACCTACAACTTTCATGAAGAAATCGAAGCCAAAATCGGACTTTAAGCACACATGCAAGCTCAAACAACATTCTGACTCACACAGTACGAGCAAGAACAGTCATGCCATTCAAGAATAAGCCAACCGTACCTCGGTTTTTCTCACTTAAACTGTAGCACCCCGAACCCTTCGGCAGTCGCCACAAGTGCATATGTTACTCCTTATTACTCTTTCATACTTATACTTAGAAGAAGCGTCGTTATTCACAGGCATATATATATATATATATATATATATATATATATTTTTTTTTTTTTTTTTTTTTATAAGCGGTCCCGGTCGACTCATTAGCGGAAGCAAAATAAAGCATCACCATCTATCCCCCTACCAATCCATGATACCAATACACACGACTAATCACCATGATTTTTATAAACAAACCACGACACCTTATTTACATATACTTTCAAGATGGGACTCCCTTTTGGGTCGATACATAACAAGGAAAAGCTAGGACTTTGCCATGTCCAGCCTAAAACCTCAAAAAAGAACCCTCGACCCTCTAGATCACATGTGTACAACCCCCATCATAGGTGTCGGCTAACTATCCAAAAAGGAACGCAGCCCCTACTCGTCACACTCGGGCCTCGCACACAATCCGGTGCGTCAGGCGGTGGCGGTGGCAGCATCCCTCTCATCACCCTATCGCGGCGAACGTGGACAGAGACAAACTCCTGAACGACTGGGTCCCCAGCCAGGCCTATGTCGTATGTGACAAAACAGCGCACACGTATGTAGGTGAGTCCAGGTACAGAAGGACAGCTAAACTCCTTACACTCTACCTCAACGTCGGACGGTAACCCGTAAAATGCACCCCACGCGACGACAGGAAGCGGCATACTGCTAATCTGAAATGTTGGTCCCCAAAAGGGGTGAGTACAACCACTCAGCAGATAAGGAATCCAATAACAACTCAATGCATCATACAAACCATACATGCATCGCAGGCGTTACTTACCTTGAAGCCATGCGCAATACTATCATGCATCATCATCATGCCTTATCATCATGCATATCATCATATATCATCATTATCATGGCATCATTATATCATACATGTCATCCTCATCATGACACCATCACATCACACATGTCATCATCATCATGGCCTCATCACATCACACATGTCATCTTGCCATATCATATATCATCATCATTATCATGCATATCATGCCATGGGTGATCATCATCATATCACATCACATATCATCATCATCATCATCATGCAAATCATGCCATGGGTGATCTTCATCATATCACATCACATATCATCATCATCATCATGCATATCATGCCCTGGATGATCATCTTTATCTTTCAATTTGATCACCACATCACCCATTCCTCAAATCATTAATTTCATCATCCCCTCGGGCAAAGACCTCCAAGGCTTCCGGCATTCAGCCATCCCAAGCCACCGGGCATCCGGTCCCCCACATTCCGAGCATCTTGCATCCCAACTGGCATCACGAGGCATTCCCTTCGGGCATAAACCTCCGACAGGGCTTCCGGCATTTACACTCCCTGGCCGGGCATCCCGCACCCCAAATCCTGGCATCGTGAGGTATTCCCTTCGGGCAGAAACCTCCGACAGGGCTTCCAGCACCCCCACGTTCCGGGCATCCTGAATCTCCCAGGGCCATCCGGCAATGCATCTCTATACATTATGGGCATTATTCTCCACCACAACCACCTCCTCACTTAACATTATCCACATTTACCATTATTTTGATCTCAATTTAACATGGCATATGGCGTGACATCAAACAAGTCATACTTGGCATGGATTCACACATGCATCTCAATTCAATGTCATATATATACCAAGACTTTATCACACATGCCACATAAATAAATTAAATGGAATCTATGGCCAATAAAATAATCTATTTTATTTTACATTATTTTATTTTATTTTATTTTTTTATTTTTTTAATATCTATAAATTCCCAAAATTATAAAAATTCAAGCAATTATTAAAAAAACCAATAGGATGATAATTACATGCAAAATTCATGGCCAAATTGAATTTTTACAAAATCTCACAATTTTCACAAAACATCCTATGATTCTCAGATGAAACCAGAATGCACGGTTTCCGAAGAAATTCAATTAAAATATCCATATTGCCTCCAAAAATTATGAAAGTTTACTGGATTATAGCCAAGACATTTCGTACAACTTTCATGAAGAACTCCAAGCCAGATTCTTTTTAGATTATTTTATACAGTCTCACGAAGCTTCTGGATCCATTACCGCATCGTCCGGTGTACACATCTCCGAAATATTGAGATTTCACCTACCTATTCTCTTTATTTTCCTCTGAAATTTGGATATTGTATACATCAAGATGTCCTTTACAAGTTTTATGAAGAGATATAAGTCAAATAACCAGAAGATAGTCATCATTTAGGTCCTTGAAGTCTCGGGTGTCTCGGAATACATCACCAGAATCATCGTCTTCAAGATCTAGTTGATTTACTAGGCTATACTTGTTCATTTCACTCCAAATTTGAGTATGTTGTATTTTAAGATGTCCCCTACAACTTTCATGAAGAAATCGAAGTGAGATTCTCATCACAAACCAACATGCAATCACGAATCCAGCAAGAGGTCAGTAAAAACTCTCCAGATCTGAGGTCTCCGTAGGATGAGACTTTAACCCCTCAAATCTCCATCATTTTCCTCGAAATTTTAGTATGTTGTAGTACAAGATGTTAGCTACAACTTTCATGAGAAATCGAAGCCAAAATGGGACTCTAAATACACATGCAAGCTCAAACAACTTTCTGACTCACACGGTCCGAGCAAGAACAGTCATGCGATTCAAGAATAAGCCAACCATACCTCGGTTTTTTCTCACTTAAACACCCAAAAATTTAACATGCAAACAACACAAGCATGCAAGAGAAGCTAGAGGACTCCCACTTGCCTCTAGACCGGTCGGTCGACGGCGTAGGGCGGCGAACACGGCGGCACACGGCGGCTCCTCCTCCTCCTCTCTCTCTTGGCCTCTCCCTCTCTCTCGAAATCTCTCTCTCTCACCCTCTCTCTCAGCCGAATGGGAATCCGGCCACCTTCTCTCTCTCTTCCCTCTTATACCCCCAAACTCTCATCATTGAAAATCATTACTTGCCTTAACCATGGCCAATGCATGGCCTTCTTCCCTAAGCCAATACATGAGAGTCTTGTGCCACTTGTCTTATGGACTTTTGAATTTGGGCTTGGGCTTGGGCCGGTCGACCACTTCCTCTTGGGCCTCCATTCGGCCGGCCAACTTGGCCCATTAAAAGCTTAGGCCAATGGGCCTAAGGCCAATCCTAAAAATTTACCTTTTCCTCTTTTTTTTTTGAATTCCTTTCTATAAATATTTTCAATTTTCAATTTTCATCTTGGCCAAAGTCTTGGGAAATCTTGTTTATTGAAATTTAATTTATAAAGTACATGGCCAAGCATAGGTTATTAATCTATCAAATTTAAATTCTCACAAGCACATGCACAAATCATCTATTTAAAAGGACTAATGGCTTAAGCATAAGCCATGGGAAATTTATCACTTAATTAGAGACTTTAACACACCTTATGGCTTGTCATTGAATTTTGGGATGCCACATAAACACCCAAAGATTCAACATGCAAGCAACATACAAACATGCAAGAGAAGCTAGAGGACTCCCACTTGCCTCTAGACCGGTCGGTCGACGGCGTAGGGCGGTGAACATGGCGGCTCCTCCTCCTCCTTTCTCTCTCGGCCACTCTCCCTCTCTCGAAATCTCTCTCTCTCTCTCTCACCCTCTCTCTCTCTCGGCCAAATGAACCGGCCACTCTCCTCTCTCTCTCTCCTTTTATACCCCCAAATTCTCATCATTGATAATCATTGCTTGGCTTAACCATGGCCAATGCATGGCCTTCTTCTCTAAGCCAATACATGAAAGTCTTTTGCCACTTGTCTTATGGGCTTTTGAATTTGGGCTTGGGATTGGGCCGGCCACTCTTGGCCCTCCCCTTGCTTGACGGCAGCCCACTTGTGGGCTTCAATGGGCCGGCCAACTTGGCCCATTAAAGTTCCACTCTTGGGCTTAAGACCCAATCGAATTTTTACCCTCTTTTCCCTTTTTTTTTTTTTTGAAATTCTTCTATAAATATTTTTTAAAATTTTAAATTTTCAACATGGCCGAAATCTTGTGACATTTTGTTTATTGAAATTTAATTTATAAAGTACATGGCCAAGCATAGATTATTAATCTATCAAATTTAAATTCTCACAAGCACATGCACAAATCATCTATTTAAAAGACTAATGGCTAAAGCATAAGCCATGGGAAATTTTATCACCTAATTAGAGACTTTAACACACCTTATGGCTTGTCATTGAATTTTGGGATGCTACAACTCTCTCCTTCTTAGAGAATTTCTTCCTCGAAATTCAAATACCACTCGCGCCTTCTTGAAACAAATAGGGGTATTTTTCCTTCATCTGATCCTCACTTTCCCATGTGGCTTCCTCCATATCATGATGTCGCCATAATACCTTAACCAATGGGATCTTCTTGGTCCTAAGAATTTGCTCCTTTCGGTCCAATATCTGCACAGGCTCTTCAATGTACCTTACTTTCTAATCCACTTTGATGGCTTCATGATCGAGTATGTGACCAGGATCCGGCTGGTACTTCCTCAACATCGATACATGAAACACATCGTGCAGATTTTCTAACTTAGGAGGTAATGCTAAACGATAAGCTACATCCCCTATCCTCTCAAGTATTTCAAAAGGTCCAACAAATCTAGGGCTTAACTTACCCTTCATCCTGAATCGAGATATCCCTTTCATTGGAGATACCTTAAGGAATACATGGTCTCCTATACTAAATTCCAAAGGCCTCGTACGCCTATCTGCGTAATCTTTCTGTCTATTCTGAGCTGTTCTAAGTCTTTCTCTGATAATTTCAACTACTTCAGTGGTAACTTGTACCAGTTCAGGTCCTTTCAACTTCCTTTCACCTACTTCACCCCAACAGACAGGAGTCCTATATCTTCTTCCATATAATGCTTCATAGGGAGCCATGCCTATACTCTTCTGAAAGCTATTGTTATAGGCAAACTCTACCAAATGCAATCTTTCATCCCAATTTCCTTTGAAGTCTATTACACAAGCCCTTAACATATCCTCCACTATCTGGATTACTCTTTCTATTTGTCCATCGGTCTGGGGATGAAAAGCAGTACTAAATTGAAGCTTAGTCCCTAACGCAATTTGAAGACTTTTCCAAAAATTCGAAGTAAACCTCGAATCCCGATCTAAAGTAATGGTCACTGGAACACCATGTAAGCGTACCACTTGACTTACATACATGTCCGCATATTTATCCATTGGGTAGTCCATGCGAATCGCTAAGAAATGTGCCGATTTAGTCAAACGATCCACTATAACCCATATTGAGTCATGACTACTTGATGTCCTTGGCAATCCTTGCACAAAGTCCATCGTTATATGTTCCCATTTCCATTTTGGAATGTCTAATGGTCTCAAAAGTCCTACGGGCTTACGATGTTCTGCTTTTACTTGCTGGCACGTCAAACATTGAGAAACGTGCTTAGCCGTATCTGCCTTCATACCGTTTCACCAAAATTGGTGACGCAAATTTCTGTACATCTTTGTACTACCTAGGTGGATACTATAATTACTCTTATGTGCCTCCGACAGAATTTCCTTCCACAATTCTTCATTGTCGGGAACACAAAGTCGTCCTTGACATCTTACTATTCCATCATCAGAGATTTGAAATTCCGATCTTTTTCCTAAAGATACAGCATCTTTCACTTTCAAAATCTCTGGGTCAGATTCTTGCAAGGTTTTAATTTTCTGGATAATCTCCAGCTCAATCCTTAATGCACTAAGCATGCCAGTAAGACAATCCATTTCCAATTTAAATTTTGAATTTGCTACAGATTCTAACAATTCCCATTCTGCCATCCTCAAGCTAGCCATTTTCATAGCTGACTTACGACTAAGAGCATCCGCTACTCTATTCGCCTTCCCTGGATGATATCTTATCTCACAGTCATAATCCTTCAATTCAACTCCTTTTGTGAGAACATATACTTCAAACTTTTATGATCCGTATAAATTTCAAACTTCTCCCCATACAAATAGTGTCTCCATATCTTCAAGGCAAACACTATAGCTGCTAGTTCTAAATCACGTGTCGGATAATTCAGCTCATGGGGTTTCAATTGTTTGGATGCATAGGCTACAACTTTGCCATGCTGCATCAACACACATCCTAGTCCTTTGTGAGATGCATCACTATACACTGTAAAACCATCAGGTCTAGTAGGTATAGTCAAAATTGGAGCTAAAGTCAATTTCCTTTTGAGCTCCTGGAAACTCCTTTCACATTCCCCATTCCACTCAAATTTCACATTCTTTCGGGTTAATTTAGTTAAAGGTCCTGCCAGTCGTGAAAATCCTTCAATGAACCTTCTATAATAACCAGCCAATCCTAAGAAACTTCGTATTTCAGTGGGTGTCGTTGGTCTCGGCCAATTTACTTATTCTTAATGGTCACCTGATTCAACTGCCTATAGTCAATACACAAGCGCATCGATCCATCATTCTTTTTCACAAACAAGACTGGTGCACCCCAAGGTGAAACACTTGGTCTAATGAATCCTTTGTCAAGCAACTCCTGCAGTTGCACTTTCAACTCCTTCAATTCAACCAAGGCCATCCTATATGGGGCCTTTGATATTGGTCCTATTTTAGGCATTAATTCAATTTCAAATTCAATCTCTCGTTCTGGCGGCAATCCAGGCAATTCCTCAGGGAATACATCTTGAAATTCGTTAACTACACGAACTTCCTCAAGTTTAGGCTCCTCCTTTGCATAATCTCTAACTATGGCTAGGTACCCTTGACATCCTTTGTCAAGTAACTTACAGGCTTCTACTGTCGAAATAAGTGCTACAGGAAGATGGGTCTTGTTGGAGAAATCTTTCCAGAATATTTTGAAGCTGACAAAACGTTTCTATCAGTCTAGTCTGGATATTTGCAGACCTTCGTTTAAAGTCCGAAGACTTTCGATCACCGAGACTCAGTACTTAAGACTCAAGACTTAAGACTCAAGACTATTCTCATTGACAGTCTTTCTGATCCAATGACGAAGGAAATCCAGAGCCGAAGTATATGGTTGATGATTTAATCCTATTCTCTGGAGAAGATCTCTTGGTTGGATAAATATAACGGATTCTTTTATTCGTATCTAGATCGATTGAAGATTCGATGGTCGACGAAATATTCTTGGAATGTTCTATTCTTGGAAACCAAGATCCTGATTGTATGGGCGAACAGGATTGATGGGCTATTGTCAGGTTCCTTTAATAGCTCGAATGATCTTCTTAATTGATTTCGTCCAACGGGTAGATTGGAGGAATTCCTTTGGTAAGTGCCAACGGTTATGATGGCATAAAGGAGTATAAAAGGAAGACGTTCTAGTTGTTTTAGGAATGTGATCGATAGAGAAATTCTAGAGTCTGAAGCACCTTGATTATTAGTCGATACAATTTGAGCAAAATTGTATACACAGAGAGTGTCTATACTTGGTGATACCTTGAGCGAGTGTGGTAGATCATCTACACCTAGAAATCAAGGAAGATCAACACTGTAACATCTCTTTGTTCATAGTGGAATCCAGCCAATTGGCTGTCAGTGCAGAAGAGTGGACGTAGGCTTGAATCAAGCCGAACCACTATAAACCGCGTGTTCAATTCTCTCTTTCCTTTACTCAGTCTTATGTTGATTATTATTTGTTGCAAATCCTCAATTGTCTAAGTATTGTGCAATTATCAAGAAAAATCTTTTATGTACCTATTCACCCCCCTCTAGGTACTCGTACTAGCTATATCAATTGGTATCAGAGCTCATGTTCTTACTTTATTTGAAGTGTTTTACTTCAGAGTAAAAGATCCATGGCTAGTATGCTAGCACCAGGGCTGGTGGAAGGGCAAAGCAATACCAGACCACCCTACTTTGATGGAAAGGATTACAACATCTGGAAGAACAAGATGAAAGCTTTCCTTCGGTCAAAGGATCCTCTGGAATGGGACGTTGTGGAAAGAGGAATCACTCCTACTGCTGCATCAGTCTCTGAAAGAGGGAAAGAAACTGTTGAGACCAGCGGAATGTCTCAAGAAGAGATAATCAAGAGACAAGCACTCGATGCAAAAGCAATTTACTCTTTATATTGTGCTTTGTCACCAACTGAATATAACACAATATCTTCTCGTGTTACAACAAAAGAAGTTTGGGACGGATTACATATCACCTATGAAGGAACAGATCGAGTGAAGGAGACCAGAATTAACATTCTCCTTGGTCAATATGAAGCCTTCAAAATGAAACCAGGAGAATCTATAACCGACATGTTTAGTCGTTTACGAGATATTGTCAATGGTCTTGAGAATCAAGGACAGAAAATTTCTGATCCCATGAAGGTAAACAAGCTCTGCGTGGACTCTCCAAGGATTGGAATCATATAAAGACTTCACTAAGAGAGACGCAAAGAATTATGCCACTATCTGTCGACGAGCTGATTGGAACTCTTCAGTCTTACGAAGTGGAACGAATTAATGAAGACGAAGATCCAAGATGTAAGAAATCCATTGCATTAAAATCAAATGATGATTCTGATGATACACATTTTGAAGATGATATGGACGATGAGGAGCTTGCTCTTATGATAAGAAGATTCAGAAAGCTGAATAGAAAAGGAAGAAGGTTCAACTCAAAGAAACAAAGCTTTCAGAAACAGCAAACCAAGTTTGTTGATGATGAGGAACCAAACAAAGATATAGTCTGCTTCGAATGTAAGAAAAAGGGACACATCAGACCCAACTGTCCTCTTCTAAAGAAGAAGAGAGGAAAAGCTGAGAAGTTTTGAAAAGCTCTCAAAACCGAAACCTGGAGTGATACAGAGTGTGAAGAAAGTGATAGTGAATATGCCAACATATGTTTGATGGCACATTCGGACTCGGACTCTAGATCGTCGATCGACTCGATAGTGAATTTGAGGTAAGTGATTTTAAAATTCCTGTCAAAGTCTCTAAATACATTGATGAACTGTGTTTTAGTATTAAGACTTCTCTCAAAAGAATTTCCGAACTTAAAAAGGAAAACTCAGCTCTAAAACAAAATGGAAAACATTTTAGAAGAGAGAGTTAAAAATTTAGACTTGAATGTTTCTACTCTTAAAGAAAAAGAAGATAATCTTTTGAAAGAAAATGATTTTTTAAAAACTGACTTATCAAATATTTCAAAGAAATTTTCAATAGGATCCGAAAAACTTGAAAATATTCTTTCAGGCTTCAAAGACCTTACTTCAATAAGTCCGGTCTAGGTATGACAGCAAAACAATTCCCTTGATTGATTTTCCTAAAGTAAAAGAAAGAATTAAGAAAAGACCGTCGAGAGAGGCTTACAAAAATCATTTCAAGAAAGTTTTTGTAAAGTCTGTAGGTTGAAATGCTCTAAGGTGTTCAAAGTGTAATAGAAGATCACTTTGAAAAAGAATGTCCTATGGTTTGGAAACCTGTTAAGAAAGTATGGCCTAATAATGTTTATTCCTACTAACACCAAAGGACCCAAGAAAATTTGGGTACCAAAGAAAGCTTGAGACTCTCTTTTAAATGCGGGTCTCCATCAAGAAGAAGGTAAAGTGGTATCTTGACAAATGGATGTTCAAGACACATGACGGAGACTCAAATTGCTTCATAAAGCTTATTCAAGTGAATGGTGGAAAAGTTTCATTTGGAGGAAACAGCAAAGGAAGTATTGCGGGATTTGGAACTGTGAAAATTGGAAATCTCACAATAAGCAATGTTTCTCTAGTGGAAGGACTTAACTATAATCTTCTCAGCATTAGCCAATTGTGTGATACTGGTTTCAAGATCTCCTTTCAAGAAGGAATATATTCTGGAATCAGTAAAGACTCTACTCAGTCTTTCATGGGTCGAAGACATGGAAATATCTACCTCTTAGACGTGAAACCAAATGAATCACAATGCCTAATCTCAATTCAAGATGAAGCAAGCTTATGGCACAGAAAGCTTGGTCATGTCAACATGAAGCAATTAGCCAAAATTTCATCAAAGCGGCTTGTTTGAGGTCTACCCAAATTACCATACCAAAAGTCCGATCCATGCACACCATGTATTCGGGAAAACATAAGAAATTCATTTAAGCCAATAAATCATGTCTCTACTAATCATGTACTACAGTTGCTGCATATGGATCTCTTCGGACCAACAAGAACCCAGAGCATTGGAGGTAAGAAATATTGTCTAGTAATTGTGGACGATTGCTCTCGCTTTACTTGGGTATATTTTCTTGCAAGTAAGTCAGAAACATTTTCGTATTTTGAAAAATTTGCTAAAAAGGTTCAAAATGAAAAAGGTTGTGTTATTTCAAGTATAAGAACAGATCCTGGAGGTGAATTCGAAAATCAAGATTTTACAAAATTTTGTGATGAATCTGGTTTTAAGCATATGTTCTCTTCTCCATATACTCCATAGCAAAATGGAGTTGTAGAAAGAAAGAATAGATCTCTTCAAGAAATGGCTAGAACTCTTTTAATTGAAAGTAAGATTTCTTCACGATTTTGGGCTGAAGCTGTTTCAACAGCATGCTATATCATCAATAGAGTCTTCCTAAGACCTATTCTAGAGAAAACCCCCTATGAGTTATTCAAAGGTAAGAAGCCCATTGTTTCATACTTTCATGTGTTCGGTTGCAAATGCTTTATATTGAAAAATGCAAAAGATTGAGTTGGTAAGTTTGAAGAAAGATCAGATGAAGGCATCTTCCTTGGATATTCTACATCAAGCAAAGCCTACAGAGTCTATAACAAGAAGAGCCAGTCTGTGGAGGAGTCAATGAATGTCAAATTCCAAGACTCAACGCAAGATGAATCTAGTCAAACTCAGTATGAAGAGTCTGAACCTGCTCCAGACCTTCCAAAGCTTACAACTCAAGAAGTATCTTAGACTCTGGAAGTCCAACATCAAGATGTTCATGAAGATTTAAATAAAGAAAGAGATCATCAACCAGACAAATCAACTAGTAACTGGAAGCATAAGTCCAGTCATCCCAAAGATCTCATTATCGGCGAAATCAATGAAGGAATCCGCACCAGATCTAAAAGGCGTGAAGAGTCTAGTGCTGTGGCTCTCATTTCTGAAATTGAACCAAAAAGCATAGAAGAAGCTTTATCTGATGACAGCTGGATCAAAGCTATGCAAGAAGAACTCAGACAGTTCAACATCAATGATGTCTAGGAATTGACATCTAAACCAAAAGGTAAAACTGTTATTGGAGCCAAATGGGTGTTCAGAAACAAGATGAATGAAACAGGAAAAGTCGTATGAAACAAAGCAAGACTCGTGGCCAAAGGATATACGCAAGAAGAAGGAATAGACTATGAAGAGACTTACGCTCTTGTAGCAAGGTTAGAAGCTATTCGACTATTACTTGCGTTTGCTTGTTATAAAAATTTCAGGTTATTCCAAATGGATGTCAAAAGTGCGTTCCTAAATGGATTTATCCATGAGGAAGTTTATGTGGAACAACCACACAGGTTTGAAGACCCAAAGAAGCCGACTCGATCTTCGGACTGAAAAAGGCCTTGTATGATTTAAAGCAAGCACCTCGAGCTTGGTACGACGTAGACTTAGTAAGTTCTTATTACAAAATGGTTTTGTCAAAGGTAAAGTAGATACTACTTTATTTATCAAAAAGGAAAACAAAAGCTTTTTACTTGTTCAAATATATGTGGATGATATTATTTTTGGATCTCCTAATGAAAGTCTATGCAAGAAATTTTCTAAGTCTATGCAGGATGAGTTTGAAATGAGTATGATGGGAGAATTAACATTCTTTCTTGGTCTTCAAGTAAAGCAATTGAAGGAAGGAACTTTCATTTACCAAGAAAAATATGCTAATGATCTTGTCAAAAGGTTTGGATTGGAAAATTGCAAAAAGATTGATATACCAATGTCAAGTTCTTTGAAGATAGACAAAGATGAAGAAGGGAAGAAAGTTGATCAAAAGCTGTACATGAGCATCATTGGTTCACTTCTTTATCTTACTACTTCTAGACCTGACATTTTGTTGAGTGTTTGCATCTGTGCTAGGTTTCAATCAGATCCTAGAGAATCCCATCTCAGTGCTGCAAAACGTATTATTAAATATCTTGCTTCATCTTCAAGCATCGGTCTTTGGTATCCTAAGAAGGGAGACTTTAATCTTCTGGGATATTCAGACGCAGATCTGGCCATTTGCAAAGTCGATAGAAAGAGTACTTCAGGAACTTGCCAGTTGCTTGGAAGCAGGACAGTGTCTTGGTTTTCAAGGAAACAAAGCACTGTAGCTCTCTCAACAACAGAAGCAAAGTATGTAGCTCTTG
Organism: Eucalyptus polyanthemos subsp. polyanthemos; assembly: GCA_017140185.1. Classification (NCBI taxonomy): domain Eukaryota; kingdom Viridiplantae; phylum Streptophyta; class Magnoliopsida; order Myrtales; family Myrtaceae; genus Eucalyptus; species Eucalyptus polyanthemos. The sequence goes on along the minus strand of CM029459.1, from coordinate 60,635,954 downwards.
GAAGCTGCTGTTCGCAAATTCTATGGATAAAACAACAGCTACAAGACTTTGGGATTGAAGACTCATGCACAGAAATCAGATGTGACAACACCAGTGCGATCAAGCTCACCAAAAATCCAATCCTTCATTCAAGAGCAAAGCATATTGAGATTCGACATCACTTCATTAGAGATCATATTCAAAATGGAGAAATCTCGATTCAATTTGTTGATTCAAAAAGTCAATTAGCGGATATATTCACAAAGCCTTTGGAGAAAAATCAATTCGACTTTATCCGTTCCAGACTCAACATTTTGAAGCTAGAGGAAGTTAAAGTCTAGAGACTCTCAAACCATCAGACTCTAAACCGTCAGACTTTAAATCCTCAGACTCAGACATTCATGGCTATAGACTGTAAGTTGCTATTTTATCTAAACTCGAAAAGGTACGATCTTTCATTCAGTTATTTTATAGTCTGCGTGAAAAATGAAAACTTGTCTTTTCAAAAGGATTAATTTTGGCAGTTATTAATTTTAAAAAAGAAGTGTTCGTACACTTTCCTTGTGCCGATTGAACTTCCTTTTTCAAAACTGAGTTATATATATACAGTTTTCATTTTCCAATCTTCAAAACCCTAAAAAGCATTCTCCTCCCAATCCGGTTTCTACTTCGTGTTCATCTTCGAGAAAGTTGTCATCTTTTCTTGGGAAAGCAAGTAAAGGAATCTTTCAGCGACAAGGAATGATGTCTTCTTCAATGAAGTCTTCAAGAATCGCCAACAGGGGACCACAGAGAATGAAGGAGGGACCTACCCATTTTGATCTCACCGAAGAGGAAGAATTATCGAGTCAGCAACAGAGCCCGATTCACTCTCCACCTCGTCACCCAACGCCATCTACCCCACAAGGTGCGAGTCAACAACAGGAGGAAGAGATAATTGAGGACGCAGACCCTGTAAGAGTCCAAAAACCCTCTTATATTTACAAGCTCTATCGTGCGTTGAAAAGCACTGGTACTCCGTTGAACTATATAGATGAATTCCTTAAAGATAAGAATTATGGGAATGAATATATTTTTCTGCGAAAAATGGAGGATTTGGGAATTGCTCCCAAAGGAAAGGCTGAGGAAGCACTTGCGAACATTCCGAGTGACCCTCGTGTAGGAGGATTGAATCCCACTGATGGGAATGATGACGATAAACCGTTCAGTGAATTTCAACCTAGGATGGGTGTCGCTACAAAGGTGAAGGGGAAGAGAATGGAGTTGTTTAAATCGAAGGAACAGGAGAATCTGTTCTTCAGACTGCTGAAACGAGGGGTGATAAACCCTAGGAGTGTTGATTTCGATTTCTTGGATGCCGTTAATGTGAACTTAAGGGAGAAGTTCAATCTGCTTCAACTTGAGCAATTTTGCACCGATACCACAGACGGTTATGCGCAATTGACAGCATACTTCTATTCGAATCTCAGCTTTTCAGATGCGAATAGAATATCATTCAGTGTTCGAGACCAGGACTATGTGGTAGACGTGGACATGTTAGCGGACATAATTGGAGTTGAACGAGGACGCTATCAACCGATCAAAGTCTCAATTGCTTGTGCCTCATTAGAACTTGTCAAAGATAGAGATACAAAGGGGAGAATCATCTATTCAAGGATGCGTGCCATCAATATCATTCTGCACAAAATTGTGATCAATTGCATAAGGCCGAAGTCTACATCCAAGACTAACGTCTCTAATTCCGAGGCAAAATTGATGTACGCAATCAACTCAGGGAAGAAGTTCTCTCTCCCTCACACTGTTCTCTTTCACATGTACAGAGCAATGTCGAAGGACAAAGGACAATTGCCTTACCCAGGTCTGGTGACCAAGATCTTCAGACACATGAATATTGAACCGCCACATACACTTTGTGTTCGACCGTGCGATAAGATGGTGGTAGGTTTGAAGATGTTGACGAAGATGCGTTTGCAAGAACTTTCCAAGGCAATGGAGAAATTCAGAGTGAAGTCTCCAGTACCGTCTGCTTCAAAGAGAAAAGGGAAGGAGGCCATTGGAGCCCCATCGAAAAAGAAGAAAAGAACTCTCATCTTGGAGGATGAAGATGAGGATGAAGATCCCACTATCTGTGCATTGACAAGAGCCAGACGTTCTGTACCTCAACCGACAGAACTTCAGAAGAAACAGAGAGAAGAAGAGGAGCAAGCCAAGAACAGAGAAGAAGAAGAGCAGAGAGAGAAGGAGAAAGAAGCTGAAGAAGAAGGAGAAGAAGAGAAAGAAAAGTCTGCAGCTGAATCTGGAGAAAAGGAAAATCAAGATACAGAAGAGCATGATCATCACTCTTCCCCTTTTGATGTCCTAGAGACAAGGGGAGTTGGCGAGCAAGAAAGGTCCACACCTCATGCTGCCGATAGTGAAGGTCTAAGACAATCTCCAGCAGACCCAGAAGAGGTTAAGGTTTCTCAATTGCCTGAAGAAGGGCACGATACGTCGACACCAAATCTGCAAGATTATACAGAAGCTCCATCGTCTGCATTTACTCCATCCGAGAAAGCAAATGCCAGTACTCAGACGGACAATTCAGCAAATTTTCGTCGTATTCTTGATGTTCTTCTGGAAATGCGGGGCCAAATCTATGCTCTGGACTGTGAAATTCAAACCATGAAGAAAGCTGGACAAGAATCTTCGGTTACCCTGGAGGACAACATGAAAGACCTCGCTCTACAACTTCAAGCCAATGCCAAAGGAGAGGAGGTAGCTCAACTAAGGGAATACTTGAAGAGGCTAGAAGGCATAGTCCAGTCCATGGGAGATTTCCAGATCATGCGCATTCCCAAGCAGACCTGACTCCTTTCTCACCTTTTTAATGATGACAAAAAGGGGGAGAACCAATTTGAACCAACTTTTAAACTTTGACTTTAAATTTGTTTTTGTGGTTATGTTTGTTTTTGAGTTTGACTTGAGTGAACTTGGGTGTCAACTTGAATTTGACTGAATTGGCTGTGGATTTTGATGCTTGACTGGTTGCATTTATATCAAGTGTTGTTATATGGTATTACTCATGAAACACTAACCAATTTTCAGTGGCTGCAGAGTCGGTTGTTTTATTAATCTTTATGAGATAGCCATATTGCTTGAGAAATGTTTTTGCGGGTCAAAGTTGTTCAAATCTACATGAAAGTTTTGTCACCATCAAAAAGGGGAGATTGTTGGAGAAATCTTTCCGAATATTTTGAAGCGACAAAACGTTTCTATAAGTCTAGTCTGGATATTTGCGGACCGACGGTTTAAAGTCGAAGACTTTCGATCACCCGAGACTCGGCCACTCAAGACTCAAGACTTAAGACTCAAGACTATTCTCATTGATGTGATCTTTCGATCCGTGTGAAGGAAATCTAGAGCCGAAGTATATGGTTGAGGATTTAATCCTATTCTCTGGAGAAGATCTCTTGGTTGGATAAATATAACTGATTCTTTTATTCGTATCTAGATCGATTGAAGATCCGATGGTCGACGAAATATTCTTGGAATGTTCTATTCTTGGAAACCAAGATCCTGATTGTATGGGCAAACAGGATTGATGGGCTATTGTTAGGTTCCTTTAATAGCTCGAATGATCTTCTTAATTGATTCCGTCCAACGGGTAGATTGGAGGAATTCCTTTGGTAAGTGCCAACGGTTATGATGGCATAAAGGAGTATAAAAGGAAGACGTTCTAGTTGTTTTAGGAACGTGATCGATAGAGAAATTCCAGAGTCTGAAGCACCTTGATTATTAGTCGATACAGTTTGAGCGAAATTGTATACACAGAGAGTGTCTATACTTGGTGATACCTTGAGCGAGTGTGGTAGATCATCTACACCTAGAAATCAAGGAAGATCAACGCTATAACATCTCTTTGTTCATAGTGGAATCCAGCCAATTGGCTTTCAGTGCAGAAGAGTGGACGTAGGCTTTAATCAAGAGTGGACGTGGCGTTATGTGTACTTCATATATGGTGATATTTGGGCATATCATATGACATCAAAAGCTGGTTGAGACCTTTGATATTATTGCATCAAATGCCATGTTGAAAATGAAACATATATGTGATCATAAATTGTGATAATAACGAGACCGTCGGAGGTGTGAGCCAACGATGCCCTGGGAGTGCCGGGATACCCGGAGGTTTGAGCTGGATGCCTGGTTGTATTATGAATACATGCCCAGAGGTCCTCGGGAGTTTCGAGATACCCAGTGGTATACTGTACATAATGTCCAGAGGGAATGCCTGGTAGTATGGCGGTACGTAATTCCGAAAGCCCTGGAGGTTTGTGCTGGGGGGAATTCCTCGTGATGCTAGTTGGGATGCGAGATGCCCGGAGGTTTGTGCCGGAGGCTCCTCGCAATGCCAAGATGGGTGCGAGCAATAAATTGAGGGATGCAAACATTGGTCCCTGGATGAAAAATGATGAGATCCTCTTGAAAGATAAAATGGGAAATTGAATCACGTGCAAGGGTGTGTGCATATGGCTTGATGCATGATCTGTTTATGAAAGTAAATTGATGCTAGTTGACATTGAGAATGCGATCATGAATGCTTGAATGGATCTCATGGGGATGTATACTTGAGTGTATGAATGACATGAATCATGCGTATGTATGTGCATATGGCTTGGGATGAACCTCATGGAAACACAAGCATGACTACATGGTATATGCACAATGGCATGGTAAGATATGCATGACTGCATGGCGATATATGCACGACCACATGGTGATGTATGCTTGATAGCGTGGATGACATGTACTTTACTCGTGATATCTTGATTGTCTTGCTTGTTGCATTGTGTAGTTTAGTGGATCTTTACTGCTGAGTGGTTGTACTTACCCCTTTGGGGACTAACATTTCAGATTGAGAGATGCCTCTAGCACTTTTCACGTGTGGTACGTTTTATGGATTACCGTCTGATGTTGAGGTCAAGTGCTCGGGGCACCCCTACGTTAGTGTTCATGGTCTGGTGTTTATTCGCGTCTGTGTTTTGGTTACGTACAATGTGGGCCTGCCTGATGGCCCCATAGTCCAGGAGTTTCTATTTGTTCATGTTCGCCGAGATGGGAAGATCATGGGGATGCTGCCGCCGCCATCGGCTGATGCATCGGGATGGGTATGATAGGAGCGTGTGACTGGTGGAGGTTGACACTTTTTGGGATGGCCGACACTAGCTGATGGATAGATGTACATATCTGATGTATAGTCGGGTTCTTTTTGGGTTTAGTCGAGCTTACTTAAAGTCTTGGCCCTTTTGTTGTACCGACTTGTGAAATCCATCTTAGTATGTAAATAAAAGTGATTTGGCCCTAAAATGCATATATATATATATATATATATATATATGAAAGATTGTAGTTGGTGTGTATTGCATTGTATCTTTTAGTTTGTGTACGAGTTTGGGAGATGATAAGTATGCTTCCGTTATTTGAATTGTGCTTGGACCGATCTAAAAGATGTAAACCCCCAGGTTGTATGGACCCGCTGCAATTGAAATGGTATCAAAGTGGTATGTTATTAGGTCAAGTGATAGGTGAGAAAGCCGTGGCGACCCTAGCGAATCGGGGGCCGCGTCAAGGGGTGCCACATCCTCTTTTGTTGGTATTAGAGCAATGGTTATAGGTGGAGTGATAAGGAGCCTCATTTGAAAATTGAGGAATATGATGACAATGCACACCATAGGATACTAAACTAAGATAGTTGTCTAGCTTTGAACAACGGGTGATGGTATTCGCTCATAGATCCCTAATAGTTTATTATGAGTTATCTTTAGGTGCCAGTAACATGTTTATGTTACTTATATTGTTATAGTTGCTTTTAAATGGAGACATTGAGTTACAGATTATTGTTAAGGCAAATGCTTGAAAACTGCAGGAAAGTCATGGTGCAAGCTGGAAGTGCTCATCCATCGAGGGCTGAAGCCTCTGCTGCAAGTGCTGGACCCCGAATGGAAGATATCCTACAGGCATTGGCCAATATTGGAAATCAGATGGAAAGACAAGCGCAGCAACAACCCAGAGTGGAACGTCGCCCTCAAGGACTAGTGGAGCAATTTCTGAAGCTGAAGCCACCTAAGTTTAGTGGAATGGGAAGTCCTAAGGAGGCAGAACATTGGATTGATTGGATAGAACATATTTTCCAGTTGTTGGACTGCAGTGATGCTGAAAAGATAGTTTTGGTAGAGTACCAGCTGGAAGGAAATGCAAAGTTTTGGTGGAGAGCTTCGAGGGATACGATCTTTCCACTAGGTACTGATATAAACTGGGATGAGTTTGTTAGAGCTTTTAATAGGAAGCATTTCTCTGATTGTGCCAAGGATAAGAAGATCACTGAGTTTGTCCAGTTGGAACAAAGGGAGTTGTCAGTAGATTAGTATGAGGCGAAATTTTCTGAATTGTCTAGGTATGCTGTGGCACCCCTCGACGGCCCCCGAATCGTTAGGGTCACCACAGTTCGATTACCATTCTCTTGCTTGATCTGAAGGTCTATCAATCCTGGGGGTTTACATCTTTTAGATCGGTCCCTGCGCAGAAATATGGCGAAAGCGTATCCAACAACTCCCTTCCCTATATTCAGAAAACGATGCACACCTACTAAACATTTATAGGTAAAAGCCAAACACTTTTATTTACTTAAACCAGATGGACATCATTCATTGGTGCATCAAAATGCCATAGTCTTCTATACTCGGCTATACTTCAAAAGATGACCGACATCTCCTCCAACAGTCGTATACATAAAGTCCATCGATCAGTGTCAGCGTCCAAAAGTTCATTCCTTTGCTATTCTCCTCCTTGCGGTCATATCCAACCACTTGATCAATCTACCGGTGGCAGTGGCAGTAGAGATATCTTATCTAGTCTGAAATGTTAGTCCTTAAACGGGGTGAGTACAACCACTCAGCAGTAAATATCCACTAAACTACACAATACAACAAGCAAGACAATCAAGATATCATGAGTAAAGCACATATCATCCATGCATTCGAGCATACCTCACCTTACAGCCATGCATATATCACCATGCAGTCATGCATATCTCGCCATGCCATTGTGCATATACCACCATACAGTCATGCATATCTCACCATGCCATCGTGCATACATCACTATGATTCATATCATCCATGTTATCAAGCATACATCACCATGAGATCCATTCATGCCTTCATGATCACATTTTCAATATCAAATAGCGTCAATTTACTTTCATAAGCAGATCATACATCATGCCATATGCATATACCCATGCACATGATTCACTTTCAATTCTTATCTTTCACAAGGAGCTCATCAGTTTTTCTTTCCAGGGACCAATGTTTGCATCCCTTATTGATCACTCACACCCAACTTATCCCCCCCAGCACACACCTCCAGGGCTTCCGGAATTACGTACCGCCATACCACCAGGCATTCCCCCTGAACATTACATACCGTATACCACCGGGCATCTCGAAACTCCCAAGGACATTCGGGCATGTATCGTAATACAATTGGGCATCCGGCACAAACCTCCGGGCATCCCAACACTCCCGGGGCATCGTCGGCTCACACCTCCGACGGTCTTGTTATTATCACAATTTATGACCACATATATGTCTCATTTTCAACATGACATTTGATGCAACAATATAAGAGGTCTCAACCAACATTTCATGCCATATAGCATGCCACATGTCATCACATATACAGCAAAATCAACCACTCAAAGTATTTCATTACATTGATAAATTCATTTATTTTTCAAAACACATCAATTTTTCGGATAAATCAGAAAGCATTCCTACAATTAAAATTCCAGAAAAATTAGTAAATGGCATTAATAAATTCTGAAAATTTGACACATCATAGACGAGATCTAAAGGCAGATATCACATGAGTAACTCCATACCAAAAGAATCTCACACAACACAGTATGATCCATACATCACAGATTTTAAAACTTCAATATTTCGGCTTGCACAATTTCTGAAGAAATTTAAATCGAATACCCAAATGAACTCCAAAAATCTTGAAATGTTGACATGTTATAGAAAAATTCCTAGAGGTAAATATCTCATGAAGAAATCAAAACCCAAATCATTCTAGATTAATAGGTATAGACGATTATTTCCTCTGTTCTCGGTATCATCTTTACCCAGATTATCATCTTTCAAAAGAAACTCATTTCACCGACCTACATATGTTCATTTCTTCTAAATTTTTAATATGTTATTCCTCAGAATATTTTCTACAACTTTCGTTGAGGACACAAGAACAAATTTTAACTATATGATTTTATAAAAATCACGAAATCGTGCTGGGTCGAAGTAACGTTTTTCCCAGATCCAGTTTCTTCAAAAGACGACGATTTCACCGGAATATCTTTGTTCATTTCCTCTGAAATTTTGATATGTTCTACCTCAAGAAGTATAATACAACTTTCATTAAGAGATCAAAGTGATATTTTCATTAAAAAGTTACTTTACAGACCACAAAATCTCTAAAGGTCATCACAACAAATCCCAGATCTAAGTCCTCCAAAGAAAAATCATTTCACTAACCAATACTTGTTCGTTTTGCCTCAAATTTTAGCATGTTGTTCTTCAAGGTGTTCTCTACAACTTTCATGAAGAAATCGAAACAATATTTCAACTAAAAAGTCACATGCAACACACAATCTCATAGACGGTCAGACTGGTCTTTCCAGAAACAGCATGCATGACCAACGAACCTCTCTTCAAAACTCCGAAATCTCATCCCATCTACCGCAACCAAGACTTACCATCTACTACACATACACACAGTAATGCAAAGGGTAGGATTTAGGACTTCACTCGCCTTAAAATCAAGCACAAACAGCAATAAGAACGGCGGCAAAGCGGTGAACAGACGGCAGACGATCCTCCTCCCTCTCTCACACGCACAGCTTCTCTCTTTCTCTCTTCCTCTCTCTCGGACGGTACTCTCTCTCTCCCTCTCTCGGTCGATTCCCCTTCATCCGCCGCCCTCCCTTTTCTTTTCTTCCCCCATAATCATTTGCAATCATTTGATTGCATGAAGCCGCCTGAGGAAGCCAATGGGGGCAGCCACACTTGGCTCCTCCTCCATGCCACTTGGCAGCTCACATGCAAGGGTTTATGGGCTTCAATGTTGGGCCGGTCTTGGGCCTTCATGGGCCGGTCGACTAAGGGGTTGGCGTGGACTGGTTGGATGGTCTTTGGGCCTAAAAATCAGCCCACCCTCTCCTATTTCTATTCCATTTAATCCCCAATTAAATAAACACCTAATTTCAGCTTATAAGGTCACAAAACTTTGTAATTTAAATCAATAAAATTCTACTTATAAAGTGCACCACCAAGAATAAGATTTCTATATCAATTTGCACCTTAATAAAATCCTTGGGTCACTCGTAGACACATTTCCATCCAAACAATTGTCCATTACAATGCTTAGCCTTAAATTAATTGAAATTCATTGATTCAATGGCTTATACAAAATCCAATGGCACTTCCATCACCTAATCATGGTTCATGGTACTCCAGAGGTTGTCATGAGATTTTAGGATGCCACATATGCTCCCAGGCTAATTGAGGATCATGAGGAAAAAGCTATGAGATTTTTGAAAGAGTTGAGGACTGATATTAGGAAACAACTGGTGTCTTTGAGTATAAGAGATTATAATGAGATTTATGAATGGGCACAGTTAGTAGAGTAGGAACTAGTGAGAAAGCGATCAGAGTCTAAGAGGCAGTTGACCTTTAATGATATCAGAAAGGGTAAGAGACCCTATCTTGGTCAAGGTCAGATATGGGATTCTAAGAAAAAGAGTAATTTTGGGAATTTTGGAAGAGCTAGAGATGACCTAAACATAGGGAAAGCACCCTATCAGCCTGATGTTTGTCGAAGGTATGATGGGCGACATGGCCCAGGACCTTGCAATGGATGGCCGAAATGCTATGGCTGTGGACAGATAGGTCACCTCAAGAAAGACTGTCCACAAGAGAGGTCGTAGCTGAGTGTTGGCTCGGTGCAACAGGCACAGCAAAGTGATGTTAGACCAAACCTACCAAGGAATCCTCAGAGGCCACCAACACAAGAAAGGGTGTATGCGGTCACCTAAGAGGAAGCGGAAGCTTCCAAAAGTGTTATATCAGGTACGATTTTCATAAATGGCAAGAAGGCATATGCATTGTTTGACACGGGTGCTACACCTCTTGAGACGCCTCTTTGTGTTTCCACGCCTTTAAAGAATATGGTGTTATCTACAATGATGTGTGCAAAATGTAAGATAACTATAGAAGAGCGAGATATGGAAATAGATCTAGTTGTGATGGCTATGTATGATTTTGATGTTATCATAGGAATGGATTGGCTCCATAAGCATAGGGCTAAGGTGGATTGCTATAGGAAAGTGATCCAGTTCATGTTACCTGATTAGTTTAGTTTCGAATCTTTTGGAGGTCAGACAAATCCCTCTATAGCCATTATCTCAATGGTAGAAGCTTGTGAACTACTTGACGAAGGATGTCAAGGATACCTAGCAATGATAAGAGATCTTACTAAGAAAGAGGCTGAAATTGATGAGATTCGAATAGTCAGGGAATTTTTGGATGTGTTTCCTGAGGAGTTGCCTGGATTACCGCCAGAGCGAGAGATTGAGTTTGAAATTGAACTAATGCCTGGAACAGGACTGATATCAAAAGCCCCGTATAGAATGGCCTTAGTCGAGTTGAAGGAGTTGAAAGTGCAACTACAAGAGTTGCTTGATGATGGATTTATTAGGCCAAGTGCTTCACCTTGGGGTGCACCAATTCTATTTGTGAAAAAGAAAGACGGGTCGATGCCTCTATGTATTGATTATAGACAACTGAACCAAGTGACTATAAAGAATAAGTATCATTTGCCTAGAATTGATGACTTATTTGATCAGTTGCAAGGAAGTTCAGTCTTTTCTAAAATTGACTTAAGGTCAGGATACCATCAGCTAAGGATAAAGAAAGAAGACATTCCTAAGACTGCGTCTAGGACTCGTTATGGACATTATGAGTTCTTAGTTATGCCTTTTGGATTAACGAATGCCCTAGCCACATTCATGGATTTAATGAATAGGATATTTAAGCCTTATCTGGATCAGTTTGTAATTGTCTTCATCGATGATATCCTGATATATTCTAAAGGACCTGAAGAGCATGAACGACACCTAAGGATAGCATTGCAAATGCCAAGAGATCATAAGTTATTCGCCAAATTCAGTAAGTGTGAATTCTGGCTGGACCAAATAATATTTTTAGGGCACGTGGTGTCGAGTAATGGAATTGCAATGGACCCTGCAAACGTTGAGATGGTAGTGAATTGGCCAAGACTAACAACACCAACTGAGATATGAAGTTTCTTAGGATTGGCTGGCTATTATAGGAGGTTTATTGAAGGATTTTCAGATCTAGTAGGCCCTTTAATGAAATTGACTCGAAAGAAGGTGAGATTTGAATGAACAGGAGAATGTGAAAGAAGTTTTCAGGAACTTAAAAGGAAGTTGACTACAGCCCCAATTCTAACTATACCATCTGGATCTAAAGGATTCACGGTGTATAGTGATGCATCTCATAAAGGATTGGTATGTGTTTTGATGCAGCATGGCAAAGTCATAGCCTATGCATTGGGGCAGTTGAAACCTCATGAGTTAAATTACTCAACCCATGATTTAGAATTGGTAGCTATAGTGTTTGCTTTGAAAATATGGAGACATTACCTGTATGGAGAGAATTTTGAAATCTATACGGATCATAAGAGTTTGAAGTATTTGTTTTCACAAAAAGAGTTGAACATGAGACAAAGAAGGTGGATGCAATTATTAAAGGATTATGACTGTGAGATACTATACCATCCAGGAAAGGCAAATAAGGTGGCAGATGCCCTTAGTCAAAAGTTGGCTATGGACATGGCTAGTCTAAGAATAATAGAGTGGAATTTGTTAAATTTGATTGTGGATTCAGATTTTAAGTTGAAAATGGACCACCTTACCGGTATGCTTACTGCATTAAGGATTGAGCCTAAAGTTATTCAGAAAGTTAAGGTTTTACAAAAGTCTGACCCGGAGATTTTGAAGATACGAGATGCTATGTCTTTAGGGAAAAGACCAGAGTTTCAAGTCTCTAAGGATGAAGTAATAAGATGCCAAGGACGGCTCTGTGTTCTTGATAATGAAGAAGTGAGAAGGGAGATCCTATTAAAAGCGCATAAGAGTAATTATAGTATTCATCCGGGGAGTACAAAAATGGATAGAAACCTACGCCAACAATTTTGGTGGAATGGCATGAAGAAGAATATAGCTAAGCATGTTTCACAATGTTTAACATGCCAGCAAGTGAAAGCGAAACACCGCGAACTCGCAGGACTATTGAGACCATTGGACGTACCAGAGTGGAAATGGGAGCATGTAATGATGGACTTTGTGCAAGGACTGCCAAGAACATCAAGTGGTCACGACTCTATTTGGGTAATAGTAGATCGTTTGACTAAGTCTGCTCATTTCCTAGCGGTCCACGTAGACTATACGATGGATAAACTTGCTGAGATATATGTAAGCCAAGTGATACGCTTACATGGTATTCTTGTAACGATCACATTGGATCGAGACTCTAGGTTTACTTTGAATTTTTGGCGGAGTCTCCAAAATGCTTTAGGGACAAAGCTTCAGTTTAGTACTGCTTTTCATCCTCAAACAGATGGACAGACGGAAAGAGTGATCCAAACTTTGGAAGATATGCTGAGAGCGTGTATTATAGATTTTAAGGCAAGTTAGGATGAAAAATTGCACTTGATAGAGTTTGCCTATAACAATAGTTTTCAAAAGAGTATAGACATGGCTCCATATGAAGCATTATATGAAAGAAGGTACGGGACTCCTGTTTGTTGGAATGAGGTAGGTGAAAGGAGTTCGACAAGACCTGAGTTGGTACAGACTACTACTGAGGCTGTGGAGATAATAAGGAAACGACTTAGAACAGCCTAGAGTAGGCAGAAAGACTACTCAAATAAGCATAGGAGACCCTTAGAGTTTAAGGTGGGAGATCATGTGTTCCTTAAAGTGTCCCCGATGAAAGGAATATCTCGATTTGGAATGAAGGGTAAGTTAAGCCCTAGATTTGTTGGACCTTTTGAGATACTTGAAAGAATAGGAGATGTAGCTTATCGTTTGGCGCTGCCTCCTAAATTAGAAAATTTGCATGATGTATTCCATGTATCGATGCTAAGAAGGTATGAGCCGGATCCTAGTCACATACTCGATCATGAAGCCGTCAAAGTGGATGAGAAAGTGAGGTACATTGAAGAGCCTGTGCAAGTGCTGGATCGAAATGAGCAAATTCTTAGGACCAAAAAAATTCCATTAGTTAAGATATTATGGCGACATCATGATGTGGAGGAAGCCACATGGGAGAGTGAAAATGAGATGAGGGAAAAGTACCCTCACTTGTTTCAAGAGACATAGGAAATGTCTAATTTCGAGGACGAAATTCTCTAAGGAGGGGAGAATTGTGGCATCCTAGAATTTCATGATAACCCCTAGATGTGCTATGAACCATGGATAGGTGATGGAAGTACCATCAATTTATATTGTAGCCATTTGATCCATGATTTGCAATAAGATTAAGGCCAAGCTTTTTAATGGATAATTATTTAATAGGAAAGAAAATTCTATTCTAGACCATGTGATTTATAGGTTGGATTTTATTAATTTATGTTGCAAGTTTTATGGTTTTATAAATTTCAATTAGGTATATATATAAGTGGGGAATTAGAGTAGATTATTAAAAGAGGGAGTGGGCCACAATTTTTAGGCCAAAGACCAGCCCCACCGTTCGGCCATTAGGACCTGACCTAGGAAGCCCAAAAGGAAAGGAGCTGCTGTCGACCGAAGGGGGAGAGGCCCGGCCCAAGGAAGGCCCATCATCCTGCATGCAAAATCCCCAAGTGGCAAGAGAAGCTTGCCAAGTGTTAGTTCATTGTAGCCAAGTGTAAAAAGCCATGCAAAATCAAATGATTGCAAATCATTGAGGGGGAAAGAAAAGAGGAGAGACGGATTGGGAGAGGGGGTTTTCGACTGAGAGAGAGAGAGAGAGAGAGAGAGAGAGAGAGAGAGCTGTCGTGCGAGAGAAGGAGAGAAAGAGAGGAAGAGAGGAAGAGAGAAAGGAAGAAGGAGGACCATCGCTGCCATGCATGCGCAGAGTCCCGCCGTTGAGACGCCTTGCCCCGCCGTGTGCTTGCTGTGTTTTGCTTGGATTAGAGGCAAGTAGACTCCATTGATCTACCCTTTGCTTGCTTTGTTTGTGTGTGATGAATGGTGAATTTCGGATGTGGTTGAGGTGAGAAATTTCGAAGTTATAGGAGTTGTGTTCTAGCCTAGTATTCTGTTTCTGGAAAAACAGTCCGACCTTTGGTGATTTCGTGAGTCGCATGCGATGTTCTAGTTGGAATCTGACTTTGACTTCTTGATGAAAGTTGTATAGGACTTCTTGGAGAATAACATATAAAAATTTGAGAGGAAATGAACAAGTATAGGTCGGTGAAACAATTTTTCTTTGAAAAGGATGAATCTGGACAGTGAACCGAGAGTTAGGGAGAATTACAAAAATTATATATTTTAATCTAGAAGGAATTTAACTTCTATTTTTCCATGATACTTTTACCTCTAGATCTCATTTATAACATATTAAAATCTCAGAATTTTCGGAGTTCATTTAAGGGCTTAATCGATATTATTTCCGAAACTGTGCAAAAGTGGTGCTGGAATTTCTTTTGCTGTGATGTGTGGATCTATGTGATTGATATGAAACTTTCTTGACATGATGTTCTACACAAAATATCTTCCTTTGCATCTTTTTTACATCATGTTAAATTTTTAGAATTAATTGAGATGGTTTACTAATTTTCCAAGAGTTTTTACTAAAGATGTGCATTCTGTTTTACCCAAAAATTGGTTCTATTTTCAAAAACCAATGAACTACTTTATGAAATGTCATATCGTGGGTGTTATGTGTACTGCATATATGGCGATATTTGGGCATATCATATGACATCAAAAGCTGGTTGAGACCTTTGATATTGTTGTATCAAATGCCATGTTGAAAATGAGACATATATGTGATCATAAATTGTGATAATAACGAGAGCGTCGAAGGTGTGAGCCGACGATGCCCCGGGAGTGTCGGGATGCCCGGAGGTTTGAGCTGGATGCCTGGTTGTATTATGAATACATGCCCGGAGGTCCTCGGGAGTTTCGAGATGCCCGGTGGTATACTGTACGTAATGGCCAGGGGGAATGCCTGGTAGTATGGCAGTACGTAATTCCGGAAGCCCTGGAGATTTGTGCCGAGGGGATTCCTTGTGATGCTAGTTGGGATGCGAGATGCCCGGAGGTTTGTGCCGGAGGCTCCTCGCGATGCCAAGATGGGTGCGAGTGATAAATTGAGGGATGCAAACATTGGTCCCTAGATGAAAAATGATGAGATCCTCTTGAAAGATAAAACGGGAAATTGAATCATGTGCAAGGGTGTGTGCATATGGCATGATGTATGATCTCTTTATGAAAGTAAATTGATGCTAGTTGACATTGAGAATGCGATCATGAATGCTTGAATGGATCTCATGGGGATGTATACATGAGTGTATGGATGACATGAATCATGCGTATGTATGTGCATATGGCATGGGATGAACCTCATGGAAATACAAGCATGACTGCATGGTGGTATATACACGATGGCATGGTGAGATATACATGACTGCATGGCGATATATGCACGACTGCATGGTGATGTATACTTGATAGCATGGATGACATGTGCTTTACTCATGATATCTGGATTGTCTTGCTTGTTGCATTGTGTAGTTTGGTGGATCTTTACTGCTGAGTGGTTGTAATCACCCCTTTGGGGACTAACATTTCATATTGAGAGATGCCTCTAGCACCTGTCACGCGTGGTACGTTTTATGGATTATCGTATGATGTTGAGGTCGAGTGCTCGGAGCACCCCTGTGTTGGTGTTCATGGTTTGGTGTTTATTCGCATATGTGTTTTGGTTATGTATGATGTGGGCCTACCTGATGGCCCCATAGTCAGTAGTTTCTATCTGTTCATGTTCACCGAGATGTGAGGATCATGGGGATGCTGCCACCGCCACCGGCCGATGCATCGGGATGGGTATGATAGGAGCGTGTGACTGGTGGAGGTTGATACTTTTTGGGATGGCCGACACTAGTTGATGGATAGATGTACATGTCTGATGTATAGTCGGGTTCTTTTTGGGTTTAGCCGAGCTTACTTAAAGTCTTGGCCCTTTTGTTGTACCGACTTGTGAAATCCATCTTAGTATGTAAATAAAAGTGATTTGGCGCTAAAATGCATATATATATGAAAGGTTGTAGTTGGTGTGTATTGTATTGTATCTTTTAGTTTGTGTACGGGTTTGGGAGATGATAAGTATGCTTCCGTTGTATGAATTGCGTTGGGACCGATCTATAAATGTAAACCCCCAGGTTGTATGGACCCGCTGCAATTGAAATGGTATCAAAGTGGTATGTTACCAGGTCAAGTGATAGGTGAGCAAGTCGTGGCGACCCTAGCATATCGGGGGCCGCGTCGAGGGGTGCCACATAGGGAGCCATGCCGATGCTTTGCTGGAAACTAATGTTATATGCAAACTCCACTAGGTGTAACTTCTCATCCCAATTTCCTCTTAAATCAATCACGCAATCTCTCAACATGTCTTCCAGTGTCTGGATCACTCTTTCTATTTGTCCGTCTGTTTGCAGATGAAAAGTAGTGCTGAATTGGAGCTTGGTCCCTAAGGCGGTTTGAAGACTTCGCCTAAAGTTTGAAGTAAACCTTGAGTCTCAATTGGACGTAATAGTTACAGGAACATCATGTAAGCGTACTACTTGGCTTACATATATTTCTGCATATTTATCCATCGGATAATCTACACGGACTGCTAGGAAATGGACGGATTTAGTCAAGCGATCTACTATCACTCAGAGGGAGTCGTGACCACTCGATGTCCTTGGTAATCCCTACACAAAGTCCATCATCAAGTGTTCCCATTTCCACTCTGGTATATCCAACGGTGTTAACAGTCCGACGAGCTTGCGATGTTCTACCTTCACTTGTTAGCATGTCAAGCATTGAGAAACGTGTTTGGCAATATCCGCCTTCATGCCATTCCACCAATACTGTGGACGTAAGTTCCAATACATTTTCGTATTTCTAGGATGGATACTATAATTACTCCTATATGCTTCCGACAGAATTTCTCTTTTTATTTCTTCATTGCCAGGAACACATAGTCTTTCTTGGTACCTCACTATTCCATCCTCAGAAACTTGGAATTCTGGTCTTCTTCCTAAAGATACCTCATTTCGTAATTTCACAATTTCCAGGTCAGACTGTTGTAACGTTCTAATTTTCCAAATAATTTCTGCTTCAATCCTCATTGTGATTAGTATACTGATGAGATGGTCTATTTCTAATTTGAACTCTGAATTCGCTATCGTTTCCAACAGATTCCATTTTGTTGCTCTTACACCTGCCATGTCTATGGCTAACTTACGACTAAGAGCATTTACCACCTTATTTGCATTTCCTAGGTGGTACAATATTTTACAGTCATAATCCTTTAGTAGCTCCATCTATCTTCCCTGTCTCATATTCAACTCCTTTTGTGAAAATAAATACTTTAGACTCTTATGGTCTGTATAGATTCCAAATTTTTTTCCATACAAATAATGTCTCCATATCTTCAATGCAAAGATTATGGCTATCAATTCTAAGTCATGAGTTGGGTAGTTCAACTCATAAGGCTTTAGTTGTCTCGATGCATAGGCTATGACCTTACCATTCTGCATCAGGACACATCCCAATCCTTTAAGGGAAGTATCATTATATACCGTGAATCCACCAGATCCAGACATAATAGTTAGGGTCGGAGCCGTGGTCAATCTCCTTTTAAGTTCTTGAAAACTCCTTTCACATTCACTACTCCATTCAAATTTTACATTTTTCCGAGTCAACCGCGTCAATGGGCCTA
Source organism: Eucalyptus polyanthemos subsp. polyanthemos (assembly GCA_017140185.1). Taxonomy (NCBI): domain Eukaryota; kingdom Viridiplantae; phylum Streptophyta; class Magnoliopsida; order Myrtales; family Myrtaceae; genus Eucalyptus; species Eucalyptus polyanthemos. The sequence continues at coordinate 60,617,880 of CM029459.1, read as the reverse complement.
CAAGTCACGAGAATCCTTCTATAAATCTTCTATAATAACCTGCAAGTCCTAAGAAACTCCTTATCTCAATTGGTGTTGTCGGTCTCGACCAATTTACTATACCACAACTTTTGCTTGGTCCACCGAGATTCCTTCTTCTGACACCATAGGCCCTAGAAATATTATCCGGTCCAACCAAAATTCACACTTATTGAATTTGGCATACAATTTATGTATGACATCTTGAATTTCAGGTTCTATTTTCGATTCGAGAAGTTGGGCTTTTCATTGACGCGCCTATAGTTCTTTTCCCTAAACTGATCACTCATGGGATAACTAATCTATCAGGTGAAGCCGTTAAGAAATCTAAATGCAATAGATTTGAGATTTCAATCAGAAATCAACTGCTCGACCGTGCTAATCTAAAAGGATCATTACGGTATAGTTAAAAATCGATTAGAGACTAGAGATAGATCGATTTGACAAAGGTGTGTGATTCCACCTAATTGGAAAAATTCTTATCGATCAGCACTAGACCGATTTTTATGTCGTTTTAGTACCCTATGTCCGTATTCGAAACCTCAAGATTTTCACGACAATCGAGAGTCACCAATGTGTTGAAGATGTACGTTGTGGCTTGAAAATAATCAATCACAAGTTAATTGCACTAAAATTTCCTAAAAGCTACCTAGTAGATTAGGTTAGGCTAAAATCGTGCCAAATTGAAATTAACCGCAAAATTGAACCCGATTAAAGTTCTATCATGTCACAATTCATTTTAGGACCGTCGACTCATCCTCCGAAGATTTTTCTGAAAACCAAGATTTTCGGCAAAAATTCAAAGTAGCGCCATTTTTTAACGGAAAAATCCGAGGGACAATTTTGGTTGCATTTTTGGGAATCAATTTGGTTCAATTGATGAGGAAAAATGTGATTTGGGATGGTGGCACCTTGGTTGAATTTATAGGGACCGAATTGAGTTCAATTTAAGGAGAATCGTTTGGGGGAATTTGTGTCAAAATTCGTAGGCCATGGTTACCACAACTTTTGGACCACTTGGTGAAGCTTCTAAGGGAAGTCTTAGGCTGCCAAGGGACCATGGATGACAGCCATGGCTAGTGGGACCTTGCCAAGGGACCAAAGGGATAGAATGAAGACTTTAGAGGCCAAATGGGCTCCCCCCTCTCTTCAATTGTCTCCTTCTTCCTCAGTTAGCTTGCTTTCTCCATTATTGTCCATTTTGAGAGCTTAGAATTGCAGAAAAACCAGCCAACCCCTCCCCCTAGCCCGTCGAGCACCGCCAGAGCCCCTGCCACCGCCGCACGCCAGCCGCAAGCTCGAGCCAACAATGTCTGCCTGTCTGCTTGCTCCTACTAGTTCCGCGATCCCACACCATTCCCCACATGCCCTGGTCACCGTAGGAGCTCAGCTGGAGCCTCACCATCACCGTCTGTCTCCGTCATCCACCGTTACAGCCTCCTCCGCCCGTCCCTTGCTATTTCGGCCTCAACCAGCCACTCGTGTAGCCCCATCCAGCAACAAGCAGAACCGGAAGCCTAGCCCAACCGTGGGCCATTATGGGCCATTTTAGGCCTCTTACGGGCCTTGTTTGGTGCTGCCGCAAGGTCGTTTGTTGCCCGTCTCCGCATCGCCGTTGTCATGGACTCACCGGATCGCAAAACTAGTGAGTTTACTTGCTAAACTCTGCTTAGGGAGCTAATGATTCTTAGGTGGTGATTAGTTTAGGTTAAGCATGGATTATGTGGTTAATTAGAATGGATTAGTGATTTAATTATTTGTTTGTGCATGTTATGTGGTTAGAATAGCCTAATTGGAGACTAGATAGATCGTACTATTTATCTAGATAGGTTTGGAAATTTTTCGAGCCCGTTTAGGTGTTTAATTAGGCATTTCCAGCCTAAGTTTGCATTTTTGATAATTAATTGCATTTATTTAATTATTTTTGGTATTTATTTAATTATTTAATATTTCTGGAAATTAGACTAGGATTACCCATGATCGGAATTTCGTATTGATTGCGTGGTGTGCTTGATTTATGTAATTGATTGCTAAATTGTGCAAATTGAGTGATAATTGTAATTTTGGGTATTTATTCTAAAATTGTGAAATTTTGATATACAATTAGAAAAATCTCAAGTATCGGGTTTTGACACTAAAAATGATTTTAAGGACTAAATCGAATCATGGGATTTTAAAAGTATGAATATCGATTTTTCTAGTTCACCTTGAATTGTCAGCTTGTGCGAATATGTCAGCTTGTGAGAGCAATGATCATTTATCAGCTTGTGAGAGCAACGATCTATATATATATATATCAACTTGTGCAAGCTACCATCTATATATCAGCTTGTGCGAGCTACCATCTATATCAACTGGTGAGAGCATATTATCCATTTCAGCTTGTGTGAATAGTAATCATATCAATTGATTGATAAATGGTATGGATTGATAGATAGTATCGATTGCATCAAATCGCTTAGATTGAACTGATTGGTTAAGATTATGAACTGTACTGACTTGCAGGAAGGAACTAAGGCGAGGTAAATCTTCTGTCTTGTGTGCATAGACTGCCTCTAGGCGTATTTCCTTCCTAGTTGGAGTTTAGGGGGTGAACTTGTTGACACGTTGTCTCACCCCATCGTGGGCTCAACCTTTTTCAGGTCCTTAGATGACAATTCCTCCGGAACATTTTGGTTAGCCCAAGAGGATTACCGAGTAGGTCACCGTTATCCCTATTCTAAGGGGCCACGAGGTCTAGGTCTATGAACTCGTGAGGACCACCGTCTGGGTTGATGAGGGTTTATCTCAGCGAGTACCCCCATCAATTTAGACTGTGGTATTGTCGCGAGCACAATTGACATAGAGAGGGTCCCCTACAGGATTCTAATGTCCCTGCTGTGGTAGTAGACATCGCTTTTGGCAAGGGTACAGCTGACCCTCCTGGTGGTGCAGTGCTGGACCCAAGTCCCCAGGAGACCTCGGAGTTTTCAGTTGGGGACTTGAGTGCCCAGAGGACTTGTAGGCTTATCTATTTTTGTAGACACTTGTTTATTGCCTAGTCTGTATATAAACCGGGGTGTTGATAAAGGTGTGCTTTGGTTGTGAATTGTTTCATGCTTTTCTATCTTGTGTTGTGTGTTGTTAGGGGTAATCGTTCGCTTCCACATGTGCATTAAAATGAATGGGTCGGCGACATGTCTTGGGATGTCGCAATTTTATTGACCACTGAGGGATGGGCATGCGCTCGAGGATCAGGACGTGACATTATGGTTTCTAAGGGTTTGCAACACTATGTTCAGATGCTGCTCATGTTCCTCAGGTCCCTTAGAATAGATTAAAATATCGTCAATGAAAACAATCACAAATTGATCTAAATAGGGTTTGAATACCCTATTCATTAAGTCCATGAATGTAACTAGGGCATTCGTCAATCCAAAAGGCATCACTCGGAACTCATAATGCCCATAGCGAGTCCTAAATGCAGTCTTAGGAATGTCTCATTTCTTAATCCTTAGCTACTGATATCCTGACCTCAAGTCAATTTTAGAAAAAACCGAACTCCCTTGTAGCTGGTCAAATAGGTCATCAATCCTAGGTAACAGATACTTATTATTAATGATTACTTGATTCAATTGCCTGTAGTCAATGCACAAGCACTTCGACCCGTCCTTATTTTTCACAAATAGGACCGGTGCACCCCAAGGGGACGCACTTGGCCTAATAACCCTTTATCGAGTAACTCTTGCAATTGAATTTTCAACTCCTTTAGTTCTGCCAAAGCCATCCTATATGGGGCTTTTGATATCGGTTCCGTTCCAGGCATCAGTTCGATCTCGAACTCGATCTCCCATTCCAGCGGTAATCCAAGCACTTCCTGAGGAAACACATCCTGAAATTCCCGGACCCCTCGAATTTTGTCGAGTTTAGCCTCCTCCTTCGTGTAGTCCTTTACTACTACTAGATATCCTTGACACCCTTCGTCAAGAAGTACATGTGCTTCTATTATTGAAATGGGAGCTATGGAGGGGTTTGTCTGATCTCCATAAAATTCAAAACTAGGCTGTTTAGGTCGATTGAACTGAATCATCTTTCTATAACAATCTATCCTAGCTCGTTGCTTATAGAGCTAGTCCATTCCTATTGTGACATCAAAGTCATACATAACCATCACTACCAAGTTTATTTCTAAATCTCATCCCCCTATAGTTATCTTACACTTCTCACATACTAGCGTGGAAATACAAAGTGTCTCAAGAGATGTAGTTCCTATTTCTCCTAATTGTCTATATCTTTCGGACACAAAAGAATGCGTGGCACCCGTGTCAAATAACGCATACGCCTTTTTGTCATTTATAGAAATCATACCTGAGATAACGTTTTTGGAAGCTTCCGCTTCCTCCTGGGTGATCACGTACACCCTTCCTTGTGCCAGTGGTCTATGTGATTTCCCTTGTGGAGGTGGTCTGCCTACATGTTGTTGCTCTTGTCGCACTGAGTTAATATTCGATTGAAATCCTCCTTGTGGACAATCTCTCCTAAAGTGTTCTCTCTGTCCACAACCAAAACACCTATGTTGATCATTGTAGGGTCTTGGCCCATTTTATCTACCACACCTTTGACAAGAGTTGTTTTGATATGGTACTTTTCCTAAAGCCTAACCACTCTTGGTCTTTCCAAAATTTCCAAAATTTTTCTGTTTCTTAGAATCCCAATGCGGCTCTCGGGTTGGATAGGGTCTTTTACCTTGTCAGGCATCATTCAATGTTAACTGCCTTCCTAATTCCATTTGCTCCCTTATCACTTCTTGCTCCACAAGCTGGGCCCTTTCATAAATCTCAGTATAATCTCTTATATTTAGGGGCACTAGTTGCTTCCTAATATCTATCCTCAGACCTTTTAGAAATCTCTTAGCTTTTTCTTCTCGGTCCTCTATCAATCTAGGAGCATACCTAGACAACTCGGAAAAGTTTGCTTCATACTGGTCTACTGTCAATTAATTTTGTTCTAATTGAATAAATTCAGTAATTTTCTTATCTTTGGCACAATCAAAGAAATGCTTCCTATTAACAGCTCTAACAAACTCATCCCAGTTTACAGTAGTACCGGGTGGAAAGATTGTGTCTCTAGAAGCTCTCCACCAATACTTGGCATTTCCCTCCAATTGTTATTCCGCCAAGGTTATCCTTTCTGCATCATTGCAATTTAACAACCGAAAAAATCTTTCTATTCCATCGATCCATTGTTCTGCCTCCTTAGGACTTCCCATTCTCATGAATTTAGGTGGTTTTAACTTCAGGAATTGTTCCACTAATCCCTGAGCACGGCGTTCCGCTCCTGGTTGTTGTTGTTGGGCTTACCTTTCCATCAAATTTCCTATGTTAGCCAATGACTGCAAGATGTCCTCCGTTCGAGATTCTGCCCTTGAAGCCGTAGCTTCAGTCATTGATGGAGGAGAACTCCCAATTCGTACCATAGTTTCCAGTAGTTCATCAAGCATTTGCCTCAAGAACAATTAGTGACTCGGTGTCACTAATCAACTAAGAAGGAAGTAATGTAAGAGCATTACTGGAATCACTTAAGTAACATAAAATGTTACTCGCACGCATAGGTAACTTACGATCATTACCGGTATTTTACGAGCGAAAATCAATCACCCGTTATTCACAATTAATCAACTACCCCCAGTTAGTGCCTTATCGTGTGCATCATTATATCCTCCTTTTTCTACGGAGGCACCTTATCACTCCAAATAAATCTAGGCTCTGATACCACTGAAATTGCGGCAACTCGCAATCTTAAAGCCTGTCACTCTTTTCATTGGTCCTTGGGCGATTTTACTGAGCGGATACATCAACTCATTTTGAAATTTTGAAATGATGCACACGATATCAACTATACACTTTTATTTATACATATTTTTGTTTAGACGACGTTTGTCGGTACACATAGGCCAAAATTTCCCATATTTGGCTAGACCAAAATTGGACCAACTCTTCCGCTATCTATTCACAACATCATCCATCTTCATGCGTTGGTATCCAAAAATACTGCCATCCTCCAAGGTCCTCTACTACTCCTCCTCTGGCAGTGGTAGTGGCCCCACAGAGCACCCGTTCACTCGGTTGTACAGGACCATGAATTCCATGAGCACTGGACCCAAGGTGAGTCCGGCATCTACAGTAAGGATCACCCGAATCCAGATGAATGTGATCCCCAGGTCGGGGTCGGGGTGCTCCGTCTGCTCCCATAGTAGGTTGATGGGGATGCCGTAAACTATTCCGAAGGACACTGGCTGTAACGGCATGTCTATGTCTCTGAAATACGATGGGCCCACAGGGAGTGAGTACAACTACTCAGCATATGGAAGCCTGTCAAACCATATTATACAAGTCTACCACAACTCTACCTATGACATTCTAGCATGAAACGCATATGACAAAATAACTCAGAGCACTGTAAAGCTACAAGGGTAATTCAAGCGAAGTATTAGGAAAACAAATAAACAGTCGTAACAGTTCATAAGTCGAGTCAACTTTAATTCTAACTGCCGTCATCTTCTAGAGGAATTAGTGTTTGCATCCCTCCAAGCATATCGCACCCTACCTGGCATCACGAACTCCTTCGGTTCCTTATTTCAGTCACCGGTCATCCAAAGCATGTTACGTCACACCTCCAGGCATCCCGCACCCCACCTGGCATCACGAAGAACCTCCGGGGCTCATCATGTCATGATGTCCCCAAGCATCCTATACGTGTTATGTCACACTCCTAGGCATCCCACCTTCCGAGGTACTCCGAGGCTCATCAGTCCCTAGGCATTCAGAGGCATCGCCATCACGATCCTTCAGGCAACCCAACACTCGAGGCATTGTCGTCCCAGGGGTCCGACGGCATCAATAACATTTCAACCATGACGCAGCACCTAACAGGTTTTATTAGAAACATCACACACATTTACCCGAGGTCCGTACCTCCTTTTTATTCGATTCGAGTTAATTAAAATTGAATTCAATTAATATTGCTATAAACCTTTTTTGACTAATAACCCACACTTAGGATAACCTAATGTATTCAAATTGACCTTAAATTAAAGTCACGACACTTACGCAAAAAATGAATGGAGGTCTAATATTAAAATTAGACCTAGATTCATGAAATCAAACCATTGTCTTGAATGGGTCAACATAAATTTCTCCCATTAAAGCTCAACGGCTTAATTTTCTTACATTTAAGAGGGTAAAACTCCTCAAATTGGGAACTTTTCATGTGAATTTCTTAAGATGGATCTCGGATTTGCACTTATCCTAAGAAAGTGAATGGAAAAACAAACGTCCATTTGCAAATCATGAAGAATCGATTTTGACCCCCTAATTAGGGCTTAAAATGGCAATTCGCCTTTCAACATGACAATTTTCGAAATTGAATGAACAGGTGAATGAGAAGTTGTCCCTAAATCAAAAATCATAAAATGAACTATACCTAATTATGAATTAAAGAAAAGTAATTTTATTTTTGATCAATTTAGAACCTAAAATCGAAAAATTCAGAAAATAATGTTCTCAATCGAATTTTGTGAAATTTTTCGACATAAAAACAAAATTGACACAAAAACAAAGTATTTTGGAGATTTTTTGTTTTCTTCAATTTTGTGATCAAAGGTTTGATCAAAGGTCAACGTTTTAGACCACCCGTGGTGGTGGCGTAGGTGGTTAGGCAAGGGTACTTTTCACGAGAGGTCCCAAGTTCGATCAACGGCGTCGTCGTTGCTTAAGTGCTAGCCATGTCTTAAGTGGGTTGTCGGGGGTGGTGGGTCCTCCCGCTTACGCAACCCCCCAGGTTTACTCCTCCAGCTGCCGGCCGTGCGGGGGGTTCCTGGGTCACCAAAAAAAAAAAAAAAGGTCAACGTTTTAGTTGATTTTTCCTAAATACTGATTTTTGAGCCAAATCTTTGAAATTTTATACAATATACTTGACTAAAGTGAAATTAAGACATTTGACATCTTTTTTGGTGAAAAATCAATTTTTAACCTAGGGTTGACTTTCAGTCAAATGGTTGAACAAAGAGTCAATCTGAAAGTCAACTGTTTGACTTTTTATATTCTCCTTGGAAATGAATAGGAAAATGCTTTAAAATGACAATGCAAAAAAAAAAAAAAATTGGTTGAAAAACGAGCTCTGTCACTATTAGAAACCCAAATCTCGACTTTTTTTACTTTTTTTAACATGTCGACTAAAAATCAGATGTCAATACTCTATTTCTCATTATTCATGGGTATTCATTCAAGTGTTACTGAACACATTATCTACGATGAAAGTTTCTTTTCTCATACTTAAACATTATTTCCCTATATTTGTGCGACTTCCAAATGGGAATACTACATACATAACAAAAATAGGGACAGTAAAATTCGGTCCATCCATTTCTCTTTGGAATGTGCTTCATGTCCCTCAGTTTCAATTCAATCTTATCTTAGTGTCAAAGACTTATAAGGACAATTCCTATCATATTTTCTTCAATTCTAACACATGTTTCTTTCATGGGCTTGGATAATCTTTCACGAGGATTATATATTAAGACCAACTTTCCCAAAAATCTTCAATTATCATGTATTTCCGTAAATAAAAAATCAGTGAATAAAACTGCTATCAATGTTAAAGTTGTTCTTTCTCATCAATGTTTGGGTCACAATACTTTTTTTTTTTTTTTCACATTCTCAGTGCTCAATTTGTCCTCTTGCAAGGCAATTGCATGCCCCTTTTTCCCATAAGTAAATCTCGAGCTACAGATAATTCCTCTTTAATTCATACAGATATTTGGGGTCTTTATCACAATCCACACCATGATAGATCTCGTTTTTTCTTACCATTGCAAATTATCATTCTCATGCTACATGGGTTTTTCTTGTGCAGTCAAAAAGTCAAGCTCTTTCCCACTTAGAGAATTTTTTTCACCCTATCGAAAAATCAATTTGGCAAACTTGTTCAACACATTTGAATGGATGATGGAAAGATTTCTTTAGTCATGAGTGTAAATTCGTTTGTTCTTCTCACAGAATCCTACATGAATGCTCGTAGGCCTACACGCCCTGACAAAATGGGGCCGTTGAGCGTAAACACTATTATCTTTTAGAAGTCGCACAACCCTTTAAATTCTAAGCATCCATTCTTGAGACTTTCTAGGGAGATCATGTGGTCACGATAGCTTACCTGATCAATCACATGCCAACTCAAGTTCTTCACGGATGAATTTCTTTCGAAGTCCTCTTTGGTAAGAAGCTTGAGATTAATCACTTGAAAGTTTTTAGATGCCTATGCTATGTTACTACCCTTGGTCCTCATGACAAAATGAGTCCTCAGGCCCAACGATGTATCTTCATGGGGTATCCAACTCTTCATAAGTAATATCATGTTTTCGAGCCATCAATAGGTAACTTCTTTATAAGTAGAGATTTTGTTTTCCATGAAGATATTTTTCCTTTTCAAGATGAGGCATCTTCAATAGAGCCTTCTAGCTCGAATCCTCATCATGGACGTTTTCTATCTTAAGAAGATTTATCTCTTGCCCCACATTATATGCTTCTCCCGTTTCTGGATATTCACACTTCTTTCCTAGTGCTGGACACCATTGTGGTTTCTCCATTCAACCCAAGTTATTCGGTGGAAGAATCTAATGCACATAGAAGAGAATTCTAACCCATCATCAGAACTATTGTCTCCACAGTTTACTTCGAAGATATTATATCCTACACCTAATTGTATTCCCCCTCGACGTTTAGGCCGGATTACTCGACCACCCACATGGACTAAGGATTATGTTTGTGCCTCTTTCAACTCATCAAATACTCCATATCATGTCTCCTCTTACGTTTCATTCGATTGCTTGTCTAGAAAACATATGTGCTGCATTAGTCGTATCTCTAGGGGAGTAGAACCATCCTATGATGAAGCAGTTTGTGACCCACATTGACAGAAGACCATGGAAGCAGAATTACATGCTTTGGTAGAGAATCAAACATGGGACATAGTACCATTACCTGCTCATCAAAAATCCATTAGATGCAAATGGGTGTATAAGATCAAGAACAAGGGCGATGGATCCATTGAATGATATAAGACTCACTTAGTGGCCAAAGGCTTCACGCAATGTGAGGGTTTCGATTACCATGAGACATTCTCTTCGCTTGCGAAAGATGTCACTGTTCATTTCTTTCTTTCTATTGCTGCTTTCCAAGATTGGGAACTTCATCAAATGGATGTTCACGATACTTTTCTTCGTGGCGATCTCGATGATGAAATATACATGGATCTTCCATCGGGATTACAGCGACAGGAGGAATCTGGAGTATGTCGTCTTTGTAAGTCCCTATATGGCCTAAAAAAAGCTTCTCAATAATGGTATGCAAAGTTCACTAAAGCCCTTACAGCTATTGATTTCAAACAATCTAGGCACCATTATGCCCTTTTCACATAGACAAAAGGAATGTCATTAATCTACCTAATAATATATATTGATGATATAATTATTATGAGAAACGATGAATTGACCATCAAGAGTCTTCAAGAGTATCTGCACTCTACTTTTCATATAAAGATTTGAGATCTCCCAAATATTTCCTTAGTATTGAGATTACTCGCTTAGATTTAGGGATTTCTCTCAAACATTCCTATCAAACAGAATGTCAAGTTGACTACAGTTGATTACAACACCGGATCATCTTCTGAGATTGATGACCACTACTAAAAGATCCGTCCCACTAATAGAGGCTTGTGGGGAAGACACTCAATCAATTCATGCATAAACCTAAAGAGTCTCACAGGAATGCAGCCTTGAAGGTCATAAAATATTTAAAGAAATGTCCAAGGTTTGGAATACTTCTTTCTTGAGATTGCAATTTGGAAATGACAGCTTATTGTGACACAAACTATACCACGTGTCCCATGAGTTAGAGATCAATCACTGGTTTTTGCATTAAGCTAGGAAATTGCTTACTTTCATGGAAAATGAAGAAGCGGTCGATTGTATCATTATCATATGCTAAAAGTGAATATCGAGCTATGGCTAAAACCCTTTGTGAAATAGTTTGAATACAAGGCTTGCTTTCTGACCTTGGTGTACAGTTAAAGGGCCAACAAATTTATTCTGTGACAATGATGCAACATTGAAACTTGCAACGAATCCCATATCTCATGAGAGAACGAAACATATTGAAGTAAACTACCATTACCCTTGAGATAAAATCCAAGAAGGGGTAATCAAGACAAATGGAATTGGAACCACCGAACAACCTGTTGATATCGTTACTAAGCCATTATGTCAAAGATAGCACGCATATCTATTAAGCAAGCTAGGCATCTTGGATATGTATCGATCACCAGCTTGAGGGAGAGCGTTGTAGATATGCAAGGATCAATAGTCAATTATGATCGATCAATCCAAGATTATCTAGGATTACGATTGATTAATTATATCAATCCAGGATTTGATTTGATTCCGTGTTTCTTCTTTATTATTTCCTCAGTTAACCATTCACTCTATTATTAATAGGATATTCTACAATGTAACGAAGCATGTTGAATATACACAAATACACGTCGTTCCCTTCATTTTTCCTATTCTTCAAATTCTGTCAAGATCAGGTCCAAGGAGTTATCTCGTCCTCACTATAAAGGCTGATGTCTTGCAGTTATGGCCGGCGTCTATCCCCGGAAGCAGCCTGAGCTCAGTCCCATTGTCGTTTGGACCTAGCATCCTGACTCATGTAGCGTTCGCTAAAACGTTCAGTGCGAGTGACATCGAAAGAGCCACCAGTCATTTCCATGAGCCGAGAATACTCGGTGAAGGTGGGGTTGGGCGTGTGTATAGGGGCGTTCTTGAAGATGGGACCAAAGTAGCTGTGAAAGTTCTGGAGAAGGAGAATCAACAGGGCGGCTAGGAATTTTTAGCCGAAGTCGAGATGCTTACCTGCCTACATCACAGGAATCTTTTCAAGCCGATTGGTATATGTATGGAGGAACATTTCCCCCGCCTTGTTTACGAACTTATTCCAAACGGCAGCGTAGAATCTCATTTGCATGGTAGGTGTAGTGTAGATTAATACGAAACTTCACTTGGGTTAACATACTTTTGTCTTGCTCTTCATTCGGCTTCGTGAGTGTAAAGCCAGTCTCTGTTTTTCTATGTTTTCAAGAGTTGACAAGGAAGCTGCCCCCTAGATTGGTGTTGCTCGTGGTTTAGCCAATTTGCATGAGGACCCAAGCCCATCGTGTTATACATCGGGACATCATGCCCAGCATCATATTATTGGAACATGATTTTACGCCCTGTGTGTCGGATTTCGGTTTTGCTTGCACCACTATGGATGAGGAAAATTAACAAATCTCGCCACGTGCTATGGGAACTTTCAGATTAGGAAACTCCTCTCTTGTTCAAATAGTTCCTTTGGTTTCTGATCTCATATTCTGTGATTAATTCTAAATATGTCGGTAATAAATGTTGGTTTAAAGCAGCATAAGATCAGTACTTCTGAGGTTTCTTGGGAAGATTCGGTATCCTATTCTCCAGGACATCACAAGGTTTATTCTTGCTAACTTTCACTGGACTTATGGTCTCCAGAGACCTGCAGAAGTACCTGTTAGCTCATAGGCACTTTATCATATTAGGCCGATGAGACGTGAACTTTGAGATTCCAAGTCATTTGCTCTGACATTATATCTAAGTTGGTCATCTTGTCACAATATCGAAAACATCTCCACATGTCACTTGCATCCAGGTATGCTGATCCTCCTTGCTTCACTGTCAGGCCAGATGCTTGGCGTCCTGGCACTATTCACCAAAGAAGCATCAGCCCCTTCTCTGCTGCAATAAAAATGAGACCCAAAAGAGGCTAAGGTCCTGGTGAGGCTGGAAAGGGGAATTTTGATGGCTATGTTGCTGATGGAGTTGGTGTTGGTGCTGACATGCACCGTGCAAACTTGCTGAGTGAGGGACTACGAAGGGTTGGGCGCACAGAGGGACCTGGTGGAGAAGAAGCGGAGCACAAGAATCACGAAAGTGCAGGAGGAATCGACGGCCAATTCGGCTACGGTGATAGAGGTCAAAGCCAAAGAGTTGGATGAGAGGATGAGATTTCGAAGGCTGAGCTTCCATTGAACTAATATAGTTGTTTGTTCCGTTTGCTACGTCAGAAGTTCCGAGTGTTGGGCTACTACTTGAGTGGCCATCTTGTGTAGTATAGAGAATTTTTTAAGATCATTGCCTCATTTGAATGGATGAACCCCACTGAATATTGATGGCCATGTTGCCAATTCTTCGGAAAATTGGGTTCATCTTAATTCAACAATGGGCAATGAAGTATACAAACAAAACATTTAGACAAGATGTGTGCACTTGGCAGCATACATTATAATTTAGTGTGCGGCTGATGTCACCCTTCAAGTGTCTTAAAACATGAGTGAAGTCCATGATATTCACACTTCACACATGATAACAAGTGCAAACAAAGATTACATCGCAGATGTCCTTGTCCAACAATAACGGAGATCACTTGCTTAGCTTCCGGGGACGATAGAGGCGAGGCCAAAAGGTGGATTCGACCATTTCAATAAACAAGGGAAGCTGGAGGATTGCAAACAATATGATAGGGAAGGCGGCCAACAAAGTAATTGGGATGTAAATCCACTTCCATCGTTTGCTCAAGACTATCGTAAGAGTAGAGCTGAACGCCACCAGCATAAAGGCCAAAGAGAGGAAGAGAAAAGTGAGGCCCAGTATCATTTTTCTTGGAAGTGAGTAAAGGAAATCTTCGATTGCGTAGCGTGAAGTTAGGATAGCCAAGAACATCAAGGTGGCAGTGACAGAACAGAAGAGAGCAAGAGCATCTGCAATCGCAAATACCATAAATGAGCCATTCTTCAGAAATATCGGGATCCCCGTACTGTTATCGTTTCCTCCAGGTACTGTAAAAGCTGCAGCAAAAGCTACCGTAATGATAAGCGTCGCCACAAGGCTACAAGATGATGAAGTGTCCTTCATCCATTGTTGTGCCTTCTTGTACAACTCTTCGTGTTGTTCTACAAAACCTTCCCAGTATGTTCTTCTATGTACTTGAAGTTTCAACAATTTAAACGGTTGAGGGCATGTAGCTTCCACTACCTTCAGAAAAATAAAGGACGCCTATCAATATAAATGTCAATTGAAAAACACGAAAGGGAGGCAAACAAATAAGGACAACTAACTTGAAACCACTGAAGTTCCCTCTGCAGAAGAAAAGCTGCTCCAGAAACATCAGGGGGGACACATCTTGGTGACCATTCGGTCACAGCCTCCATTGAGATAGCATACGTCGAACGTTCGTCACGGCCTCCGTTAGGACAATTTTCGTTGTCAAGGCGGCGCTCAGCCAAACATCGACTGGGGTTGTGTGGGTTCACTAGTCTAAACAACTCAACATGCCGTCCTTTCACAATTTCTTTCATCAGTTCTTTTGCGAAATTTTTATCCCACATCAACTCTGGAAATGTTTTAAGAGATAATTCCACAAATTCAATATTTCCATGAGATGCAGCATCAACAACAGCCCCTGACCTCAATAGATGCTTGATTACTTGAGCATTCGGCTGTTCCATCCATCTTTTTAGAATTAGTTTTGCCAAGTCAAGCGAGCAATTGTGCCTGAACTTCAATTCTCCACTCCTTTTGATGAAAGGTGCTGCACGTAACATCAGATAAGTAATTTTCCCAAGGATGAAGAATCAAAAGGTTATAGAAGCTTTCACCCTGTGCCGTGTTCTTATGTGTGTATATAGGAGTTAAGAGAAATAATGAATTTCAGATATTACTCAAGAAAACAAACTTAATATGGTTTGAAAAAACAAAATGCGTGCATCAGAGAATAGATGGATCTATGGTGAACACCCAAAATGTCATAAGAGAAAAAGAGAGCTTTTATTATATTTTTTTTTAAATGGGTAGATTCAGCGACGGATTGATAGACCTATTTCTTGAATATACACAAACTTGATATGGCTTGGAAAATAAAATGCATGCATCATAGAATAGATGGATCTATGATGAACACACAAAATTTCATATGAGGAATAAAAAAAAAAAAAAAAAAAAGATCTCATGGGTAGATTCAGCGACGGATCGATAGACCTATATTCACTTAAATATTATTTCAGATTCGCCTAATGGACATATATTAACTTCGGATTAAATTGATCAAAACCGAACCATAATGTAATATACAAATTGAGAGCCAATCTATATAAATAACTATGATCTCAAGGAGATATACAGAAAGTATCAATTTACACTTTAAATTTAAAGGTCTCTATCCATGGATGGAATAATGTCATTTTTCTGTATATAGCAGTTTCGTCTACCTGGTATTGTGGCAAGATTCCAGAGTGATGTCTTGATCCGATTAACTGCTAGTAGTTATCACCATGAAGGAGAAAGAATCATATCATCAAATTAGAAATTGATGAAAAATCAGAAAATACATATCGCACTCACGAAATGAAAATTGCTCCAGTTTTATAATGCTTGATTATGTTAGATAACAACTTGGATCAATCAACCTTCATTACCTGAAATAAAAAATCTACAACTCTCGATAATTCTACTTGGCAATTTGACATTGAGTAAGATATCTGCACTAACTTTCCACATGTTACATTAGATATTCATTTGTCACATACATCATGGTTAAGATAATGATTTGTATACATAGATGGAGTCCACGTCTTTTAACTTTTTTGTCAATGATATCCCTGAATGATATGCTTCTTTTCGTGTTAATCCATCCATTAAATAGATCAATAGAAGTACCTCGAGCCATCTTCGTGTTCTGGGAGTTGTCAAATGATGTCTCGCCCAAGCATAGAGGGACAACTAAAAATGGAAACAGATAGAGTAAATACCATGTCGATTGAGTTACTCGAATTGTAGATATCTCAAAAAGGAGCGCAGCCAATACCTACATTTGTAAATAAAATTTTCCCAAAAATTGAGTCTAGCTCCACTCCGGAAGTAACGAGTCATTGTCCCCAATAATGCAAAAAACACCAAATAGCCGCTGCTGTAGTTTTCCATTGATGCGTGACATTTGTTTGCTAAATACAGGCATATGTCTTTTTGGGACACGAACAAGAAAGTTAAATCCGGTAAACAACGAAGGAAATGAGATAAAACGAGCAAGTGCAAAGTCCTACCTAAATGGCCGACCAGAGTAAGTGCGAACAAGATTTTAGCCTTCGCCCTGGGTGTTGTACGCCTGGCCAGGTACCAGATAACCTCCTTTTGATTAGGAGCACAGTAAATAGCTTCTCGCAGGGCTTTGCCAATAATTTCATCATCACCACCAATTTTATCTAGTAACACCTTTACCATCCTTAATCTTCCTCCCCCGGCAGCATAGTTGAGGGCTCTACTGGGATTGAGATCTTCAAAATTTGTATGGAACTTCTCGACCAACTTCTCAACCAACTGATCCTGTGCGGCCATAATCGCAACATCAAGCACGGTCAAGTCACCTTCACTTTCTATGGTCATAACTTTGGCTGTCATTTCTGTGTTTTCGTCATTGAGGATCTTCTCGATACCTCTCCAATCACCTTTCAGTGCGGCTTCAAACAATAATCGATTGCCTTCATTGACCACCGCCTTTGGCATGGCTGCAAAAATTGCAAATTCAAACAATGATCGATCGTCTTCATTGACCACCGCTTTTGGCATGGCTGCAAAAATTGCAAATTAAGGATTTCGCACTACTTGTTTTTCAGGTCGAGTGCAATTATTGCACTCTCAAAGTTCCCATGAAATGCGGATGCAAGCGAGAGATGGTGGTTTACTCAACGGCCCCCTTTCACCTTCCTTTACTCTTTGCATGTGAAAAATTTATTTTTTATATGGGCTATCTCAATTACAATTCAAGATATTATTCGAATTTTGAAAATGATGAAGAGATTTTATTTGAATTAACATATCGTCAATTGACAGATTTATATATTCTTTGTATACTTGTGGTCCTCCTCCATCTGTTGGCTTAAATTTTGCGGCTGGACTTTCTTACATAGTACTAGAGGCAGGGTCTGCACTAGTTTATTCACATACGTGTCTGCCTCGTTCGTCAAATTCCACTTTTTAAGAATTTTTATGCCATGAATTTTATAATGTTTCAGACTAAATAATGTTGATGCATGAAACATGAGATTTATCCAAAACGAAAATTAGAAGTCTGAAGTGACAAACCTTTAGATTGAGATTGTAACCTCGCAAGAATTTGCTGCGACCACATGTTAAAGTCGTCTTTAGGAGCTACCGTGCCTTGTGAACTTCCCTCTTTGTGCACCTCTTCGTTACCAAAAAGAGAAAGAGCCTTTGAAAAATTAGTTACACCGCGTACAATTAGATCACTGCACATGACTAAATATCATGTTTATTCATTGCATGGAATTTTCTATCTTGAACTTAGATGATAAACTTTAAAACAAAGAAAACTTTAATGATAAATTTAACAAAGATCATGAGTTTTTTTTTTTTTCTTATCGAGATAAATACTGTATTCTAGATTAGTTTTGTAGGACCTTGTAACTTTCATATCTTGAACAATGTGTTTTTTTAATTAGTTTTTATTTCTTATTGCCATTGATTTTATCCGCAATATCACTCATAAATTATGACCACATTCTTTTACTCTTTGAAAGTAAAAAAAAAGTATTTCTTTTTGGGCTTTTTTTATTATAATTCAAGATATTAGTCAATTTTAAAAAATATGATAAGATTTTATTCGAATTTACATGTCGGTTTTTGTATGCTATAAAGTATACAATGTTTCAGATTTAAAAAAGTATGCATAAAACTCGAAATTTATGAAAAACAAAAAATTAAATGTTCAAAGTTTGCGACTGATTTAGGAAGCTTTATCAGTTGCCATGTCTTTCGAAACTCCCATCTTCGAGAATCTTCTTATTATCAAAAGGAGAAATGAGCATAATTAACCTTAGAAAATTTAGTTACACTTTTTATGCTTTAGATCAAGTATTCATGACTAGTATCGGGCTCATTCACTGAATGGATTTTCTGCATTAAACTCAGATGCTAAACTTTTAAATGAAAAAAAGAAATTAATGCTAAACTTAACAGAGATTATGACTTTTTTCGAACATGGGTATCAAATCATGAATTAGCTTTGTGGGACCTTAACTTTCATATATTGGACAATGTTTTCTTTAGTGAGTTTTTATTTCTTGTCGCCATAGATCTTATCCCGGATACATATCATAAATTACGAGCCCGTTCTGTCACTCGTGGGAAGTTAAAAAGAATTTCTTTTGGACCTTCTCAATTATAATTCAAGTTATTAGTTAGGTATCGTGAGAAGATTATATTAAAAACTATACGTCAGCATTTTTATGCTATGAAATTTAAAATGTTTTAGATTAACAAAGTCAAAATACATGAAGCACGAGATATATCAAAAGCTAAAATTAAAAGTTCGAAGTAACAAACCTGTAGTTGCTCTGTGATCGGCATGGGAAGCTTTGTCAGTTGTTGTGCCTTCTGAACACCCTTTTTCGGGAACTTCTTTTTTACCTAAAAATGAATGAATAAAAATAACCTTAGAAAAATCAATTGCACCTTGTATGATTTAGATCATGTATACATGACTAGTAAGGAGCTCCTTCATTAAATGAAACTTTCTGCATTAAACTATGGTTTTTACACAAGTGAAAAATTTAATGTTAAACTTAACAGAGATCATGACTTTTTTTCTCGAGACAGGTATTGCATCATGATTTAGTTTTGTAGGACCTTCTAACTTCCTACATTGGATAATGTGTTTTTAGTGAGTTTTTATTTCCCATTGTCATTGATCTTATATGCAATATCATTCATAAATTATGAGCGTGTTCTTTTGCTCTTTGGAAGTTTAAAAGTATGCCTTTTTGGGTTTTCTCTATTTTAATTCAAGATATTATTTAGATTTTAAAAATCATGAAAAGATTATACTTAAATTTATATGTCAGCATTTGTGTGCCTTGGAATACAAAATTTTCGGATTAAAAAGTCAAAATCCATGAAACACGAGATCATCGAAAAATGAAAATTGGAAGTTCAACATGACAAACCTCTACTTGTATTACGACCGTCATCAGTTGCTATGCCTTTTGGACTCCCTTCTTCGTGAATCTCTTTGTTGCCAAAAAGAGAAAGGAATACAATTAACCTTAGAAAATTTAATTACACCTTATATGCTTTAAATCATGTATAATGACTACTATCAGGGTCATTCATTGCATGGAACTTTATGCATAAATTTGTATTAAATTTTTAAACAAACAAAAAGCATAACACTAAACTCAACAGAGATCGTGAGTTTTTTTTTTTTTTTTTTTTGGATAGGCATCAAATCATGAATTAAATTTTGTGGGACCTTCTGAGTTTGATTGTAGTTGCCATTTAATTGGTACATTATGAGCGCGTTTTGTTACTCTTTGGAAGTAAAAGAGTATTTCTTATTGGTACATTATAATTCAAGATATTGTGCAGATTTTTTTTTTTAAAGAAAGAATTTTATACGTTAGTTTTTGTATGCTGTGAAATTTAGAGTGTTTTCAACTAAAAAAATTAAATGCATGAAACACAAGATTTATGAAAATCTAAAATTAAAATTTCAAAGTGACAAACTTCTAGTTGTTTGGCAACCGACTTGGGAAACTTTATCAGTTGTCATGCCTTATGATGTCCCTTTTGCGTGAACCTCTTTGTTACCAAACAATAAATGAATATAAATAACCTAATTAATTTTACTATGTGTGCTTTAGATCATGTATGTATGACTAGTATCAGGCTCATTCATCACATGGAGTTTTCTGCATGAAATTTAGATGGCAAAATTTTAAGCAAAAAAAAAATTAATAATAAAGTTAAACTTAATAGAGATCATGAGTTTTTTTTCAAGATAGGTATTAAATCATGAATTAATTTTGTGGGACCTTATAGGTTTCATGTATTGGATGATCTTTTTTTTTTTTTTTTTTTTTTTTAATTTCTTGATACCATTGATCTTATCCACGATATCATTCATAAATTTTAAGCGTGTTATTTTATTCTTGGGAGGTATCAAAGTATTTTTTTTGGGCTTTTAAATTATAATTCAAGATATTATTCAGATTTTAAATAATATGAACAGATTATATATGAAATTATACGTCAGTATTTGCATACTTTGAAATCTAAAATGTTTTGCATTGAAAAGTCAAAATCCATGAAACACGAGATTCAAAACAACCGAAAGTTCAAAGTTCAAACTAACGAACCTCCCATTGTGCTGCTACTGTCTTGGGAAGCTTTATTGTTATAGATGAAGCCAAAATAATTTTAGGGGTCTTTTTGTCTTTTACATCAGATTTGCTTTTAGGTTAAAAGTGATATCTTTATATTCACGATGGCAAGACCCTAACCGTCAAAACGCTAAAAAAGAAAATAGAGAGCCAAAGAAAAAGAGAGAAGAAAAAAGTGAGTTTTTTTTTTTTTTTTAAGGGGGTTCTCAATCTTTTTGTGCCCTGATCTTGAGAGAAGATCATCGTTATATTCCAACTTTTTTTTGAAGTCTAGTGGATTCGCAGAGTGCCTTTGCACGGAGATGTAGCCCAGATTTGGGTGAATTTCGATAATAAATTTTCTAGCGTGTTCTTCTAACTATATTCTTTTATTATTACATTATGTCTGGTGAATTGTTTACGAGCGTTATTTTTCTTGAATTGACATGCGATTTCGTAACAACTTGTATCAAAGCCTAGGTTGGCTAATCAAGAACATCGAGGGTTTTTCGGTGACGTTCGATTGAAAGCAAACAGGATGGTAGAAGACAAAATCAGAATCGATAAGTTTGATGGGGAGGATTTCGGATGGTGGAAACTACAAATAAAGGATTATCTTTATTAAAAAGATCTCTATGCACCACTTGAGGGTTGGAAACCCGAGATGGCAGAAGTGGATCTGACAGTAGAAGCCGGATGGAAAATTCTTGATCGAAAGGCATTAGGTGTGATTTGTCTAGGGTTGACGAAAAAGACAAGATACCACATCACGAAAGCAAAAACTGCAAAAGAAGCCATGGATATTCTAACGAATATTTATGAGAAGCCATCCACATCAAATCAGGTTTTTTTGCTGAAGAAACTGGTTAATATGAAGTTATCTGATAGAGGTTATGTGGCAGACCATATTAATAGTTTCACGCAGGTCACGGGTCAATTGGAATCCATAGGCATAAATTTAGATAAGAAGCTTCAAGCTTTATTATTTTTATGCTCTCTTTCAGAAAGCTACAATACCGTAGTGCAAGGAATTTCGAGCGCCATGAAGGATGATTTAACTCTTGATGATGCTGTAAGTAGTAGTCCAACACATGATTTTTGGCACCTTGGACTGGGGTTAAGAGCACAACTACAACTGTATGAGTTCCAGCTTAGTCGAATCGACATTTTTGCCTCTTGAGTCAGCTCATCTATTTAGGGTACAGTCGGTTTATGAAAATGTTTTAGTGAAAATTGCTCCTTATTTCAACTTCCATTTTCTTGAAAAGATGTTTGGAGGGTGAAAAGTAAGAGCTTCCAACATGAATGAAAGTTATAGAAAAATGTGGGGTGTAGTTGTTTAAAGCAAGCCTCGCAAAAATACTGTCGATTTTGGTCATTTTGAGTTTTAAAGTTGAGATGTTGAAAACACGACAACCAAAATTTCTACCAACCGTATTTTCATTGAAAACTTGTGGAAAGAAAGACAGGAAATTGGAAAAATTTCTTAGACCAAACTCGCCCTCAAGTTTGGGACAGATTATTCTCCTTTCACACTCTTTCCTTTTTTACGAGGGTTTTCTTTATAAAGTGTCGGGATACTTGTTAAGTAATAAATAAATAAAAATGTTGCCATTTTATATTACTTAGAAATTAACCCCCAAAAAGCGACACTTTTCCAATTTTTCCATCTCCTTTTGGGATGAAATCAGAACAAGAAAGGAAAGAACAGAACATACCTGGCGATGGTTTCGGGATCGAACTGTCTTGGATATCCATGGAGGTTTCCATGCCGTGCCGCGAGCCGGTAAAACTCTAAAGTGGAGAAGCAATTTCAAGGGGTTAAAGTCGAAGTTATTTTCTGCTCCCATGGGTCTTCTCTTTTTATAATCGACCTGGGGATGGAGCCAAAGTTCCAGCTGTAAAGACGATGTGCCCTTCTCTTTTCCCGAATGTCGTCCACATTTTCAAATTTTATGACGTCAGAAATTTTATGGAAATTCCTATTTATTTTTTCTTTTCTTCCACCATTCCTTTTTGCAAAAAACATATTTCTATACATTTTTGTTCAGTGTGTCGGCGGTGTAAAAATAATGACAAATATTACGATTTTTATGTTTAGCATGTAGATTTAAGGTTTGTGTTCCTACCCTGAGACTGCTTGTATAAAAAAAGACTTTTACATCAACAGTGTACATAATATAAATCATATTTCAATGGACTTTTATCATGTACAATGGCAATGTGAAATTTTCTTGACACAAATGGATTTTACATAATCAAAACAATCAATTTTTATTTTTAACATATAACTTATACGGTAAATAGATTTGTATTTCCTTTCTTAGATTGTATGTACTGAAAATATATATATATATACTTTTACAATGACGATATATGTTATATAGATATCCATAATTTTTGTATTCATAGTCGTTATCCGTACTTTATGAACAACATGAGGAAAATCATTCTCTTCACTACTTTTTTTCTTAACTTTTATTTTTATTGCCAACTCAAAAAATCAGTTTAACATAATTTGAGCCTAAATCGCACTAATGTGTTATTCTCACAAAAGAATTACACTGACATCTTTAATTCTACCTCATAAGGTGAGAATATTTTCATCCTCAATTAATAAAATCATCAGATACTTTTAGTTAATGTAAGTATTCTCAAAATCTTAATTTCAGATTTTTTTTTTTTTAAGAATAGAATAATTGGAATGGCTAAATAACTCTATTCACATTAGACCTAGTTAACAGAATATGGAATTTATGCTTATTTTTAAAAAGTACGGAAAATGGGGAGGACAAATATTTTGGATGGAAAGTTAATCAATGAAATTAGCTCATATTTACGTTTTTTCCATGTACTGTGGGAGGGAACACGGGCAAGTCTGAAAATTTGCAATTCTTTATAAAATTATTGAGGACCCTTCTCGAATTGTACAAATGTCACGGGAGAAGAAAGAGAGAAAAGAGATTTAAAAAATTATTGGAGACTGTGTACAGGAATCGACTCTTTTAATCAATTCTTATTGGATTTCTGACGTAAGTTTGTTTTATAGAACGCATGCTGGGGGCATTATAGACTTTGTCATGACCTAATAATGCAGAGCACATTTAGGATGCTTTACAGACTGGTTTGATGTAATGCCTGGGGGCATTAGAGATTTTATCGCGACCTAATGATGTAGAGCACCTTTAGGATGCTTTACAGACTGGTTTGATGAGATGACAAACAGTATATGAACAGTATCAATCAGTGCTTTTGCTACAATACTTTGAGCAAATTTTCTTCCCCTTCACGTGGCTTGTTAGACTTTTTCTTAGGTTGCTTTTGACTCCTTTGCTCACTTTCTTGTTCACGTGAAGATAATTCAGATTTCTTCACACGTCATATTTGCTGTCGCGACTCGACTTCGGCCCTCGGCAGATATGGGAAAAAATCCAATTTAGGGATACTTGACTATAAAGCTCCCTCACGGTATGTATTACAAAAAATATCATCACTTCATCCTTCGAGATTGATCATGTGAATTTATTCGATCAAGATCGTGAACTCTCCCAAACTCGTACTTCGTGTGACGGCGAGAATTATCGTGATACGCATTTGTATGTGTCATACATCTTGAAAAGGAGATCAGACGTGAATAACAAAGCCATTAATATTAACTATAAAACCCTTCTACACATATATACAATGTATTTGAATGATAGCTTGCATCACTGAAATGAAAATATAAAAAATTGTACCTGAAATCATTATAAACAATGCTATGAGGACATTTAAAAATGAAATTGATAAGGGGACTAAAATTATTGTCAAAACAAAATATAGGTATCAAACTCAAAAATTCCTAAAAGGATGAGGATTGTAAGTGTAAATTGCGTTTAGAAGCTCATTGGCATAAGTACCACGTGTCGATACTTGGTGTTGATCGAGCATATTTTGTCCACTTTTGAATAAAAAAATTGTTGCCATAGGGAGACTGACTCGCGGAATAAATTGTAATGAAATATTTTTACATGACCAAAATGAAATGTCGAGTAATAATGAGGATGATCTTTGTGACTTCCGCTGTTTGATACATGGCAACATGTCACAAATAGAAATCCATAGTCATATATCCAAAAGAAGTTCTTTAGAACTATTAAATGGACAAGGTGATTCGATCTCGCCAAATTTATTGGAGGGAAGGTGATTCGATCTCGCCAAATTTATTGGAGGGGAGTTGACGACTTCAACCATTACATAGACCCAATCTCCTACATTTAATTTAAGAGATAAGGGCCAATAGCTATCACCGTTAGATCAAGTGGATCTATACGGTTGGATTGATTAGACTAGGATCGACATTCTCTACCGTTAGGTCATGAGAAATCAACGGCTGCGATTAGAACGATTATTCTTTTTTAAATGAGCAAAACCCTGTTTTAGTCTCGTATGACTGTCTCCATACATCCCCTCCTCTCTCTCTCTCTCCAGTTTTCACCCTTGCCGCTGCGCTGCTCTCGCGGCGACTGTTCGTGTCCCCTCTCGCGGCCAAAAAGGAACTGGCCTTTTTGGAGTCAGGTTGCCAGTTGTGGATGTAATCATTGGCTTGACCTAAATCGAGCCCTCTTGTTGGGTTTAATTTGTTGCTCGGGCTTACCTGTTAAAAAACCAATACGCAGAATTTTTTTGAGAAGGGCAAACCTAGTTTGAGCCTCTTGAGCGAGGCTAACCTTGAAAATGAAATGTTCTTTCCTAAATCTACCCGAATGTGCCTTTATGCCAAATTTGACCAGTCGAGCATAAAGGGGCTTGCAGACTACTAGCTGAAACAAATGGGACATACAATCTAATGTGTACATTACCATTCAAAAGTTCGTCAATGAGAAATGCATTGCATGAATAAAATATATTCAAATCCCTTGGTAGCCCATCTGAACGCAAATTCCCCAATTTCCATAATCATTGCAGGTCGCAACAATGTACATTCCAATCATTATCACAATACTAATCATCGAAAACTCAAACTTAAAATCTTTTTTAATACATTTTGTTAGATCCAACTTTGAATTTCAAATTTAGAATCATCGACTCTATCATGGCCATTTACTCTATTCTCCAGTTTTCTACAGGTGAAAACCCATGAGATTGCCTTTACCAAATAAAAAAAAACCCATGAGATTGAATTTGTTGATATATTCCACATGGTTCAATGAACTCGGGTCCACAAGGAAGAATTCCCCCTTCCCCCATTTTCACCCAAAGCCGAGATGGTTTTTCGGAAACCATCATACTTTCTCGGTTTGCCCCAATCAGAGACGATCGAATTTCAACATGCTTTTCCCCCTTTTTCTTGCCCCCACCGAACCGTCCCCACATCGATCGCCGCCGTCGGTTTCGCCAAGGCTCGAGACGAAGAGATCATCGGACGGCGGTGGGGATGGGGGAGGGGGAGGGGGGTTTTTTTTTTTTTTGGTCGGAACAAATTGGGGAGGGGGGGTTTGGTGAGCGAGGAATGCGGTGAGGGGGGAGACGTACGGAGGAGGAATCCGATGCGGACAAGACGCGTCCGGAACCAGAGGGGACGGCCCCAATTATTTCTCCCCGCACTGCCCCGACATTCATGATTCTCCTCTCCCTCCCTCCCTCCTTCTCTCTCTCTCTTCTGCAGTCTGTCTTTCTCTCCACTGTTCTTCTTCATCTCGATCTCGTCCTCTCTCTCCTTTGACCGGACATGAGGGCAGAACCCTCGGCTCTCTCTCTCTCTCTCTCTTCTCCGCCTTTGACCATTCAAAGCTGATCCGTATAGGAAGAAAAGAAACAAAAAATATCAACTCATCACGCATATTAGATCTGCATCGTAGCACTTCATTGTCGCTGCACGATCAGATTTGTTTGAGAAGTCATATCCAGGAGACATATTTGCAGGACCCCGTTTCATCGGACGATAAATAGGAATTCCCCTCCGCTTGCTCATGCATTCGAGGTTTTTGATCTTTCGAGTAATTTATTTACCTTTTTCAGGGTCTTTTGTCTTTTCAGCATGTGATTAGCCCCTGATGGCGAATGTTAAGAATATGATAAATGCTGTACTATTTAATAACTATAAAAGAAAATTACAAGAAATATCTTTCAAAGAAAATCAATTAAGAAAGGGGGAAAAAAAAAGAGCCGCTGTAACAGCAAATGGGCGGGCTCGAAAGTGAATGGGCCGGTTCAGGCCCACAATCAGGCACGAGTTCTCTCTTTCTCTCTCTGTCGAGAACGTCGCCGCTTCTTCCACTTTCAGCCGCCGCGCCGGCAAGCTTCGCGACAGCCAACGGCATCGCGGTTTCCCGCCGCTTTTCATGCTCCCGGCGACCGGAGATAGCTTTGAAGAGCGATGAGCAGCGCGGAGGACGATGCGTGGCGGATCGTCCACGTCCCCGGCAGGCCGCCGATTTCGCCTGATCAGCAACTCACAGGTATATTCTTCATGGACGACCGACCGAATCCTGAGCGAAAGATCCGAACTTGACGTGTTGCTGATGTGTTCTGCGCTTCGGATGATTTGATATTAGGAAAGTCTATTAGTTGTTAATAAAATTCTAAAGCTTTATTTTCTGTATATCATGATTATCTTAATCAGTGTATATTTGTAATTCAAATATAAGCATAAGAAGATATGCTACATAAGAACTCTTTGTAACATGTAACCTGAAAATGGCGTTGTTTCACTTCATCATGTGATGGCAAAGTTGGATTTTGTTCTTTCTGCTTATTCATGCCAATTTGCAATAGGTCTGCAAATATGCTGCATCGTCAAAGGAAGAGTTGGTAGAACAGTGCAAGCTATGGCCCACCTCACACCATCCAGCAAACCTAGTATGTCTCTTTTAAATATTCTCACATGTCTTAAGATCAACACATTGCCATCATGTTTTAGGACATTTTTGCTGGTTTAGGGTATTTGCTTCGGCTGTGCAGATGTCTCTGATGCTAACGTTGTCTCAATTAAAGGAGCAGGTTAAGGTGGTTTTTCCAGGATAACTTTCTTATGGATTTTGATATTCTCTTGGGCAGCATTGGGTATTCATTTTATACTTTTTTCCTCCTTCAGAATTTATTTCCAAGCTGATAACTTGGAAGTTGGAGTCTAAAAACCAAAGACTTACAAAGAGTTGCAGTTTAAGTGGCCATCTCAAATTTGATAAGCTTTGTTTTTAGAAATTTAGAATGTGATTGATTTTACTTCGTTTTGCTGAGTTATATTAGTTTTGATTGCATCTGGACTGAGAGGAGTTTGGGGTTATATATAAACCAGAGAAGTTACTTTCAAGGAATAACTAATCAAGCCATCTCCATTATACATAATGGCTGCTAATGAATCTTGGCTATAGAGACCAAGGGTTGCCTAGTTAATTGGAAAACACTCTTTCTAAGTCACTAGGCCAGGTTTAAGTCTTATCATTCTCCTCTCCCACCTTTTGCAATCAAATGTAAGCTCCACCTCTTTGCGTGACTCAATTCAATGGAGTTTGTGCAAATCTTTGGCCTTTATTTTAGCATTTCCTAATTTTACTTCTTGTCAATGATCACAATGAATTATCTGTTACTCTATATGCATGTGTATAATGTGCATTTATACATACCCTATGTCATTACTGATTTATTCTCTCAACTTCTGATATTCCACAGAGCAGCAATATCAGTGGCATAACTGGGTTTAGTGATGAAGACTCACAATCAGTTGTAAGTTTTATGAAATCTCATGGTAATATGGTAAGTGTTGGGGTATGCTCTTGACTTGCGATTAATGAATGTAACTTTGAGTGATTTCATCAAGTTCGCAGCTTATTATATCTCTGACTAGTCAAGATCTCAGAGTTCTTGAATATTAGTACTAACCTGGCCTCCCCATCTTACCAAATAAAAAAAGAAGAGAAATTCTCTTATACATGGCAATCATTTCTTTCTGAGCCTTATACTGCTTTGACATTTTGTGAGACAATTTGGCATGCTCTTACGCCTTCCTTTGGTGCTACTTTTTATTTTCCTTTGAATCAGTATTATGCGAAATAAAGCACATCCAAATACACGTTCGACGAGTATCATTTCTAACTGCTCCAGTGTTTGCACTTTCAACAATTTTCCCGTCAAGCCATAGAGGACTCACCATAGCTCGCATTAGCTTTCAAGAATCATTTACAAGAAGTGAGATTTAATTGTTGCAATTAACTTGACAGGAATGTGAAGTTTTTATGTGTCACATTTATTGACTTCGGAACCAAAAGACGAGAAGAAAACTGTTTTATAATAGCGGAGAACAATCTGATCATTTTGAAGGCTGGGTCCTTTAGACATTTATCCCTTGAAATGTTCACGCATAGACGTAGTAAAATAGAGGTTTCGGGAAGGAAATGTAGTGCTTCATCTTGCTCCCTAATTATGCGTCCAATTTTGTTTTATGCTGGTGTGGGAACCTCTTATGTTGTGGAAATTGCACAAATTTTGCTTTTGTCACACCCTTCTCTTGTCTACAGGTGGTCAATGCTGCGGCAATTGTAGATCCTCTATCTAATCTAGTGATTGCAAGGGCATGTGATGAAGTCTGCTCTTGGCAAACTCCAAAAACAGAAGTTGGTGCTGAATGTAGTAGTTCCACCAAATCTTGTGCTGAAATGACTGGATGGATAAAACATGAATCATGCTTCAACGCTATTCCTCAGGTGGGGCAGAGCAAGTTGAGACATCCATTTCTCGTCTACGACCACGACGGTGGGTAGATGAACAGACTGGCAGCAACTCTTCATTTTGGCACCTGTTGCGACATGCTGTGATGGTGGCCATTGAATCATCTGCTGCCAGGGACAGACGCTTATTCCCTGATGTGAGATACAAAGATGGAGCTACCGTAGAGGAGTATATTCTATCTCCTGCAAAATCTCAAACAAAAAGACGGAGAACTGATGGCAATGACGTAAGCTTTTCCTCTACATGTGAAGGAAATCCTAGCAAGACTTTCTAGCATGACAATCTTGTGCACCTTAATACAACAATGAGCAATGAAGTGTACAAATAAAACATTGAGACAAGGAGTGCACTTGGCAGCATAACTTATACTTTTGAGTATGGGTAATGTCACACTTCCAGTGTTTTAAAACATTTCACACACAGTAACAAGTACAACAAAGATCACACCACAGATATCCTTGTCTCATAATAATAAAGATTGCTTCCAAAGCTTCAGGGGACGGTAGAGACAAGGCAAATAGGTGGATTCAACCATTTAATATACAAAGGAAGTTATAGGATTGTGAACAATACAATAGGGAAGATAGTCAACAAAGTAATTGGGATATGAATCCACTTCAATTGTTCACTCAAGACGATCATAAGAGCAGATCTGAACGCCTTCCGCATAAAGGCAAAAGAGAGGAAGAGAAAAGTGAGGCCCATTGTTATTTGTCTTGGTATTGAGAGAAGGAAATCTTCGATTGCATAGCTTGAAGTTAGGATAGCCAAGATGACAAAGGAGAAGAGAGTGAGAGCGTCTGCAACCACAAATACCATGAACAAGCCCTTCTCAAGGAATACTAGGATCCCCATACTACCATCGTTGCCTCCAGGTACCGTAAAAGCCATAGCGAAAGCTACCGTAATGAAGAGAGTTGCAATGAGGCTACAAGATGATGATGTATCCTTCAACCATTACCTTGCCTCGTCTAGCAACTCTTTGCATTGTTTTACAAAAACTTTCCTGTATGTTATTTTGTTATCTAGAAATTTCAGCCATTAAAAAGAAGGAAAGCTGCCAGCTTCCACTACCTTCAGAAACATAAAGGATGCCTATCAATGTAAATGTCAATTAAAAAGCACAAAAGGGAGGCAAACATATGAAGAGAACTAATTTGAAACCACTCAAGTGCCCTCTGCATAAGAAAAGCTGCTCCAGAAACATCAGAGGATACACATGTCGATTACAATTTGGTCACAGCCTCCATTACGTCTATGTCGGTCGAGATATTATCGGCGAATGTCCAATGTGGTTGCGTGCGTTCACTAGTCTAAACAACTCAACATGCCATCCCTTCGCAACTTCTTTTATCAGTTTTTTTTTTTTTTTTGGCGAAATTGTTATCCCACTTCAACTCCAGAAAATTTTGAAGACATAAATCCACAATTTCAAAGATTCCGCGAGTTGCAGAGTCAAGGACAATGTCAAGGACAATGACTGATGTCAACAGAGGCTCGAGTATTTTGGCAGTTTGATTGCAAGCCTTATCTCCATAAGAGCTAGTTTTACAAAGTCAAACGAGCAATTGTGCCTTAACTTCAATTCCCCACTCCTAATGAAAGTTGCTGCATGTAATATCAGATAAACAATTTTCCCAACGAGAAAGAATCAAAAGGTTAAAGAGGCTTTCACATTTGTGCCGTGTTCTTTTGTATATATAGTAGTTGAGAGAAAATAATGGATTAAGTTATTAATCAAGAAAACAAACTTGATATGGCTTGAAAATCAAAATGCATGCATCAGAGAATAGATGTATCTATCGATGAAAACACACAATGTGATGAAAGACGAGAGCCGATGACCTCGCCGGAGCGTTGTTGGCCCCCGGAGACGCCGAGCCATGGCGAGGCTCGGCCTCACCAAGCCAGGGCGAGGCTCGACCTCACCCAAGCAACGCGAGGTCGAGCCTCGCTGGTGGCCTCACAAGGCTCACCTGGCCACCGACCCATCGGTGAGGCTCGGTCTCGCCCAGATCTAGTGAGGCCGAGCCTCACAGTGGCCTGGCGAGGCTCCGACGACTGGCCACAAAGAGAAAGAAGGAAAAAAAAAAGAAAAAAAAGAAAAAAGAAAAAAAAGAAGAAAAAAAAAGGAAAAATAGAATAAAAATATTGAAAAATTAAAAGAAACAACAAAATTATACAAGTTTACTAAACACATTTCTATTCCTGGAGTAGATATTTTTTTGCAGTTACTAAGCATGTTTTTATACTTAGAAATTGTTCCCAAGAATAAAAACATAAATAAAAATAAAAACTATTTCCGTTTAAAAAATTTTCCCCAAAATAGAAACGTTATCAAACGCGTCCTAAGTCAAGAACACTACCAAAGTCACTCACACAAGGATGTGACATTCTTGCCTTTCCTTAAAGTGCACCAAAATGAAAGAATTGAATAGCCAAAATCAGCCCATGACAATACACTTAAATAATAAGATCTAATCAATAGAATACTTAATAAGCTCATCAATAGGTCATAACAATACGATTGACCTATAAATCATATGGATGGAATGGTTGATGAAGTCATCGATCTTAAATTTCCAATAGTTAAAGTTTAAGTGAAGTACAAGACACAAGTTATAATCGATTGACCTAAATCATGAGGAACCATCGATCGAGGTATAATTATAGCTAAAAAAGTTCAACGTTAAAATTAATGAAATCATGAGTTCTTTTTGAGATACATATTGCATTGGGAATTAGTTTTGAGGTACTTACTAACTTTTACATCTCGAACAATGTGTTTTTAGTGAGTCTTTATTTTTCTTTGCAATTGATCGTATTCACATTATATAAAGACTTTTGTATCTTCACAATTTCATGTAATAATTATAACAAAATTGTACCTAGTAAAAATAAATTAATGAACTTAATCATATTGATTTCATCAATTAAAACATTTATTTTATAAGTTACAAATGATACAAGATACAAATTTATGAAAATATTACTTTTATCAGGCCGATGCATTGCATGGATTTTTTTTCATAAATAAAGTATATCAATTAAACTTTATTGGATAGACTTAATAGTTGAGAGAAAGAATCGTTGTATTTTCTCTTGAAAAAGAACATTCGGTTGAGGTTGTCAAGAGCTTGGTGGCCAGTTTATAGATGTGAGGGAGAGTTTCACCATTTGAGCTAGTTTTTGAGGTGAGATAAATCCAAAATCACCCAACACTGTTATCGGAGTTCGGTTACCAACAATTCTGGACCCGACAGTCACACAGAAGAGTTATGGGCTGTTACGACTTTGATCCGAAGAGAGATTATTGAGGTTGTCCCATATCGGTTATGAAAAAAGTTGTAAGGGAAAGCCTCATCCTTCACTAGTTTTTGGAATGAGAGAAGCCCAAAACCACTCAATACATTTCATCATGCATGTATATTGGACAACGTGTTTATTAGTGAATTTTCTTCTATAATGTTATCTTTACACTTTGTCATAATAGTGACAACCCTATCAATTGACAAGTCATTTTTTGTTTAGAACAACACTACATGATTTCCTTTCTAGAGATGACTATAGCGAATTGATTAGTTCAAGGATCACGTCTTAAAGAGACGAGTCTTATGTAGTCTCTTAATGATAAGCAGTTAGATCCATTCTTTTTTAGCAACATGGGGAAATCATTCTCTTCACCTCTTTCTTCATTAAGTTTATTTTTATCGCCAAATGAAAAAATCTTTCTAACACAATTTGTGTCTAGATTGCGCTAATGTGTCATTCCCTAGAGACATGTCTTTAACTTTACCTCATAAGATGAGAATATCGTCATCCTCAACCAATAAAATTATCACATACGTTTAGCTTAATATGAGTATTCTCAAAAGCATAATATCAGAAATTTTTCTAAGAGAAGGATAATTAACTTAATATGGGATTTATGGTAATTTAAAAAATTAAGGAAAATTGGGACGATAAAAAAATTTAGATGGGAACTTAATCAATGAAACTAGCTCACTTTTATTAAATAGATGGAATGTTTTTCACGTGTACCGTGGAACACGAGCACGTCTGAAAATTTGCAATTATGTAAGAAATTATTGAGGACTCTTGTCGAATTGTACACATGTCACCCGAGCGGAAAGTGAGAAAAGAGATTTGGAAAATCATTGGAGAGTGCGAATGGGAATCGACTCTTAGCCAACTCTTATTCAATATCTGGCGGAAGTTTGTTCTATATAATGCATGCTGGGGGCATTATAGACTTTTACATGATCTGATAATATTGGCATCTCTTTACAGACAAGTTCAATGTACTGGCCAAAAGTAATGGAAAGTAAAAGAGCACAATATACAGGCCATGTGGCCGACAAAAGATGTCGTTCAAGTCAAGAACGCTACCCTAGCTACGACTCACGACGAGGATGTGACATTCTTGCCTCTCCTCAAAAGTGAACCAAAATGAAAGAGTTTAATGGCCAAAATCAGCCGATGGTAATACACTTAAATCATAATACATAATCGATCAAATGCTTAATAAGCTCATCAATAAGTCATAACAATGCGATTGACCCACAAGGCCTATCGATGAAATGGCTTGAGTTTCCAATTGATAAAGTTTAAGTGAAGTATACAACATGAGTGATAATCGATAGAATCAAAGCATGCATAGAAATTTTAGATAGAATCAAGGAGGATTCATTGATCGAGGTATAATTATAACTAAAATATTTCAACTAAACTTAACAAAATCATGAGTTCTTTTTTAGATAGATATTGAGCTCTGAATTAGTTTTGAGGTACCTTCTAACTGTTATATCTTACACAATTTGTTTTTTTAGTGAGTTTTTATTTATCTTTCCCACTGTATTCGCATTATACAAAAAATTTTGTATCTTCACAATTTCATGTAATAATTATAACATAATTGTACATGAATAAAAATAAAGTAATGAACTTAATCATATTGACTTCATCAATTAAAACAATTAATGTATAAGTTACAAATGATACAAGATACACGTTTATAAAAGTATTACTTTTATTATGCTGATGCATTGCATGGATTTTTTTTTTCTTAAATAAAGTACATCAATTAAACTTTATTGGATAGACTTAACAGTTGGGAAAAAGAATCGATCTTTTTTTTCTTACACAACCCATCGTCTTTTTTGTTGCTTTGTAGCAAAAACTTTCCATCATGCATTTGTCTTGGACAATGTGTTTGTCGGTGAATATTCTTCTATAATGTTATCTTTACACTTTGTCATAATAGTGAGAACCATATCAATTGACAAGTAATTTTGGTTTAGAACAACACTACATGATTTCCTTTCTAGAGATGACCATAGTGAAATGATTAGTTCGAGGATCAAGTCTTCAAGGGATGGGTCTTATGTAGTCTCTTAATGATAAGTAATTAGATTTGTTCTTTTTGAACAACGTGGGAAATCATTCTCTTCACCTCTTTTTTCTTTAGGTTTATTTGTGTCGCCAACTCAAAAAATCTTTCTAACATAATGTGTGTCTAGATTGCACTGATGTGTTATTCCCTAGAGACATGTCTTTATCTATATATACCTCATAAGATGAGAATATTGTCATCCTCAATCAATAAAATTATCATATACATTTAGCTTAATGTGAATATTCTCAAAAGCTTAATATCAGAAATTTTTCTAAGAGAAGGATAATTAACTTAATATGGAATTTATGGTATTTTAAAAAAATTAAGGAAAATAGGGAGGATAAAAAAAATTTAGATGGGAACTTAATCAATGAAACTAGCTCATTTATATTAAATAGATGGAATGTTTTTCACGTGTACCGTGGGACACGGGCACATCTGAAAATTTGCAAATTATGTACGAAATTATTGAGGACTCTTGTCGAATTGTACACATGCCACCCGAGCGGAAAGTGAGAAGAGATTTAGAAAATCATTGGAGAGTGCACATGGGAATCGACTCTTGGCCAACTCTTATTCAATATCTAGCGGAAGTTTGTTCTATATAATAGGAGTGAACATGGTTCCAAGATAGAACCTATAACCTGAGAACCGGACCGGTGGGAACCTGTAGGTTCCAAGTTTCAAGGTATATAAGATAGGTTCCAAGTTCTAGAAAATGAGGAACATTTTCCAATAGGTAAGTTCCAGGTTCTTAGTTGGAGAAATCTGGAACCTAAAACCTGCAACCTAAAATCTAGAATAAATTTTAATGTTTTTCTTGATCTATGTCTCTGTGCAATCTTTCGATATTCCATATTGTTCAATGATAAGTGTACAATCTGGAAGCACTAGTTCGAATTTCCATTTTATGGCTAAGATTTTTACTTTATTAATGTTCATTTATTTCATATATTTAAATATAAGTTATGATTAGTGAACTGTAATTGTTCAAATAATAATATAAGTGGGATTTGGGTAAACCTTGGAACCTATGACATGATGGGTTCCAAGTTTTAGGGTATACAAAGTAGGTTTCAAGTTTCAAAAAATGAAGAATATGTTCCAGTGGGTATGTTTCAAGTTTCAAGTGGAACCTTTATAGAACTTGGAACCACTTATCCCTACTTTTATCTAGTTGAATTCCTTGTCAAGAATTCCTTTTTATCTATTGATAGTTTTGTTCATTTTGTATTCTCTTTAATGAATGACAAGCTTGCTTATTATTAGTGCGCTCATTTTCGTTTTGTTTAACTAAAAAATAAAAAAAAAAGAAAAACAGAACATGTTGGACCTTGGAGCTGACTTTGGAACCTATCACCTAGGTTCCGACGGGTATGTTTTAGGTTTCAGAAAATAAGGAACATGTATTCAAAGGTAGATTTTTGGTTCTTAGCGGAACCTGTAGGGAATTTGGAACCGCTCATACCTACTATATAATGCATGCTGGGGGCATTATACACTTTTGCATGATCTGATAATATTGGCATCTCTGGGATGCTTCACTTACGAGTTCGATGTAACTGGCTAAATGTAATGGAAAGTAAAAGAGCACAATAATACAGGCCAAGTGGCCGACAAAAGATGTTGTTCAAGTCAACAATGCCACTCAAGCTACTCACCACAAAGGATGCGACACTCTTGCCGCTCCTCAGAAGCGAACCCAAATTAAATAATTCAATGGCCAAAATCAGCCCATGACAATACACTTAAATCATAATACATAATCGACAGGATACTTGATATGCTCATCGATAAGTCATAACAATTCGATTGACCCACAGGGTCTGTCGATGAGGTCATCGGTCTTGAGTTTCCAATGGGTGAAGTTTAAGTGAAGTATTGAAATTGGAAACTTAACTTGGATGGCTCGAAATCGGAAGAATCATCGGACTCGGCGGTGGCTGGGGTGGTTCACGACTACAGAGGAATGATGATCGATGGGTTCGCACACTCCGTTCATGCTAGATTGGCCAAAGCAGCTGAAATCCTGGCTCTCCTCCACGGCCTGCGTTTTGTGGAAGAAAAGATGGGAAGAGAAATCCCACGTGCGAGCAAAGTGGAAGTACTCACTGACTGTACTTTGCTCATTCAGTGCCTGGTTCAGGGAGAGCAAAGTCCATGGAAAATCAGGGCCTGGATGGACGACTGTTCTATGTTATGTATGGCCATGACTAAGGGCATATCGGTTGAAGTAGATTCTTCTTTTTGATCAATCAAAATCCCTTCCCAAACTGTACAAGCTTCTTCCAAAGCATACGGCTTTCTGGATGTAAATGATGATATCTATACAGATGGATCTTATATATATCGTATAATGAAGTACTCCATAAGTGGATATATAGGAATCTAAATCTACCGAATCACTCATGTTATGATCTTCTACATCCTAGGTCTTCCCGTTCCGTCATCTGGCTTATGTTCTTCATGTAGCATTCAGACTGAATGACTCTATGAAATTACGTTGATACTTCCACATATTACGAGTAACGTAAGAGACATCTCTATTTTTCCCCTGGGGAATCTTTCGAATTACCACTGCTTAGCTTTCAATTCGCCTCTGACCATCAAATGAAATGTGAATAACCCGTCCTCCTCTCTTTGAAACAAGAGGTCTTCTGGTTTTGTCGGTGCTTGAAACAATTTTGTCTTCTCCATATTACTATATCTCTAGAGTCAATAATTTTATATGAGGAACTACTAAACTCAATCACTTGCCGCCGTTACTCTTCAGTTTTCTATTGAGGTCTCAATCAAAGCTGACCCAACTAAATTGGGTTAGTTTATCTTTCTGTCCGAGAGAAGCAAATCAACTTGCGGGTAGGGTGGTGAAGGCAAAGTGGAAAAAAGAACTTCCCCCAAATTGGCTGCTATATCCCCCGAAATCTACGTTAGATGTTTTAGTTTTTGAAGTAAACAGACTTCTGCTGTGCAATGAAATTTTAAGCATTACTGACCAAAAAAAGAAAAAAAGTACATGACATGGGCGATAATTGATTGACTCAAAGCATGCATAGAAGTTTAAGACAGAGTCAATGAAAATTATTGATCGAGGCATAATTATAGCTAAATAATTTCAATGTTAAACTTAAACGAAATAATGAATCTTTTTTAGATAGATACTGCATTGTGAATTAGTTTTGTGGGATCTTCTATATATTGAACAAAGTTCTACTTTTTCTCGGATAAGTGGGGCTATCCAACATTAGATTATAGCTTGAATTTTCCAATTATTGTAACCCCATGGTCGGGTAAATCGGATAGATTTTGTGGAGAGAGCAACCTTTGGCCTGTGAAATTCAGTTATGGATCGCAATGTACTTCCTAGAATCCTAGATCAAAATTTAAGTTATATGAAGAGTATCTTATTGCGACTCTCTCCTGTTGTTGTGCTGATGCCTAATCGAAGAAGGCCAACAGACGTCAACCTTAGGGATTCGTGATGAATTATTGCATCGTAACTTGATCCCAAGGGATCAATCTATTGATTTGAAACGAAATTGGGCATGAGACCAAGGGCAAGCCCCTAGCATCATTGACTGTTCTCGCCACACCATTCATAAAATAAAGTTGCCGTAGATGAATGTTGACACCTAAATTTTTGCATAATTTTTAGGGTTAATTTTTACTAAAAAAAAATCACATGGCATATAGTTTAGAAACATTTTATTTTGTTTTATTTTAGGCCGCCGGTGAAGGGAAGATTTTTCACATATTCCATCAGATTTTTCACACATTTAGGCAATATACACCAAAGGATGTATTTTCAAGCAAAAAGCAAAATTTTGGATGGGATATTTGATAAATACAAAAGGTAATATTGCACGGGATGAAACGATATATTCAGTGGTATTTTGCATGAGCAAAATTAGAAAGTAAAATATACCACGAAGATCCAATTTTTTGGCTTATAAAAGGGACCGTGTACGGAC
Source organism: Eucalyptus polyanthemos subsp. polyanthemos (assembly GCA_017140185.1). NCBI lineage: Eukaryota > Viridiplantae > Streptophyta > Magnoliopsida > Myrtales > Myrtaceae > Eucalyptus > Eucalyptus polyanthemos. The sequence goes on along the minus strand of CM029459.1, from coordinate 60,579,477 downwards.
AAAAAAAAAGGAGGCCACACAATCGATACAAACGGCCACCACTCGAAGGAAAAGAGAACACGTTCGCGAGGGAGAGCTCTCTCTCACTCTCTCCAATATTTGTTCATGATCTCATCCCCTCATCAATGGATACACAGCTCCACCTCTCTCGCGGACGCTAGGAGAACATTCGCAAAAAGGGGCTACTCTATTTCAAGGCGACAAAAAAATACTGAAGAGACGGCCACAATTCTGAGACGAGCAGAGAATGGAGAGAGAGCGGACATTCTACACATGAAGGAGAAATCGTGAAGAATGAGACCCGTCCCTGGCCAATTGAAGATCCCGTTGCCCACTAAGTCTTCAAAATCAATTTCTTTTTGCTACCGTGGAGATTCACGCCCATTCTCGATCAATATCTCACTTTCATCTCCTTTCTCTATCAAGGAATTGATGCACAAGTCCTTGATCGCATATATTTTGCTTCAGAAACGAGTTAATGTTCAAGATCTCTACAGGCATCCCCGACGCAAGCCGCATCCGTGTGGCCTATTAGGCCATCTGCGGAATCCCCAGCAACGACGAATACTGGTCTTTCTTTGCAGGTTTCCTAGTCGAGCCAAGCACTGCCATCCAGCTGTCCGAGCCGAACTGTCTGTCGGTCCAGGTTTGCAAAATCAATATTCAAATAGGTTGAGCTTTCACGTGAAGATGAGCATATAGTTAAGCGGTCCAAACCGCATTAATTGAACGATGAAGAGAATTTAGGCAACGTACGAAAAAAAGAAGAGAGGTATGTGGACAAAGTTCGGTGGGATCGGCTGTGGATGAGGCCAAATAAAAAGCACCCTCCCTGTTCCTTCGAAATCACTAGCCGCAAGCTCTATCTCCGCGAGCTCGCCCACACCGCGAGCCGTGTAGCCTCCGCCATTCATGAGCCCCTTGCCGCTGGTCCACGGTTTCGAGTCGACATCCCAATTTGGAAAAGTTATCGGTGCGATATCGAGAGCTAGGTAAGATTTTGATTCGATTTTCTTATATTTTATTGTCCGATCCATGGGATCGCGATTTATTTTGAATATTTGTTCGTTATTGCCATATCCAAAAATATTTTGAATTCTCATGAATTCGGGGATTAATCCCTAATTTCATAACGTGCATATGATTGATAGTCCGATTTTCACGCTCGAAATCCGACTCGCAATTGCACGGAAAATCGCCAATCCTATCTCATGCTCGAGATTCGATTCGCGGTTTTATTTAAAATTGACCAACCTGATCTCATGCGCGAGATATGGTTTGTCGATTTTTGGATATCAATCTTATCTTGCTTTGATTTGCCGTTGTGTGCTTAGTCGGTTTTGTTTTCGTAAAAGGAAAAAATCAAAAAGAAAAATTTAGAATTAAGGCATTCTTTGCATGTCATGGCATATTAGAATAAATTGCATGTTTTATTTTAAGTTTAGATTGATTTTTGCATCTTAGGTTAGAGCTTGCTAGGTTAAGATAATATCTTAGTTTAAATTAGGATTTAGTCTGACCTAATCCTTAATATAAGCTAGATAGAATCTTAATCTAGATCAACTTTGTCTTAGGATAAACCAGTTGCAATTTCTAGGATAGATTGCATTTTTTTAGAATAGAAAAATCATGTGCACGTCATATAGAATTAGGCCCATGAAATGCACGTCATTTTAGTGATTGTTATTAGGTTCATTTATTTAGAAATTGCCCGTCATTAGAATTAGGTTATTTTTGTTAATTTAGATTGCATATTTAATTATTGCATGTTCATTAAGAAATCATTAGTTTTTTTTTTCTACTCATTCATATAGTTTAGAACATATTGCCATGCCATATTATTTCATATTAGATTAGAAACATTGCATTGCATATGGATTATATTCTCGTTAAAAAAGTGAAAACAAAAATTGAGTAATTGCTTGTTAATTAGAAATCATATCTAGGATTGCTGATGTGAATTCTAATCTAACAACGCAGATGCTTTCGTTGCTATGAGGTAAGTCTTGCAATTTATTTACTACTTTACTTGGGTGTTAAATTGGTGGTTTGCGCACTTGCATGATCGCCTCACATGTTAGGGAATTGGATTTAAAATCAATTTAAGCTGCCCACCAAACATTTTTTCAAAATAAAAGAGAAAGGTACCGAAAGGGCGTTAGAGAAATCTAGCGTAACCAAGTCCCCGAACTCATAAATCTCTGGTTCGTAGGAGTAAAGTAAATCTCCCGTTACTTTAATTGGGCTTCTAATCGACCCACCAAAAATAGATTAGTGGCAACTCCTAATTGAAAATCAATTGCATGTTAAGAACTTGAACCTAAGTCGCGAATTGGTATTGGGCTTGGGAGAGCCCGAGTTAAATTTAGACTTAACAATCCATTAGCCAAACCCTAGGTGGTTCACACCTGAAAATTTGGTCGCGACAATGAAATACACGTGCTTCTGCTTATCAAAACGCATTTAACATAGTAAATTTACACTTTTGCTCGGCAACTTCTTAAAGGCTTGAAGAATAGGAATAGGGGGTAGAAAGCAGGTACGTAAGTCAAATTAATTGTTTTGGGAGGGCTCGGAATAGAAGAAGATTTCAGGGGAGCAAATTTCTTGGGCCACAACAAAACCGTGCATTCGGAAATTCCAGCCCAAGATACATCAAAACGAGTTTGTTATTCTTCTTGTGATCTTGTGTTCAAGGCTTATTGAGAGCACTTTAGAAATAAGTTTGAATCCACCAGACCAAAATGAAAGAGTGTACTCTTAAGATTATTCAGAGAGGTGAATCACTTGAGGCGCGCAAAAATTGAGTGGACACCATCTAACCGCTAAGAAAAACTCGAATGGTTCCCAAAACTTACTCGCAACTCTTGCCAGCAGTAGCACTCATCTTGTCATTTGTATGCACACGAAAAACCCATTGGCCCTATTTTGTCAAGCTACAATGAAGGGAATCAATGAAGTCGTAAAGCCATGTATTCAGTTTTACCCAGACCTTATTTGGATTTCAGCCTGGGACAGTAGGTTGATGACACTTGCTGTGGAAAATCGCCGAGAAAGGAACTCTCAGACGCTTTTTGAAGGTAAGATCAACTAATTAATTCTCATTAGTTCAAGCGCCTACTCCAGAAGAATCGCCCAGGATGATGCTCGTGGCAGCAAAGTACAACCCTAAGTTCGATGTTGTAACTGATGTCTCCAAAGCAACTGTCTATGTGCAAAGAGAACTCGAATGGTTAAGGGTAAATATCTTTGTTTTAATATATGTGATAACCACACTTTTAATCGATCATTTAATAGACATAATTTTCAGAAAATGTTTACCACAAATACTATGCCACATTAGAATTTTTGGCACATAAGGTGAATGTTTTTTAAATAGTTACGACACTCGAGTGAAAATTTTATTAGAAGTCATTCAAGTAATTGCAAAAAAAATTATAACACTTCAGTGAATTTTTTTTGGAAGTCATGGCATTTAAGTAATCAAGAAAAAAATTATGGTGTTGAAGTGAGTGCTGTACAAAAGTTATGGCATTTAGATCATTTTTTACAAAAGTTATGGGTAATAAGATTTACTTCGACAAACATATTTCCAAGATGAATTCCTTGGAGTGGTATCAATCACATGCCACGTTAATCTGGTAGATAAGACAAATTATGTACATGGGAAAGTAAAGGGAGAAGAGGATATTCTCATAGCTAATTTGATTGTTCATTTAATATCAAGCATCAAATATACATGGCAAAAAGGGGAAATATAAATTACAAGTATCTCGATAGAAAACAAGATAAATTAAAGAGACATAGGCTTCATTCGTTTCGCAAAAAATGTGGTTTTTTTGGAAAATATTTTCTATGAAGTCATTTTCCAGGAAAATAATACTATTTTCTGTTGTTTGGCTAAAATTTGAAAATGAAGTAGAAGATATTTTATACATTTGGTAAAGTAAATCTTCTCCTTCATGCAGTCATTTCAATATTTTTTGTTATTTTATTTATATTCGTTTTTCTTTTCTTTCTTATTTTCTTCTTCTTCCTTAGCTGATTGTTGGCCATAGGCAAACTAGAGCCTTGCCACAAGTTGGCGAGCTAGGCGGGGCTCAAGCTTTGTCGAGCTCCAGCAAGGCTCAAGCCTTGCCCAGCTTGCCACTCAGGCAAGGTGAGGCAGAGCCTCGCCATAGGCCGATAAGGCTCGAGCTCACTTATGGCCAGTTGCCAACCATCACCGTGCCCCGCGACCAACCAAAGAAGAAGAGAAAAAATAAAAATTTGAAAAACTAAAACAATTAAAATTTTGAGTTTTAAAAAAGAAAAATAGAAAAAAATTAAAAAATTAAAATTCTGACTTAGAAAAAAAAAAAGGCAAATGTGTTTGGTGAAAAAAATGCTTGGTTTAGGAGTGAAAGAAAGAGGATGGAAAATGTTTTCCATGACCAGTTCATTTTCTATAAAACAAAAGCTAGAAAATTCTAAAAATATTTTTCTAAAATTATTTTTCGCGAAATGAGTGGAGCCATATATTTTAATGAATCTTCAACGATAGCTTCACAAATTCTTTATGTAGGCAAGGAGACGTAACTAAGTTGGTGAAGCTTGACTTGACCCACGTACTCGTTACTCAAAGCACAACTCAAGTTTGATTAAGCATTAAATGTCATGCTCAAGTTTAACTCGAATAGAAGATCGAAAAATTTGAGCTTCACTGGACTCAAATAAATAAGTATTAAATATCATGTTCTTTTGTAATCCTAACGGTTACTAATCCCAGGAATCGATTTGTGTAAGAGCTTTCTCTATGTGAGCAACATTAATTGATATTGTAATTTACTATTTTACGGGGTTGGTCCAAAATAAAATAGAAAATTTCTTAATTAGTTTAATATGGGGCTGACTAATATAGGCCGAGTTGAGCTCGACTCACAATGAGAGAGCTTGGTTAGAAACTCCATAAATAGTATATCAGTCTCTTCTCTAACCCTAATACACGCAATTATCCTCACAAATGAGCATTTACCTAGCGCTAAAGGGTAAGGGGGTTGTCTCATTAAATTAATGATACAGAGGGCAATAGAGGAGAAGAATTTGCACTTGGATTGTCACTTTTCTGTTTTTGCATCAAGAATAATGGATTCCAAAACATCAACATTAATTTTTCTACTCGATTATATATGTTCTTGTTCTAGCTATGGAGATCATGAGATTGCATTTTTTTTCTGCATCTAACATGTGGTATTAGAGCCTTTATAGATTAGAACACGGGTGTATAGTTTTTGCTCTTTTTTTTTTATTTTTTGTGTGGCAAAAAATTGATTTTAATTGTATAAATAGAAAGAACTTGTTGAAATGAGCAAAATCGTGAGTAGCGCACCACCATGGGAGGCTCCTTTAGAACCATCATACTTCATATTAAAAAGTGTTTGATGGTGCGTTCTTATTTCAGCATTAGACAAGACATGGTTTCTAGCCACCAAGACTTCCATCATCTATTTTGTAGTGTAGTCTGTGGGCATACCACTATTCAAGTGTTCCTAAATGGAATGTTTCATGGACAGCAAACAAATTCGATTGTTCTTTTCCCAAATAGCAAATTGTGCTTTCTAAGCTTCAGTACTTTCGACAGTAAGATCTGTCCACTTATCGACAATAAGAGCAATATGAATTTCCACCATCTCCATACCAAACAAAAAATCTTCTTTCCATCTCTCAAAATTTGAACTGGCAAGAATCTTAATAGTAACGAAGTTGCCGTTTACAAAAAAAAAAAAATGATTGAAAAACAAGCAATGTACATAATTAGTATCGTGTGAGTACTGTGTAACTTAAAGACGCACAAGCGCACATCCAGAGAATTATATGCATTATCACATAATCATCTTTGAGTAGAATATATACTCCCCATATGACAGTGACCATGAATATGAGAATATATTCCAATTTTTGTGAATTCATCATTTTAGATATATGAACTACTAGGATCAGTACTACCACCTTGGTGGCCAAGATGGTTCGGGCTTTCTTCTTTTTACGAAAGGGAGGAGTTCGAATCCCCTCTTGGTCTCTTGGGGTCTTAAGCATAACATCGGGGTGATGGGTCCTCCGCTAGCATCACCCCAGGTTTGCTCCGTTGCTATTGGCTTACGAGGGTTCCTAGGTCATCCAAAAAAAAAAAAAAAAAAAAAAAAAAAAAAACTACTAGGATCAGTCACTCCTCTATCATACTGTCATGTACTGTATAGCACCGCTACGGATATGTAACACGCGATACGACAAGACACGACATACCGACACACCATATCTCAAAAAAAGAGAATTTCAACACATTTTGACATGTTATATATAATGCACAAATAAATAAATAATAATAAAAAGAGCCTCAAATATGTTAATCTAACATTTGTTAATATCATTCATTATTTTAATTTGACAAATTCAACTACGTTCCATTGCAATAATTCATAAAACTTGGGGAAAAAATCCACATTCCACTATTAAATTTAAGAATATGTATACTATAAGTCCTAAAACTTATCGCGAAAGCACAATTGAGTCCTAAAACTTACCAAATTGATGCATCAAATCATTCCGTTAACACTGTCAATTTGTTTAACAAAAAATGTTAAAGTTGTATTTATAAATTTATTTACTTATCCTAGGTGGCATTTTTTATTACTTTTTTCATAGTAATTTTTTTGAAAAAAAAAAAGCTAAAATAATTCTAAAAAACAAAATTGGAAAAAAAAGAAAAAAAGGTAGGTTTTGGGCATGCTGCTATCATCATTGAAAGGGGCTAACGAGGTGAAGGGGGGGAAGGCCTCACTGGCCCAGGCAAGGCTCGAGGGAGGCTCGCCCAGATCTGGGCAACACCTCAGTTAGGGCCAGTGAGGCTCGCCCTTATCTAGGCAACACTAGCCCTCGCCTAGAGCTGATGAGGCTCAAGCAAACCTCCCTAGCACTAGGTGAGCCTGGGACCGACAACCCTCACTAGGCCCAAGAGAGGGTGTGGCGTTGCCCGGATCCGGGTGAGCCTCACTTAGGTTGGCAAGGGCTACCCCCCCCCCCCCCCCCCCCCCCCCGCCCCGCCGCCACCTAGGACGAGCCCCCTTTGACGGTGGTAGCGGCACCCAGTCACAATCCCTACCCCTTTATATATATATATATATATACCTTTTAACCCCTCAAGTATTGAAAATTTTAAATTAACCTTGTGCGTGTTGAAATCGCATGTCATAATTTTGAACTCGCATGTTGGAGCTTGTCAGGGAAAGTTGACCATGTGTCGGATTTTTTTACACTTGTTGACCCCATGTCAGAACATATTGGGCATGTCTTAGAGTGTTGGACACGATAAGAAGTGTGATATACTGATTTCCAGGTTTTGTTTTCAATTGAATAAGTTGCGCTTTCATTGACGCGCCTATAATTCTTTTCCCTGAGCTGATCACTCACGGGATAACTAATCTACCAAGTGAAGCCGTTAGGGAATCTAAATGCAATAGACTTGAGAATTTGACCTGGAAATGACTGCTCGACCGTGCTAATTTGCAAGGGTCATTACGACACCATTAAAATTGATCAGAGATCGGAAATAGGTCGATTCGATAGAGGTATGTGATTAGTGTATGGGTGATTCTACCTGATTGCAAAATTTCTATTAAACGGCAATAGACCGATTTTTCTGTCATTTCTGTACCCTGTGCCCGTATTAGAGGGTCATTTTTGGTTGCATTTTTTGCCTTCAAGTTGGACTAATTGGTGAGGAAAAATCATGAGATGGACGATGGCACCTTGGTTGATTTTATGGGGGCCAATTTGAGCTCAATTGGAGAAGTTTTAGTGAGGAATTGAATGAAATTGAAGGGCAAAGGTTGAAAATTCGTAGCTAGGGGGTGCTACAACATTTTGGACCATTTAGGAGACTTCTTGAGGAAGCCTTGGTGTAGCAAAGGGGTGTGGATGACAGCCATGCTTGGTGGGGGAAAGGTTGATGAATGTTTGGATATTTTTGTGGCCCCCCCCCCCTCTTGTAGCAACCATCTTCTTCCTCCTTGGCTCACTTTCTTCATTGGTGTGCATTTGAGAGCTTAACAAAACCAGAGAAACTAGCCAGCCCTCCCCCTTGCCCGTCAATCGCCCTTAGCTGCCATGCCGTCTGCCCGTACCATTGCGCCACCCGAGCCTCGCGCGTTAGCCCCCGTATCCGTGTGCCCGTCCGAGCCTTCCAGTCGCTATCCTGACACCTCGAGCTGCTGTTCACCTGGCCGCCGTCTATCGCCGTCCAACCACCGTTTGCCGTCATTGAGCTGGCCTGGAGCTGCTGCAGCCGCCTAGCCCTGTCCCATGCCGTTTCAGCCGCTCGACCTAGCCTTTCGGCCCTAGGACAAAGGCCAAAGCTCAGCCCCTAGCTAAGGCTTCTAGACCCATTTTAAGGCCCATCCGGACCCCGCTTGGTGTCGCCACAGGCTTGGTTGTTGCTTGCCTCCACATCGCCGTCGCTGTGAACTCACCGGATCACAAAACCAGTGAGTTTACTTGCTAAACTATGCTTAGGGAGTTAATGATGCTTAAGGGTTAATTAGCTTAGCTTAAGATGAGATTAGGTGGTTAGTTAGTTTAGATTAGTGATTTAATCACTTAATTACGCATGTTAGGTGGTTAGATTAGAGTAATTAAGGACTAGATAGAGTGTAGTATTTAATTAGATAGGTGCATTAATTTTCTAGGCCCATTTTTTTTTTTTGGTCAGTCCTACTTTATTCCTACTCTACACTCACTTGCAGACTTGTGCCCTGCCTCTTGCAGGGCGTGGGAGTCGCAACCCACTCTCAAACTTACGCGTCCTTACCCCCATCCCCCCCTGAGAAGGTGGAGATTTGAACCCCTCACCTCCCCTTCCATTTCTAGGCCCATTTAGGTGGTTAGATTAGCATTTCGGCCTAGGTTAGCATTTATTGGATTTAAATTGCATTATTTAATTATTTTTATAATTTATTTAGTTATTTAATATTTTTTGGAAATTATACCAGGATAGCCGGTAACTAGAATTTCATGCTGATTGAATGATGTGCTTAGTTTATGCAATTGAATGTTAATTTGTGCAAATTTAGTGGTGATTGTAATTTTGAGTTATTATTTCAAAATTGTGAAATTTTGGTATTGTGTTGGTTTTTAATGCAAAAAATGTTTTTATATACTATATTAAATAGTGGGATTTATGAAAAGAAAGATATCGCATTTTTGGCTCAAACTGACCTTGTACCCACACAAGATTATTTTATCGGGTGTTTTTAATATGAAGAAAAAAGGCCAAGTTCATAATTTTAATTGAGGCATTTGAGTGCAAAGCACAATGTCCTTGGTCGGGATGGATTGATCATGTGATGGTTAAGTGAACCCGTCCCCCGATGTGCGTCGGTAAGACGTTGCCCCTATATAGGATGCCCCTAGCGTAGTAGATTATGGACCGATGCTCCTTCGGGAGTGCTGTCCCCGATGTGTGTTGGTGGATGTGGCCGTGCTCAAAGGAGTGAGACAAAGCCTAGCTACGCCAGAAGACCGATGTGCGTTGGTATATTGTGCCCGTGCGGGTAGTAATCGAATTGGAACATGTGATTAAATGAAATTGATACACCGGATTATGGGACAAAATTGTGTGACATAGTATGTGACGTGTCATAATGATTTGGTCTTATAATCGGGACCCCTGTGATCGATTGAACTGATTGATTAATTAATCGATTGTATTGATTGAATTGATTGATTGATCGATTGATTGATTGTATTGATTGAATTGATTGATTGATCGATTGATTGTTGAATTGATTGATTGAGTATGTGAATTGTACTGACATGCATGAGAGAGTTGAGGCAATGTAAGTCCTCTATATTGTGTGTATAGACTGCCCCTAGGCGTATTTTCTTCCTAGTCGGAGTTTAGGAGGTGAACTTGCTAAGACATTGCCTTACCCCATCGTGGGCTCAATTCTTTTCAAGTCTTTAGATGGCGGCCCCTCCGGTACGTTATGGTCAACCTAGGAGGGTGACTAAGCTGATTACTGACTTCCCTGTTCTCGGGGGCCATTGGGTCTATGAGTTGGTATTGACCACCATCTAGGTCGATATCGATTTAGGGCGTGGTTTCGCCACGGGCTCAATGGATATAGAGTGGGTCCCCTCTAGGGTTTTGAGATTCCCGCTGTGGTAGTTGACGTCGCTCTAGGTGAGGGCACAACTGACCCTCCTGATGGGTGTTGTGGTGGGCCCAGAACCTCCAGAAGCCTCGGAGTTTTCGGTTAGGGATTTGTGTGCCTAGATAGCTTGTTAGTTCTTCTTTTTGGGATAGGCTTTTGGTTGTAGACTTTTGTGCATAAACTGGTGTGTTTATAAAAATGTTTTGGTTGTGAAATTGTTGTCTTGATTTTCTATCTCATGCTATTTGCTGTCAGGGGATTTGTTTATTCATTTCCGCATGTCCTGGGACGTCGCAATTTCATCAACCACCGAGGGATGTGCGCGCGCTCGATATTCGGGGCGTGACACAAAGGCTCTCAAAGAGCATCGGTGTTTCCTAGGTAATGTATCCCTTAATGAATTAATACACAATCATCTCCTTTAAGAGCATGACCATGCATTAGAATAGGAGACATCACATTATTATACGAGACTAATATTTCTTAAACCCAATCAAGTGTGCCACTTTAACAGTCACAACTCAATTGAATTCTTGAAACTCTCTCATACCGGGAATATAAACTTTACTTCTCACGTATGCTATATGTTGTGATTTTAACTTTAGTGACATCGACAATTTATCACTAAAAGCACATATTATGCCAATTACATTACTTTATTCATTGATACAAGTCAAACTTTATATTGATTATCAATGAATCACACTCTACACAATATCTATATGATGACATACCTGTAAACCAACACCTATATTTCCAAAAACATAGAAAAATGCGAGAAAATACACAAAAATACCCTAAAAATATATGCATTTGGGGTTCTGTATGTATTTTTACATCCATAAAATCATCAAATATGTAAAATAAATATACGAAAATACCTGCAAAATTACATGTATTTAGAGTATACATCTGTGTTTGTTACATTTAATAATGTTCTGATATGTATCAATTTTTGCATTTAATAAAGTATTTATGAATGTATTGTTATTATGTTGAATACATATTGATAAAAATCTCAATATATTATATAAACTTTGAGTGAAGGCTAGAGGTATCCAGTTATTAGCCTTGAGCATATTTCTTGTTACACATAAATAAAGGTTAATCATAAGGATAAGACATTTGCAGATTCATTGAACCATAAAGATATTCTCTAGTGACACAGGTTTTTGTGACACTTAAGATAAGAGAATGTTGACTCATAAAGGAGATAACACATAAGATATTACTCTTATAAGAGATATTATTCATTTGACACATTATCATATTGAATCCACATCAATAAAGTTAAAAGCATTCGTGATCATAGAAGGCTCTGTGTATATACATGCAATTACCGTCATGATTCGGCGTTTGAGATTTTATGGAATAAGATTCACTATTAAAAATTATCTCTAGATGAAGGTACGTATATATAGTGCAATTTCAATTAATATAGCCCGAGTGAGAAAATGTAAGAATTTTCCTAATGTGGACTACGTTAATTAATATTATAATTTACTGTTTTACTAGATTGGTTTAAGGTGAAATAAAATGTTTCTTAATTAGTCTAAAATGAGGCTAGCTAGTATGGGTTAAGTTGAGCCTGGCTCGTAATGAGAGAATTTGGTTGGAAACTCTATAAATAGTGCTCAAATCTCTCATTTAATCCTAAACACACAATCAACCTCACAAAGGATTTACTTAGTACTAAAGGATGAGGGGGCCATCTCATTAAGCAAGTGATACAAAAAGCAATAGAGGAGAATGATTTACGTTTGGATCATCACTTTTCTGCTTCCGCATCAAGAACGATGAGTTCCAAAACAGGTGCGTTAATCTTTTTACTCGATTATATGTGTTCTTGTTTTAACTATGAAGATTGTGGAATTGCATTTTTTTTTTCGTGTCTAACAATTTGTAGAATTGCCGTAAGATTTAATCACCTGATATAAGAAAAGGGGAGTAACTGGATTCCAAAATGAAGGGTTAGAGGAAAGGAGCACCGGAGAGGAATTTGAAAAAAAGCCTTAGAATCATCAAAACCGAAGCACATTTTGCTAGAATGAATGTTACGCTGCGCAATTACAGGAATGATTCCATCAGTTAAATTACTGAAGTTGTGTTTTTCTTTGTCACCGATTGTTCGCTTCACTTAGATATACTTGCTAGAATAACTCTAGAGTTTGCCATCGATTGTTCGCTTCACTTAGATATATTTGCTATCAAACGTGAATCATGTTGCACAAAGAGGAAAAAATAAAGAAAAGGTCCGCGCTTAGTTTAATATGAAAGATGAGATATAAGATATAGGTTGTTATTCAATTTGTTCATTTCCATATACAAATCAGATAAATTGAAATGTTGGTCTTTCTTGGTACCTAGTGAGGATTATCAATTATGTTTGGCTGTATGTATATATGGTGACCATCGATGTGTTTCAACTTATGGGGAAAGATGCAGTTGGGGCTGGGTTCGATACACTCCAAGATCAAACTCCATTGGATCTTGCTGGTGTTCCTAGGCATGACTCTAATGGTCGATGGATAGGTTTCGTCTAAGCCCCTGGACACATACAAAGTTCTACTATTCTCGAATGGGTGGGGCTATCACGATTAAATAATAGCTTGAGTTTCCCAATTATTATAAGCCCATGGTCGGGTCAACTTATTATATACTGGTCCAGGTTATTGAGATGGGCCTTTCAGCTTAATTCCAAGTACCTCTTCTTTCTTGGGCTGGGGCAAATCAGATGGATTTTGTGGAGAGGGCAAACCAACTTGCCTGTGATTTGAAATTCAGTTATGAATTGCAATGTACTTCCTACAAAACCTGATCATGTTTAAGTTATATGGGGAGTATGGTATCACGAATCTCTCCTGTTGTTGCGCCGATGTCTGATCAAAGAAGGCCAGTGGACGACAACCTTAAGGATTCATGATGAATTATTGCATTGCAACTTGATCCTGAACAACCAATAAAAAAAAGAAAAAAAAGAATAAAAGAACAAAACTTGATCCCAAGGGATCACTCCATTGATTCAAAATGAAATTTGAGATCCACTCGTTTCTAGCACATACAAAGCGTCAATGCCCACTACTCAATTGGACCCAAGGTTCGACCAAAAAATAAAATAAAATTGGACCCAAGGTTGAGTGCACAAACCACACTGGCTTTAGGCCATAACTTATTAGAGCCACAAGAATGCAATTTGATGCTTGGAGTGTGTGGTGGGGTTTTGGTGGGGAAGGAGAGAAAACTAAGCTTTTGTACTTCTTGGGGTCATGCGTTTAAAGGACGTTCCTTTTCAGCCTTAACAAAGGCAAGCCAAAAGCAACACAAAGCATCCGCGTGTATTATCTGTGTATGCATACATTGAAACCAAGATAGTGAAATAAAACCTACTTTGCCTCGAATTCACGTTGGATTTGGCAAGAACTCCATGAATTGAACTTTCTCGATGGTCCCCCCAAAAGTTCTCCCCTTTCACTAATTCGATCTTTTGTCTCAATAAAGTTCTTCAATTAATTAAGATTACCCTTTGCTATAACAATCGAAACATCATCATTTTTCCATAATTTTTGCTTTTTGTTCTTGGCAAAAATGATATAGTAAAAGAGACAAAGCAAATAATTGCTTTTTTGTTTTTTTTTTTTGGCGGACCATGTGTTGGATGTTGCAGACAAACAAATGGAGCAATCGTCCACCACATATTAAGGGGAATTAGGGTACTAGAGTATGGTGCTTTGATGTGGCCTGTCTACATCCACGTGTGATAAAATTCATAATATAATGCCGAACTAGGAATAGGTGAAAATGCGTAGTTTGACCATTTTTCGTTCTATTACTGAGACATCAGAAGCTATATGTACAATACCCGAGATGATATTCAAAGGGATTTATTCATCTAAGAATTCAATATGATATTTTCAACTTAGCTAATAAGAAAATATTAATCAGTAAAAAGTTTGGGAATTTGACATTCCTCAAAAGTTAATATGAAGAGACTTTTTTTTTTTTTTTTCCAATGGTACATGAAAAAGTTTCCCATAACTGACTATGACAATACCACCTATAGGAATCCTGAAAATATTTTGAAATGATTTAGGATCACAATACATGTCCATTCATCCAAGTTAATCATTATAGATCATCCTGTTTTTTCTTTCAAATTAGTATGCATGGTTTGAGTGAATTGATTTGCAACCATCAAGTTTAATATATATGATCAATTAAAGCTAGCGGTGATAGGCTGGAACCTAATTATATCCCCAGCCAAAATTCAAAGTAACAATTGGATAAACCAAACTATGTTAGTGTGAAATTTAACATTTTTTTGGGCTAATTGAGTTAATTAGTTATTTTTCTAATAACCACGCACTCTAAGCTTTTGAGTGGCTTGGTTAAACAAGGTAAATTATTTTCCCAAGCCATCGTTACTGGAGAATGAAGATTTGTCTTGCCTTTTGGCACTAATTATAATTGTCCTTTTGAACTTCTCATCAAAAAAGAGTAAAATTGCCATTTTTTTCTTGGTTCACGTGCCTTGTTAGCATCTTACCTTTCACTTTTGCGGCCAACGTGAGGATCTCATGGGATCACCACCACATCATCACTTTGTATGTAGTCATAATAATATAAACCATCTTTCTTTTTTAAAGCCAACATAGCTTGAGCTAAGACATTAAATTAATCTTAAAAACTGGGGCTTGTGGGATCCATTGAACCATCTTATCTTTTCACCATCTCACCCCACCTCCTTTTTTATATAAACCCATTTTTCTATTTGATCATATTGTTATTATATAATCTGAGTTAATTATTTAAAAAGTCCTAATTTTATTGTATAGTGACCAGTTCAGTTTGAAACCTTTTAATTATGCTAATTCAATCTTAAACCTTTACACAATTTGTCAATATAATTATTTTAATCAATTTTGACTAAAAATCACTGACATGGGTATCGGCTACTCTATGTAGAGATTTTTTAAAATTCGTTCAGGGTCGACAGATACAGGATAACATCCTCATTGTGCAGGAAGTGTTACACCAGCTGCGCATCACCAAAAGAAAGAAAAAACATCAGGCTATACTCAAATTAGATATGCAGAAAGCATACGGCAGAAGTGAATGGGATTTTGTTCGGGATTGCATGCTGAAAATGGGTTTTTTCTGAGAAATGGGTGGCTCTAATAATGCAATGCATAACGACAGTGACTTTCAGTGTTAAGCTCAATGGAGAACCTACTCCTTTTTTCAGTCCATCCAGAGGTCTCAGGCAAGGAGATCCCCCGTCACCTTATTTATTCATCTTAATCACAAATGTGTTAACATGGTTGATGCAAAAAGCAGTTGCGGAAGGCAGCATACAAGGTATACAGCTCAACAGGTCTTGTCCTAAGCTCTCTCACCTTCTTTTTGCGGATGATGTTATTTTCTTCATGGATGGCACCTTAAGGGAATGTCAGAATCTTACACTTACTATTAACCAGTATTATTATGCAACGGGGCAAGCTGTTAATTTAAACAAGTCAGGAGTTTATTTCAGTAAGAATTGTCCCTTACCACTTAAGAGGAACATGGCCCAAGAACTGAGAGTGCCTGTTTAAGAAAAGACAGGTAAATACTTAGGTATCCCTACATAATGGGGACAATCCAAAAAGGAATTATTTGCGTGGATATTAACCAAAGTAAACTCGAAGCTGGAGGGTTGGAAGGAAAAGTTACTTACCAAAGCAAGAAAGGAAGTCTTGATTAAGAGTGTGGTGCAGGCCATACCAACCTATGTAATGTCGATCTTTAAGCTGCTAGTGTCCATCTGCAGAGCAATTGAAAGGCGAATAGCTTCATTATGGTGGCAGAAAGGAGATACAAAGAAAGGAATTTATTGTAAGAACTGGGAAGTGCTGAAAAACAGAAAGGATGAAGGAGGGATGGGATTCAAAGACTTAATTACCTTCAATTGTGCAATGCTTGGTAAACAAGTATGGCGGTTACATACTTCCCCGAACGCATTATGGAGTAAAGTTTTAAAGGGCATATATTTTCCTCATGGAGATATCTGGAATGCACCGAAGGGCCAGCGATCATCTTGGGGCTGGCAAAGCATGCTGTTGGGGCGAGATACCATTAAAGCAGTTATCAAATGGTTAGTAGGGATGGCAAATCAATCCAAATCAGGGCGGATAAATGGCTATCACAGGAGATAATAGGCGGACCAGTAAACCAAGCAGAACCTACCATGGTGGAAGGACTGATTAATGAAGAATCCCGAACATGGAACCAGACCCTCATTCATCAGCTTTTTGAGGACAAAATAGCAAACGAGATTCTAGCTATTCCCCTGAGTAAAGACCCCAAACCCGGCATCAGAATATGGACAGGAAATTGTAAAGGGGAATTTACAGTGAAGAGTGGATATAACAAGGCCCATGCATCGAACACCAAAATAAATCAACATAAAGCTTCTTGTTCTTACCAGCCCCCACGAACTTTATGGACACAGATCTAGAGCCTCTCTGTCCCACCGAAAATCCAAACCTTTCTCTGGAGCATCTGTCAAAACGCTGTTCCTACCAGGGAGAATCTCTACAAAAAAAAGATTACCCCAGATCCTTTATGTCAGATGTGCTACATGCAAGTTGAAACCACCGAACATCTTTTTCTATTTTGCAGGTGGACTAAACAGATCTGGAAAGATAATTGGCTACAGGGAACGAATATAATGAAACAATTCAAACGACTCGATCAATGGCTTCTAGCGGTATTCGACTCACGAAGGAAACTACCTGATTGAGAGTTCATCGCAGGGGTTCTATGGTAGATGTGGAAGGCTCGAAACTCCTTGATCTTCAGAGCAAAGGCTCCCAACCCGGCGGATATCCTTGATCTCGCACAAACCCAGAATATTGCCTTCAGTAGAGGAGTGAAGAAAAAGCTAGACCAAATTACAAATCAACACTTACCAGAGGACTGGACACCACCGGGAAATCGTGAGTTGAAATTGAATGTAGACGCATCATGGGTACCAGGAGAATTCATTTGTTCTGTTGCCGGAATCGCCAGGGATGAAACGGGGTGTGTTGTCGACGGCTTTGCAGCGGAAGCTAGGGTTTCTTTGTCGGCACACGCAGAAGCAGAAGCCCTTCTACACGGGTTATGTTATCTCACGAACTGGATGCCGACTCACGTGCAAGACGCACGAACTCAAGCCGTTCACTTTATTTGTGAAAGTGACAGTTTAGCGGTGGTGGATTTTGTCATGGGCCGGGCCGAGCCGAGATACCGTGACATTTACAAGACATTATTCAACGTTGCCGACAACAGCTTTCCCTGTGCACAAACGTATCAGTAACCTATTGTCCCCGGGAGGCAAACAAAGCTGCCGATTGGCTGGTACGTACACACCGAGCAAAGAAACTTCCTCTAAATTGGGTGCATATACCCCCTCTATCTCTCTGGGATATTTTAGTTTCAGATTGTAAATCGTCGTTGTCTTCTAAGACTACTTAATCTAATACATATATATTACTTTCGACCAAAAAAAAAAAATTTCTAATTTTCTTTTTTTCCCCTTTTCTTTTCATTTGGCCCATGATTGATGCTTGGCTATAGTCGGCAACCTACCACAAGCAAGGTACCCTAGCCTGTACGATGTGTGACCGGCGAGAGCCATGACGCCCTCACTCGACAAAGGTGTTGTAGCCCTTGCCAAATCTAAAATGGCCAACCCTTGCCCAAGCAAGTCCAACCCTCACTTATGGCCGATCACTAGCCATGATTGAGTACTAGCCACAAGTAAAAGGAAAAGAAAAGGGAAAAAAGTAAAAATTCACAACAAGTTTAAAAAAATACAAACATCATGCATGTTAGTGTCGGTCAGCCACATAGGATAGCCGACTAAACCACAATGTTAGCGATTTTTGGCCAAAAATTGCCAAGAATGGCTATAATAAGAAATTGTAAAAAGGTTTGGAACTTAATTGATAAATTGAAATGTTTAGCACTGAATTAGTGGCTATAAAATATGTTTAAGACTTTTTGGACAATTATTTATGTATAATCCACTTTTGTGTTGATTTGTTGCTCATTTAATTCCATATACCCTAAGGGACACTTTTTGAGAAAATAGAGTCTAAAAGCGGAAGGTTAGCTCCTCGGTCACTTGATACTGAAATTTATAGCAAAGTTCATATGAATTAACTAAATATATATTTCAATTATAAGTTATTGATTCCTTACATCATCAATTGTAATGGTGCGGATATTTATTTCAAAAAACGGTCCTTTTCATCCGTAATAAAAATTAAAAGGAAAAAAATTAAAGCTTCGAAAGGTTTCAATTTTTGGAACTATACATTCATGCCAATCATGCGTTGAAAAGTAGAAACCATAAGATAGCGACACGAGAACTACTTGCATTAAGCCCACTTTGAATTTTGGGCCAGAACCTGTCATCAAAATTAGCACTATTGATGGTCCCAATCTTTCCCTTTTACCATTAAATTTTAAGGTACAATTTTACTTAATTAACTATAAATTGTCATTTTTGGAAAGAGTACTTTTACTTACAGCTTGATTTTTGCTATTACGACAGAAATATCAGATAATTACGACAGAAACATCAGATAAGAGCTTCATAGAAACGCATCGGCCTGCTTGGGAAAATCATAACTTTCACATCCAACGGCATCTTTTCTCTCGGGTCATATTCATTTGATAAAGACAGGCTCTTACTTGAATATTAGATGGCGGAATTGGAGCTGGCAGTTTATTAGGCCCTAAGTTTGATCTCTAAACCAAGAAAAATATATATAGTCTTAGACAATTCTCTGGATTATCATAGGGATATCATGTAAACACACATTTGATTGAACTCGTACGCATTTGCATGTTGATGGAGGGAATTTGGTCAAGAAATTGCATTTTTTCTTTTGAAAATATGAAGATTCGGCTATTTGAAAATTCACTTTATATATATTAAAATGTCCTGCGTCTCTTGCTTTACAAGGTTAAGCTTTTAAATCAAACATCTTAATATGATGTCAGTGCTAGGTTGTGCCCCGATTTGCCTTTCGTGCGCTCCTTTCTCTCTATATCTATCCGCTTAAACTTTTAAGTTGGAAATTTGACCATTTCAAATAAGCTGAAAACTTCAATCGAGCATAATTTTCCAACAAACTTCTCCAAATAAAAAATAAAAAATCACACACACACGTGTATATATATATATATGTATGTATATAAACGTATGTAACTATGTGGATTTATATAAACCTTAAGCAAGCATTATTCTGATATATATTGGAGCATGTAGTGAATATAAAGACAAAAACAAATTTGGAGCCTTTTGTTTTCCCAAGATTTCCACCGGTTCATCACAATTATACATAGGGGTGAGCGTGGTTCCTAGTTCCAAAGTGTTGGAATTCAAGTCGGCGGAAGACAACTTACCTGATTCCGATGCACAAACAGCAAATAGCCCCAGAACGAACGTTGAATTGCCGATGAAACACGAACAACACTTCCTCACGTTAGTCTGGATGCAATCACAAGGAAAACACCCAATTTCCACGGCGTAAATGCCGATTGTTCTTGCAAAACTGAAATTGAAATGCCTTCTTCTTCTATGATGGAAATGGAGAGAAATCTGGTGCGTATGTTTGCCAACCGGTTCAACGGTTGTGTTCGGGAGGCTTTTATACGTCTCCCTTCGTACCCCTCCATTAGTGTCTTTCCATCGTAACGCATCAAGACGAAACAGTGCATTCCAATCGCACCCCATCATGGACGTACCAGCTAAAGTACTACATCTCCCACTCAGACATGATGGGCTTGATAACGCTCTATCAAGAATATAAGGCATTCAACATTCATCAACTTTACAAAACAATTCATACTGGCAAATAAGCCGTGCGACCAGTGAGTACACTTGCACTTGGGAGCTCAAATTATGCACCTGTTAGGGATGACATAATGGCTACAACCATAAAAGAAATAAACAATCAATATATCACAGTGTCCCATACATATTTTGTTACATCAGTCCAAGTATACCTATCCCTTAAAGGCTATATTTGACTATTCTCAAAACACCATGTATTTACAATTACATCCGCAACCACATAGGGCGATATAATTATCGACCAATAAATACATGTGATAGATGTAAAACAACAATAGTCTTCCTTCGCACTCATGTCTCTCTCAATTTCAGAACAACTACTTTCCTAAACATGTCCCATAGGCCATATCTATTCATGATCGCCCGTAATATGCTAAAGTAGCAACATTGATCTTTCACTTCAAGAACATAGTTAGAAGTAACATAGGGCACATAATGAGGTAAATTATAAATTACCTCAAAGGCTCACATGATGAGTAAATAGGGATAATTTTACTTACCTTTTTTTATCGGTCGAACAATGCACATATAGTATGAATTACATGATATAGTGGATTTCTCTTTCTATAAAAGTGTATGTCATTTACTAAATATATCCACTATACGGATCTTAGCTTAAACATAGTCACGTGCCTCTCACGTACTCATGTTTAGACCGAGTGCTATATTAGCTCGCTTTCTATAACGCCCAATTAAGTACTCGTATTTGGCATCTTACAGGCATACATGATTGTGGGACTATCATGTTCGGTCTTGTTATAAACAAATCACATACCTCATATTGACTCAAATCAAGGTGACATATTTAATGTACCAAACTTGCTCTTCAGCATTTATTTGTACATAACGTCTCATCTCAATGTGTTAACTACAGCACTTGAGGCGATTGCTCATGTGAGTGAGCCAATCATTGCTTGCTGACATACCTTTTTTAATAATATATGTGTGTTTGTGCTAGTCTCATAGTGGATTTGTACTTATTGATAAAACATCAAATCACTAATAAACAAACAAGTACAATACATATGTCCACAAATACATAAACCAATGATCCTCTACAATAACATATATCACATTTTACGCAATCCTAGTGACATCCTATGGGTCAAGAATATGTCTCTAGGAATAACCTTCGTAAATGGATCAGCAACCATTCTATTGGTTGAAATGTATTGCAGGATCACTTTTTTCTGCGCTATAATATCTTTGATGAAGTTATTCTTTATGTCAATATGCTTTGTCCTTCCATGATACTTGGGATCTTTCACATAAGCAATGGCTGCTTGACTATCGCAATAAACTGTCACTGGTCTTGGAACTTTAGTGACAATGGCTAAATTTTCCAAGAAACGTTTTAGCCATACTGCTTCTTGCACTACGGCAGAACATGCAATAAATTCTGCCTCCATCGTGGATAAGGCCGTGCATGTCTGTTTCTTGCTATTCCAAGAAATCGCACCTCCATTGAGCAAGAACGCATATCCAGAATTCGATTTACGTTCATTCAGGTCTTTACCCCAATCGGCATCTGAATAACCTAAAAGGCGTAAATCATTCCCTTGGTAACAAAGTCGATAGTCCATGGTGCCCTTCAAGTATCTCAGGATCCTCTTCACTGCTTTCCAGTGTGCTTGACCAGGATTTAATTGATATTGACTCACCAATCCCACGGCATAACATATGTCGGGTCGAGTACACATCATAGCATACATCAAACTTCCGACTGCACTAGAGTAAGGAACAGTTTCCATCACATTGATTTCTTCTGGAGTCTTAGGACACATCTCAGTACTTAGGCCTTCACTTGCATGACAGGGGTATCAATGGGATTACAATGCTGCATATTGAAACGCTCAAGAATCTTCATAATATAAAACTCTTGTGATAAAACAAGGAGTTTCCTTGATCGATCTCTTTCGATCTTAACTCCTAATATATAAGTAGCTTCTCCCATGTCATTCATCTCAAAATTGGAGGACAACCATTCTTTTATGGTGATAACCAAAACCTTGTCATTTTCAGCCAATAGAATATCGTCCACATAAAGTGATAAAATCAAAAAAAAATTATCGGATCACTTGACATATACACAGTGATCTACCTCGATCATCGTGAAACCAAAAGTGGTTATGGCTCGACGAAAATGAAGATACCACTGTCTAGATGATTGCTTAAGGCCATATATTAAGCGATGAAGTTTGCAAACTTTATGCTTTTGACCTTTAGCTATGAAATCTATTGGTTGTTCATATAGATTTCCTCATCTAATTCTCTATTGAGAAATGTCGTCTTTACATCCATTTGATGTAATTCAAGGTCCAAATGTGCAACAATGGCTAGAATAAGGCGTATTGAGGCAAACCTTACAACTGGTGAAAAAGTTTCATCATAGTCTATACCCTCTTGTTGAGTATAACATTTTGCCATAAAGCGAGCCTTATACTTTTCAATAGATCCATCCGCCCTTCGCTTAATCTTAAAGACCCATTTGTTTCCAATGGCCTCACGATTAGGTGGTAGATTAACTAAGTTCTAGACATGGTTTCCCCTCATTGACTCAATCTCATCTTCCAAAGCTTTTCTCCATTCTTCCTTATCAGAGGATGAGAGAGCCCCTTGAACAGTCTTAGGCTCGGCATTGTCCTTTTGAGCAATCATAAATGCTTCCTCTTCAATCTCAAAATGACGACGGGGAATACTTTTACGATTACTTTTATGCAATTGAATTTCTCTTGAATTCAATTCATCAAGCGATGCAATACTCCCACTATGTTTTATGTGTTAAGGTAAATCTTCATTTTCCTCTACAACATCAGTGAGTATGTTATCAGGATTTTCCATCTCATATAATTGGAAGTCCTTATCAATCTCACCTCTACTAAGAAAATCGTTCTCCAAGAACGTGACATCTCATGACTCCATTTCAGTCATACTTCCATCAGCTTGTTCACCTATGAACACGTACCCTTTAGAGTGTTCGGAATATCTTATAAAGATACATTTCTTCTCTCTAGGACCTAATTTGCCATGTTTATGGAAAGAATCATGAACATAAGCTGCACATCCCCACAGACGTCGATTACTCGAGTCTGGTTTCCTACCAGTCCATAATTTATAAGGGGTGGAAGTGACTGATTTTAAGGGCACACGGTTAAGTATATAGGCAGCAGTCAATAACGCATCTCCCTAATAGGAGATAGGTAAATTTGCTTGCGCCATCATAGACATAACCATTTTCAATAGGGTTCTAATCCTTCTCTCAACTACCTCATTTTGTTGTGGAGTACCAGGAATAGTCAATTATCGTACAATTCTCTTTTCATCATAAAGAGCCTTAAATTGCTCCGATAGATACTCACGTCCACAATCGGTTCTCAATGCCTTTATTGTTTTGTTCAACTGATTCTCTATCATCGCTATATATCGTTTGAAGCAGTCTAATGCTTCTGACTTATGGGAGATCATAAAGACATAACCGAAACGTGTGAAGTCATCTATGAAAGTGATGAAATATGAAGCTCCATGCTTTGCCCTCACATTCAAAGGACCACAAATGTTAGAATGTATGAGATGCAATGGAAATTCAGCTCTAGTCCCTTTACCGAATGGTTTTCTAGTTACTTTTCCCGCTAGACAATGTTCACATACGGATAGACTAATATTAGTGAGTAACCCTAAAAGACCTTCTCTAGCTAATCTTTGCATCTTTGCAATCCAATGTGACCTAATCTAGCATGCCAAGTACTTGCATCAATCTCAACGTTATTAAAAGACGCAAGTAAAGAAAAACAACCATCAACATTAACATTGTACTGATCATAGTCAATGTCTAACACCATAAAACCATTCGATACATGACCTGAACCATAATAAACTGTTCCATACAAAATGTCAACACAATCACCATGGAAATTCAATACATAACCTAAGCTAAGAAGAACAACTATAGAGACCAAGTTTCGTCGAATATCTAGAGCATAAAGGATATCATGCAGGAATAGGTTTTGACCACCACGTAAGATTAATTTACATGTGCCGATACCCTTCACTTCAACTCTTGAGTTATTCCCAACATATATCCATCTTCTTTCAGGCGGTATCCGATGATACTCCACAAATGTTTCTCGGTCTCTAGCTACATGGTCTGTTGCTCCTGAGTCTACAGTCCACATTGGATGAGATTCAATAAGCATTACAGTACTAGAAACAAAAGCATTAGTTAAAGTAATGGAGTAATATGATAATTTTTCAGCCAGTGCATTCACGAGCAAAGTGACCCATCTCGCCATAATTGTGGCACTCCATCTTGGCCTTGTCCTTCTTCCCACCACGCTTCTTGCGTCGGAAGGTCTTAGCCCTCTTAGGTGCTTGATCAGTCCTCTTCCCTCTGTTGTTAAATTGAGAATTCCTTTTGCACTTGAAGCTCAAAGCCTTGCATGAACTCGATTCAGCAACATAAGCATGGGTATAGGATCTCGTAGCCTCTAGGCGCTCATCCTCTAATTCTAAGTGACGCGCAATATCATCAAAAGTGACAATATTCTCATTATGCGTCATATTGATCTTGATATGCTCCCAATTGTCAGGAAGAGCCCTTATAACAGCCTGGACTTACTGTTCATCAGTAAGGGAATGACCTACCATCCTCAGCTCACAAATCATGTTTGACATCTCTCAAAGATGCTGCCTCATCGTTACATTTGGGCGCTTTCGGAATGTGTTAAACCTGACGGTGAGTCTCCTCAGCTTAGTAGCAAACGTATCCCCAAACTTATCCTTTAAAGCAACCCACATAGCTTGAGCTTTATCATAACTTTCAAACTTACACATGAGATCATCTTACATACAGCTCAGCAACGTGATGCGAGCAATGCTATTTTTCTTTTTCCAAGCTTGATAAGCTTCTAGATCTCTCCTGTGTTGAGCTGAAGTTCCATGCTCAGGTTCATCCATGATATGGTTGAGGATTTCCAAAACCTCTTGCTCCTCAAGGATGTACTGAACCTTTCGATGCCAAATATCATAATTGTCACTGTTCAACTTCTGACCATTATTGAGGTCAGCCACAATGGTCTTGGATGTCGAAACCATAATCAATTGCTATAACACATTGATATAATAAACGCATAATCAATACTAGCACACTTTATAGAGTAACACACATATTTAATTTGCAGCAAAGACAAACTAAATTAATGATAATTCAACAAAAGACACAAAAGCAAAAGTTCACTATGTTCCCAATCAACTTCTATGTACAATTGTTCTATTATCATTAATTAGTTTAATTTGCACATATCTTAAGTTCTAGGTGAGAACTATTTCAAATTCTACCAACTTACGAACTCCCACTAGGAAAAATAATTACATGATCTTATGTAATTTCTACATTTTTCCTTAACACAAAAACATAGCATGATAATAACCAACGTATAAACAACAATCATGCTTCAACTATAATCAAAATTGTAATTCAACATGTCATGGATTTCCTACCATTGTTCTAACTTTCTAGCAACTAGAAAATTGCCAGTATATTAAAATATATACATCATATCATTGAACCAAGCTCTACACAGCATATATAACATCATTTGCACACAAGCTAGCTACTGTATTTCCTAAATCACAAGAAAATACAAGCTACAAATGAATAAACTATGCATTAAACCCCAAAAAATATCCGTACATAGGGTTTCCTATGCATTTTCATACATTTATAAAATTCAAAAGTATAAAATAATTATACCACTATGTAGAGAACATTCATACGAACCAAACGCCGCTGACCACGCTCACGCATTGCCACGCGCTGCTTGAGTGCGCAGCGCGTGTGGCGCACGCGCCAGCAAGCCAAACGGCTCCTGGCCGGTTCCACTGGTCCGACCGGTCCGACTGTTGACCGGTCAATGGTCGGGTCGGGTCAGGTCAACCGGGTCGGATCTCGAGTCAGGTCGGCTCACGGGTCGGGTCGGGTCGCCGGCTGGTGACCGGCTGGCCAACTGCCGCCGGCACTAACGTCATCGATGATGTCATCCCAGCGGTTACTGACCGTTGGATGACGTCATCGATGACGTCATTCGTGACATCATCCAGCATTGCCTCGCTCCGCGTGACACGCGCGTGACGCACACATGTCGGTTCGCCGACAGGCAGGGTTACTTGGAGCTGAGATAAGAGGCGAGCGAACTACAGGAGTATTCCAACATGAAGCTCGATCGAGTCACGCGCTACCTCGGCGTTCTCGCCGACAATACGCGGAAACTAGGTGAGGCGATGCGGCGTCTGTTGTGCCTCGACGCACGTTTGCTGTCTCATTTCGGTTTTTGACAGGTTCTGTGCTTTGTGTCAGATCAAGTCGCCCTTGAAGGTGAGGCTAGGATAGCACCGCTCGAAGAGGAAGTTGTTCAATGAGTTGTTGACATCCAAAGGTCAGTCTTCGGTTTCTTAATTGAGTTCTCCCACTTTCCACATGAAGCACGTGGAGCGGAAGTACTTGGATACATGAGCCGACAATTCAGAGCTAGGAAATTCTTTTCTACCAACGTCACTGCATAATTGTTTGGTGTTGGAATAAATGTCAATGAAGAACAAAGTGAAATTTAGTGGTGTTTAGTGAGGTTTGGAATCTGTGCTAATCTCCTCTTGTTTTTTAATATTGTGTTGGAGTTGATTGTCCTTGTCAAGATTGTTATTTTAGTTTGCCTTTTGTTCTTCAGTAAGAGAGAATGTTCTTCTGGATTATATATTCTTGTCGGTAAAAGGTGGCCATGCTTCTTTGGCTCATCTTGCGGATCAATGGCTGTTGCAGTCAACCGATGCTCTTAAAAATGCTTTCTCTAAGGATATTTATCAAAAACTGTTGAAAGAAGCTGAACAATTTCTTTGGGCTGGTTTTGACATGGATCCTGTTAGTTCAAAGCCTTTTAGCTACATGAAATTCTTCTCAGATTATATGCGTATGATTCGTCTATGTATGAATGTGTACTTCAATCACATGCAAGTACGTACCATGGCAATGAAGTTAGTCGACGCGCAGAGGTGGGCAGAAGGTGTAAGAAGTTGCCTTGCAGAAATTGAAAATCATTCTTTGGGCTCTACTAATGCTTTGGGGAGGGCAGATTTAGAATATGTCACTGAATTGTTGAGTTTTGATACCATGCTGTGTAACAAGCCTGGACATCTTAAATTGAAGGTTCTGAAGAAGATTGTGAAGTTGTGGCATTTGATATACCTGCACTCTGTCTAGTCGAGTGACTTACAGTAATTTGCTTAAAATCTGTACAGGAGTATGCTGAAGAGGCAAAGAAGTTGGCCGAAGAGATTGAATCTACTCTTCCGTCATCTTCAAAGGTATATAACGTGAATTTATTTGACCTTTTGATTAAGATGAGAGTTAATTTTGTCCACTTCTCTTTGCATAATTTATATTGTCATTATGTATGTACTTTTGTTCCAGTTATTGGAGTTGGAAAACCTTTACGATAGAAGCTGTCGCTTAGGAATCCTTGTCAAAGGAAGTGAGAAACTGGCACAGAAAATTTCTTCGATGGAGGTAATTCTCTATCAGGATTGATTTTGTGGGTCAAGATACATTAAGCCATATCCCTACAGTTACCTAAATTGTCTCTTTTACGTGGTGAGAAAAATGTCATAGGTTTGGTCTCTACTCATCTGGAAGACCTATTTGCTTCTTGTTCTACAGTTTAGTGTTACCCTTGCTGGTTTGTCTAGATTAAAAAGCCATTTCTCTTAATCTAGTTTCTGCATGGTTCTCCGATTAACAACTGTTATTTTGTCCCCTTTTTTCGATCCAAGTGGTTGAAGTTGAATTGGGTTTTGTGAATGTTTGTTACTTGAAGTCGATAAATTGAAGGTTCTTGCTAACACCTAAATCTCTAGTCTCCCATCCTTACATGTTTTATGTGTGCATTGTTTCTGTCGAACTGAGAACATGATATCCATCCTGCAGGAGTTAGTTTCAGAATCCAAGCTACTCAAGGTATCCATGGAAGAAAAAAGAACACTTGAAACAATGTTGGAGAATTGCTTCCGATGGAAGCAGAAAGCTTGCTTCTTGCTGCAAAATGCAGAATGCCTGTATGATTCTAGAATTGTTAATGATGGACTGCGAGATGGTTTAAAATCATTCTATAATTCCTTTGTTCATATTTGAAGCTACAAAAAGAATTCGATAGATGGAACAAAGTCCGAGCAAGGAATTCCTACCGGGACAGTCATCCTCAAAGCCACGTGAAAATATCTCGAATTTCCACCTACCGATCTTGGCCATGACTGTAGATGTGATTCATGCTACTCATGAAGAATGCACAAAGTATGGAATGGACGGATATGTTTCAAAGCCCTTTGAAGCGTAACAACTTTTTAGAGAAGTTTCGCGCTTTTTCCAGTCATCATTGAATCGAAACTTGTAGAGAGGCCACCATAGATGACGGTTGGTAATTAGGCAATCTGAAGTTCGCCAATTGAACTCCAGATCGATGGTTGCTTGGAAATGGTGCAGGAATCTCTTCGACATAGGTGTATATTTGTAGACTCGACCCTCACAATGTGTACATGCATGTAGCTTTAAACATTGTTAGATGATTGTGTGCTCAAATTTGATGGGCACAAATTTGATGTTTGATGGTCGTGTGCTCACTATTATCTTGTTGTACATGGACACAAGGTCATTATGAGTAATGAAGGTGACTCCTCTTAGCAATGATGTTGCACTATCCACTAAGTTCTCTTCCCCCCTCCATGTTCATAGGCCAGAGCTTTGCAAAATCATTAGCCAGCCGTTTTCTCTATTAATGTGGCGTTTTAAAACAAGATGTTTAAACGCAGTTTATTTGTGGCTCATGTATAGAAATGGTCTGTACAATATTTTTTACTTTGGATGCATGTGGATAGGCAATTGTTCCTCTATGATAGGAGGAGCCTGTAATTTGCAGCCAAACTGGCTCTTCACCTACTCTAGCCTTTGTGATTGTTTTTGGTGTGAGGATTGTCCGTTAGGACGAGGTCAAAACCATTATAAATCATATGGAACAAGCTGGGCAGTCTACGGGCGCAAAAGCTCATTTCGAACCGCACAAACCTTTGGCTGAGTCATCCTCCACAACTTCCGTGTTGGATGTAAAAAAAAGGAACTTATTTGATTCGAGAGAATTTAAAAGAGAGAAAGGTCGCTCTCGGAGATGGCCAAGAAATCTTACAAGGTGAACCTTTGTCAAGTTAGCATCAATATCCAAATCCTCACCTTTGAATTCTCTCATTCAAATTGTCAAAACTTCTTCGATAATGGTCCCTAAAGTGACACTCGAACTCAACAACCCATGAACTAAAAAATGGATAATCTCAAATAACCTACGAAAACATCAATATTGTTCTTTAGTGTGCGGTTCATTTGCCCCATAGGCTAGTTTTTGCAAAACCCAGAATATACAATGTTAGGGATCCTCAATACGTTTATAATTTGAATTTAAGAATCCTCAATCAAGCATTTATAATCTCAAGCAAGAATTTGGTCGAAATTTCAGGAAATAGCGGCATGGGAAAATATGCAATAGCAAACCAAATTTAATGATATGCCAACATAAATGTTCACTTTATTCATCCTACAAACAAAATGCACATACATTTACGAACAACTAAAACTCATGAAACAACCCAACCGACATCTTCAGGTTTGCCAAATCTCACAATATGTCAAGTTTTAAAGCTAAAATTACCATAAACAACAACATTATGTGGCCAATGGTCGCCATTATGTATGTAGAAGTATGGGACTTCGTTGTGCACAGGCTCTTTGCAATCCCAAAATCAGTGAGATGCGCCTCAAATTCCTTATCGAGTAGAATGTTTGACGATTTCACGTCCCTATGGATGATATGCGGACTACAATCATGGTGAAGATATGAAAGGCCCTTAGCGGCACCAAGTGCTATCTTGAGACGAGTATCCCAGTCAAGCTTCTTTTTCTTCGCAAGGCCTACAAAAATCATTAATTTGTAAAGATCTTTGCTCGGAAGAATCCTGACATAATTAAAAACTAGGACTAGTTTATTTTAGATGATTTCAATATACGTGAACAGAAGAAAATTTAGCAGGAGTGAAATGAGCACTAATAAAAGCCACTCCAGATTGTCACTCTTTCACGCTCGCTCAATCTAGTTCTCACGTATGATGGGAAAAAGTTTTGACACGCGCATTCACCTAAGAGGCTCTTGAGCAGGACATCCAAGTCATTAACAAGAAACTTCACTCACCATGGAGAGGATCCCAGAGGCTGCCATTTTCCAAAGAAAATATAGTACCATTATAATCTATGCAGCATTGGGGACAACATTGGGACAACAATAAACTTACAAAATAGTCAGGCTAGGGGTGAGAAGATGTTCTAAGTGGCCTGAAACATGCAGAACGTATTCTAATTGATGTTTATTAAAGCTTATGAAGGATGCCAGAATTATCATGAGAGCGGACTTGGAAAAATTACATAGAACAGGAGAATGAAATAGTACCTCCTGGTGGTGACAGCGGAGGCAAGCACTAGGATTGCATGGAATTCCTAATTCTCAAAAGAGTTCTATAGAAACCATCCCCAACCATCTCATTGAAATCTTCAGTGCTTTTGGAGAGTGACTCCTGTTACGGAAAAGTCCATTAGATCCAATGAAGCATTTTGTGGTACTTCATATGTTGATGCACACGAAAGCATAGTAAAAGGATGATTTTCGGAAGTAGTCCTACACGTGCTTTCGCTTATGCTTTTCCTTCATATGCACAGATTAATTTTATACCCCAACAAGTTTTATTTGCAGAAGTCACAAAAGTTATCGAGGAAAGTTGTGTCTCAGCTTCACTCAAGAAGAACCCAACCTTTTTCTAGTACCAAAAAGAAAAACCCGTCATTTTTTTCGAAGGATTCAACAACTTACAGTCGGGGAGGTTCGGGCCGAGTGGACAACGGAAGGCTACCATTTTCCATGTAATCGAGCTTGGAGCCAAGCAGCGGCTTTTGGGTGTCCACGCTCACCGAAGAGGCCAAGGCGGAGATGGTTGGACCCAACCACGACTGGCGGGGTTCTTGGGAGCGAGTGGCTCTTGACGGCAACGGCAGAGGTGGCCAAGCTTGAAGGCGACCAGCTGGATTTTGAGCGTACACGATCGTTGAAGAGGCCGAGGCAGAAATGGTCAAAGCTTGGGACCCAACCACGACCGGCGAGGCTCTTTGGAGCGAGTGGCCCCTGGCAACGACGGCGGAGGCGGCCAAGCTCAGAGGCGACCAGTGGGCGCGTGTTCGCGCTCACCTTAGAGGCCGAGGTGAAGATGGTTAGAGTTTGGGACCTAGCCACGACCGGAAGGGTTCTTCGGAGCAAGTGGCTCCCGACGGCAACAGTAAAGACGGCCAAGCTTGAAGGCGACTGGCAAAGGTGATCGAGATCAGAGGTGACTAGTTGGCTTTTGGTGTACGCGATTGTCGAAGAGGCTGAGGCGAAAACGGTCAAAGCTTGGGATCCAACCACGACTGGCGAGGCTCTTCAGAGTGAGTGTCTCCTGGCGGCGATGGCGGAGGCGGCCGAGTTCGGAGGCAACCGGTGGGCTTTTGGGTGTCCGCGCTTGCCGAAGAGGCCGAGGCGGAGATGGCCAGAGTTCGGGACCCAACCACGATTGGCGGGATTCTTGGGAGCGAGTGGCTCTTGACGGCTACAGTAGAGGCGGCCAAGCTTGGAGGCAACCGGCGAGCGTTTGGTTGAGAGAGATGGCATTGCAGCTTTCCTGGAGAAAAATGCAGACACAAAATTTTTTGAAAGAGAACGGGAGGGGAAGGGATGCACGCTTGCGTGCAAACGGAGAATAGGACGCGGCCATTAATGAAGAGAGCAGGAGAAGGCAAATATTCGGCTAAAAACAAAAGCGGGACCCAGCTCCAGGTGGAGCCATGTGGCGCATCCTTATTGGGAGGGCGCACGGTGACGTGAAGCGCCGGGCGCACCCAATATTTTCCCCCAAAGTTGACAACCCACACTTGATAGAGCAAGAAATACATACAATTCTCAACATATTTTATAATATATTATGAGCTCCTTTTGCTTCTTTGAGGCTTTCTCTAGAATCCTCACGTCTGCCTAATTTTGTGCATTGCATGTGCATGCATTAATAAGGTAGAGACCGTGGACGTGCGAGAACTTCTTCTTTCCTCTGTTTATTTTTACTCTTTTTTTTGCGTGTTCAGACCAACGGAGAGAGACCATCCTTTTGTGAATATTATCGACCGCGAGCCCCTGCTTCTTGTTGTGTTTTGGTACCGATGCAAATATGATTATATGAAATGCAATTTTACTATTTTTTTAGGGATTAAAAATTAATCTCTAATTTTCTATGCAATTAATGATTTGTCACAATTTAGGTGTCAACAGTGAGTTTGATCTATTTGACGCCTCTTCAGGATCTTGTGTTCTTCTCATGTTTTCTAGACCAACGTGTTTTGTCCTTCTTTTGTTGTTGCCGAGGATTATTGAATGTTGGTGTGACAGGCAGTTTGTTCATTTGGTGATTCGTGGGGAGGGTTGAAAGGGGTTTGGTCTGTTTGCGGCTTGGCTATTGAATTGGGGCTTTGGATATCATGATTCGTCCGAATAACTAGAAAAGTAAAATCAATGGTATCTAGAATCGTGTCCTCCACTCTTAAAGCAACGTCCATTGCTCGCGTCAAGAAATTCCGAATGATGGGTTGACACTCATTTCGATGGAAATTCTGAAAGTTCTAGGATTTAGAGCATTCGATTCATGTAATTTTTGTGGGCGGTGGGTGATGAAAAACTAGGGGAGGTGTTGAGATCTGGGATCAGCTAGGTTCTCCTAGTTCTCAACCTAATAGTGAGATCACCACAGGAAAATGGGTTGCAAAGATTATAGTTAACGAATGTTCCCAACATTGTATGATACGATAGAGCTTGTTTCCCTTAGCATATGCCGCTCGCTGTCCATTTGGTTCCTGTCAAAAAAGTAAACTAGAAAAGTCCATTAAAACATTGCTTTTGCTTTTTAGATTAGGTAAAAACAACAACCTTCCAAATTATGATGAATAAATACAAGTACATATCATTACAAATTGGAATTTGACATATCATTCCAAATTGAAATACATGAGTAGTAGTTTGTTTCGCTATTTTATAAATGTTTGATCTTTATTTTGAAATTTCTAACTATATTCTATTATTGTTGTATATGTGTGAAGTTAATGTATCAAGAAACACGTCAATGGAGGTGGAGGGATGTGAGGAGATGACTCTGATCATGGAATCGAAATTGTCTGGCAATGAAAATAAAGAAGAGCCATCCCCCCACCATGAGTGCCACAAGCAAGGTACTTGGTTCTTGTTTTCATCATCGTGATAAGAAATATATATCTGATTGCTCGAATCATTATGCGGGAATCAATGATAAGAATGGAAGAACATATCAAGTGAAGTGTATTTATTGTGAGTCTATACTTAAGTACCGTGTTACTAATGATACTTCTACAATAAGGAAGCACTTAACCACGTGCAAGAAGTTTCCTTGTAATGTAGATAAGAGGTAGAGATTTTTTGCACCACGTAGTGTAGACATGGCCAACAAGGTAGGGAGAGATTTTAGTACTTGTAGCTGTCGCGACCCGATCTTGCTACCCCTCGAATCCCTCACCATCACATGGAGAAAAAAAAGGGGGGAAAGGTCGGGTTTAGGGGTGCTTGATCACGAGACTTCCCTCACAGCTTGCGTTCCAAAAGACGTCTTCACATTGCCTTTCGGATCAAGCCTCTCATGAGTCCCCTCCACAAGATCGTGAGTTCTCCCAAACTCGTACTCTGTGTGACAGCGGAGTGTCTAGATCTGTATCCACATGGGCCACACTTTAGAAGAAGGGATTAGGTGTGGATATTGGATTTAAGGGTAACTTTACCATGGTAACCCTCTCGACAATACGCTTCATTCATAAGGATGACATCACTTCATCCTTTAAGATACTCTCATATTGAGTATGCTAAATTACGGTGATTTTCATCGAAACTTGTACCCTATGCGACGGGTTTATTTATACGGTTTAGTTATTTATGACAACCTAAAAATAAGACGAGAGTCACCACTAGCCTTATTTTGGGGGTAGGTTAGAAAACCCAATTCAGGGTCGGGAGTATTCCCTCAATTCCATCACAACCAAATATCTAGGTTCGGGGACTTGGGCTATGCTAATATCCTATTAGCGCCCTTTCGGTACCTAAACAGTGTGCTGTGCTTTTCCTAACGTGTCCATGTGTTTCTTCTTACATTTTTGGGATCATTAGTGCTAAACTAAGTGATCATATGTGGTTGGTCATTTTCATACTATTCTATTTATAGAAAAACAAGAAAAGAAAGCAATCAATGGAATTGAAATTACGAGACAGTAAGTAAACAATTAAGAAAAGCAGTAAATCTACCATGCAATCCTAGAAAATATAAGAGGGAAACACAATTGAAAAAGATGAGAGGAAGAAGAGAATACCCGCAACTTGTTGTTCTTTATACAATAAATAGAACCCGAGACATATGTCGGGGGAATGAATAATACATTATAATGGTTAAAATAGATATTGACCTCTACCGTCTTCGCACTTTCTCCATCTTCGGTGTCCTAATCTAAACCTAGTCTAAGAAATCTATAATTAGGTGCATACAATGGAAAGAAACACGCATACACATCAAATCAATCATAAATAAGACATCATGTCAAGATCAATCATTTAAAGAAAGTTCAATGTGAAAGTTAAATTTTGGGGCCTCGGGGTCAGCCTTTGTCTTTCATGCAATAGCCCCACTAAAACACTTACCCAATCCATTTTTTATGACTTATAGCAATTGTTGACCAATTGTCTTTCATGCGATGGCCCCACTAAAACACTTACCCCAATAAGACTTATAAGTCTCATAATCAAGCGATTTATGTGATTCTAGGGTTTTCTCTCTATATCATGCATCGACGCTACCATTCATCTAAAAGTCACATGCATTGCAAAAATTTGAATATGCAGCCAGGTCTTTTGAACCTTATTTCTCAACCAATCAAGCAATAAAGTGAACCGTCGGTGGGTCACTTATTACCAAGGGCATGCGTCAATCACAAACACAGGCAATTTTTAATGCATGACAGGATTATATATATGAGGTGTACACGTGATATTTCAAAAATATATTTTGAAATCATTCATGAAAATTTTTTGAGACAAAGTGTTGTCTCAGCTAGGAAAGGCATTCAATTACAAAGGCTAGCTCGGGGCTTGCATAAATACATTCACAAGCATCGCAGACGTTTTGAATACAATTCAAATCATGACATTCTAATGTGAATTGTTGCAGAAAGATCGTTCTACGAAGGCCCGGATGGTGCGAATTGTGAACCTCGACCTCCAATCAAACCTGTGATTAACAACCTCGGTATGAATGTGACCTGTTGACGAACACATGTCAACCAACCAACGTTATAGACGCCACGAGTGAAAGAATTCACTATCTCGCTCGATAAGTCGAATCGACCGCCACAAGAGAATCTTGATAAGGTCAAATCCTCAAAAGAGCAGTAGAAGAGAACCTCTCAATTCTTTTCATTTAAAAATAAAAATATATCTGTCCCCCAAAGAAATTCAGTTAGTCTTATATATAGGCCTTATAGCCACCACACAAACCCTAAAACCAACCCTAGAAATCTAATGCGTCATATTCTGGAATATTCCTAAACAAGAAAATATATTGACCAAATAATTAAATTGCGCCAAGATTTCCAAGATTCTTCAAGATTTGATCCAAAGTCATCTCCACGCTAAAGATCACGAACCATGACGCCAATAGCTTGCTTGAATTGCTTGGCCGGTGCTCGAGTAATCGAACCAGTAGGAATAGACAATGGGTCCCTAGCACCTCCTCCTCGATATGGCTCGATATCCACATTGTATTCACAATGTCAAAATAGTATTTAAAAAAAAATTGAAAATATTTAGGATTAAGGAATATCTAGGCTATGGAACACATTCAATTGCCAAAACTAACCTGGGGCTCGCATAAATGCACTCACAAGCGTTGCGGGTATTTTGAATATGGTCCAAACCATGACTTTTCCTTAAGCTAAATCGAGATTTGGAGAAGAATTTTTTTAGAAATTGTTTTTGAGAAACATCACATGTACCAATGTTTTTCTTTTTGGAAGGATGTAATTTGAAAAGGCCGATTGTTTAACAACAAAGATCAAAGAATTTAGAACGACTTCCATGAAGATGACATGGCCTAATTTCTTGCACAAATTAACCTAAAAGGTATAACTAAACAATCAAAATCATGTTTATATTAGCAAATTTCAGAACAAACATGTAAAGATAGCAAAATTGGGCAATACTTAATAATAATTTGGCAATGAGAAAATTCCCTAACATGCATGACATGATGATGAACAACTTTCATGGAGAAAGTATTTTTAAACATTCTATACATGATTTTACAACACATCAGAAATTTGTCAAAATAACAGGACATTCAGCTAATGTCACGAGGATTTGTCCTGTCAAAACATATCTAAAAATCATCAAATTTACACACAACATAGCCAAGATGATGACAAGCAAGTTTTATTAAAAGGCTGAGTGTAGATTCCAAATAGAAAAAATGCAGAACAAAAATATCAAAGATCTGTCCAAACAAGGGTTATGACAGGGGTTTGAATTTGATCCCTTGTCCAAATTCTGATCTAGTTTTGAAAAAAAATGGAAAAGTGGTCCAAACGATGAGTGATTGGCATGAAATTAGTGGTATTGGAAACTTCTAAGTGTGCCTTACATCTTTCTAGAAGAGCTCGAGTCCAAACTAGGTCAATTTGATATCCTAAGATTGAGATCTCTAAAAGTGTGCACATCAGTATCTAAGAAAACAAAATATAAGCATTCATTAGAAATCCTCAAAATCACTCAGAGAATGCACAAACAACATGAAAAAATCACACGGGACTTAGGATTGGATGCGACGGAAATTTTGGATAGTCATCTAATCCTAAGTCGGCATGCAAAATTTCGTACAATTTAAATGAAATTATAAAATGATTCATGATTCCTAATGGTATGCTTGGGAATTCTAAGTGTGATGAATACTTTTGTAAAACAAATTTAATGTACAAGATGATACTCTAAGGTCATGACTTAAACATGTATACAAACTTTACAACATGCAGTTCAATCGTCAAGAAGGCATGATTGTAAGATTTGATGTCTAGATGACTCAAACAAGCATGGAAAGGTGCACATATGACAAGGTTTCATTTCAGCATTAAGTTTACAGAACAAGCATAATTTCAGTCATCCTCAAGACATGCATAAATCCTACCAAAAATCTCATATACAGAGCATGCGATGATGAATATTTCTCATTAAGAGTTCGAAATTAAGATCATATGAGTTGTGGCAAAAATGGCAAAACCAACAAACTATATGTCCAGCACATGTTATTGTAGTACCTTTTACTTTTATGCATGCAATTGACTCACCTTGCCAATGTAAAAACCTTGCAACGCATGCATCAATTGAATATATGTATCATGTATTTCAACTCTCATGAAGGATTTGAGACCAAATAGGTACATTTATGGACTCAATTTCATCAAAACAAATTTCGGACCAATGTAGGACACATTGTCCTATATTCAGATCTAATCAATTTTGACTTAGCTAAACATATCTATAAATTTTGAAAAAAAAAATATAGGACATGTAGAACACTTATACGAGCAACTTTCATGAAGGAAAGTTGTTCTAGAACTCAACACAAAAATCAGTACAAAAATGGCAAAATCAGAGATCAATACGGAACAGATTGACCTAGGCTTAGATCTGAGTAGATCTGACCTAGTTAAACATATTCAAAAATCATGAAAAAATTACAGAAGATGCATTAGACGATTTAAAAAAAAAAAAAAAAAAACTCATGAAGAAAACTTTTTCTAAAAATGATCACAAAAGTCAGCACAAAAATAACAGAGCCAGAAGGCGGAACATAATCAGAATCGAAAAAGACCTAAATTACTGCAGAATCATTCATCTTTGGAGGTGTTTTTCGAGGGTCAAACGATACTCGATTAGGGTGTGCAACCTACTGTTTCGAAGCTCAGGATGCCTATTATCTAATCTTAACAGGACTCGAGCTGAAAAAAGGTTGTTTTGGACCTCGTTTTGGTCAAAACAGTAACCTAGGTACAGATGTACGAAAATTACAGTTTAGGCTCAAGAACACAATCATTATTCAAATCATTAACAAATCATTACAGCATTCATAATCATTGATTTTAAGTATGTAAAAGTTTCTAATCTTGAATCCTAGCCTTGATCGACTAACTTGATCTTGCTTCATCGGATTTGAGTTTCGAATTGTTACCTTCGTCGTGATTTTCGTCGATTTCTATTGCAATCAATCGGATCAAGCCATCGGATTATGATTAGGACTCCAAAAATACAGATCAGACCACTATGGATTGGATTGGGATCAATCAAACCACTGGCTCACGGGAAAAATAAAGAATCGGTCCAAAATGGACCGGCCTTGACTCACCGACGAAGATTGCGCTGTCGGTGAAGATTTGGCAACCAATCTGGTTACCTCTGACCACAGCAAGGTAAGAAGCCTTTGGAATTGCAAATCACTAGCGGCTTGGACGCTTGAAGGCTCCGACGACCGCTGGTTTGAGCCTAAAGCAAAACCGGTCCAAGAGAAGGACCAAAACTAGAGAGAGAGAGTGATCTATTTTGGGCAGGAGTTTAGAGGGAGAAAAGAGAGAGAGGTTGAGGAGAGAGAGAATTTCCATGGAGGAACATTTCATTTATATACTTCTCACATTAAGCGATTTCAACCGTCGGTTCAATTGGACGGCCGAAATCTCAATCCAACGGTCAAAAATCGATTTCAAAGGCTCCATCATGATCTCGAGGTGTCGGGTAATTGATCTAGTGGGTTTGATTTGCAAAAAAACCAAGCCAAAATGTTGAATTGCGTCAAAATGTCTAATTAGGGGTTAATTTGTAATTTGACGAAATTCAAGGATCATTGTGTAAATTTTGGGAAATTGAAGGTGTAGAAGTGAAATTGGCGTTGAGATGGTTCCAGAATCGGTGGTTGGAGGCCAAGAATCGACCGGCAAGGGCCTAAACCGACCCTTCCCACGGGTGACTGGTCAAACTGGTCAGAACTTTTTGGTTCGATTCGGCCTGATTTTGACTAGTTCTTGACCGGTTTGGTCTGGTTCCAATTACTTTGTTCACTTGGGATCCCCGTGGGTCTAAAATTTATGCAATTTTGCCCCTAAATGACCAAATTAAAAGGGATTTTATCATTTTTAAGAAGAATTTGGCCAATTAAGATACAATTAAGCTAATCAAATCTTATGAACGTGATCTAGGGGTCTTTTATTAACCTATTTGAATGATTATCGTGAAAAATAATGAGTCGAAACCATTGGTGCTTTGAATTGGACCTAGAGGGCTAAAATGGTAAAATTCACAATTCAATGGGCAAAATTGTAAATTAACTAAAATTGAACTCAATTAGTGTCAAAATTGCCCTATCTAATGAGCTACCCATATGTAAGATCACTTATCATATTCACATTGACCTTGAATTGAAGCGCTCGAGCTTATGTCAAAGATGGATCTAAGTCTAATAATATTAAAATTGGAACTAGATTCTTGAAATTAAACCATAGCTATGAATGGGTCAATTCAAATTTTGTCGATTGAAACGTAATTGCTTGATTTTCTAATGCCTAAGAGGATAAAATTCTCTAAATTGATGAGTTTTGGTGTGAATTTCAAAAAATCGATCTCGAATTTGGACTTATCTTAAGAAGATGAGTGAGAAATAATCGTCCGTTCGCAAATTATGAAATATCAATTTTGGTCCCTTAATTAGGGTTCAAGACGGCAATTCGTATTTCGACTCGATAAATCGCGAAATTGAATGCTCAAACAGATTTCACATAGTCTCAAAACAAAATGTAAAAAAAGGAATTACATTTATTTATGACTAGAATAAAAGTAATTTTATTTTTAGTTGATTTATAACCTAAAACTGAAAAATTCAGAAATTAAGGTTCTTAATCAAATTTTGTGAAATTTTTGACACAAAAGTCCAATTGGCATTAAAAAATATGTATTTGTGCATTTTTTTGGGGTCAAAGGTTTGACTAATAGTTGACCATTTAGTTGACTTTTCCTAAAGTGTCGATTTTTGGTCAAATCTTTGAATTTTCAAGAAATTGATTTAAGAAAAGTGAAATCGAATTTTTTTGGTAAAAAGTCAATTTTTTACTCACGGTTGACTCTTGGTCAAAGTGTTAACTAAAAAGTCAACTCGAAAGTCAACCATTTGACTTTTTGGGTTTTTTTTTTAAATGAGCTAGAAATTACTTAAAAATGACAATAAAAAAGAAATAAATGAAAAACGATACTTTTTGGTCGAGAGATGGAGCTTCGTCGCGATCGAAAACCCAAATCTCGATTATTTATCTTTAATTGTTGCATCGACTAAAAATCAATTATCAACAAGAGCGTCTTATCAGGGAGAGGTTGGGAGTTCGAAGCCCCTGTGACGCAAGTTGCAAGGAAGTTGGTGGGCCATTAAGGTGATTGACGTGTGGCGCCGGGGTGGTGCTCTCCCTGCTAGTGACACCTGGGGGCTTACGTGGCGGCTGTCGGCCAAGGCGGTTCCTCCAGTATAAAAAAAAACAAAAAACAAGAGCGTCTTATCAACATGGTCATTTAATCAAGAACGTTGTAAGCAAATGTTTACTCAGTTCATCATAATTGATGAACAACCTTTTTCCTTAGTTGAATATGTTGGATTTTGTGAATTTTATAATGAGTTGCAACTTCTCTTTAAACATTTATCATGTTTTACACTGGAAAAAAAATTACATGAAGCTGTATTTTTGTGAAAGAACTCGTTTGAAAACTAATTTTGGAAAGATTAATTCTAGGATCACACTCACGGCTAATACATGGAGTTCTATTTGAAACCTGAATTATTTGTGTCTCACTGCATATTTTATTGATGAAAATGGGACACTATATAAAATAATCATTAATTTTGTGGTGATACATGGTCATAAGGGTAAGGAGATTGGGAAAATGGTGGACAAATGCATCTAAGAGTAAGGAATAGAAAAAAAAGGTGTCCATAATTTCGCGACCCAATCTCGTCGTCCTTGATCCTGATAGTGCTAGTACGAACACCTAGAGGGGGTAAATAGGTGTAAAAATAAATTTACAAGACTTAGCAACTTAATTCGATTTTAAGGAAAACTGAAGACTTAAGATATAAAAGATTTGCAGTAATATATAAGGCTATGAATTAAATAAAGAGATAAGGGAAAGAGAATTGAAACACGAAATTTATAGTGATTCAACTTAGATCAAGCCTACATCCACTCTCCCGCACTGACAGCCCATCGGCTGGATTTCACTATGAATCAAAAGAGATGTTACTGTCACACGTCCTTGATTCCACAGTGTAGAAACTTTGCTACACTTCCTCAAGGTCTCACAAGTATATAGACACTCTTTTGAATGTAAGTTTGCGCTCAACAAATGAACTAGCAAACAACAATGATCTTCAGACTTTGGAATTCTTCTATCTCGCTCTCACTCAAATAACTAGAGAGTCTTTCTTATATACTCCTCCATGCCTTCATAACCGTTGGCACCTTCCAAATGAGTTCTTCCAATCTACCTGTTGGACAGAATCAATTAGAGAGATCTCGAGTCACTTAAGGAAAATGAAGATAGCCCACCAATTCTACTCGTCCATACAATCAAGATCTAGGTTTCCATAAGTAGAACCTTCCAAGTATACTTTGCCAATCAACGGATCTAAATTACTCGAATCGTTTGTAATACGAATAATAGATCTTAATATGCTATATCTAGCCATGACATAGTATTCAACCAAACAAACCAAATCCTTAAAGAAATACTCACATCTGAATAAGACTTCTTCATCGGTCTAAGAACTGTCAATGAGGGCAGACTTTAAGTCTTGAGTCTAGAGGTCATCAGACTTTAATAGAAGAGTCTGCACGACTTTAGACTAGACTGAAGGAAACGTTTTGTCAACTTCAAAACAAATAAGAAAGATTTCTTCAACAATCTCCACTTTTTTGATGGTGACAAAACTTTCCTGCAGATTTGATTAAGTTTGACCTGCAAGACAATACTCAAGCAAACAAGATATCCTACAAAGGATAAATGAATTAGGATAAAGATAGTATCATATCTGCATCCACAGAAAACAAGTTGGTTATGCAAAAATAGCAAAAATAACTACCTTTACCATAATTAACAATCCTTAAAGTACTGCAAGCATTAAATGATCAAAACATAGTCCAAATCAGCAAACAGTCATAAACAGTCAAACACGGAAATCAAATCTACACCAACTTCTCCCCATTTTTGTCAATAGCAAAAAGGTAGAGAGTAAAAAGAAGTTTTAAATTAAGATGTTTTGGGACGCGAACGAGTTGAAAATCTCCCATTGACTTGACAGTCTCTTCTAGCTTCTTCAAATCCTCCTTCAGTTGGGTGACCTCCTCACCCTTTGCATTTGCTTGCGCTTGAAGACGGAGGACTTGAACTTGATCGTGCAATGAAACTAAAGAGGCTTGATTAGCATTATGCATAGTTTGAAATTCACATCCCAATGCATAAATCTATCCTCTGATCTCCATAAGAACATCAAGCAATCTTTTAAGGTCTGCTGAGTTATCAATTCAAGTGCTTGCTTCCGCATGATCAGATTGTGGAGTCCGAGCAGATAATGGGATATCAGCATTAATATCTAGATTGGGAGATGAAATTGCATGTTCTTCTTCAAGAAATTGAGATGCATATACATCTTTTGAATCGGCAAGAAAACAGCTTATACCATCACTAGCAAATGCAGGAGGAGAAATACCTCTTTTATTAGTGGCTCCCCCTATTTCTGTGCCTTCAGGTGGAGAGAAGTATTTCTCATGCTCTGCCTCTTCTTCTGCTTGAGAATCACCATGACTTTCTCCTTCTGGATGTTCTTCTTCATGCTCTTCCTCTGCATCTCTTTCTTCTCCTCCCTTCCTCATCGCGTCTCTCTCTTCACTCCTCTTCTCTGTTTCCTCTCGATCTTGATTCTCTCTTTTCCTCTGTCTTTGGAATAAGACGCTGTAAGTTCTTTAAGGCTAGAGCAGAAATGGTGACATCTTCTTCATCTTGTAAGATGAGTGCTCTATTCTTCTTAGATGAAGTTCTCATGGGCTCCTTGCCTTTTCTTTTTGCAACCAT
Organism: Eucalyptus polyanthemos subsp. polyanthemos; assembly: GCA_017140185.1. Lineage (NCBI taxonomy): Eukaryota > Viridiplantae > Streptophyta > Magnoliopsida > Myrtales > Myrtaceae > Eucalyptus > Eucalyptus polyanthemos. The sequence continues at coordinate 60,536,035 of CM029459.1, read as the reverse complement.
AGAATCTTGTCAAGTCTTGACAGGGGTCTTTTCCTTAAAACGCTCCAAAGCTTTATTTAGCTCCTTTAGACACGCATCTTCGAAACCATCTTCAGTCCCACCACCATTTGATCATAGGGTCGAATACACAGAATTTTGGGAGGTTGAATATTGAGATGTCTGAATAGCCAAGTAACAAAAGCTGAATAAGGAAGCTGGCCCTTGCCCTTTACCATTGACCTATACATGTGAAACATGATAGTGTGTGGCAGAGAGAACTTGTAGCTAGTGTTGATGGAAGCTTTGCTTCAGAATTGGAGACATCAGTCTTTGATGTGGACTTTGGCCTAAGACAGTTTATCACAATCTTATGGAGCAGGACATTTGAGGTACCCATCCTCAAGTACGAAATCCGTCCTTCAACAATTCTGTCTCGAACAAGCTCCATAGTAGCATGACCAATAGACACACTAATTGATTGGAATTTCCCTCTCTCCACTCCAATCACATTAGCCAGAGTGTCCATATCAACCACATAATCCTGATCTCTAACACTGAAAGAAAATCTATTGACATCCAAAAAGCTTAGATTGGAATAGAAATACGATGTAAGTTCTGCATGGGCTACGGTTGTCTCAAAGCAAAATCTTTCAAGTTGGAGTAAAGAAAATTTTTCTCGTAACTTCACGTTTATAGAATCAAGAAAATCAAAATCCACACTCCTTGGATTCATCACACCTCTCTTCAGCAATTTAGAGTAAACTTGCTGATGCTCTTCAAAACGAAACAGTTCCACCCTTTTTCCTCGAATTCCCGCAGCAACACCCATTCTAGGCTTAAAATAAATGTACATTTTCTTATCGTCATCTTTTCCCTCTGGTTGACTAAATCCCCCAAAATGTGGATCACTAGGGAAGTTCGCAAACGCCCTTTCTGTCGAACCAACAGGGGCAATTCCCAAGCGTTCCATCGTTCTCAAAAAGTAAGACTCATTTCGGTACCATTTTTCTTCCAGAAATTCATCAATAAAGGTCATGGCAGAACCTCCTACCTTCAGGGCAGTATAGAGTTTGAAAGTAAATGCAGGCTTAAGAGTCCTTACAGGTTCTACATCTTCAAGAATTTCTTCCTCCTCTTGATGTTGCTGAGATTCGTGCGATCTAGCCTGAGAAGAATGGCGCGGTTGAGAATGTCGTGGACTCTATTGCTGCCTCGAAGAATCTTCTTCCTTGGTTAGGTCAAAAAGCGTAGGACCCTCACGCATATGCTGTGGTTCCCTGCTTGCAATCCTTGAAAACTTTCTTTGGGAAGACATTGTCACAGTCCTTGAGAGAAATTTTCGAACTTGATTCATGAGAAAAATGAAAACTTTATCGGTTAAACTAGAAAAAGTAAGAAGGTGAAGTTCTATGCTCTAGGGTTTGAGAGTAAAAACGAAACTGTATATAAAGCAATCAAAACGAGGTATCCGAATCGTCATAATAAAAAAAATGCCTTTTCAAAAATGAATAACCGCCTTTTTTAAAAAAAAAAAATGGATAACTATCTTTTCAAAAAATAACTTCCCTTTTGAAAAAGAATAAATGCTACGACTTCAAAAATTATCGAAAGTTAGCATCAATCAAGTAGTGATAAATGAGTAATCATACCTTTTCGAGTTTCAAGTAAAATAAATTACTTTAAACAGGATTAACTTACAATTGAAATTCTTGATCTTCTGAGTCTGAAAAGCTTCAGACTTTTATCTCTTACCCTGAACTTCTTCAGACTTCAAAATATTAAGTCTGGAGTGAATAGACTCAAATAGACTTTTCTTCAGTGGTTTTGTAAATATATCCGCCAACTGATTCTTAGAGTCAATGAACTGGATCATTACTTCTCCATTTTGAACATGATCTCTAATAACATGATGTCGAATCTCTATATGCTTTGCTCTTAAATGAAGAATAGGATCCTTGGTAAGATTAATCGCACTAGTGTTGTCACATTTGATCTCGATGCAAGAGTCTTCGATTCCAAAGTCTCTCAGTTGTTGTTTTATCCATAAGATTTGAGAACAGCAACTTTCAAGAGCTACATATTCTGCTTCTGCTGTTGAAAGAGCTACTGTACTTTGCTTCCTTGAAAACCAAGATACTGTTCTGTTACCAAGCAATTGACAAGTACTAGAAGTACTCTTTCTTTCAACTCTGCATCCTGCTAGATCTACGTCTAAATATCCAAGGAGAGTGAAGTCTCCTTCTTTAGGATACCATAAACCTAACTTTGAAGTTGTTGCAACGTATTTGATTATGCGTTTTGCAGCACTTAGATGAGATTTTTTTGGATCTGATTGAAATCTAGCACAAATGCAAATACTAAACAAAATGTTAGGTCTAGAAGCTGTAAGATAAAGAAGTGAACCGATAATACTTCTGTAAATTTTCTGGTCAACTTTCTTTCCTCCTTCATCTTTATCTAGCTTTGAAGAACTAGACATTGGTAATTTGCTTTACTTGAAGTCTGAGAAAGAAAGATAATTCACCCATCATGCTCATCTCAAATTCATCCTGCATAGACTTAGAGAATTTCTTGCATAGATTTTCATTTGAAGATCCAAATATTATGTCATCAACATAAATTTGAACAAGTAAAAATTTTTTACCTTCCCATTTGATAAACAAGGTAGTATCCACTTTACCTTTGGTAAAGCCATTTTGAATTAAAAACATACTTAACCTGTCATACCAAACTCGAGGTGCTTGCTTCAAGTCATATAAAACCTTTTTCATTTTGAATACAGAGTCTGGTTTTCTTGGGTCTTCAAATTTGGGAGGTTTTTCCACATAGACTTCCTCTTGGATAAATCCATTTAGGAATGCACTTTTGACGTCCATTTGGAATAACTTGAAATTCTTAAAGTAAGAAAAGCAAGTAATAATCTAATTGCTTCTAACCTTGCTACTGGTGCGTAAGTCTCATCATAATCTATCCCTTCTTCTTGTGTATATCGCTTGGCCACGAGTCTTGCTTTGTTCCTTACAACTTTTCATTTTTTGTCTATCTTATACCTGAAAACCCATTTAGCTCCAATAATAGATTTTCCTTTTGGTTTAGGAGTTAATTCCCAAACATCGTTAACACTGAACTGCCTGAGCTATTCTTGCATAGCTTTAATTCAGCTTTCATTAGTTAAAGCTTCTTCTATGCTTTTTGGTTTTATTTCAGAAATAAGAGCCACAGCACTAGACTCTTCATGCCTTTTGGATCTTGTACGAATTCATTCATCAATGTTACCAATGATGAGTTCTTTGGGATGACTAGACTTGTGCTTCCAGTTGCTGGTTGGTCTGACAGATTGTTGAACTTCTTCTGCAGTTGATTCTTCAATATTCGTTTGTTGTTGTCCTTCTATAGTCTAAGCTGCTTTTGGGGAAGTAGACTTTGTAGAGTCTGGAGCAGATTCAAATTTTTCAAGTCGAGTTTGGATTGATTGATTTTGCATAGAGTCTTGAAATTTGACATTCATCGATTCTTCCACAGACTGAGTCTTCTTGTTGTATACTCTGTATGCTTTGTTAGAAGTTGAATATCCAAGGAAGATTCCTTTGTCTGATTTTTCTTCAAGCTCACCAATTCGATCATTTGCATTTTCCAAGATAAAACATTTGCAACAAAATACATGAAAATAAGAGACAATTGGCTTCTTTCCTTTGAACAATTCATAAGGAGTTTTCTCAAGAATAGGCCTTAAGAAAAATCTGTTAATAATATAACATGCTGTAGAAACTGCTTCAGCCCAAAAACGAGAAGAAATATTGCTTTCAATTAAAAGAGTTCTAACCATTTCTTGCAAGGATCTATTTTTCCTTTCCACAATTCCATTTTGTTCGGGAGTGTATGGAGAGGAGAACATATGCTAAAAACCAGATTCATCACAAAAATTAGCAAATTTTTGGTTTTCAAACTCACTTCCATGGTCCGTTTGTATGCTTGAAATAACAATCCCTTTTTCATTCTACACTTTCTTGGCAAACTTAGTGAAATAAGAGAAGGGTTCAGACTTACTTGACAAAAAGTAGACCCAAGTAAGTCGTGAATAATCATCCATTATTACTAGGCAATATCTCTTCCCACCAATACTTTGAGTTCTTGTTGGTCCAAATAGATCCATATGCAAGAGCTGCAGTACACGATTAGTGGAAACTTGATTTATTGGTTTAAAAGAATTTCTAACCCGTTTTCGCAATACACATCGCGTGCATAAGTTAGATTTTTGATACTTTAGGTTGGGTAGTCCACGAATAAGCTTCTTTGATGAGATCTTGGCAATTTGCTTCATATTGATATGGCCAAACTTTCAATGCCAGAGATTTGCTTCATATTGTATTGAAATTAGACATTGAAATCTTTCTAGATTGATGTCCAAAGGATAGATATTCCCATGTCTTCGCCTAGTAAAGGATTGTGAAAGATCTTTACTAGTGCCTGAACATATTCCTTCTTGAAAATTGATCTTAAATCCAGTGTCGCACAATTGGCTGATGTTGAGCAAGTTGTAGTTAAGTCCTTTCACTAAGGAGACGTTGTTGATTATGAGACTTCCAATTTTTATAGTTCCACATCCAACAATTCTTCCCTTACTGTTTCCACCAAATGAGACTTTTCCACTTGTTACTTGTTTTAATTTGATAAAACAATTTGAATCTCCAGTCATATGTCTTGAACATCCACTATCCAAATACCATTTGACCTTTTTCTTGATAGTGACCTGCAATTAAAAGGAAGACTCAAGCTTTCTTTGGTACCCACACTTTCTTGGGTCCAATAGAGTTAGTACAATATACCGTCTTTACCCAATCCTTCTTAATAGGCTTCCAAACCATAGGACATTCTTTCTCAAAGTGTTCTGAGCTATTACACTTAGAACATCTAAGAGCACTTATGCCAATAGGTATTACAAAGACTTTTTGAAAATGATTTTTGTAAAAGGCTTTTGTAGGTCTTTGTTTGATTCTTTTCTTTACTTTTGGAAAATCAATTAAAGGAATGGTTTCAATGGTCATTCCCAATCCTGATTTGTTAAAATAAGGTTTTTGTACTGAAAGAATCTTTTCCAATTTCTCAGATCCCATAGAAAACCTTTTTGAAATGCTGGAAATATCATTTTTCAAGATTGTGTTTTCTTTTTAAAGAGAATATGCATTTTCTTTTAGAGTAATGAAACTTTTATTTAGATTTTCAAACTTTTCTTTCCATAAAGTTTCTTGTTGCTTCAGTGTAATATTTTCCCTTTTCAATTCGGAAATCGTCTTAAGAGAGACTTTGAGACTAAGACACAGTTCATCAATGTACTTTGAGACTTTAATAGGAATTTTTGAATTACTTACCTCGACTTCACTATCTGAATCTGAGTCTGTATCGATTTATGAATCTGAGTCTAATTCTGATTTTGCCATTAAACAAATATTGGTATAATCATCAACACTCTCTTTGCATTCAGTATCACTCCAAGTTTCTGCTTTGAGTGCCTTTCTATATTTCTCAACTTTTCCTTTCTTTTTCTTTAACAAGGGACAGTTGGGTCTGATGTGTCCCTTTTTCTTACATTCAAAACAAATCACATCTTTATTGGATTCATCATCCTCAACTGATTTGTTTTGAAATCTTTGAGAACTTTGTTTCTTCCAATTAAATCTTATTCCTTTTTTTTTTTCCAGTTTTCTGAACTTTCTTATCATGAGAGTGATTTCTTCATTGTTTATGTCGTCTTCAGAGTCTGTAACATCATAATCTTCATTAGATTTTAAAACAATAGACTTTTTACCTTTGGGCTATTCTTTTTCATTGATTTGCTCCACTTCATAAGACTGAAGTGTTCCAACCAATTCGTCAACAGAAAGTGGCATGATCCTTTGTGTTTCCCTTATAGAGGTTTTTATGTGATTCCACTCTTTGGAATGTCCACACAGCAATTTGTTAACCTTCATGGGTCCTGAGATTGGTTGACCCTGATACTCAAGACCATTTGCGATCTCTGTAAAACGACTAAACATGTCAGTAATGGATTCTCCTAGCTTCATCTTGAAAACTTCATATTGACCGAGTAGAATATTGATTCTGGTTTCTTTTACTCGATCTATTCCTTCATAGGTAATGTGCGGTCTATCCCATACTTCTTTAGCTGTTTCACAAGAAGATATTATATTATATTCAGTACGAGATAATGCACAATATAAGGAGTAAATAGCTTTTGCATCAACAGCTTGTCTCTTGGTTATCTCTTCTTGAGTCATATCGCTAGTCTCTGCAACTTCTTTCCCTCTTTCTGAGATTGTAACTTTAGGAATGATTCCTTTGTCTACCACATCCCATTCGAGAGGATCTTTTGATCTTAAGAATGCTTTCATCTTGTTTTTCCATATGTTGTAATCCTTTCCATCGAAATAAGGCGGTCTTGTGTTGCTTTGATCTTCAACCAACCCTAGAGCCACACATATTAGCTATGGATCTTTAACTCTGAAGTAAAAACACTTCAAATAAATGAGTACACAAGCTCTGATACCAATTGATAGTGCTAGTACAAACATCTAGAGGGGGTGAATAGGTGTAAAAACAAAATTTACAAGACTTAGCAACTTAATTCGATTTTAAGGAAAACCGAAGGCTTAAGATATATAAGATTTACTGTAATATATAAGGCTATGAATTAAATAAAGAGATAAGGGAAAGAGAATTGAAACACAAAGTTTATAGTAGTTTGGCTTAGATCAAGCCTACGTCCACTCTCCCGCACTGACAGCCCACCGGCTGGATTTCACTATGAATCAAAAGAGATGTTATAGTCACACGTCCTTGATTCCACAGTATAGAGACTTTGCTACACTTCCTCAAGGTCTCACAAGTATATAGACACTCTTTTGAATGTAAGTTTACGCTCAACAAATGAACTAGTAAACAATAAGGATCTTCAGATTTTGGAATTCTTCATCTCACACTCACTCGAATAACTAGAGAGTCTTTCTTATAGACTCCTCCATGCCTTCATAACCATTGGCACCTTCCAAAGGAGTTCTTCTAATCTACCCGTTGGACAGAATCAATTAGAGAGATCTTGAGTCACTTAAGGAAAATAAAGATAACCCACCAATCTTGTTCGCCCATACAATCAGGATCTAGGTTTCCATAAGTAGAACCTTCCAAGTATACTTTGCCAATCAACGGATCTAAATTACTCGAATCGCTTGTAATATGAATAATAGATCTTAATATGCTATCTCCAGCCGTGAGATAATCTTCAACCAAACGAACCAAATCCTTAAAGAAATATTCGCATTTGTATAAGACTTCTTCGTCGATCCAAGAACTGTTAATGAGGACAGACTTTTAGTCTTGAGTCTGGAGGTCATCAGACTTTAATAGAAGAGTCTGCATGACTTCAAACTAGATTGAAGGAAACGTTTTGTCAACTTTAAAACAAATAAGAAAGATTTCTTCAACAGATCCCTCATCATCACAAGGAGATAAATAGGGGAAATGTTGAGTTTAAGGATACTTGATCAAGAGAGTTCCCTCATGGCTCGCGTTCCAAAAGACGTCATAATCTCGCCTTTTGGATCAAGCCTCTTGTGAGTTCCCTCCATGAGATCGCGAGCTCTCCCAAGCTCGTATCCCGCGTGACAGCAGAGTGTGCAATCCATACCCACATAAGCAACACACCTTAGAAGAACGGGTCGGGTGTGGATATCGGATTTAAGGGTACCTTTACCATGGTAGCCCTCTCGATAGTAAACCTCGCCCATGTCAAACCTGAATTTTCGACCCATTATGATAAAACGAAATTGGCTTTCTGTCGTCGCGCCTATGGTCTTTCTTCTCTGAGCTGATTGCTCACGAGTTAACCAATCTATTGGGTGAAGTTGTTAAGGGATATCCGCGGTAAAATCTCTAAAAGCTACCCGGTAGGTCGGATTGGACTAAAATCGCGTTCGGTCGATTCTAACCACGGAATTGAATTTGGTTTTTGGAATCGAACATTCGAGCGTATCACGATTCATTTATAGGACCTCATCTCATCTTTCAAGAAAATTCCATCGAGCCGGGAATTTTGCAGAAAAATCGGTTTTCGGACAAATCGGAAAATAAAGGTGAAATTCAGATGGGGGGTTGAATAAGTATTTTTGCTGGCCAAAATAGATCTAATTAGGGAAATTATATTCAAGAAGGTAATTGGGGAACATAGAGGATAAAGCATGAAGACTTTGGGGCTTTGGAATAATGAAATTGATATTTTATCTTGACTTCTTGCCCCCTCTCCCTCTCTCTCTATCCTCTCCATCTCTTCATGCGTGAACTCCCTTTCTCCTTCAGCCGATCCTCCCTTTTTCTTTCTCCTTCCCATTTTCTTTCCCCCACGTCTTCTTTCTTCCACCTGGGTTTGCGTCCATTTTCATTTTGTTGCTACCCACTACCCCAATTCCACCACAGCACCACCGAAGCACCCCACCACTCACATGCCAACAACCACTGACATCTCATGCCTTCGTCCCTCACACCACCCAATAATGTGGCACCCCTCAACGGCCCCCGATCCGATTAGGGTCACCACAGTTCGCTTACCTTTCACTTTCCTTATTAACATATCACTCTAATACCATTTCAATTGCAGCGGGTCCATACAACCTGGGGGTTTACATCTTTTACATCAGTCCCTTGTGCAATTTAAATACAGAAGCACATCCAACAACTCCCTTTCCTATGTTCAGAAAACGATGCACACCTACTAAACATCTTATATAAGTTAAAGCCGAACACGTTTATTTACATAAAGCAGATGGACATCTTTAGTCAGTACATCGAAATGCCAATGTTTCTATACTTGGCTATACTTCAAAAGATGACCGACATCTTCTCCAACAGTTGAATACTTAAAGTCCATCGATTAGTGTCGGCGTCCAAAAGTTCCCTCCTTTGCTATCCTTCTCCTCGCGGTCATATCCAACCGCTCAAACCATCTACTAATCTGAAATGTTGGTCCCCAAAAGGGGTGAGTACAACCACTCAGCAGGTAAAGGAATCCAATAACAACTCAATGCATCATGCAAATCATACATGCATTGCAGGCGTTACTTACCTTGAAATCATGCGCATACTATCATGCATCATCATATCATAATGTAATCATCATCATGGCATCATTATATCATACATGACATCATCATCATGACATCATCACATCACACATGTCATCATCATCATGGCATCATTATATCATACATGTCATCATCATCATGACATCATCACATTACACATGTCATCATGCCATATCATATCTCATCATCATTATCATAATCATACATATCATCATGCATGTCATGCCATGGGTGATCATCATTATTTCACATCACATATCATCATCATCATCATCATCATCATCATGATGCATATCATCATGCATGTCATGCCATGGGTGATCATCATTATTTCACATCACATATCATCATCATCACCATCATCATTATGCATATCATCATGCATATCATGCCATGGTTTAATTTCCACTTTTAGCTTTCAATTTGATCACCACATCACCCATTCCTCAAATCATCAATTTCATCATCCCCTCGGGCAAAGACCTCCGAGGCTTCCGGCATTCAACCTCCCAGGCCACCGGGCATCCGGCCCTCCACATTCCGGGCATCTCGCATCCCAATTGGCATCACGAGGCATTCCCTTCGGGCAGAAACCTCCGACAGGGCTTCCGGCATTTACACTCCCTAGCCGGGCATCCCGCACCCCAATCCTGGCATCGCGAGGCATTCCCTTCGGGCAGAAACCTCCGATAGGTCTTTAAGAATTATGTACCGACATACCACCAGGCCTCCCCTGGAATTATGTACCGTATACCACCGGGCATCCCGACACTCCCGGGGTCATCCGGCAATGCATCTCTATACATTCCGGGCATCATCATCCACCACAACCACCTTCTCATTTACCATTAATCATGTTTTCCAATTTCAGTCTTAATTTAGCATGGCATATGACGTGACATCAAACAAGTCATACTTGGCATGAAATTCACACATGCATCCCAATTCAATGTCATACATATACCAAGACTTTATCACACATGCATCTCGATTCAATGTCATACATATACCAAGACTTTATCACACATGCAACATAAATTAATTAAATGGAATCTATGGCCAAAATACTCTATTTTATTTATTGATTTATCGATTTATTGATTGATTGATTGATTGATTGATTGATTGATTTATTATTATTATTATTATTATTATTATTATTATTATTATTATTATTATTATTATCTATAAATTCCCAAGATTATAAAAATTCAAGAAATCATTAAACAAACCAATAGGATGATAATTACATGCAAAATTCATGGCCAAATTGAATTTTACACAATCTCACAATTTTCACAAAACATCCTATATTTCTCGGATGAAACCAGAATGCACGGTTTCTGAATAAATTTAATTAAAATATCCATACGGCCTCCAAAAATTACGAAATTTTACTGAGTTATATCCAAGACATTTTCGTACAACTTTCATGAAGAACTCCAAGCCCGATTCGTTTTAGATTATTTTACACAGTCTCATGAAGCTTCTGGATCCATTACCGCATCGTCCAGTGTACACATCTCCGAAATATTGAGATTTCACCTACCTATTCTCTTTCTTTTTCTCTGAAATTTAGATATGTTATATATAAAGATATCCTTTACAAGTTTCATGAAGAGATCTGGGTCAAATAACCAGAATATAGTCATCATTTAGGTCCTTGAAGTCTCGGGTGTCTCGGAATACATCACCAGAATCATCGTCTCCAAGATCTAGTCGATTTACTAGGCTATACTTGTTCGTTTCACTTCAAATTTGAGTATGTTGTAGTTTAAGATATCCCCTATAACTTTTATGAAGAAATCGAAGTGAGATTCTCATCACAAACCAACATGCAATCACGAATCCAGCAAGAGGTTAGTAAAAACTCTCCAGATCTGAGGTCTCCGTAGGATGAGACTTTAGCCCCACAAATCTCCATCATTTTCCATGAAATTTTAGTATGTCGTAGTACAAGATGTTAGCTACAACTCTCGTGAAGAAATCGAAGCCAAAATCGGACTCCAAATACACATGCAAGCTCAAACAATTTTCTGACTCACTCGGTCCGAACACGAACAGCCATACCATTCAACATACATCATCCATGCTTCGGTTTTTCTCACTTAAACACTCAAAGATTCAACATGCAAACAACATACAAACATGCAAGAGAAGCTAGAGGACTCCCACTTGCCTCTAGACCACACGAACAGCAGCACACCGGCGACGGACGAACGGCATGCGGGCAGCAACGGGCGAGCTCCTCCTCCTCGGCCTCCCTCTCTCTCGCATTTCACTCTCTCTCGGCAACTCTCTCCCTCTCTCTCACTCTCTCAAAACCAGCCACTCTCTCTCTCTCTCTTTCTTTTTGGTGGCTTATATATTGCATGCCTTCTTCTCTTGCATGGGGGACACTTGTCCCTAAGAAGGAGACAAGTGTCTCCTTTGCCGAATACACTTGGAGGCCATGCGTCGGCAGCCCAATGGGCTTCATGGGCCGGGCCTCTTGGCCCACTTTAGGCCCATCTCACTTGGGCCCTAGGTCCAAACTCAGATGGCCCAAGTTTCTTTTATTTTATTTTTATAATATATCTTAATTATCATTTAAATAAATATCTAATTGCATAAATAATAAGGCCATTAGACCTATAGTCACAAATCCATAAATTCCAATTTATGATGCACATGGCCAATGATAGAATTTTCTTTCCTATCACATAATTATCCCTTAAAAGCTTGGCCATATATCTTATTGCAAATTATTGATTAAATGGCCATAAAATAACTTGATGGTACTTCCATCACCTACTCATAGACTTTAGTGTAACTAGAGATCATTATGAATTTTGGGATGCCACAAATAGTCCCACCCTAACAATTCCTCACTGCTTAGCCATCTCACGTCCAAAACAGCAACACCGATCCACTGCTTACCCACCCTCACACTGGCCACCAAACAGCCTCCATCTTCCCGCCATCGTCCAACAGCCCCACTAGCTCCGGCAACTTCTCCACCACAGCTAAGTCGCGCCACAGCCAGCCTGTGTCTAGCCCGACTAGTAGCAAACAGAACCTAAGCCAGCAGCAACCGTGAAGCTTGCAGGTTGTTTTTCAGTCTCATCCGGGCCTCTTTTGGAGTCGCCGTAGGCTCGGGTCTTCACCACTTTCACGTTGCCGTCGCCGTGGACTCATCGGACCGCTAAACCAGTGAGTTTACTCTCTAAACTTTGCTTGGGAGGTTAATTATGCTTAATGGTTGACTAGATTAGCTTAAGTATGGATTAATGATAATCTAGAATGGTTAGAATAGCCTTAGAATGGATTAATGTTAATCTAATTAGTGAGATTAGCACATTTGAAGATGGATTAGTCCAAATTAGTGGACTTTCTGCATTTCGGATCTCTGGAATATCACCGTTTGCCATTTTTGTGGACCGAAATGTGTTCCGAATTTGAAATCGATTCCTTCTTAAGAAATGTTTTAGACATCTTGAGCTATAATATAAATTTTTCTCAAGATTTTTAGCGATTTAAATGAAGGAGATAACAGCTCCGTCATTTGCAAATAGAATCTTAGACTGTGCTGGAATTTGTGACCTTTTGGGATTCTAGGAATTTTTCTCAACTCTTAAGTTTCGAATTTCAAAATGGTTTCTTCATAAAAAGTTTTTGCCACGTCTTCTAGTTTAGCATACTCAAATTTCAAATCAAACGGACATCTTTTGGACCTTGAACCAAACTGATTTCGAAAGACAGGCTTTTTGTAAAACGGACACAGTTTTTGTATTGGATTGAACGATTTACTGGGCTGAATCTAGAAGGATCTAGGTTAAGGTGTCTTCATGAAAAATGTTACCGTTCCAGGTATGTGTCGGGTAAAACTGCCTGTGCGGATAGTAATAATTAATTGGAACGCATGTTGATTGAATTGATGAACCGATATCTGTTGGTAATTCTTGCTTTGATGTGTGTCGGTAGTTCTTGCTTGTGTGAGCAGTGATTGATTTGTAATTCTTGCTTGCGCTAGCAGTCATTGATTTGTAGTTCTTGCTCATGTGAGCAATGATTGATTTGTAGTTCTTGCTCATATGAGCAGTGATTGATTTAGATATTCTAATTGATGTATGGAATTGCTATATGCATATGGTTGTGATATGTACTGTGCTGATCTGTAGGGAGTATTTGAGACAAGGTAAGTCTCCGTGGTTGTATGATTGTGTAGTTAAGATGCTCTAGGCATATTACCCTCCTAATCGGGGTTTAGAGCGTGAACTCGCTGATATTTATATCTCACCCCATCATGGGCTTCATTTTTCAGGACCGTAGGGTGGAAGATTTGGAGCCGAGCTGAGGTGATTTGAAGTGTAGGTCAGAGAGACTAGTTTCTTTTGAGAGTTGATCTTTTGAAGTCTTGTGATGGTAGACTTTTGTACTTGACTCAACTAGTCTATAACAACATGTTTTGTTTTTGAATTTGTTGTCCTGCTTTTCTATTCCGAGATGGTTACTATCAGGGGATTATTTTATTCGCTTCCGCATGTGCAATAAAATGAAAGGGTCGACGGCTCGTCTTGGGAAGTCACAAAATTTTATCAACCACTGAGGGATGGGCACGCACTCGAGGATTGGGGCGTAACAGCCCATAAGGATGTCATCACTTCATCATTTGGAGTACTATCATATCGAGTATGTTAAATCATAGTGAGTTTCATCGAAACTCGTGCCCCGCGTGACGAGTTTATTTATACGGTCTAGTTGTTTATGATAATTTAGAAAAAAGATGAGAGTCACCATTAGCCTCATTTTGGGGCTCGGCTAGAAAACCTAATTGAGGGTCGGGAGTGTTCCCCCGATTCTTACACAACCAAATATCTAGGTTTGGGGACTTGGGTTATGCTAATATTTCTATTATTGCCCTTTTGCATCCTTTCCGTTCCTAAACAATATGTTGTGTTTTCCTAACATGTCCATGTGTTTCTTTTTACATTTTTGGGATCATTAGTCTTAAACTAAGCGATCATGCGTGGTTGGTCATTTTCATTCTATTTTATTTAGAAAAAAATAAGAAAAGAAAGTGATCAATGGAATTGATATTACGAGACAGTAAATAAACAATCAAGGAAAGTAGTAAATTTACCATGCAATCCTAGAAAATATAAAAGAGAAATACAATTGAAAACGATTAGAGAAAGAGAGAAAACCCGCAACTCGTCGGGCTTTATACAACAAATGGAACCCGAGACATATGTCGAGGAAATTAATAGTACATGATAATGGTCGGAATGGACATCAACCTCCACCGTCTTCGCGCTGTCTCCATCTTCAGGGTCCTAATCTAAACATAATCTAAGAAACTTTTAACTAGGTGTATACAATGAAAAGAAATAAGATACACATCAAAACAAACAAAAACAATATGTCATGTCAAGATCAATCATTTAGAGGTAGCGCAATACCAAAGTCAAATTTTGGGGTGTGGGGGTCAGCCTTTGTCTTTCATGCAAGGGTCCCACTAAGACACCTACCAAATCCATTTTTTGTGATTTATAGCAATTGTTGACCAATTGTATTCTCGCATGGCCAATAATGCTTATAAGTCTCATAATCAAGCAATCTATGTGATCCCAGGGTTTTCCCTTGATATCTTGCATCGACCCTACCATTCATCTAAAAGTCACATCGATTGCAAAAATTTAAATATGCATGTAGGTCTTTTGAACCTTGTTTCTCAACTATTCAAGCAAGAAAGTGAACCGTCGGCAGGTCACTTATTACCAAGGGCATACGTCAATCACAAACATAGGCAATTTCTAGTGCATGACGGGATTATATATATGACGGGTACATGTAATATTTCAAAAGCATATTTCGAAATTATTCATGAAAAGTTTTGAGACAAAGTGATGTCTCGGCTATGAAAGGCATTCAATTGCCAAAGCTAGCTCGAGGCTCGTATAAATACACTCACAAGCATTGCAGGCATTTTAAATACAATTCAAACCATGACTTTCACGAGCAGCTCAGCCATGCCACAGCCAGGCCTTGTTCATTCCGACCAGCAGCAAAAAGAATCAAAGCCAGTAGCAACCGTGAAGCTTGTAGGTTGTTTTTTAGTCTCATCCGGGCCTCCTTTGGAGTCGCTGTAGGCTCTGGTCTTCACGGCTTTCGCGTTGCCGTCACTGTGGACTCACGGGACCGCTAAACTGGTGAGTTTACTCTCTAAACCTTGCTTAGGAGGTTAATTATGTTTAAAGGTTTATTAGATTAGTTTAAATATGGATTAGTGATAATCTAGAATGGTTATATTAGCCTTAAATTGGATTAGTGTTAATCTAATCAATGAGATTAGCACCTTTGAAGATGGATTAGTCTAAATCAGTGGACTTTCTACAATTCGGATCTCTAGACCCTTGCCATTTGCCTTTTTTGTGGACCGAAATATGTTACGAATTTGAGGTCAATTCTTTCTTTAGAAATGTTTTAGACATCTTCAGCTATAACATATATTTTTATCAATATTCTTAGGGATTTAAAAGAATGAGATATCAGCTCCGTCATATGCAAACAAAATCTCAGACTGTGCTGGAATTTGTGACCTTTTGAGATCTAGGGGTTTATATCAACTCTTAGGGTTCGAATTTCAAAATATTTTCTGCACAAAAGTTGTTTTTCACATCTTTTAGTTTAACATACTCAAATTTTATATCAAAAGGACATGTTTTGGACTTTGAATCAAACTGATTTCGGAAGACAGACTTTCTGGAAAATGGACACGGTTTTTGTACTGAATTGAACGATTTGATAGGCCGAATATAGAAGAATTTGGGTTAAGGTATCTTCATGAAAAAAATTTCTTTATGTGTCTTTTAGAATATATTAAAATTTTGGAATTTTCCAAACTCGTTTGATTAGGTTTCTTGATTTAAACTTGGAGGTGCATGAGTGGGCCTACTCTGTTGATTAGGGCCGGTTATGATTTTGTGATGGTTCTTGATGCTTCGCTTACTAGAAATTGCACATTTGGTGATGTGGTTGCTCTGTATTATGCGTGATGAGGTGCAAGTGGTTATGCCATGGTTGTGGTGTTGTTGGTGCAATGCTTGCTGGTTTGTGCATAATTGCTGATATATGGTTGGTTTGTGACATGTCTAGAGCTTATGCTTGATGATCGTGTGAAGGTTAAAAGAACCCATCCCCGGTGTGTGTCGATGGACGTAACCTATCCTCGATGTGTGTCAATGGATACAGGACCAGCGTGTGTCGGGTAAAACTGCCTGTGCAGGTAGTAATAATTAATTGGAACGCATGTTGATTGAATTAATGAACCGATGTGTGTCGGGTAAAACTGCCTGTGCAGGTAGTAATAATTAATTGGAACGCATGTTGATTGAATTAATGAACCGATGTGTGTCGGTAATTCTTGCTTCGATGTTTGTTGGTAGTTCTTGCTTGTGTGAGTAGTGATTAATTTATAATTTTTGCTTGTGTGAGTAGTGATTGATTTGTAGTTCTTGCTCATATGAGCAGTGATTGATTTAGATATTCTAATTGATGTATGGAATTGCTATATGCATATGGTTGTGATATGAACTGTGCTAACTTACAGGGAGGATCTGAGATAAGGTAAGTCTCTATGGTTGTATGATTGTGTGGTTAAGACGCCCTAGGTGTATTACTGTCCTAATTGGGGTTTAGAGCGTGAACTCGTTGAGATTTATATCTCACCCCGTCGTGGGCTTCATTTTTCAGGACCGTAGGGTGAAAGATCTGGAGCTGAGCTGAGGTGATCTGAAGTGTAGGTCAAATAGACCGATTTCTTTTGAGAGATGATCTTTTGAAGTCTTATAATGGTAGACTTTTGTACTTGACTCAGCTAGTCTATAACACCATGTTTTGTTTTTGAATTTGTTGTTCTGCTTTTTTATCTTGAGATGATTACTGTGAGGGGATTATTTTATTTACTTCTGCATGTGCAATAAAATGAAAGGTTCAGTGACTCGTCCTAGGAAGTTGCAAAATTTTATCAACCACTAAGGGATGGGCATGCGCTCAAGGATCAGGGTGTGACATCCTCGTTTAAGTGGTATCAGAGCGGTTTACTGATTGGAGTGATAAGGTGTGATGGTCTATGGGATAGTTAGTAGGAAATGCCTTTATTATATGCTGATGCATGTGAGTAATAGCTGTTTAGTAGTTTGTTTGTGAGATTACTCAGTTTCTGATTCTGTATGGAATTGGAAAGCAGGTTTCCTTAAGGAACTTGCAAGATGAGTGATCAGGAGCATAGCACTCCTAGTAAGAGGACTGTCAAACCTGTAACTCGAGATAGAAAGCCGACGAGGGTCGGTACCCGAGGAAGCCACGATAGAGTGCCAGCTCAAGCTAGTGTCAGTGGCATAGCACCACCTCCCGTTGGTGCTGGGGTAGCAACTCCTGGTGATCCGGGAACTATTGGGATAACACAGGCACTGGATGCGATGAGAGACATGATGGGACAATAGGCCTAGAATCAAGCTGTTGCCTTTACTGTCGCCATTGAAGCCGTCGCTACTGCTACTGCTAATGTTGTTGTTGTTACTGCAGTCACTGCTGCACTTGTCACCACACTTGTCGAAGTTTCAGCTAGGAACATAGTGGTGGATAGGGAGAGACCGATCCACAAGTTGGTGGAAAATTTCCTAAAGCTGAACCCGCCGAGGTTCATGGGTACCGGAGATCCAGAGACCGCATCTTTTTGGATTCAAGATCTAGACAAAGCTTTTGCACTTTTGAGGTGCAATGAGGAGGAGAAAGTTGTCCTGGCAGTATATCAACTGTAGGGTAACACAAATACCTGGTGGAGAGCCATAAGAGATACAGTATTTCTAGGAGGAGTAGTCTTGCTATGGTACACGTTCCTTAGAGCCTTCATTGACAAATACTTTTTGGGAAGTGCCCGAGAACAGAAAATGGAAGAATTTTAGTGTCTCCACCAAGGGACGATGTCTGCTGACCAGTACAAGGTCAAGTTTGCGAAGCTCTCTCAGTATGCTTTGAGGTTGATCAAGGATCTTGAGGATAAAGCTCGAAGGGTTAGGGATGGGCTTTGGCTAGAGCTGAATCAATCGCTGGTGCCGTTTGATCTAAAGGACTATCGTGAGGTGTACAGTCGAGCCCAGCTGTTAGAAAGAAGTCTAAACGAGCAAGCTGTCGTATCTGGGTTGCGGTTTGGATCTAACAAAGATGTGAATAGGTTTGGGAAGAGACCTATGTATGGAGGAATGTATCCTATTCGGCTTAACATGAAGGGTGGGATCAAAAATTCAGCGCCAAGACAGAATAGTGTGTGTCATTTCTACGGAAAATGACACGGATCGGCCCCATGCCATTTTGAGATGGGTACATGTTATGAATGTGGCCAGTAGGGTCACGTAACTAAGAATTGTCCCCGAAGGAATCATGAGTGGTACGCTAAGTTTAGCAAGTGCGAGTTTTGGTTGACTCGTGTTGCTTTCCTAGGTAACGTGATTTTAGGCGAAGAAATCTCCATGGACCCAACCAAGACAGAAGTAGTAATCAGCTAGCCAAGACTGACTACCGTGTCAGAGATCAGAAGTTTTCTTGGGATCGGCAGGGTACTATAGAAGGTTCATGGAAGGGTTTTCAGCATTAGCTTCGCCGTTGACTTGACTATTGAAGAAGGAAGAGAAATTCGTGTGGACAGACAAGTGCGAGTGTAGTTTCCAAGAGCTTAAGCAGAAGCTGACTACAGCACTTGTGCCGACCATTCCATCTAATCATGGAGGATACGAGATCTATAGTGATACGTCATTTAGAGGACTGGGTTGCGCGTTGATGCAACATGGTAGAGTTGTTGCATATGTGTCCCATCAGTTGAGACCTCATGAGTTGAACTACCCGACACATGACTCAGAACTCGCATCAATTATTTTTGCTTTGAAGATTGGAAGACATTGTCTATGTGGGCAAAAGATTTTAGATCTTCACATACCATCAAAGTCTTAAGTACTTATTCTCTAAGAAAGAGTTGAATATGAGACAGCGTCGCTGGATGGAACTCCTGAAGGACTATGATTCTGATATTCTATATCACCTTGGATAGGCTAACAGGGTCGCAAATGTACTGAGTTGGAAGTCTTCAATTGCACATATGATGGTCAAAGAATGGATTTTACTCGAGAGTGCTCAAGATTAAGTTTTCAAGTTTGAGGTAGGCCACTTTTCAAATCTTATGGTCATCCTCAGAATTGAGCCAGAAGTGCAAATCAGAATCAAGACGCTTCAGCCGACAGATCCAGAGATTCAGAAGATCCTGCAAGAGGATACCGATAAGAGAAAGACCGACTTTCAGATTTCTGACGAAGGAACACCAAGGTTCTGAGGATGATTGTGTGTACTTGACGATGAAAAGCTTAAAGAAGAGATCTTATTAGAAGCTTATCGTAGCAATTACAGCATTCATCCTAGCAGTATGAAGATGTATAAGAATTTGTGTCAACACTATTAATGGACCGGTATGAAGGCAGACATCGCCAGGCATGTCGCCAAGTGTCTGACATGTTAGCAAGTGAAGGCACAGCATTGTAAGCCGGGAGGACTTTTGCAACCTCTCGAGATTCCCTAGTGGAAATGAGAACACATCACAATAAATTTTGTGACGAGCTTATTGAGGAGTCAGAGAGGTAATGATTCCATTTGGGTAGTGGTCAACAGACTGATAAAGTCGGCTCACTTCATCACAATATGAAAGGATCTTGATTTGGATAGGCATGCAAAATTGTACGTGCTTCAAATCGTTTGCCTCATGGAGTGCCAGTAATGATCACATCGGATAGAGACCCGAGGTTCACAACTACCATCAGAGTATTCAAATGACACCGTTTGAAGCGTTGTATTGCAGAGTGTGTAGAACGTTAGTTTGTTGAGATGAAGTTAGAGAATGAAAGATCATAGGCCCAGAGTTAGTCTAGTAGTCAGTTGATGCAGTTGCAATCATCAGAGACAGATTAAAGACCGCTCGGAACCGCTAGAAAAGTTACGCTGATAAGCATTGAAGGTCATTAAAATTCCAAGTTGGTGAGCATGCCTTTCTGAAGGTATCACCAATGAGGGGTACTTCGCGCTTTGGCAAGAAATGAAAAGCTGAGTCTGAGGTACATAGGTCCCTTTGAGATTCTTGAAAGAATTGGGATCCTAATGTATTGTCTGGCATTGCCGCCGAGGATTGGTGCAAGTGCATGACATCTTTTACGTGTTGGAGTTGAAGACGTATGAGCCTGACCCGACCCATGTGTTAAATCTTGAAGAATTAGATGTGGACGATAGAATGTCATACGTGGAAAGCCCGGTTTAGATTGTGGATCACAAGGAGCAGATTTTGCGCACCAAGACGACCTCTTTGGTCAAAGTGGTCTGGCAACACCACAGGACAGAATGAGACATGGGAAAGTGAACACTTGATGAGACAACAATATTCCACCATTTTAAAGAAGAATTGTAATGGTTTAAATTTCTAGAAAGAAATTTTTATAAGAAGGAAAAAGTTGTGACATTTTGAATTTTCGACCCGTTTCGATAAAACGAAATGGGCATTTTGTCAGCACGCCTATGGTCCTTTTTGTTTAAGCCGATCACTCATGAGTTAACCAATTTATTGGGTGAAGCCGTTAAAGGATATCTGTGGTAAAATCCCTAAAAGCTACTCGGTAGGTAGGATTGGACTAAAATCGCGTTCAATCGATTCTAACCATGAAATTGAATTCGGTTTTAGGAATCGAACGTTCGAGCATGTCACAATTCATTTATAGGACCTCGTCTTATCTTTTGGGAAAATTCTGTCGAGCCGAGAATTTTGCGAAAAATCCAATTTTCCGACATATCAGAAAATAAAGGTGAAATTCGGATGGGGGGTTGAATGAGTATTTTTGCTGGCCAAAATGGATCTAATTAGGGAAATTATATTCAAGAAAGTAATTGGGGAACATAGAGGATAAAGCATGAAGACTTTGGGGCTTTGCAATGATGAAATTGATACTTTATCTTGACTTCTTGCCCCCTCTCCCTCTCTCTCTATCCTCTCCATCTCTTCATGCGTGAACTCCCTTTCTCCTTCAACCGATCCTCCATTTTTCTTACTCCTTCCCATTTTCTTTCCCCCACGTCTTCTTTCTTCCACCTGGGTCTGCGTCCATTTTCATTTCCGTTGCTGCCCACTACCCCAATTCCACCATAGCACCACCGAAGCACCCCACCACTCACATGCCAACAGCCACCGGTATCTCATTTTTGTTACTCTCTAAATGTTGCTTAGGAGGTTAATTATGCTTAAGGGTTGATTAGATTAGTTTAAGTATAGATTAGTGATAATCTAGAATGGTTAGATTAGCCTTAGAATGGATTAGTGTTAATCTAATTAGTGAGATTAGCACATTTGAAGATGGATTAGTCCAAATTAGTGGACTTTCTGCAATTCGAATCTCTGGAATATCGCCATTTGTCATTTTTTTGGACCGAAATGTGTTGCGATTTTGAGATCAATTCCTTCTTAAGAAATTTTTTAGACATCTTTAGCTATAATATAAATTTTTCTTAAGATTTTTAAGGATTTAAAGGAAGGAGATATCAGCTCCGTCATTTGCAAATAGAATCTCAAACTGTGCTGAAATTTGTGACGTTTTGGGATTCTAGGGATTTTTATTAACTCTTAAGGTTCGCATTTCAAAATGGTTTCTTCACAAAAAAATTTTGTCACAACTTCTAGTTTAGCATACTAAAATTTCAGATTAAACAGACATTTTTTGGATCTCGAACCAAACTGATTTCGGAAGATAGACTTTCTGGAAAATGGACACAGTTTTTGTAATGGATTAAACAATTTACTGGGCCGAATCTAGAAGGATATGGGTTAAGCTGT
Source organism: Eucalyptus polyanthemos subsp. polyanthemos (assembly GCA_017140185.1). Taxonomy (NCBI): domain Eukaryota; kingdom Viridiplantae; phylum Streptophyta; class Magnoliopsida; order Myrtales; family Myrtaceae; genus Eucalyptus; species Eucalyptus polyanthemos. Next base: position 60,514,027 of record CM029459.1, on the reverse strand, counting down.
CTTCATGAAAAATGTTACCATCCCCTGTGTGTGTCGGTGGACGTCACCTATCCCCAGTGTGTGTCCGGTAAAACTGCTTGTGCGGGTAGTAATAATTAATTGAAACGCATGTTGATTGAATTGATGAACCGATGTGTGTCGGTAATTCTTGCTTTGATGTGTGTCAGTAGTTCTTGCTTATGTGAGCAATGATTGACTTGTAATTCTTGCTTGTGCTAACAGTGATTGATTTGTAGTTCTTGCTCATGTGAGCAGTGATTGATTTAGATATTCTGATTGATGTATGGAATTGCTATATACATGTGGTTGTGATATGAACTATACTGACCTATAGGAAGTATTTGAGACAAGGTAAGCCTCTATGGTCGTATGATTGTGTGGTTAAGACAATCTAGGTGTATTACCCTCCTAATTGGGGTTTAGAGTGTAAACTCACTGATATTTATATCCCACCCCGTCGTGGGCTTCATTTTTCAGGACCGTAGAGTGGAAGATCTGGAGCCGAGTTGAGGTGATCTGAAGTGTAGGTCAGATAGATCCGTTTCTTTTGAGAGTTGATCTTTTGAAGTCTTGTGATGGTAGACTTTTGTACTTGACTTAGCTGGTCTATAACAACATGTTTTGTTTTTGAATCTGTTCTCCTGCTTTTCTATTCCGAGATGGTTACTGTCAGGGGATTATTTTATTCGCTCCTGCATGTGCAATAAAATGAAAGGGTCGGCGACTCGTCCTGGGAAGTCGCAAAATTTTATCGACCACTGAGGGATGGGCGTGCGCTCGAGGATCGGGGCGTAACAGCCCATAAGGATGGCATCACTTCATCATTTGGAGTACTATCATATCGAGTATGCTAAATCATGGTGAGTTTCGTCGAAACTCGTACCCCACGCGACGAGTTTATTTATACGGTCTAGTTGTTTATAACAATTTAAAAATAAGACTAGAGTCGCCATTAACCTCATTTTGGGGGTCGGCTAGAAAACCTAATCGAGGGTCGGGAGTGTTCCCTCGATTCCTACGCAATCAAATATCTAGGTTTGGAGACTTGGGTTATGCTAATATTTCTATTAGCGCCCTTTAGCATCCTTTCGGTACCTAAATAGTATGTTGTGTTTTCCTAACATGTCCATGTGTTTCTTTTTACATTTTCGGGGTCATTAGTCTTAAACTAAGCGATCATGCATGGTTGGTCATTTTTATTCTATTTTATTTTAAAAAAATAAGAAAAGAAAGTGATCAATGGAATTGAAATTATGAGACAGTAAATAAACAATCAAGGAAAGCGGTAAATTTACCATGCAATCCTAGAAAATATAAAAGAGAAACACAATTGAAAAAGATTAGAAAAAGAGAAAAAACCTGCAACTAGTTGGGCTTTATACAACAAATGGAACCCGAGACATATGTCGGGGAAATATATAGTACATGATAATGGTCGGAATGGACATTAACCTCCACTGTCTTCACGCTTACTCCATCTTCGGGGTCCTAATCTAAACATAATCTAAGAAACTTATAACTTGGTGTATACAATGAAAAGAAATATCATACACATCAAAACAAACAAAAACAATATATCATGTCAAGATCAATCATTTAGAGGAAGTGCAATACCAAAGTCAAATTTTGGGGTATGGGGGTCAGCCTTTGTTTTTCATGCAAGGGTCCCACTAAGACACCTACGAAATCCATTTTTTGTGATTTATAGCAATTGTTCACCAATTGTGTTCTCGCGTGGCCAATAACGCTTATAAGTCTCATAATCAAGTGACCTATGTGATCCTAGGGTTTTCCCTCGATATCATGCATCGACCCCACCATTCATCTAAAAGTCACATGCATTGTAAAAATTTAAATATGCATGTAGGTCTTTTGAACCTTGTTTCTTAACCAATCAAGCAAGAGAGTGAACCATCGGCGGGTCACTTATTACCAAGGGCATACGCCAATCACAAACACAGGCAATTTCTAGTACATTATGGGATTATATGTATGAGGGGTACATGTTATATCTCAAAAACATATTTCAAAATCATTCATGAAAAGTTTTGAGACAAAGTGATGTCTCGGCTATGAAAGGCATTCAATTGCCAAGGCTAGCCTGAGGCTCGCATAAATACCCTCACAAGTATTGCAGGCATTTTAAATACAATTCAAACCGTGACTTTGGATTAAGAAATATTTAGGATTAAGAAATATTTAAAAAAATTGAAAATATTTAGGATTAAGAAATATTTAAGTTATGGAACACATTCAATTGCCAAGGCTAGGTTGGGGCTCACATAAATGCGCTCACAAGCGTCGCATGCATTTTGAATATGGTCCAAACAACGATTTTTTCTTAAGCCAAATCGAGTTTTGGAGAAAAACTTTTTCCAAAATTGTTTTTGAGAAACATCACATGTATCAAAGTATTTTTTGAAAGATGCAATTTGAAAAGGCCGATTGCTTAACAATAAAAATCAAAGTATTTAGAACAACTTCCTTAAAGATGGGATGTCCTAATTTCATGCACAAACTAACCTAAGAAGGTATAACTAAATAATCACAATCATATTTATATCAGGAAATTTCATAACAAACGTGTAAGGATAGCAAAATCAGGCGATACCTAATGATAATTTGGCAACGACAAAATTCTCTAACATGCATGACATGATGATGAATAATTTTCGTGAAAATTTTTTCTTAAACAATCTATACACGATTTTACAAAAAAAGAAAAAGAAAAAGCAAACCACATAAGATATTTGTCAAAACAACAGGACATTTAACTAATGTAATGAGGATTTGTCCTATCAAAACATGCCTAAAAATCATCAAATTTACACACAACATAGCCAACATGATGACAAGAAAGTTTCATTAGGTCATGACTTTCCTATTTTGGTTGTGTCAGTTGAAGGAGACGGTGTAAGAGACCAAGTTCAGATTCCAAATAGAAAAAATGAAACAAAAATATCAAAGGTCTGTCCAAATAGGGGTTAGAACAATGGTTTGAAAATGGAAAATAGTCCAAATGATGAGCGATTGGCATGAATTTAGCAGCATTAGAAACTTCTAAGTGTGCCTTACATCTTCCTAGAAGAGCTCGGGTCCAAACTAGGTCAATTTGGTATCTTAAGATCGAGATCTCTAAAAGTGTGCGCATCGGTAATTAAGAAAACAGAATATAAGCATTCATTAGAAAACCTCAAAATCACTCAAAGAATGCACAAATGACATGAAGAAATCACACTAGACTTAGGATTGGATGCGACGGAAAGTTTGGATAGTCATCTAATCCTAATTCGGCATGCAAAATGTCATACAATTTAAATGACACTATGAGATGATTCATGATTCCTAATGGTATGCTTGAGAATCCTAAGCGTGATAAACACTTTTTCCGAGACAAATTTAATGTGCAAGATGAAACTCAAATGACATGACCTAAACATATATGCAAACCTTGCAATTTGTGGTTCAATCATCAAGAAGGCATGATCGTAAAATTTGATTCCTAGATGTCTCAAACAAGCATGGAAATGTGCACATATGACAATGTTTCATTTTAGTATTAAGTTTATAGAATAAGCATGATTTCAGCCATCCTCAAGACATACATAAATCCTACCAAAAATCTTATATACAGCGCATGTGATGATGAAGATTTCTCGTTAAGAGTTCAAAACTCAATAAGGATCATATGAGTTATGGCAAAAATGACAAAACAGACAAACTACATGTCTAGAACATGTTGCTGCAGTACCTTTTACTTTAATGCATGCGATTGACTCACTTTGCCAATGTAAAAACCTTGGAAAGCATGCATCAATTGAACTATTTCAATTCTCACGAAGAATTTGAGACCAAATAGGTGCATTTATGGACTCAATTTCATCAAAACAAATTTCGGACCAATGCAAGACAGACTGACCTATATTCAGATCTAAGCAATTTTGACCTAGCTAAACATGTTTAAAAATTTTGAACAAAGTAAATGAAATACACAACACTTATACGAGCAACTTTCATGAAAAAAAGTTGTTCTAGAACTCAATAAAAAAAAATCTGCACAAAAATGGAAAGTCAGAGATCAATACAGAACCGATTGACCTAGGTTTGGATTTGAGTAGATCTGACCTAGTTCAACACATCCAAAAATTATGAAAAAAATTAAAAAAAAAAGATGCATGAGATGATTTGGAACAAAACTCATGAAGACAATTTTATCAAAAAATGATTACAAAAGTCGGCACAAAAATAACAAAGCCAGAAGGCGGAACAGAATTAGAAATGAAAAAAAAAAAAAAACCCAAACTACTGCAGAATCCTTAATCTTCAGACTTGTTTTTCGAGGCTCAAATGATGCTCGATTGGGGCCTGTGACCTACCGTTTTGAAGCTCGGGATGTCTATTATCTAATCCTAAAAGGACTCGTGTTGAAATAAACTCATCTATGGCATCAATCAAGCCAAAACAAAAAGTCACTCATCCGAACTCGAAAATCACAGAATCTTAGCATCCAACTACAATCAATTCCAGATCATACAAGCATCGATTTTAATTAGATTTTCAATGCATCCTGGCCTCGAACCTTTGTTGTCGACCATGAGTCACAACACGAGAAGCTCTCGCCTCATCGGACGCTATTAAAAGGAGTTTTATCGCTCTTACCTTGACTCATAATGAACCGACGAAGAACATGCCTTTGGAGATGTCTTCATTCAGCGACAATGAATTTGTTAATCGAAAAAACTCATTGAAATTAGTGGAGGATCTGAAAATAATAACACTCCTTAACCAAAGCAGAAAAGAGTAAATCAAACACTTAGCTTCAATGCTTCAATCTCATTTCTGAAACTTCTGGAAAATGAAGAACTTTAGCCTTCAATTCTGCACTGGTTATAATCAAGGTCCAATCCGAGATGAAGCCATCACAATAGCATACGATCACTTCAGTCCTGCTGCTATGATCTCAGAAATGGTTTTGAGAAATGAAACTCATGATCCACGAGCTCCTTGAATGAACGCCTCAGCAGCCGATTTGAAGATCATATATGCCTCTTTAAAGTCGCAATGTAGATGCGTTTTCTTCAACAAAAATCAATAAAAGTGACTCAACAAAAGTTGCTGAAGTAAGGATCTAACTACAACAAATATCAAAGTAGAGCTTGAGCAAACTTAGCTTTAATTTTGCTTCTGCGATCCTCTTGAAATCGAGACAAAACTAGCGATCTTCAAGCTTTTGATGACTAAACAGCAAGAGGAAAATCCCTTCATCTTCATATGAGCTATGTGCATTGAACTTCATGAGAGAGGCTCCATAATCAATGAGATTTAGGGAGAGAATTAGTGGAGTTCCTCCACTTTGCAAGACCTCATCCCCTTGAAGAACAACAAACTAGATGTGAGAGGATGAGTGGAGGCTTTGGGGCTCCTTCTTGCAGGTGAGAACACGGGCGAAGAATTGTTTCGTTCCTTTCTTGCTTGATTGAATTCGGGAAAAAATGGAGAGAGAGATGTAGAGAGAGAATTTAAGTCCAAAAAACTAGATCTGGAAAAATGGCCCACCCTCAATTTTGGAGGGAAAGTTAGGGTGCGTTTGGTAACGTTTCTGTTTAAAAATTGTTTCTGGGAACAGAAATAGAAAAAAGTGTTTCTGTTCCAGGGAACAATTTTTGAACAAAAAAATGCGTTTGGTAAATCTGTTTCAGAAATATAAAAAGAATAGAAACACGTTTGGTAAATTTGTATAATTTTTTATGTCTTTTAATTTTTTAATATTTTTCTATTTTCTTTCTTTTTTTCTTATTTATTTTTCCTTTTTTTCTTTAGCCGGTCGTCGGCCTCGGCCATGGCCGGCGACCGGCCGACAAGGGCCGGCGGCCTCGCCTAGCCACGGCGAGGCTCGCCGGCCCCCGGCAAGGCCGAGCCTGGCCGTGGGTGGGCGAGGCTCGGCCTCGCCTTGGCTGGGTGAGCTCGAGCTCGCCCAGATTCGGCAAGGCCGAGCTCGCCCAGCGGCCGGTGAGGCTCGGCCTCGCCGGGCCATCGCCAGGTGACGCCGACCTGGCGGTGGCTGGGCGAGGCCGAGCCTCGTCGGCCGCTGGGCGAGCTCGGCCTCGCCGGATCTGGGTGAGATCGAGCTCGCCCGACCTCACGCCTAGCTGGGCGAGCTCGAGCTCGCCCAGATCCGGCGAGGCCGAGCCTCGCCCAGCCATGGCCAGGCTTGGCCTCGCCAGGGGCCGGAGAGCCTTGCCGTGGCTGGGCGAGGCCGCCGGCCCTCGTCGGCCGGTCACCGACGGTCGTCGGCCATGGCCAAGGCCGGCGACCGGCCAAAGAAAAAAGAAAGAAAAAAGAAGAAGAAAATAAAAAAATAAAAAAGAGATGTGTTTCTAGATTTTGTTCTAGAAACAAGAAACAACTTTTTTTTGTTTCTTGTTTTTGTTTCTTTTTTGTTCCTGGGAACAAAAGAACAAAAAAGGAACAGAAACGCACGCAAACGCGTTTCTGCTCCTTTTTTGTTCCCAGGAACAAAAAAATAGAAACTTTTGTTCCTGGGAACAGAAACATGGTGCAAACAAACGCACCCTTAGTTATATAGTTTAGGGCAAGATCAAATCTTAGTCCTTTGATTAATCCAAGGGCTAGGGTTGGATCTCCCTAGCTAATTGATTTGTTAAATTTGTTGAGAGTACCGTAATTGAGCATATGTCTTTTTCAATGGCCATGATACATTCTTAACAAATGGATGATGATCAATCGTGTACTAATTGGGTTTTTTTTTTTTTTTTCGTGATTTTCATAACATGGGGAGTCGATTTGCGAATTTCGTAAAATCCGTAACAAAATTGGAATTTTGAAAATAAAGGGCGTGGATGCATTGGCCATGAAAGTGGGCTAGCAGATGGTGGTTTTTGGCTAAAATATGGCCGGAAAAATTCACCAGTCAACACCGGTCAAATCTGGTCAACGCCGGTCAACGATGGTCAACGCCAGGTTGACCGGGTTGACGTTTTGTCCGAATTTTGTTCTATTTTTTTTTTCTGGTTTTGCCCGATTTAAATGAAATCAAATAATTCTATATGAATCGATTCAAATGAGATGCAATTGGGCTATCTCAAGTAGACTAATTGTGCACAAAATGTTCAAATTAATTGAATTCCTATTGAAGCGAGGCCACAAGCTAGACTCACATCTTCAATTGAACCTCAATTGGCCAAATTGAAGCTCAATTACTTCAATTGCGCTCTAGTCTAAAATGGGCCAAGTCGAATTACATAAATTGAAGCACCATAGCTAGGCTTTCTAATCTTTGAACACGCCAAATCGACCAAATTAGAATGCATCTAGCAAATCTCCCAAAATTACCCCAAATTTGGACTCTCATCTCAGAAAAATGAGTGAAATACAAATGTCCATTTGCAAGTTATGAATGATCAATTTTGGTACTCTAATTATGGCTCAAATGACAATTCGTATTTTGACTCAATAAATCACGAAATTAAATGCTCAAGCAAATTTCCGATAGTCTCTAAACCAAATATCAAAGAATGAACTACACCTAATTATGAAAGTAATTCGACTTGACCCATTTTAGACTATAATAAAAGTAATTTTATTTTTTGTCGATTTTGAACCTAAAACTGAAAAATTTTAGAAATCAAAGTTCTTAATCGAACTTTGTGAAATTTTTGACACAAAAATCAAATTGGCATTAAAAGAAACGTATTTGTGCGTTTTTTATCTTATTTTATTTTTGGGTCAAAGATTTGACCAAAAGTCAAAAATTTAGTTGACTTTTCCTAAAAGATCGATTTTTTGATCAAATTTTTGAATATTCAAGAAATTGATTTGACAAAAGTGAAATTAAAGCTAAATGAAATTTTTTTTGGGTAAAAAGTCAACTTTTTGACTTGGGGTTGACTTTTGATCAAAGGATTAACCAAAAAATCAACTCGAAAGTCAACCGTTTGACTTTTCAGGTTTTTCTTTTTTTAAAAGAAATAAGTTAGAGATTGCTTAAAAACGACAATGCAAAAGAAAGAAATTAAAAAAACACTTTTTGGTTGAGAGATAGGGCTCCGTCGTGGTTATAAACCCAAATCTCGATCTTTTATCTTTCAATAATACGTTGACTAAAAATCAGGTGTCAACACATAATTACTGTGGATAATGCTAGTTCGAATGATATTGCAATTGGCTACTTGAGGGAAAAACTTTCAAGAGAAAAGTTGTTGATATTATATGGTAGTTTATTGCATATGAGGTGCATGACTCATATATTAAATTTAATTGTGAAAGATGACTTGACTACGGTGCATAACTCTATTGTACGTATCTAAAATGTGGTTAGGTATGTGAGGAGTTTTCACAAGAGAGCCAAAGTATTTCAATCTTGTATTGAGAGTGAACGGATCACTTACAAGGATTCGGTTATTCTTGATGTTGCCACTAGATGAAACTCCACTTGTCTCATGTTAGACACAGCCATAATATTCAGAAAAGTTTTTGAAAGAATGGAAGAAGATGATATATCTTTTGCAAGTAAGCTTAACCATGAAATTCCTAAAGATGATGATTGGGAAAATGTTATTTTTCTTTCGAAATTTCTAAAAGTATTCTATGATGCCACTAATCAAATGTCGGGGAGTTCATATATTACTTTAAATGATTATTTTGAATGGATAGCTCTTTGTATAGATATTTGAAAGATACGGCGGATGCTTCAAATCCTAAGCTTCAAGCTATGGATACGAAAATGAAAGAAAAATTTGATAAATATTATGAAAACTTGGATAAAGTGAATATGATGGTGTTGATTGCGGTTGTGTTAGACCCTAGAGCTAAGTTGAATTATGTGAGTTTCTTGTATGGACAAATTTATGATGATGAATCGAAAATTAAAGAGATGCATTAGAAAGTGAATGCCGCATTGGAGCATTTGTATGAATTTTACGAGCAATTTTCTCTTCTTTCAAATGATCGAAATTTTGGTAGCCACAGTTTGAGTGCAAGTAGTAGTAGTTTCAATACCGATGTCAACAGTAATAAAAGTATAAAGAAGTATGACGCTCAAGCTTGAAAGAAAATGTTTTTGCACTCGAACGAACAAGGGTGCGATGACAACAAATCTGAGCTTGATGAGTATCTTCAAGAAAAAAATGAAAAAATTCTTGATATTGACCTTTTGATGCGGTGTAAGACTATTGACTTAAAATATAAGATCATTTCTTTGATGGCTCAAAATATTTTATCTATTTCCGTGACTACTGTTGCTTCAGAGTCAACTTTTAGTAGATCGGGTCATGTATTTGATGGCTTTCGAAGCTTTTTAACTCCTAAAGTAGTGGAAGTTTTGATTTGCACTCAAAATTGGTTAAGAGCCATTCGTGTACAAATTGATATTGAAGAGTGCATCGAGAATGTAAAAAAATTTGAGTTGGGTTAGTAATATTTATATCTTTATATAATGTAATTTCTTTTGTATATCTAATAAGTGAATATTTTATTTAATCTCTTCTTTTTATTTTTATTTTTTAAAGATATGGATTGTCGTAATGAGGAGATTATCGTCGGTAAATAGAGTTTATCAGTTAAAGAGGAATGAATATATGTGGTAAGGCATCTAACACTTATTTTAGTTTACTAGCATCTCCCATTACACTTCCATTCGATGGCTTTAATTATCATATATGGGTTGATTATATAGTCAAGTTGAGCATCGTGTTATGCTATTTTCTGTATGCTCCAAAAGATGTTAGTTCTCATCATGTCCAAGGAACACTTACTCGAATTGCAATGCCAGGCTACCCTGCATATTGTGAACTTTCAGTTGCAAAGAAAACGTTTTAGTGGCAATTGCAAATAATCGATGTGCAACACTTCAATTTTAAAATTAAAGCTATTATTAAGTTATTAACTATGATTGTTTTTTCTTTTAATTTCAAGTGATCAAACTTTGGAACAAATTTTCATGGACGTTTGAAGACCAAAAATTTTGGAACAACTTGTAGTTTTGCGTTTTTTCTCATTGTGATTGCTCGTCTTGTGACTATGTCGATCTTGTGAAATCTAATGACCTTGGACCAAAGTCATGTGCCTCTCCCATGGCATAAATCTATCGTTACTTTGTTTTTCTGGGTTGTATTGTGCTTGCCAATGAGTTGGTGCAGCATGATGGCACAGTGTTAATTATGTATGCAATATTCCCAATGCTATGAAAGAAGCCTCTCATTGATGCTATCTTTGTGCATACAATAGCCTATAAGGAAGCGTAGGATGAAATCAAAATCTTCATGGGTAAACTTTCAGACTTTGAGACTATAAGAAGCTTACATTGTAGTTTGATATGACAGCTTGCGTGAGGATAAAATGTAGAATAGGTGGAAAGAAAGGAAAATGCATGGTCTTTATATTAGTTTGTCTGGATAAGTTAAGTGTTGTCTTGCTATTGCCAATTGGGCTCAATAGGTTCATCTTTTGGATAGATATTGATATTTTAATTCCATTGTTTGCAGCCCATTAGTTTATTATAATTGCATAACTATTTTTTTTTTTATGTGTTCTCTTATGCAGCCATTTGGTCAAGATCAATATTATTGTCAAGATTTCTTGGCAGAGCACTTTTTGCTGTTGCTAGAACAGAGTCTTCTGCTGGGACTGCTGCTGCTACTTCTGCAACTACATCTAGGACAGGACAAAACCCTCTCGAGGCATTCTTTGAGGCAGATATAAACCCAGAGAATGACACTCTTGTTGTCTACATACTTTAGCAGTTTTACCTATTCGGTTTTTAGCATTGCAGGTTACCTACTTTTAATGTCAAATTTTTGTTAGTGTTTTTTCTAGACATTGTTGTTTTGCCATCGACGACGCTGTTGCTGTTTAGACTTCGATGGCGAGCAGCCCGTGCGTCAATGAGCTACCATAAAAAAGAGTCCCGCATGTTGACGATGCCGCTATTGTTCAATTTTATTCATTTTGTATTCTCTTTGATGAATGAGAAATTTATTTATTATTGTTACATTCATTTTCGTTTTGTTTAACTAAAAATAACACCCCCCCCCCCCAAAAAAAAAGAGAACTTGTTGGACTTTCGAACAAACCTTGAAACCCATGATAAGATAGGTTCTAGATTCCAAAAAATGAGGAACCTATATCCAAGGGTAGGTTCTAGGTTTTAAGGGGAGCCTATAAGGAACCTAGAATCGCTCACCCCTAATTGTACGCGGGGTTGGCATGGGGTTCCTTTAGGTGCATCTAGTCCCCATCCCCGTGAAAAATCCACAATAATGTAAAAAGAGAGTTAGGTCATATATATTTAATTATTACGTCATTCAACCCTTTCTTGGCTTAGCTCCAAAAATTGCATTTAGGGCCGGTGGCAAATTAATAAATAAAGAAGAATATTCTCCGACAACAACCTAATCAGGTGCTGCGTAAAATAAGATGCGACGGAATATGTACATGTGAAAGTCCTGGGGAGAAGAGAATACACTGTTAGCTTATTTGATTTTTCATTTTAATGCCAATCCTCCTTTGAATATGCGGCAAAAAAAGGGGTTAATTTTTTCAAATAACAAGCATCTTGGTAAGAGAAAAAATATATTTAAAGAGACATTTACTTTAACGAATCCCAAACAGCCTTAACAATATAGTATGAAGCTCAAGCTTGACTTCTTGATGCGCAAACTCATTTGTTTAAATAAAAGTAGATCCAACTGGATATGTTGACGAGCTCGGAGTTGAGCTTTCTCTTAATGATCTCTCCGGATGAAGATATCGAACGTTGAATTGCAAATAAATCATTAATATTCTGAACAAAACTTCCTCACTAAAATTGTTTAGTAAGCTGGATGCAATCACAAGGAAAACAAAACCCGATTTCCATATGGACTCAAAACAACAATATGATTTCCAAATCTTCATGTAAATGCCGATTGTTCTTGCAAAACAAGACACAAATGAAATGGAATTCAACATTCGAAATAACTGCCTTATCTTCTTAAATGCACAATTTGATGGAAATGGAGAGAAATTTTCACGAACAACACTACCTCACGTTAGTCTAGATGCAATCACAAGGAAAACACCCGATTTCCACGGCGTAAATGCCGATTGTTCTTGCCAACCCAACCACCAACGGTTGTGTTCGGGAGCTTTTATACGTCTCCATGACACCCCTACAAATGGTGTCCTTCCATCGTACCGTATCAAGTCCAAATGGTGCGGTCCAATCGCACCCCATCATGGACGTACTAGCTAGTTAGCTAAAGTACAACATCTCCCACTCGGACATGATGGGCTTGATAGCATTCTATCAAGAATATAAGGCATTCAACATTCATCAATTTACAAAACAATTCATACTGGCAAATAAGCCGTGCGACCAGTGAGTACACCTGCACTTGGGAGCTCAAATTATGCACGTTGTTAGGGATGACATAATGGCTACAACCCCAAAAAGAAATAAACAATCGATGTCTCACAATGCCCCAGACATATTTTGTTACATCAGTCCAAGTATACCTATCCCTTAAAGGCTATACTTGACTATTCTCAAAAACACCATGTATTTACAATTACATCCGCAACCACATAGGGCGATATAATTGGTCGACCAATAAATACATGTGATAGATGTAAAACAACAATAGTCTTCCTTCGCACTCATGTCTCTCTCAATTTTAGAACAACTGCTTTCCTAGACACATCCCATAGGCTATATCAATTTATGACCGCTTGTAACATGCTAAAGTAGCAACATTGATCTTTCACTTTGAGAACATAGTCAGAAGTAACATAGGGCACAAAATTGAGGTAAAATACAAATTACCTCAAGGGCTCACACGATGAGTAGATAGGGATAATTTTACTCATCTTCCCTTATTGGTTGTACAATGCACATGTAGTATGAATTACATGCTATAGTGGATTACTCTTTCTATAAGAGTGTATGTCATTTATCAAATATATCCACCATACATATCTTAGCCTAAACATAGTCACGTGCTTCTCACGTACTCATGTTTAGCCCGAGTGCTATATCAGCTCGCTTTCTATAGCGCCCAATTAAGTACTCGCATCTAGCATCTTACAGGCATACATGATTATGGGACTATCATGTTCGGTCTTATTATAAATAAATCACAGACCTCATCTTGACTCCAATCAAGGCGACATATTTTATGTACCAAACTTGCTCTTCAGCATTTATTTGTACATAACGTCTCATCTCAGCGTGCTAACTACAACATTTGAGGCGATTGCTTGTGTGAGTGAGCCAATTATTGCCTGCTAACATACTTTTCAATAATATATGTGTGTTTCTGCTAGTCTCATAGTGGATTTGTACTTATTGATAAAACATCAAATCACTAATAAACAAACAAGTACAATACATTTGTCCACAAATACATAAACCAATGATCCTCTACAATAACATATATCACATTCTATGCAATCCTAGTGACATCCTATGGGTCAAGAATATGTCTCTAGGAATAGCCTTCGTAAATGGATCAGCAACCATTCTATTGGTTGAAATGTATTGCAAGATCACTTCTTTCTGCGCTATAATATCTCTGATGAAATTATTCTTTATGTCAATGTGCTTTGTCCTTCCATGATACTTGGGATCTTTCACATAGGCAATGGCTGCTTGACTATCGCAATAAACTGTCACCGGTCTTAGAATTTTAGTGACAGTGGCTAAATTTTCCAAGAAACTTTTTAGCCATACTGCTTCTTGCACTGCATCAAAACATGCAATAAATTCTACCTCCATCGTAGACAAGGCCGTGCATGTATGTTTCTTGCTATTCCAAGAAATCGCACCTCCATTGAGCAAGAACGCATATCCAGAAGTCGATTTACGCTTATCTAGGTCTCCACCCCAATCGGCATCTAAATAACCCAATAGGCGTAAATCATTCCCTTGGTAATAAAGTCGATAGTCCATGGTGCCCTTCAAGTATCTCAGGATCCTCTTCACTGCTTTTCAGTGTGCTTGACCGGGATTTGATTGATATCGGCTCACCAATCCCACGGCATAACATATGTCGGGTCGAGTACACATCATAGCATATATCAAACTTCCGACCGCACTAGCGTAAGGAACATTTTCCATCACTTTGATTTCTTCTGGAGTCTTATGACACATCTCAGTACTTAGGCCTTCACCTTGCATGACAGGGGTATCAATGGGATTACAATGCTGCATATTGAAACGCTCAAGAATCTTCATAATATAAGACTCTTGTGATAAAGTAAGGAGTTTCCTCGATCGATCTCTTTCGATCTTAACTCCCAATATATAAGCAGCTTCTCCCATGTCCTTAATCTCAAAATTGGAGGACAACCATTCTTTTATGGTGATAACCAAAACCTTGTCATTTCCAACCAACAGAATATCATCCACATAAAGTGATAAAGTCACAAATTTATCTTTGGACTGCTTGACATATACACAGTGATCTTCTTCGATCATCGTGAAACCAAAAGTTATTATTGCTCGATGAAAACGAAGATACCACTGTCTAGATGATTGCTTAAGGCCATATATTGAGCGATGAAGCTTGCAAACTTTATGCTCTTGACCTTTAGCTATGAAACCTATTGGTTGTTTCATATAGATTTCCTCATCTAATTCTCCATTGAGAAATGCCGTCTTTACATCCATTTGATGTAATTCAAGGTCCAAATGTGCAACGATGGCTAGAATAAGGCGTATTGAGGCAAACCTTACAACTGGTGAAAAAGTTTCCTCATAGTCTATACCCTCTTGTTGAGTATAACCTTTTGTCACAAGGCGAGCCTTATACTTTTCAATAGATCCATCCGTCATTCGCTTAATCTTGAAGACCCATTTGTTTCCAATGGCCTTACGATTGGGTGGTAGATCAACCAAGTCCCAGACATGGTTTGCCCTCATTGACTCCATCTCATCTTCCAAAGCTTTTCTCCATTCTTCCTTATCAGAGAACGAGAGAGCCTCTTGAACAGTCTTAGGCTCAGCATCATCTTTTTGAGCAATCATAAATGCTTCCCCTTCAATCTCAAAACAACGACGGGGAATACTTTTACAATTACTTTTACGCAATTGAATTTCTCTTGAATTCAATTCATCAGGCGATGCAACACTCCCACTAGGTCTTGTGTGTTGAGGTAAATCTTCATTTCCCTCTACAACATCAGTGGGTGTGTTATTAGGATCTTCCATCTCATATAATTGGAAGTCATTATCAATCTCACCTCTACTAGGAAAATCGTTCTCCAAGAACGTGACATCTCGTGACTCCATTTCGGTCACACTTCCATCAGCTTGTTCACCTATGAACACATACCCTTTGAAGTGTTCAGAATATCTTATAAAGATACATTTCTTCCCTCTATGACCTAATTTGCCATATTTATGGGAAGAATCATGAACATAAGCTGTACATCCCTATGGACGTAGACTACCCAAGTCTGGTTTCCTACCAGTCCATAATTCATAAGGGGTGGAAGTGAGCGATTTTGAGAGCACTCGGTTAAGTATAAAGGCAACAATCAATAACGCATCTCCCCAATAGGAGATAGGTAAATTTGCTTGCGCCATCATAGAACTAACCATTTCCAATAGAGTTCTATTCATTCTCTCAGCTACCCTCATTTTGTTGTGGAGTACCAGGAATAGTCAATTGTCGTACAATTCCTTTTTCATCATAAAGAGCCTTGAATTGCTCCGATAGATACCCACGTCCACAATCGGTTCTCAATACCTTTATTATTTTGTTCAACTGATTCTCTACCATCGCTATATATCGTCTAAAACAGTCTAATGCTTCTGACTTATGGGAGATCAGAAAAACATAACCGAAATGTGTGAAGTTACCTATGAAAGTGATGAAATATGAGGCTCCATGCCTCGCCCTCACATTCAAAAGACCACAAATGTCAGAATGTATGAGATGCAATGGAAATTCAGCTCTAGTCCCTTTACCGAATGGTTTTCTAGTTGTTTTTCCCGCTAGACAATGTTCACATACGGATAGACTAACATTAGTGAGTGACCCTAAAAGGCCTTCTCTAGCTAATCTTTGCATTCTTTGCAATCCAATGTGACCTAATCTAGCATGCCAAGTACTTGCATCAATCTCAACGTTATTAGAAGATGCAATTAAAGAAAAACAACCATCAACATTAACATTGTACTGATCATAGTCAATGTCTAACACCATAAAACCATTCGATACATGACCTGAACCATAATAAACTGTTCCATACAAAATGTCAACACAATCACCATGGAAATTCAATACATAACCTAAGCTAAGAAGAACAACTACAAAGACCAAGTTTCGTCGAATATCTGGAGCATAAAGGACATCATGTAGGAATAGGTTTCGACCACCACGTAAGATTAATTTACATGTGCCGATACCCTTCACTTCAACTCTTGAGTTATTCCCAACATATATCCATCTTCTTCCAGGCGGTATCCGACGATACTCCACAAATGCTTCTCGGTCTCTAGCTACATGGTCTGTTGCTCCTGAGTCTACAGTCCACATTGGATGAGATTCAGCAAGCATTACAATACTAGAAACAAAAGCATTACTCAAAGTAATGGAGTAATAGGGTACATTTTTCGGCTCGGTGCATTCACGAGCAAAGTGACCCATCTTGCCACAATTGTGGCACTCCATCTTGGCCTTGTCCTTCTTCCCACCATGCTTCTTGCGTCGGAAGGTCTTAGCCCTCTTGGGTCCCTGATCAGTCATCTTCCCTTTGTTGTTGAACTGAAGATTCCTCTTGCGCTTGAAGCCCGAAGCTTTGCGCGAACTCGATTTAGCAACATAAGCATGGGTAGAGGATCTCGCAACCTCTAGGTGCTCATCCTCTAATTCCAAATGATGCGCAATATCATCAAAAGTGACGATGTTCTCATTATGCGTCATATTGATCTTCATATGGTCCTAATTATTAGGAAGAGACCTTATAACAGCCTTAACTTGTTGTTCATCAGTAAGAGAGTGACCTGCCGACTTTAGCTCACAGATCATGTTTGACATCTCCCGAAGATGTTGCCTCATTGTTACATTTAGGCACTTTCAGAATGTGTTAAACTTGATGGTAAGTCTCCTCAGCTTAGTGGCAGATGTACCCCCAAACTTATCTTTCAAGGCAACCCACATAACTTGAGCTTTGTCAAAACTCTAAAACTCACACATGAGATCATCTTGCATACAGCTCAGCAACGTGATGCGAGCAATGCTATTTTTCTTTTTCCAAGCTTGATAAGCTTTCAGATCTCTCCTGTGTTAAGCTGAAGTTCCATGCTTAGGTTCATCCATGGTATGGTTGAGGGTTTCCAAAACCTCTTGCTCCTCAAGGATGTACTGAACCTTTCGGTGCCAAATATCATAATTGTCACCGTTCAGCTTCCCACCCTTATTGAGGTCACGTCTTGGATGCCAAACTCATAATCAATTGCTATAACACATTAACATAATAAACGCAGAATGAATACTAGCACACTTTACAGAATAACACACATATTTAATTTGCAGCAAAGACAAACTAAATTAATGATAATTCAACAAAAAGACACAAAAGCAAAAGTTCACAATGTTCCCAATAAACTTCTATGTACAATTGTTCTATTATCATTAATTAGTTTAATTTGCACAAATTTTCAAGTTCTAGGTGAGAACTCCTTTCAATTCTACCAACCTACGAACTCCCACTAGGAAAAATAATTACATGACCTTATGTAATTTCTACATTTTTCCTTTGCACAAAAACATAGCATGACAATAACCAAATTGTATAAACAACAATCATGCTTCAATTATATTCAAAATTGCAATTCAACGTGTAATGGATTTCCTACCATTGTTCTAATTTTCTAGCAACTAGAAATTTGCAAGTATATTAAAATACATACATCATATCAATTGAACCAAGCTCTACACAGCATATATGACATCATTTGCATACAAGCTTAGCTACTATATTTTCTAAACCACAAAAAATACAAGCTACAAATGAATAAACTATACATTAAACCCCAAACAAATACGTGTACATAGGGTTTCCTACGCAATTTCATACATTTATAAAATTCAAAAGTATAAAATAATTATATCACAATGTAGAGAACATCCATACGAACCCAACGCCTCCGACCATGCTCCAATTGGAGCTCGCACTCGCCTCCACGCGCCGCTTGAGTGCGCGGCATGTGTGGCGCATGTGCCAGCGAGCCAAAAAGCTCCTGGCCGGTCTGACCGGTCCGACCGGTTTGACCGCCAGACCGGTTGACCGGTCCGACCGTTGACCGGTCAACGGTCGGGTTAGGTCGGGTCAACGGGTTGGATCTTGGGTCGGGTCGGGTCGGGTCGCGCCTCGGGTCGGGTCGGGTCGCACCTCGGGTCGGGTCGGGTCGCAGGTTGGGTTGGGCCGCCGACCGGTGATCGGCTAGCCAACTCCGCCGGCGCTGACGTCATCGATGACGTCATCCCAGCAGTTATCGACCGTTGGATGACGTCATCGAGTGTCGCGTCACTCCGCACGATGCGCGCGTGATGCACACACGTCGGTTCACCGACCGACACGTGTGGCGCACGTGCTGGCTGTGCCAGCGCCTCAGCCGCGTGGCGCCCACGCGCAGCGGCTTCTGGCCGCGTGTGTGGGCGCATCCGACGTCGCCCGGCGGCGCTCGACCCATCACCGGACTTGTCTCGACGAGCTCTTTCACACTGTATATTCAAAAATTAATTTTGACCAAAAAGTTATTTCCAAAAACGGCCAAAACCTCACGGATGCACGCGACCCCGAACCCGTTCTTTGCTCCGGTTCAATTTCGAGTTTTTCATATGGCAAATCCGACTATCAAAGATGCAAAAAAGTGTAGAATACTATCTCTTAATCTTAATATCAAATGGTAAATGAGAAAACTCGATGAAGAACAAGGCATAAATCACAACTTGGCTCTGATACCAATGTTGAAATTCGAGTTGGCGGAAGACAACTTACCTGATTCCGATGCGCAACTAGCAAATGGCCCCGGAACGAACGTTGAATTGTGAATAAATCACGAACAACACTGCCTCACGTTAGTCTGGATGCAATCACAAGGAAAACACCCGATTTCCACGGCGTAAATGCCGATTGTTCTTGCAAAAATGAAATGGAATGCCTTGATCTTCTTTGATGGAAATGGAGAGGAAATTTGGTGCGAATGAATGGCCAACCACACCAATGGTTGTGTTCGGGGGGTTTTTATACATCTCCATAACACCCCTACAAATGGTGTCCTTCTATCGTACCGTATCAAGTCCAAATGGTGCGGTTCAATTGCACCCCATCATGGACGTACTAGCTAGCTAGCTAAAGTACAACACACAAGAATCCAAACCCCTCTTGATTGTGTATTTCGATTAGACAAATATAGATATATAATAAAAAAATCTACCAATTATATGACATATAGCCTTGATTGCCAATGCCAACCTAAAATTCTTTTTCATTTCACGAATTGCCAAAATACATTTTGGCTTTGTCTGTTTCGTGAAAAATGAATGATTTACAAAATACTTTTAAAAAAAAAATCACTTATATCACTTGATATAATTAGCCAATAAAAAATGTTTTTACATTGACAGTCATTTGTTCATAAATGACACTAGTGATTAGCTTTAGGAAAATATTTTTCAAATTATTCTTTTTTTTTATTTATGAAACAAACAAAGCTTTCATTCTAACCCAACCCACCATTGTCCCTAAACCCAAAACAGAATTAGATATGGTGATATAATGACTTAACTTCTTGAGATCGTATGTGAAATTGGTATATGTCCCAAACCTCTTGGATTATAATATATATATGTAGTGATCCATAATAATTTTAGGTTCTTTAACGTCGTTGTCTATTAGGAGCTTATGTGATCAACAAAATCGATTGCTTATACATACTTATAAACATAATTCTCTTTTGTTATCCCTTCTCTTGACATAATCACAATATTCTGGAATATTAAAAGCATATTCCTAGGTTCCAATATCTTATCAAAGTGTTAAGAAGCAACGTTAAGAGAAGAAAAAGGTTATTTTAACTTGGCTGATGCTGATTTGATGGTGCGGATGCAAAATCATTGAATACAAAGGGTAAGAAGTGTGAAGTCATCAGATGTTCTTTCATGCATTAAATTGACTAAACCGAAGACGAACCAGATCCAAGTTTTGTGTAAAGATATACCATCAACCACGTGTTTCAACAAGATCTCCTACTTGAAACGATGACGTCTTCAGAGTCTCCATTTTCAACCTTCCATTCAATGAAAAATAAACAATTCCACAGCAATATTAAAACTTTTGGAATGGGTATTGACTTATAAGGCCAGTTCTTGAGTAAAACCGGAGACCGGATCGATCAAGGGCGACTCCCCAAACTTTCACCGAGCAACCTGTTTGATCTCCATGTGAAATGACCTAGAACCGGTTGGGTAAGGCCGGTTCAGTTCATTCTTAAGTTTGACCAGCCCAATTTTTCAGTGAGCGTAATTACGTAATCGAATCCTAATATTGCTTTTGTAATATTTTTTTTTTCCTGGAATAAGAATCCCCATTTTAGATTGGTAGATTGCCGTCCACACCCAAACACGAAGCTGTCCATGCTGTGACGAACCGAACATGTACTGTCGCGCCTAATTTGAACACAGGTGTCAATTCCTTAACTAATGAAAATGTTGAAAATATGGCTCGATTTGAGCCCGTTGAATGAGAATACGTGAACTCGACCACGTGCGAGTCAAAGCAGCGCATGTGAATTGGCCGAAATTGTCAGAAAAAGATCGCATGCGGATCTATGAGCCGCAAGCGTGAAGAATGAAGAGAGCGTGCAGCCGCAAGAGGGGAAGTCTATTATTTTATTCTACCTCTTTAATTGCATGCACATGGACGTGCATGCATGGTTAATGGACGTGGAAGACTAAAGCCAATTGTGGGCTTGTTTTGTCTTCTTTCTTTAACTCCTTGCTTCTTTCCTTTGTTATTTTATTCAGCCGCAGACAACCAAAGGAAAGAAAGGATAAAATATTACTTAAAGGAGTTGAACGTCGTGGAAATGGTCTTGGAAGACGGCGGCCATCCTTCTTTTACGCTTAGATTATGGGCGCACGTTTTCTGCCTTATTAAATGCGTCCCATGCATGCATGCGTGCCCGTGAATTTTGGTGGGCGTCGGTGCTGATTGTGAGCGCCGAATGAGCTTCACATTTTCTATCTTGTTTCGTCCTTAAAAGGCGGAGGAGCGAAGGAGAAGATGGCGCTGAGTTATTTCGGTGGCCGAGAGAGAGCTGAAGAGCTGGTGAGAGAAGTCGTGAGACTTCCTGGAGAAAAGCCAGAAGCTCTCGGCAGAGAGAGATTTTTCTCGTTGTAATTATATCCGAGTACTTTAGTCAGTTAAATTCTTATGAGTAGAATTTGTTTAATTCCTTGAGTGAGGTTTCACTAGGAATT
Source organism: Eucalyptus polyanthemos subsp. polyanthemos (assembly GCA_017140185.1). Classification (NCBI taxonomy): domain Eukaryota; kingdom Viridiplantae; phylum Streptophyta; class Magnoliopsida; order Myrtales; family Myrtaceae; genus Eucalyptus; species Eucalyptus polyanthemos. The sequence goes on along the minus strand of CM029459.1, from coordinate 60,492,539 downwards.
GTGAGGGGTTAAACACTGTGTGAGTTATCTGAGTGTAATTTGGGGCTGGGAAACACTGAGAGTGTGTTTGAGTGCTCGAGTGATTGTAATCTGCGGTGTATCGCTTGTTTCTATAGTGGAATTCCATACTGCTCTCCGTGTGGACGCAGGTTCCGATATTCGGACCGAACCATGTAAATCCGGTGTCTGATTTCCTTTCCTTCATTCCGACTATTTTGTCCGATTCGCTTGGTCTATATTCCGCACATGTGCAACAATAAGTGGTATTAGAGCCTGGTTTGGCTGACGTGAAGCGAATCGGTGACTATGGAAGAAGGAAAGGTGAGAATCTTCCGATTTAATGGGAAGGATTTTGCTTTCTGGAAGATACAGATTGAAGATTGTCTGTACCAGAGAAATTTGCACTTGCCCTTATCTGGGGAGAAACCAGACTCGATGAAGGGTGCTAAGTGGGAATTGCTGGATAGACAAGCAATGGATGTTATTCGGCTGACGTTGGCTTGTAACGTCTCATTTAACATTGTGAAGGAGAAAACCACTGTGGGACTGATGAAAGCCCTGTCGAATATGTACGAGAAACCCTCTACGATCGACAAGGTCTATTTGATGCGACGTCTGTTTCACTTAAAGATGGGCGAAGGTAAGTCAGTAGCTGAACATATCAACGACTTCAATGAGGTCGTTAACCTATTGAGTTCGGTTGAGATTAACTTTGAAGATGAGGTACATGCGTTGATTTTATTATCCTCATTGCCTAATAGTTGGAATACTACTGTTACTGCTGTTAGTAATTCCTCTTGGTCAAGAAGTTTGACATTTGATGAGGTTTGTGATTTGATTCTGAGTGAAGACATCCATAGGAAAGAATCTGGTGAACCCGTGTCTACTGCTTTAATAGGTGAAAGTAGAGGAAGAACTAGCACACGTGTTAGCAGGAACATGAACAGACGAAGTCAGTCTAGGACTGGTAGGATTGTCTGTTGGAATTGTGGCAATAGTGGGCATTGTAGAAGAGACTGTTTTAAGCTGAAAAATGAAAAGGGTAAGGGAATTAGAGTTGAGTTTACAGAAAATGTTGCAGCTGTAGCTGAGAATAATTCTGATGGTGTCGATTGTGTCTTATCTGTCACTGAGGATTCATCATTTGACGGATGGATAATGGATTCTGGTTGTTCATTTCATGTTACACCAAATAGGAACTGATTTATCACTTATTAGTGCACGGGTAGTGGTAAAGTCTAGTTAGGGAACAACGCTGAGTGCGGTGTTGTGGGTGTTCATGATATTAAAATCAGAATGCATAATGGTATTGTGAGGACATTGACTGGAGTGAGACACGTTCCAGAATTGAAAAAGAACTTAATTTCCTTATGTGCCCTAGATTCAGCTGGTTGCAGGTATTCTTCAGAAGGTGGAGTTCTGAAGGTTGTCCGAGGTGCCCTGGTGATAATGAAAGGAATCAAGCATGGAGGTCTTTATAAACTTCAAGGTGAGATAGTGATAGGTTTAGCCCCTGAGATGTTGGATGCATCTGTTTGAGAGTCTTTTGACTGCTCGAGGAAGACCTGGGTGTTTGTGCTGATGCACAAGTTTGATGCTGGTGTCAGGATCACGCAGTCAAGAACTTTGATCGAGACGGAGACTGGTAAGTCGATCAAGCATGTGCGGATTGACAATAGCATGGAGTTCTGCTTGGAGCTGGTAAATAAATTCTGCATGGAAGAGGGCATAATGAAACACCGCACTAGTGCCAGTAAATCACAACAATTTGCAGAATTGATGAGCAGAACATTACTAAAGACGGCCCGTAAAATGATCTCTAGTGCTGGTGTTGCTAGGAGAATCCTAGCTGATACTTGGTGAATAGATCCCCATCAACTGCTATTGAATGTCGGACTCCTGAAGAAGTGTGGTCAGGTAACGTTGCTGGTTATTCTATTTTTACAATGTTTGGTTGCCCGTGTTATTTTCGAGTGAGTGATGGTAAGCTCGATGGGAGGGCAAGGTGCATATTCCATGGCTATGCACAAGGTGAGCGGGGCGATCAGTTGTGGTGCCCGGATATAAATTCACCTGTTGATAGCAGAGAAGTTACCTTTGACAAGTCTCCACTACTTCTGGATAGGAGCATTTGTGGCAGCGTTAATATAGATCTGGACGGTGTTTAGCTCACAGTGGAGTTGCAACCAGAAACTCCTGAGGTAGCAGGTACTAGCTGAATAATTGACACGGATGATGCTTGTAGCGAGGTGGAGCCAATAGAGCCAACAGTTGCTGTAACTGCTGAATTTGACAAAGTGCGTGTTTGACCTTCTGTCAGATATGGAAGCAATGATGGTTTTGCTTATTTGTGATACAGGAGATTATGCCGGAAAATCCTCGTGGAGTAGCTAATTATGCAGGTGGAGTTGGTGTCTTGTTGAGGTCCACGGTTATGGGAAAGTTCAAGTGCGGCTTGAACTTGGAAGCACTCTGTGGTGATTGAGCCCGTTAGGGCTGTGGGAGAGTAGTAGCGAGGTGTCCACTGAAGCGATTATGATTTGGCTCAACCGTCGAGTCAAGGTGGAGATTGTTAAAATTATGTCTCGATTTGAGCCCGTTGAATGAGAATACGTGAACTTGACTACGTGCGAGTCAAAGCAGCGCATGTGAATTGGCTGAAATTGTCAGAAAATGATCGCATGCGGATCTATGAGCCGCAAGCGTGAAGAATGAAGAGAGCGTGCAGCCGCAAGAGGGGAAGTCTATTATTTTATTCTACCTCTTTAATTGCATGCACATGGACGTGCATGCATGGTTAATGGACGTGGAAGACTAAAGCCAATTGTGGGCTTGTTTTGTCTTCTTTCTTTAACTCCTTGCTTCTTTCCTTTATTATTTTATTCAGCTGCAGACAACCAAAGGAAATAAAGGATAAAATATTACTTGAAGGAGTTGAACGTCGTGGAAATGGTCTTGGAAGACGGCGGCCATCCTTCTTTTGCGCTTAGATTATGGGCTCACGTTTTCTGCCTTATTAAATGCGTCCCATGCATGCATGCGTGCCCGTGAATTTTGGTGGGCGTCAGTGCTGATTGCGAGCGCCGAATGAGCTTCACATTTTCTATCTTGTTTCGTCCTTAAAAGGCGGAGGAGCGAAGGAGAAGATGGCGCTGAGTTATTTCGGTGGTCGAGAGAGAGCTGAAGAGCTGGTGAGAGAAGTCGTGAGACTTCCTGGAGAAAAGCCAGAAGCTCTCAGCAGAGAGAGATTTTTCTCGTTGTAATTATACCCAAGTGTTTTAGTCAGTTAAATTCTTATGAGTAGAATTCTAACTGTTGCTTCTTTTTTCTGCTTTTTAACCGTTGCTTTTCAATTCCCGGCCATAAGTCTTTACTGTTGCTTGAAGCATGAGGATCAGGGACAACAGGTAAACATCGTATCCTCCCATGAAATCCCTCTTACCTTTTTCTCTCCCGACTCCAGATCATCCACGACGAGGAGCAGAATAGTGGGTGATGAGTCAGGCCGACGAATTCACCACTACACTCTCTTCCCCAAAAGCGAAAGGAGTCGCCATCACCATGGAGATCGAGCTTGAAAAAGAAGATGAAAAACCAGGGAAGAACAAGAGCACAACAAACCAGTCAAGACTCCCCCATTAAATTATGCAGACCGACCCCCTGCGGGAGTCCAACTTCAACTTAAGTAAAACATTGATTTTCGTCTCGTGTGATTCCCCATTAACACTCCACTCAAATCTAACCTGCCCCCGAATAAAATATTCCCACCCCAACTCCCCCACCCCTTCTCTCTCTCTCTGCGTGTGGCAAATGGTGTTTCTTGTCTGTAACTGTTCAGTTCTTGGTGTTGCTTGAAGTACACAGGGCATTTCAATTCGTGGGTCGGTTTCAGTTTCGTGGAATTAATTTCGTGCTGGTGGAGAGGAAGGCGTTTATGGTGGTCAGAGCCTCTGCAGGTTACATGGCAAGTTGTTTATTCGCAGAGAGATTGGTTACATCTCTCTTCTTTCTTTTTTTGTGTTTCCTCCACCAAAGGGAATGGAAGAAAAAAGAAAATTTATTGCGTTGCTTCGCTCTCACTGTACGCGGGGGTCTCTTGCTTGCTGATCTGATTCCCTTCCTTTTTGATCTTGCTTCAAGTGTTATCAAGTCTGTTGATTTAGCAGTCTTCTCTTTTTGTAGAGTTGAATTTTTTTTCCTGATACTGTATTTGGGTTTTATTGGTTATCGATCCTCATTGAGGGAGTTGGGGTTGTAAGGATTGGGATTTGGTGTTGAATGAGACATGGGGGAGATGATGCAAGTGATCATTGTCCAGCTGGTACAGCTCTGTATCATGAGCTTTGCTTCAGTTGTCCAGGGATCTGCAGGTACAAAAGTTTATCTTGCCTTGTAACACCGTGATTTTGAGCAACTAGTGCAGCTGCTGAGCGTAACGTTTGATATAATGATTGTTAGAAATTAAACCAAATTCATCGGTGTAAATAAACTGTTCGGTACCTGCATTGAAAAAGAGTCATAATTGCAGTATTATCTTTAATGAGTCTGTTCGTCATTATCTATAATGAGACTATTCCTATTTCTAGGTGTAGTGATTATTTTTAGAGATTATGTAAGATATGGTAATTTTTTATTAGTTTCTAGATCTTATTCGGAACGCTAGCTTTTCCTACTAGGAAGAGTAAAGGTCATGTGACAAGTCTATAAATAGGGAAGTCTTGTAATTGTTTTTTTTAAGGGTGAAATAAATCTATAGGCCTATCTATCATCTTCTTTTCCTTGTGTGAGTTGTGAGTATTTCATCTTCAAATTAATTCCATCAAAATGTTATTAAAGCCTACGGTTTGTGATCATGGCGTCAACAAACAATCAGCTCCCTCTTCAATACCCTGTTTTACCAAAGAAAACTATGATAACTAGGCCGTTAGAATGAAAGCTCTACTCGACGCCTCCGGTGTGTGGGAACTTGTCAACATTGGCTATGATGAGCCAAAGGATGAAGCTACCTTGAACCAAAAATAGAGGAATGCCTTGGAGAAGGTTCATTCGAAAGATCATTATGCCATGTCAATCATCTATAAAGCTTTAGATGATTCCATGTTCAAAAATGTGTTGAATGCCACCACTGGTAAGGAGGCATGGGAGATTCTTCACAATACACATCAAGGAGCACAAAAAGTTCAGAAGATTCGCCTTCAGACCTTGAGAGGCGAATTCGAGGTAATTCATATGAAAGAATTTGAATCGATTGCTGATTATTTCACAAGAGTTTTGGCGATTGTCAATTAGATGAAAAGAAACAGAGAAGACGTTTCAGATGTTCATGTTGTCAAGAAAATACTTTGGTCCTCAGACAAGAAGTATGACCACATTGCTGTTGCAATTGAAGAATCCAAAAACTTGGATGCCATGACAATCAATGAGCTTATGGGTTCATTACAAGCCCACGAAGAAAGGTTTAGAAGAAAAAAGATTGAACCAGTGGAGGAAGTTCTCCAAATGCGATTAACCATCCGAGATGAGAATGAGCAAAGAAGAGATCCCATGCAAACTCATAGGACAAACTAAGGTCGTGATCGTGGTCGAGGCCGAGGTCGCTTTCAAGGAAGAGGTCATGGACGAAGTAGAGGAGATGCTTCTCAAAGTGACGGTAGATACTAGTATCAAAGAGGTGTTCGTGGAAGAGGAAAGAACTCGATAGGCCAATGGTATGATAAATCTAACGTTCGATGTTATCATTGTAATAAACTTGGCCATTATGCTTATGACTACTGGAACAAGGAGAGTAGCGGAGCATATGAAAAGGCAAACTTGGTGAATGATGCTGATCAAGTTCTATTATTGGCGTTCAAAGAAGATGAAGGAGGCCAAACTAATATGTGGTATTTGGATACCGGTGCAAGCAATCACATGTGTGGGAGAAAAAAGATGTTTATCGAGTTAGATGAGACAATTAAAGGGAAAGTCTCTTTCGATGACAACTCCAAGATTCTTGTCGAAGGCAAAGGTATAATTTTGATTCGCTTGAAGAATGGTGCACATTAGTTTAGTACTAATGTTTATTATGTCGCGAAAATGTCATGCAATATTTTGAGTTTGGGATAGCTTTTGGAGAAATGTTATACTATTCATATGAAAGATCTTAGTCTTGTGCTAAGAAATAGGAATAATAAATTGATTGCGAATGTAAAGATGTGGAAGAACATGATGTTTACTCTCAATATAAAGAATGATAGTGTCGATGTCTAAAGGCGTACGTGGATGATCCTTCATGGTTGTGGCATTTAAGGTTCGCCCATCTCAATTTTGGCAGACTCAATTTGCTTTCTTGTAAGAAGAAGGTTGATCGCTTACCACACATTGATCATCCCGATCAATTGTGTGAAGGGTGTGTTATTCGTAAGCCTTCTAGAACTAGCTTTCCGAAGGAAGCGACTTATCGAGCGAAGAAGCCGCTTGAGTTGATTCATTATGATGTGTGTGGCCCAATCACTCCTCACTCATATGGTAATCATTGATATTTTTTTACTTTTATTGATGATTTTACTCAGAAAACTTGGGTATATTTTTTGAAAGAAAAAGCATAAGTGTTTGATACTTTTAAACAATTCAAAAACTTGACTGAAAAGGAGAGTGGCTGTTTTATTAAAGCTTCAAGGACCAATCGTCGCAGAGAATTCACATTAATCATATTCAACAAATTTTGTGAGGATCATGGCAATCGGCACTTCTTGACAGCTCCATATTCTCCTCAACAAAATGGGGTAGTTGAATGAAAAAATAGAACCATTCTTGACATGGTTCGAAGCATGTTGAAGAGCAAAAATTTGTCCTAGGAGCTTTGGCCTAAAGCTGTTTCGTTTGTGGTATATCTTCAAAATAGATGTGTAACGACCCAGGCCCCACTGTATAATATTATCCGCTTTGGACACTGAGTCCTCACAGCTTGGGGTATAGCAAATCAAACATGTATGGCTCTTGAAGAGGCTTCAAACACTTAGAAAAATTTTAGCCTCAGAAATCAGTTTTCCAGGCTGGTTTTCCTCTTTATTTTTTGCTATTAAAACACGTTCCAACTCGAACAAATATACATCTAGGATACTTACCTTACTTCATAGTTTCTTTTTCAAGTGGTTCTTGGTCAAGGAAACCAAGAAATTATTCTCGGGGGGCATGTGGAAATTGGCTCCTTCAAACTGGAAATGAGATCTGCAGAAACAATAACTGACAACGAAAGTTTTCGTTGACCTCTAAAATTAGACTTTAAGACATCTTTTGTTGGAAAACTTAACACCAAACCAAACTATATATATTCAAGTTTGGAGAAAAAGGAACGATTTTCTTCATTTGTCTCTCAGTGTTCTCAAAAACACTCACTTTCCCTCACTCGTGACCAATCGGCCTCAACACTTCAGAGAAATTCTTAGTGTTTCTTGGCCTACTAGGAGGGTGTTTTTTCGGGGGGCTTTAGGAGGCCTTCCTGATCTCCATTATGCATGCACGACCTATAATTGGAAAGATATGTGAGTGACGTTTTACTCTCTAGTTGAAGGTTTTGGCTAATTTTGGCTGCAAGTTTGTGAAAATTTCACTTCTCTCTCAAGGTTGATATGGAATTTCTGGGTTCTCTTTCTTGAGTTGCTTCTAGAGGTGTTTTTGGAGAACGACCATGAGCTCCCCTCTCCTTTTCATCCCCTCTTTCGTGCCCTCAAAGAGCTTGCTTTAGTCATCTTATCCCCTGAATTAAAGGGATTTTTGGTCCGTCTTTAGTCCACCTACCAAGCCTGCCAACAGGGCTACTTCAACAACTTTCTGACTTAGCCAAAATTTTCACCTTCTGTAGCTGTTGAGTGTCCGGATTTTGCTGTAATTTTTCTGTGCTTTCAGCAGCCTATCCCTGACCAATGTTTGTCCACTTGCAGTACCAATAATGGTCTTCCATCACGTGCAGAGATCTTGACCATTTTTCGCAATTGTATCCACCCAATTTTGCAATGGAGCCCCTCAAAGTTTACCACTTTCTTGCCTGAGAATGCCCAATTCAATGCAATTTGGTCCTTTTTGCCTGATTCGATTAATTAGACTAGACCCAAGTTCAATTTCAACTCAATTGGGGGCCGAGACAATGATTTAAGGGCTTGGGCGAAAATTTTATAAAATTTGCGAATTGGTCCCTCAATTTTTGGAAAATGCATTTTGGCCCCAACTTGCCGTTTGAATTTCAATCGACCTCGTGGGCTTGGTTAGTCACATTTAGATCATTGGCCCCAACTTGCTCATTTTTTTAATCTTTTTTTTAATAATATATATTTTTAAGGAAAACATCTTCCATTAAAAAAACTATACTAAACACCTAGATAATCTATATGCAATAATTTGACATGAAATATTTTTGTGGAAAAACAAGTTCCCATTTGTTTGGAAATGATTTTTGGTTAAAAATTTAGGTGTCAACAATATAGTCATGTGATTGCTTTGTTTGATTTGCCTCTTCGCTTCTCTCTTGGCTTAGAATCCAGGCACTCAACTCTCTCTGCACTTACATCCAAAGTGTGCACCTCTCTTTTTCGCTCAGAAGGTGTCGGTCGTCCCATCTTGAACCCAGGTTCTTTTACTTCTATTCCTTATGTTTCTATTCTTATTTACCACTTAGATATGCGGCTTGGCGTGCTCTTTCATGGGTTCATATGAATTGCATTTTAATTTATTTGCAGTGCCCCTTGCTTTTTGTTCATAATTAACATCACTTGTCTTCATTTTTCAAATATGTTTGTGTTCATTTTATTAGAAGATGGCAAGTTTATCAAATGAAAAGACATATTGGAGCCCTGAATATGTAGAAACTTTTTGTTGATTGTGCATTAAACAAATTAAAGAAGGCAATCGTCCTACGTGCAACAAAAGAGATGGATAGACAGTTATAATTAACAATTTTGAGGAGCTGGGGGGAAAAAGTATGATAAAAATCAAATAACGAGTAAGTGGAATAATTTAAAGGAAGAATTGAAAAAATGGAAGCAATTGGTTCAAAAGGAAACAGGACTATGATGAAATCCAAGGAAGAAAATCATTGACACGAGTGATGAATAGTGGGAGAGAAAAATTCAGGCGTTTATCTAATCTTTTGTTACTTTCTTTTTGTAAATTCATCTTTTATAATACAACTCCTATAAATATTTTATATTAACAGGCCAATTCTGAGCTCAAAGTCTTTTGAACGGAAGGTATACATCCGAATGTTGAAGTTTTGTTGGATCAATTGTTCTAGGGTACAATTGCTAGTGGCAGTGTTACCTAGAATCCTGCACAAGGTTTACGCAATAATGAGAATGTTGAGACACACAAGCTGATATTGGTGATTGTGCAAGATCTACTGATGATACTTTAGAGCGTGATGTAGGTGAAATGAATGCCAATTCAAGTCAAAGTAAGAGCCATAAAAGAGCAATAGAAAGCTCAACGAAGCAAGCTCAATGAAAGAGAGGAAAAAACTTGACTAAACTTGATAAATTAGTATCACAAATTGACAGACTTTGTTCAGCTGTTGAAAGTAGGAGTAATGCAACATTGGTTGCAAGAGAGTTTGATTCTTACAAAGAAATTGTGCAAACATTGAAAGCCATACCTGAGATTAAGTAAGACAGAAAGTTGTTTTTCTTTGCACTCTCCCATTTTGCTGAAAAAAAAGAAAAAAGAAGAGAACATGCAGATCTTTACGAATTTAGATGAAGATGAAGAAAAAGTCGAGTAGTTGAAGAATAAGTTGGAAGAGCATAATAGTTGTCACTAGGATGCTAGTTACTTCTTTAAGCTCTTTCATATTAATTTATATTATAATGTGAGACTTATTTTTTATTGCTGATTTGCACTACTTGTGAACTATTTTTCTAATTATGTTCGACAAAAGAACGCTTCAAGTGCCAAAAGTTGGCACAAAAGGACACGTAAGTGCCAAAATTTACGAAAGTGCCACTTTTTAAAATAAAAAACGGACACTTGAGTACCCTAAGTGGCATTTTTTTTTTTTATTAATTTTCTCGCTTACGTGGCTCGCTAGCAAGCTGACTTAGCAAAACACACACAAAAACGACGTCGTTTTGGTATAATTTGAATTTTAATATAAAAATTAATTAAATTTAATTTGAATCAAAATAATAATAATAATTATTATTACTAAAAAAAAAAGGGGAGGAGGAGGAGGAGGAGGAGGAGGAGGAGGAAGGTAGCCGGCGACTAAGGGCTAAGCCCTTGCCACCGCTGCCGCCTCCCCGCTCACTAGAAGGTAGGGGAGGGTTGGCCGGGGTCGCCGAGCCCTGGCCGGAGGCCGACGACCCCAACCGACGGACAGCGAGGGCCACGACCATTGCCCAAATCTAGTACGAGGGCTCATGGCCCTTGCCCAGATCCGGAGAGGGTCGTAAGCCCTCGCCTAGATCTGGTAGGGGTTGCGGCCCTCACCCCAGATCGGGGCAAGGGCCCGGCGACCCAGGCCGACCCTCCCCCTTTCGTTGCCGAACCTTCCTGGCGGCGGCGATGAGGGCTTAGCCCTCAGCCGCTTCCCTCCCTTTTTTTTCATTTTCATTTTTTTTAATTTTTTAATATTTCTATTTGTATTTTTAAATGTTTTAAATAAATTTAGTTTTAAATTAAATTTAATTCATTTTTATATTAATTTTTTACCACTTCAGCACTAAAACAATGTCATTTTTGTATTGTCTAGCCATGTCGGCGTGCAAAACGACGCCATTTTGCACGTAGTTCGTCAAAAATCGCCACGTCAGCATTTTGGCCGGATTGGCACTTAAGTGATCCCTTTTGCTCCGATTTTGGCACTTAAGTGTCACTTTCATAACTTTTGGCACTTAAGTGTCCCTTTGTGTCAACTTTTAGCACTCCAAGGGTCCGGGTGTCAATTATGTTCTAATGCAAAACCTGTATTTTCAGTTTGTGTTCTTTTGATTTGGTGGAGTTTGCATATATATTATGGATGATAATTGTTCCATTTATGGATGATTATTCGTCACTTTTCTTACTGTTTTGTTACTTTAAACAGATATGAACGATTCTTTTGAAAGAGAAATCCATGAAAAAGAGGACGAGGAATATTGGCAATTGTGGAAATCACTCAAGCCACAATTGCTTATCAGGCAATATACAGTCACAAAAAACCTTGTAGGATGTTATCATATATAGGAAATGAATGGTTAGAAGAGTTGATGGGTGAATATACTAATCTGATAAGGTGTTATGAAATGTTTAGAATGGATAAGATTGTATTTAATAATTTAATGCATGATTTAGTAACACGCTGTGGTCTTGAAGGAACTAGGAATATTGATGTTACAAAAATGCTTGGAATATTTCTTCATATTTTAAGATATGATATAGGTAATAGATTAACATAAGAGTGCTTTCAACGCTCTAGGGAAACTATAAATAGGTGCTTTAACTTAGTATTAGACATAGTATGTGAAATGGGAAAATATTTTATCCAACCAACTGATTGGCAATTAGGATGTTCCGAAGAAGATAAAAAATAATCGAAGCTTTTGATAAAAAAAAATAATCGAAGATTTTATTTATATTTTAAGGTATGTTTTGATAATACAACAAGAAGAAAGAACTAAAAGAAAATTTTGATTATACAATAATATTTGCGTTTTTGTTTTAGGATTGTATTGGAGCTATTAATGGCACTCATATCTCAGCAGTGGTACCTACAAAAGATCATATTCATTTTATTGATCGAAAAGGTACCTCGACTCAAAATATTTTATTGGTGTGTAATTTTAACATGTAATTCATTTATGTCTGGGCTGTGTGGGAGGGACAAGTCCATGATACTCGTATTTTCTATGAAGCTTTAATAAGACGTGATGTACAATCTTGTTATTCTCCTCCTGTTTGTTAATTAATGGTTTTTGTACATTAATATGTATTAATATGGTCTATGTTGATTAAATTTATATTATATTTGTGCAGGTAAATATTATTAGTAGATGCGGGATATCCAAATTCGATGGGTTATTTGAGACTATACAAAGAAGTTAGATATCATTTACTGGAATTTCAACAAAGTCCTGCTCCTATAGGCTATCGAGAGGTATTCAATTGTGTGACTAGAAATTGAGCAAGCTTTTGGTGTGTTGAAGAACAAGTGGAAGATTATAAAATATATGCCAAGTTTTCTATTTGAAAAGCAAGTAAAAATTGTTATAGCAACAATAACTTTGCATAATTATATACGATGAAATGCTATCAATGATAGACATTTTGCAAGAGCAGATTTGGATCCCAATTATGGATATTCAGTTGACCTTAATAATATAAATGAGGGGGCCGGTACTTCAAATGCTAATTCATTTTCTGACATGGCACGTTTACGTGATCAAATAGCAATGAGTTTAGTAAATATTTCAGGATGCTTGTAATTTTCAAGGAAAACCTATTTCTTTCTTCGATGCATATGTAATCATGTTTATTATAATGAAATTACTCCTTTTTTTATTGAGAAAAAGTCCACTTTGATGTATTTTTTAACTTATGAATTTGTTAATATATCTCTTTTACATTACATCTCAGTGCAAAAATATAAAAAAAGTCATTATTTTTCTTTTCAATTTTAAAATAAATAAAAAATAAAAACTTAAAAATTATCGCGCTAAAGGACTTCTCAAATATGTCTTTATGAAATGGCATTTGCCCAAAGCTGCTTCTCAAGGTACTTTTCAATTATGGTTTATCAAACAGTTTTTGCATTTCATTAAAACCCTTTAGACCAAAGGACTTTGCAATTCCTTAAAGGCTTTTCCCAAAAGCTTTCCCAAACGCACCCTAAGTCTACATTTGGTTGAGCTTGAGCTTTGGGGAAACGACTCTTTGGCTCAAGGTGTATTTGCTTAAAGCAAATACCGTTAGTTTAGTGATTATGGTGTAGTTATTTGAAAAACAGCTTTGAAGTTAGGAAAAAAAAAAAAAAAAAGTAGAGACGAAGGAACTTCATGATGTCCTTTGATTTTTCATGAAAAAGGAACTTCATGACATACATGGACCTTCTCTGATTTTCATATAGTGAATCAATCTCTTGCAACTTAATTCTATTACAAATAAATAATAATAATGATAATTAATTTATATCTTAGTAATTGCACTTTTTTGTCTAGCTTTATTATTGATAAAAATAATAGATCTTTTAAATGAAGAAAAAAACAATTGGACATGTATTGCACGTGTATAGCATGTCTATTGCACGTGTGATGCATATATTTTGTGATCAAACTTAAGCTTTACCTCTTTGCATCATGCAATTTAATGGAGTTGTGCAAATCTATGTCCTTTCCTTTTTCGCATTTCCTAAGTTTACTTCTTATCAATGATCACAAGAAACTATCTTTTCCTCTATTTTCATATGTATTATGTGCAGTTATCCATACCCTATGTCAATACTGATTTGTTCTCTTTACTTTTAATTTTCCACATAGCAGTTGCAATGGGCTCTAAGTAGCTTCTGTTGTCACGTGAAGAGCTATTTGATGGAGACAAGAGTTATCGGGCATTCTTGTTGTCGATGTTCGATGTAGGAGAAGAAGGAGAGAATGAGGAAGATAGGTTGGAAGCAGTCGACGAAGTTGATGAAGAAGAAGACGGGGAAGATTGGTTAAAAGTGGAGGAATAAGAGACTAAGGAAGATGTGTTGGAAACAGTTGACGAAGTTGATGAAGAAGAGGACAGGGATGATGCATTGAAAGTGGAGGAAGAAGAGACTACGGAAGATGTGTTGGGAACAGTCGACCATATAGAGCAAGAAGATGACGTAGAGGCTGGGGAAGATGTGTTGGGAGCGGATAATATAGAGCAATTTGACACGGGGAAGATGTGTTGGCTCCTACTTCAGTTGACAAAATTGAAGAAGTACCGAGTGAAGATTCTTCGAGCACATTTGAGGCCAGAGGCAGCGAAATCAACAATGATTGTCTCGACAAGTCCATTTTGACATCTCGCTCTTTATTTCTTATAAAACAAGTATCAATTTAGTATCAATACAATGGACATTGAGTACTGGTACAGTGGATGGTGGAAAGATAAAGAACTATTTTCAACCAAATAGGAAGGCCCAAGTGGTATAAAATATATTTGAATAGAATAAACAAATTAACTATACAAGCAACAATGAATTAGAATGAGGCTATTGATGGTTGTTAGCTCTTAATTGTCTAGTGTAACTTCTAGTGATTGAATATCATAACTTATGAAATTTCATATATATTCTTTCATCCTTCTTTTGAAGCTTGTGTGTTGTGAATTTTCTTGTCATCCTAGAATTTCTATTTTCTACTTCATCTACTATGGAGACTTATAAGAAGCACGTGCTCTGAGAGATAACTTTTAATTTCTCAAAGAACTTTCAATTTGAAATTCACTTGGTCTATTCAAGTGCGCAACTATTTTACTAAAGTTATAAGAACAGGGTGCATTTGTCACTGCTAGACAAATAATGGTGTCATTAGCTCATCTTTATTCACTTTGTCACTGCTAGGAAAGAAATGATTGAGAACTTTGAACCTCCAGTGAATCCGCTCTAGAACAAATATGCTGTCACCTACACCATCACCGCCTCCATGACCTCCATTTCGCTAACTTATGGTTAGTCCTCTCTCTCTCTCCCTCTGTCCTCCTCTCCCCCTCTCTTGTTCAATATTGTGAAGTGTTCAAAGACTCACCTCAATGGTTGTCCATGAAGTTTGGACCCACTAAGTCTTACTTTTGATTGAGCTTGAGCTTTGGGGAAATGACTATTTGGCTCAAGGTGTATTTGCTTTTGGTGATTTTGGTATACTTATTTGAGAAATAGCTTTGAAGTTAAAAAATAAAAAGAAAAGAAGTAAAGATAAAGGAACTTCATGGATGTCCTTTGATTTTTCATATAAAAGGAATTTTATGAACTACATAGACCTCCTTTGATTTTCATACAATGAATCAATCTCTTACACTTAATTCTGCTAAAAAAATGATAATGATAATTTGGTTATATCTTAGTAATTGCACTCTCTGTCTAGCTTTATTATTTATAAAAATGATAGATCTGTCACCATAGGTCATTTTTAATGCATTAAATGAAAAAGTGGAAAAAAGAAGAGGAGAAAAGTAATTGCACATGTGTTGCGTGTGTATTTCAAATAAAAATAAATACCTACTAATTAATAAATAAATATGAGAGTCTACTCAGTTTGAGAAAAGAGAGAAGGCGGAGCTCTAAACCTCATTTGGTCATGTATTTCAAATAATCTAATTGAGACTAATTTTGAAAAATGATTTTTATGCATTTTTTATGAAATTTGGCCCAACTCTAATTAGCATATTTTTCCGATTGACATCCCACTCTAGATGATTAGAAACCTCTAAATGTCATCAAGCATTTCAATTCATATAATTGGGATAAATTTTGAAAAGTGTTATTTATGTATTTTGTTTTTATGAAATTTGGCCACACTTTGATCAGTATAATTTATGTTACTGGTTTCGATTTTCACAAAATGCATTGGGATCGCAAATTTTCCAAAATCGGAAGGAACATACCTACAATACACGTCCAATATACATGCTATTTTGAGAGATACGGACAATCGACATAAATACTGCTTCTTCATCTTGATTCTTCTTCTATTTCGTTGATTCTCCCAACACATCTTCCCTGTCCTCTTATTCCTCTATTTCATTGATAGCACCCAACACATCTTCCCGTCATCTTCTTCAAGGATTATATTGCACATATGTTGCATGTGTATTGCACATGTATTTGGTCTAATTTTTAAGAATTCACTATCCCAAAACTTTTTTTGAAAATTGAAACCACTGACGTGTAAAAGTGATTATACATGTGCTCAAGCAATAAAGATTAATACCTAATAATTAAAGCAATAAATAAAAATGAGGGAAAATTGAAGAAACTGAGATGCATTGACCAAGCTTAAGCAAGGCATCATGAGGGCAGCGATCATGTGCTCCATCTCGGGGATTTGCTATGCGATCTTCTTCTCCATCAAGCTAGGGCCGATCACAGCGGTGTACTATTTGGAGATCTTCCAAACAAGGTTGCGTGTGTAGGGCTATGCAATTAGCGTAGGGTTATCGCTGACATAAGTATCGTTGTCTAAGCTGATCACCGTCAGTGGGCCCCCTTGATGTTTGTGGGGATCGTGTTCGTCAGGTGGCTAGTACTTTATTGCTTAATGCCCGAGACTAATGGGCGGACATCGGAAGAGATCGAACAATTGTTCATTCACCGCGGCGAAAGAGTTGGACCTGCAAACAACCAACACAGCTATGGCAAGGGGAACAATGAGGCACACATTTGGGGCTGCTGGCAGAGACCCTTCTCAATTGCAACGGTGGAATCTGGACGAGATCGATAATGATCATCACATGTTTGTTTCGACATCCCTGGTCCTTATTTCTTATAAAGCAAGTATCATTGACTACTGGTAAAATGGAAATATCATTTTGTAATAGTGGACAGTGGAAAGAGCAAGGGCTATTTTCTTTAAGATTGCACGTATATTACACATGTTCAGTCCGATTTTTATAAATTCGTGATCCCAATGCTTCTTCTTCTTCTTCTTCTTCTTCTTCTTCTTCTTAAAAAAAAAAATCGAACCACATTTTTAAACAATTAGGTCATATGTTTTTTATGGACATTAAATGAAAAAGTTATACTGTGTGGCCAAATTCTGTATAAAAAAATACATAAATATCACTTTTCAAAATTAATCGCAATTATAGGATTTGAAATGCTTGACCTTGTGAGATTTAGAGCTTTCTAATCATCTAGACTCAATGGGACATTAAACGGAAAAAATATGCCAAGTTTGGTAAAAATGACATAAAGATTAGTTTTCAAAATTAAATTCAATTAGATTATTTGAAATTATTGACCTTATGAGATTTAAAGCTCCCATGCATAGGCTTTAGATCCCCCGAACTCCATTCCCAACTATGGTTTTTGCGGAAAGGACGAGGGCTACTTTTAGCCAAATAGCCCGTATGGTCATCAACCCAGAATATTATCGGATGTCTTTGGACAAACTGAATAATCAAGTTTCCAGTTAAGCATGTAAGCATGTGTGGCTGAGACACTTTCGTCACCGTTAGGCAAATAAAGTTGCCGTCAGCTCATCTTCATCCATATAAATTTCTTTCATGCGTATCCATGCATAACAGATTAAGTTAATGAGATACACTTGCAATATACATGCAAAACACGTACAAAAGTGTTGATTATCCATATTTCTCAAGATCACACGTGTGTTTGGTCTGATTTTTAAAAATTTGTGATCCCTATCCTTTTTTTTTTAAAAAAAAGTCAAACAGCATTTTGAAACACTTAGGTTATATATTTACCGTAGGTCAAAAATCGAGTCAATGAGATTGCAAATACAAATTTATAATGTGTGGCCAAATTCCATTAAACAAATACATAAATACCACTTTCCAAAATTTATCCCAATTATATGATTTACAATGCTTGACCTTGTGAGTTTTGGAACTTCCTAATCATCTAGTGGACATGGGCGCTTTGGAAGAGGAGATGTACACTGAGCATAACAATAAGTAGCAAAGAAAAACCAAAGGCCATGTTTGGTCGTCCGGATTTCTAACCAAGATAGGATTGGATAAGATATGATATAAAATCCTCCGGATTTTATTATATCATATCAACTGTTTGGTGATTACAATAATAAAATCGGATATATTTGTTAGGGAAATCCCTTATGATGTTTTGAAGATGACAAAATAAATCAAAGACTACTAATGTGTTTAAATTATTGAGTAATAGACTATGCAAATGATAGAACATGTAAAGGATATTATCAATGTCTCTACTTGGAAAAAGCAGAAAACAGGCTGTATGCTAAAGCTAAATCTGCTCAGACTCATATTACAAAGTCTATTGCACTCAGACTCAGATTGTAAAGTCTATTGCTCTCAGACTTTATATCCAGATTCGACAGAACGTAACACAAGCCCAAACATATAACGGCTAGTGATCTAGTTTGGATTCTACATCAAGATTGATTTTATTGACTCAATCTAATTAATTGACAATTAGATCTTGAAGACAAAAACTTTCTATACGAAGAAGCTTTACTTATGGAAACCAAGGTTCTGTTTGTATGGGCGATCGGAATCAATTTGGGATTCTACTTTTGTCACTCAACGGCTACCAAATCTTCTAGATACAGATTTGTCCAACCGGTAGATTGGAAGACAATCCTCAAGATACTGTCCAACGGCTAGTTTGGAAATGGAGGAGTATTTGAGGAGATCAAGGACCGATAAGCAAGTAAGAGACGGAGCATAGAATTTATAATTTCAAAGTCTAAGCGAACTTCGATCATACACTTATCTATTGTGAGCTTAAACGTTTATGATCGTGAGAGAAATACCAAAAGAGTGGCTTAGTGAGATAGTGTGATCTACTACTAAGTGTTTGCATTCAAAGTTGTAATCTCTTGTTAATTGCATAGTGGAATCCAATAAAAGGCTGTTAATGTAGGAGAGTGGACGTAGGCTTGATTTAAGTCGAACCATTATAAACCTTGTGTTCTTATTCTCTTCCTTAACTCATTTATTTTGCTCGAAGTTTATTTTATTCTGCATATATTTGCCAAGGTTTATTTTAAACACCTATTCACCCCTTCTAGGTGTTGTTACTAGCCTTATCAATTGGTATCAGAGCTAAGTGCTCGGTTTATAAAAGTTTTTTTACTTTTGAGCTAAAGATTTTTCTAAGGCTAGTATCTTGGCACCAGGACTTATGGAAGGGCAAAGCAACACTAGGCCACCGTATTTTGATGGAAATGAATACAATGTGTGGAAGAATAAAATAAAGGCATTTCTAAGATCTAGAGATCCCATGCAATGGGATGTTGTGGAAAAATGAATCAATCCCACTGCTGTGTCTACATCAAATAAGAATGGTAAAGACAAAGAAATCAAACCCCCTACTCCTATGTCTCGGATGGAAATATCTAAAAGAGAAGCGCTTGATGCAAAAGCCATTTATTCTCTATATTGTGCTTTGTCTCCTGTTGAATATAATAGAATTTCTTCATGTGAAACAGCTAAGGAAGTCTGGGATATACTTCATGTTACTTATGAAGGAACTGATCGTATAAAAGAGACAAAAATAAACTTCCTGCTTGGCCAATATGAATCCTTCAAGATGAAGCAAGAAGAGTCAATTGGAGATATGTTCAGCCGTTTTACAGAAATTGTAAATGGTTTAGCATATCAAGGTCAGCCAATTTCTGCCTCAATGAAGGTCAACAAACTCTTGCAAGGTCTCTCAAAATATTGGAATTATGTCAAGACCTCAATCCGGGAGACTCAAATGATTATGCCACTCTCCGTTGATGAATTGATTGGCACTCTTCAATCCTATGAAGTGGAACAAATTGTTGATGAAGATCCCGATAGTAAGAAGTCTATTGCTTTAATATCTAA
This sequence comes from Eucalyptus polyanthemos subsp. polyanthemos, assembly GCA_017140185.1. Lineage (NCBI taxonomy): Eukaryota > Viridiplantae > Streptophyta > Magnoliopsida > Myrtales > Myrtaceae > Eucalyptus > Eucalyptus polyanthemos. Next base: position 60,473,036 of record CM029459.1, on the reverse strand, counting down.
TGCTGATTCTGATGATACAAACTCAAAAAATAACATGGATGACGAAGAACTTGCTTTTATGATCAAGAAATTCAAAAAGCTAAGTAGAAAAGGAAGGAAATTCATTGGAAGAAAACAATATAAGCAAAATGGCCAGAAAAGAACCATGAAAGAAGATGACAAGCAAGGAAATATATGTTTGATGGCACATTCAGAATCTGAGTCTGACTCAGACACAGACTCACAATTAGAGTCTGACTCAAACACAGACTCAGAATCCGATGAGAAAATCGAGGTAAGCCATTCAAAAATTCCTATCAAAGTTTCAAGGTATATAAATGAGCTGTGCTTAAATCTCAAATCTTCTCTTAAAATGATCTCCTAACTTAAAAATGAGAATTCTTGGCTTAGGCAACAGGATCTTTCTTGAAAAGAAAATTTTAAAATTTTGTAAAAAGATTTTCTACAAACAAAAGAAAGTCGAGATTTACTTGTCAAAGAAAATGATTCATTAAAGAAAGAATTTTCAAATATTTCAACAAGATTTTCAAATGGATCAAAAACATTAGAGCATATTATTTCCATACAAGTTCCTTACTATAATAAATCGATACTTTGTTTCAATAGGGAAAGTGATTCTCTAATTGATTTTTCTAAAGTCAAGAATAGGCTTAGACAAAGACCTCCTAGACTTGCATACAAGAAGCATTTTGAAAGGACTTTGACCAAACCTATTGGTAGAAATGCCCTCAAGTGTTCAAATTGTAGAGACTCGAAACACTTTGAGAAAGAATGTCCTAAAGTCTGAAGACCTATTAAGAAAGATTGGATAAAAATAGCATGCTCTACTAACTCTCATGGACCCAAAAAAAATGGGTACCAAAGAAAAGATGAGTTGTTTTTGCAGGAAATAAAGGAAAAGAAGAAAGAGAATTTGGAAAGGAATATATATATGTTTTGGCACATAATTCTCATTATGCTTGATATTCGATATATCCTTGGTTGATTGAGATTTTATAATGATCATATTTTGATTTGAAGAAAGAATCGTGTGATTTATTTTTGTGATTCGTGAGTTGAGATTTGATATAATACGTGTGATTATTTTTTTGATATCTAGCTTAGAGACAATTGAGTTTATTTGGTTTGATTTTATACTCTCAGATTTTGTCATATTTTGCAAAGTGAAAATATATGTTACGTGATCTTAATTTATTATGCAAGATATTATTTCTTTGGATACTCAAGGATTTTATTGTGCATTGACTAAGTGAGAATTGATTTTTGAAGATATTATTGTGCATAATGTTCTTTCCTTAAATAATCTGTTATGAATAGTTTAGAAAGAATATTTGCTTATCTATGGAGATTTTCTATTTTACTCTAACTTCATGGAAGGATCCAATTTGATGGATACCAAAAAGGAAATGAGTTGATTGCAGGAAATTCAATATACGAGGTATCTCATGCGAAGATTGGTAATGATTTTTTTTTTCAATGGTATATTGCAATCATATACCTTGGGTAAAAGAATATTTTTTTTTTCCCGCCTTGCAAATCTCTACATACATTTATCATGATTTTTTATGATTGTTTACTGCAAATATCCTTTGTCAAAAATATAAGGCATTGCAATTTTTACTTGATTTGGCACATGATAGAAATATCATCTTTCTTTTTGTGAAATGCATCGATAATATATTTTGAGATTTATGCTCCGGGAAATCCCTTTGATCTTGAAAGATATTATTGCATATTTATGGATATTCTCGCTATATTTTTAGAAGATATCTTATATCTAGCAAGTTTGATCCGCAATTCAAAGGAAGGTTGTCACGCCCCAATCCTCAGGCACGCGCACATCCCTTACCTTTGGTTGATTTTAAAATGCGATATCCCAGAACTACGTATCGCCGGCCCGTTCATTTCCAATAGCACATGCGAAAGCAGTTATAAATCCCAAAACATTAAAACAATGGGATAGAAAAGTAGGGCCATAATTTTCATACTGAAATTCACAACCACTCTTTTATACAAGCACCTCATAGTATATAATGCAATACTATTCGCAAGGGTCTAATCTAACACTTATCCACATATAATCAAGGTCTGACAAAACAGGATGGAATCTCAATCCTCATCCGGGTTGTACTCAAGATCCTCCTCATGGTCATCTTCTTTTCCAAAATCTTCCTCATCATCTGGTTCCACATTAGGGTTCTCCTCTTCAGATTCCTCCTCCTCAGGCTCCTCATCAGGGTCCTAAAATGGTTATTCAATAACCATTGAGACCACGTCTCAGCAAGTTCTACCCCTTAAGACATGATTAGTAAACTAATACACCTTAGGGCTACCTATGCATAACATGAGTCAGAGGACTTACCTTGGCCTCAGATTCCACCTGCATATTAGCACAGATCAAATAGACATCCAAGTAATTACATCACTGATCGAAGCATCGATCAAATCAACCTAGTCAATTACACGCCAACAAGACCACTCACGGTCATTTCCATTATTCCAACCAATTTACAACATCAATTCAAGACAATGATTAATTGACCTAGTCGATTACGACTCAATCAACTATTCACTGATCATTCAATTCAATCAATCAATTCACAACATCAAATCAAGGCAATGAATCACATCAAATCACACTCAGATCGAATCATCGATCAATCGACTTAGTCGATTACATGACGGTTGGATCATTTCTAGGTCATTCATTCCATCCCATATAACCTCCAATAGTAAACTTAGTCACAAAGTTCCATTAATACTCTCGGACGTCGTTTTCGCCAAGGTGACATAAGTAACAGACGATATACGTGCGTTCTTTAAGGTGCTTTTTTCACATAGTGATATTCTTCATCACCGAACCATGCCCGTCATAGATCACAGACAGTCTACGTGCGTTCTTTAAGGCGCCGTTTTCGCACAGTGATGTCTTTCATCACTGAACCACGCCTGTCACAAATTATAGGCAATCTACGTGCATTCTTTAAGGCGTCGTTTTCGTACAGTGATATCCTTAATTACCAAACCACGCCTGCCACAAGTCATAGACAGTCTACATGCGTTCTTTAAGTCGTCATTTTCGCACGGTGATATTCTTAATCACCGAACCACGCTTATCTATACTTCGTACCCGATCGGTCTCAACCAATAGAGTTCTCAGTTTACTCTCACGAGTCTCTCCACTTTACAGCTCATCAAGGCATTATTAATGTTAAATAGCCATACTCGGCCACCTACCAAATCAATCATTTAATTCCACTCAATTTCAATCAATTAAGGAATAATTCCTCAAATTACACAATCAATTCAATTCAGCACAATGTGGAGCTCAAATAAATAAACGGACTGCACCACGACAATCAGCACGAAATTCCGATCACTGGCCATTCCAATTGAATTTCCGAAATATAAATAATTAAATAATTAATTTCAAAAATTAATAAATAGATGCGATAAATTCAATTTGGGCTAGTAATGCCTAATTGAAACCCGATAAGGGTTGGGAAAATCCTGAGAAGCATTCAATAAATACTATAGGCAATTCTCTAGTTAAGTACACTAACCACCTATCTAATATGCAATTTAACTAATAATCGCTAATCCATTCTAATCTAACCACCTAATTGCACTTAATTAAATCTAATCAACCTTTAAGTATAATTAGCAAACTAAGAAGGCATTAATGAGCAAAACTCACTTGGCAAAGCGAAGAGCAGAACACCTAGGGGTGTGCATGGTCCGGGCGGGTGGTTCCCGACCTAGAACCGGGAACTGCTCGCTAAGGACTGGTTCCAAAAAATTGGAACCGGGATCCACCCGTTTGTTGCATGGATCCACCCGGGAACCGGACCGCCAGTCCGGTCCAGTTCTCGGGTGGATCCATGGAACCAATCTTGATGCGAAGGCAAGCTGTGGCGTCGCGGTGATGGGCGAGCGAGCAAAGGGCTCTCGCGGTTGCTGGCGCGGTGGTCGGCGCGGAGGCGAGCTTTGGCGTCGCAGGTCACTAGGGTTTTGACGTCAGGCGGCGAACGAGCTCAATAGATCATGCTATGTCCATCCGCCTTGCGCAACTCCGAGCTGAGATCTTTGGGAAACGAACCGCATATCGGAAAAGTCGAGAACAAAGGGGGACAAAATCTATCATGATTTTGACGCGAAAGAGAAGTCGGGGTGGGTCGTCGGCTATGGTTCAAGCGTGGTGGTCGACGGTGGCTCTCTCCCTCACACTCTACCCTTACTCGCAACTCTCAAATCTCACTTGATCTCCCCCTCTCTTTTCAACGTCTTACAGATCTCTCTCTCTCTCTCTCTCTCACATCATCTCTACTCGACCCCCCTTCATCAAGCTCCAGGAGGCCCTATTTATAGGCTAGAGGGTCCGGTCGACAAGGGCATTTCTGCTGTCGGTCTTGGGAATGCCAACCGGCCTCCCTCTTGGCTGAACCGGCATCTCAGCCCGTCTTCTCCGCGTAGGCTTGCTCGACATTGAAGGTGTTCGCCAAGACGTCCCTCCGTCCGGGTTTCTCGCTAGATCTCACGCTGCTCCATTCGGTGGCATTGATGGCTCCTGGGAGGCGTCCCCTCCGTCCCCGATCTACCCTCCTCTCTCTCCCCCTAGGTCATCCTGCGTGCCTTTAGTCTTCACCAAGCATGGTGTCCACTGTCTAGCACGAGGAAGGACGGAGGAAGAAGAAGAGGAGAGGGCCAGACCGCGGAAAAGATGAAAAATGGATTGGGCCTAGCCCGCATGAGGGAAAAGAAGAAAAGAGGGGAAAAGAGGGAAAATGGTCTGGTTTCGCTAGGGTTTGTTTTAGTATTTTTTTTAATATTAAATATTAATTGGTCCGGTCTAGGTGGGCGGGTGGGCGGATCCACCCATGGAACTTGGAACCAAACCGGTAGCCTCCGGTTTCCATAAATTGGAACCGGGAACCGGACCGGTTCCCTCAAGAACTGCCGGCCTCAGGCGGTTCCGGTCCGGTTCCGGGCGGATCCCGGTTCTTTTGCACACCCCTAAGAACACCACGACGGCGGCGCGACAGCGGCTGAAACTGAATTTTCGATGGCATCGACAGGCACTCGGACTGGGCCCAAAGGCCTTGCAAGCCTATAGCAAAAGCTCGCTCAACTTTGGGCTGGGCCGAAATTCACTGGGCTACTGAACTTGGGCTGATAATGGGTTGAAACAAGCGAGCCTCTAGTTTCATTGGACTTCAAAACTAGACTGGGCTTGATTGCAAGTGGCTGAAGATGGGCTAAAGAAAACTTGCAGGCTCGAAACTGTGCTGGTCCGGGCTTGCTGAACTGAAGCAAAGAAGCAGCAATTTGCTGGGCTGCAACTTGGATTCTCGAGCGGACTGGTGGGCTACAATTTGCGGCGGAAATTACGGGGATGCTAGGCTGCTTCCGTGGGACGCCGTTGCTGGGTCTTCGAAGGAGCGCCGGAGCTGACTCGAAGAAACTCTAGTGTTGAAGACATGGCCGAAGCTGGAGGAAACTCGGACGCGTAGGGGGCTTGGACGGCAGCTGCTTCGGACGTGTGGCCGCTGCTTTGGTCAACAAGCCGGCTAGAGAAGTTGTTTTGGTTCACTGGTTTGATTGGGATGGAAGGGGACGCGTGGGCTGAGGACGGTGGAAGAATGAACGCAAATGGAGCAGGGGCGAGCTGGCAGAATAGACATGAAGCCGAGAGAGGTCGCTCGTGGTTTGCTGTTGGACGCGTGCTGCTAGAGTTGAAGATCTTCGCTCAACAAGGTGGGAAGTCACGAAGGTGATGCTGGTAGAAGCGGTGGAGCGGAAAAATGAAGCTTATGTTATGATTTTCTTCGTGGGAGCTGGCGCCGTTCGAAGGAGATGAAGAAAAGCAGAAGGGCGATCCGTTCGGGGAGGCTACGCACAAAGGAGGGAGTAATGGATGAGGATGGAGTGCAAAAGTCCACAAAAATATCTTGATTCATGATGAATTTGACCAAAAAAGCCTTCAACCTTATCTACTTGGTCTCCTATTACTTTCCAACAAGTAAATTTCATAATAAACTCACATTAATACCAAAATTGCAGCCCCCTAAGCCAAGGCTCCGAATTTCACTAAATTACTTCAATTCTCTCGCCAATTCTCCAAATTGGGTCCAATTTTGATGAATAAAAGCCTACAAAATTTCCACACCTTCCTGTCGTCAAGTAGCTCGGTCTGGAAATCCAATTTCCCTTCAATTAAGCCCATCTGAATTTCCGTTAATTTTCCGCGACGTCCGAATTGATTTTCCGTAAAAATCTCGGAATCTCCGAAAATTTTTCGTATGATGAGTTGACATTCCTCAAATAGATCGTGACACCGCAGAACTTTCAATTTCTGAAATCGAACTCAAATCAAAGGTTAATTTCTTTCAGACACGTTTTTAGCGTGACCTAGGCTACTAGGTAGTTTTCAGAACTTTTTAATGCAAATGACCCGTGGTCGATTTTCTTCGAGCTACACTGAACCCACTCGACACATTGGCGACTCTCGATTGTCGTAAAAATCTTGAGCATCCAAATACGGACACAAGGTACCAAAACGACAATAAGAACAAATTAGTACCGGTCGACGAGAATTTTCCAATTTAGTGAAGTCACCCACGATCGGCCACACATCTTAGTCAAACCGATCTATATCTGATCTCAAATCGGTTTTATACTGTGCCGTAATGACCTCTAAAGATGAGCACGGTCGAGAAGTCGGTTCTTGGTCGAATTCTCAAGTATATCTGCCTTAAAGTCCTTAATAGCTTACCTAACTAGTCTAGTTATCTCGTGTGTGGCCAACTCAAAGAAAAACACTATAGTCATGTCGATGAAATGCCCAATTTATCTAATCAAAATCAAGGCCCGAAAATCTGGATGTCACAAAGGTATTACGTGACATTTTTGCAAAGATTGTTATCTATTATACAAGAATTTGCAGGTGGAAAATGAATCTTCCATATGAATTTTGGAAAGCTTGATCAGAAAATCATGGACATTCTATACTATCTTCTGGAGGGTCAAAAATTCCCTTCCTTGTGCAAAGTTTTTGCAAATTGTTAAGAAAATCCCTAATGTGTCGTACGAAAGGTTGAGTAGTTCTAAATTTTAATTTTATATATGCTATTCAATTTATTTATTTGAAGAAATTGCATTATATATTATGTGGATATTATTACAGCTTATTTGTGCAAAAAGTTCGCTAAGTTTATGCCAGTTGAATTCAAGAAGAGCTTGATTGAAGAAAATAGATTTTTGCCTCGAATTTCAAAATGTAAATGATCGTTGTGGATATTGTTGTTAGAAGGAAATAATGGAAAAATGTTATGTTCAACGTGCACAAGCCACAATCAATGCTATTTGCAAATATTGTCATGATGATAGGGGGAGAAAGTGAATCCAAAAGAAATGAAAAGATTCGTGATCAAACTCAAAAAGGCAACAAATTGAGGGGGAGCCTTGATCAATTATGGAAAAATCTTTTTGAATCAATTGTGATCGTGATCTTATTATGGAAGGAAGGAAAATGTAAATGTGTTAGAACTTACCAAACTCTATAAAATCCGGTTAGTGCATATTTTATTACCATTTGTCATTAACAAATCAGTTTGTTATATTATCATTTTATTATGACAAAAATAGTCAAGTGAATTTTATAATGTATCTGTGATTTTTATTGGATATTTGCTGATATATATGATCGAAGTGAGCTATATTGCATATCTTCAATATTCGATTTACTTTATAAAAGCTGATTTTTTGGAAATTGTGTTTCATGCAAGATATTTGTTATTATATTATATTCTCTAAGTAATAATTTTTCCATTATTATTGCTTTTTGATTATGACAAAAATTGGGAGAAGATATGAATATGCATATGTGTTGATTGGTTGATATTATTTATTGCATAATATTGAGTTGCAATTATTTTTCTATAAATTGTTATGCTCAATCTATTTGCTATTTTTTGATATCCTTTGATTTAAATTAATATTTTTAAAAGCGTGTTTACAAATCTGCATATTTAGAGATTGTTTTGTCATTAACAAAAAGGGGGAGATTGTTAGGGAAATCCCTTATGATGTTTTGAAAATGACAAAATAAATCAAAGACTACTAACGTGTTTAAATTGTTGAGTAAACGACTATGCAAATGGTAGAACATGTAAAAGATATTATCAATGTCTATACTTGGAAAAACCAGAAGACAATCTTTATGCTGAAGCTAAATATGCTTAGACTCAAATTGCAAAGTATATTGCACTCAGACTCAGATTGTAAAGTCTATTGCTCTCAGACTTTACATCCAGATTTGAAAGAACGTAACACAAGCCCAAATATATAACGGCTAGTGATCTGGTTTGGATTCTATATCAAGATTGATTTGATTGACTCAATTTAATTGATTGATAATTGGATCTTGAAGACAAAAACTTTTTATACGAAAAAGCTTTACTTATGGAAACCAAGGTTCTGTTTGTATGGGCGATCGGAATTAATTTAGGATTCTACTTTTGTCACTCAACGGCTACCAAATCTTCTAGATACAGATCTATCCAACCGGTAGATTGAAAGATAATCCTCAAGATACTGTCCAACGGCTAGTTTGGAAATGGAGGAGTATTTAAGGAGATCAAGGACCGATGAGCAAGTAAGAGACGGAGCGAAAGTCTTAGCGAACTTCGATCATACACTTGTCTCTGGTGAGCTTAAACGTTTGTGATCATAAGAGAAATACCAAAAGAGTGACTTAGTGAGATAGTGTGATCTACTACTAAGTGTTTGCACTCAAAGTTGTAATCTCTTGTTGATTGCATAGTGGAATCCAGCAAAAGGCTGTTAGCATGGGAGAGTGGACGTATGCTTGATTTAAGCCGAACCACTATAAACTTTGTGTTCTTATTCTCTTCCTTAACTCCTTCATTTTGCTCGCAATTTATTTTATTCCGTGTATATTTGCCAAGGTTTATTTTAAACACCTATTCACCCCATCTAGGTATTGTTACTAGCATTATCAATATTCACATCATATCATATATATTGTTCGATACAAATGACATATCAATATGAATGAACCACAAATTTTACAAACTGATATAGTAAAAATCTCGCACGACACTTTTATCTATTTTGTTTTCATTTTATTTTCCTTTCTTTTTAAACTAATTTCTTTTTTATTTCTTTTTTTCCCTTCCATCATTCTCTAATAATTTTTTTTAAATAGAAAATTTTACTAATACCTAAAATACTAAAACACCTCGAATATGTAATAAAAATATATTTATGTATCAAATTTATTTTATAATTAAAATTAAATTCAAATATATAAATAAAAATAATATTAAATTAAAAAATAAATTGTTTTTATTTTATTTTGAATTTCTTATATTAGAATTCAAATATTATTTATATTGAAATATAATTTCAATTTTTTTTTTGTCGGTTCTACTATTACTTCTATTCTAACTTTCACTCTTAGATTTTTGCCCTGCCTCCTAGCAGGGGAATCGAAACCCACATTTGAAACTAAATCGTTCACACCCCAACCCTTCCTGAGAATGTGGGGATTCAAACCCCCACATCCCTCTTTCATGTTGGAAGAAGTTTGTTATTTGGGTAAAATAACTTTCTTATTTTGGATATTAAAAATCTTATCTATTTTTATCTCACCTCCCCCAAGGAATAATTTTATCCGATCTATATCCCCCTTATTTCCGACTTTATCCTATTTTGAGTAGGCTTCAAACATAGGATAGCATAAATTTCATCATATCCTGAATTTTATTTGAACCATCAAACGTAGCCAAAGAGTTTTTCCCCTTCAACGCAACCAGCTAGTCAATCAACAAGTGAGGAAATTGCCAAATAGGAGTGAACTACCTTTAACTGTGCGAAAATGTATTGAATAGAGGTGAGCAGTGGCAAAAGGGGACATGAATGGTCATCGAGAAGAGTAGAGCAGTGGCAAGGATGCAAACTGGAGAGAGAGAGAGAGAGAGAGAGAGAGAGAGAGAGAGAGAGAGAGAGAGATGTATCGAGAGAGTTAAGTGAGGGAGAACTAGAGTTTCCTTATTATTATAAAAAAATTGTTCTAATTACAACCATTGATTTCTTTGTGATCTAACAGTAGATGTCGATCCTCATCTAATCGATCAGACGTTAGAGATCTACTTGATCCAACAGTGATAGATATTGACACTCGTCACTTAAATTAATGGAGGAGGTTGGGTCTATCCAATGGTTGAGGTCATCAATCACCGTCAAACAAATTTGATGTTACAAATGGAATTACCTAATTGGTGTAACGATTCTAAAGAACTCCTAGCTGAGCTTCAAATCACAGGCGGAACAATCACCCCAGCCCATTTCGATGACCTCGCCCATTCTATTACAAGTTGAGGCCACCATGGGGAAAAATTCAAGCTATTACCTAATCTTTGATAACCCCACTCTCACGAGAAAAAGTGGAACTTTGTCTGTCTTAATGCTTTGACAAAACCCATTCTTGACCATTAAAGTCATCGCTTATGAGCACGAGTTGGGAAAAAAATTTAGCAATTGCATTATTAACTCTAGTAGATGTGGCACCCCTCGACGGCCCCCGATCCGTTAGGGTCGCCACAGTTCGCTCTACCTTTCACTTTCCCTATTAACATGTCACTCTGATACCATTTCAATTGCAGCGGGTCCATACAACCATGGGGGTTTACACATTTTTTTTTTGATAGGTTCCTTGCGCAATTCATATACGGAAGCACATCCAACAAACCCCTTTCCCTATATTCAGAAAACGATGCACACCTACTAAACATTTATAGGTAAAAGCCGTACACTTTTATTTACATAAAGCAGATGGACATCTTTAGTCGGTACATCAAAATGTCATAGTTTCCTATACATGGCTATACTTCAAAAGATGACCGACATCTCCTCCAACAGTCGTATGCTTAAGATCCATCAACCAGTGTCGGCGTCCAAAGGTTCCCTCCTTTGCTATCCTTCTCCTCGCGGTTATATCCAACTGCTCAAACCATCTACTAATCTGAAATGTTGGTCCCCAAAAGGGGTGAGTACAACCACTCAGCAGGTAAAGGAATCCAATAACCACTCAATGCATCATATAAGTCATACATGCATTGCAGGCATTACTTACCTTGAAGCCATGCATATACTATCATGCATAATCACAACAATCATAACACATACATGTGTATCATCATGTCGTACTCGTATCATCGTCATCATGACATTATTATATCACACACATGTCATCATCGTCATATACATGACACCATCATACCATACACATGTCATCATCAATCGTGGCACCATCATATCACACATGTCATCATCATCATGACCTTATCATATCACACATGTCATCATGCCATATCATCATATATCATCATATCATCATGCCATATCATCATATATCATCATATATCATCATATCATCATGCATATCATCATCATCATGCATGTCATCATGCATATCATCATCATCATCATCGTCATGCATATCATCATATACCATCATCACCATGCATATCATCATGCATATCATCATGCATTTCATCATATACCATCATCACCATGCATAACATCATGCATATCATTATCGTCATGCATATCATCATGCACAATTCAATTTCAATTTCATTTTGGACCGCCACATTTCTCTTTCCCGGGATCAATGTTCGCATCCCACATTCATCACTCGCGCCCAATCTTGGCATCATGAGAACCATCTGGGCATGTATCCAAGAGACAACCGGGCATCCGGCACCCCCACATTCCGGGCATCTCGTATCCCAACTAGCATCACGAGGCATCCGGGATTACGCCACTAGGCCACCGAGCATCCGACTTTTACCCTTCTAGCCAGGCATCTCGCATCCCATCCAGCATCACGAGGTATCCCCCTGGGCACAAACCTCCAGGGCTTCTGGAATTATGTACCGACATACCACCAGGCCTCCCCTGGAATTACGTACCGTATACCACCGGGCATCCCGACACTCCCGGGGAATCTCCGGGGCTCGCCATGAAAATGGTTTCCCCTGCCCTCCGGAATTACGTACCGACATACCACCAGGCCTTCCCTGGAATTACGTACCGTATACCACCGGGCATCCCGACACTCCCGGGGAGTAATCATCCGCCACAAACGGTTTCCTCATTCATCATTATCCATGGCCACCAATTTAGTTCTCAACTCATCATGGCACACAATATGATGACCAACAAGATTTTATGCAGCATTCAATTCATACATGCATCTCAATTCATAGTCATGCATGCATCAATACATCATCATCCAATCCATACAAAATTCCAGCAATTACCACTTTCAGAAAATATTTAAATTATTCATATGATTCTCAAAATTCATGAAATTAAGGTTAATGGTAGACAAGTCAATAAGATAGCAATCTCATGAAAGATACATGCCCAATCCTATTCCACACAAGAATCATAATTCACACAAATACAACATGTAATTTCGGACATCAACAGAATGCACAGTTTCTGAAATAATTCGATTAAAATATTCATATGACCTCCGAAAATTATGAAATTTCACCGATTTATAGCCAAGAAATTTTCGTACATCTTTCATGAAGAACTCCAAGCCAGATTCTTTCTAGATTATTTTATACAGTCTCACGAAGCTTCTGGATTCACTACCGCATCATCCAGTGTAAACATCTCCGAAATATTGAGATTTCACCTACCTATTCTCTTTCTTTTTCTCTTAAATTTAGGTATGTTATACATCAAGATATCCTTTACAAGTTTCATGAAGAGATCTAGGTCAAATAACCAGAATATAGTCATCATTTAGGTCCTTGAAGTCTCGGGTGTCTCGGAATACATCACCAGAATCACCGTCTTCAAGATCCAGCCGATTTACTAGGCTATACTTGTTCATTTCACTTCAAATTCGAGTATGTTGTATTTTAAAATGTTCCCTACAACTTTCATGAAGAAATCGAAGTGAGATTATCATCACAAACCAACATGTAATCACGAATCCAGCAAGAGGTCAGTAAAAACTCTAGATCTGAGGTCTCCGTAGGATGAGACTCTAACCCCTCAAATCTCCATCATTTTCCACGAAATTTAAGTATATTGTATTTCAAGATGTTAGCTACAACTCTCATGAAGAAATTAAAGCCAAAATCGGACTCTAAATACACATACAAGCTCAAACAAGTTTCTGACTCACACGGTCCGAGCAAGAACAGTCGCACCATTCACACACAACTCATCCATGCTTCGGTTTTTCTCATCCAACATCCAAAAATTCGACATGCAAACAACATACAAGCATGCAAGAGAAGCTAGAGGACTCCCACTTGCCTCTAGACCGGTCGGTCGACGGCGTAGGGCGGCGAACACGGCGGCACACAGCGGACGGACGGCAGTTCCTCCTCCTCTCTCTCTCAGCTGCTCCTCCTCTCTCTCTCGAAATCTCTCTCTCTCTCTCACTCTTTTGGACGAATGAGGGAAATCCGGCCACCCTTTCTCTCTCTTCCCTCTTATACCCCCATATCCTCATGATTACTTGCCTACAAACCAGCCAATGCATGGCCTTCTTCCCTAAGCCAATGCATGAGAGTCTAGTGCCACTTGTCCTATTGGATTTTTGAATTTGGGCTTGGGCTTGGGCCATCCAGCCACTCTTGGGCCTCCCCTTGGCTGGTCGACAGCCCCCCTTTTAGTGGGCCTTATTGGGCCGACTAACTTGGCCCACTAAAATCTTAGGCCAATGGGCCTACTAAGGCCCAACCTAAAAATTGACTTTTCCTCTTCTTTTTTTTTTTGAAATTCCTTTCTATAAATATTTTCAATTTTCAATTTTCATCTGGGCCAAAGAATAAATCATCCTCATAAATTTATCCTTTGATACTAATTTAAAAACTTATGATCACAAGCACAATAACACATAGCCTTAAGGAAACTAATGGCTAAAACATAAACCATAGGTAATTTTCATCACCTAATTAGAGGCTTTAATACACCTTATAACTTGACTTTGAATTTTGGGATGCCACAGTAAATCCAATGGAGATTGCTCTTCAAGTCTACCAAAACCCTGAGTTGTAGCACATTGATGGGTCCCCATATAAACGTTAACTTACACATAACTGATAGCTGTCACTAACGACCAAACAAGATCAAATGTGCCCAATACATATATGAAATCAAACGGATCAATTAACATCATAATGTGAATCGTTGCGGAATGAACGTTCTACGAAGGCCCGGATGGTGCGAATTGCAAACCTCGACCTCCAATCAAACCTGTGATTGGCAACCTCGGTATGAACGTGACCTGTTGACGAACGCATGTCAACCAACCAACGTTATAGACGCCACGAGCGAAAGAATTTGCTATCTCGCTCGATAAGTCAAATTGACCGCCAAAGAGAATCTTGATAAGGTCAAGTTCTCAAAAGAGCAGTAGAAGAAAACCTCTCAATTCTTGTTCTTCAAAGTAAAATATATCTTTGTCCTCAAAGAAATTTGGCAAATCCTTTATATAGGTTGCCACACAAACCCTAAAAACCAACCCTAAAAATCTAATGCGTTATATTCTAAAATATTCCTATTTTAGAATATTCTTAAACAAGAATATATATATAAATTGACTTGGTCAATTATTTGGTGACAAGATAATTAAATTGCACCAAGATTTCCAAGATTCTTCAAGATTTGATCCAAGGTCACCTTCACGCCAAAGATCACGAACCATGACGCCAACAGCTTGCTTGAATTGTTTAGCCCGCGCTCGAGTAATCGAACCAGTAGGAATAGACAATGGGTCCCTAGCACCTCCTCCTTGATATGACTCGATGTCCATATCATTCCCTCCCCCGTGCAAAGGATTTGTCCTCAAATCATCACTGCATCAAAAAGAGTCAAGTCGAAACATTAAATGTGGCACTAACGTCATACTTACCTGGAAGATCAAGCTTGTAAGCATTATTGTTAACTCTTTCCAAAACCATGAATGGTCCATCCCCTCGTGGTAATAACTTAGAATGTCGCTGCTCAGGAAATCTCTCTTTGCGCATATGAACCCAAACCCAATCACCAGGTTCAAACACCACTTCCTTGCGCCCTTTGTTAGCTTGCCTTGCATATTGCTCAGTCTTGCGCTCAATATTTGTGCGCGTCTTCTCATGCAACGACTTGACAAATTCAGCTTTCTTTGCTCCATCTAAATCCACACGCTTATCAACAGGTAAAGGGGTTAAATCTAACGGAGTTAATGGATTAAAACCATAGACAACCTCAAATGGTGTAAATTTAGTTGCAAAATGCATGCTCCTATTATATGCAAATTCAACATGTGGCAAACAATCTTCCCAAGATTTTATGTTCTTTTTAATAATAGCACGCAACAATGCCCCTAATGTTCTATTAATTACCTCGGTTTGACCATCGGTCTGTGGATGACAAGTAGTAGAAAATAACAACCGTGTTCCTAGTTTTTTCCACAATGTTTTCCAAAAGTAGCTAAGAAATTTAGAATCTCGATTTAAAACAATCGATCTAGGCATGCCATGCAAACGTACAACCTCCTTAAAGAACAAATTAGCAATATGGGATGCATCATCAGTTTTATGACAAGGTATAAAATGAGCCATCTTTGAAAACCGATCAACAACCACATAAATAGAATCTCTACCATACTTAGACCTAGGCAATCCTAACACAAAATCCATAGAAATATCAATCCAAGGATGCGTTGGAATAGGTAATGGTATATACAAGCCATGCGGTTTGGTTGTAGACTTCGATTGCTTACAAGCAATGCATCTCTCCCAAACACGTGTGACATCTCTCTTCATATGTGGCCAATAAAAATGTTCATATAGCACTTCATAAGTCTTATTAATGCCAAAATGCCCCATTAAACCACCACTATGCGCTTCTCGCACTAACAATTCACACAAAGAACACTTAGGCAAACATAGTTTATTTTCACGAAAAAGATAACCTTCATGCCTATAAAATTTATCAAATGCAGCGTGTTCACATGCTTCATAGACTCTCCCAAAGTCATCATCATCAATATATAAGCCCTTGATATGCTCAAAACCTAGACACTTTGCTTCTAAAATAGTTAAAATTGCATACCTTCGAGAAAGTGCATCGGCTACCACATTTTCCTTACCTTTCTTGTACTTGATCACATATGGAAAAGTCTCAATGAACTCCATCCATTTGGCATGTCTTTTATTCAACTTTTGTTGTCCTTTCAAGTACTTCAAGGTCTCATGGTCGGTGTGGATCACCAACTTCTTTGGCCATAAATAATGTTGCCAAGTCTCCACAGCTCGCACTAAAGCATACATCTCCTTATCATAGGTAGGATAATTCAATGTTGCTCCACTTAATTTTTCACTGAAATAAGCTATGGGACGCCCTCCTTGCATCAACACGGCTCCAATTCCTGTACCAGAAGCATCGCACTCTATCTCAAAAGTAGCACTGAAATTCGGCAAAGATAATAAAGGAGCATTAGTTAACTTATCTTTTAGCAGATTAAATGCTTTCTCTTGCTCTTCTCCCCACGTGAAACCCACGTGCTTCTTGATTACCTCAGTTAATGGTGCGGCAATAGTGCTAAAATTTCTCACAAATCGTCGATAAAAACTCGCCAATCCATGAAAGCTACGCACCTCTCCTATGGTCTTAGGCGTTGGCCATTCACGGATTGCTTTAACCTTTTCTTCATCAACCTGTATACCATCAGCACTAACAACAAATCCTTAAAATACTAATTTGTTGGTAACAAAAGAGCACTTCTTTAAATTAGCGTATAATTGCTCGGCCCTTAAAACCTACAAGACAACTCGCACATGCTCAATATGGTCATCAGGACTTCGGCTATAAATTAAGATGTCATCAAAATAGACAACCACAAATCGAACAATAAAAGCACGCAAAACATGATTCATAAGTCGCATAAACGTGCTCGGTGCATTAGTTAATCCAAATGGCATTACTAACCACTCATATAATCCATACTTGGTCTTAAATGCAGTTTTCCATTCATCACCTTCTTTCATCCTAATTTGATGATAGCCACTTTTCAAATCGATCTTAGTGAAAACGCAAGAACCATGCAACTCATCCAACATGTCATCTAACCTAGGAATAGGATGTCGATACTTTACTATAATATTATTGATTGCTCGGCAATCGACACACATTCGCCAAGTTCCATCCTTCTTTGGCACTAACAAAACAGGGACGGCGCACGGGCTAAGACTCTCTCTCACATACCCCCATTCCAAAAGTTCGCTAACTTGCCGCTGAAGTTCCTTTGTCTCCTCGGGATTACTTCGATATGCAGGTCGATTAGGTAATGGTGCACCAGGAATCAAGTCATTTTGATGTTCTATGCCTCGAATCGGTGGTATCTCTCCAGGAAGTTCATCAAGAAAGACATCTTCAAATTCCTGCAATAAAGACACAATAAGACTAGGCAAACTTGGGTCAAGATCGTTAGTAGAAAACAAAACCTCCTTGTACACAAGTACAAGCATTGGTCGATCTAGAACTAAAGCTCTCCTCACTTCACTTGATTTTGCATAAAAATTATTTTGCCTCTTTTCTTTCCTCTCTTCTTTTCCCTCAGTTTTTACCACAATCTTTCTCTCGGCCTCTCCTTTTCCTTGCGTCTTAGACACACCACACAAGCCCTCGGATTTCTCACATTTTCTCTCTTTCTCGGCTTCTCGTTGTAACTTTAATTGATCTTGATACACCTCACTAGGTGTCATTGGTACCAAGGTATAAGTCTTTTGATTCTTCACCAATGAATAACGATTAGTATATCCATTATGATGTACCTTTCGATCATATTGCCATGGTCTTCCAAGCAAGATATGACCTGCTTGCATAGGTACAACATCACACTCTACCTCATCCTTGTATCTCCCTATCTCAAATGGAATTCGAACTTGCTTCGATACTTTCATCTCACCACTATCATTTAACCATTGAAGTCTATAAGGCCTAGGGTGCTTTGTCGTCTTCAAACCCAATTTATCCACCATAATACAACTTGCCACATTCGCACAACTACCTCCATCAATTATCATACTACAGATCTTACCATTCACCACACATCTTGTATGAAACAAATTATCTCTTTATTGGTGATGCTTCTCCTCCTTTACTTGCACACTCAGAGAATGCCTAACCACCAATAAGTCTCCTTTAATAGCCACTTCTCCATCACTACAATCCTCCAATGGTGGCATCTCATCATCCTCTTCTTCCCTTTCACTTTCGGACTCAATAACACCATGTCCAGTCATGATCATCACCCTCCTATTAGGGCATTGATTCGCCATATGAACCCTTCCCAAACACTTAAAACATTTAATCTCATGAGTTCTAGTGTTAGGGTTTTCAGTTTTATCTGAAGCCGGATTCGTTCCAACTTTACCGTCCCTCTCCTTCTCCTTTGAGGTTTCAGTTTTGGTGTTATTTCCTCTCCAATTTGGCTTCTCATCTCTTTTCCAATTGGATCTCCAATTCTAATTTGAACCTCCTCCACTCTTGTGATTTCGATCCAACTTCAATTGCCGCTCAACTTTGATAGCTTTGTCCACCAATTGCTCCAATTCAACATAGTGTTGCAGCTCCACCACCCTTGCTATGTCTCGGCTCAAACCACTCAAAAATCTTGACATTGTGGCCTCATGATCCTCCACCACATTAGCACGGATCATGGCAATCTTCATCTCCTTGTGATACTCTTCCACGCTCTTATTGCCTTGTGTGAGATTTTGTAACTTTTGAAACAAATCTCGGTGGTAATGACTAGGTACAAAACGCCTTCTCATCACCGCTTTCATCTCATCCCACGTCTCTATCGGTCTTTCACCATTGCGCCTCCTACTAGTCACAAGTTGATCCCACCAAATTATAGCATAATCAGTAAATTCAAAAGCTGCAATTTTTACCTTCTTGATCTCGGAGTATCGTTGGCAATCAAATACCATCTCTATGCGTTTCTCCCATTCTAGATACGCATCGGGATCATTCTTCCCTTGGAAAGAAGGAATCTTCATCTTGATATTGCCAAGTTCATTATCTTCTCGGTGTCTAAACCCTCGAGCTCCATTCCACCTTCCAAATCGAGCATCTCAATCATCCTCCATGTCGGCCTCATCATCATCATAATGCCATTGCCTTCTATGTCGTGTTCTAGAGGTGTCTCGCTGATATTGCGGCCTTCCCCGGGTAGCTCTCGGTCACCATCAACCTTCATGTCATTCCCAATCATTCGGCCACTAAGCTCCTCCACTACGGCCTTCAATTGCTGGATGCTTTCCACGAGCGCTTCATCCCTTCGTATGGAGCCAATCTCCTTTTGTTTCACACTTTCTTCGTGCGACATATTTTAGGCCTACAAGTAAATGTTAATCACAAAAATCCTCACCAATCACTCCCTCACGTGTTTCTCTCAAAGTGTTTGTCACTCCCCTCGTGTTTAACTCAAGTTTAGGCTTTTTCACCCTTAATTAAGCTTACACACTCTTGCCTTTTTCTTCTCGTATTCTCTTTTCACAAGCTCTTTATTAGACTCAAAACCTGTCTCTCAACCCCCTCACGACAATCAATCAAACTAATCAAACAAGATTAGATCACTATTGATTTTGTTTCAGCAAGTAACAATTTCAAACCAACAAGTACAACTTTCGAAATTCCAATTGAAACGCAAATCACTATTGATTTTGTTTCAATTTGGTCTACCAATAAACGAGTCGCCTTCTTGATTGATTTTTTTTTTTGTTCGGCTAATTTTTTTTTTTGCCGAATCTTTTTTTTTTCTTGCACACTTTTTTTTGTGTGTGTTTTCTTTCTCTTCTTTTTTTTTTCTCTTCTTTTTTTTTGACGAACTCAGTTACAATTTAAGATGCTAGAAAAAAAATTTAAAACTAACAGCAAACAACTACGTATGGAAGCACAAAAGCAATATGATCCCTAAATTAGCTAGAACCGAAACCCTAACTCAATAAATCTCAAATTGCTGAATATCAACAGAAAATTAAAGATAAATAGACCTTGTAGAAGCAAGCTCTGATACCAAACTGATGTGAATCGTTGCAGAATGATCGTTCTACGAAGGCCTAGATGGTGCGAATTGCAAACCTCGACCTCCAATCAAACCTGTGATTGGCAACCTCGGTATGAATGTGACCTGTTGACGAACTCGTGTCAACCAACCAACGTTATAGACGCCACGAGCGAAAGAATTCGCTATCTCGCTCGATAAGTCAACTTGACCGCCAAAGAGAATCTTGATAAGGTCAAGTCCTCAAAAGAGCAGTAGAAGAAAACCTCTCAATTCTTGTTCTTCAAAGTAAAATATATCTCTGTCCTCAAAGAAATTTGGCAAATCCTTTATATAGGCTGCCACACAAACCCTAAAAACCAACTCTAAAAATCTAATGCGTTATATTCTAAAATATTCCTATTTTAGAATATTCTTAAACAAGAATATATATAAATTGACTTGGTCAATTATTTGGTGACAAGATAATTAAATTGCACCAAGATTTCCAAGATTCTTCAAGATTTGATCCAAGGTCATCTTCACGCCAAAGATCACGAACCATGACGCCAACAGCTTGCTTGAATTGTTTGGCCCGCGCTCGAGTAATCGAACCAGTAGGAATAGACAATGGGTCCCTAGCACCTCCTCCTCGATATGACTCGATGTCCACATCACATCATAAATATGATATCTCGTCATTTGTATCAAGTTAGTACGGATGTTTTTTATTTTCCAAGCAACATGATTCATGTTCCAAAAAGAATTATATCTAAGTAAATTGAACAACTAGTGATAAACTCAAGACATGACAATAATGAAAAAAAATAAACAACTTTAGTAGTTTAACTGATGAGTTTTGTCCATGTAATTCCCACGATAACAAATATTCAAGCAAGAAGTACTTTCGTTTTGATAAATATTAGGATCATTTTCAAATGAATGACTATTTTAGATTGCTCTCTGGTACTCCATTTCTTCAACCATTGTTTTTTTAATCCAATTCATCCTTCTTTGCCACATCAGGCAACTAAATCTCAGGACACTTCTCCAAATCCTCAAGGATCAAACTTTCGGGGGTCGTAGAACGAATCTTGATCGTTCATTAGAGACATTTGAACTATTTATGAGCTACTTTATTTTGTGTTGGAAGTATGACGCTTTTAGAATGGTGGATCGTCTCTAAGAAACGATAGAAGCCCCCCTTACATCCTAAATTAGCTTTGAGGCACCAATATAAATCTACCTCCATTATCCAATTGGAGAAAGACCATTAATATTACAATTTTATATTGTCTATCTTAACCTACGATTATGTCAATTCCTCTCAGTTCATGTTTATACCAACAAATCACATTGCTTCTCTATGTATTCCAGCTCTCTCTGTGAATACATCAGATTTCACCTTTTGTTACCTGAAACAACAGCTCGTTGACTTTGCATTTCGAAAGAAGATAGACATCAGCGCTTAAATATAAAACAAGGCGGCAATAAATTTAAATTAGAAAAATGATGTTGAAGATTCAGACAATCTGAAAAAATACGCATGACGATGGATGGTATGAAAGGACAAAGACCCCGAGGGAAAGCAACCAGGGGAGAATTTGACCGTTCCCGACACGAAAGATCAAGACCGTTGAATGCATTGACCAGAAACGCAAACGATTTTTTAATGCCCCGTGAAGAGCAAGTGGTTCTTGTTCCCTCTAAGCCATCGTCAGAAGATTATAAAACAAGGGTCTCGCAAGTTGGAGTCAACCCGTCACGTGGCTCTTCTCCAAGCTTCACTGTGTGCACGAAAAAATGAAATGAAAGTTCGAATACGCAAGATTTGAGCTAATGATTAATGGGTAGCGCGGGAAGTTCCATGTTCAAGCCCCACAATGAAAAAAAAATATATGTTTCCATATGAAAATGATTTCACTTGAGCCGGCCGGGTTAAAGAAGGAAATTACTTCTATGAGCCTGCCCATTTCACTCTTTGGAAAAGTGTCGCAAAATTATTAAACTTATTCCATCGATGTTATTTTAATCCTAAACTTTTTAATTGTGATAATTTAGTCCCGAACCTTTTTGACCTAGTGCCAATTCAGTCATTTCCGACTAATTTTGGTTGGATATTATTGTCATGGATGCTAGCTAGTTTACATGGTACCATTGATATTAATGTGAACAATTTTATAATATTTTTTCTATTTTTTATTGTTTCTTCTTCTTCTTCTTCTTCTTCTTCTTTTTGGTGATGGCTAGCCTCACCTAGGCAAGGGTTGCTGTCGCCCACCAAAGGTGAGACTTGGCCAAGGCGTGTGCTCGACAAGTGCTCCTCTTGCCAAATATTGAAGGACTAGCCCTCGCCCAGGCTAAGTCATTGCGGACAAATCACTAAATGCAACAGCACGACAGTGAGCCAACGAAGGGATAGACTTGTGCGACTTTCTTTATAGTTACGAGACCTTACGATTGCCAAGTAAAATTTGATAAACCAAGATAGCAGTTATCATTGATGGAAGTAATTTGAAGATGAAACATTCACAACTCACACAATGAAAAGAAGAAGATAGATAGGCCTAAAGATTTATTTCACCCTTAAAAAAAAAAAAAAAACAATTACAAGACTCTCCTATTTATAAACTTGTTACATGACCTTTACTCTTCCTAGAAGGAAAAGCTAGCATTCCGGATAAGATCTAGAAACTATTAAAAAATCACCATATCTCGCATTTTCTCTAAAAACAATCACTATCTCTAAAAACAATTACTACACCTAGAAATAAGAATAGACTCATTATAGATAATGACGAACAAACTCATTAAAGATAACGCTACAATTATGATTCTTTTTCAATGCAGGTACCAAATAGTTTATCTACACCGATGAATTTGGTTTAATTTCTAACACTCCCCCTTAAACCAAATTCTCTTCCATCGATCATTCCAAGAAGGCTCTTGAACTTTCGGAAAGCATCTATCTTGAGAGTTTTGGTCAAATGTCTGCTACTTGATCTCCCATCTTCACATGCAATACTTCAACCTCATTCTCTTTAACATTTTCTCGAATGAAGTGATATCAAACATTGATATGTTTACTTCGTTCATGAAAAACTGGAAAACCAAGTTTCAATCTTGAAACAGTCGATTTGAGCTCGCTTATTGTGATATTCATGTGCTGTATTATTCCATATTAGCATAGATTGGTTTAAAGAATTATTATTAATTTTTTAAAAAAATAATTAAAAAAGAAAAATATGAAAATTTCAAAACTACAAAAATTGTTAGATAGTATCAAATTAGGGTCATAAATGCCATTTATGAGATTTTCCTAATTTTATAAAGTCGTTGTCCTAACTTGCTGCTATTTTGATATTCTATAATCATTTTTGTAAATAATCTATCTTGCGTAGATTAAAATTAATTAGAGTAATTTCATGCATCTAGAGTAATTTCATGCATATTTAAATTCCCATTTCACTCACGGGGGCCTGTCCTAGGGCATGATAACAAGGCCATGTAATATTATTTGCCTGACTTGTATCGGGCCTTTCTTTTCCGCATTACTTTCAAGTCCTTTCAATTTCTTGGATGTTTTTTTACAGCACCGCTTTTCAATAATTTGAGGTAAATTTCTTTTCTAAATTATGTTAGGATTAGTCTAGAGATATTTAAAAAAAAAAAAAAACGACAAAAACATTTGCATGGACACTTAGTGGTTTCATAAAAATTATAATTGGTAATCAAGATTATGTGGCCATTTAGACAAACAACATTTCAAGTTAGTGGTACTGCAAGGGCGCTAATTGAAACATTAGCATAAACAAGTCCCTGTTCCTAGAAATCTCTGGTTGCGTAGGAATTGAGACAACACTCCCGTGTCTCGATTGATTTCTAGCCGACCCCAATAGGCTAGTGGCGACTCATAGAAACATTTAGGTTGTTAAGAATTGAAATACGAAATCCAACATCATGCGAGGTATAGGCTTGGGAGAGCTCGTGCCTAATCCAGGGCCATTGGTTCTCCTCTTTAGAAATATTCTAGAATATGACGCATTAGATTTCTAGAGTTGGTTTTAGGGTTTGTCTGGCGGCTAGAAGGCCTATATATAAGACTGAATGAATTTCTTTGGGGGACAAATATATTTTTATTTTTTGAAGAAAAGAATTGAGAGGTTCTCTTCTACTGCTCTTTTGAGGATTTGACCTTATCAAGATTCTCCTGTGGCGGTCGATTCGACTTATCGAGCGAGATAGCGAATTCTTTTACTCGTGACGTCTATAACATTGGTTGGTTGACACGTGTTCGTCAACAAGTTACATTAATACCAAGGTTGCCAATCACAAGTTTGATTGGAGGTCGAGGTTCGCAATTTGCACTATCCAGGCCTTCGTAGAACGATCTTTCCGCAACGATTTACATCATTTGGTATCATAGCTTGCTTCTACAAGGTCTATTTATCTTTAATTTTCTGTTTATATTCAGCAATTTGAGATTTATTGAGCTAGGGTTTCAGTTCTAGCCAATTTGGGGATCCGATTGCTTTGGTGCTTCCATACGTAGTTATTTGTTGTTAGTTTTAATTTTTCTTTTAGCATCTCAAATTGTATCTGAGTTCGTAAAAAAAAAAGAGAAAGTTCATAAAAAAAAGAAGAGAAAAGAAAACGCACAAAAAAAAAAGTGCGCAAGAAAAAAAGATTCGGCAGAAAAAAATTGACGAACAAAAAAAAATCAAGAAGGTGACTTGTTTGTTAGTAGACCGAATTGAAACAAAATCAGTAGTTTGGAATTTCGAAAGTTGTACTTGTTGGTTTGAAATTGTTATTTGCTAAAACAAAATCAGTAGTGATCTAATCTTGTTTGATTAGTTTGATTGATTGTCGTGAGGGGGTTGAGAGACAGGTTTTAAGTCCGATAAAGAGCTTGTGAAAAGAGAATACGAGAGGGAAAAGACAAGAGTGTGGAAAAAGCCTAGACTTGAGTTAAACACAAGGGGAGTGACAGACACCTTGAGAGAAACACGTGAGGGAGCGATTGGTGAGGATTTTTGTGACTAACGTTTACTTGCAGGTCTAAAATATGTCGCATAAAGAAAGCGTGAATCAAAGGGAGGTTGACTCCATACGAAGGGATGAAGTACTCGTGGAAAGCATCCAACAATTGAGGGCCGTAGTAGAAGAGCTTAGTGGCCGAATGATGGGGAATGGCATGAGGGTTGATGGTGACCGAGAGCTACCCCGGGGAAGGTTGCAACATTAGCGAGACACCTCTAGAACACAACCTAGAAGGCAGCCGCATTATGATGATGATGAGGCCGACATGGAGGATGATCGAGATGCTCGATTTGGAAAGTGGAATGGAGCCCGAGGGTTTAGACACCGGGAAGATAATGAACTTGGCAATATCAAGATGAAGATTCCTTCTTTCCAATGGAAGAATGATCACGATGTGTATCTAGAATGGGAGAAATGCATGGAGATGGTATTTGATTGCCAACGATACTCCAAGTTAAAAAATGTAAAAATTGCAACTGTTGAATTTACTGATTATGCTATAATTTGGTCGGACCAACTTGTGACTAGTAGGAGGCACAATGGTGAAAGACCAATAGAGACGTGGGATGAGATGAAAGTGGTGATGAGAAGGCGTTTTGTACCAAGTCATTACCACCGGGATTTATTTCAAAAGTTACAAAATCTCACACAAGGCAATAAGAGCGTGAAAGAGTATCATAAGGAGATGGAGATTGCCATGATCCGTGCTACTGTGGTGGAGGATCGTGAGGCCACAATGTCCAAATTTTTTAGTGGTTTGAGCCGAGACATAGCAAGGGTGGTGGAGCTACAACACTATGTTGAATTAGAGGAATTGGTGGACAAAGCCATCAAAGTTGAGCGGTAATTGAAGTTGGACCGAAATCATAAGAGTGGAGGAGGTTCAAATCAAAATTGGAGATCCAATTCGAAGAGAGATGAGAAGCCAAATTGGAGAGGAAACAACACCAAAACTGAAACCTCAAAGGAGAAGGAGAGGGACGGTAAAATTAGAACGAATTTGGCTTAAGGTAAAACTGAAAACCCTAACACTAGAACTTGTGAGATTAAATGTTTTAAGTGTTTGAGTAGGGGTCATATGGCAAATCAATGCCCTAATAGGAGGGTGATGATCATGACTGGACGTAGTGTCATTGAGTCTAAAAGTGAAAGGGAAGAAGAGGATGATGAGATGCCACCCTTGGAGGATTGTAGTGATAGAGAAGTGGCTATAAAAGGAGACTTATTGGTGGTTAGATGTTCTCTTAGTGTGCAAGTAAAGGAGGAGGAGCATCACCAACAAAGAGATAACTTGTTTCATACAAGATGTATGGTGAATGGTAAGATCTGTAATTTGATAATTGATGGGGATAGTTGTGCAAATGTGGCAAGTTGTATTATGGTGGATAAGTTGGGATTAAAGACGACAAAGCACCATAGGCCTTATAGACTTCAATGGTTAAATGATAGTGGTGAGGTAAAAGTGTCGAAATAAGTTCGAATCCCATTTGAGATAGGGAGATATAAGGACAAGGTAGTGTGTGATGTTGTCCCTATGCAAGCGGGTCATATCTTACTTGGAAGACCATGCAATATGATCGAAAGGTACATCATGATGGGTATACTAATCGTTATTCAGTGGTGATGAATCAAAAGACTTATACCTTGGTACCAATGACACCTAGTGAGGCGTATCAAGATCAGTTAAAGTTACAACGAGAAGCTGAGAGAGAGAGAGAGAGAAAATGTGAGAAATCCGAGGGCTTGCGTGATGTGTTTGAGACGCAAGGAAAAGGAGAGTCTGAGAGGAGGATTGTGGTAAAAACCGAGGGAAAAGAAGAGAGTAAAGAAAAGAGACATAATAATTTTTATGCAAAATCAAGTGAAGTGAGGAGAGCTTTAGTTCTAGACCGACCAATGCTTGTACTTGTGCACAAGGAGGTTTTGTTTTCTACTAACGATCTTGACCCAAGTTTGCCTAGTTCTATTGTGTCATTATTGCAGGAATTTGAAGATGTCTTTCCTGATGAACTTCTTGAAGGGATACCATCGATTCGAGGCATATAACATCAAATTGACTTGATTCCGGTGCGCCATTACCTAACCGACCCGCATATCGAAGCAATCTCAAGGAGACAAATGAACTTCAACTGCAAGTTAGCGAACTATTGGAACAGGAGTATATGAGAGAGAGTCTTAGCCCGTGTACTGTCCCTATTTTGTTGGTGCCAAAGAAGGATGGAACTTGGCGAATGTGTGTCGATTGCCAAGCAATTAATAACATTACGGTAAAGTATCGACATCCTATTCCTAGGTTAGATGACATGTTGGATGAGTTGCATGGTTCTTGCATTTTAACTAAGATCGATTTGAAAAGTGGCTATCATCAAATTAGGATGAAAGAATGTGATGAATGAAAAACTGCAATTAAGACCAAGTATGGATTATATAAGTGGTTAGTCATGCCATTTGGATTAACTAATGCACTAAGCACATTTATGCGACTTATGAATCATGTTTTGCATGCTTTTATTGGTCGATTTGTGGTTGTCTATTTCAATGATATCTTAATATATAGTTGAAGCCCTGATGACCATATTGAGCATGTGCGAGCTGTCTTGCAAGTTTTAAGGCCCGAGCAATTATACGCTAATCTAAAGAAGTGCTCTTTTGTTACTAACAAATTAGTATTTCTAGGATTTGTTGTTAGTGCTTATGGTATATAAGTTGATGAAGAAAATGTCAAAGCAATCCGTGAATGGCCAACGCCTAAGACCATAGGAGACGTGCGTAGCTTTCATGGATTGGCGAGTTTTTATCGGTGATTTGTGAGAAATTTCAGCACCATTGCCGCACCTTTAACTAGGGTTATCAAGAAGCACGTGGGTTTCACATGGGGAGAAAAGCAAGAGAAAGCATTTAATCTGCTAAAAGATAAATTAAGTAATACTCCTTTGTTATCTTTGCCGAATTTCAGTGCTACTTTTGAGATAGAGTGCGATGCTTCTGGTACAGGAATTGGAGCTGTGTTGATACAAGGAGGGCATCCCATAGCTTATTTCAGTGAAAAATTGAGGGGAGCAACATTGAATTATCCTACCTATGATAAGGAGATGTATGTTTTAGTGCGAGCTTTGGAGACTTTGCAACATTATTTATGGCTGAAGGAGTTTGTGATCCACTCCGACCATGAGACCTTGAAGTACTTGAAAGGGCAACAAAAGTTGAATAAAAGACATGCCAAATGGATGGAGTTCATCGAGACTTTTCCATATGTGATCAAGTACAAGAAAGGTAAGGAGAATGTGGTAGCCGATGCACTTTCTCGAAGGTATGCGGTTCTCATTACTTTAGAAGCAAAGTGTTTAGGTTTTGAGCATATCAAGGACTTATATACTGATGATGATGACTTTGGGAGAGTATTTGAAGCATGTGAGCATACTGCATTTGATAAATTCTATAGGCGTGATGTTTATCTTTTCCTTGAAAACAAACTATGTTTGCGTAAGTGTTCTTTTCGTGAATTGTTGGTGCGAGAAGCGCATAGTGGTGGTTTAATGGGGCATTTTGGCATTAATAAGACTTATGAAGTGCTGCATGAACATTTTTATTGGCCACATATGAAGAGAGATGTCACATGTGTCTGTGAGAGATGCATTGCTTTTAAGCAATCGAAATCTACAACTAAACCGCATGGCTTGTATACACCATTACCTATTCCAACGCATCATTGGACTGATATTTCTATGGATTTTGTGTTAGGATTGCTTAGGTCTAAGTATGGTAGAGATTCTATTTATGTGGTTGTTGATCAATTTTCAAAGATGGCTCATTTTATACCTTGTCATAAAACTGATGATGCATCTCATGTTGCTGATTTGTTCTTTAGGGAGGCTGTACATTTGCATGGCATGCCTAGATCGATTGTTTCAGATCAAGATTCTAAATTTCTTAGCTACTTTTGGAAAACATTGTGAAAAAAACTAGGAACACGGTTGTTATTTTCTACTACTTGTCATCCACAAACTGATGGTCAAATCGAGGTAGTTAATAGAACTTTAGGGGTATTGTTACGTGCTATTATTAAAAAGAACATAAAATCTTGGGAAGATTGTCTGCCACATGTTGAATTTGCATATAATAGGAGCGTGCATTCTGCTGCTAAATTTACACCATTTGAGGTTGTCTATTTTTTTAATCCGTTGACTCCGTTAGATTTAACCCCTTTAC
The DNA here is from genome assembly GCA_017140185.1 of Eucalyptus polyanthemos subsp. polyanthemos. Classification (NCBI taxonomy): domain Eukaryota; kingdom Viridiplantae; phylum Streptophyta; class Magnoliopsida; order Myrtales; family Myrtaceae; genus Eucalyptus; species Eucalyptus polyanthemos. The sequence goes on along the minus strand of CM029459.1, from coordinate 60,443,695 downwards.
CTGTTGATGAGCGTGTGGATTTAGATGGAGCAAAGAAAGTTGAATTTGTCAAGGCGTTGCATGAGAAGACACGCAAATATTAAGCACAAGACTGAGCAATATACAAGGCAAGCCAACAAAGGGCACAAGGAAGTGGTGTTTGAACACGGCGATTGGGTTTGGGTTCATATGTGCAAGAAGCGATTTCTTGAGCAGCGACATTCTAAGTTATTACCGCAAGGGGATGGACCATTCATGGTTTTGGAAAGAGTTAACAATAACGCCTACAAGCTTAATCTTCCAAGTAAGTATGATGTTAGTGCCACATTTAATGTTTCTGACTTGACTCTTTTCGATACCAGTGATGATTTGAGGGCAAATCCTTTGCACGGGGGAGGGAATGATGTGGACATCGAGCCATATTGAGGAGGAGGTGCTAGGGACCCATTGTCTATTCCTACTGGTTCGATTACTTGAGCGCGGGCTAAGCAATTTAGGCAAACTATTGGCGTCATGGTTCGTGATCTTCAGCGTGGAGATGACTTTGGATCAAATCTTGAAGAATCTTGAAAATCTTCGCGCAATTTAATTATTTGGTCACCAAATATTTGACCAAGTCAATATATATATATATATATCTTCTTGTTTAGGAATATTCTAGAATATGACGCATTAGATTTCAAGGGTTGGGTTTAGGGTTTGTGTGGCGGCTAGAAGGCTTATATTTAAGACTCTCTGAATTTCTTTAGGGGACAGATATATTTTTATTTTTTGAAGAAAAGAATCGAGAGGTTCTCTTCTACTGCTCTTTTGAGGATTTGACCTTATCAAGATTCTCTCGTGGCGGTCGATTCGACTTATCGAGCGAGATAGCGAATTCTTTCACTCGTGGCGTCTATAACATTGGTTGGTTGACATGTGTTCGTCAACAGGTCACGTTCATACCGAGGTTGCCAATCACAACTTTGATTGGAGGTCAAGGTTCGCAATTCGCACCATCCGAGCCTTCGTAGAAAGATCTTTCCACAACGATTCACATCACGCGAACCCCGAGTTTGGCAAGTATCAGGATATCATCTTACCTGATGACGTGGGGAAGTTGTTTTTTCAAGACCTGAACCTTTCTTCGATTGCCTTGATGGGAAATTGCTTTTCTAGGACCCGAACCATTCTTCGGTCACTTGTTAAAGCAATAAGTTGTTTGTCTAGGACCCGAACCTTTCTTCGGTTTCCTTGACAAGAATTTGCTTTTTCAGGACCCTAACCATTCTTTAGCCGCCTATTAGTGCAATAAGTTGTTTATTTAGGACCCGAACCATTCTTTGGTTGCCTGTTAGAGTAATAAGTTATTTTTTTAGGACCTGAACATTTCTTTGGTCGCCTCGACAGGAAATTGCTTTTTCAGGACCCGAACCATTATTCGGTCGCCTGTTAGAGCAATAAGTTATTTGTGTAGGACCCGAACCTTTATTTGGTTGCCTTGATGAGAAATTGCGTTTCCAGACCCAAATCATTCTTCGGTCTGTTAGAGTAATAAGTTATTTGTCTAAGACCTGAACTATTTTTCGATCGCCTATTAGAGCAATAAGTTGTTTGTCTAGGACCCGAACCTTTCTTCAGTCACCTTGACGGGAAATTGCTTTTCTAGGATCCGAACCATTCTTCGGTCGCCTGTTAGAGCAATAAGTTGTTTGTCTAGGACTTGAACCTTTCTTCAATCGCCTCAATAGGAAATTGCTTTTTCAAGACCTAAACCATTCTTCGCTCGCCTGTTAGAGCAATAAGTTGAGTACTCGACCTTTCTTGGGGAAGTGTTGACCTTTCTCGAGACGTGTGTTTGTTAGGTGCCTAACCTTTGTCAAGGCATACATCTAGATATTCACCGACGTCGAAAGAGTCCTTGGAAGATACTTGGACATTTGCGGGTGTGGAAAAAGTACTTGGATAATCACAAGTACTAACCCTAGATGGTACCTTAAGCACTCGGGAAAGTCTCTCACCTTCTGGTAAAGAGAATTTGGCAATATCTAGGATGAACCCCGGATATTCATGAAGTCTTTCACCTCTAGGGAGAAAGAAGTTTCGATATTGAGGACACACCTTTGTGAAAGTCTCCCATCTCCTTAAACATTTATGAAGGTCTCCCACCTTCTAGTAAATGGAATATTAAGGACATACCTCTGATATTCGTGAAGGTCTCTTACTTCTTAGTATATGGAATATCAAGGACGCTCCACGGATATTCGTGAAGGTCTCTCACCTCTTGGTAATTGGTGAAGATCTCCCATCTCCTAGTAACATAAATTTTGAATATAGCACGAGGCTTACCTAGATAGCCACAGGCACTCAAAAGGGCTGAAACACTTGGGTAACCATAGGTACACAAAGTAGTGGAATACTTGGAAAGTCGTTAGTATTTAATGATACGATCTGGGACAACTCAGGTAGGTCCAAGTGTCATGATGATAAAAGAGCATACCTGGGTAACCGCAGGCACACAAAGTGGTGAAATATTGAATAGCTACTAGTATTCAATGATATAATTTGAGGACAACTCTGGTAGGTCGAGTTTCACAAAAAGGAAGTACCTGGACATGGCACCAGTACTTGAAGATAATGGGATACTTGAGCAGTCACCAGTATCCATACTATAAGGACAACTCAAACAGGTTGAGTGTCGATAAGAGAGAGTACCTAAATAATGTCAGGTACTCAAAGACAATGGGATACCTAGACAACTGCAAGTATATATACTCTGTGGACAATTCGAATAGATTGAGTGTCAATAAGAGAGAGTACCCGGACAGTGACAGGTACTCAAAGATAATGGGATACTTGGATAATCGCAAGTATCCAAGCTTTAAAGTCAATTCGAACAAGTCGAGTGTTAGAGTACCCGAACAGTGCCAAGTACTCAGGGGCAATTCAGACACAAGGTTTTTTGGAAGTAAGGGTAGGGATATGCTTACCTTGCAATATCTCTAATTTCTGAAAGTATGTTTCTTGTTAGACAACACATAATATGCACACGTGATTGTACATGCTATAAATTCATGAATTTAAATATGATTCATGCGACAAATTTGTCAATTTTGCATCATCTAAGTTCCACTAGGGAAAATTTTGAAAAACAATCTTCATTCAGAATGTGGACATCTTGAACATGCCAAACGAGGGACTTTTAGTCTAAAAGGACTTTCCACTCACTCTCATGTAAAAGTCTGCTTTATCCTGACCATTAATGTAGGATTTATAAGGACCACACCACCTCACTGTCATCATGTCAGCAGGGGTCCGAGTATTCTCGCAAGCGGTACGACTTTACCAATATGAGAGGTCTTTGCTGAGACTGTAATGTAGGCTTGGTCAATGGCTTATCAAAGGGGACCATCAAGGTCAAGGCTTATAAAAGAAATACAGCATGATCATCTTCGGGTTTCGAGTCAAGAACGCTACGAAAAGAGATGGAAATAATCTTGCTTGTTCTTCTTCGACCGATGCTTATAAACATATGAAGCTCTACATTAATTGAAGTGCCCTAGTCTAAAGAGACTTTTACGAAAGGGATATAATGTAAGTTCAGTTCATGTGTAAAAGGGTAAGAGTTTGTGATTGTCTTGGCATTGTCACCAATCTTTCTTCTCACTGTCGGATGGAGGCTCCACAACAATAGCTTTTCTTGGGAGTACAAATGGCTGAAATTTACATTTTATTTAGGACGTTGGCCTTACTTTTTATTAGGCACAATGCTTTTTCATGTCCTTAGTTTTTTAATCCAATTTTCTCATCTATGGGCATTGACCTTGCTTTTACCAGGTACACTACTTTTTCATGCCCCTAGTTTTTTTTTCATTTTCATTGTTTGAGGATTGGCTTAAGCAAGTTCCAACAAAACCCTTCTACTAGACTCTTGGGGTCTTCATCTTGAGTCAGCACTCCGGATCCTGCTACTTGAACGGTAGTAACTCCTGCTTTGCCTCCATATGAGGGTGAACTTACAGACTCAATTGAGTTATACAACAAATACAAGTGCAAAAGGTAGAGAAAGAATTGCTCTTTGTCATTCCAAGACACTTACATTATCGTGACTGTTCAATATGCAATAAAGACACCCAAAGATTAATGCAAATGCGAGCAAGAAAATTTCTATCCCCATTCTCACCTTGTGATGCTGTCACGCCTCAAACCTCGAGCATGCGCACATTGTTGGAGAAATCTTTCCAGAATATTTTGAAGCTGACAAAACATTTATATCAGTCTAGTCTGGTTATCTGCAAGCCTTATGTTTAGAGTCTGAAGACTTTCAGATCACCAGACTCAAGACTCAAGACTCAAGACTATTCTCAGTGACAGTTTTTCTAATCCAGTAACGAAGGCAATCCAGAGCCAAAGTATCTGGTTGAGGATTTAGTCCTATCCTCTGGAGAAGATATCTTGGCTGGATAATTATAACGGATTCTTTCATTCGTATTCAAGATCGTTTGAAGATCCGATGGTCGACGAAGTATTCTTGGAAGGTTCTATTCTTGAAAACCAAGATCTTGATTGTATGGGCGAACAGGATTGATGGGCTATCGTCAGGTTCCTTTAATAGCTCGAATAATCTTCTTGATTGATTCCGTCCAACGGGTAGATTGGAGGAATTCCTTTGGTAAGTGCCAACGGGTATGATGGCATGAAGGAGTATAAAAGGAAGACGTTCTAGTTATTTTAGTGCAATGATCGATAGAAAAATTCCAGAGTCTGAAGCACCTTGATTATTAGTCGATACATTCTGAGCGAAATTGTACACACAAAGAGTGTCTATTCTTAGTGATACCTTGAGCGAGTGTGGTAGATCATCTACACCGAGAAATCAAGGAAGAACATCGCTGTAACATCTCTTTGTTCATAGTGGAATCCAGCCAATAGGCTGTCAGTGCAGAAGAGTGGACGTAGGCTTGAAATAAGCTGAACCACTATAAACCGCGTGTTCAATTTTCTCTTCCCTTCTCTTAGTCTTACTTTGATTATTGTTTGTCTCAAATTTGATTAACTGTCTAGTATTGTGCAATTATCAAGAAAAATCTTGCATATACCTATTCACCCCCCTCTAGGTACTTATTCTAGCTATATCAATTGGTATCAGAGCATTGGTTCTCACTATATTTGAAGTGTTTTACTTCAGAGTAAAAGATCCATGGCTAGTATGCTAACACCAGGGCTGGTGGAAGGGCAAAGCAATACCAGACCACCATATTTTGATGGAAAGGATTACAACATCTGGAAGAACAAGATGAAAGCTTTCCTACGATCAAAGGATCCTCTGGAATGGGACGTTGTAGAAAAAGGAATTACTCCTACAGCTGCATCAGTCTCTGAAAGAGGGAAAGAAACTGTTGAGACCAGCGGAATGACTCAGGAAGAGATAATGAAGAGTCAAGCACTCGATGCAAAAGCAATTTACTCTTTATATTGTGCTTTGTCACCAACTGAATATAACCGAATATCTTCTTGTGTTACAGTAAAAGAAATTTGGGATAGATTGCATATTACCTATGAAGGAACAGATCGAGTGAAGGAAACCAGAATCAACATTCTCCTTGGTCAATATGAAGCCTTCAAAATGAAACCAGGAGAATCTATAACTGATATGTTTAGCCGTTTTACAGATATTGTCAATGGTCTTGAGAATCAAGGACAAAATATTTCTGATCCCATGAAGGTAAACAAGCTACTGCGTGGACTCTCCAAGGATTGGAATCACATAAAGACTTCAATAAGAGAGACGTAGAGAATTATGCCACTATCTGTCGACGAGCTGATTAGAACTCTTCAGTCTTATGAAGTGGAACGAATTAATGAAGATGAAGATCCAAAAGGTAAGAAATCCATTGCATTAAAATCAAATGATGATTCTGATGTTACAGATTCTGAAGATGATATGGACGATGAGGAGCTTGCTCTCATGATAAGAAGATTCAGAAAACTGAATAGAAAATGAAGAAGGTTCAACTCAAGGAAACAAAGTTTTCAAAGACAGCAGACCAAGTCTGTTGATGATGAGGAACCAAACAAAGATGTAGTTTGCTTTGGATGTAAGAAAAGAGGACACATCAAACCCAACTATCCTCTTCTGAAGAAAAAGAAAGGAAAAGCTGAAAAGTCTCGAAAGGCTCTCAAAGCTGAAACCTGGAGTGATACAGAGTGTGAAGAGAGTGAGGATGAATATGCCAACTTATGTCTGATGGCGCAATCAGACTCAGACTCAAACTCTGAATCAGACTCAGACAGTGAATTTGAGGTAAGTGATTTTAAAATTCCTGCAAAAGTTTCTAAATATATAGATGATCTGTGTTTTAGTCTTAAGACTTCTCTCAAAAGGATTTCCGAACTTAAAAAGGAAAACTCGCTCTAAAACAACAGGAAAATGTTTTAAAAGAAAAAGTTGAATGTTTAGACAAGAATGTTTTCACTCTTAAAGAAAATGAAGATAGTCTCTTAAAAGAAAATGCTTTTTTAAAAACTGACTTATCAAATATTTCAAAGAAATTTTCAATAGGGTCCGAGAAACTTGACAAAATTCTTTCAAAGGCAAAGACCTTACTTCAATAAGTCTCGGTCTAGGTATGACAAAGAGAAACTGTTCCCTTGATTGATTTTCCTAAAGTAAAAGAAAGAATCAAGCAAAGACCCTCGAGAGAGGCTTACAAAAATCATTTTAAGAAGGTTTTTGTAAAGTCTGTAGGTCGAAATGCCCTCAGGTGTTCAAAGTGTAACAGTCCGGATCACTTTGAAAAAGAGTGTCCTATGGTTTGGAAACCTGTTAAGAAAGTATGTGCTAATACTGTTTATTTTACTAATACCAAAGGACCCAAAAAAAAATATTGGGTACCTAAGAAAGCTTGAGACTCTCTTTTAAATGCAAGTCTTCGTCAAGAAAAATGTAAAGTGGTATCTTGACAGTGGATGCTCAAGACACATGACAAGAGACTCAAATTGCTTCATAAAGCTTGTTCAAGTAAATGGTGGAAAAGTTTCATTTTGAGGAAACAGCAAAGGAAGTATTGTGGGATTTGGAACTGTGAAAATTGGAAATCTCACAATAAGTAATGTTTCCCTAGTGGAAGGACTCAATTACAATCTTCTCGCAAAGATCACCAACCGTGTGATACTCGGTTTTAAGATCTTCTTCCAAGAAGGAACATGTTCTGGTATCAGCAAAGACTCTACTCAGTCTTTCATGGGTCAAAGGTATGGAAACATCTATCTCTTGGATGTAAAACCGAATGAATCGCAATGCTTAATCTCAATTCAAGACGAAGCAAGCTTATGGCACAGAAAGCTTGGTCACATCAACATGAAGCAATTAGCCAAAATCTCTTCAAAGCAGCTTGTTCGAGGTCTACCCAAATTACCATACCAATAATCTGATCCATGCACTCCATGTATTATGGGAAAATAGGTAAGAAATTCATTTAAGTCAATAAATCATGTTTCTACTAATCATGTACTGCAGCTGCTGCATATGGATCTCTTCGGACCAACCAGAACCCAGAGCATTGGAGGTAAGAAATATTGCCTAGTAATTGTGGACGATTACTCACGATTTACTTGGGTATATTTCCTTACAAGTAAATCCGAAACCTTCTCGTATTTTGAGAAATTTTCTAAAAAGGTTCAAAATGAAAAAGGATGTGTTATCTCCAGTATAAGAACAGATCATGGAAGTGAATTTGAAAATCAAGATTTTACAAAATTTTGTGATGAATCTGGCTTTAAGCATGTGTTCTCCTCTCCATATACTCCTTAGTAAAATGGAGTTGTGGAAAGGAAGAATAGATCTCTTCAAGAAATGGTTAGAACTCTTTTAATTGAAAGTAAGATTTCTTCACGATTTTGGGCTGCAGCTGTTTCAAAAGCGTGCTATATAATCAATAGAGTCTTCTTAAGACCTATTCTAGAGAAAACCCCTTATGAGTTATTCAAAGGTAAGAAGCCTATTGTTTCATACTTTCATGTATTCGATTGCAAATGCTTTATATTGAAAAATGCTAAAGATCGAGTTGGTAAGTTTGAAGAAAGATCAGATGAAGGCATCTTTCTTGGATATTCTTCATCAAGCAAAGCCTACAGAGTCTACAACAAGAAGAGTCAGTCTGTGGAGGAGTCAATGAATGTCAAATTTCAAGACTCTATGCAAGATGAATCCAGTCAGACTCATTATGAAGAGTCTGAATCTGCTCCAGACTCTCTAAAGCCTACAACTCAAGAAGCAACTCAGACTCTGGAAGACCAGCATCAAGCTGTTCGTGAAGATTCAAATAAAGAAAGAGATCATCAACCAGACAAATCAACCAGCAATTGGAAGCATAAGTCCAGTCATCCCAAAGAACTCATCATTGGCGAAATTAATGAAGGAATTCGCACCAGATCCAAAAGGCGTGAAGAGTCTAGTGCTGTGGCTCTCATTTCTGAAATTGAACCAAAGAGCATAGAAGAAGCTTTATCTGATGAAAGCTGTATTGAAGCTATGCAAGAAGAGCTCAGACAGTTCAACATTAATGATGCCTGGGAATTGACATCTAAACCAAAAGGTAAAACTGTTATTGGAGCCAAAATGGGTGTTCAGGAACAAGATGAATGAGAAAGGAAAAGTCGTACGAAACAAAGCAAGACTCATGGCCAAGGGATACACGCAAGAAGAAGGAATAGACTATGATGAGACTTACGCTCCAGTAGCAAGGTTAGAAGCTATTCGATTATTACTTGCGTTTGCTTGCTATAAAAATTTCAGGTTATTCCAAATGGACGTCAAAAGTGCCTTCCTAAATGGATTTATCCATGAGGAAGTTTATGTGGAACAACCACCAGGGTTTGAAGACCCAAAGAAGCCAGATTCAGTCTTCAGACTGAAAAAGGCATTATATGGTTTAAAGCAAACACCTCGAGCTTGGTACGACAGACTAAGTAAGTTCTTAATACAGAATGATTTTGTCAAAGGTAAAGTAGATACTACTCTATTTATCAAAAAGGAAAACAAAAGCTTTTTACTTGTTTAAATATATGTAGATGATATTATTTTTGGATCCCCTAATGAAAGTCTGTGCAAGAAATTTTCTAAGTCTATGCAGGATGAGTTTGAAATGAGTATGATGGGAGAGTTAACATTCTTTCTTGGACTCCAAATAAAACAATTGAAGGAAGGAACTTTTATTCATCAAGAAAAATAATGCTAATGATCTTGTCAAGAAGTTTGGACTGGAAAAATGCAAAAAGACCGACATACCTATGTCAAGTTCTCTGAAGATAGACAAAGATGAAGAAGGAAAGAAAGTTGATCAAAAGCTGTACAGGAGCATCATTGGTTCACTTCTTTATCTTACTGCTTCTAGACCTGACATTTTGTTGAGTGTTTGCATCTGTGCTAGGTTTCAATCAGATCCTAGAGAATCCCATCTTAGTGCTGCGAAACGTATTATTAAATACGTTGCTTCATCTTCAAGCATCGGTCTTTGGTATCCTAAGAAGGGAGACCTTAATCTTCTGGGATATTCAGACGCAGATTTGGCCGGTTGCAGAGTTGAAAGAAAGAGCACTTCGGGAACTTGCCAGTTGCTTGGAAGCAGGACAGTGTCTTGGTTTTCAAGGAAACAAAACACTGTAGCTCTTTCAACAACAGAAGCAAAATATGTAGCTCTTGGAAGCTGCTGTTCGCAAATTCTATGGATAAAACAACAGCTACAAGACTTTGGAATTGAAGACTCATGCACAGAGATTAGATGTGACAACACCAGCGCAATCAATCTAAAATCCAATCCTTCACTCAAGAGCAAAGCATATAGAGATTCGACATCATTTCATCAGAGATCATGTTCAAAATGGAGAAATCTCGATTCAATTTGTTGATTCAAAGAGCCAACTAGCGGATATATTCACAAAGCCTTTGGAGAAAAATCAATTCGATTTTATCCACTGAATGTCGTAGATGAATTTCTTAAAGATAAGAATTATGGGAATGAGTATATTTTTCTGCGAAAAATGGAGGATTTGGGAGTTGCTCCCAAAGGAATGGCTGAGGAAGCACTTGCGAACATTCCAAGTGACCCTCGTGTACTGGGACAGAATCTGACTGATGGGAACGATGATGATAAGATGTTCCTTAAATTCCAACCTAGAATGGGTGTTGCAGCAAAGGTGAAGGGAAATCAGATGGATTTGTTTAAATCGAAGGATCAGGAGAATCTATTTTTCAGAATGTTGAAAAGAAGGGTGATAAACCCTAGGAGTGTTGATTTCGACTTCTTGGATGCCATCAATGTGAACTTGCGGGAGAAGTTCAATCTGCTTCAACTTGAGCAATTTTGCTCCGATACCACAGACGGTTATACACAATTGACAACATACTTCTATTCAAATCTCAGCTTTTTAGATGCGAATAGAATATCCTTCAGTGTTCGAGACCAAGTCTATGTGGTAGATGTGGACATGTTGGCAGACATAATTGGAGTTGAAAGAGGACGTTATCAACCAATCAAAGTTTCGATTGCTCGTAGCACACTGGAGCTTGTCAAAGACAGGGATACAGAGAGAAGAATTACCTACTCAAGAATGAGTGCCATCAACATCGTGCTTCACAAAATTGTGATCAACTGTCTCAGGCCAAAGTCTACATCAAAGACCGACGTGTCTAACTCCGAGGCGAAATTGATGTACGCGATCAATTCAGGGAAGAAGTTCTCTCTCCCTCACACCATTCTCTTTCACATGTACAGAGCAATGGTGAAGGACAAGGGCCAATTGCCTTACGCAGGTCTTGTGACCAAGATCTTCAGACACTTGAACATTGAGCCTCCACATACTCTTTGTGTTCGACCATGCGACAAAATGGTGGTGGGTTTGAAAATGCTGATAAAAAATGCGTCTGAAAGAACTTAGCAAGGCAATGGAGAAGTTCAAAGTGAAGACTCCAGTATCTTCTGCATCAAAGAGAAAAGGGAAGGAGCCCATGAGTGCTCCACCCAAAAAGAAAAGAACTCTTATCTTGGAGGATGAAGATGAAGAGGAAGATCTCTCTATTCCTGCGTTGACAAGAACCAGACGTTCTGTACCAGAATCAACAGAACAGAGAGAAAAAGAGGGACAAGCAAAGAACAGAGAAGCAGAGGAGCAACGAGAGAAAGAGAAAGAGGTTGAAGAAGAAGAAGAAGAAGAAGAAGAAGAAGAAAAAGAAGCAGTGAAAGAAAAGTCTACAGATGAAGCAGGAGAGAAAGGGAATCAAGGCGCTGAAGAGCATGACCATCACTCTTCCCCAATTGAGGTCCCAGAGACAGGAGGAGATGGCGAGCAAGGAAGGACTACACCAGATACTGTTAACACTAAAGGTGTGAGTCGCTCACCAGCAAATCCAGCAGATTTTCAGGCTTCTCAAATGCCTGAAGAAGGACATGATACATCAACACCAAATTTGCTCGATTTCACCAAAGATCCATCGTCTGCTTTCACTCCATCTGAGAGAGCAAATGCGGGCACACAGACGGACAATACAGCAGATTTTCGTCGTATCCTTGATGTTCTTCTGGAAATGCGTGGACAAATCTATGCTCTGGACTGTGAACTTCAAGTCCTGAAGAATGTTGGACAAGCATCTTCTACTACCCTGGCAGATCAAATGAAAGACCTCGCTCTTCAAATTCAAGCAAATGCCAAAGGAGAGGAGGTGGCTCATCTAAGGGAAGACTTGAAGAGGCTGGAAAGCATCATACAGTCGATGGGAGAATTCCAGATCGTGCGCATTCCCAAGCAAAATTGACTCTTTTCTCACCTTTTTAATGATGACAAAAAGGGGGAGAATTGCAATTTGAACTTTAAAACTTTGACTTTAAATCTCTTTGTGTGTTTGAATGTTTTTGAGTATGACTTGGGTGTTGAATTTGACTGATTTGGATGTGGATTTTGATGATTGATGATTGACTATTTGCATTTATATCAAGTATTGCTATATGGTTTTACTCATGAAAGACTAACTGATTTTCTGTGGATGCAGAGTCTGGTTGTTGATTTTATTAATCTTTATGAGATAGCCATATTGCTTGAGTAATATTTTGCAGGTCAAAGTTGTTCAAATCTACAGGAAAGTTTTGTCACAATCAAAAAGGGGGAGATTGTTGGAGAAATCTTTCAAGAATATTTTGAAGCTGACAAAACATTTCTATCAGTCTAGTCTGGTTATCTACAAGCCTTATGTTTAGAGTCTGAAGACTTTCAGATCACCAGACTCAAGACTCAAGACTCAAGACTCAAGACTATTCTCACTGACAGTTTTTCTAATCCAGTAACGAAGGCAATCCAGAGCCAAAGTATCTGGTTGAGGATTTAGTCCTATCCTCTGGAGAAGATATCTTGGCTGGATAATTATAACGGATTCTTTCATTCATAATCAAGATCGTTTGGAGATCCGATGGTCGACGAAGTATTCTTGGAAGGTTCTATTCTTGGAAACTAAGATCCTGATTGTATGGGCGAACAAGATTGATGGGCTATCGTTAGGTTCCTTTAATAGCTCGAATAATCTTCTTGATTGATTCCGTCCAACGGGTAGATTGGAGGAATTCCTTTGGTAAGTGCCAACGGGTATGATGGCATGAAGGAGTATAAAAGGAAGACGTTCTAGTTATTTTAGTGCAATGATCGATAGAAAAATTCCAGAGTCTGAAACACCTTGATTGTTAGTCGATACATTCTGAGCGAAATTGTACACACAGAGAGTGTCTATTCTTAGTGATACCTTGAGCGAGTGTGGTAGATCATCTACACCGAGAAATCAAGGAAGAACAATGCTATAACATCTCTTTGTTCATAGTGGAATCCAGACAATAGGTTGTCAGTGCAGAAGAGTGGACGTAGGCTTGAAATAAGCCGAACCACTATAAACCGCGTGTTCAATTTTCTCTTCCCTTCTCTTAGTCTTACTTTGATTATTGTTTGTCTCAAATCTGATTAACTGTCTAGTATTGTGCAATTATCAAGAAAAATCTTGCATATATACCTATTCACCCCCCCTCTAGGTACTTATTCTAGCTATATCACACATCCCTTGGTGGTCGATAGAATTTTGTGATGTTCTCAGGACTCGTCTTTGACCCATTTTCCTTTTATTACACATGTGGAAGCAAATTAAGTAATCCCCTAACAATAACATACATGGGATAGAAAAGCAGGACAACCAGTTTCAAATCAAATACACTTTCATAAATACCTCAAGCTTATACAAAAGGTTTATCTCATAAAGAACTACTGAGCCACCTATGCTCTTGACCCTTCCGCTTCAAGCTCCAAGTTCTTCACACTAGGGACTTGAAAATGGTTATACAATAACTAGTGAGATATAAATCTCAGCGAGTCCTCCCCCTAGTCCCCCGATTAGAACACCAACTCAACTTGGGGTATCTCTTCAAAACCACCCCACAAAGGAACCACGACTAACAACCAATAATTAATAGACGGTTCACATGCAACCTTACCTAGTATGCCTTACCTTGTGTGACATCCTAAATTTTTTACTTTTGTTTTCAACTAAATAAATCTAGCCTTTCATCGACGCGCTTATAGTGCTATTTTCAGAGCCAATCACTCATGAGATAACTAGACAATTTGGGGAGCCATTAAGGAATTTTAATGTAATAGACTTGAGAATTCGACAAGGAATCAGTTACTCGACCGTGCTTATCTGCTGAGATCATTACGACAAAGATATAAACCGATTAGACATCAGATATAGGTCGGTTCGACTGAGATGAATGGTTAAACGTGAGTGATCCCACTAAATTGCAAAATTCTCGTCGATCGGCACTAGTTTGATTTCTTTTATCGTTTTGGTACCCTGTATCTGTAACTAAATCCTTGGGATTTCCACGACAATCGAGAGTCGCCAATGTGTCGAGTGGGTTCATTGTGGCTCAAAGAAAATCGACCATGCATCATTTGCATTAAAAATTCTAAAAGCTACCGGGTAGTCTAGGTCACGCTAAAAACGCGCCAGAGTGAAATTAATCGTGAATTTGATCCCGATTTTAGAAATTGAAAGTTTTGTGATGTCATGATCTATTTTAGGAATGTCGACTCATCCTCCGAATAATTTTTGGAGATTCCGAGATTTTACAGAAAAACAATTCGGACGTTTTGGAAAACGAACAGAAATTCATATTGGCCGAATTAAAGAGACTTTTGACTTGCAAACCGAGTTACTTGGTGAAGGGGACTTGTAGAAATTATGTGGGCTCTTTCTACATAAAAATTTGGATGTCAAATTTGGGAAATCATCGAAGAAATTGATGTCCTAAAAATGTGAAATTCGGATCTATAAGAAGGCAGCAATTTTGGGCTTCAAAATTTGGGTTTATTTGTGAAGATAATGCAAGAAAGTATTAAGAGACATTAGGATAAGTTGAGGGCTAATTGGGGGACCAAGCATTTAAGAAATGGGATAAGCTTGATTGACTTTTTACTTTGTTTCTTCAATTTTTCCACTGCACGCCTCTGCCGCCACCCTTTCCCTTTTTGCTTCTAACTTTCTCCCTCTCTACTTTTGGTTTGGCTTTCCTTCATTTCCTCTCAATTGTTCTTCGTTTGAAGCTGCCCATCCACCGAAATTTCCCCCCAACCTTTGCTTAGTTGCCAGCAGTTCATCTCCATTCATGCCTGGTCAATAGCAACGCTGCAGAAGCCCCTTGTTTGACCGAGCGGCTCCCTTCATGCGCCACCTACCACATCCTATTGCCACGACCAAAGCTGCTTCTTGCAGTTGTCGTTCAAGCCGCACATCCCACCGAAGCCACTTCGCTGAGCCAACACTAGCAGCAACGTCCGCATCTTCCCAACTTCAACTTTGCCACATTCCGTGGCGAACTCACCATTTGTCTCTACCCCAACCAACAACGACGCTACCTCTCTCCCTTTGCTGCTTCTTCTTTGGCCCATCTCCACCAAGCCCATCATGCAGTCCATCTTCCCCAAGCCCACACAAGTCAACAGCTGTAGCCCGTAGCTTCAGCCCATCAACCCAGCAGCTTAGCCCAAGGTGGTCTAGTTCAGTTTAGCCTAATTCCAAGCCCAAGCTAGCGAAGCCAAGCCCAACCGCAAGTTCAGCCCAAGCCCAGCAATTTGCTGTGGGCTTGCAAGGCTTGTTGGGCCTGGTCTAATTGTCCATTAACGCCGCCACAATTCGAAATTTGGCCGCCATCGCAGTGTTCCGGTCTTCGCTTTGCACAAGTAAGTTTTGTTCACTAATCCCTTATTAGTCGATTAATGATGCTTATGGGTGATTAGATTTAATTAAGTGCAATTAGGTGGATATATTAGAGTAGAGCAATAAATGTAGAGCCTTATTGATGCATGTTAGGCAAATGGTTAGTGTTATTAGCTAGTGAATAGTCTCTATTATTTATTGAACGAGTCTCGAAAATTTTCCGGGTTCGTTACGGCTTCCAATTAGGCATTATGGGCCTAAATTGGATTTATTGCATTTAATTAATAATTTCCATAATTACTTAATTCATTATTTATTTTTTGAAAATTAGGCGGGGATAGCCGACGATCGGAATTTTATGCTGATTATTATGGTGCAATTCATTTATTTATTTGAATGTTGATTTGTGCCGAATTGAATTAATTATGATTTTAAAATTTTATTCCTAAATTATTTAATTTTGGTAATTAATGGGAAAATTACAAGGCGTCAGTTTACAGCACGAAAAATATGTAATGGGCTGTTGAAACTGGTGGGTTGTTCAAAAAGTGAAATTATGATATTTTGGCTAAGGCCGATTGTGTCTTCACACATGGCTATTTTATCAAGAATGATGAAAGAAGGAATTGATTGAATGGTTGGGTTGGTATACTATATCAGTCTACCGGTGATATGTCAGCTTAGATTAAGAGCAGTATACAGGTACACTATATCATCCTATGGGCTCTGATATGTCAGCTTAGATTGCAAGCAATATACCTTATCAACTTAGAGAGAGCATTAATAGTATACTATATCATCCTATGGGTTTTGATATATCAGCTTAAATTGCGAGCAGTATACTTTATCAGCTTAAAGAGAGCATTATTGATGTACTATATCAACCCAATGATTCGATATGTCAGCTTAGATTGAGAGTAGTTCATTATTTATCAGCTTAGTGCGAGCTATATTATCTATTTATTAGTTTAGTAGTGAGCAGTCCTGATATGAACAGACTTTTATAAATAGTATGAGATGAGCCGACCAAGAAAAAGGGTCAAGATGACATGTAATCGACTAGGTCGATTGATCAATGATTTGATCTGATGCTGTCAATTGATGTGGTTCCTGTATATCTGATATATACTAACTTGCAAGAAGGAACTAAGGCCAAGGTAAGCCCTCTGACTAGTGTTGTGCTTAGGCAGCCTCTAAAGTGTATTGGCTTCCTAATCAGGTCTTAGGGGGTAGAAATCGCTAAGACATTGTTTCACTAGTTATTGTATAACCATTTTCAGGGTCCTTAGATGATGTTGGTAAAGGACTAGAGGCCCGAAGAGTAGAAGGTGAAGTTTGAAGAATTGACAATCTTGCCTGGCTAGTTAGTCATAGGACAATTCTCTTTTGATGGAAGTTGACTCATTTCTACAAACTTGTCTTATGAATCGGTGGTTTAAAACCTGATTTAACAATTCGCCTTGTATATATTTGCACTATGATTTTCAATGTATATAAGTGTGGTTGCTTTTAAAGTGTGAAAATTTGGAGTCCTACTTTCTTATCCCATTGTTTTATTGTTTGGGGATTGTTTATATGCTTCTGCATGTGTATTAAAATGAAAGGGTCAGCGATGCATCCTAAGACGTCGCTATTAAATTGACCAATGTGAGGGATGGGTGCATGCCTGAGGATCAAGGCGTGAGATCCCCATTTAAGTGGTATCAGAGCAATGGTTAGGGATTGGAGTGATAAGGTGAGATGGACCATGGGATAGTAGTAGGAATGACATTTAATTTCATGCTAATGCATGTCAATAGTAGTTGTGTGATAACATTGCTTGTTGTGTGTCGCTCAGCTTCTAAACCAGTGTGGTATTGGAAGCAGGCTTCAGTAGATAAAAGCTTAACCGTGAGCGAGCAGGAGCAGAGAACTCTGAGTAAGAGAACCATTAGGCCTACGACTCGGGTTAGGTCGCCGACTAGGGTTGGTACCCGAGGATGCCGCGATAAAGCACCAACATAGGCTAACGCTAGTGGTGAAGCACCACCTCCTGTTGGTGCTAAGGTAGTAGCGCTAGATGATCCCGGGATGGAAGGGATCATGTGAGTACTAGAAGTCATGGGTAATAGGATGGATCAGCAGGCACAAAATCAAGCCGCCGCTCAGGCCGCCGCTATTGCTGCTGTTGCCGCCACTACTAAGGCCAGCCCCACTGCAACACCTGTCACTGCACCTGTCGTCACCCTTGCTGAAGTTCTGCTGGGAGTTATGGTCGCCGAGAGATCGATCCACAAGTTTGTGGAACAATTCTTGAAGCTTAATCCGCCAAGGTTCATTGGTGAAAGAAACCCTGAAGTCACATCCCTTTGGATTTAGGATCTTGAGAAAGCATTCGCACTTCTGATGTGCAACAAAGAAGAGAAGGTGGTACTAGCTGTGTACCAACTTCAAGGTAACGCCAACATTTGGTGGAGAACCGCCAAGGACACTATGTTGCCGGAAGGTGTGGTCCAAGTGTGGGACACCTTCCTCAGAGCTTTTAATGAGCAATACTTCTCAGGTACTGCCCAGGAACAAAAGATTGAGGAGTTCCAACGTCTCCGCCAGGGGAGCATGATAGTTTACCGATATGGGGTCAAGTTTGCAGAACTATCACAATATGCTCCTAGATTGATAGAAGACCCTGAAGAGAAAGCCCAAAAATTCAGAAGTGGTCTTCGTTCTGAATTGAAACAACCTCTACTACCATTGGACTTGAAAGATTATCAAGAAGTCTATCGTCGAGCTCAGATGATAGAGAGAGGTCTAAACGAGCAAGCTACCTCGTCTGAATCAAGATTTAACTCTCACCGAGATGCAATCCGTCAGGGAAAGAGGCCTATGCCTAGAGGTAGATTCCAGATCCCACCTAACAAGAAGGGTGGAGTTGGAAGGTCTAGACCAAGCAGGATCGAGACATGTCACCTTTGTGGAAGACGACATGCTGTGAATCAGTGCCCCCGAAGGATGGGTGCTTGTTTTGAATGTGGCCAACAGGGTCACATGGCCAGAGACTGTCCAAGGCGACCAAGAGGACAACCTCAGCTATCACCGCTGCCACCGATGCGTCAGATTAAGGGATATGCGCCTCAGAACGCGCTGCAAAGAGGTCAGTTGAGACCACCAATTCAGGGCACCGTGTACACCATCACCAAAGGACAGGACAAAGGGAAAGCATCACAGATAGAACACCACTAGGATAACAAAAGAAAAAGGAATGGACCGACTAGGCACCCAGCAAAGGAAGAATGATTTTGAGGTGTTTTTATCAGAGTAGTGCATAAGGATTTTGAGTGAAGGTTGTAGAATTTCCATGGTTGTAATAAAGTGGTAAAAAAATGAATCTCTAACTATAGTTGTACTTGACGGGTTTGTTTATGTATAACTTTAATGTTATATATATATATATATATATAAAAGTTTGGCTCGAGGAGCTTTTTTGGTAATGGATTGTTATAGTAACATAATACAGTTTGATCGTAAAAGTTTTGAGTTATTGGGAGTCAAGGAGGATCCTCGATCCCCTTTTATTTCGTCACTTAAGGCAACTAGTTTTTGGATGTAGGTTGTCAAATTTATTTGGCAACTATAGTGGATGCGCTAGTGGAGGAACCGAATATTCAAAGAATTTCTAGATCAGTTTGTGATCGTGTTCATTGATGATATTTTGGTGTATTCAAGAAGTGATTAAGAGTATGAGAGTCATTTGAGATTAGTGCTGCAGACAATGAGAATCCATCAGTTGTATGTCAAGTTCAGCAAGTGCGAGTTTTAGTTAACTCATGTTGCTTTCTTAGGTCATGTGATCTAAGGCAAAGGAATTTCAGTAGACCTGAGCAAGATTGAAGCAATGATCAACTGGCCAAGACTGACTACAGTGACAGAGATCATAAGTTTTCTGGGTTTGGTAGGTTATTACAGACGATTGGTGGAAGGGTTCTCATCTTTAGCGTCACCACTAACAAAATTCTTAAAGAAAGAAGAGAAATTTGTATGGACAGACAAGTGCGAGAGTAGTTTTCAAGAGCTGAATGAAAAGTTGACTACTGCGCCTGTGCTGACCATTCCATCTGGTCCTAGAGGATTTGAGATCTACAGTGATGCGCCATTCAGAGGATTGGGTTGCGTGTTGATGCAACATGGCAGAGAAGTTGCATATGCCTCCCGTCAGTTGAGGACTCATGAGTAGAACTATCCGACACATGACTTAGAACTCGCCACAACCATTTTTCGCTCTGAAGATTTGAAGACACTATTTATGAAAAGAAAGATTTCAGATCTTCACAGACCATCAAAGTCTCAACTACCTATTCTCTCAGAAGGAGTTGAATATGAGATAGCGCCGATGGATGGAATTGTTGAAGGACTACGACTGTGATATTCTATACCACCCAGGAAATGCGAATAAGGTCGCTGACGCTTTGAGTCGAAAGTCTTCAGTTGCTCATATATTGATTAAGGAGTGGAATCTAATCAAGAGAAAGCTCGAGAATAGGTATTCAAATTTGAGGTAAGCCACCTTTCGAATTTTATGACCACCCTCAGAATTGAACCAAATATTTAGGTTAGAATCAGACGCTTTGGTTGACAAATCGGGATGTTTAGAAAATCCTGCAAGAGGATACTGATAAGAAAGAGGCTGACTTTCAAATTTTTGAGGATGGAATACTCAAGTTCCGAGATTGATTGGGTGTACCTGACGATGTAACACTCAGGGATGAGACCTGGTTAGGAATTCACGGTAGCAGTTGCAGTATTCAACCATATAATGAGAGTTAGGTCAGAATCAACGTTAGCTCGATTGGTAGACCGATATAAAGATAGTTATCATCGGACAGGTTGCAAGTGTCAGATGTGCTAGTAAGTGAAAGTTCAGTAATGCAAGCCGAGAGGACATTTACAATCACTCGAGAGTCCCGAGTGGGAATGGAAGTATACCACGATGGAATGTTATGATTGGTTTGCCAAGGAATCAAAGGAATAATGACTCCAGTTGGGGTAGCGGTCGACAGACTGATGAAGTCAGCTCATTTTATCACCACATGGAAGGATATTAATTGGAATAGGCATGCAGAAGTGTATGTGTGTCGGATAGTTCGTCTGCATGGAGTGCCAGTGATGAACTTATATCAGATCTAGAACCGAGGTTCACAGTTTCAACAGAACAGTCATATAGTTCCTTTTGGAGCATTGCATAGCAGAGTGTTCAGAATTTCAGTTGTTGAGATGAAATCAGAGAATGAAATATTGCATCCCAAAGTTAGTTCAGTTGTCAGTGATTGTAGTTGCTGTGATTAGTGCCAGAGTAAAGACCGCTCAGAACCGCTAGAAAAGTTGTGTCGTTGAGCATGGAAGGCCCTTAAAGTTCCAAACTGGTTATTACATCTTTCTAAAGGTGTCACCAACGAGGGATACCTTGCACTTTAGCAAGGAGGGAAAACTGAAACCGAGGTACGTGGGTTCCTTAGAGATTCTAGAGAGAGAATCAGGATCCTAACATATCGTCTTGCATTACCGTCGAGATTGGTGCAAGTGTATGACGTCTTTCTAAAGACGTCACCAATGAGGGATACCTTGTAATTTAGCAAGGAGGGAAAACTGAAACCGAGGTACGTAGGTTCCTTTGAGATTCTAGAGAGAGAATTAGGATCCTAACGTATCGTCTTGCATTACCGCCGAGATTGGCGCAAGTGTATGAGGTTTTTCACATGTCGAGGTTGAGGACATATGAGCCTGACTCGACCCACGTGCTAAATCTTGAAAAAAAATTAGACATGGACGATAGAGTGTCGTACGTGGAAAGCCTAGTTCAGATTGTGGTTTAGAAGAGGTTATGTGTACCAATGGTCAAACTGAAGAAGCAACTGAGGAAAGTGAGACTTGCCGAGACGACGATACCTCCACCTTTTTGTTTAAGGATCGGTAAAGGTTTAAATTTCGAGAATGAAATTTTTATAAGAGGGGAAGAGTTGTGACATCTTGAATTTTTCACTTCTGCTTTCAACTAAATTAATCGGGCCTTTCATCGACGCGCTTATAGTGCTATTCTCATAATCGATTACTCGTGAGATAACTAGACAATCTAGGGAAGCATTAAGGAATTTCAATGCTATAGACTTGAGAATTCGACCAGGAATCGGTTACTCGACCGTGCTCATCTGTTGAGATCATTACGGCCCAGATATAAATTGATTAGTGATCAGATATAGGTCGGTTCGACTGTGATGAGTGGTTAAACGTGGGTGATCCCACTAAATTGCAAAATTATCATCGAACGACACTAGTTTGATTTCTTTTATCGTTTTGGTACCTTGTGTCCGTAACTGAATTCTCAAGAGTTCCACGACAATCGAGAGTCGCCAATGTGTCGAGTGGGTTCATTGTGGCTCGAAGAAAATTGACCATGGGTCATTTGCACTAAAACTTTCTAAAAGCTACCCGGTAGCCTAGGTCACGCTAAAAACGTGCCAAAGTGAAATTAACCGTGAATTTGAACCCGATTTCAGAAATTGAAAGTTCTGTGGTGTCACGATCTATTTTTGGAACGTCAACTCATCCTCCGAATAATTTTCGGAGATTCCGGGATTTTACGGAAAATCGATTCGGACGTTTCGGAAAACGAACGGAAATTTGGATTCACCGAATTGAAAGACTTTCGACTTACATGTGGGCTTTTTCTACATCAAAATTTGCATGTCGAATTTGGGAAATTGTCAAAGAAATTGATGTCCCAAAAATGAAAAATTTGGATCTATAAGAAGGCAGTAATTTTGGGTTTCAAAATTTGGGTTTATTTGTGAAGATAATGCAAGAAAGTATTAAGAGACATGGGATAAGTTGAGAGCTAATTGGCGGACCAAGCATTTAAGAAATGGGATAAGCTTGATTGACTTTTCAATTTCTTTCTTCAATTCTTCCACTGCACGCCTCTGTCGCCGCCCTCTCCCTTTTTGCTTGGAACTCTCTCCCTCTTTGCTTCTCGTTTTTCTTTCCTTCATTTCCTCTCAATTGTTCTTCGTTTGAAGCTGCCCATCAGCCGAAATTTCCCCCTCAACCTTTGTTCAATTGCCAGTATTTCCTCTCCACTCACGCCTGGTCAATAGCAATGCCGCAGAAGCCCATTGTTTGACCAAGCGGCTCCCTTCGTGCGCCACCTACCACCTCCTGTTGCCACAACCGAAGCTGCTTCTTACAGTTGTCATCCAAGCCACACGTCCCACCGAAGCCATTTCGCCGAGCCAACACTAGTAGCAACATCCGCATCTTCCCAACTTTGACTTTGCCACGTTTCACGACGAACTCACCGTTCATCTCTGCCCCAACCAACAACAACGCTACTTCTCCCCCTTTGCTGCTTCTTCTTCGGCCCATCTCCACCAAGCCGATCGTGCAACCCATCTTCTTTAAGCCCATGCAAGTCAATAGCTGTAGCCCGTAGCTTCAGCCCATCAACCCAGTAGCTTAGCCCAAGGTGGTTCAATTCAATTTAGCCCAATTCTGAGCCCAAGCCCACAAAGCCAAGCCCAACCGCAAGTTTAGCCCAAGCCTAACAATTTGCTGTGGGCTTGCAAGGCCTGTTGGGCCCAGTCCGAGTGTCCATCAATGATGCCGCAATTCGGAATTCAGCCGCCGTCGCGGTGTTCCGGTATTCACTTTGCACTAGTGAGTTTTGCTCACTAATCCCTTATTAATCGGTTAATGATGCTTAGGGGTTGATTAGATTTAATTAAGTGCAATTATGTGGATAGATTAGAGAAGAACAATTAATTTAGAGCATTATTGATGCATGTTATGCAAATGGTTAATGCTATTAGCTAGTGAATAGTCTATATTATTTATTGAACGAGTCTCGAAAATTTTCCGGGTCCGTTGCGGCTTCCAATTAGGCATTATGGGCCTAAATTGGATTTATTGCATTTATTTAATGATTTCCATATTTATTTATTTATTTATTTATTTATTTATTTATTTATTTTCTAGAAATTAGGCTGGGATAGCCGACGACCGAAATTTTATGCTAATTGTTGGGGTGCGCTTCATTTATTTATTCAAGCGTTGATTTGTGCTGAATTGAATTAATTATGATTTTAGGATTTTATTCCTAAATGAATTAATTTTGGTAATTAATGGGAAAATTATTGGGCGTCGGTTTACAGTGCCAAGAATATGTAATAGGCTATTGAAACTGGTGGATTGTTCAAAAATTGACATTATGATATTTTGGCTAAGGCCGACCATGTCTCCACACACGGCTATTTTATCGAGAATGATAAAAGATGGAATTGATTGAATGGTCGGGATGATATGCTATATCAGCCTACGGGAGATATGTCAGCTTAGACTGCGAGCAATATACCGGTATACTATATCATCCTATGGACTCTAATATGTTTGCTTAGATTGCGAGCAGTATTCCTTATCAACTTAGAGAGAGCATTAACGATATACTATATCGTTTTACAGGCTCTAATATGTAAGCTTAGATTGCGAGCAGTATCTAAGCAGTATACCTTATCAGCTTAGAGAGAGCATTAACAATATACTATATCGTCCTACGAGCTCTAATATGTCAGCTTAGATTGCGAGCAGTATAATTATCAACTTAGAGAGAGCATTAACAGTATACTATATCATCCTACGGGCTTTGATATGTCAGTTTAGATTGCGAGCAGTATACTTTATCAGCTTAGAGAGAGCATTATTAATGTACTATATCAACCCAATGGTTCGATATGTCAACTTAGATTGAGAGCAGTACATTATTTATCAGCTTAGTGTGAGCTATACTATTTATTTATTAGCTCAGCAGTGAACAATCCTAATATGAATGGACTTTTATAGATAGTATGAGATGAGCCAACCAAAAAAAGGGTCGAGATGACATGTAGTTGACTAGGTTGATTGATCAATGATTTGATCTGATGCTATGAATTGATGTGGTTCTTGTATATCTAATATATAGTGACTTGCAGGAAGGAACTAAGGCCAAGGTAAGCCCTCTGACTCTTGTTGTGCTTAGGTAGCCTCTAAAGTGTATTGGCTTCCTAATCGAGTCTTAGGGGGTAGAACTCGCTGAGACATTGTCTCCCTGGTTATTATATAACCATTTTCAGGGTCCTTAGATGACGTTGGTGAAGGACTAGAGGCCCGAAGAGTAGAAGGTGAAGTCTGAAGAATTGACAATCCTGCCTGACTAGTTAGTCATAAGACAATTCTCTTTTGATGGAAGTTGACTCCTTTATGCAAACTTGTCTTATGAATCGGTGGTTTAAAACCTAATTTAACAATTCGCCTTGTAATTTGCAATGTATATAAGCGTGGTTGCTTTAAAATGTGAAAATTTGGATTCCTACTTTCCTATCCCATTGTTTTATTGTCTGAGGATTGTTTATATGCTTCCACATACGTATTAAAATAAAAGGGTCAACGATGTGTCCTAGGGCATCGCTATTAAATCGACCAAGGTGTGGGATGGGTGCATACCCAAGGATCGAGGCGTGACACCCTGCACGTTATAACTCAGCACAATACACGCAATGCACATGGTCATTAAATGATGCAGTACATCAATCACATGTGAGTTGCGTTACAAGCGATCTCACCTAACCACTGCCACGCTCTGCACGTTATTGATTCGTGCGTGCGTGCCATAAATAATGTGCTCAACTCATGCATGACTGGAACCAACAATGCCATGATTCTCATGCGTTCTCATCAATCCATCACCCGCGTCTCGATTATAAAGTAAAACCGTTATAACACGTCCCTTACCATGCCACACAATTTTACCCTATAATAGGGCGCAACGATCTCAATCAAGCACGCGTTCCAATTTTAATCACGGCCTACTCGATGCCCGGCGGCCTACTTGAAGTTCGGCGATTAATCACGGCCCAATGGGCATAGCCTACTCAAAGTTCAGCAGTTAATCATACTCAAAGTTAGGCGGTTAATCACAGCCCAATGGGCACAGCCTACTCGAAGTTCGGCGGTCTACTAGCATAGCCAAGCATCGCCTCTTCCCCATTGAGCACGGCTACGTCTCTCAAAGACGGCTTTCCTAAAGGAGCATGGGTCTAGAATCTACTACGACCCGAACCCACAAAGTGGGTATCCCATATAGGGTAATGTCCGGTGTAAACACTCGGGATGGGTTCTCTTAACCAACACATGACCATTCAATCTCAGCCTAGGACACCGTGTATTGCACTCAAATGCCTCAATTAAAATAGTGATCATAGCCTATCTTTTTATTATTAAAAACACGTGGTAAAATAGTCGTATATGAGTACATGGTCAGATCGAACCTTCAAAAGTGATATCCTTCCATTTTAAAGTCACACTATTTGATATAGTACATAAAATCATTTTCTGTGTTAAAACTTGACACTCGGTATTTTCCAATTAAATACCAAAATTTCTAATCACCACACAATTGCACAAATCATCACTCAATTCATGTGGATGTCCATGCATTTACGCATCCATTCACTTCATAAAATTAACACACATGAAATTAGACCACTTTTCACATTTTGGATGAACAATGCACGTGAACAATAAATTGTGAATAGTGTCGCGTGAACAGTAAATTCCCAGAATTAAATCAATAATAAATTAAATTCATAAATTAAACCAAACATTAATTAAACCAAACAATCAATCAATTAAAGCTAAACATACTTAATTAAGCACATAAACCACATTTAGCACATAAAGCGAGATTAAGCTAAACTAAACTAATCTAATCCATTCATCTAACCACCTATCTTAGGGCTAATACAACTTAATTAAATCACCTAAACTAGAATTAAATCTAACTAAACCAACCATAAGTAAGTTTAGGCATTAATCGATGGATTAGGAGCTAAACTCACCCGTTAAGTGGGCCGGAGACACGAACGCGGCGGCAACGATGGAGGCTACACTCAAGAACCTCAACCACAGTGATCCAAGGTAGTCCCAAGCTTAGAACAGCAACAATAGCTCGGACTCCCATTGAAACTCCCAAAAACTGGACTGTCGGAGGAGAAACGGGGCTAAACGGGCTTGGCCGGAGCTCCAACGAGGGGGTGGCTGACAACTGACGTCACCTAGGGGTCAAAGGGGACCTGTTGGTGGTTGCGATGGATGACGGCTAGGTCGAAATGGAAGAAAAATAGCTGAAATGGGCGAAACAGGCAAAGCAGTGTAGGTTGCCAAGCGGACCGACGGATCGGCGATTGATTTCTTCCAGCCGGCGGGTGGGTCAGCTGGCAACTCCGTTCAACGAGTGGCTGGGTCCTCCTGAATGGTTTGGGCCTTCTGAGCACGATGGTGGGTGGCATGATGGTTGATTCTCACGGGAAGGCAACGAACAACTCAAGTTTTCAGAGAAAGGTCAATTGAAGCAGAAACAGGAAGAATGAGAAACAAGGGGAGAGAGGAGCTACGACTTTCTTCTGCTGAAGAGGAGGAGAGAGAGAGGATAGAGCTACTGTCAAGCCTCATCAAAGCCATTGAAGGCTTGCTCCAAGTCCCCATGCACATGAACTCACCTTCTCTCTCTTCCTTTGCCTTTATCCACAAGCTTTTAGGGGCAAAATGGTCATTTCCACCTTAGACAAATTCCCCATTTGCCCTTGTGCTGAAATTGATGGGTGGGCCTAAGAATTGGGCTTGAAATGAATAGGAATGGGCTTAGAATTGATTGGGCTCAAAAGGGCTAAGGATTGGACCATGGGCTTAGAAGAAGGAATTGTTGGTTTGGACCCAATGAGCTCACTTGCTTGCTTTGGGCCCATCATGGCGGTTGTCCCACCTTGGGCCTAAGGCCCACACTGGTCTTGCTCAAACCACGTCCTCATAGGCTCGTTTTCTCGATCCATAAACCCCTTTTCCAAATACTCGGCTTAACTGGCGCTGTCGACTATTGAAGTAGCATCATCCAAAGCCTGTCCCGAACGTTCCCAATAATTTGAAGTCTAATCTTTAGTTGTCATGCCATGTCAATTTCTTCCAATGCTATTTTGGGTACAACTTAGACTGACAGGTGGCTTTGAGGATTCACGCGTAACCGACTCGTGCCAAACCACGTTCAAGACATCTCGACACATAGACGTCCTTAACTATATGAAATTGTGGAGGATAGATTCTTATTTCAAAGTACACGATCATTGAGGATCAACCTAGGGTCCTTCGCGGGTTCGATAACAGTAAACAGAATCACCCGTCGTTTCATTATGTTCTGTCCACGAATCGATTTCTAGTCGCCCTTGAAATCGGCCTGCCTATCTACAGAATTGTCCTCACGCAAGTCTTACGGTCAAATCGTTTTCTCAAGTCAACTTCTTTAGTCGTACAAGTTATGTCCTCATTGGCCTTTCCCCTCAAAGTCAGTATCTCAGGAGTGATCAATTCCAAGTGAGATCAACCAACAATGCATTGACGAAATTGACATTCATTCATCCTTCAAAATGCTCAAATTTCAAGATGTCACAACTCCTCCCCTCTTATAAAAATTTCGTCCTTAAAATTTAAACTATTAAATTTCTTCTTCAAAATGGTGGGGGTATTGTCATCTCATCAATTCTTCGCTTTCCCAAGTAGCTTCTTAGTCCCGTGGCGTTACTAGACCAATTTGACCAAAGACGTCATCTCGGTACGTAACACTTGTTCCTTTCGATCTATTACCTGAACCGGTCTTCGCCACTTATCTGCCTGACTTTTTTGGTGAATCTAAGCAGTCTTAAGTCTCCCTCAGATTACTGTATTGGCATCACTGACTTCATCCCAACAAACTAGAGTTCTAAACTCTCTACCATATAGCGTTTCAAATGGTCCCTCTAAGCGGTCTGCTAATAACTACTACAGTGTGCAACTGCTATAGTGTGCTTCTAACAAGATCTCTTCCTTAAGCTCCGCATCGTTGGGTACACACAATCATCCATAAAATTTTAGTATTTCGACCTCGATGGCTTGCAAATCAGCTTTTCTTTTTTTTCTATATCTTCCTGTAGAATCTTCTGGATCTCAGGATCTATCAATTGCAACGTCTTGATTATTAGCTGTACTTTCGATTCAATTCTGAGGATGGTCATAAGACTTAAAAGGTGGCCTCATTTAGATTTGAAACCAAATCTCGAGCTCCTTCGAGTAAAATCCACTCCTGAATCACCATCTGCACAATCAATGACTTTTGATTCAACACATCTGTAACTTTACTAACTTATCCGAGGTGATACAGGAGGTTGCAATCACAGTCCTTGAGAAATTCCATCCGACGACATTGTCTCTTGTTCAATTCTTTCTTAATCTCAACTGATGATAACCCATACTCAAGTCCACCTGCGAGAACATCAAAGCTCTCTGTAACCGATCAAACGGGTCGTCAATTCTTGGCAACAGATACTTGTTCTTGATTGTCACCCAGTTGAGTTGCCTATAGTAGATGCAAAGGCGCAACGACCCAACTTTCCTATCACAAACCGAACTGGTGCTCTCCAAGGTGATGCACTGGGACTTATAAATCCTTTGTATAATAATTCATGCATCTGCACCTTCAATTCTTTCAAAGTTCCAAATGTGAGTCAAGTCCGGTTCTTACTTTCTCGAATGACTCTGCCGGTGTTAACTAAATTCTCGATAATCCCATCACAAGACCCATCGTGATGTGTTCCCACTTCCACTTAGGAAACTCCAGAGGTTGCAAAAGTCCTCCAAAATCAGACGGAATAATCAGCGTTGGTGCATTAGTCAGCTTTCGCCTAAGTTATTGGAAATTACGCTCACACTTATCTGTCCCCACGAATTTCTCTGCCTTCTTCGGCAATCTAGTCAAAGGCACAGCTATTGCTGAAAATTGATAAGGCTAGTAACAACACCTAGAGGGGGAGGGTGAATAAGTGTGAAAATAGATTCTGCAAAATGCAGAGAAAAACTTTATTTTTAACCTAAGTCTGGTCGACTACAGACTTTGTAGAATGAATCAGACTTTAACAGCTATTTCAAAACACAAAAATATATCGCCGTAAATAAAGTAAAAGAGTTAAGGAAAGAAAATGCTGCACACGAAATTTATAGTGGTTCGGCTTAGATCAAGCCTACGTCCACTCTCCCACGTTAACAGCCTCCTGGCTTGATTCTACTATGCAATCAACAAGAGATTACAACTTTGAGTGCAAACACTTAGTAGTAAATCACACTATCTCGCTAAGTCACTCTTTTGGTATTTCTCTCACGATCACAAACGTTTAAGCTTACAAGAGACAAGTGTATAATTGAAGTCCGCTCAAACTTTGAAATGATAAATTCTATGCTCTGTCTCTTACTTGCTCATCGGTCCTTCATCTCCTTAAATACCCCCCCACTTCCAAACTAGCCGTTGGACACTATCTTAAGGATCATCTTCCAATCTACCCATTGGATAGATCTGTATTTAGAAGATTTGGTAGCCGTTGAGTGACAAAAGTAGAATCCCAAATTGATTCTGATTGCCCATACAAACCGAATCTTGGTTTCCATAAGTAAAGGTTATTCGTATAGAAAGTTCTTGTCTTCAAAATCCAATTGTCAATCAATTAGATTAAATCAATCAAATCAATCTTGATGTAGAATCTAAATCAGATCACTAGTTGTTATATGTTTTGGGACTTGTGTTACGTTCTATCGAATGTGGATGTAAAGTCTAAGAGCAATAGACTTTACAATCTGAGTTTGAGTGCGATAGACTTTTCAATTTGAGTATGAAAAAATTATGCTTCTGAACAGATTTAGCTTTAAGGTCTAGACACAGTCTAAATAAGTTCAGCTTCAACATAGAGTCCATCTTCTGGTTCTTCATTCAAGTTCATTCTGGAATTTCTCAAAGTAGGCAGACTTATGATGTAGAACAGACTTTGACACTAAAGTCTAGTAGTCTTCAGACTTTGACACAAAAGTTTGAAAATTCTCAGAATTGACTTTGGACATGTGTTACATTCAGTCTTTTGGCAGTCTTCAGTCTTTGACAATATCCTTTACATGTTGTATTATCTGCATAGTCTTTACGTAACCATTAAACATGTTAGTAGCCTTTGATTTATTTTATCATCTTCAAAACATCATAAAGGATTTCCCTAACAATCTTCTCCTTTTTGATGATGACAAAAAACAATCTCTGAATATGTAGATTTGTAAACACACTTTTAAAAATATTGATTTTAATCAAAGGATATCAGAAGATAGCAAATATATTGAGCATAACAATATATAGAAAAATAATCGCAGCTCCATATTATGTAATAAATAATATCAACCAATCAACACATATGCATATTCATATCTTCTCCCCATTTTTGTCATAATCAAAAAGCGATAATAATGAAAAAAGCGTCACGTAGAGAATATAAAATGACAACAAATATCTTGCATGAAACACACAAAAAAACCAGCTTTTATAAAGTAAATCGAAAGTTAAAGATAGACATTATAGCTCACTTCGATGATATATATAAGCAAATGTCCAATAAAAATCACAGATGCATCATAAAATTCACGTACCATTTTTGTCATAATAAAATGATAATATTAATAAAAGATTTATTAATGACAAAAGGTAATAAAAGATGCACTAACCAGATTCGTAGAACTTGGTAAGTTCTAACACATTTACCTTTTCCTTCCTTCCATAATAATCAAGATCACAATCAATTTGAAAAGATTTTTCCAAAATAGATCAATGCTCCCCCTCAATTTGTTGCCTTTTTGAGTTTGATCACGAATCTTTCCATTTCTTTTGGATTCACTTTCTTCCCCTGTCATCATGACAATATTTGTGAATAGCACTGATTGTGGCTTATGCACGTTGAGCAGAATATTTTTCCATTATTTCCATCATAGCAACAATATCCACAATGATCATTTGCATTTTGAAATTCGAGGCAAAAATTTATTTTCTTTAATTAAGCTCTTCTCAAATTCAACCTGCATAAACTTAACAAACTTTTTGCACAAATAAGCTGTAATAATATCCACATAATATATAATGCCATTTCTTCAAATAAATAAATTGAATAGCATATATAAAATTAAAATTCAGAACTACTCAACCTTTCGTACGACACATTAGGGATTTCCTTAACAATTTGCAAAAACTTTGTGCAATGAAAAGAATTTTTGAGCTTCCAAAAAAATAGTATAGAATCTTCATGATTTTCAAATCTAGCTTTCCAAAAATCCATATGGAATATTCTTGTTCTACCTACAAATTCTTGTATAATAGATAACAATCCTTACAGAAAAATATCATATAATACCTTCCTCTGATTTGCGGATCAAACTTGCTAGAAATGAGACATCTTCTAAGAATATAGCAAGAATATCCATAAATATGCAATAATATCTTTCAAAATCAAAGGGATTTCCTTAAGCATAAATCTCAAAAATATATTATTAATGCATTTCACAAAAAGAAAGCTAATATTTTTATCACGTGCCAAATCAAGTAAAAATTGCAATGCCTTATATTTTTTTCACAGGATATTTGCAACAATCATCCAAAATCATGATAAATGCACATAGAAATTTGTAAGGCATGATGATTAAAAAATATATTCTCTTACCCAAGGTATATGATTGCAATATACCATAAAAAAAAAATCATTATCAATCTTCTCATGAGATACCTTTTTAATTGCACCTACGTAAACTCGCAATCATTCTTCCCTTATAGAAGTTCCTGCAATCAACTCATTTCCTTTTTGGTATCCATCAATTTGGATCATTCCTTGATGTTAGAATTAGAGAGAATCAAATCCTTGAATATTTAAGAAAGAATATTTTGCATAATAAATTAATATCACACAAAACAGATTTTCACTTTGCAAAATATGACAGAATTAGAGAGGATGAAATTAGACAAAATAATCTGAATTACCTCAAATAATCACTCGTATTAACTCAAATCTTAACTCACAAATCACAAAAATAAATCACATGATTCTTTCTTCAATAAAACAAATCATAGAATACGGTCATAATAAAATCTAAATCAACTAAGGCACAAAGAGAGTATAAATATAATGAGAATTTTTGAATTATATACTCAAATCAAATATACCTTCCTTACCCAACTCTCTTTCTTCTTTTCCTCTATTTCTTGCAAAAACAACTCATCTTTTCTTTGGTACCCATTTTTTCTTGGGTCCATGAGTGTTAGTAGAGTATGCTGTTTTTACCAAATCTTTCTTAATAGGTCTCCAGACTTTAGGACATTCTTTCTCAAAGTGTTTCGAGTCTCCATAATTTGCACACTTGAGGGCATTTCGACCAACCGGTTTTGTAAAAATCCTTTCAAAATGCTGCTTGTACGCAAGTCCAGGAGGTCTTTGTCTAAATCTCTCCTTGACTTTAGGAAAATCTATTAGAGAATTACTTTCCTTATTGAAACCAAGTCCCGACTTATTATAGTAAGGTACTTGTGTGGAAAAGATATGCTCTAATGTTTTTGAACTATTTGAAAATCTTGTTGAAATATTTGAAAATTCCTTTTTTAAATAATCATTTTCTTTGACAAGTAAATCTCGATTTTCTTTTGTTTGTAGAAAATCTTTTTGCAAAATTTCAAACTTTTCTTTTCAAGGAAGATCCCGTTGCCTAAGCCAAGAATTCTCCTTTTTAAGTTCGGACATCCTTTTAAGAGAAGATTTGAGATTTAAGCATAGTTCACTTATATACTTTGAAACTTTGATATGAATTTTTGAATAGCTTACCTCGATTTCCTCATCGGATTTTGAGTCTGTGTTTGAGTAAGACTCTGATTTTGATTCGAAATCTAAGTCTGAATGTGCCATCAAGCATATATTTCCTTGCTCGTCATCTTCTTTCATTTTTCTTTTCTGGCCATTATGCTTGTATTGTCTTCTTCCACTGAATTTCCTTCCTTTTCTTCTTAGCTTTTTGAATTTTTTGATCATAAAAGCAAGTTCTTCGCCGTCCATGTCATTTTCTAAGTCTCTATCATCAGAATCAGCTTTAGATATTAAAGCAATGGACTTCTTACCTTTGGGATCTTCATCGTTGATTTGTTCCACTTCGTAGGATTGAAGAGTGCCAATCAATTCATCAACGGAGAGTGGCATAATCCTCTGAGTCTCCCAGATTGAGGACTTAATATGGTTCCAATCTTTTAAGAGACCTCGCAAGAGTTTGTTGACCTTCATTGGGGAAGAAATTGGCTGACCTTGATATGCTAAACCATTTACAATTTCTGTAAAATGATTGAACATATCTCCAATCGACTTTCCTTGCTTCATCTTGAAGCATTCATATTTGCCAAGCAGGCAGTTTACTTTTGTCTCTTTTATACGATCAGTCCCTTCATATGTAACATGAAGTCTGTCCCAGACTTCCTTAGCTGTTTCACATAAAGAAATTCTATTATATTCAGCAAGAGACAAAGCACAATATAAAGAATAAATGGCTTTTGCATCAAACGCTTCTTTTTTGGATATTTTTGTCCGAGACATTGGAGTGGGGGGTTTGGTTTCTTTGTCTTTGCCATTCTTATTTGATGTAGACGCAGTAGTGGGATTGATTCCTTTTTCCACAACATCCCATTGCAAGGGATCTCTAGATCTTAGGAAAGCTTTCATTTTGTTCTTTCACATGTTGTATTCCTTTCCATCAAAATATGGTGGCCCGGTGTTGCTTTGCCCTTCCATAAGTCCTGGTGCCAAGATACTAGTCATAGAAGATCTTTAGCTCAAAAGTAAAAACACTTTTATAAACTGAGCACTTGGCTGTGATACCAATTGGTAAGGCTAGTAACAACACCTAGGGGATGAATAGGTGTGAAAACAAATTCTGCAAAATGCAGTGAAAAACTTTATTTTTAACCTAAGTATGGTCGACTACAGACTTTGCAGAAGGAATCAGACTTTAACAGCTATTTCAAAACATAGAAATGTATTGTAGCAAATAAAGTAAAGGAGTTAAGGAAAGAGAATGCTGCACACGAAATTTGTAGTAGTTCGGCTTAGATCAAGCCTATATTCACTCTCCCACGCTAACAGCCTCCTAGCTGGAAACACTATACAATCAACAAGAGATTACAACTTTGAGTGTAAACATTGAATAGTATGTCACACTATCTTACTAAGTCACTCTTTTGGTATTTCTCTCATGATCACAAGCGTTTAAGCTCACAAGAGACAAGTGTGTGATCGAAGTTCGCTCAAACTTTGGAATTATAAATTCTATGCTTCGTCTCTTACTTGCTCATCAGTCATTCATCTCCTTAAATACTCTTCCACTTCCAAACTAGCCGTTGGACAGTATCTTAAGGATCGTCTTCCAATCTACCCATTGGACAGATCTATATCTAGAAGATTTGGTAGCCATTGAGTGACAAAAGTATAATCCCAAATTGATTCCGATCGCCCATACAAACAAAATCTTGATTTCCATAAGTAAAGTTTCTTCATATAGAAAGTTCTTGTCTTCAAGATCCAATTGTCAATCAATTAGATTGAATCAATCAAATCAATCTTGATGTAGAATCCAAACCAAATCACTAGCTGATATATGTTTTGGGGCTTGTGTTACGTTCTGTCGAATGTGGATGTAAAGTCTAAGAGTAATAGACTTTACAATCTGAGTCTGAGTGCGATAGACTTTTCAATGTGAGTCTGAACAAATTCTGCTTCTGAACAGATTTAGCTTTAAGGTCTAGACACAGTCTAAATAAGTTCAGCTTCAGCATAGAGTCCGTCTTCTGGTTCTTCATTCACGTTCAATCTAGAATTTGTCAGAGTAGGCAGACTTCTGATGTAAAACAGACTTTTACACTAAAGTCTGGTAGTCTTCAAACTTTGACACAGAAGTCTGGAAATCTTCAGAATTGACTTTGGACATGTGTTACATTCAATCTTCTGGCAGTCTTCAGTCTTTGACAATATCCTTTACATGTTTTATTATCTACATAGTCTTTACTTAATCATTAAACATGTTAGTAGCATTTGATTTATTTTGTCATCTTCGAAACATCATAAGGGATTTCCCTAACAAAAATCTCCTCACAAACCTATCTGTAAAACCTGTCAACCCCAAGAAACTTCTAATCTCTGTTACTATCGTCAATCTTTGTCACGTCCCGATCCTCGAGCACGTGCCTATCCCTCAGCGGTCGATTAAATAGCGACTTCCTAGGACGCGTCACCGACCCATTCATTTTTATGCGCATGCGGAAGCAGATAAATAATCTCCAAATAACAATTCAATGGGATAGAAAAGTAAGGTCACATTTTCTTGAAAACCTCAACACACCTTTTCACATATCAAATTAATTTATATACATCACTAGCTGATATTTACAATGTATACAAAAAGGTTAGTTCTCAAAACTAGTTGTCCTATGACCAACTATTCAGACTTGTTTGCTGATCCTTTAGAGTCCACGGGATCCGGACGAGACGGAGGGTCCTCCACTACACCATCAGGAGGGTTAGTTGGATTCTCATCCAGGGCAGTATCAATTACCACGGCAGGGATATCAAAACCCCTAAGGAAACCTAACCTAACACTGTAGGGAGTGGTGCGGAACCATGCTCTAAATCTGTTCGATATCTCCTGATAGGGAACCTCCTTAACCCAGACGGTGGTCACAACAAGCTCATAAATCCAAACACCTTTGGGATCAGAGAAAACAGAGACCTGCTCAGTAACTCTCACAAGACGGCCAAAACGTCCAAAGGGATCCGCCATCTGCTAACTTGAAAATGTTCTCGCACAATGAGGTGAGAAAACTTCTTAGCAAGTTCAACCCCCTAAGACTCGATTACAACGAAAATACATCCTAAGGGTTGCTTAAGCACAACCACGAGTCAGAGGACTTACCTTGGCCTTAGTTGCTTTTTGCAAGTTAGTTCAATTCATATGATCATCGAATCATATCAACACCAGCATTCAGATCGAATCATCGATCAATCGACCTAGTCAATTACATATCATCACGACCACTTCTTGGTCGGCCCAATCAATACTATCTATAAGTCCAACCATAACAGGACTGCTTGCTCTAAACTGATAAATAGATAGTATAGCTCGCGCTAAGCTAATAAATAGTGTACTGCTCTCGCTAAGCTGACATATCGAACCATTGGGTTGACATAACACACTAATAATGCTCCCTCTAAGCTGATAAAGTATATTGCTCGCAATCTAAGCTGACATATCAAAGCCTGTACGATGATATAGTATACTGTTAATGCACTCTCTAAGCTGATAATATTGCTCTC
Source organism: Eucalyptus polyanthemos subsp. polyanthemos (assembly GCA_017140185.1). Classification (NCBI taxonomy): domain Eukaryota; kingdom Viridiplantae; phylum Streptophyta; class Magnoliopsida; order Myrtales; family Myrtaceae; genus Eucalyptus; species Eucalyptus polyanthemos. Next base: position 60,407,215 of record CM029459.1, on the reverse strand, counting down.
GCTAAGCTGATAATATTGCTCTCACTAAGCTAATAAGGTATACTGCTCGCAATCTAAGCTGACATATCAGAGCCTGTAGGTTGATATAGTATACTGGTATACTGCTCTCAATCTAAGCTGACATATCGCCCGTAGGCTGATATAGTATACCATCCCGATCATCAATTCAATTTATCACTTTGATCATACTAGATAAAAATACATATGTGTGGGTACACGGCCGACCTCAGCCAAAATACAAGATTTTCACTTTTGAACGTCCCACTATTTTCAGCAGTCCCAAAATAGATTTTTGGTGCTGTAAACTGACGCCTGGTAATTTTTCAACTAATTGCCAAATTTATCTATTTTTGAGATAATTATCCACAATCACCAATCACACTCAAATTGCACAATCAGGTACTCAATTAAATAAACATAATGCACCACTGCAATCAGTATGAAATTTTGGTCACCGGTTATCCTGATTTAATTTTCAGAAAATAAGTAATTAATTAAATAAGTACATAAATTAATAAATAAATGCCATAAATACAACTTAGGCCCGGAAAAAGCCTAATTGGAAGCCGAGACGAGCCCAGAAAATTTCTGAACAACTCTAGTTAAATACTAGAGCTTGCCTAGGCTCTAATTATACTACTCTAATCACCTAACATGCAATCACAATTAATTAAATTGCTAATCTAATCTAACTATCCACCTAATCCATCTTAGCCTAAACTAATCAACCCTTAAGCATAATTAACTTACTAAGCAAGGATTAGTGAGTTAAACTCACCAGATTAATTATCCGCTCGGACCAAAACGATAGGGTCACAGCGAGGAAAGACAACCTCCAAAGTGGGACCACCAAGCGGGCCGAGACAAGCCCAAAAATAGGTCTCGATCTCCACAAACCCCCGCTAGAAATAGCCTCTGAAATAGGGCCCAAAGAGCTACAACGGCAGTTGATTCGAGCACAGCTCGGGCTAGAATTGACCACCGCGGGTGATGGTGCGGGCCGTGACTAAAACGACCGTGAACCGAGCCAAGTTGGTTGCTGGATTTGTTGGAACGAGGCTATAGATGGACTGGCCGTGAAAGTCTTGGGTGGAAGAGAGAGCTCGATGGGTGCTGGGCCTTTCGGTGAGTGGATCACGGTCACGGGCTGATGGATGTGGGGATAGCTTTGGTGAGGGCGTCAATGGGCTACTGCCATTTTCAACAAAGCCGAAATGGAGAGAAAAGGGGACTGCAAAGGAATAGGCAAGCTGGTGGCAGCTTCGGTGGATTGCTGCCATGGAAAATGGGACGAAAGAGGGAGAAATATTGTGGGGCAGCTGGTAAGGAAGAATTGACCGAAAGAGACAATTGAAGAGAGAGAGAAAATTGCGTAGATGAGCTGGGTCCACCGAATTCGGTGAAGGAGGAAGGTCGGTCAAGGAGCAAGAACATGCGAGACAGAGATACGTGCATGCAAGGATAAGAAGAAACAAAAGTCAAAGATAGAAAGCAAAGAGGGGACCAACATGCAAGGTTGTCGGCTTAGGGGGAAATGAACTGAGAGAGAGAGAGAGAGAGAGAGAGAGAGAGTGGGTCGGATGGGGCGTGCAAGTGGACCAAGGGGGTTTTTTTGAAATTAAGAGAAAATCTTGAACAAAGTTCTATTAAACCTTGATTTTAGCTCAACTTCAAACAACTTTGTCAATTGGTCATCCTAGGGCTAAATTCAACATCCACTTGCACAATTTGAAGTCTAATTGAGGACCAAGATGAGACCGTCACTCAATCCCACGGATTTCCCTCAATTCCGAATTCCATTTCCTTTTTTTTCTTGGAATCCGATTTCTCAACAAACTTCTTCGATTGAGGTCTGATTTGTTGCGGAAAAAGCCCACAAAATTCCCTATCACTAATTCACTCACACCATGTGCCAAAAATCCCTTCAAATCGGCCAATCCAAATTTCCGTTCGTTTCCGAATCGTCTGAATCGATTTCCCGTAAAAATCTGAACTTGTTGAAAATTCCTCGAAAGGTGAGTCAATGTTCCTAAAATGATCCATGACATGGCAAAACTTTCAATTTTTGAAATCGGGTTAATTTCAATCGATGCGATTTTAGCGTGAACTAGCCTACCGGGTAGCTTTTAGGAGTTTTTGGTACAATTGACCCATGGTAGATTTTCTTCAAACCACACGTACCATTTCGACACATTGGCGACTCTCGGTGGTCGTGAAAATCTCGAGGTTTCATATACGGACACATAATACCCAAAATGACAGAAAATCAGTCTAGTGCCAATCGACGAGAATTTTGCAATTTTTTGGAATCGTCCACGTTTAATTACACATCTTGGTCGAATAGACCTATCTCCGGTCTCTGATCGATTTTTAATTGTGCCGTAATGACCCTTACAGACTAGCACAGTCGACCAGTTGATTCCTGGTCAAACTCTCAAGTTTATTACATTAAAATCCCTTAACGACTTCACCTAATAGGTCAGTTATCCATGAGTGGCCATCTCAGAGAAAAGCACTATAGTCGCGTTGACGAAAGGCCCAACTTATCTAATCGAAATCAAAACCTGAAATTCAGGATGTCACAATCTTGGCCAATTGACCACGGCTTTAGTATTGGTTGGTTTCACGAAAATCACGTCCATGTTCTTGCAAGGTCTGAAGCATTGCCCTTAAACGTCTTTCATACTCCTCTAGACTTCTAGAGTACACCCGGATGTCGTTGATAAATACTATCACGAACTCGATCTTCCTTTCTAGGAGCAAACTGGATGATTCCTAAGGAAACGCGTCTAAAAACTTCCCGTACTATGGCGATGCTCTCCACTTTCGGTTCCTTAACTGTCATACCCATTACAGTTACCAAATAACCTCAGCAACCCACATCCAGTAATCGAGTTGCCTTAAATAACGACATTAAAATAAACGAGGGTCCTCCTCAATTTTCAACAAACTTGAAACTTTCTCCCGCTAATGGGTTAAACTGAATCACTGCATAACAACGATTCATTACAACAAGATGCTCCTTGAGCTAATCTTTTTCATTTATAACTTCAAAGTTATACATAAGCAAAAATAGCCAAGTACCACTCTATTTAGTGATTCTCCTTTTATAACTTCATTTCAACAAACTGAAGTTCTACAAACTTAACCAAAATTCCGACATGCCACTCTTATAAAATTATCCCAAAACATGTTTCCCTTGATCGGTGCATGGCTTGGTTCATTCATGTCCCCTTTGCCATCCTAGTGGTGTCCTGACTGCGGTACATTCCCTCTGTCACGTCCCATCGGTGGTGGCAGTAGCAGCTGTGGTCCCATCGGCCTATGCGGACAGTCCTTCACCTAGTGCCCGTGCTAGTTACATCCGTAGCAGGCTCTTATCATCTAAGGATAGGGGAGATTTCCATGTCTCCTTCCACACACCCGACAGAATCCTATGGCATTGGGTGTCGACTTCCCTACATAGTTCTTTCTATTGGTCAGATGGGATTTCTGCTTCTCATCATCGATCCCTTTCTAAACAGACAATTATCTCAGTTAGGCGCAAACCGTGAGCCAAATGTGATTGCCCCCTCAATCATGTTCTTTTCTATCATCTGTGCCCTCTCGTACATCTCATCAAAGCTCTTTAAATTCAAGAGCACCAGCTGGTCTTTCAACTCCGGCTTCAAGCTATCCCTAAACCGTCTCGCCCTCTCCACAGGGTCGTCTACCAACCTTGGCACATACTTGGCCAACTCGGTGAACATCGCCTCATACTGATCCACGAACATCTGATTCTGGCGTAGCCGTTGGAACTCTGCCATCTTGGACTCTCTCACACTGTTTGAGAAGTACTTCCCATTGAAAGCCTCATAAAAGGCACCCCAAGTCTGAGCTGTGCTTTTATGTAACACTCTTCATTGAGTGGTTTCCCACCATGTACTGGCATTACCTTGAAGTTGATAAGCCACCAGAAGTACTCAATCTTCCTCTAAACACCTTAGCTCTGTGAAGGTTTTCTCAATATCCCTTAACCAAAGGGTCGCAGCCTCAAGGTCGCCCACACCACTGAACCTCGGTGGCTTAAGTCTTAGGAATTGATCTACCAGCTTGTGCATTGATCTCCCCCCTGATCATAATCCTAGGTTGGACTCCAGCAGGTGCGGTTACAGCAGCGGCAACTTGATTCTGAACTTGCTACCCCAACAAAATTCCCAAAGTCTCAAGCGCATGCACAATCCTATCTAATCTAGGATCGTCATGTGCTGCTACACCAGTACTAGCCTAAGACGGTACTTTCTCACTCACACTGGCCTGAGCCTGCACTCTTTGTGGCATCCCAAAATTCATAATGACCTCTAGTTACATTAAAGTCTATGAATAGGTGATGGAAGTACCATCAAGTTATTTTATGGCCATTTAATCCATAATTTGCAATAAGATATATGGCCAAGCTTTTAAGGGATAATTATGTGATAGGAAAGAAAATTCTATCATTGGCCATGTGCATCATAAATTGGAATTTATGGATTTGTGACTATAAGTTTAATGGCCTTATTATTTATGCAATTAGATATTTATTTAAATGATGATTAAGATATATTATAAAAATAAAATAAAATAAACTTGGGCCATTTAAGTTTGAACCTTAGGCCCAAGTGAGATGGGCCTAAAGTGGGCCATAAGCCTGGCCCATTGTTGGCGCATGGAGGGAGAAGGAGGAGCCGCATGGCTTCCTCCAAGTGTCTTCAACCAAGGAGACACTTGTCTCCTTCTTAGGGACAAGTGTCCCCCATGCAAGAGAAGGAAGCATGCAATATATAAGCCACCAAAAGGAAGAGAGAGAGGGAGTGGCTGATGGTTGAGGGCTGTCGTCCAAGAGAGGTGCTGAGAGAGAGGAGAGAAAGAGAGAAAGAGAGGAAGAGAGGAAGAGAGAAAGGAAGGAGCTCGCCCGTCGCCGCCCACACGCCGTTCGTCCGTCGCCGGTGTGCCGTCCGTGTGCTCGTGTTTGCTCGGTCTTAGAGGCAAGTTGGGACTGATTTCCACCCTTGCATGTGTGCCTTGCATGTGTGATTTGTTTGTGGTAGGTTTCGGATCATAGGGAAGGCAAAAATCGGAGCTAGAATGTGGCTGTTCTTGACTTTGCATACTGTTTTCGTGAGATCCGCCTGACCCAGAATCTTGTGAGAGCTTGCATGCATGTTTCGAGTTTGATTTTGAGCTTGATTTCTTCATGAAAGTTGTAGCTAACATCTTGAACTACAACATACTAAAATGTGGTACAAAATTATGGAGATTTGACGGGTCAAACTCTCATCCTACGGAGACATCAGATCTGGAACGATTTCACTGACCTTTCGGTGGATTTGTGGTTGCATGTTGATTTACACTAAGAATCTCTCTTCGATTTCTTCATGAAAGTTGTAGGGGACATATTAAAATACAACATACTAAAATTTGAAGCAAAATGAACAAGTATAACCTAGTAAATCGACTTAATCTTGAAGACGGAAATTCTGGAGACGTTGTACAGGACACCCGAGACTTCATGGACCTAAATGACGACTATACTCTGGATATTTGACTTAGATCTCTTCATAAAACTTGTAGAGAACATCTTGATGTAAGACATATCCAAATTTCAGAGGAAAAGAAGAAGAATAGGTAGGTGAAGACTCACTATTTCGGAGAAGCATGCACTGGACGTTTCGGTGTTGGATCCAGAAGCTTCGTGTGACTGTATAAATTAATCTAAAAATAATTTGGCTTGGAAGTCTTCATGAAAAATGTACTTTAGTGTCTTGGATATAACTCGGTAAAATTTAGTAATTTGTGGAGGTAGTTTGGATATTTTAATTAAATTATTTCCGAAACTGTGCATTCTGTTTCTATCCAAAAATTGCATGCTGTTTTGTGTGAATTGTACCTTCTTCTGTGAACTCTATTGGGCATGTATTTTCATGGAATTGTTATCTTATTGACTTGTCTATCACATGCCTTGATTTCATGATTTTTGAAAAGCATATGGATATTTAATTTAAATATTTTCTAAAAATGGTACATGCTGGAATTTTGAAAATGGCATGAAATATGAACCATTTAAATTGCATGGACTCCATGAATTGTATTGTTATGGATGATGGTGTCTTGATGCATGTATGATAATGAATTGAGATGCACGTATGAATTCAATGATGAGTATGATCTTGATTGCCATCACATCACATGCCATGTTGAAAATTGAGCCATAATTGTGAATGTAAAATTGAAAATGTGATGTATGAGAATATGCATCGTGGTGATGAGAAGACCATCGGAGGTGTGAGCCGACGATGCCCCGGGAGTGTCGGGATGCCCGGTGGTATACGGTACGTAATTCTAGGGGAGGCCTAGTGGTATGTCGATACGTAATTCCGGAGGGTAGGGGAAACCATTTTCATGGCGAGCCCCGGAGATTTCCTCGGGAGTTTCGAGATGCACGGTGGTATACGGTACATAATTCCAGGGGGGTGCTTGGTGGTATGTCGGTACATAATTCCGGAAACTCAGCAGGTATTGTGCCGAGAGATGCCTCGCGATGCTAGTTGGGATGCGAGATACCCAGCCAGGGAGTGTAAATGCCGGAAGTCCTGGAGGTTTGTGCCCAGGGGGATGCCTCGTGATGCCAGTTAGGATACGAGATGCCCGGAATGTGGGGGGTGCCGGATGTCCGGTTGTATCTTGGATACATGCCCGGAGGTTTCTCGCGATGCCAGGATTGGGGTGCGGGATGCCCGGCCAAGGAGTGTAAATGCCGGAAGCCCTGTCGGAGGTCTTTGCCCGAGGGGAATGCCTCGTGATGCCAGTTGGGATGCGAGATGCCCGGAATATGGGAGGTCGGATGCCCGGTGGCCTGAAATGGCTGAATGCCGGAGGTTTTCTCGCATCGGATGCGAGTGTAAAATATGAGATGAAATTGATGATCCGAGGAAGGGTGATGTGGTGATCAAATTGAAAAGTTAAAAGTGGAAATTGAACCATGCATGATATGATATGATATGATATGATATGATATGATGATCACCCATGGCATGATGATATGCATGATATGATGATGATCACCCATGGCATGATGATATGCATGATATGATGATGATATATGATATGGCATGATGACATGTGTGATGTGATGATGTCATGATGATGATGACATGTGTGATATGATGATGTCATGATGATGATGACATGGGTATGATATGATGATGATGACATGTGTATAATATGATGATGATGATGACATGTGTGATGTGATGATGTCAAGATGATGATGACATGTGTATAATATGATGATGATGATGACATGTGTGATATGATGATGTCATGATGATGATGACATATGTGATGTGATGATGTCATGATAATGATGACATGTATATGATGTGATGATGATGCATGATAGTATGCGCATTGCTTCAAGGTAAGTAATGCCTGCAATGCATGTATGACTTGTATGATGTATTGAGTGGTTTATTGGTCCTTTACCTGCTGAGTGATTGTACTCACCCCTTTTGGGGAATAACATTTCAGACTAGATAAGATACCTCTGCTGCCACTGCTACCAGTAGATAAATCAAGTGGTTGGTTATGATTGCAAGGAGGAGGATAGCAAAGGGAGAAACTTTTGGACGCTGACACTGATCGATGGACTTTAAGTATTCAACTGTTGGAGAAGATGTCAGTCATCCTTTGAAGTGTAGCCGAGTATAGAAAACTATGGCATTTTGATGTACCGACTAAAGATGTCCATCTGCTCTATGTAAATAGAAGTGTTCGGCTTTAACTTATATAAGATGTTTAGTAGGTGTGCATTGTTTTCTGAATATAGGGAAGGGAGTTGTTGGATGTGCTTCCGCATATAAATTGCGCAAGGGACCGATCGAAAAAAATGTAAACCCCCAAGTTGTATGGACCCGCTGCAATTGAAATGGTATCAGAGTGACATGTTATTAGGAAAAGTGAATGGTAAGTGAACTGTGGCGATCCTAATCGAATCAGGGGCCGTCGAGAGGTGCCACACTCTTCCTCGGGTACCAACCCTAGTCGGCATCCTACCCTAACTGACAGACGCAATAGTTCTCTTCCAAGGAGTCCTCTGATCCGAATCACTCATTCTACATGATCTTTACAGAATTTTCCTCCAAGTTCCACCCCGAATTAGGAAAACTGAGTAACCCACACAAAACAAATTACCAATCAGCTAACCAATCATAGGCATCTGCATAAGGAAAAAGTCTTTCCTACTCACTATCTCAAAACCCATCTCACCTTATCACTCCAAACGCTAACCTTGCTCTGATACCACTAAATGGGGATGTCACGCCCAGAACCTCGAGCGCGCACACATCCCTCGGTAGTCGATAGAATTTTGAGAAATTTCCAAGACTCATTGTCGACCCCTTTTCCTTTTATTGCACAATCGGAAGTGAATTAACTAATCCCCTGACAACAACATACATGGGATTGAAAAGTAGGACAACCAGTTTCAAATCAAATACACATTCATAAACACTTCAAGCTTATATAGAAAGTCTATCTCATAAAGAACTACTGAGCCACCTATGCTTCTGACCTTTCCGCTTCAAGCTCCAGGTTCTTCACACTAGGGACCTGAAAATGGTTATACAATAACCAGTGGGATATAATTCTCTGCGAGTCCTCCCCTTAGTCCCCCGAATAACACCAACTCAACTTGAGGTATCTCTTCAAAACCACCCCACTAACGAACCATGACTAACAACCAACAAGCAATAGTCGGTTAGCATGCAACTTTACCCGGTATGCCATACCCTGCATGTTATAACTCAGCATGATACACACAATGCACATGGCCATTAGATGATGCAGTACATCAATCACATACAAGTCGCGTCACAAGTGATCTCACCTAGCCATTGCCACACCCTGCACATTATCGATTCATGTGTGCGTGCCATAAACAATGTGCTCAACTCATGCATGACTGGAACCAACGATGCCATGATTCTCATGCGTTCTTGCACATTAGTACGCCACTCATCATGCATCAAACCATCAGACGCGTCCCGATTATAAGGTAAAACCGTTATGACACGTCACATACCATGCCACACAATTTTACCTTATAATAAGGCGCAATAATCTCAATCAAACACGTGTTCCAATTTTAACATGTATTGGATCTCGACAAAGGAAAATTGGCATGGCCTGCTCAATGCTTGGCGGTCTTTTGGCATAGCCAGGTGTCGCATTTTAATCATGGCCAAATAGGCACAGCCTACTCGAAGTTCAGCAGTTAATCACAGCCCAATGGGCACAGCCTACTCGAATTTTGACGGGCTACTGGCGTAGCTAGGCATCGTCTCTTCCCCATTGAACAAGACTACGTCTCTCAAAGACGACTTTCCTAAAGGAGCATAGGTCCAGAATCTACTGCGACCCGAACCCACTAAGTGGGTATCCCATATAGGGTAACATCCATGTAAACGCTCGGAACGGGTTCTCTTAACCAACACACGACCATTCAATATCGGCCCAAGACACCGTGTATTGCACTCAAATGCCTCAATTAAAATAGTTATCCTGACCTATTTTCTTCATATTAAAAACACGTGGTAAAATAGTCATGTGTGAGTACACGGACAGATCGAATCTTCAAAAGTGATATCCTTCCATTTTAAAGTCCTATTATTTGATATAGTACATAAAAAATCATTTTCAGTGTCAAAACGCGACACCCTGTATTTTCCAATTAAATATCAAAATTTCTAATCACCACATAATTGCACAAATCATCACTTAATTCATGTGGATGCCCATGCATTTACACATCCATTCACTTCATAAAATCAACATATGAAATTAGATCACCTTTCGCATTCTGGATGAACAGTGTACATGAACAGTGCTCGTGAACAGTACTCTGTGAACAATACTGCGTGAACAGTGCCCGTGAACAGTAAATTTCTAGAATTAAATAAGTAATAAATTAAATTCATAAATTAAACCAAACATTAATTAAAGGAAATAATCAATCAATTAAAGCTAAACATACTTAATTAAGCACATAAACCAAGATTAAGCTAAACTAATCTAATCCATCCATCTAACCACCTATTTTAGGGCTAATACAACTTAATTAAATCACCTAAAATAGAAGTAAATCTAACTAAACCAACCCTAAGCAAGTTTAGGCACTAATCGATGGATTATGAGCTAAACTTACCCGTTAAGTGGGCTGGAGACATGGACGCGGCGGCAACGATAGAGGCTACGCTCAAGAACCTTAACCATGACGATCCAAGGCAGTCCCAAGCTCATAACAGCAACAATAGCTCAAACTCCCACTAAAACTCCCAAAAACTAGACTACCGGAGGAGAAACGGGGCTGAACAGGCTTGGCCAGAGCTCCGACGAGGGGGTGGCCGGTAATCGATGACACCTGGGGGTCAAAGGTGACTTGCTGGTGGTTGGGATGTATGGAGACTGGGTCGAAATGAAAGAAAAATGGCTGAAACGGGCGAAGTAATGCAGGCTGCCAGGCGGACCAACGGACCGGCGACCGGTTTCTTTTAGCCAGTGGGCAGGTCGGCCGGCGGCTCCGTTCAGCGAGCGACCAGAACTCACTACATACTTTTACTCGAACTTATCTTTCTTAGATGCGAACAGTTTCTCTTTCATAGTGAGGGACAAGGAATTTTTGGTGGATATTGACACTTTGGCTGACATAATTGGGATGGAAAGAGCAAGTTTCCAACCAATTAGTGTGTCCGTTGCTCATGCTACTCTATCATTGGTGAAAGATCGAGATGCTAAAGGCAATATTTCCTACTCCAAAATGAATGTGTCCAACATCTTGCTGCACAAGATTGTAATCAATTGCCTCCGTCCAGAGTAGACATCCAAGACCGATGTCTCTTGGTCTAAAGCAAAATTGATGCATGCCATCAATATTAGGTATAAATTCTCTCTACCTCACACCATCATGTTTCACATATACAGAACAATGGTGAATGATAGGGGACAACTCCCTTATTCTGCTCTTATCATGCGCCTTTTTAGACATTTTAAAATTCACATCCCTACACCATTATGTTTGGCAAACATTTCTCCAATGGTGATTGGATTTAAAATAGTCACAAAGATGCATTTGAAAGAGCTTAATAAGGTGTTAGAGCGTATGAAGGAGAAGTCTCCCATCAAAGCAAAACAAGACTCTGCTGCAGTCAAAAGGAAAGGCAAGGAGCCCATGGATGCTTCACCAAAGAGAAAGAGAACCCTCATCTTGCAGGATGAAGAGGATGAGGATGAAATAACTCTTTCAGCCTTAAGAAACTTGAAGGGTTTTGTCAGCTTTCAAGAGACGAGAGAAGAGACAGAGAAGGAAGATGAAGAACAGAGGAGGACAGAGGATGAAAGAAGAGAAGAGGAAGAAGAAGAGCGAGAAGAAGAGAGAGACCAAGGTCAAGAAGATTCTCTTGAGCCAACCTTGGCTATATCCTTATCAAGTGACTCTGAGATGGTTGACACTGGAACTGCTGGAGTATATGATGCAGACAAATGTCACTCTGAAGTTGAAGCTACACTCGAAGAAGATTTGTCTACTCCTCTTAAAAGCAAACAAATAGGGGGAGCTGTTGAGCAAAAAGGTACTTCTTCACATATCCTTAATAGTGATGTGAGTCGCTCCACTGTAGATCTAGGGGATGTATATGCTTCTCATTATCCAGAAGCATCCACTCATAGTCATGGTGGACAATCTGCTGAAGATCTCTCCATTCTCAAAACTCATGGAATCGACTCAGTTGGACCTAGCATTGCAATAGGTCAAACAGCAGACTTTTTGAGACTATTGGAGATTCTATTGGATGTGCGGAAACAGCAATATGCTATGAGATATGAGATATAGGATCTCAAGAATGCTTTTATGGCCACTTCAATGTCTTTGCATGATCAGTTAAATGCCCTAAAGAATCAAGTGTAGTCTACTATGCAGGGTGAAGACTTCCAGTCACTGAAGCAAAGTTTTGAAATGCTTGAGAAGATAGTGAATTCTATGGGAGAGTTCGAGCTTGTTCGCCTTCCAAAACAGCCATGATTCTGACTCTATTTTCAACCAACTCTTTTTATTTGATCTCCACTTTTTGCTATTGACAAAAAGGGGGAGAAGTTTGATGTAGATTTGATGACTTTTTATTTTGACTTTTTGATTGTTGGACTTATCTTTTGTTTGGTTGAGATTTAGACTGCTTGATTTGATCTTTTGATGCTTGTAGTAACTTAAGCTATCTTAATGATTATGGAGTAAAGATAGTTGCTTTGCAGGACTAACATGTTTTCTGTGGTTGTAGAACTGTTGCTATCTACATCCTAATCTACTTATCTTTTGTGAGATATTTTGTTTCACATAAGTATTGTTTTGCATGACAAAAGTGTTCAAATCTGCAGGAAAGTTTTGTCACCATAAAAAATGGGAAGATTGTTGGAAAAAACTTCCTTATTTGTTTTGAAATTAACAAAATATTTCCATTAGTCTAGTCTGAAGATGTGCAGACTCTATCGTCAAAGTCTGAAGACCTCCAAACTCAAGATTTAAAATCTATCCTCACTGATAGCTTCCAGACCGACGAAGAAAAGATTTATCCGATGAAGAAGACTTATCCAAATGCAAGTATATATTTAAGAATTTGGTTCGTACAGTTAAAAAAGATCTCACGGTTGGAGATAACATCTCATAATCAATTATTCTTATTGAAATCAATTTGAATATTCAAATCTATTGGTTAGTGAAGTATACTTGGAAGGTTCTACTTATGGAAACCTAGATCGTGATTATATCGGCGAGTAGGATTGGTGGGCTATCATCACATTTCTTAAATAACTCGAGATCTCCCTAATTGATTCTATCCAACGGGTAGATTGGAAGAATTCCTTTAGAATGTGCCAACGGTTATAATAGCATGGAGGAGTATATAAGGAAGAAGCTCAAGTTATTTGAGTGTGAAAGAAAAATTCCAAAGTCTGAAACTCTTAGTTTTTTGCTAATTCAATCGTTGAGCTTAAGTTGTACCCAAAAGAGAGATTAAATACTTGTGAGACCTTGAGGAAGTGCAGTAGAGTCTTTATACTGTGGAATCAATGATGTGAGACTGTATAAATCTCTTTTGATTCATAGTGAAATCTAGCCAGTGAGCTGTCAGTGTGGAAGAGTGGACATAGGCTTGGTCTAAGCCGAACCACTATAAACCTTGCATTTCAATTCTATTTCCGTAATCTCTTTACTTTAATTCGTAGTCCTATATAACTGTTTACAATCTTTTATATCTTTAGTTTATCATTCACAAAAGTTGAATTAAGTTGTTGAGTCTGGCAAAAACTTTTGTAACACCTATTCACCCCCACTCTAGGTGTTTTTACTAGCCCTATCAATAGCATGATATACACAATATTTAGGACTTAATATTAGTTCGCATTAGATTAGGATACATATAAATGCGACATGTAATTAAGATATATCTAAGTTGAGTTTATTTTGTAAACAAGAAAACACATAAAAGTTAATTACTGTTGCATTTTATGCATCAATCTAAGTTATTTGTTATAGTTTAAATGATACATTGATCATAATCATATAAACTCCTAATTTATCACTATCGTCCTCATCATCATGAAGTATAGAAAGAAAAGAAACAAAAATATCAACTCATCACGCATACTAGATCCGCATCATAGCAATTCATTGCCGTTGCACAATCAGATTTATTTGAGAAGTCATATCCAGGAGACAAATTTGCAGGACCCCATTTCATCGAACGATAAATAGGATTCGCCTCCGCTTGCTCATGCATTCGAGGTTTTTGATCTTTTGAGTAATTTATTTACCTTTTCCAGGGTCTTTTATCTTTTCAGCATGTGCTTAACCCCTGATGGCGAATGTTAAGAATATGATAAATGCTGTACTATTTAATAACTATAAAAGAAAATTACAAGAAATATCTTTAAAAAAAATCAATTAAGAAAGGAAAAAAAAAAAAAAAAGAGCCACTGACCACTGTAACAGCGAATGGGCGGGCTTGAAAGCGAATGGGCAGGAGTTCTCTCTTTCTCTCTCTGTCGAGAAGGTCGCCGCTTCTTCCGCTTTCAGCCGCCGGCGAGCTTCGCTACTGCCGACGGCGTCGCGGTTTCCACGTCTCCGATGCGTGGCGAATCGTCCACGTCTCCGGCAGGCCGTCGATTTCGCCTGATCAGCAACTCACAGGTATATTCTTCATGGATGACTGACCGAATCCTGAGCGAAAGATCCGAACTTGACGGGTTGCTGATGTGTTCTGCGCTTCAGAATTGGCATTTCGTTGCGTTTTTTTTTGTTTTTTGTTTTCCTTTTCCTTGCAAGCAGAGAACGTGGTCGCAGCTCAGATTGAACAGCCGAAGCTCACGAACGCCATCATGAGGTCAGTCTCAGTGTCTTCCTTCGGATTTATGTGTTAAAGCTCGTTCTGCGCTTATCAGAAATTGCTTTTTCATATATGGTTTGATTTTCCGCTCAATTTTTTTGGGAATCCATTGTTTGGTTGTTGGTTATGCGTTTGAGTCAGATTGCGCCATTGGAGGACCTCCGCCACGTGAAGTGGGTGAAGAAGAAGTGTCCCGAAGGAGGTACATTCTTTGTTCATAAGCATATCGCTGTTATGTTTGTCACTGGTGTGATTGGCCACTTAATGATATTGATATTTGAACATCATTGTTTCTTGCATCTTTGAAAATGGGGAACAATTTTTGCTGTGCATGTCGTAATGGAATTCAAAGATTTGTGAAATCATAAGGTGAAGCTTTACTCATTAAGTGAACATAAGAGCAGTTGCTTAACTAGGTCTTTCTATCGCCTTTTGTTTATGGGTTACCCTTTAAAAGTTTAAAAAAACCATTGCAATGTTGTTGTCATCTTGCAAGGGTCATTTAACAGGAACAATTTCATGCAAAGAATTATATGTCTGTTGTTTATACTCTCGCCTGTAGTTCTTGATCAGACATCAGTCCTGTGTATTTACTGCTCTTTAAGTAACAGAAAAAGAGGGAATAGAATCCTCTGACCTCATGCATGGCAATTGTCATCGGATCGAAGAAATTATATCTGAACTTTTAAGCCCCAAAGTTATGAGAAAGCTTTGTCTGTGTTGGAAGCACTGTAAGTCATTAACTTGAGTATAACAAATCAATCAGCATTAGATATTTAAAGTCATATTCACATCATCGGTGTAATTGCTCAGCAAGACACTTAGTCCTAACCCACACTTGAGTGATGAAGCTGTGGTTTTTGTGGATGGTTTGCTTACGTTGTGGGGTGAATGAGAGGTGCTTCTTGCCTCCTCCATTCTGCAGGCATATCCTGAATTTTCTTCTTCTACTGCTGGAAATTCTTTCGAGGGACTATTATGAATACAAAATGCCTGATTCAGGAAGAATGTTATCTGATGAAACTCAAAAGCTACCATTGGTTTCTGGTCTTTAGCTTTTTTTATAGTATGTATTAGCTATGCAAGGCGTTGAAAAACCTGATGAACAATTATAAAAACAACCTGTATTGCTCGTTCATTTTGCTCAGTTTGTTGTTTTTCCCTTATCAATCATGAAAATTGATTGAATAGGACTACGATACCTCTTATGTGCACAACATGTGCAGAAAAGGAACATTAGCAGGAAGTAAATAGGATTGAAAGAACAGAAAATTGAGAAAACAAGAAAGCAAATGAAAACAGTGGCCCACTCAGTGTACGATAATTTGCATTTGAGGATGAACTGGTAATTTTCTCGAAGAATCTTCTAATTATTTCCTATGCAAGGTCGATTTGATGGAAACCCGGGATCGGTGTTTGTATTTTTTCATAAACAAATCATCTTTGACCTACCAGCTTTTCAGCACTTCTTTAACTCATTTTTTATGTTTTCTTTGAACTGTCTAGTTGTTGTAATGGTTTTGACAGGAAAAATTCAGCTATCAGTGATCTTAAGTCTGGCTCCCGAAAATGGTGATTTTGATGGAATTCCATGTGACTTGAAAGATGTAATTAGTTCTTATTAGTTGAGTCCTTTTGTGGCAAAAGTGGGTTGTTTTCTTGTCAGCATTTCATGTTGATTTTCTCATGTTTTACATTATCTTCAATAACTTGTAGAGAGAACCATATAGAGTTTCGACAAGTTATGGGATCCATGAGTAATGATGTTTACTCACGGAGCATCTTACCCTATCATGGACCACTAGCATATTTGACAATGAACCACTAGTATATTTGACATCTGTTGATGCCTTTTCTCTTCTCCTTTTTTCCAAGTTCTAGAAAATTTTATTTCACAAATTCTCCCTCTGTTTTTTTTTTTTTTTGCCTAGCTGAAAGGAGTTCTTTTGCGATGATCTCCTTTCTGCTGCTTTAGGAGGTAAAGTTGTGTTTATGACCTAAGTGGACCACTATGGGCTTCGCTTGGGAATCTCTTTTGGTCTTTGCTGTTTTTTTTTCAGTGCTTCATAGGCTATTTATGCCAAAGAGGGATTCTTGGTATTGGTCGTTGTACACTAATATTGTTTGTTCTATTATGTCCGCGCATCCAGTGAACAGCACTTTCAAGTGAATAAGTAGTTGGAACATCTTTACTGGTCGAGAATATTGAAGCAACAGCAAACATCTGTATTGTCAATGTCATTAGGTTATGTAACATAGCACTTCAGAGCTGGATAGGATGTCACTGTATATATAGATCAATTTGGCTTTCAAACCCTGAATTTGAATAAAGTTTCCATCTCTTGAATTTTTTATCATTTTTCTTTTTCATCATGTAACTTGTCTTTTTAAGTTCATTATGGCATTAAAAGAAGCCATATCCTATCTAATGTTAGGTGGGAGTGTGTATCCTTCTCAAATCTTTCAAAGTGCACAGATGATTTGATATTAGGAAAGTCTATTAGTTGTTAATGAAATTCTAAAGCTTTATTTTCTGTATATCATGCTTATCTTAATCAGTGTATATTTGTAATTCAAATATAAGCATAAGACGATATGCTAGTGTAACATGTAACCTGAAAATGGCGTTGTTTCACTTCATCATGTGATGGCAAAGTGGGATTTTGTTCTTTGTGCTTATTCGTGCTAATTTGCAATAGGTCTGCAAATATGCTGCATTGTCAAAGGAAGAGTGGGTAGAACAGGCAAGCTATGGCCCACCTCATACCATCCAGCAAACCTAGTACGTCTCTTTTAAAATATTCTCATCAGTAATGGTAATGCATGTTCATGTCTTAAGATCAACATATTGCCATCATGTTTTAGGACATTTTTGCTGTTTTAGGGTATTTGCATCGGCTCTGCAGATGTCTCTGATTCTAATGTTGTCTCAATTAAAGGAGCAGGTTAAGGTGGTTTTTCCAGGATAACTTTCTTATGGATTTCGATATTCTCTTGGGCAGCATTGGGTGTTCATTTTATACTTTTTTCCTCCTTCAGAATTTATTTCCAAGCAGATAACTTGGAAGTTGGAGTCTAAAAACCAAAGACTTACAAAGAGTTGCAGTTTGAGTGGCCATCTCAAATTTGATAAGCTTTGTTTTCAGAAATTTAGGATGTGATTGATTTTACTTCGTTCTGCTGAGTTATGTTAGTTTTGATTGCATCTGGACTGAGAGGAGTTTGGGGTTATATATAAACCAGAGAAGTTACTTTCAAGGAATCCTAATCAAGCCATCTCCATTATGCAAATGGCTGCTAATGAATCTTGGCTATAGAGACCAACGGTTGCCTAGTTAATTGGAAAACACTCTTTCTAAGTCACTAGGCCGGGTTTGAGTCTTATCATTCTCCTCTCCCACCTTTTGCAATCAAATGTAAGCTCCACCTCTTTGCGTGACTCAATTCAATGGAGTTTGTACAAATCTTTGGCCTTTATTTTAGCATTTCCTAATTTTACTTCTTGTCAATGATCACAAGGAATTATCTGTTACTTTATATGCATGTGTATAATGTGCATTTATACATACCCTATGTCATTACTGATTTGTTCTCTCAACTTCTGATATTCCACAGAGCAGCAGTATCAGTGGCATAACTGGGTTTAGTGATGAAGACTCACAATCAGTCGCAAGTTTTATGAAGTATGCTCTGGAATTGGCAAAATCTCATGGTAATATGGTAAGTGGTGGGGTATGCCCTTGACTTGCGATTAATGAATGTAACTTTGAGTGATTTCATCAAGTTTGCAGCTAATTATATCTCTGACTAGTCAAGATCTCAGAGTTCTTGAATATGAGTACTAACCTGGCCTCCCCATCTTACCAAATAAAAAATAAAAAAAGAAGAGAAATTCTCTTATACAAGAAGAGAAATTCTCTTATACATGGCAATCATTTCTTTCTGAGCGTTATACTGGTTTGACATTTTGTGAGACAATTTGGCATGCTCTAAGGCCTTCCTTTGGTGCAACTTTTTATTTTCCTTTGAATCGGTATTATGTGAAGTAAAGCACATCCAAGTACATGTTTGACGAGTATCATTTCTAACTGCTCCAGTGTTTGCACTTTCAACAATTTTCCTGTCAAGCCATAGAGGACTCACCATAGCTCGCATTAGCTTTCAAGAATCATTTTGGGTTTGGTAACAAGAAGTGAGATTTACTTGTTGCAATTAACTTGACAGGAATGTGAAGTTTTTATGTGTCGCATTTATTGACTTTGGAACCAAAAAACGAGAAGAAAACTGTTTTATAATAGTGGAGAACAATCTGATCATTTTGAAGGCTGGGTCCTTTAGACATTTATCCCTTGAAATGTTCATGCATAGACGTAGTAAAATAGAGGGAAGGAAATGTAGTGCTTCAT
Organism: Eucalyptus polyanthemos subsp. polyanthemos; assembly: GCA_017140185.1. NCBI lineage: Eukaryota > Viridiplantae > Streptophyta > Magnoliopsida > Myrtales > Myrtaceae > Eucalyptus > Eucalyptus polyanthemos. The sequence continues at coordinate 60,388,359 of CM029459.1, read as the reverse complement.
CTTGCTCCCTAATTGTGCGTCCAATTTTGTTTTATGCTGGTGTGGGAACCTCTTATGTTGTGGAAATTGCACAAATTTTGCTTTTGTTACACCCTTCTCTTGTCTACAGGTGGTCAATGCTGTAGCAATTGTAGATGCTCTATCTAATCAAGTGATTGCAAGGGCACGTGATGAAGTCTGCTGTTGGCAAACTCCAAAAACAGAAGTTGGTGCTGAATGTAGTAGTTCCACCAAATCTTTTGCTGAAATGACTGGATGGATAAAACATGAATCATGTCTTCAACGCTGTTCCTCAGATGGGGCAGAGCAAGTTGAGACATCCATTTCTTGTCTACATCCACGATGGTGGGTAGATGAACAGACTGGCAGGAGGTCTTCATTTTGGCACCTGTTGCGACATGCTGTGATGGTGGCCATTGAATCATCTGCTGCCAGGGACAGACGCTTATTCCCTGATGTGAGATACAAAGATGGAGCTACCATAGAGGAGTATATTCTATCTCCTGCAAAATCTCAAACAAAAAGATGGAGAACTGATGGCAATGACGTAAGCTTTTCCTCTACATGTGAAGGAAATCCTGGCAAGACTTTCTATCATGACAAATCTTGTGCAGTATGGAGAATTTGTGTGGATGATTGCCTGATTTGAATGGATGAACCCCATTGAAATATCAATGGTTCTGTTGCCGTTTATTGGAAAAATTGGGTTCACCTTAATACAACAATGAGCAATGAAGTGTACAAATAAAACATTGAGACAAGGAGTGCACTTGGCAGCATAACTTATCCTTTTGAGTATGGGTAATGTCAAACTTTTAGTGTTTTAAAACATTTCACACACAGTAACAAAGTACAACAAAGATCACACCACATATATCCTTGTCTCATAATAGTAAGGATCGTTTCCAAAGCTTTAGGGGACGGTAGAGACAAGGCAAATAGGTGGATTCGACCATTTAATATCCAAGGGAAGTTATAGGATTGTGAACAATACAATAGGAAAGACGGCCAACAAAGTAATTGGGATATGAATCCACTTCAATTGTTCACTCAAGACGATCATAAGTGCAGATCTTAACGCCATCCGCATAAAGGCAAAAGAGAGGAAGAGAAAAGTGAGGCCCATTGTCATTTGTCTCGGTATTGAGAGAAGGAAATCTTCGATTGCGTAGCTTGAAGTTAGGATAGCCAAGATGACAAAGGAGAAGAGAGTGAGAGCGTCGGCAGCCACAAATACCATGAACAAGCCCTTCTCAAGGAATACTAGGATCCCAGATACTACCATCATTGGCTCCAGGTACTGTAAAGCCATAGCCAAAGCAACCATAATGAAGAGAGTTGCAATGAGGCTACGAGATGATGATGTATCCTTCAACCATTGCCTTGCCTCGTCGAGCAACTCTTTGCGTTGTTTCACAAAAACTTCCCCGTATTTTATTTTGTTAACTAGAAATTTCAGCCATTTAAAAGAAGGAAAGCTGCCAGCTTCCACTACCTTCAGAAACATAAAGGATGCCTATCAATGTAAATGTCAATTAAAAAGCGCAAAAGGGAGGCAAACATATGAAGAGAACTAATTTGAGACCACTCAAGTTCCCTCTGCATGAGAAAAGCTGCTCCAAAAACATCAGAGGATACACATGTTGATTACAATTTGGTCATAGCCTCCATTACGTCTATGTCGGTCAAGAATGTCCAATGTGGTTACGTGCGTTCACTAGTCTAAACAATTCAACATGCCATCCCTTCACAACTTCTTTTGTCATTTTTTTTTTTTTTTGTGAAATTGTTATCCCACATCAACTCTAGAAAATGTTGAAGACATAAATCCACAATTTCAAAGATTCCGTGAGTTGCAAAGTCAAGGACAATGTCAAGGACAATGCCTGATGTTAACGGAGGCTCGAGTATTTTGGCAGTTTGATTGCAAGCCTTATCTCCATAAGAGTTAGTTTTACAAAGTCAAACGAGCAATTGTGCCTTAACTTCAATTCCACACTCCTTCTAATGAAAGGTAAGAGTGCTAGCATGAACACCTAGAGGGGGTAAATAGGTGTAAAAACAAATTCTTCTTTTCTTAAAGACTTAATTCAGAACAAGGATATGAAAGAGTATAGATGAATAGATAATACTATGAATTAAGTAAAGAGATAAGGAAAGAGAATTGAAACACAGAGTTTATAGTGGTTCGGCTTAGACCAAGCCTACATCCACTCTCCCACGCTAACAGCCCACCGGCTGGATTTCACTATGAATCAAAAGAGATGTTATAATCTCACGTTCTCGATTCCACAGTGCAGAGACTCTACTATATTTCCTCGAGATCTCACAAAATTCTCTCTTTTGAGTACAAATGTATGCTCAACAAATGAATTAGCAAAGAATAAGGAGCTTCAGATTTTGGAATTTTTCTATCTCGCACACACTCGAACAACTAGAGCGTCTTCCTTTTATACTCCTCCATGCCTACATAACCATTGGCATCTTCCAAAGGAGTTCGTCCAATCTACCCATTGGACCGAATCAATTAGGGAGATCTCGCGTTATTTAAGGAATATGAAGATAGCTCACCAATCATGTTCGTCCATACAATCAGGATCTAGGTTTCCATATGTAGAACCTTCCAAGTATACTTCGCCAATCAACAGATCTGTCTTACTCGATTTACTTGTCATACGAATAATAGATCTTTATATGATTTCTCCAACCGTGAGATAATCTTCGACCAATCGAATCAAATCCTTAAGGATAACCTCGTATCTGGATAAGACTTCTTCGACGATATAGAAACTGTCAACGAGGGCAGACTTTAAATCTTGAGTCTAGCGATCATCAATCTGGAAGTCTTCAGACTTTGATAGATGAGTCTGGAAGTCTTTAAACTAGGAAACGTTTTGTCAACTTCAAAATATAGAATGAAGATTTCACCAACAATCTCCTCCTTTTTGATGGTGACAAAACTTTCCTACAAATTTAGACACTTTGACCTGCAACACTCAAGCAAACCAAGATTTTCTTGTACAAATATTATTAAAGATTAGAAAAAGATAGTAGCAAATCTGTGAATCTTCAATCACAGAAAACATGTTAGTCCTAAAAACACAACTATCTTTAGCATAATCAATAATAGCTTAAGTTACTTAGCAAGCATCAATAATAGTCCAAACCAGTCCAAAACAAAAATCACACCAACCAAGATAAAGTCCAAACAAAAGTAGTCCAAACAAAAATAACGTCAACACGTCAACAAATCTACATAAACATCTCCCCCTTTTTGTCAACAGCAAAAAGTGGAGATCGAACAAAAAAGAGATAGATTGAAAAAGATCAAGAGTTAAGGCTGCTTGGGCAAGCGAACAAGCTCGTATTCTTCCATTGAGTGCACTGTCTTTTCAAGCTTGTCAAAACTTTGCTTCAGCACCTGAAATTCTTCACCCTGCACATTAGATTGAACTTGATTCTTCAGGGGTATTTAACTGTTCATTAAGAGACACTAAAGTAGCCTTAACAGCGTTCTTGAGATCCAGCATCTCAAAACTCATAGCATATTGCTGATTCTGCACATCCAATAGAATTTCCAACAGTCTTGAAAAGTCTGCTATTTGAGCAGTTGTATCACTTGGACCACCAGAGTGAAACTCAGGGAATTTGAGAAATGATGGAGCCTTAGTGGAAGGTCCACCATGACTATCTTCTAGATAATGTGAGGCGTACACTTCTTCTAGGTCTGCTGCAGAACGACTTATATCACTAGCAAATAGGGGTGAAGAAGTACCTTTTTGTCCATCAACTCCCCCTGTTTTGATGCCCTCAGGTGGAGTAGGTAAAGCTTCCTTAGCCTCAGAGTGATGCGCTCCAGCAAATTCTTCTCCTCTTATCTCAAAATGACTAGACAGAGAGATAGCCAAGGTTGGCTCGAAAGAGTCTTCTGCACCCCGATCTCGTTCTCTCTCTTATTCTTCTGCTTCTTCTTCCCCTTCTTCCACTTCTTCTTAGCTTCCTCCTCTTCTTCTTCCTCTTCCTCCTTTGCTTCTGCTTCTTCTTCTCTTCTTTCCTCTGTTTCCCTCTGTTCTTCTTCTTTCTCCGATTTTTCCCTCTCTTTTCCTTCCTTTGACTCTTCTCTTCTCTCATGAAAGCTAACAAAAGTCTTTAGATTTTTCAAGGTAGTATAGTAAGCTCATCCTCATCTTCTTCATCTTCCAGAATGAGAGCTCTTTTTTTCTTTACAGGAGCAATCATGGGCTCGTTGCCTTTTCTTTTAGTCGCAGCAGAGTCTTGCTTTGCCTTGAGAGGAGATTTCTCCTTCATACGCTCCAGCACTTTGTTCAGTTCCTTTAAGCACATCTTTGTCACCATTTTGAAACCAATTACCATCGGAGTGATGGCTTTCAAACTCAATGGTGCAGTGATATGAATTTTGAAGTGCCTAAAGAGTCGTGTGATAAGAGCAGAATAAGGAAGCTATCCCTTATCCTTCATCACAGTTTGATACATGTGGAACAGTATGGTGTGAGGCAGAGAGAACTTAAAACCAGTATGATTGCACACATCAATTTGGCTTCAGATCGAGAAACATCAGTCTTGGATGTCGATTTAGGACGAATGCAATTAATCACAATTTTGTGCAGCAAAATGTTTGAGGCACTCATCCTTGAATAAGAAAGTTTTCCTTCAACATCCTTGTTTCTCACCAAAGACAGAATAGCATGAGCAATGGACACACTAATCAACTGGAAACTCGTTCTTTCCACCCCGATTATGTCAGCCAAAATGTCTGTGTTCACCAAAAATTCCCTGTCCTTCATGGTGAAGATAAAACTTTGTGCATCCAAGAAAGATAGATTCAAGTAAAAGTAAGCAGTAAGCTCTAGAAATGTAGCAGTGGATTCAGAACAGAACTTTTCCAATTGCAATAAAGCAAACTTTTCCCTCATATTAACTTTTATCGAATCCAGGAAATCGAAGTCAACAGTCCTAGGGTTCCTCACCCCTCTCTTCAAAAGACTTGCATAAACCTTTTTATGATTCTTGGATTTAAAAAGGTTCGAACCATCAGTAATGTTTATAGCCACCCCAGATCTAGGTTGAAAGTGAGAATACAACCTTTCATCATCATCCAGAGATTGCGGTTGATTCGCAGTGCCATATTATGGGTCACTTGGAATATTCGCAAACGCTTTCTCAGCCGATCCTTTCTCCACAACTCCTAGCCTCTCCAACTCTCTCAAAAACAGGGTTTCATTCTTGAATCCTCTATCTTTTAAGAACTCATCAATTAAAGACAATGGCATTCCTCCTTTCTTCAAATTTGAGTAGAGTTTGAAAGCATTCTTTGGAGTTAGAGTTCTTATAGGTTCAACCTCTTCTATGACTTCATCGGCTGGTTGATTCGAGGAAGGTTGACGCTGCTGAGAAGGTTGTTGCTGACTTGGACGCATTGGAGGAGAATCTTCTTCTTCGGTTAAGTCAAAGTGGGTAGGACCCTCAGGCATGTGACGTGGTCCCCTGCTTGCAATCCTCGAAGACTTTCTTGAAGACATTGACACTCCAATGGAGAGAATCACCAACTTGTTCGAAAAGATGAAAACTTTCAAACGAATCAAGAATGAAAGTGAAAGAAAATAGGAATTTTGTATTCTAGGGTTTCGGAGTAAAAGTGAAGAAGATGAAACACAGCGGTATATAAAGTAAGTGAAGCAAGGTAATTGAAGCGTCATAAAAGGAAATAAAAAAGATGTCTTTTCAAAAATAATAACTTCCCTTTATGAAATTAACTGAATTTTTTAAAAATTGATAATTGCCTTTTTTAAATAAGGAGTAATTTAAGAAAGATAAATCCAATCAACTAACAGCCAATATCGTACCTTTCAAATTAAAATTAGAAACAACTTACAGTCGAGGCTTGAGGTCTTCTGAGTCTGAGCATTTAAAGACTTCTAACTTTGAGTCTTGACAGTATCCAGACTTTGTTGAGTAAGAGATATGATATTAAGTCTGGTACGAATAGACTCAAATAGATTTTTCTCTAGTGGCTTTGTAAATATGTCCGCCAGTTGATTCTTAGAGTCAAAGAACTGGATCATTACTTCTCCATTCTGAACGTGATTTCTAATAAAATGATGTCGAATCTCTATATGCTTTGCTCTTGAATGAAGAATAGGATTCTTAGTAAGATTAATTGCGCTGGTGTTGTCACATTTGATCTCGGTGCAAGAATCTTTGACTCCAAAGTCTCTCAGTTGTTGTTTTATCCATAAGATTTGTGAACAACAACTTCCAAGAGTCACATATTCTGCTTCTGTTATTGAATAGGCTATCGTATTTTGCTTTCTTGAAAACCAAGATACTGTCCTATTACCGAATAATTGACAAGTACCGGAAGTACTCTTCCTTTCAACTCTGCAACCTGCTAGATCTGCGTCTGAATATCCAAGGAGGGTAAAGTCTCATTCTTTGGGATACCATAGACCTAACTTTGAAGATGTTGCAACGTATTTGATGATATGTTTTGTAGCACTTATATGAGATTCTTTTGGATCTGATTGAAATCTAGCACACATGAAAACACTAAACAAAATGTCAGGTCTAGAAACAATAAGATAAAGAAGTAAACCAATAATACTCACGTAAAGCTTCTGGTCAACTTTCTTTCCTCCTTCATCTTTATCCAGCTTCAAAGAACTAGACATTGGAATTTCAACCTTTTTGCAATTTTCTAAATCGAACTTTTTAACAAGTTCTTTAGCATATTTTTATTGGTGAATGAAAATTCCTTCATTCAATTGCTTTACTTGTAAACCGAGAAAGAAGGATAATTCACCCATCATGCTCATTTCAAATTCATCATATATAGTCTTAGAGAATTTCTTGCAAAGAATTTTGTTAGGAGAGCCAAAAATTATATCATCAACATAAATTTGAACAAGCAAAAAATTTTTACCTTCTCTTTTGATAAACAGAGTTGTATCCACTTTACCTTTAGCAAAACCATTTTGAGTTAAGAAATTACTTAACATGTCGTACCAAGCTCGAGGTGCTTGCTTTAAACCATATAGAGCCTTTTTCAGTCTGAATATTGAATCTGGCTTCTTTGGGTTTCAAAACCGGGAGGTTGTTTCACATAAACTTCTTCTTGGATAAATCCATTCAGGAATGTGCTTTTGATGTCCATTTGGAATAACCTGAAATTTTTATAATAAGCAAAAGCAAGTAATAATCTAATTGCTTCTAACCTTGCTACTGGTGTGTAAGTCTCATCATAGTCTATCCCTTCTTCTTGCGTATATCCTTTTGCCACGAGTCTTGCTTTGTTCCTTACAACTTTTCCTTTTTTATCCATATTGTTCTTTAAAACCCATTTTGCTCCAATAACAGATTTTCCTTTTGGTTTAGGAGTTAATTCCTAAACCTCGTTAACACTGAACTGTCTTAGCTCTTCTTGCATAGCTTCAGTCTTGCTTTCATCAGATAAAGTTTCTTCTATGTTTTTGGGTTCTATTTCAGAAATAAGAGCCATAGCGCTAGACTCTTCATGTCTTTTGGCTCTTGTACGAATTCCTTCATCAATGTTACCAATGATAGTTCTTTGGGATGACTGGACTTGTGCTTCAAGTTGCTAGTTGGTTTGACAAATTGTTGATCTTCCTCTTCAGTTGATTCTTCAGCATTCGATTGTTGTTGTCCTTCTATAGTTTGAGCTACTTCAGGAAAAGTAGACTTTGTAGAGTTTGGAGCAGGTTCAGATTCTTCAAGTTGAGTCTGGATTGATTGATTTTGTATAGAATCTTGAAATTTGACATTCATTGATTCTTCCACAGATTGAGTCTTCTTGTTGCATACTATGTATGCTTTGCTGGAAGTTGAATATTCAAGGAAGATTCCTCCGTCTAACTTTTCTTCAAACTTACCAATTCGATCATTTGTATTTTTTAGAATAAAACATTTGTAACCAAACACGTGAAAGTAAGAAACAATTATCTTCTTTCCTTTGAATAACTCATAGGGAGTTTTCTCCATAATTGGCCTTGAGACAACTCTGTTAATAATATAACAAGCTGTAGAAACAGCTTCAACCCAAAAACGAGAAGAAATATTGCATTCAATTAAAAGAGTTCTAGCCATTTCTTGCAAAGATCTATTCTTCATTTCCACAACTCCATTTTGTTCAGAAGTGTAAGGAGAAGAGAACATATGCTGAAAACTAGATTCTTCACAAAATATGGTAAAGTCTTGATTTTCAAACTCACCACCATGGTCTGTCCGAATGCTTGAAATAGCATACCCTATCTCATTCTGAATTTTATTGGCAAATTTTGAAAAGTAGGAGAAAGTTTCAGACTTACTTGCCAAAAAGTAAACCCAAGTAAATTGTGAATAATCATCCACATTACTAGGCAATATTTCTTTCCACCAATGCTTTGAGTTCTTGTTGGTCCAAATAGATCCATATGCAGGAGCTGCAGTACACGATTAGTAGAAACTTGATTTATTGGTTTAAAGGAATTTCTCACATGTTTTCCCAATACACAAGGTGTGCATAAGTCAGATTTGTTATACTTCAGGTTGGGAAGTCCACGAACAAGCTTCTTTGAAGAAATCTTGGTAATTTGCTTTATGTTGATATGACCAAGCTTTCGATGCCAGAGATTTGCTTCATCTTGGATTGAGATTAGACATTGAAATCTTTTTGGATTGATATCCAAAAGATAGATATTCCCATGTCTTCATCAATAAAGGATTTTGAAAGATATTTACTACTGCCAAAACATATTCCTTCTTGAAAGTTGATCTTGAATCCAGTGTCGCACAATTGGCTAATGCTGAGCAAGTTGTAGTTAAGTCCTTCCACTAAGGAAACGTTGTTGATTATGAGACTTCCAATTTTTACAGTTCCACTTCCAACAATTCTTCCTTTGTTGTTTCCGCCAAAAGAAACTTTTCCACCTGTTACTTGTGTAAGTTTGATAAAAAAATTTAAATATCCAGTCATATGTCTTGAGCAGCCACTATCCAAAGACCATTTTACCTTTTTCTTGATAGTGACCTGCAATTAAAAAGGAAACTCAAGCTTTCTTTGGTATCCACACTTTCTTGGGTCTAGTAGAGTTAAGGCAATAAATAGTCTTTGCACAATCCTTCTTAACATGCTTCCAAACCATAGGACATTCTTTCTCAAAGTGTTCTGAGCTATTACACTTAGAACATCTAAGAGCACTTCGGCCAACAGGTTTTACAAAGACCTTTTGAAAATGATTCTTGTAAAAGGTTTTTGTAGGTCTTTATTTGATTCTTTCTTTTACTTTTGGAAAATCAATTAAAGGAATGGTTTCAGAGGTCATTCCTAATCCTGATTTATTAAAGTAAAGTCTTTGTACTGAAAGAATCTTTTCCAATTTCTCATATCTCGTAGAAAACCTTTTTGAAATGCTTGAAATGTCATTTTTCAAAAGTGTGTTTTCTTTTGAAAGAGATTATGCATTTTCTTTTAGAGTAACAAAAATTTTATCCAGATTTTCAAACTTTTCTTTCCATAAAGTTTCCTGTTGCTTTACTGTAATATTTTCCCTTTTCAGTTCGGAAATCCTCTTAAGAGAGACTTTGAGACTAAGACACAGTTCATTAATATACTTTGAGACTTTAACAGTGATTTTTGAATTACTTACCTCGATTTCACTATCTGAATCTGAATCTGTATCAATTTTAGAGTCTAAGTATGATTCTGATTTTGTCATTAAACAAATATTGGCATAATCATCATCATTCTCTTCGCATTCAGTATCACTCCAAGTTTCTGCTTTAAGTGCATTTCTGTATTTCTCGGCTTTTCCTCTCTTTTTCATCAGCAAGGGACAATTGGGTATGATGTATCTCTATTTCTTGCATTCAAAACAAATCACATTTTTATTTGAATCATCATCCTCAGCTGGTTTGTTTTGAAATATTTGAGAGCTTTGTTTCTTCCAATTGAATCTTCTTCCATTTTTATTCAGTTTCCTGAATCTTCTTATCATGAGAGCAAGTTCTTCATCGTCCATATCATCTTCAGATCTGTAACATCAGAATCTTCGTTAGATTTTAAAGCAATAGACTTCTTACCTTTGGGATCTTCTTCTTCATTGATTTACTCTACTCCATAGGATTGAAGTGCTCCAACCAATTCATCAACGGAGAGTGGTATGATCCTTTGTGTTTCCCTTATTGAAGTCTTTATGTGATTCCACTCTTTGGAGAGTCCATGCAGCAATTTGTTAACCTTCATGGGTCCTAAGATTGGTTGACCTTGATATTCAAGACCATTCACAATTTCTATAAAACGGCTAAACATGTCAGTAATAGATTATGCTGGCTTCATTTTGAAGGCTTCATATTGACCGAGCAGAATATTGATTCTGGTTTCTTTTACTCGATCTGTTCCTTCATAAGTAATATACAGTCTATCCTAGACTTCTTTAGCTGTTTCACATGAATATATTCTGTTATATTCAATAGGAGATAATGCACAATATAAGGAGTAAATTGCTTTTGTATCAAGGGTTTGTCTCTTAGTTATCTCTTCTTGAGTCATGTCGCTAGCCTCTGCAACCTCTTTTCCTCTTTCTGAGATTGTAGCTTTAGGAATGATTTCTTTGTCTACCACATTCCATTCCAGAGGATCTTTCGATCTTATGAATGCTTTTATCTTGTTTTTCCATATGTTGTATTCATTTCCATCGAAATAAGGCGGTCTTATGTTGCTTTAACCTTCAACCAACTCTGAAGCCAACATACTAGCCATGGATCTTTAACTCTGAAGTAAAAACACTTCAAATGAATGAGTACACAGGCTCTGATACCAATTGAGAGTACTAGTATGAACACCTAGAGGGGGTGAATAGGTGTAAAAACAAATTCTTCTTTTCTTAAAGACTTAATTCAGAACAAGGATATGAAAGACTATAGATGAATAGAGAATACTACGAATTAAGTAAAGAGATAAGGAAAGAGAATTGAAACACTGAGTTTATAGTAGTTCGGCTTAAACCAAGCCTACGTCCACTCTGCTACGCTAACAGCCCACCAACTAGATTTCACTATGAATCAAAAGAGATGTTACAATCTCACGTCCTCGATTCCACAGTGCAGAGACTCTATTACACTTTCTCGAGGTCTCACAAAATTCTCTCTTTTGAGTACAGATGTATGCTCAACAAATGAATTAGCAAAGAATAAGGAGCTTCAGACTTTGGAATTTTTCTATCTTGCACACATTTGAACAACTAGAGCGTCTTCCTTTTATACTCCTCCATGCCTACATAACCGTTGGCACCTTCCAAAGGAGTTCATCCAATCTACCCATTGGACCGAATCAATTAGGGAGATCTCGTGTTATTTAAGGAATATGAAGTAGCCCACCAATCATGTTCGCCCATACAATCAGGATCTAGGTTTCCATAAGTAGAACCTTCCAAGTATACTTCGCCAATCAACGGATCTGTCTTACTCGATTTACTTGTCATACGAATAATAGATCGTTATATGCTTTCTCCAACCGTGAGATAATCTTCGACCAATCGAATCAAATCCTTAAGGATAACCTCGTATCTAGATAAGACTTTGTTGACACCTAAATTTTGGCGAGCTGGTCATTTATTTATTGCATAGAAAATTAGGGGTAATTTTATCCCTGAAAAAATATTAATTGCATAGCATAGAAATTTAGATGCATTTATTTTTTAATTTGCATATTTGCATTTTATTTTTTAGGACTGGTGGTGGAGGGGTGTGAATTAATATTTCTGAGCTCTAGCTTGGCAAGCCGGATTTGGTCCGCGAAAGGAGTAAATTAGCCCAAGCCCGTTGTTTTTTTAAATTAATTATCTTGTGGGAAATTGAGATTTTATGCGATATTACGGTGGTTTTTGGAATCGGGTTGCAATCTTATCTTTAGTCTTTAGGCGATAAGATCGTTTGGAATATTAAGGAGATAAGGAAAATAAGAGGATTTTGGGTAATCGGGAGGTTATAGATTATCTTCATGTATATTGAAAAAGCGAAATAAAATATTCTAGGAAGATCACCTATTTTTACCTATAAAAGCAATCGTGTACGGTGAGTGAAGGGGAGGGGGCTTTTTCTCGGTTTCCAAAGTAAAAAATTCAGAAAAGGAAGAGAGAGAGAGGGAGCCGTCCGTCGGATCTTTGAGAGAAAGAGAAGAAAAAAGCTTATGCAGAAAAGTGAAGGGGCAAAGAGGAAGGGACGTGCAACAAGAGAGAGAGAAAAACCAAAAAAAAAGAGAAATCCTAGCACTATTCATCATCTTCTTCGACATTTCCCCCCCGTTGGCTGGCCGCCCACCGGGCCACCAGCCACCTCTGAGTCGCCGACCGCCGCTCCTCTACTGGCGGCGCCACTTCCCAATCTGCTCAGATCCTCCGCCCAAATCTACTCGAGCACTAGCGGCACCGCCCTCCACCCGTGGCTGCGAAGCCACCGAGCCGCACCAGTCGCCTCACTAGCACCGCCTCACACCAATGACCCACGACCCCACTACACGCCGCTCTGACCTCTGCCTCAGCAGCTCGCCTTCGCAGCACCTCGCCTCCTGCTCGCTCGGTGGCCGAAGCCCGCCGCGCCTGAGCCCCACTTTGACAGTTCGCTTCGTCCGACGCCACGACGCCATGCTGCGATCCCGCACCCCCTTGCCGCTGCAATCTCGCGCCTCTGCAACGCCCGAGTCGATCCGCCTCGCTACGTCACCACTAAGGTTCCTTTGCCCGCGAGCTCACGCGATCCACCCACCACCCGACGAGCTGCTCCGAGCGACGCACGCCACAGCAACCGCCTATCCGCCTTGCTCCGCCTCTGCTCGAACCGAGTTGAGCCATCGTCGTCTAGCCGCACCAGCGACTCACCTCGCCAGAACCCCGAATGCCGGCGACCCAAACCCCCCGCCCGGTGTCGACGAATTGGCTGCCCCTCCATTTTCCTTAGGTTGTTTATTTTTCTTTTATTTTTCTTATTTTATATTATTTTACTTTACTTTTAGTTAGTTTTATTATTATTGTTTAAGTTTGAATATTGTGAGGTGACTTTTAGGTTATGGATATTGTAGGCATTACTCACAGGAGTTATCCCTAAAATTATTGTAAATATTAATTTGACCCGTAAGATGTCAGGTCATTTTTTTAATTATATTAATTCTTGGAGCTTGTTGATAGCATATTAATTGTTGAATCAATATAATTCTTAATTTGATTCGTAAGATTTCGGATCAGATTTTTAATTATTTTGATTTCTTGTGGTGATGTTCTAGGTTAAAAGTAATCGTTAATTTGACCTGTGAGATAACAGGTTATTTTTTCGTTTATTTTAATCATTTATTTGTTGAATATCTTGTTTGTTTAGATTTAAGGTTTAGTTGATAATCGCTTGTTTTGGAAAACCACTAAGAAAAATCAAAGAAAATATTTGAATTAAGATTCAGTTTGTTTTAGAATATTTCTTGTTATCTTGCATATCTAGGATAGGGATTTCAGTTCGAAAAATATATAAAAAAAATGCATTCATTTAGGATTTTAGTTTTTGTTTAATTTAAGTTGCATGTTTAATTACGTGGCAATTTTAAATTTCGAAATTTAATAAAAAAATAAAAAAAAAAAATATCATGCATATGTCATGTAGAATTAGGGCATGCTCCGCACGTCATTGCATATTAGATAGATTGCATGTTAGATTAAGATAATGTCTTAGTTTAAATCAGGATTTACTATGACTTAATCCTTAGTTTAAATTAGATAGAATTTTAATCTAGCTAGATCATTTTTGCATTTTTAAAATAGAAATATCAAATGCACGTCATTTAGTTTTTTTATTAGGTTCATTTAATTAGAACTTCCTCGTCATTAGACTAAGTCATTTAATAAATGTCATATGACATATAACTCGCATACTAAATTGTATGTTGCGTGGTATTTTAGTTAAAATAATTTTGTATGTCATTGCATCGCATTACCCATCATTAGATTTAGGTCATTTGATTAATTTAGATTGCATATTTAATTATTACATTTCTTTAATTTCAAATTTCATGGAAAATATAAAAGAATTAGAATGAATTCATTTCATGCTTTAGGATAGATTGCATACTTATTTATGTCATAAAATTTTGGTCATGTTATCATATCATTTCATGTTAGAATAGTGACATGCATTGCATAAGTCATGATTTTCATTAAATAAATGAAAACAAAAAATTAAAATTGTGTGTTAATTAGAAATAATATCTAGGATTGCTGATGTGAATTCTGATTTAACAATGTAGATACTTTCGTTGCTTCGAGATATGTTTTGCATTATTTAATTGCTTTCTTGAGTGTTAAATTGGTGGTATGGCACTTGTATGATCACCTCACCTGTTAGGAAGTTAAATTAAAATCAATTCAGTTGCCAAACATTTTTTTTTTTGAAAATGAAATAGAAAGGTACTGAAAGGGCACTAGAATAGTCAAGTGTAACCAAGTCCCCGTACCCTTTAGTCTCTGGTTCGCAGGAGTAAAATAATGCTCAATTTATTTTAATAGGTGTCTAATCGACCTATCCTAAACCGATTAGTGGCGACTCCTAGATAATAATCTTTTGCATGTTAAAACATTAAGTCGCGAATTGGTATGGGCTTAGGAGAGCCCGAGCTAAGCTTGAAGACTTAGTAATCCATTAACCTAGTTTTAGGTGGTGAACCCGAAAAATTGGGTCGCGACAAACTTCTTCGACGATTGAAAAACTGTCAACAAGGGCAGACTTTAAATCTTGAGTCTGGCGATCTTCAGTCTGAAAGTCTTCAAACTTTGATAGATGAGTCTGGAAGTCTTTAGACTAGGAAACGTTTTGTCAACTTCAAAATACAGAAGGAAGATTTCACCAACAAAAGGTGCTGCAAGTAATATTAGATAAACAATTTTCCCAACGAGAAAGAATCAAAAGGTTAAAGAGGCTTTCACATTTGTGCCATGTTCTTATGTATATATAGGAGTTGAGAGAAAATAATGGATTAAGTTATTCATCAAGGAAACAAACTTGATATGGCTTGATAATCAAAATGCATGCATCAGAGAATAGATGTATCTATCGATGAAAACGCACAATGTGATGAAAGAAAAACAGAGTTTTTTCTTTTTGAGAAATGAGTAAGCTCAGTGGTGGATCAATTGATATGTTTTTGATTGAATATTTTTACATATTCACCTGATGCATACTTATAGTATAAATTTGAACTAAATTGATTAGAATCAAATTGTATGGTAGTATACTATCAAGAGTTGGTCCATATTATTAACTATGATTCCAAAGGGATATATTGAAAGTATGTGCACGCACTTTAAATTTAGAGATTTCTAACCATGGATGAAATGAAGTTCTCTTTGTATATATATATATAACATGGCACTTTCGTGTACTTGCTATTGTGGCAAGATTCCAAGGTGATATATTGAACCGGTTAAGTGCGTAGTGAAAGGGCTAGTGCAAACACCTAAAGGAGGGGTGAATAGATGTAAATAGAAATTTATCGCAAGACTTAATAATAGTAAATTACTTTTTGAAGATAATTGACTAAGGATGTAAATAGATTTAAACAATTATATAAAACAACGAATAAAGGTAAGGAGTTAGGGAAAGAGAATTAGAACACAAGGTTTATAGTGGTTTGGCTTAGACCAAGCCTACGTTCACTCTCCTGCACTGGTAGTCTACTGGCTGGATTTTACTTTGAATCAAAAGAGATTTTACAACTTATGATTTTCGACTTTCTCAGTGAAGAGTTTCTTTCGATCTCTCACTAAGAGTTTCTCTCTTTTGTATACACTTCAGAACTTGATGAATGAGAAAGCAAAGAACTTAGAGAGCTTTAAACTTCAGAATTTTCTTTCACGCACTTCTCCGAACAACTAGAGAGTCATTCTTAAATACTCCTTCATGCCATTATGACCGTTGACACTTTCCAAAAGAATTCTTCCAATCTATCCATTTAACAAAATCAATTAGGGTGATCTCGAGTCGTTGAGAGATTTGTGACGAAAGCCTGTCAATCCCGTTCGCCCATACAATCAGGATCTTTAGTTTTCATAAGTAGAACCTTCCAAGTATACTTCGCCTATCAAAAGATCTTCATATCGGAGTAGATTCCAATAAGAATAATCAAATGAGTAGATGCTATATTCAGCCATAAGGTCTTCGAATCATATAAATAGAATCATTGATGATAATCCATCGTTTGGATAAGTCTTCATTCTTTGGTTTGGAAACTGTCAGTGAGGGCAAACTTAGAGATTAAAGTCTGGCGGTCTTCAGACTTTGACAGTAGAGTCTGGAGTTCTTTAGATTAGACTTTTGGAAAGATTTTGTCAGCTTCAAAACAATAATGAAGTTTTCTCTAACAATCTCCCCATTTTTGATGATGATAAAACTTTTCTGCAGATTTGAAAATTTTTGACCTGCAAAACAACACTTAAGCAAAACGTGATATCTTATAAAAATAAGATGATTAGGACCTGGATATCATCGATTCTGCAACCACATAATACATGTTAAACATGCAAGATAAATAACTATCCAGCCACAATCTATATAACAAACTTAATTACTGCAAGCGTCAAAAAGATTCAAAACCAAACAACAGTCAAAAGTCCAAAATATATCAGTCCAAAGCAAATAAAATATCAAAGTTCAAAATCCATCAAAACGTTATCAAAATTAAACCAAGCAAAAGTACCCCAAAAAGATAAATCAGTCAAATCTGCACAAACTCTCCCCCTTTTTGTCAATAGCAAAAAATGGAGAACAACTATAAACGGATTGGTTAAAAGGTCATGGCTGTTTGGGGATATGAATGATCTGGAAATCCTCCATAGACTTGACAGTTTCCTCCAGGTTCTTCAGAGTCTCCTTCATCTGTTGAATATCCTCACCCTTTGCATTCTCTTGCACTTGTGTCTTCAAGGCTAGTAGCTGCTCTTGTAAAGAGTTTGAAGTTGACTTAAGGACTGTCATCATGTTCTTCATCTCCAACTCGAATCCATATTGTTGACCCTGCAAATCCAAAATGAGATCCAGCGGCCTTTGAAAGTCTACTGTTAGTTCTGATGTAGCACTAGGTCCAGCCGAATCAATTCTAGGAGTTTGGAGATGTGAGGGAACATTAGCAGTTCGATCACCAGAACTAGGAGTGGATACCTCAACATCTTCTTCAAGGTATTAAGAGGCATAGACAACCTCTGGATTTGCTGGAGATCTACTAACATCACTAGTAAAAACAAGTGAAAATGTACCTCTTTTATCTGCAGTTCCCCCTGATTATGTGCCTTCAGGTGGAGAAAAGAATTTTTTTCCTGTTCTTGCTCTTCTCTAACACAAGGGTTATGTTTTTCTTTTTCTCCTCCTGCATTTCCACTCCTTGTCTTTCCGAGTCTTCTGACAAAGATACAGCAAATGTTGGCTCAAGAGAATCATCTTGACCCTCTTCTTCCTCTTCTTCTCTTCCTCTCTTTTCTTCCTCTGTTCTCCTCTCTTTTCTTTCTTCATCTCTCCGCTCTATCTCTTCTCTCTTTGTGTGTTCTTTGTCCTCTAACTCTTGAAAGCTAACAAAACTCCTTAAATTTCTTAAGGCAAAGGCGGAGAGAGTGATGTCATCCTCATCTTCTTCATCTTGCAAGATAAGGGCTCTCCTCCTCTTGGTAGGTTCATTCATGCGCTCATTGCCTTTTCTTTTTGCTGTTGTAGAGTCTTGTTTTGCCTTGATAGGGGAGTTCTCCTTCATGTGCTCCAAAACCTTATTCAGTTCATTCAGATGCATCTTAGAAACTATTTTTAATCCAATCACCATTGGAGTAATGAATCTGACACAAAGAGTAGCGGGAAATTGAATTTTGAAGTGTCTGAAGAGTCGAGTGATAAGAACAAAGTAAGGAAGTTGCCATTTGTCCTTCACCACTGTCCTATGCATGTGCATCAGGATAGTGTGAGGCAGAGAGAACTTGTAACCAATGTTGATAGCATACATCAACTTGGCTTCTGAGTGAGAGACATTAGTCTTTGACTTTGACCACAAATTCTTTGTTCCTAACGGTAAAAGAGAATCTATTCGCATCTAGAAATGATAGATTTGAATAGAAATAAGCCGTAAGTTCTAGATAGGTGACAATCATCTCAAAGCAAAAATGTTCGAGTTGAAAGAGTGCAAACTTTTCCCTCAGTTTTACTTTCAACGAATTAAGAAAATCAAAATCCACACTTTTAGGGTTCATAACCTCACGTTTCAGCAATTTTGAGTAGGTCTTCCTATGATCTTTGGAATGAAATAAACTCGCTCCATCACCATGAATACTAGCAGCAACACCCATCTTAGGCTGAAAATTCGTGAACATCCTTTCATTGTCATCTTTCCCTTCAGGTTGATTAAAGGTACCAAATCGTGGATCACTTGGAAAATTGGCAAAGGTCCTTGCTACCAAACCTTCAGGCGCAATGCCCATCCTTTCCATAGATTGCAAGAATAAAGTTTTGTTCTTGTAACCCCTCTCTCTTAGGAAATCATCGATGAAAGACATCGCAGTACCACCCTCCTTTAACTTAGAGTAAAGTTTAAAGAGAAATTTGGGTTTTAGAGTTCTTACGGGTTCAGCATCCTCCAAAATTTCTTCTTTTGGTTGTTGCTATGGAGGATCTTGAGTCCTATGTTGAGAAGAGTGACGTGGTTGAGAATGTTGTTGTTGACTTTGCTATTGTTGTTGTTGAGGAGTGTCTTCTTCCTCGGTTAGATCAAAGTGCATAGGATCCTCACGCATATGCTGTGGTTCCCTGCTCGCGATTCTAGAAGACTTCCTTTGGGAAGACATTGTCACTTTCTTTGGGAGATTCCTCAAACTCGATTGTGAGAAAAAGGTGAAATTTTTTTGAATTAAACTAAAGATAAAATGAGAGAGAGTAGGATTGTTGTATTCTAGGGTTTGAGTAAGCGTAAACGACAAAGAAGAATTTCGACGGTTTATAAAGTGGGTGAAATGGGGTATACGAATCGTCACATAGGAAAAAGTAAAAACTACCTTTTTGAAAATGAAAAACTGCCATAAATTCAAAATTCGAAAAATATAAATTCTAAAAATAAGATAGGCAAGTGACGATTGAAAAAGGACGTACCTTTTCAAAAAAAATTATCCTAAAATCACATGTATTTAGAAGGATTAAGGACATTCTGAGTCTAAATATCTTCAGACTTTACCCGGTAGAGAATATGATGTCAGTCTGGTGTGAATACACTCAAATAGATTTTTCTGATTTGTAAATATGTCTGCTAACCGATTATTCTAGTCAATGAACGGAATCATAACTTCTCCATTCTGAACATGATCTCTAATGAAGTGATGTCGCATTTTTATATGCTTTGCCCTTGAATAGAGAATTGGGTTCTTTGTGAGATTGATAGCGTTGGTGTTGTCACATTTGATCTCGGTGCACGGTTCCTCAATTCCAAAGTCTCTTAACTGTTGCCTTATCCACAAAGTTTGAGAGCAACAACTCTTAAGAGCCACATATTCTGCTTTAGCTGTTGAGAGAGCTACGGTACTTTGCTTCTCTGAAAACCAAGACACCAGCTTGTAGCTCGGCAACTGACAAGTATCGGAAGTACTCTTTCTATCAACTCTGCAATCTGCTAAATCTATGTCTGAATATCCAAGGAGAGTAAAGTCTTCTTCTTCGGGATACCACAGACCTAACTTTGGAGAAGTCGCAATGTATTTGATGATACGTTTTGCAGTACTTAGGTGAGACTCTTTGGGATATGATTGAAATCTAGCACAAATGCAAACACTAAACAAAATGTCAGGTTTAGATGCAATAAGGTAAAGAAGTGAACCGATAATACTCCTGTAGAGCTTCTAATCAACTTTCTTTCCTCCTTCATCTTTGTCCAACTTCGAAGAACTCGACATTGGTATCTTAGTCTTTTTGCAATTTTCCAATCCAAATTTCTTGATGAGATCTTTTGCATATTCTTCCTGATGAATGAAAATTCATTTCTTCAATTGTTTGACTTGTAAGCCAAGAAAGAAAGTTAATTCACTAATCACTGCTCATCTCGAATTCATCCTGCATAGATTTAGAAAATTTATTGCACAGATTTTCATTAGGTGATCTAAAGATAATATCATCAACATAAATTTGAACCAGCAAAAAATCTTTACATTCTCTTTTATTATGAACAAAGTAGTATCTACATTTCCTTTAACAAAACCATTTTGAGTTAGGAAACTACTTAACCTTTTATACCAGGCTCGAGGTGCTTGCTTCAATCCATAGAGAGCCTTTTTTAGTCTAAAGAGTGAGTTTGGCTTTCTTGGATCTTCAAATCCAAGTGGTTGTTCCACATAAACTTCCTCTTGAATGAATCCATTTAGGAATGCACTTTTTACATCCATTTGGAATAACCTGAAATTTTTATAGCAAGCAAAAGCAAGTAATAATCTAATTGCTTCTAACCTCGCTACTGGTGCATAGGTCTCATCATAGTCTATCCTTTCTTCTTGCGTATATCCTTTGGCCACAAGTCTTGCTTTGTTCCTGACCGCTTTTCCATTCTCATCCATTTTGTTCCTGAAAACCCATTTAGTTCCAATAATAGACTTACCTTTAGATTTAGGAATTAGCTCCCAAACATCGTTAATGCTGAACTGTCTAAGCTCTTCTTGCATAACTTCAATCCAACTTTCATCAGCTAAGGCTTCTTCTACACTTTTGGATTCAATTTTAGAAATGAATGCTAAAGCACTAGACTCTTCTCTCCTTTTGGATCTGGTGCGAATTCCTTCATCAATGTTGCCAATGATGAGTTCTATGAGATGACTAGACTTATGCTTCCAATTACTGGTTGATTTTGAAGCCTGCTGCTCCTATGTTTCGGTTGAATCTTCTGGCTCTGCTTGTTGTTTATCTTTAGAAGTCTGAACTACTTCGGAGGAGGTAGACTTTGTGAAGTTTGGAGTAGGTTCAGATTCTTCAAGTTAAATCTGATCTACTTGATTTTGCATAGAGTCTTAAAACTTCATGTTCATCGATTCTTCCACGGATTGAGTGTTTTTGTTGAAAACTCTGTATGCTTTGCTTGAGATAGAATAGCCAAGGAAAATTCATTCATCTGATTTTTCTTCAAATTTACCAGTTTGATCATTTGCATTTTTCAAAACAAAACATTTATACATGAAAATAAGAAACATTTGGCTTTTTCCCTTTAAACATTTCATAAGGAGTTTTCTCTAGAATATGCCTTAAAAATACTTTGTTAATGATATAGCAAGCTGTAGAGATTGCTTCAGCCCAAAATCGAGAAGAAATTTTACTTTCAATTAAAAGAGTTCTTGCTATCTCCTGTAAAGATGTATTCTTTCTTTCCACAACTCCATTTTGTTCTAGAGTGTATGGAGAAGAGAAAACATGCTAGAAACCGGATTCATCATAGAATTTTGCAAAATCTTGATTTTCAAACCCACATCCATGGTCTGTACGTATACTTGAAATAGAATATCATTTTTCATTTTATACTTTCTTTGCAAATTTTGAAAAATTAGAAAAGGTTTTAGACTTACTTACTAGGAAGTGAGCCCAAGTAAAATGAGAGTAATCATCCACGATCACAAGGCAGTATTTCTTTCCACCAATACTTTGAGTTCTAGTTGGTCCAAAAAAGTCCAAATGCAGAAGCTGCAAAACACGATTAGTAGAAACTTTGTTTATAGATTTGAAGGAGTTTCTAACCTATTTTCCCAAAACACATGGTGTGCATAAGTCAGAGTTTTGATAAGATAGGTTGGGCAGTTTACGAACAAGATTATTAGAGGAATTTTTGGCAATTTGCTTCATGTTAACATGGCCAAGCTTCCGATGCCAAAGATTTGCTTCATCTTGAATGGATATTAGACACTGAGACCTTTCTAGTTTTATAACTAGAAGATAAATATTCACATGTCTTCATCCAATGAAAAATTAAGAGAAATCTTTACTAGTTCCCAAACAAATGCCTTCTTGAAAATTAATTTTGAATCCAGTATCACACAGTTGACTAATGCTGAGTAGATTATAATTCAGACATTTCACCAAGGAGACATTGTTGATCATGAGACTTCCAATCTTCACAGTTCCGGATCCAACAATTCTTCCTTTGCTGTTTCCTCCAAAAGAAATTTTTCCACTATTTATTTGAACAAGCTTTATAAAACAACTTGAATCTCTTGTCATGTGTCTTGAACAACCACTATCCAAGTACCACTTGATCTTTTTCTTGATAATGACCTGCAATTATAAAAAGAACTCAAGCTTTCTTTGGTACCCATATTTTCTTGGGTCTAGGGGAGTTAGTACAAAATGCAGTCTTTACCCAATCTCTATTAATAGGTCTCCAAACTTTGGGAAATTCTTTCTCGAAATGTTCTGAGCTATTACACTTTAAACATTTGAAATCACTTCAGCCAACGGGTTTTACAAAAATTCTTTGAAAGTGATTTATGTAAACTGTTTTTGTTGGTCTTTGGTTGATTCTTTCATTTACTTTTGGAAAATCAATTAAAGGTTTGGTTTCTAGTGTCATACCCAAACCAAACTTATTGAAATAAGGTCTTTGTACTGCAACTTCTCAAATCATTTTGAAAACTTTTTTGTGATATTCAAAATATCCTCTTTTTAAAAAGTATTTTCATTCGAAAGAAAATCTGCATTTTCTTTCAAATCAACAAAACTTTGGTTAAGATTTTTAAACTTTTCTTTCCACGAAATTTCCTGTTACTTCAGTTTAGAATTCTCCCTCTTTAGCTCAGAAATCCTTTTGAGAGATGTTTTGAGACTAAGCCAGAGTTCATCTATGTATTTTGAAACTTTAGCAAGAATCTTCAAATTGCTAACCTCGACTTCTTTATCTGAGTTTGAGTATATTTCAAAGTCTGAGTCTGATTCAGATTTGGCCATCAGACATATATTTACGTATTCTTCATCACTTTCTTCGCATTCAGTGTCACTTTATGTCTTTACTTTGAGAGCCTTCTTGTATTTCTCAGTTCTTCCTTTCTTTTTCTTCAGCAGAAGGCAGTTGGGTCTGATATGCCCCATTTTCTCACATTCAAAGCAGACCACATCTTTGTTGACTTCATCATCCTCGATTGATTTGTTTTGGAATTTTTTATTGCTTTGCTTTTTCCAGTTAAATCTTCTTCCCTTTCTGTTTAGTGCTAGCTCTTCATCATCCATGTCATATTCTGAATCGGTATTATTAGAGTCATCATTAGATTTTAAAGCAATTGACTTTTTACTTTTCAGATTTTATTCCTCAATTTCATATGATTGAAGTGTGCCAATTAATTCGTCTACTGAAATAGGCATGATCCTTTGAGTTTCTCTTATAGAAGTCTTCAGGTGATTCCAGTCTTTGGAGAGTTCATGCAGCAATTTATTGACCTTCATTGGTCCTGAGATTGGTTGTCCTTGATATGCTAGACCATTTATAATTTCTGTAAAACGACTAAACATGTCAGTGATGGATTCTCCTGGCTTCATCTTGAAGGCTTCATACTGTCCGAGTAAGATATTAATTTTTGTTTCTTTAACTCGATCAGTTCCTTTATAGGTGATGTGCAACCTATCTCAGACTTTTTTTTGCTATTTCACAAGATGAAATTCTGTTATATTTAGTAGGAGATAAAGCACAGTATAAGGAAAAGATGGCTTTAGCATCAAGAGCTTATCCCTTGGTTATTTCTTCTTGTGCCATTTCGCCAGCATCTACAACTTATTTTCATCTTTCTGAGATTGATGAAGCTTTGGGAATAATTCCTCTTTCTACCACATCCCATTCTAATGGATCTTTTGATCTGAAGAATGCCTTCATCTTGTTTTTCCATACATTGTATTCCTTCCTATCAAAGTAGGGAGGTCTGGTGTTGCTTTGGCCTTCAACCAAACCTGAAGTCAAAATACTAGCCATAGATCTTTATTTCAGAAGTAAAAACACTTCAATAAAATGAGCACACATACTCTAATACCAATTGAAATGGCTAGTGCAAACACCTAGAGGGGGGTGAATAGGTGTAACTAGAAGTTTCTCGCAAGACTTAATAATAGTAAATTGCTTTTTGAAGATAATTGACTAAGGACGTAAACAGCTTTAAACAATTATATAAAGCAACGAATAAAGGTGAGTTAGGGAAAGAGAATTGGAACACAGGGTTTATAGTGGATCGGCTTAGACCAAGCCTACGTCCACTCTCTCGCATTAATAGCCCACTGGCTGGATTTCACTTTGAATCAAAAGAGATTTTACCATTTGTGATCTTCGACTTTCTCGGTGAAGAGTTTCTTTCGATCTCTCACTAAGAGTTTCTCTCTTTTGTATACAATTCAGAACTTGATGAATGAGAAAGCAAAGAACTTAGAGAGCTTTAAAACTTCGGAATTTTTTTTTCACGCACTTCTCTGAACAACTGGAGAGTCATCCTTAAATACTCCTTCATACCATTACGACCGTTGGCACTTTCTAAAGGAATTCTTCCAATCTATCCATTGGACAGAATCAATTACGGTGATCTCGAGTCATTGAGAGATTTGTGACGAAAGCCCATCAATCTTGTTTGCCCATATAATTAAGATCTTTAGTTTCCGTAAGTAGAACCTTCCAAGTATACTTCGTCTATCAAAAGATCTTCATATCGGAGAAGATTCCAATAAAAATAATCAAATGAGTAGATGCTATATCCAGTCATAAGGTCTTCCAATCATACGAATTGAATCCTTGATGATGATCAATCTTCGGTTTGGAAACTGTCAGTGAAGGTAGACTTTAAGATTAAAGTCTAGTGGTATTCAGACTTTGACAGTAGAGTCTGGAGTTCTTTAGATTAGACTTTTGGAAAGGTATTGTCAGCTTCAAAATAATAACGAAGTTTTCTCTAACACGTAGTGCTATCATTATAAAGAGGAGACAAGAATCATGTCAACAAAGACAATTAAAAACATCAATATCACACTCATGACATGAAAATTACTAACGTTTTATAATGCTTGAATTCTTTTGAAAACAACTTCAATCAATCAACCTCGGTTACCTGAAATCCAAAATCATCAATAATTTTACTTGGCAATTTGACATAGAGTAAGACTTATCCTTGTACTTTTCAAATGTTATATTAGATATTAATTTGTGACATACATCATGATTAAGATATTAATTTGTAGACACGGATGTTGTCCTTGTCCTATAACAATTTTGTTAATAAGATCCCTAATTGATATGCATTTTTTTTCCTCCTGTGTAAGTCCATCCATTAAACAAATCAATAAAAATACGTCGAGCCATCTTCATATCCTTGGGGTAGTCAACTGATGGATCGACCAAGCATAAAGGAATACCTAAAGATTGGAACAGATAGAGTGAACACAATGTAAATGGAATTGCTCGAAATAATTAATATATATATATAATTAATATATATATATATATATATATATTATTTATATCTAACAATAGAAGTGCAAGAACTACTTACATTTGTAAATTGATTTTTCCCAAAAATTGATTCTAGCTCCATTGCGGAAAAAACGAAGTATCAAGTTAAGATTATAAAAACTTTGTAGTAGCCGCCTTCGGATGTCATTGAGCCACGGAATTTGTGAGCTAAATACAAGCATATGTCTTTTGGGGTACGAGAACAAAAATGTTAGTTCAAGTAAATAGTGAAGGAATGAGATGAGTGGGTGTAAAAACCTACCAAAATGGCCGGCCAGAGTCATGCTGAACAAAGTATCATCTAATAGAGTACCAAACTCTAATGCATTGCCGATAATTTTGGGTTCAGCATCAATTTTGTCTATTAATGCCTTTACCATCCTTATTCTTCCTCCTCGGGCAGCATAGCAGAAGGCCCTGTTGGGATTAAGATCTTTATATTTTGGAGGGAAGTGCTTCACCAGGTTCTCGACCAATGGATCTTGTGCGGCCATAATCGCAATATCGAGCATAGTAAAGTGATTGCTTTTAGAATTTGGTCTTCTCTCGTTATGCAGAGTTTTCTCTCTACCTTCTGGTAGTTCTTTTTCACCCAATTTCTACCTTTCATCTTCAATCTCCCCCACCTTCGACTGCGATTTGGTCGTTTTCCTCTTCGCTTTTCTCTCCATCGCTAGCTATTGATCGCCTCCATCTTTCTGGTCTCCGGTGTTTTCTTCTTGGTTAGTTCTATGGCCTCAATTGCTCTTTCTCTATTCTGGTAATTGTGGATGCGATGTTACTCGAGGGGTATCTCGGTGGATTGGCTTCATTTTGTTCCAGAATGATCTGAATTGGGGAATTCCGCACTTGCTTAGCTTTTCTCTGGTGGGTCACACGGCCGATTCTCCCTGGGTAATTCCGCATGCACCCCATTTCTCATTATCTGTAAGGAAAATGGGGAAAGCTGTTAGTCGAGACTTGCTAGTCACCTTATATATCATAGTCTGGACTTCTTTTGACTGATGAATTTTTTGATTTAAGGAATTCAGCATTGTGTTGTGTTTCCTGTGCGTAGCAAGTATCTGTTTTCCTACCTCTTGTTTCAACCTGAATGGCTTCGGAAAGCCATACCGATTCTGGGCGTGTTGCAGCTCTTTGCTCTCGATTGGGTCGCCTTACCACTGAACAGATAATAGATGAATGGGAAGATGAGCCTTCACTTGAAACTTTAGAAGAATGTAGGTTAACTATCATTGGTAAAATCCTCTCCAATCCATCCATTAACCTTCCTGCTTTCAAAAGCACACTGAAAAAAGCTTGGCGTACTGAAATGGTTGATATTTCACAACGTGAGGCAGATCTCTATGTTGCCAAATTTTAATGTCAAGCAGTCAAACAACGAATTCTTGAAGGGGGCCCTTGGCTCTTCTTGAGCCATTTAGTTATATTTAAACCATGGATACCGAACACACCTTTACATCATTACGACTTTTCTACTTGTGCCTTCTGGGTACAGGTTGTCGGCTTGCTCTTAGAATGGTGTTCTGAACCTATGCTAATAAGGGCGGTACAATACATGGGTCGTGTAATGGAAGTAAAAGTTGACTCGATGGATGGAGGCTCGTCCCGAGCAGGTCGAGTAAGAGTTGAAGCAAACTTACATGAGCCTCTGAAAACAGGGAAGCTGATAAGGATTGCTGGGAAACCTTTTTGGCTGGATTTCAGCTACGAACGACTTCCGCACTTCTACTATTCCTGTGGCAAGCTTGGTCACTATGCGATGTATTGTAAGGACATTCCCTATAATGAGGCCAAACATGAGGGTTGAGAGAAGATGGCATATGGACAGTGGTTGCGTGCGGAAGTTAAGGAAAATAGCCCCTACTGGCACATCTTTTATGCACCCCCAGACAATTCTGACCAAACATAAAACAACGTACCTGAAACTCTGCCATCACAAATTGCCACCGTTCCCTTGCTGCCCCCACCACCAGCTATTCCAGCAATTAATACATCCAGTTCAGTTCATAGATCCAAGGAACCAGCTGAAGTCTCTCACCAGCACCTTCATCAGCACTTGAGCCCGAAACCAGCAGGTGTATCTGACCAGCACCTTCAGCAACAATTGGTCACGCACACTCCCCCTTTCCATACAGCACTAATATCTGCAAACACAAAGTTGAAAGCAATTCAAACTGAACCTATGGATATCCAGCTCACAAAGAAAGTGAAATCTATCCAATCCAAACCTACATTTAGCTCGACCAAGAAACAACGAAGATACAACCCTTATGAAGCAAAAAACTTGACAATTACGGAACCCGATGACTCCAACTTAATGGAAACTCCTATCTTTACATCTGATGAAGCCGGAATTTAGGCTTTGGTGGCTGGCCCCAAATAGCCACCCACACACAAATGAAGCTGTTATGCTGGAACTGTTAGGGTTTGGGCAATCCCCTGACAGTTCAAGAACTGAAGGCCATGATGGCCAAAGAAAAGCCCGATGTGGTATTCTTAATGGAGACCAAACAACCTGAAGTAAGGCTTCAATATATTCAGTGTTATTTAAAGTATTACAACTCTTATATCCTGAATCTAGCTGGTTTTGCTAGTGGACTAGCTCTGTTTTGGAATGATCTGGTTTATTTAGACGTTTTACACTCCACACCAAACCTATTTCATATCAGTTGTAGAGAAGGGAGGGGAGGCATACTTCTTAGTATAACTTTTATTCATGCACCAACTAATTACCAACAGCGTCTTCTTCTATGGGATGACCTCCATCAGATACATGCTTCTAATGGTCTACCTTGGCTATGTGCTGGAGATTTTAATGAGATTCTTTATCCATGGGAAAAGGTGGGGAAACGACCTACTAATCAGTCTCGAATGATGTCTTTTCGTGCTGTCCTCAATGACTGTGAGTTTACAGAGTTAGAGAGTCATGGCTGTAAGTATACTTGGATGAATAATAGGCAGGGGGAGGAGCTCGTTAAGGAAAAATTGGACCGAGTGGTATGCACTATGGAATGGAGATTTTTATTTCCAGGGGCAGAGGTGTATGCATTTCCAGCCGTGGGGTTTGACCATAGCCCTATTTTAATTCAGACTTCAGCAGATTATTCTCGAACCAGGAAACCCTTTCTGTTTGAGAGTTATTGGAATGAAGAAGAGGAATGCCATGAAGTTATTTATTGGGCTTGGAACTCCATTGCTCGGTCAAAATCTAGTTTTCTATCCAAAGTGCGACGGCTGACAGTAGCTCTGAAGGTATGGAGCCGGAATAAATTTTCAAATAGGCACAAAAAAGTGCTTATATTACAAAACCAGCTTCAGAATTTGGTGAATCAGCCTCATTTCCATTATGATAAGGCAGAGGCAGCCAAACTAAAAGAGGAAATTCATCGAAGTTGGAGACAGGAAGAACAATATTGGGCTCTACACTCCAGAATTCTATGGCTAAAATGTGGCGACAAAAATACTCATTTTTTCCATGCATCTACAATCCAATGAAGGCGGCGTAATCGAATTACTACATTGCTAAATGATGATAATCAGTGGATTCGGGATTCACCTACTCTTCAAGATATGGCAACCACCTTCTTTTCGCACTTATATACAACTACTGGTGTTAGACACTATGAACCTTTACTGGATAAATGTAACCGGGTGGTAACCAGTGATATGAACGACCGGCTGACTGTCCCACTTACGATGGAAGAGGTTCGGCAAGCAACTTTTCAAATGGGAACTTCCAAAGCCCTTGGCCCTAATGGATTAAACGGTTTCTTTTATCACCAGCATTGGGAAGTTGTTAAAGATGATATATTCCTTCTAGTTCAGAATTTCATGATGTCAGGAGTAATGCCTATGGGTTTAAATCAGAATATTATAACGCTGATCCCCAAGACAACTCAACCTAAGAAGCAGGAGCAATATCGTCCCATCAGTCTCTGCAACTTTGCTTACAAAATAATTTCAAAGGTACTTGCCAATCGACTTAAACCTTGGCTGAATATCCTAATTTCTAATGAACATTCAGCTTTTGTGAAGGGTAGACAGATTCAAGATAATATTCTTATTGTTCAAGAAGTTCTTCATCACTTTAGATCAAGAAAGAGGACTTGTAGATTTAATGCAATCCTAAAAACGGACATGACAAAGGCATACGATAAAGTTGAATGGGATTTCCTTAATGATTATCTCCTTAAACTTGGTTTCCTTCCACGATAGGTTAGCTAGATTATGCAGTGTATTACTAAAATCGCTTTCAATGTGAAGTTTAACGGGGAACAATTGCCTTATTTTTACCCATCTCGTGGTCTACGCCAGGTGACCCCTTATCGCCATATATTTTTATCCTGTTGGCCAATGTCTTATTACACAAGCTGTCAACATAGGACACATTAGAGGTATCTGGTTAAATAGATGGTGTCCTAACTTGTCCCATCTCTTTTTTGCGGATGATGCAATCTTTTTCCTATCCGATAGTATTCAAGAGAGTCAGAACCTAGCAAACATTTTTAACCTATATTGTTTGGCTACTGGACAGCTTGTTAACCGCAACAAATCAGGCATGATTTTCAGTAAGAATTGCCCTCTAACTCTTTAGCAGAATATGTCTCAGGAACTTAGGATGCCTATCCTACAAGGTTGTGGTAAATACTTAGGCATACCCTCTTACTGGGCCGCTCTAAAAAGGAGATGTTTTCTTGGATACTTGCAAGAGTCAACGCCAAATTGGAGGGATGGAAAGAGAAATTTATTTCTAAGGGGGGTAAGGAGGTTCTCATAAAATCTATTGTTCAGTCCATTCCACATTATGCCATGCCTATTTTTAAGTTGCCTCTTTCTATTTGCAAAGCAATTGAATCAAGAATTGCTAGATTTTGGTGGAGAAATGATCATAATAGAGTTGGTATCCACTGGTTAAAATGGGAGATTCTGAAAGACAGAAAAGAAAATGGAGGAATGGGTTTTCGGGACCTAATTGCATTTAATAGAGCGATGCTTGGAAAACAGGCTTGGCGTTTGCTACAACAGCCTCACTCTTTATGGAATAAGTTATTTAAAGGTTTATATTTTCACTCGACAGACTTCCTGTCTGCTGTTAGGGGAACTCGGCTATCTTGGGGATAGCAGAGCATGCTTATGGGCAGGGACTCTATTCTTCCTCATGTTCGCTGGTCAGTGGTGTGGCACCCCCGATTCGCTTGAGGTCACCACAAGTACTTGTCACTTATCCTACTACATACCAGTAAGGTAACTCTTAATTAAAGTGAAACCATAGATCATAGGGATTGATTGATAGAATTCTTTTCCATTTTTTTTTTTGTAAAGGTCCTAGCGCAGTTTATCAGCAAAAGCATAAACGTATCTCACCAATCCTCCCTTCACTAACAATAATGCAATGCACACCACCTATAATCCAAATGAAAAGACAAAGCCGAGTCACTTTTATTTATATTTTCACGATGGATATTTTTTATTTATATTTTCATGATGGATATTTTGGGTCGGTACAGCAAAAAGGCCAAGATTTTTAACTATACTTGGCTATATCTCAAAAAAGAACTCAACCCCACATCAAACATGTACACCCCTCCATCAACAAGCGTCAGGTATCCCTAAAAAGTGTCAGCTCCCACTAGCTATACATGCCATCACACCCAACTCGGTGCATCGGGCGGCGGTGGCAGCGGCAGCATCCCTAGCATCACTCCACCTTGCCGAACATGAACAGACAAAAACTCCTAGATAACCGGGCCATTAGCAAGACCCACATCGTACATCACTAAGACACGAACTCGAACAAACACCAGACCAGGCACACTAACACAGGAATGCTCCATGCACTCCACCTCGACATTAGATGGCAATCCATAATAAGTGCCACGTGCAACTGGTAGCAACGGCATCTTTCTAATTTGAAATGTCAATCTCCAAAATGGGTGAGTACAACCACTCAGCAGTAAAGATCCACCAAACTACACAATGTGTCAAACAGAACAATCAAGGTATCAAGAATAAAACACATATCATTCATGCATTCAAGCATACCTCACCTTACAGCCATGCATATATCACCATGCACTTGTACTTATATCATCAAGCAGCCATGCATATCACCATGCAACGTGCATATACCACCATGCACTCATCATTAAACAGTCATGCATATATCATTATGCAATGTGCATATCCCACCATGCACTCATTATTAAACAGCCATGCATATATCATTATGCAACGTGCATATCCCACCATGCACTCATCATTAAACAGCCATACATATATCACCATGCCATATGCACACATCCATGCACATGATTCAATTCTCGATCTTTATATTTCAAATAGATCACATCATTTTCTTCCTAGGGACCAATGTTTGCATCTCTTCATTTATCGTTCGCATCCAACCTGGCATCGCGAGGAGCCTCCGGCACACACCTCCGGGCATCCGGCACACACACTCCGGGCATCTCGTACCCCAACTAGCATCACGAGGAATCCCCCCCGGCACACACCTCTAGGGCTTCCAACACACACACTCCGGGCATCCCAACACTCCCGGGGCATCCGGCACACACACTCCGGGCATCCCAACACTCCCGGGGCATCGTCAGCTCACACCTCCGATGGTCTCGTTATTATCCCAATTTATATTCACACATGTACCTCAATTTCAACATGGCATTTTATGCATCAATATCAAGAGTCTCAACCAGCTTTTGATGTCATATAACATGCCATATGTCACCACATATTCAGCATAATCAACCATTCAAGACATTATATCACATGGGGCAATTTCATTTATTTTTGAAAATATAACAAAGTTTCGGATAAAAACAGATTGCACTCCTTTGGTCATAATTCTTGAAAATTTAGTAAACAGCCTTATAAAATTCTAAAAATTTAACATGTTATATACAAGATCTGGAGGAAAATATTTCGTGAAGAACACCAAACCAAAAGAGCATCACACAAATCAGTACAATTCACACACCACAGTCCTTAAAGTTTCGGAATATTGCCATACACAGTTTTATTCATAAATTCGGTAAAAATCCTAAATCAGCTCCAAAAATTCTGAAATTTTGATATGTTATATACAAGTCAGAAAGGTAGATATCTCTTGAAGAAATAGAAATCCAACTCGCTCTATATTAATAGATATAGACGATTAATTCCTCCTATTCTCGGTGTCGTTTTTCCAGATTATCTTCTTTCAAAGGAAACTCGTTTCACCGACCTACATATGTCTGTTTCTTCTAAATTTTCATTATGTTATTCCTCAGAATATTACCTACAACTTTCATTAAGGACGCATGATCAAATTTTAACCGGATGATTTTATAAAAAATCACAGAATCATACTAGGTCGAGATAGCATTTTCCCAGATCCAGTTTCTTCAAAGGACAACGATTTCACCGACCTATTTTTGTTCATTTCCTCTAAATTTTTGATATGTTTTACCTCAAGAATTCCTTTACAACTTTTATTAAGATATCAAAGTGATATTTTCACAAGAAAGTTACTTTATAGTCCACGAAATCACTAAAGGTCAGCACAATAAATTCCAGATCTAATTTCTCCAAAGAAAAATCATTTCACTAACCGATACTTGTTCGTTTTACCTAAAATTTTAGTATGTTGTTCCTCAAGATGTTCTCTACAACTTTCATTCAGAGATCGAAGCAAGATTCCAACTAAAAAGTCGCATTCAGCTCACAAACTCATGAAGGGTCGGACTGGTTTTTTTTTCCAGAAAACAGCATGTTAGGCCAACAAATCTCTCCCCAAAGCTCCGAAATTTCATCACTTCCACCATAACCGAAATTTACCATTTTCTACACACACATCACAGCAAGCAAAGGGTAGGTTTTAGGACTCTACTTGCCTCAAATTTTAGCACAAAATAGCGACAAAATGGCAGGCAAGGCGGCAAAGGAACGGCGGCGAACGAGCTCCTCCTTCTTCCTCTTCTTCTCTTGGACGACCACTCTCTCTCTCCCACTCTCTTTCTCTCGTACGAACCCCCTCTCTTTCTCTCGTACGAACCCCCCTCTTTTCTCTCCCTTTCCTCGCTTAATCCGCCCCCCTTTTCCTCTCTAATTTCCTTCCCTTCATCATTAGCCATCATTTGATTTTGCATGGCTTGCTACACTTGGCTACTAGGAGAGGACACTTGGTAATGGCCATGCAAGATGGGCTCTATCTGGCTGGGCTTAGGGCCAGCCTTGGTCGACGGCAGCTCCTCTCCCCTTTGGGCTTCGTGGGCTAGGCCCAAATGGCTGAATGGTGGGGGCTTGTGGGTTGGTCTTGGCCTAAGAGTTTTGGCCTATTCTTCTCTAATTTTTTTCCATTTAATCATCACCTAATTTCCCATTCATATAAATACTCAATTTCCCTTATTCACTTGGCCATAAAACTTGAAATCATAAATCAATTATTCCAATTTATAAAACACATGGCCAATGATAGAATTTCTTTCCTATCAAATAATTATCCATCAAAAGCTTGGCCATAAATCTCATTGCAAATTATGGACTAAATGGCTACAATACAACTTGATGGTACTTCCATCACCTATTCATAGGCCTTAATGTATTTAGAGGTCACCATGAATTTTGGGATGCCACAAGTGGGTAATGGTAACAACATCAGAATCTGAGGAGATCGGTGGTTACCAATGGGTGTTCTCCATGGACCTAAAGCTAGAGAAGAACCTGTTCTGGTGGCAGACCTTATTGATCCCATCCACCACAACTGGAACCATACTCTGATCCATCGGTTCTTTGAAGATCCTATTAATACCGAAATCCTCAATATTCCAGTGAGACCTCTTTATTCAGATGATAAGCTCATTTGGTCAGCTACAACAGATGGTCAACATACTGTACGTAGTAACTATCATGATGTTATGCAGTTGGTAAATCATCATCACTATAACAGAGCATCATTATCTATACATGTAGCTACAGTATTATGGAAAAGAATCTGGGCACTAAAGACGGAACCAAAAATAAAGACGTTTCTATGGTCCGCCTGCCACAATGCACTCACATCCAGAGCGAATTTATTCAAACGTCATATAGTCTCCAACCCTCTATGCAATCTATGTCAATAGCAGGTTCCTGAAACCCTCGAACATATCTTTTTCCAATGTCCATAGACTCATGCTATTTGGTCTGACCCACATCTCAATATGCCGATGTCGACACTTAGCAGCAATCGCATTGATTCTTGGCTCACAGAAAGGTTGGACTTACCTCGGCACTTACCTGGTTTAAATCTGGTTGCAAACACCCTTTAGTAGATCTGGCGAATGCGGAATGATTTCATCTTTCGCAACCGGAAGCCGGATCCATCCCTCGCAATGCGATCTGTTGTGGCTCAACTGAAATCACAACAGATCTACTCTTATGCAGCTCAGGTCAGATCTGTTATTCAATCTCTCAATCCGAACCACTTCTGGCGTCCGCCTGCAATGGGCACCCTGAAATGTAATATCGATGCAAGCTTTCAGCCGGGTAGCACCGAAGGTTCCACCGCCTGTATTAGCAGAGATCATAAAGGAAGACTTACTGATCTTCACTCGAGTCGAGTCCCTACGCATTCAGCTCTTGAAATAGAGTGTCAAGCCCTTATCTTTTCACTTAGACATCTACTCAGCCAATGCCTCCACAACGCTGATCTGGAGGTCGAATCCAATTGTCTTCATCTTGTCGAAATCATGAAGGGTCTGTGATCGCCACCGTGAGAGCTCCGATCTGTGCTCGATGAAGCGTTCTTTTTGCTTTCCCAGTTTCGTAAACTCACGATGCTCCACTGCAAACGTGAAGCAAACCTAGCTGCTGATTGGGCTGCGAAGGCCTATCTCTACGCTTCGGCCCAGAACTAGAATCTTTTTCCCCCCTTCATTTTGCTTGATCTAGTTTATGCTGATGCTTTATCTTCAGGTTGTAATCTCACGTTTTAATGAATACCAGTTGCACTTTCGCCAAAAAAAAAAAAAAAAAAAAAAAAAAAAAAAAAAAAAAAAAAAAAAAAAAAAAAGTGATTGCTTTCTATGATCATAATTTTGGCCGTCATTGCTGCGTGGTCTGTAGTTTTCCAATCACCTTTCAACATGGCTTTAAAAAATTGTCGATATTTGTCATCAGCCACCGCTTTTGGTATGACTACAAAAATTGCACATTAAGATGGCGGAGGTCAAACCAAAGAGTTGGATGAGAGGATGAGGTGGAGGTGTGGACAGTGGATGACGACGGATTTCAAAGTCTGACCTTCCATTGAATTGAAATAGTTATTTGCTCAGGTTGCTACATCAAGAGTTTCTTGTATTGGGGCACTACTTGGGTGGCCATTTTGTGTGGATCGTTGCCTTATTCGAATGGATGAACCCCATTGAAATATTTGATGGCCATGTTGCCAATTCTTTTTGAAAATTGGGTTCACCTTAATACAACGGTGAGCAATAAATTACACAAATAAAACATTGAGACAATGTGTACATTTGGTGGCATACATTATACTTTGGCTAATGTCACACTTCCAGTGTCTTAAAACATGACTAAATTCCATGTTATTCACATTTCACACACAGTGACAAGAACAGAGAAAGATTACATCACATGTCCTTGTCTAATAATAGTAGAGATCACTTCCAAAGCTTTATGGGATGGTAGAGACGAGGCCAATAAGTGGATTCGGCCATTTCAATATACAAGGGAAGCTGTAGGAGTGCAAACAATACAACAGGGAAGGCAGCGAATGAAGTAATTGGGATATAAATCCACTTGAATCGTTTGCTCAAGATGATAGTGAGAGCAGAGCTGAACGCCACCAGCATAGAGGCCAAAGAGAGGATGAGAAAAGTGAGGCCCATTACCATTCTTTTCGGTAGGAAGTGGAGGAATTTTTCGATTGTATAGCGTGAAGTTAGGATAGTCAAGTGTTAAAGAAATCTTCCTTCTGTATTTTGAAGTTGACAAAACGTTTCCTAGTTTGAAGATTTCCATACTCATCTATCAAAATCTAAAGACTTCCAAACTGAAGATCGCTAGACTCAAGATTTAAAGCCTGTCCTTGTTGACAGTTTCTAGATCGTCGAAGAAGTCTTATCTAGATAAGAGGATATTCTTAAGGATTTGATTCGATTGGTTGAAGATTATCTCATGGTTGGAGAAAGCATATAAAGATCTATTATTCGTATGACAAGTAAATCGAGTAAGACAGATGGTTGATTGGCAAAGTATACTTGGAAGGTTCAACTTATGGAAACCTAGATCCTGATTATATGAGTGAACAAGATTGGTGGGCTATCTTCATATTCCTTAAATAACGCGAGATCTCCCTAATTGATTATGTCCAACGGGTAGATTGGAAGAACTCTTTTGGAAGGTGCCAACGGTTATGTAGGTATGGAGGAGTATAAAAGGAAGACACTTTAGTTATTCGAGTGTGTGCGAGATAGAGAAATTCCAAAGTCTGAAGCTCCTTACTCTTTGCTAATTCATTTGTTGAGCATACAACTATACTCAAAAGAGAGAATTTTGTGAGACCTCGAGGAAGTGTAATAGAGTCTCTGCACTGTGGAATCG
Source organism: Eucalyptus polyanthemos subsp. polyanthemos (assembly GCA_017140185.1). Classification (NCBI taxonomy): domain Eukaryota; kingdom Viridiplantae; phylum Streptophyta; class Magnoliopsida; order Myrtales; family Myrtaceae; genus Eucalyptus; species Eucalyptus polyanthemos. The sequence goes on along the minus strand of CM029459.1, from coordinate 60,351,248 downwards.
AGGACGTGAGATTGTAACATCTCTTTTGATTCTTAGTGAAATCCAGCCGGTGGGCTATCAGCGTGGGAGAGTGGACGTAGGCTTGGTTTAAGCCGAACCACTATAAACTCTGTGTTTTAATTCTCTTTCCTTATCTCTTTACTTATTTCGTATTTTAATCTGTTTGATTATATCCTTGTACTGAATTAAGTCATTAAGGAAAGAAGAATTTGTTTTTACACCTATTCACCCCCTCTAGGTGTTCATATTAGCACTTTCATCAAGAACAACAAGGTGGCGGTGGCAGAGGACAAGAGAGCGAAACTGTCTGCAACCACAAATACCATAAATGAGCCCTTGTTAAGAAATATTGGGATCCCTGTACTGCCATTGTTGCCTCCAGGTACTGTAAAAGCAGCAGCAAAAGCTACCGTAATGATGAGAGTCGCCACGAGACTACAAGATGACGATGTATCCTTCATCCATTGCCCTGCCTCCTTCAATTCCTTTGTTCTACAAAAAGTTCCCATAAAGTTTTTCCATGCACTGGAAGTTTCAGCCATTTAAAAATAGTGGTGCCAGCAACCGTTACCTTCAGAAAAATAAAGGACGCCTATCAATGTAAATGTCGATTGAAGAACACAAAAAGGAGGCAAACAAATAAGGAGAACTGACTTCAAACCACTGAAGTTCCCTCTGTAGAAGAAAAGCTGCTCCAGAAACATCTGGGGATACACATCTTGGCGACCATTTGATCAGAGCGTCCGCTCAGCCGATGATCTTCGAAGGATCATCGTCAGCGAAACATCGAACGGCGTTGCGTCTTCTCAGTAGTCTAAACAACTCAACGTGCCGTCCCTCCAAAATTTCTTTATTTAGTTCTCCTACAAAATCGTTATTCCACAACAACTCCGGAAAATATTTGAGACATAAATCCACAATTTCAAAGACTCCACGAGATGCAGCGTCAAGGACAACTCCTGAAGTCATTAGAATCCCGACTATTTCATTAGCATCAAAATTTTTCTTCATCGCGGTAAGAAATAGTTCTGCCAATTGAAGCGAGCAATTGTGCTTAAACTTCAATTCTCCAATCCTTTTGATGAAAGGTGCTGCACGTAACATCAGATAAACAATTTTCCCAAGGATGAAGAATTAAAAGGTTGTAGAAGCCTTCACATTTGTGCTATGTTCTTAAGTATATATAGGGGAGTTGAGAGAAAATAATGGCTTTCAGATATAAATGAAGAAAACAAACTTGATATGGCTTGAAAATCAAAATGCATGCATTGGAGAAGAGATGGACATGTGATGAACACACAAAACGTAATACGAGAAAAAGAGAGTTTTTTTTTTTTTTTTAAATGGATAGATTCAGCAATGGATTGATAGGCCCATTTTTGCTTGAATATTATTACAAAATCGCCTTATGGATATATAAAGTTTAAACTTCAAATTCAATTGATTAGAATGAACCATATCGTGACATACGAATTGAGAGCCAGTCCACATAAATAACTATAATCTCAAGGGGATACATTGGAAGTATCAATATACACTTTAAATTTAGAGGTCTCTACCCACGGATGGAATAATGTCTTTTTCTGTATATAACATGGTAGTTTTGGATACCTGGTATTGTGGCAAAATTCCAGAGTGATGTCTTGATCCTGTTAAGTACTAGTAGTGCCACCACCACGAGGAGGAGAGAAGAATCATATCAGCAAATTAGGAATCGGTGACAAATCAAAAAATACATATTGCACTCATGGAATGAATATCGCTTCCGTTTTATAATGCTTGATTATGTTAAAAAAATAACTTGGATCGATCAACCTTCATTTCCTCAAATTCAAAGTCTACAACTCTCAATAATTCTACTTGGCAATTTGACATTGAGTAAGATATCTCCACTACTTTACAAATGTTACATTAGATCTAAATTTGTGACGTATATCATGATTATAATATCAATTTGTATACATAGATGTGGTCCACGTCTTCTAACTTTTTTTGTCAACGAGATCCCTAAATGAAATGCTTTTTTTTTTTTTTTTCGTATTATTCCATCCATTAAGCATATCAATAGAAGTACCGCAAGCTATCTTCATGTTCTTGGAGTCGTCAAATGATGTGTCGACCAAGTATAGAGGGATAACTGAAAATGGGAACAGATAAAGTGAATACCATGTGAATAGAGTTACTCGAATTGTACATATCTAACTAAAGGAACGCAACCAATACCTACATTTGTAAGTAAGGTTTCCCCAAAAATGGAGTCCAGCTCCACTACGGAAGTAACCATTCATTAATGGCAAGAATTGCAAAAACATCAATCCTCCGGTGTCTTCGAATTTCAATGAGTCGGGGTATTTGCGAGCTAAATATAGGCATATGTCTTTCGGGACACAAGAACAAAAAAGTTAATTCAAGTAAATAACAAAGGAAATGAGATAAGATGAGAAAGTGTAAAATCGTACCCATATGGCTGGAAAACATAAGTCTGCCCATGATTTCGTCCTTTGGGGTACATTTTAGCCTCCTGGCCAGGTACCAGATAAGCTCCTTATTATCAGGAGCATGTTCATTAGCAGAGTCTGGGGCACCGTGAATAATTGTAGGTTCAGGATCAAATTTGTCTACTAATGCCTTTACCATCCTTACTCTTCCTCCCCAAGCAGCATAGACGAGGACTTTCTTAGGATCGAGATCTTCACATTTTGGAGGGAAGTGCTTGACCAACTTCTCGACCAACTGATCTTGTGCGGCCATAATCGCAACATCGAGCATAGTTAAGTCATCACTTTCTATTTTCATAACGCCGGTTGTCATTGCTGTGCGGTTTTTATTAAGGATCATCTCGATTTTTTTCCAATCACCTTTCACTGCGGCTTGAAACCATAATCGATAGTCTTTATTGACCACCGCTTGCGGCGTGACTGCAAAAATTGCAAATTAAGGCTTTTGCACTCCTTGTTTTTTAGGTCAAGTGTAACCATTGTGCTTCCTCAAAGTTCCAATAAAATGCAGATGCAAGCGAAGAGGCGGTGGTTTACTCAGCGAACCTTTTTCAACCTCCTTTACTCTTTGTAAGTGAAAAAATACTTTTCACTTGAGCTATCTTAATTATCATTCAAGATATTATTTTGATTTTAAAAATGGTGTGGAGATTATATTTGAATTAGTATATCAGCATGCTGAAATATCCCATGGCACTTAATTATGAGAGTTATATGCTGTTTATATTAGTGTAGTTTCTCTCCTCTTATCAACTTAAGTTTTGCGGTTGGACAGGATCTACACTAGTTTATTTCACACGTGCATCCATCTTGTTTGTGAAATTTCAATTTTTTAATTATCATATGCAATGAAATTCAAAATGTTTTGAACTAAATAGTGTCAATGCTTAAGACATAATATATATGAAAAATGAAAATTAAAAGTTTAAAGTGACAAACCTATAGATTTAAACTTGCTGGACCTTTGCTTCTTCCACATCTCAAAGTCTTTTGCAGTAGTTGACAGGCCTTCAAAACTTCCTTCTTCGTGCACCTCTTTATTACCAAAGAGAGAAATAACCTTGGAAAAATTAGTTACAGTTTGTACGGTTTAGAAAAACTCAAGATATTATTCAGATTTTAAAAAATTATGAAAAGATTATATTTCAATGTATATGTCAACATTTGTATGCTCTGAGTGTTTGGGATTAAAAAAGTTAAAATGCATGAAACACGAGAATTATGAAAAACAAAAGTTCAAAGTTCAAAGTGACAAACCTCTGGTTTTACAATTGTCTTGGCAAGCTTGATCAGTTGCTATGTCTAATGAACTCAAGTCTACGCGAAACTCTTTGCCACCAGAAAGAGAAATGCACATAAATAACTTAAGAAAAATTAATTACATGTTACATGCTTTAGATCATGTATACATGACTCGTATCAGGCTCATTCAGTGCATGGAATTTTTTGTATTAAATTTAGATGCAAACTTGTAGCCCTTTGCTCTTCATGAAATTGCTTTGTAGGACAATCAGCGGAAAATTCAATTTGTGTATTAAGTAGACATAGAAATTGATTAGTCCTCATGAGGTAATTGTTTAGACAAAACTCTCTTGATAATTGGGAAATTTTCTGGTAATTAACCTTGATGAACTGGTCATTGAGTGATTGTAAGTAATGACACTAGGATGACGAAAGGAAGTGGGATCTTCATCAACAACTATAAGGGAACTTGTGGAGCCAAGTCATCCCAAATTAGGAGATTGACTTTGAGTAATACATTTTGTGTGCTCACTGTTTACTTGAAAGGGATAGTCATAACACGGACCCGAGAAAATGAATCGATTAGCAGTATTTGGTGGCCACACATTGCTTTTGCCTTTTTAGTTCGTGGAAATTACATATTTTCGGCCTCTGTAATTAGTTCCAATTAAATATGCCACCAAACTTGATAAAGGAAACAAAGAAATTATAAGACCCCATCGCTCATACCATAAATTTTTCTGGTTTGGAACATGAACATGTACCTGGTGGTGGCTCTGCAGGATTCGAATTTCCTTGTATTTCACTTCGATCCAGCGCCATTGGGTTGCTCTCCTCGTTGCAATCTTTCAACAACAAAGTAAACGGAGGATGCAAAAATGGGTAAGATATTCAATTAAGTTTTAGTCTTCCTAGGCCGAGTTCATTCCTTCCTTTTATACAAGTACCTCACCTAATGTAAACCTACAACTAGAGCAAGTAAAGCATATAATTTTTTATTCACTTTATAGCGAGTGGATTACCTTTTTTTTTCTTTTGGATTGGAGCGGTTAAATTACTTAAATGTAAAAAGGATTATCACTTGAAATAAAGACTAGACCTTTACAAGTTGGCAAGTAGGTTGAGGCTCTGGGGCCACACATAATTAGGTTTAGTACCTAGTGATCAAACTATTACATGAAGGTGACTCTGTCTCTCTTTCTTATGATATAGTTCATTCTATTCCTTGATACCAAAGGAGTCTTTACCAAGTTAAGTTACTTCTTTCTCGAGCTTGGGAAAGTTATTCAAGCAAGTTATTTTGCAAGCTTTTAGCTTAACAAAGCTATCAACAAAAATGAGCATCTCACTTTGTCTAGTCCAAAAATAGGTATAAGGACACTAGAAGTGTTAAAAGTTTCATCACTTATACAATCATTTTTATTGACAAGTTATTTTTTGCTTAGAACAACAACATGATTTCCTTTTTGGAGATGACTATAGTGAATTGATTACCTCGAGAATCAGGTCTTTAAAGAACAAGTCTTATGTAGTCTCTTAATGATAAGTAATTAAATATACAAAACCCGTTTATTAGGCCATCCGCTCTTGACGAAATTGCTTTGTTGGACTGTGACATCCAGATTTTCGGGTTCTAATTTCGACCGGATAAATAGAGACGTTTCATTCAGTTGAAGCCGGGGATTGTGAAATTGAGAAGCGTGAGGGATTATTGGATGAAGAAAATAATCAATTTGATAATGGAGATATCAATTGATTTTTGTGAGAGTTATTTGAGAGAAATTAAGAGAGAAATTGGATGCAGAAATGCAAGTGGGAACCAAGTACTCTAATCTGAAATTTCCTTTGAGAATTTATGGGCATATCAAAAAGAAAATGGGATGAGAATTTCCTACTCTAAGAAATTCTTTTGTTTAGTCTTCCTCCAATTTCCCTTTTCTTTTTCTATTTTTGGGCCAATCACCTTTTCTCTTTCCCCTTTTTCCTTTGGCCGAAAGTCTCTCTCTCTCTCTCTCTTCTCCTCGTGCGAAATGCCCCCACCGACTGCCCTCTTCCGTTTCTCACTTTGCTTCTCCTTTTCACTTTTGCTTTTTGACTTTTCAAACTTATCTACTCTCTCTCTTATCCTTATCTCTCTCCCTCGATACTCTCTCTCGGCACTCTCTCTTCCTCCTCCCGCTCGGTCTGTTCGAACAGAAGCAGAACAGAAGCAGCAACCAGCGTCGGTTGAAGGAGCGGCTGGACGAAGCTGCCGTCGCTGTCGTGCCAGAGTATCTTCGCCATCCGTCTCCCTCTCGCTCGCTTGAACGACCTTCGCCCCAGCCTCTATCTTCTTCTCCCCCTCAGTCGTTTGAACATAGCAAAACAAAAGCAGAGACAACACCACCGAGGGGAAGATCGGAGCAGCTCATCGTCGTGCCAGGGCACCGTCGCTGCCCGCGCACTTCGCCGCCGCCTGAAAACCCTCCGCCTCTCTTTCATCTCTTCAGCCGCTGTTGACGTTCCCCTCCGTTCGCTGCTCGAGGTCCCAGATCTAGAAAGACACCAGAGTTGGGGCAACAGCTGGCGTTACTAGACCGGAGTTGCCGTTGTCGTCGGTCGCCCGTCCCCGCACGAGCGCACGTGTAGCCGTGCTTGCCCGCGCCTCTCACCGCCCCCGCCGTGCGACCCCAGCTCCTAACCGCCTCTGTTCAGCTCTGTTTTGGCCAGTATAGGCCACGGTTCGGCCACCTCCGGCCACCATGCGCCGCCGCCTCGACCCGCCGGAGCCCCCTCGCCCTCCGCCAGCCTTGCCTCGCCATCTCAGTCCTCAATTCGGCCCCTTCCAGCAGCGCACAGAGAGTGCAGAAAATGGGTATCGCAGAGGGTTTTGGCCCGTTTTGGCCGTTTTCCCAAGCTCGGATGCTCGGCCCGCTTTGAGGAAAGTTGATCCTCGCGTCGAGCCCGTCGTTTTGAGTGAGTTTTACTCACTAATGCCTTCTTAGTGTATTAATTATACTTAAAGGTTGATTAGTGTTAATTAAGTGTAATTAGGTGGTTAGATTAGAATTTATTAGTGATTATTAGTTAATTGCTTTGCATATTAGTTGTGTGATTAGTGTAATTAGATAGAGAATTGCCTATAGTATTTATTGGATGCTTCGTGGGATTTTTCCCGTCCCTTATCGGGTGTTAATTAAGCAAATCGGGCCTATGTGGAATTTTTAGGAATTAAATATTAATTTTCGAAATTAATTATTTAATTATTTATTTCCCGGAAATTTAACTGGGATGGCCAGTGACCGGGATTTTATGCTGATGATCATGGCGCAGTCCGTTTATTTAATTGAGCTTTATATTGTGATAAGTTGAATTTATTGTATTTATTTATTTATTTTTCGAAATTAATTATTTAATTATTTATTTTCCGGAAATTCAACCGGGATGGCCGGTGACCGAAATTTCGTGCTGATTGTCATGGAGTGGTCCGTTTATTTAATTGAGCTTTAACTCTTGTCGAATTGATTTAATGGTGCATTTTTGAGTTATGTTATTAAATAATGCAATTTTGGCCTTATGATTGAGAATTGGTCGGGTATCGGTTGTCAGTATTGAAAGTGAGTTGGTAAATCACCTGGAGAATGCACGTGGCCCAGTGAATTGGAATGTCACTTGAGAAAGACACGTGGCTCGGTGATTAGATATGTCATCTTGGCGAAAAGGTAGCCTTAGAGAATGCACGTGGCTCGAAGACTCGGTATGTCTTCCTGGAGAATGCACGTGGCTCAGTGACAAAGTATGGCATCGTAGAAAGGGGTCGGGTGGGACCATAAAGCCACTAAATCTTGGAAGGGTTGGGTGGGACCGTAAAGCCACTAGATCATGAGAGGGTCGGGTGGGACCATAAAGCCACTAAATCTTGGAAGGGTCGAGTGGGACCGTAAAGCCACTAGATCATGAGAGGGTCAGGTGGGACCATAAAGTCACTAAATCTTGAAAAGGTCGGGTGGGACCATAAAGCCACTAAATCTTGAAAAGGTCGGGTGGGACCATAAAGCTACTAAATCTTGGAAAGGTCGGGTGGGACCGTAAAGCCACTAGATCTTGAGAGGGTCGAGTGGGACCGTAAAGCCACTAAATCCAAGGAATTGCTTGGTGTAGGATGAATGACCTAGAAATGGTCCGGCTGGTATGAAATCGACTAAGTCGATTAGATCGATGCTTTGATCTGTGATGTGATTGCTTGGGTGCCTATTTGATCTGTGCTAATATGCAGGTGGAATCTGAGGCCAAGGTAAGTCCTCTAACCCATGTTGTGCATAGGCAGCCCTAAGGTGTATTAGTCTTCTAATCGGGTCTTAGGAGGTAGAACTTGCTGAGACGTTATCTCAGTGGTTATTGAATAACCATTTCAGGACCCGGATGAGGAGCTTAAGGAGGAGGAACCTGACGAGGAAAACCGTGAGGAGAAAGAACTCGAAGAGGAGTATTTGAAGGAGAACCCCAAGGATGATCCAGAGTAGGATCTTGATGGCTATTGCTGTAGAATCTAATTGAGTAGAAACCAACCTTTTTAGCATGGTTTGTATATGTACATGTATGACTGAGTCATTATAGATGTACATAAGGGTGTTGACTTTCAGGTTCAATTTTCTAGTCTTACTTATCTATCCCATTGTTTTATTGTTTGGGGATTTATAACCGCTTCTGCATGTGCATATATAAATGAAAGGGTCGGCGAGCATTTTAAAATTGATCAAAGGTAAGGGATGTGCGCGTGCCTGAGGATCGGGGCGTGACATGGACAACCAACTGCAAATCCGATTTGCATTTTAAGTAGACATAGAAAATAATTAGTCCTCGCAATGTGATTGTTTGGACAAAACTTTCCGATATGAGGAAATTTTCAGGTAGTTAATTTTAATGAACTGGTCATTGAGTTCTTGTTAGTGACGAAACTAGGATTGACAAAAAGAAGTCGCATCATCATCCATAACTACGAGGGAACCGGTGCAGCCAAGTCATACCAAACTTAGGATATTTGAGGAATACGTTTTGCTTTTGCTTACTGTTTGATTGAATCAATCAACTGTATTTGAGGGCCACACATTGCTTTTGCACAAGCAGGGAACTTCTATTCCATTCAAGACGGAGTCTTTCTAAAGAAAAAGCTTACGCAAAATATAGATGTAAGATGGAAATTATCCAATTTCCGATTTTACACACCAATGGAGTCTTTACCAAGTTAGGCAATTTCTTTCTCGGGCTCAGGAAAGCTACTCAAGCAAGTTAAGTTGCAAGCCTTTAGCCGAATAAACCTATTGGCAAAAACTGGCTCCTCACTTTTCTCTAGCCCAATAATACAAGCAAAAAACAAGTATCGAACACTTGGAGTATCAAAACTTGGCACGGAATGATACTTAAGTGCCAAAATCGGAGTAAAATGGATTACTTAAGTGTCACTCCGACAAAAATCCGGCTAAAATGCTAGCGTGGCGATTTTCCAGCGAAATAAGTGCAAAACGGCGACGTTTTGATGCTGACATGGTAAAAGATTAATATAAAAATTAATTAAATTTAATTTAAAATTAATTTTATTTAAAACATTTTAAAATACAAACACAAATATTAAAAAAAATTAAAAATGAAAAAAAAAAAGGGTGGCTGAGGGTTGAGTCTTGAGTCGCCCCTTTTTTTAAATTTTTTAAATTTTTTTAATATTTGTATTTTTATTTTTAAATATTTTATATACATTTAGTTTTAAATTTAATTTAATTTAATTTTATATTATTTTTTACCACGTGAGCACCAAAACGACGTCGTTTTTGTGTTGTCTAGCCACGTCAGCGTGCAAAACGACGCTGTTTTGCACTTATTTCGCTGGGAAATGGCCACGTTAGTATTTTGGCCAAATTTTATCGGAGTGGCACTTAAGTGACCCATTTTGCTCCAATTTTGACACTTGAGTGTCACTTTCCTAACTTTTTGCACTTAAGTATCCCTCCGTGCCAAGTTTTGGCACTTGGACTGTACTTTTCCCAGCAAAAAACTTCCATTCAACTCAAGGTAGAAACTTTCTAAAGAAAAAGCTTTCACGCACAGTATAGATGTAAAATGGAAAGTTTTCATTTTCCAGTTTTAAGACACCAATGGAGTTTTTATCAAGTTAAGCCACTTCTTTCTTGGGCTCAAGAAAGCTATTCAAGCAACTTGACTTGCAAGCCTTTAGCCGAATAAACCTATTGGCAAAAACCGGTACCTCACTTTTTGTCTTGCCAAAAACACAAGCAAGGAACTTCCATTCAATTCAAAGCGGAATCTTTCTAAAGAAAAAGCTTTCACACAAATTGTAGATGTAAAATGGAAATTTTCTAATTTCCGATTCTGGACACCAATGGAGTCTTCACCAAGTTAAGCCACTTCTTTCTCAGGGTCAAGAAAGCTATTCAGGCAAGTTAACCTACAAGCCTTTAGCCGAATAAAGCTATCGGCAAAAATGAGCACCTCATTTTCATTTAGCCCAAAGACATAAGCAAGGAACTTCCATTCAATTCGAGGTAGAATCTTTCTTAAGAAAAAGCTCTCACACAAAATGTAGATGTACAATAGAAATTTTCTAATTTATGATTTTAGATATTAGTGGAGTCTTTACCAAGTTAAACCACTTCTTTCTCGGGCTCGGGAAAGCTATTTAGGCAAGTTAATCTCGCAACCATGTAGCCGAATAAAGCTATCAGCAAAAAACGGTACCTCACTTTTGGCTAGCATGAAAACACAAGCAAGAAATTTCCATTCGATTCAAGGCAAAGTCTTTCTAAAGAAAAAACTTTTTCATGCAAAATATAAATGTAAAATGGAAAATTTTCAATTTCCTATTTCCATTTTTTTTTTGGCAAGATTTTTGGTTGCCATGTTTTCATAATTCGAACCTTAAAACTGAAAATGACCAAAAATTAGATTATTTTGTACAAGTTTCATTCTTATCTAAACCTATTATCTCACCAAACATATTTTCAAGAAAACGGAAGATGAAAACATAATACAATTGTCATTTAAATATTTTTGTGGACCAAATGCATCCTAAATGCCTTGAAAGATTTGATAGTGATCTCTTCTTTTTAGCAAAAAGGTGTATGTTGACACCCGAATTTTTAGGCATCCGTCCATTTTTGCAACAATAAAAAAAATAAAAAATAATAGCAATAAAGAATGATAAAAATAGTAATAAAATTCGGATCCAACTCATTCTCTTCAACAAGTTTTGGGCCTGCCAAGCCCATGCGCATAGCCCTCCTTCTAGCGCCACTCTTTTTACTTCTTCTGGGTCCAAATCCATTTCTTTTCCTTCACCCCTTTCCTTCATTTATTCTTTCCCGATTCTAAGTCCATTTTTGTTCTCCAAAGGCCCGGCCCCTTTCGTTATACTCTTCTCCTTTGCACACGCTCACGTTGATGAGAGGAGTGACTGTGATGCAGAGGAGATGACAGAAGCAAAAAGGGACGCGCGAGTGGCTCGTGAGAAGAGCACGGTGAGATGCCGGTGATGGAAGAAAAGATTCTGTTTGGAGAGGGGGGAGACATTCGCTTGAGGTGTGCTGGGTCAGGCCGAGAAAGAAAGGAGGCGAGGGAGAAAAAGAGAGGCTGAACCAGGGAGAGAAGGAGAGAAGGAGAGAAGGAGGATGTTCGCGGAGTGAGAACCAGAGAAGGAGAGGAGAAGAGCTGAAAGAGGAAACTGAAGATTTTTTTTTTTTTTTTTGAAAATTGGCAAAAATCTGCTGATTTCCTTCTGTTCTGGTCCTCGACTGGCGGGAGAACATGTTTCGCGACCATGGGCCACCATCTCCATCCGTGGCTGACCGAAGGCTTGCGTCCGTTAAACTCATTCCTCAGACGAAAAGGAAGGATACCGGTCATTTTCTAAAGCCTCGTTGGCGAACGCACGGTAACGGCGACTCCATTCTTGATCAGGTTAGCTCCTCACTTCAAATGCTCTAGCCTTGCTCTGTTTTGCCCGAATTCGAGACTTAGTGTTCACTAGCGAAATCGCGAGTTACTTGTCTGAAATTGAGGTTGATTTGAAATGAGTACTGCGGATCCCATACTTCGAATTGCACATCAACTATTCGACAAAATGCTTGAATGAAACACCGAAATCCATTCCATCAAATCGATGCTTAGAAGTTTTATAGTTTAACGTTTGATGGTTCTAAGATTCTTGAACTGCGTCTGATGTCGTGCTTTTCTCCATGCTTTCTTTCGATTTCGCGGCATATCCATCGTCTTTTTCCGAGTCGCCCATGGAGGAAAACCTTGCCGGAAATACCATTCCCTTTGCCAGAGAATGCCTGCGGTTAAGGGCTGCTACAGCTAGGTCCCTAGTGCTTTGCTTCGATGTGCATATATGTGTTGGTTCTCTAGAATAGATTTAGTTTGAAGTGCATGTGAATGGCGCCGAACAGGTTCGATGTTGACCTGAGAGATGACCAGCAGTGACGACCTAATGACGGTTGATGAGGTTGGCCGCTGACGCCGGATTGGTTGAGATTTCGAAGTGTGCTCGTGTGGTGAGTGTTGGGTTCATCCATGGAGAAGCTTCCGTCAACGGGTTGTAGGGAAGAAGACGTCGCTTGAAGAAGACATCGCATGTGGAAAAAAGAAAAGAAATAAGAAACTAGAAAATGAAAAAAAGAAATAAAAAGTTGGTCAACTCTAATTTTGACCGGATCAAATTCGGATAATCAAACTAGGTCGGGTCAGATTATAAGACGAAGGTTGGGCCGATTGAATGAACTAAGTACAGATTTGGGGTTAGGCTAATGGTGAATTGGGGATTGTTTAGATGAAATAGAAGTTGGGCTTGATTTAGGTTTAGTTGGACTTGGGCTGAACGTGACTAAAGAGAAATTGGGCTTGGATTACAACAATAGTTCAAGCCCAGTAGATCGAGCATGTTCGGAGTTACCATTGTTGCCAAATTCATGGTGACAAGATAAATGTTCCTCCAACAGAGCTGCACTAGTTTTCTGAGCCATGGCCCTTCTCAATGTGGGGCATTGATGTGATCGGCCCGATAAATCCTAAGGCTTCAAATGGACATCGTTTCATTTTGGTGGCGATAGATTATTTTTCCAAATGGATCGAAGTTACATCCTTTGCAAGTTTCACTGCTCGCAATGTAGTGAATTTCATCAAACGTGATATAATTGCTCGCTATGGTGTCCCTAAAACAATTATCACTGACAACGGGACAAATTTGAGCAACAAGCTTGTTGATGAGTTGTTCAGCGAGTTCAAGATCAAGCATCTGAATTCGTCCCCTTATCGCCCTCAAATGAACGGGGCTGTTGAAGCAGCCAATAAGAATATTAAGAACATCTTGGCTAAGACAACCGAGAATTATCGAGATTGGCATGACAGATTACCCTTCGCACTGATGGCGTATCGGACATCGATTCGTACTTCTACCGAGGCAACTCCTTTTGCTTTGGTATACGGCATGGAGGCAGTTTTGCTTGTGGAAGTGGAGATTCCTTCCCTGTGAGTATTATCCCAAGTGGAATTATCTGAGGCAGAATGGTCGCAACAAAGACTTGAACAGTTGAACTTGATCGATGAGAAAAGACTGAAGGCTCTTTGTCATGGCCAAACTTATCAGCAGAGAGTGGCCAGATCCTTCAACCGAAAAGTATGATCAAGACATTTTGAGGTAAATGATCTTGTTCTAAGAAAGTTATTGCTGATCTTTCCGGATCCTAGGGGGAAGTTTGCTCCAAATTACAGCGGCCCATACGTAGTGAAGAAAGTGCTTCATGGAGGTGCTTTGATCTTGGCAGAAATGGATGGTCGTGAATTTTTCACTCCAGTAAATTCTGATGCTGTCAAAAAATATTACCCATAATTGAATTTGCTGTGTCATGTTTTGAATTGCAAACATTTTACGATGAATAAATTGCCAAGCTTGCTGCAAATCTTGCATGTTTTCCTTGATGAATTGTGTGAGATAAATTGAATGTGTCAAATGTGATACTTTGGAATGTTGAAAGGCAAACCCTATTCCATATACTGTTTCATACACTAACCCCCAATGAGTTGTGTGGAAAATTCCATGACTATGAGAAAAATTGTGATCTCGCAAGGGGTATGTCAACCAAAGTGATGAGAGGCAATTTCTTTTTCTACCCGAAACACTACAGGTATATCCATTGTTTAGCCCTTTGAGCCCACACACATAAAGAGCTTTTTAAATTATCCCTGTTGAGGATCATCCCACATTGGGACAAATTTGAAATGAATGATAAGAGTTTTCTTACTCACACTTGTATCGATCTTCGAGTATTGCTTTTGCAATGTAACTTATACGATAATTTGAAGTGCCTTAGGACGACAAAGAACAATTCTTTATCTATCTTATACACTTTATCCATTGCATAGCCCCCTTGAGCCTATGAATTCGTTTCATACTAAACCCAGTTGGTGATCATCCCCCACACTGGGGCAAGGCAAGAAAAATCAAACTACTCAAGTAGCATGGTTTACAATGCTGATAAAAGATGAAGGCTGTGCAAGTCCAAAAAAAATGCAAAAAATGGGGGGTATGAAAAAGCAGTGTACCTAGTAAAAGCAAGGCCAATGCCCAAAGAAAGAAATCAAACACTTGATGTAATGAGTAGTATTCCCCAATAAGGTGGTACTAAAAAAAAATTCAAAATGCTGAGATGTTGCAATCAATGGAGTTGGGATGAAAATCTTCAACATTGGAGAAAAAATTGGTGGAAATGTCAAGATGATCACCAACTTTGACCCCCTAAAAACTTTTTGAGCCTAATCATCTTTTCGTTTCTCAATCCATGAACTTAGCCTACGTTACGTCCCTCGCAAAGTCTCTTCAGATTATGGCACTTGAATTAACGTAAAAGTTCATATGTTTGAAAGCATCGCTTGAAGAAGTGCGAGTAACATAATTTCTGCTTCATTTCTCATGTTTATTGACTTGTAAACCTCAATATGATTGCGAAATATCACTCATTTTTCGATAGCTTTGACCCAAAGAGTCCCTTTTGCTAAGCTGTTGACCGAGCCCGCATAACGGTCCCTATTAAAGACCTCTCAGATTGGTAAGTTCGTACCACTTGCGAGATTACTCGGACCCTTGTTTGGCATGACGATGGTGAGATGGAGTGATTGTCAAAATCCTGTATCAAAGGTCAGGATAAAATGGCCCTTTTAATGAGGATAGGTGAAAAGTCCTTTTAGACCAAGAGGTTCCTTATTTGACATATCCATGACGCTCATATGTTTAGATTGGAATCTTCTTTTGAAATCCTTTCCATTGGAATTAGGTGATGCATGGTTGATAGAAATCATTACGCATGAACCTTACTTGAATTAATGCATGTGTTATTTGTAATCACAAATACATGTTGCTTATCCTACAACCATGTTTTACAGGAGACATATCCCCAATGAGTAGAGATATCACCAGGTAAGTATATCTCTATCTATACCTCAAATACTTGTCGTTGTACAGGTATTTTCCCTTTTGAGTACACTGACACTCGATGGAGTTGTCCCCAAAATTTTTCCCTGGATTGCAACGTTGGGCAACCGAAGAATGGTTTGGGTCCTAGCCAAGCAAAACCCCGTTTAGGCAACCGTAGAATGGTACGGGTCCTAGACAATATTTATTGCTATAACAGGCGACCGTAGAATGGTAAGGGTCCTAGACAAAACCTATTTCCCTATTCAAGTGATCGTAGAATGGTACGAGGCCTGGAAGGTAAATCCTCGTTTAGGCGACCGTAGAATGGTACAGGTCCTGGGAAAGCAGTTTCTTCGTAAAGTTATGTTACTATTTCAGGCGACCGTAAAATGATACGGGTCCTGGACATGTAAAACCGACTACCTAGAACTACTCTATCATTCTTGAAGGCAAGTTATTCCAGGTGTGTTCTTTTATCGTTTGCATTAGCATTTCCATGCATCATATAAATTGCATCTTAAAATGGGATTCATCTTCCTAAAAAAAAAAAAAGGAGGCATTTAGTGTATGTGTATAATCAAAATTTAGGGGTCAATTTGTCTTTGAAGGCAACTTATACTAGTTTACCTTCAAAGAGGGGCAGCTGTTGACACATAAATTTTAACTATTTTTATTTGTTCGTTTTCATTAGGGTAACAATAATATTTAACTTATCTTTTAAAAAAGTTGTTAAAAAATATTTTGTTATGGAAGGAGATTTTGAAAGATTTTAGAGTTTGGATAATGAAGCCTTATCAAAAGACAATCTTCAATGGTTGAGTGAATCAGCTTGGAAAATTTTAACAAATGATTTTAGATTTTGGAGCCATTTTCTTGTTGAGCACATCTCCTCTTTTCGAAGGATGATCTTCAGTGATTGGGTTGTTATATACAAATCTTCAAGGGTAGAACAAACGGGGTCTTTTTTCTATAAATAATGAGTGAAGGCTTCGAAAACTGGGAGGCTTTTTCTTGGGCTTTTTCTCTTCATCGAAGTAAAAAAGAGAGAAAAAGGCTTTCTTCCTCATCCATCTTCAGTCAAAAGAGACCTTTTTTCTCTTTTCTTTTCCTGACAAACTGCAGAGAAAAGGAAAAGTCAGCAAGAGGGTGACGTGAGAGAGAGAGAGAGAGAGGGGAAAAGGTAAAAGTAAAAAGCCAGAGTTGAGGGGACGTTTACTGTTCATCGTCTCCCTCACACTCGCCGGCTCCGCTTTGCCCTCCATCTGACAGACCCGATTTCGCCTTCCATTTGTTGCTGAGGACCCCGTGTCTGCCTCCCGTCGAGCACTGATCTGCGTCTATTCCTCCCTGCCTTCGATCAAGTGACCTGGATCGCAAGCCAGGAGGACCCGCGACGCCAATCCGCCCAACGCTGCCCCAGAGCACATGGAAGCGCAGACGACTGGATCGAATCGGACGCTTTGCCGCTCCACCTGACGACCCGCGAAGTTCCGACGCACATCCACGCCTCCCTACAGCCGCACCACCGCCCTCGTGAGCCCCTGTTGCGTCCCTACCCATCACCACGCCTCACCCGCGACCTGTAGCTCACCCCGCAGCAGCCCACTCATCACCGTCTTCTTTCCAGCGACCCCGTGCCCGACCCCCGCGCCAGTAACCCGCGCTGCTCCGTAACCGCCCGGTGTCCGACGCCCCGTCTTCCTTGTGACGGTTCTACAGCCGTTCTGTGCCCACTACTGCGGCACCATCGCCCGCGACACCCCTCACCGTCGCTGCCTGCCAGCCCTCACTGAAGCTCCGACGCCAGTCATCCTCCATCCGACGTCGACCAATCTCCTTCCCTCTTTCCTTAAGTTGTTTATTTTTCCTTTTGTTTTTCATTTATTTTATGTTATTTTATTTTATTTTTTAATTTTTGCTATTATTGTACCAATTGGAATATTGGGAATTGATTTTCGTTTTATTGTAGGCATTATCCGCGGGGTTTTCCCTAAAATTATTGTAATTATTAATTTGACCCATAAGATGACGGGTCATTTTTTTAATTATATTAATTCTTGGGATTTGTTGATAGTACTTTAATTGTCGAATCAATATAATTATTAATTTGATCCGTAAGAATTCGGATCAAATTTTTAGTTATTTTGAACTTTTTGTCGTGATAATTAGGGTTAAGGTAATCGTTAATTTGACCTGTGAGACAGCAGGTTATTTTTTCGATTATTTTGATCCTTTATTTTGTTGATAGCTTAGATTTAATATTTATTTAATAATTACTTATCCTTTAAAAAAACTAAAAAAAATCAAAATTCTGCATGAGCATATAGGTTTAGTAAATCAGACATCTAGGTTTAGTAAATTAGAATTTTCTTAGGATTTAATTTTTAGGGTTGCATTTTTAGAAATAAGTTAGAGTTTGACCTAAATTAATTTTTTAGATAATGTTCGCACATTTTACTTATCTCATTTTTAAAAAAGTAGCTTTCTAAGATAGGATAGGGTTTAAGTCAAATTAATCCCTAGAATAAATTAGAAAATTATCCATTTTTAGATAGTTTAATTAGGGTTTTAATTAATTCCGAATTTCAATAAAAAAATAAAAAATACTAGGTGCATATTAAGTAGTTTGCATAATAGGATCATTTGATTAGAATTTATTTACTAGTAAAATTAGGTCATGAAGGTGCATATTAAGTAGCTTGCATAATAGGATCATTTGATTAGAATTTATTTACTAGTAAAATTAGGTCATAAGGTGCATATTAACTAGTTTGCATAATAGGATCATTTAATTAGAATTTGCTTGTTAGTAAAATTAGGTCATGTAGTTAGAAATGCATTTTATAAAAAATCTAAGAAAACCCAAAAAATTGTTAGCTTCATGTGATACAATTTATTTCATTTGTTGAAAATCTAATAATGGTTGAGCACTCGTGTGATCACCTTTTTGCATGATAGGAATTTAGGTTAAAATAAACCCAAGTTGCTTGCAAAAATGTTTTTTTGAAAATTAAAAGAAATGGTACCGAAAGGGCATTAGAGAAATCTAATGTAACCAAGTCCCTGTATCCATAGTCTATGGTTCGTAGGAGTAAAATAGTCCTCCAATTATTTTACTTAGGTGTCTAATCGACCTACCATAAACCGATTAGTGGCGACTCCTAGTTAATAATCTTTTGTATGTTAAATACTTGAATCTTAAGTCGCGAATTGGTATAGGCTTGGGAGAACCTTAGCTGAGTTTAAAAACTTAATAGTCCATTAGCCTAAACTTAGGTGGTGCACCCGAAAATTAGGTCGCGACACTTATACTTTATTTGACCCTGGCGCAACTCACTCATTTATAGATGAGCAATATGTTATGTTAGTAGGATTGAATCCTGAAATGTTGGAGTCAGTGGTTAGTATATCTACACCGTTAAAGGATAATATATTGTCTACGTTAGGCTATCCTGGGTGCAAGTTAGTGATTGGTGAGCGAGAGGGGATGATAGATTTGATAGTCCTAACCATGTATGATTTTTCAATGTGATAATTGGCATGGATTAGCTCACCAAGCAAAGAACCAAGATGAACTACTATCGTAAAGTGATTCAGTTTAACCCATTACTGGGTGAAAGTTTCGAGTTTATTGGAAGTTGATGAGGACCCTCGATTTCCTTAATCTCGTCACTTGAGGCAACCCGATTATTAGACGAGGGTTGTCAAAGTTACTTGGCAACTGTCATGGATACAATAGTTAAGGAGCTAAAGATCGAAGATATTGCAGTGGTTCAGGAGTTTCCAGACGTGTTTCTGTAAGAATTGCCAAGCCTGCCTCCAGAAAGGGAGATTGAGTTCGTGATTGAGTTGGCCCCCGAGACGAAGCCAATCTCTAAGGCTCCTTACCGCATGGCATTGTTAGAATTGAATGAACTGAAGGTGCAGATGCATCAGTTGTCGGATAAGGGATTCATACGTCCCAGTGCATTACCTTGGGGAGCACTGGTTTTGTTTGTGAAGAAGAAAGATGGTTCGTTGCGTTTGTGCATCGATTATCGTCAACTCAATCAGGTGACGATCCAGAACAAGTACCCGCTGCTGATAATAGACAACTTGTTTGATCAGTTGCAAGGGGCGTCGATATTTTCTAAGATCACCCTAAGGATGGGATATCATGAGTTGAGGATTAGAACGGAGGACATACCAAAGTCAGTGTTTCGTACATGATACAACCATTATGAGTTCCTTGTAATGCCATGTGGTTTGACGGACGCCCCCAGCAACTTTCATGGATCTGATGAAATAGGTGTTTAAGGAGTATTTGGATCAGTTTGTGATTGTGTTCATCGACGACATCCTGGTGTACTCGAGAAGTCCAGAGTAGCACGAAAGACAGTTGAGGACAGCACTTCAGACTGTGTGGAATCATAGGCTATACACCAAGTTCAACAAGTGCGATTTTGATTGACTCTTGTTGCTTTGCTAGGTCACGTGATTTCAAGCGAAGGAATTTCCGTGGACCAAACCAAGATTGAAGCAGTTATCAACTGGCCAAGACCGACGATAGTATCAGTTATCAGAAGCTTTTGGGGATTGGCAGGTTACTACATAAGGTTCATGGAAGGATTTTCAGCTTTAACCTCACCTTTGACTCGACTGCTAAAGAAGAAACATAAGTTTATGTGGATAGATAAGTGCGAGCATAGTTTTCAAGAGCTTAAGTAAAAGCTGTTTACCACACTAGTGTTGACAATACCATCTGGTCCTAGAGGGTAGGAAATCTACAGTGATGCGTCATTTAGTTGACGAGGTTGCGTGTTAATACAGCATGGCAGAGTCGTTGCATACGCGTCCCGTTAGTTGAGACCTCATAAGCTGAATTACCCGAGGCATGAGTTAGAACTCATAGCGATTATCTTCGCTTTGAAGATTTGGAGACACTATTTGTGTGGAGAAAGGTTTCAAATTTTTACAAATCATCAAAGTCTCAAGTACCTATTCTCTCATAATGAGATTAATATAAGACAGCGTCACTGGATGGAACTTCTTAAGAATTATGATTGCTACATCCTGTATCATCCTGGAAAGGCTGACAAGGTCGCAAACATGTTGAGACAGAAGTCTTTAATTGTGCAGATGGTGATTAAAGAGTGGATCTTACTCAAAGGAGCTCAAGATTCGGTTTTCAAATTTAAGGTAGGCCACCTTTCAAATCTTATGGCCACCGAAAGTACATATAAGGATCAAGACGTTGTAGGTGATAGACCTAGAGATTTAGAAGATCCTGCAAAAGGATACGGAAAAGAGAAAGGCTGCCTTTCAGATTTCTAAAGACGGAACACTAAGGTTCCAAGGACGATTGTGTGTACCTGATGATGTAGAGCTTATGGAGGAGATCTTATCAAAAGCTCATCGTAGCAATTACAGTATTTATCTAGGCAGTACAAAGATGTATCAGAATCTACGTCAACACTATCGGTAGACCGGTATGATGGCGGATATTACGAAGCATGTTGCCAACTGTCTGATATGTCAGCAAGTGAAGGCACATCACTATAAGCCGGGAGGACTTCTACAACCTCTTCAGATTCCCGAGTGAAAGTGGGAGCACATCATAATGGACTCTGTGATGGGCTTACCAAGGAGTCAAAAGGGTAATGATTCCATTTGGGTTGTGGATGATAGATTAACGAAGTTGGCTCACTTTATCGCCGTATGGAAGGATTTTTCTTTAGACAAATATGCAGAATTCTACGTGTGTCAGATAGTTCGTCTGCATGGTGTACCAGTGACGATTATATTTGATCGAGACTCAAAGTTCATAGAAGCCTTCTAGAAAAGTTTACAGTCTACCTTAAGAATGAAGCTGTAGTATAGTACGGCCTACCATCCACAAACAGATGGCCAGTTTGAAAGGACAATTCAGACTCTCAAGGACATGTTGAGAGTTTGTGTGCTAGATTTCAAAGGAAGCTAGGAGGAATAGCTTCATCTCCTCAAGTTCGCCTACAACAACAGCTACCAGCACAGTATTCAGATGGCACCATTTGAAACGTTGTATGGTAAAGCATGCAAAACGCTAGTGTGTTGGGACGAAGTCGGAGAACGGAAGATCACAGGCCTAGAGTTAGTTCAGCAATCAGTGAATGCAGCTGCAATTATCAAGGACAGATTAAAGAGCGCTCAAAGCCGCTAGAAAAGTTATGCAAATAAGCGTCAAAGACCTTTGGAATTCCAAGTTGGTGAACACGTCTTTCTAAAAGTTTCACCGATGAGGGGTACTTCGTGCTTTGGCAAGAAAGTGAAGTTGAGTCTGAGGTATGTAGGTCCCTTTGAAATTCTAGAAAGAATAGGGACTTTGGCGTATCGTCTTGCATTACCACCGAGACTAGCGCAAGTAAATGATGTCTTCCATGTGTCGATGTTGAGAAAGTATGGACGCGACCAGACCCATGTGCTGAACTTTGAATAATTAGACGTGGACGACAGAGTGTAGTACCTGGAGAGACCAGTTCAGATTGTAGATCGGGAGGAATAGATTCTGCGCATCGAGACAATCCAATTAGTCAAAGTGGTGTGGCAACACCATGAGATAGAAGGAGCAACTTGAGAAAGTGAAAACTCGATAAGGCGATAATACCCCCACCTTTTTGTTTAAAAATTTGTAATGGTTTAAATTTCGAAGACGAAATTTTTATAAGAGGGGAAGAGTTGTGACATATTGATTTTCTGATTCTATTTTCGATTGAATGAGTTAGGCTTTTCATCGATAGGCTTTTCATCGACACGCCTATAGTTCTTTTCTTTGATCTGATCACTCACGAGATAATTAATCGATCAGGTGAAGTCGTTAAGGAATTTAAACACAATAGACTTGAGAATTCTACCAGAAATCGACTGCTCGACCATGTTACTCTGCAAGGGTTAATACGATACTGTCAAAATTGATAAGAGATAGGAGATAGGTTGATTCGACTGAGGTATGTGATTAAAGTGTGGGTGATTCCACTTAATTGCAAAATTCTTGATGAATGGCACTAAACTGATTTTTCTATCATTTTTGTATCATGTGCCCGTATTTGAAACCTCGAGATTTTTCTGACAACCGAGAGTTACCAATAAGTTGAAGATGCACAATGTGGCTCAAAAATAATTGACCACAGGTCAAACACGCTAAAAATTCATAAAAGCTACCCGGTAGGTTAGGTCAAGCTAAAATCGCGTCCGGTTAAAATTAACCGCGAAATTGAACCCGATTTTAGAACTTGAAAGTTCTGTCATGTCACAATTTATTTTAGGAACATTGACTCATCCTCCGAAGATTTTTCAGCAAACCCGAAATTTTGGCGAAAATCCAAGGTTTAGTGTTTTTGGACCGGAAAAATTATAGAATCGTTTTTTAGTGCATTTTTTGTCGTCAAGCTGGAACTTTGGACAAGGAAAAATGTTGAATTTGATGTGGGCATCCTCCTTGGTATTTTGGCCTTTCATTTGAGTTCAATTGGAGAAGATTTGGGTTGAAATTGGAGGGGGATGTCTCAAATTCGTAGGCTAGGGGGTGTGCAACATTTCAGTGCTCTCTTGGCTTGCTAAGGAAGCTTTGATGAAAGAAAATGGGTAGAGGATAGGGCTGGACATGGTGGGGGCTTTGTGATGAGTGTTTGGGATATTTATCCAAGACTTTGGAGGCATTTGGGCCCCTCCTTGCAGCTGCAGCTCTTCTTCTTCTTCTTCCTCGGCTTGCTTTCCCCATTATTGCTAGTTTAAGAGCTCAAAACTAGCCAGCAAAATTAGAGAGACCAGCCCCTCACGCCGTCGACCGCCTGAAGTCGCTCGAGTGCCGTCATTGTTGCATGTGAGCAACGCCGTCCCCCACTCGCACGTTCGCCCGTCCACGTGTCCTGGTCGCCTTCCCAAAGCCTCAAGCTTCCCTGGTTGCCGTCGAGCTCGCTTAGAAGCCATGCCCATTGTCACCGTGCAACCGTTGCCATCCCATCTCGTCATTTCTATGCCAACCGAGCTACTCAACCAGCCTTCTCGACCTAAGAACAAAAGCCAAACCTTAGCCCACAGCAGAGGCTTTGTGAGCCTTTTCCATCCTTTTCTGGGCCTCGTTTGGTGTCGCCGCAAGCTTGTGTTCCGCTCGCCTTCATGTCGCCATCACTGTGGACTCACCGGTTCATTAATCCAGTAAGTATGGCTTAGATGGTTAGTTTAGATGGATTAGTGATTTAGTTGGTTAATTGGAATAGTTAGGTGATTAGATTAGATTAATGGGATAAGTGCTACAAAAGTCCTAAAACTTGTCACGAAAATGCAATTAAATCCTAAAACTTGTCAAATTATTTCAATCGAGTCCTAAAATTAACACTGTTGGCCTTTTCCATTAAAAATGCTGAAGTGACATTCTAAATAATTTTTTATTTTCCACAAGGATTTTTTAATTATTTTTTATTCATTTTTAAAAATAGATTTAAAAATTAAAAATAAAAATAAAAAATTATTTTAAAAAATAAAATAAAAATCAGCGGCTCCTCCCCCGCCGCCGCCGCCGCCCATCACCGGATGGGTCGGCGACGGTCGCCGGCCTTAGGCAAGGCCTCGCCAAATCTGGGTAAGGCTTGCCGGGGTTAGCGACCGTCGCCCGCCCTGGGCAAAGCCTCGTCGGCCCTCGCTCGGGGCCAGCCACCCTTGCTCTAGGCAGGTTCGCCTGAGCTTGGGCGAGGGCCCGCCACCTTTGCCTAGGACCGATGAGTGGTGGCTGCCAATTTTTTTTTCTTTTTTTTTAATTGTTTTATTTTTTAAATAAATTTTGACTTTTATTTTCTAATTTTTAAATCTAATTTAAATAAAAATAATAATTAAAAAAGCCATGTGGAAATTGAAAATTTAATTTTAAATGCCACGTCGGCATTTTTAACGAAAAGGGCTAACGTTATTAATTTTAGGACTCGATTAAAACAATTTAACAAGTTTTAGGACTTAATTGTACTTTTTGCAAGTTTTAGGAATCAATTGCATTTTCGTGACAAGTTTTAGGACTTCGTAGTACTTATCCCTAGATTAATTAATGGCTAAATAGATTGTACTATTTATGTGGATTGGTGCATTATTTTCCTAGGCCCATTTAGGTGGTTAAATTAGTGTTTCCAGCCTAAGTATGCATTTATTGGATTAAATTACATTTATTTAATTAGTTTTTCTATTTATTTAATTATTTATTATTTTTCGAAAATTATACCGGAATAGCCCGTAGCTAGAATTTCGTGCTAATTACAGTGGTGTGCCTAGTTTATGTAATTGATAGTTATATTGTGCCATTGAGTGGTGATTGTGATTTTTGAGTATTTATTTCAAAATTATGAAATTTTGGTATTTAATTAGAAAATACTAGGTATCGAGTTTTGACATCAAAAATGTTTTTAAATATTATATCAAACAGTGGGATTTTAAAAGGAATGATATCAATTTTTTTTGTTCAAACTAACCGTGTACCCACACACGATTCTTTTACCGTGTTTTTTTAATATGAAAAAAATGGGCTAAGTACATTATTTTAATTTGAGCATTTTAGCACAAGGCATGATGTCTTTGGCTAAGATTGGATGTGTGCATGAATGATATGAGAACCCGTCACGAGCCTTTGGAGTCGGACGATGCTCTTTCAAGAATGTCCAAAGTCAACGAATCCCAGTTGCAGTGGAGGCTGGGCCGATGCTCCTATATGGAATGTCATCTAGATGTAGACATTGCCATGCTCGATGCTACGAGACAATGCCTGGCTACGCCAGAAAACCACTGACTATTGAGTCAGCCGTGGCCGTTGGGTCGTAATCGATAGGTTACGCTAAAATCGCGTCCAGTTGAAATTAACTGCGAAATTGAACCCGATTTTAGAAATTGAAAGTTCTATCATGTCACGATTTATTTTAGGAATGTCAACTCATTCTTCGAAGATTTTTCGGTAAACTCGAGATTTTGGCAAAAATCCAAGGTTTGGTGTTTTTGGACCGGGAAAATTAGATGACCGTTTTTAGTGCATTTTTAGCCATCAAGTTGGATCTTTGGGCAAGGAAAAATGTTGAATTTTATGTGGGCATCCTCCTTGGTATTTTGGCCTTTTATTTGAGCTCAATTGGAGAAGATTTGAGTTGAAATTGGAGGGGGGTGTCTCAAATTCGTAGGCCAAGGGGGTGTGCAACATTTCAGCGCTCTCTTGGCTTGCTAAGGAAGCTTTGATGAAGGAAAATGGCCAGAGAATAGGGCTGAACATGGTGGGGGCCTTGTGATGAGTGTTTGGGATATTTATCCAAGACTTTGGAGGCATTTACGACCCCCCTTGTAGCTACAGCTCTTCTTCTTCTTCCTTGGCTTGCTTTCCCCATTGTTGCTAGTTTAAAAGCTAAAAACCAGCCAGCAAAACCAGAGAGACCAGCCCCTCACGCCGTCGACCGCCCGAAGCCACCTGAGCACCGTCGTTGCCACCCGCGAGTCGTGCCGTCCCCCGCTTGCACATCTGCCCGTCTGCATGTCCTGGTTGCCGTCCCAAAGCCTCAAGCTGCCCCAGTCACCGTCGAGCTTGCCTGGAAGCCACACCACCGTCGCCATCAAGCCGTCGGAGCCACCGCTAAGAACTGATGCAACCGCTGCCATCCCGCCTCGCCATTTCCGCCTCGCCATTTCCACGCTAACTGAGCTACTCGACTAGCCTTCTTGGCCCAAGAATAGAAACCGAACCTCAGCCCATAACTGAGGCTTCATGAGCCTTTTCCGGCCTCATTCAGGCCTCGTTTGGTGTCGCCGCAAGCATGTGTTCCACTCGCCTTCACTTTGTCGTCACCGTGGACTCACCAGTTCGCTAATCCAGTGAGTTTACTCACTAAACATTGCTTAGTGTTGGAGAAAACTTCCTTATTTGTTTTGAAGTTGACAAAATGTTTACATCATTCTAGTCTGAAGACTTGCAGACTCTATCATCAAAGTCTGAAGACCTCCAGACTCAAGACTCAAAGTCTACCCTCACTGATAGTTTAAAGACTATCAAAGAAAGATTTATTTGACGAAGAAGACTTGTCCAAATGCGAGTATATCTTTAAGGATTTGGTTCGTACGGTTGAAGAAGATCTCACGGTTGGAGATAGCATCTTGTGATCAGTTATTCTTATTGAAATCAATTCAGATAATTGGATCTGTTGATTGGCGAAGTATATTTGGAAGGTTCTGCTTATGGAAACCTAGATCCTGATTTTATGGGCGAGCAGGATTGGCAGGCTATCATCACATTCTTTAAATAACTCAAGATCTCCCTAATCGATTCTGTCTAATGCGTAGATTGGAAGAACTCCTTTGGAAAGTGCCAACGGTTTAAAAGGCACGGAGGAGTATATAAGGAAGATGCTCAAGTTATTCGAGTGTGTGCATGAAAGAAAAATTCCAAAGTCTGAAACTCTTAGTTCTTTGCTATCTCAATCGCTAAGCTTAAGTTGTACTAAAAATAGATATTAAATACTTGTGAGACCTTGAGGAAGTGTGGTAGAGTTTCTACACTATGGAATCAAGGATGTGAGACTGTAAAATCTCTTTTTGTTCTTAGTGAAATCCAGCCAGTGGGCTGTCAGTGTGGGAGAGTGGACGTGGGATTGGTCTAAGCCAAACCACTATAAATTTTGTGTTTCAATTCTCTTTTCCTAAACTCTCTACTAGGTGTTCTTACTAGCCCTATCAATTGGTATCATAGCCTATGTGCTCATTTTATTGAAGTGTTTTACTTCTGAGTTAAAGATCTATGACTAGTATTTTGGCTTCAAGTTTGGTTGAAGGCCAAAGCAACACCAGACCACCTTATTTTGATGGAAATGAATACAATGTTTGGAAAAACAAGATAAAGGAATTCCTAAGATCGAAAGATCCCTTGGAATGAGATGTAGTAGAAAAGGGAATCATTCCCAAAGCTGCATCAATCTCAGAAAGAGGAAAACAAGTTGTAGATGCTAGCGATATGGCACAAGAAGAAATAATCAAGAGACAAGCTCTTGATACTAAAGCAATCTACTCTTATACTATGCTTTATATCCTACTAAATATAACAGAATTTCATCTTGTGAAACAACAAAAGAAGTCTGGGATAAGTTGAACGTTACCTATGAAGGAATTGATCAAGTTAAAGAAACAAAGATCAATATTTTACTCGGACGGTATGAAGCCTCCAAGACGAAACTAGGAGAATCCATTACTGACATGTTTAGTCGTTTTACAGAAATTGTAAACGGTCTATCATATCAGAGACAGCCAATCTTAGGACTAATGAAGGTTAATAAATTGTTGCGTGGATTATCCAAAGATTAGAATCACGTGAAGATCTCAATAAGAGAAACCCAAATGATCATGCCTCTTACAATTTATGAGCTTGTGGGCACACTTCAGTCATACGAAGTGGAACAACTCAATGAGGAAAAAGATCCCAAAGGTAAGAAGTCAATTGCATTAAAATCTAACGACGATTCTAATGATACAGATTCTGAAGATGACATGAATGACAAAGAGCTAGCACTTATGATAAGGAAATTCAAGAAACTAAACAAAATGGGAAGAAGATTTAACTGAAAGAAGCAAGGTTCTCAAAAATTCTAGAACAAATCAAATGAGGATGACGAGATCAACAAAGATGTGGTCTGTTTTGAATGCAAGAAAAAAGGACACATCAAACCCAACTATCCTCTATTGAAGAAAAAGAAAGCAAGAACTGAAAAGTTCAAGAATGCTCTCAAAGCAGAAACATGGAGTGATATAGAATGTGAGGAAAGTGACAAAGAATATGCCAACATATGTCCTATGGCGAATTCTGAATCAGACTCAGATTTTGGAACAGATTCAGACTCAGACAGTGAAATCGAGGTTAGTAATTTAAATATTCTGTGGCACCCCCTCGAATGGCCCCCAATCCGTTAGGGTCGCCACAGTTCGCTTACCTTTCACTTGTCCTAATAACATGTTACTTTGATACCATTAAATTATAATGGGTCCATAAATTCTGGGGGTTTGTATTATTTAAATCAGTCCCAGCGCAGTTCATATATCAGAAGCATAATCAATATCTCTCTACCCCATGCTCAACAGGATGATGCAATACACACCAACTACATATCTTATATAAGTTAAAGCCGGACATTTTTATTTACATAATTATGATGGACATCACGAGTCGGTACATCAAAAGGCCAAGGCTTTACTAAGCTCAGCTATAACCAAAAGTACCCGACCCCACAATAGTCATGTACATCGATCCATCATCCAGTGTCGACTATCCAAAAAGTGTCATCATCTACCAATCACACACACAATCACACCCAGCTTGGTGCATCAGTTGGTGGTGGTGGCAGCACCCCCATCATGATCCCGTCGCGACAAATAGGCACAGACAAGAACTCCTGGACTACGGGGCCATCAGGTAGACCCACGTCATACATAACTAAAAATCGAACACGGATGAACACCGGTGCACGAACACCAACACAGGAATGCTTCGAACACTTAACCTCAACGTCAGACGGTAAGCCATAGAAAGTACCACGTGTGACTGGTAACAGAGGCATCTCTTAATCTAAAATGTTAGTCCCCAAAGGGGTGAGTACAACCACACAGCAATAAAAGATCCATCAAACTACACAATGCAACAAGCAAGACAACCAAGATTTCATGTGAAATGAACATATCATCCATGCAATCATGCATATATTTCCATGAGATCCATTCAATGCCTTAATAACCACGTTATCAATGCCAAATAGTACCAACTCAAATTTATAGACAATTCATGCACCGTGCCATATGTACGCACATGCGAATGATTCATTTCCCATTTTGATATTCAAAAGGATCTCATTTTTCCCAGGGACCAATCTTTGCATCCCTCCTGACTCTCGCACCCAACCTGGCATCACGAGACCTCCGAGACACACCTCCGGGCATCTCGTACCCCAACTGGTGTCACAAGGCTTCCGGCACACACCTCCGGGCATTTCAAAACTCCCAAGACATTCGGCACACACCTCCGAGCATCCGGCACACACCTCCAGGCATCCCAACACTCCCGGGGCATTGTTGACTCAAGGGTCTGACGGTATCATCAACATCACAATGTATATTCACATATATATCTCACTTTCAAAATAGCATTTGATGCAACAATGTCAAAGGTTTCAATAAACTTTTGATGTCATATGATATGCTAAATGTCACCACATATGTTGTGTAAATAACAACCCAGGATATCACCTCTTATAGAGCAATTCATTTGTTTTTGAAAATAAAACAATTTTTGGATAAAACAGAATGCACTTCTTTAATTAAAATTCTGGAAAAATTAGTAAATGATCTTAATAAATTCTGAAAATTTAACATGTCAAGAAAACATCGTACGAATTGCTATGTTCCATGCATCACAGCCTTAAAATTTCAAAACATCACCATTGCACAGTTTTATTCAAAAATTAGGTATAACCCCTAAATCAACTCAGAAAATTTTGAGATTTTGATATGTTATAGAAAAAACCTAGAGGTAAAAGTTCGTGAAGAACTCGAAGTCAGATTTCTTATAGTTCAAAAGCTATGATCACCATAACTCTCCCTAATCCTCAGTAACGATTCCCAGATTTAACAATTTCAGAGAAAAATTGTTTCAACAATCAATACTTGTTCGTTTCTTCTCAAATTTTAGTATGTTATTCCTCAAGATGTCATCTACAACTTTTATCAAGGACACGAAGTCAATTTTTGACTAGATAATTATAGAAAATTCACGGAGTTGTCAAAGATCAAGCTGTTTTTCCATGAAACAGTTTACTAACTTGAAGAACTACTCCTATACTTTCGAATTCCAACATCCAGTATCACAACTCAAGCATCTCCAAAATCCATTACACTTCACACACAACCACAGCAAGCAAAGTGTAGATCAATGGACTCTCACTTGCCTTAAGTTCACGCAAACACAGCAAGTAAATAGCAATTTGAGGACTCCAGGCGCGGCTCAATCGACAGCGAAGCTAGGCAGCATCGACGGTAGCAGCAAGCGTACACACAGCGGGGCTAGTCTCCTTCTTCCCTCGCTAATGCACCTTCACGAACTCCCTCTTTCTCTCGAACTCTCTGTCTTTCTCTCGGACTCTCTCTCTCTTTCCCTCGGATTCTCTCTCTCGCGAACACTCCCTCGCTCACTCCGCCCCTTCTCTTTCCTTTCACCCTCATGATTAGTTAGTAATCATTGGATTTGCATGGAGGTCACCGGTGAAGTAATGGGGGCAGCGACACTTGCTTGATCTCTCTTGCCACTTGTCAATCTTCATGCAAGGATGATGGGCCTCATTCGGCTGGGCCTTGGTCGATCGAATGATGGGGGAAATGTGGGCTGCTTTGGGCTGTTTTGGGCCTTAGGTGTCCATCCCACACTTGCTTCTAATAATCCACCTTAATGCCCACTTATATATACATAATTACAAATACTCACATGGCCATATAATATTGCAACATTAATCGATAGTATTCCGACTTATAGAGTACACGGCCAAGAATAGAAAATTCCCTATCAATTTATCCTTTAGTACAACCAAGATCATACATGGACATAGGATAGATTTCCAAAAAAACAATTGTCCATTAAATGCTCGGCCTTGTTTAATTGTAATCCATTGATCTAATGGCTATAATATAGTCCGATGGCGCTTCCATCACCTATTCATGGGTCGTTGTGCATCTAGAGATTGCTATGAAATTTTAGGATGCCACATATTCCTACTAAAGTCTCAAAATACATTGATGAACTTTGTATTAGTCTCAAAGCCTCTCTTAAAAGGATTTCCAAGCTAAAAAGGGAGAATTCTACACTTAAGCAACAGGAAAATTCTTGAAAAGAAAAGTTTGAAAACTTAAACAAAAGTTTTGTTGTTTTAAAAGAAAATACAGACTCTCTTTCAAAAGAAAATACAATTTTGAAATAGGACATTTGAAATATCTCAAAAATGTTTTCAATAGGATCTAAAAAGTTGGAAAAAATTCTTTCAGTACAAAAACTTTATTTTAACAAATCAAGCTTGGGAATGACTTCAGAAACTATCCCTCTAATTGATTTTCCAAAAGTAAATGAAAGAATGAAACAAAGACCTGCAAAAAATTTTTACATAAATCATTTTCAAAAAGTCTTTGTGAAACCTATTGGCCGAAATGCTCTCAAATGTTCAAAGTGCAACAACTTGGAACACTTTGAGAAAGAATGTCATATGGTTTGGAGACCTGTTAAAAAGGAATGGGCAAAGACCATATACTGCACTAACTCCACTATACCCAAGAAAATGTGGGTACAAAGAAAGCTTGAGTCTCTTTTTTAATTACAGGTCACTATCAAAAAAGATGTTAAACGGTATTTGGATAGTGGTTGTTCAAGACATATGATTGGAGATTCAAGTTGTTTTATAAAGCTTGTTCAAACAAATGGTGGAAAAGACTCTTTTGGTGGAAATAGCAAAGGAAGAATTGTTGGGTGTGGAACTGTAAAGATTGGAAGTCTCACAATCAACAATGTCTCCTTGGTATAAGGACTAAATTACAATCTACTTAGCATTAGCCAACTATGCAACACTGGATTCAAAATAAATTTCCAAGAAAGAATATGTTCGGGAACTAGTAAAGATCTTTCTCAATCTTTTACTGGACAAAGACATGGGAACATTTGTTTTATGGATATAAAATCAGAAAGCTCTCAATGTCTTATATCAATTCAAGATGAAGCGAATCTTTGGCATCGAAAGCTTGGCCATGTCAACATGAAATAAATTGCCAAGATCTTTTCCAAGAAACTTGCTCATGGACTGCCCAACCTGAAGTATCAAAAAGTTGACTTATGCACACCATGTGTGCTGGGAAAACAGGTTAGAAGTTTTTTTGAACCAATAAATCAAGTTTCTACTAATCATGTTTTGCAACTTCCGCATATGGATCTCTTTGGACCAACCAGAACTCAAAGCATTGGTAGAAAGAGATATTGCCTAGTAATTATGGATGATTATTCTCGATTCACTTGGGTTTACTTTCTAACAAGTAAGTCTGAAACATTTTCTCACTTTTCAAAGTTTGCCGAGAAAGTTCAGAATGAGAAAGGATATGCTATTTCAAGCATACGGACAGACCATGGAGGTGAGTTTGAAAATCAAGACTTTGCTAAATTCTGTGATGAATCTAGATTTCAGCATGTTTTCTCCTCTCCATACACTCCAGAACAAAATGGAGTTGTGGAAAGAAAGAATAGATCTTTGCAGGAAATAGCAAGAACTCTTTTAATTGAAAGTAATATTTCTTCTCATTTTTTGGCTGAAGCAATTTCTACAGCATGTTATATTATTAACAAAGTATTTTTAAGGCATATTCAGGAGAAAACTCCTTATGAGTTATTCAAAGAAAAGAAGCCAATTGTTTCTTATTTTCATGTGTTTGGTTGCAAATTTTTTTTATTTTAAAGAATGCAAACAATAAAACTGGTAAGTTTGAATAAAAGTCAAATGAAGGAATTTTCTTTGGATATTCAATCACGAGCAAAGCCTACATAGTATTCAACAAGAAGACTCAATTTGTGGAAGAATCTATAAATGTCAAATTCCAAGACTCTTTGCAAAATCAACTAATTCAAACTCAATCTAAAGAATTTAAACCTGCTCCAGACTCTATAAAGTCTACCTCCCCTGAAGCGGCTTAGACTTCTAAAGAACAACATTAAACGGATGTTGAAGAATCAATTGAAGTAGAAGATCAGCAAACTGTCAGACAAACCAGTAACTAGAAGCATAAGTTTAGTCATCCCAAAGAACTCATCATTGGTGATATTGATGAAGGGATTCGCACTAGATCCAAAAAGCAAGAAGTGTTTAGCACCATGACACTTATTTCTGAAATAGAACCCAAAAGAATAGAAGAAGCTTTAACTGATGAAAGCTGGAGTGAAGCTATAAAAGAAGAGCTCAGACAGTTTAGCATTAATGATGTTTGGGAATTAACTTCTAAACCAAAAGGTAAATTCATTATTGGAGCTAAATAGATTTTCAGGAACAGGATGGACGAGAAAGAAAAAGTGGTTAGGAACAAAGCAAGACTCGTGGCCAAAGGATATACATAAGAAGAAGGGATAGACTATGATGAGACATACGCACCAGTAGCAAGGTTAGAAGCAATTAGATTTTTGATTGCTTTTGCCTGTTATAAAAATTTCAGGTTATTCCAAATGGACATCAAAAGTGCATTCCTAAATAGATTTATCCAATAAGAAGTCTATGTGGAACAATTTCTCGGATTTGAAGACCCAAAGAAACCAAACTCAGTATTCAGACTGAAAAAGGCCATATATGAATTAAAGCAAGCACCTCGAGCATAGTACGACATGTTAAGTAAGTTTTTAATTCAAAATGGTTCTGTCAAAGGAAAAGTAGATACTCCCTTGTTTATTAAAAGAGAAGGTAAAAACTTTCTACTTGTTCAAATCTATGTTGATGATATTATATTTGGATCACCTAACGAAAACCTGTGCAATAAGTTTTCTAAGTCTATGTAGGATGAATTTGAGATGAGCATAATGGGTGAACTATCCTTCTTTCTCGGATTACAAGTGAAACAATTGAAGGAAGTAATTTTCATTCATCAAGAAAAATATGCAAAAAAAACTTGTTAAAAAGTTCGGATTACAGAATTGCAAAAAGACTGGGATACCAATGCTTAGTTCTCGAAGCTGGACAAAGATGAAGAAGGAAATAAAGTTGACCAGAAGCTCTACAAGAGTATTATTGATTCAATTATTTATTTTACTGCTTCTAGACTTGATATTTTGTTCAGTGTTTGCATTTGTGCTAGATTTCAATCTGATCCAAAAGAATCTCATCTAAGTGCTGCAAAATGCATCATCAAATACATTGCAACTACCTCAAAGTTAGGTCTGTGGTATTCCAAAGAATAAGACTTTACTCTCCTTGGATATTCAGACGCAAATCTAGTAGGTTGCATAGTTGATAGAAAGAGTACTTCCAGTACTTGTCAATTGATGGGAAACAGGACAGTATCATGGTTCTCAAGAAAGCAAAGTACTGTAATTCTTTCAACAGCAGAAGCAAAGTATGTGGCCCTTGGAAGTTGTGGTTCTCAAATCTTATGGATAAAACAACAATTGAGAAACTTTGGAATCGAAGACTCGTGCACCGAGATCAAATGTGATAACACCAATGCAATTAATCTCACAAAGAATCTAATTCTTCATTCAAGAGCAAAGCACATAGAGATTCAACATCACTTTATTAGAGATCATGTTCAAAATGGAGAAGTTATGATCCAATTTATTGATTCAAAGAATCAACTGGCGGACATATTTACAAAGCCACTGGAGAAAAGCCTATTTGAGTATATTCGCACCAGACTGAACATCACATCTTTTATTCAGTAAAGTCTGAAGGAGCTCAAACTCAGAGATAAAGTCTGAAGGTGCTCAAACTCAAAAGACCAAGAGTTACGACTGTAAGTTATTTCGGTACTAGTAACTTAATTTTTTGGTTAAAGACTTGAAAAGGTACGGTTACTTATTAATCACTAATTGATTGAAATTATCTTTCCATGTTTTTGAATTTGTAGCATTTATTCTTTTTCAAAAAGGCGAGTTATCGATTTTGAAAAAGGCAGTTATTTATTTTTAAAAATGCAATTATTCATTTTCGAAAAGATATTTTTATTTTCCCTTTATGACGGTTTGTTTACCTCGCTTTACTTGCTTTATATACTGTAGAGATCCATCTTCTTTGTTTTTACTCTCAAACCCTAGAATACAAAACTCCCACTTGCCTTCACTTTCACTCTCGATTTGTCCAAAAAGTTTTCACCTTTTTCGAGCAAGTTTGTAAATTTCTCCCTTGAAGCGACAGTGTCTTCAAGAAAGTCTTCGAGGATTGTAAGCAGGGGACTATGACACATGCTTGAGGGTCCTATGCATTTTGATCTAACCGAGGAAGAAGATTCTTCTCCACCACAGCAACCAAATTAGCAACAACCTTCTCAACAACATTAGTCTTCTCCACCAACTCAACCAGAAGAAGAAATTTTGAAAGAAGTTGAACCTATAAGAATGCTAACTCCTAAGGTTACTTTCAAACTTTATTCTAATTTGAAGGAAGGAGGAACATCGATGTCTTTGATCGACAAATTTTTAAGAGATAGAGGATTCAAGAACGAAACTTTATTCTTGCGGGAGATGGAAAAGTTAAGAGTTGTAGAGAGAGGGACGGCTGAAAGGACCTTCGCAAATTTTCCGAGTGACCCACACTATGGCACTGCAAATCAACCACAAGGACAGGACGACGATGAACGAATGTTTACTCATTTTTAGCCGAGGATGGAAGTGGCTGTTAATGCTAGAGGAAATGGAGAGAGCATTTTTCGCTCTAAAGAGCACAAGAAAGTCTATTCAAGATTGTTGAAAAGAGAGATGATGAACCCTAGAAGTGTTGACTTTGATTTTCTCGATTCGGTGAAAGTTAATCTGCGAGAGAAGCTAGCACGTCTTCAATTGGAGCGCTTTCGTTCTAAATCTATGCTTGCCTATCTGGAACTCACCGCCAACCTTTACTCGAATTTATTTTTTCTAGATACAAACAGCTTCTCTTTCATAGTTAGGGACAAAGAGTTTTTTGTCGATGTGGACACGTTGGCTGACCTAATTGGGTGGAAAGAGCGAGTTTCCAACCAATTAGCGTGTCAGTTGCACATTCTACACTGGCATTGGTTAAAGACAGAGATGCTGAAGGCAAAATATCCCACTCTAGAATGAATGCCTCAAATGTTTTGCTGCACAAAATTGTTATCAACTACATCCGGCCAAAATTGACATCCAAGACTGATGTCTCTTGATTAGAAGCAAAGCTTATGTTTGCAATCAATGCTGGCTACAGATTCTCTCTGCCTCACACCATCATGTTTCACATATACAGGACAGTGGTGAAAGATAATGGATAACTTCCTTATTCTGCTCTTATCACGCGCCTTTTTAGACATTTTAAAATTCACATCCCTGCATCGTTATGTTTGACAAGCATTTCTCCAATGGTGATTGGATTTAAAATGGTCACAAAGATGCATTTGAAAGAACTTAACAAGGTGTTAGAGTGCATGAAGGAGAAGTCTCCCATCAAAGCAAAACAAGACTCTACTGCAGCCATAAGGAAAGGCAAGGAGCCCATGGATGCTCCAATAAAGAGGAAGATAATTCTCATCTTGCAGGATGAAGATGATGAGGATGAAATGACTCTTTCAGCATTAAAAAACTTGAAGAGTTTTGTCAGCTTTCAAGAGACAAGAGAAGAGACAGAGAATGAAGATGAAGAATAAATGAGGACAAAGGAAGCAAGAAGAGAAGAAGAAGAAGGAGAGGAAGAAAGAAGAGAAGAAGGAGAAAAATGAAGAGAAGATGAGAGAGAACAAGGTCAAGAAGACTCTTTTGAGCCAACTTTGGTTGTATCCTTATCAAGTGACTCTAAGATGGCTGACATTGGAATTGCTGGAGCACATGACGCAGACAAACATCACTCTAAAGTTGAAGTTGCACTAGAAGAAGATTTTTCTACTCCTCCTAAAAGCATACAAACATGGGGAGCTATTGAACAAAAAGGTACTTCATCACCTATCTTTACTAGTGATGTGAGTTGCTTCGCTACAGATCTAGAGGATGTGTATGCCTCTTATTATCCAAAGGCATTCACTCATAGTCATGGTGGACAATCTGCTGAAGAACCATCCATTCTCAAAACTCCTAGAATCGACTCGGCCAGACCTAGTGCTGCAATAGATCAAACGGTAGACTTTTCGAGACTGCTAAAGATTCTATTGGATGTAAGGAAACAGCAATGTGCTATGGGGTATGAGATGCAGGATCTCAAGAACGCTTTCATGGCCACTTCAGTATCTTTGCAAGATCAGTTAAATGCCCCAAAGACTCAAGTGCAAGATCATATGAAGGGTGAAGATTTCCAGCAACTGAAGGAGACCATTAGGAAGCTTGAGAAGATAGTGAATTCCATGGAAGAATTCCAGCTTAGGTGCCTACCCAAACAGCCTTGACTCTCTCCATTTTCAAACAACTCTTTTTATTTGTTCTCCACTTTTTGCTGTTGACAAAAAGGGGAAGAAGTTTGATGCAGATTTGACTTTAGTTTGGATCTTTGGGATTTTTGAACTTATCTTTTGTTTGGTTGTGGTTTGGACTGTTTGATCTGATCTTTTGATGCTTGCAGTAACTTAGGCCATGATGATTATGAAACGGATAGTTGTTTTGTAGGACTAACATGTTTTCTGTGGTTGCAGAATCGTTGCTATACATATCCTAATCTACTTCTCTTTTATGAGATATCTTGTTATGCTTAAGTGTTGTTTTGCATGACAAAAGTATTCAAATCTGCGGGAAAGTTTTGTCACCATCGAAAATGGGGAGATTGTTAGAAAAAACTTCCTTATTTGTTTTGAAGTTAACAAAACGTTTCCATCAGTCTAGTCTAAAAGCTTGCAGACTCTATCGTCAAAGTATGAATACCTCCAGACTCAAGACTTAAAGTCTACCCTCACTGATAGTTTCCAGACCGACGAAGAAAAGATTTATCTGATGAAGAAGACTTGTCCAAATGCGAGTATATCTTTAAGAATTTCGTTTGTACGGTTGAAGAAGATCTCACGGCTGGAGATAGCATCTCGTAATTAGTTATTCTTATTGAAATCAATTCTAATAATTAGATATGTTGATTGGCGAAGTATACTTGGAAAATTCTACTTATGAAAACCTAAATCATGATTGTATGGGCAAGTAGGATTGGTAAGCTATCATCACATTCCTTAAATAACTCGAGATCTCCCTAATCGATTCTATCCAATAGGTAGATTGGAAGAACTTCTTTGGAAAATGCCAACGCTTTAAAAGGTATGGAAAAGTATATAAGAAAGACACTCAAGTCATTCAAGTGTATACGTGAAAGAAAAATTTCAAAGTCTGAAGCTCTTAGTTCTTTGTTATCTCAATCGCTAAGCTTAAGTTGTACTCAAAAGAAAGATTAAATACTTGTGAGATCTTGAGGAAATGTGGTAGAGTTTCTATACTGTGGAATCAAGGACGTGAGACTGTAAAATATCTTTTGGTTCTTAGTGAAATCTAGCTAGTGGGCTATCAGTACGGGAGAGTGGACGTAGGCTTGGTCTAAGCCGAACCACTATAAATTTTGTGTTTCAATTCTCTTTCCCTAAACTCTTTACTTTAATTCGTAGCTTTATATAACTGTTTATAGTCTTTTACATCTTTAGTCTATTATCCTCAAAAGACGAATTAATTTGTTAGGTCTTGCAAAAACTTCTTTAACACCTATTCACCCCATCTAGGTGTTCTTACTA
This sequence comes from Eucalyptus polyanthemos subsp. polyanthemos, assembly GCA_017140185.1. Lineage (NCBI taxonomy): Eukaryota > Viridiplantae > Streptophyta > Magnoliopsida > Myrtales > Myrtaceae > Eucalyptus > Eucalyptus polyanthemos. Next base: position 60,312,623 of record CM029459.1, on the reverse strand, counting down.
ACTCTATCACTTAGGAGGTTAATGATGCTTAAGGGTTAATTAGATTAGACTAAGTATGGCTTAAATGGTTAGATTATATTAAATTAATGGCTAAATAGATTGTACTATTTATGTGGATAGGTGCATTATTTTCCTAGGCCCGTTTAGGTGGTTAAATTAGCGTTTCCAGCCTAAGTATGCATTTATTGGATTAAATTGCATTTATTTATTTAATTTTACTATTTATTTAATTATTTATTATTTTTTGAAAATTATACCGGAATAGCCCATAACCGTAATTTCATGCTGATTGCAGTGGTGTGCTTAGTTTATGCAATTAATTATTATATTGTTCAATTGAGTGGTGATTGTGATTTTTGAGTAATTATTTCAAAATTGTGAAATTTGGTATTTAATTAGAATATACCGAGTGTCGAGTTTGACACCGAAAATGTTTTTAAATACTATATCAAATAGTGGGATTTTAAAAGGAATGATATCAATTTTTCTGGTTCAAACTGACCGTGTACCCACACATTATTGTGTGTTTTTAATATGAAGAAAATGGGCCAAGTACATTATTTTAATTGGGACATTTCAATGCAAGGCACGATGTCCTGGCCGGGATTGGATGTGTGCATAAATGATATGAGAACTCGTCACGAGCCTTTGAGACCGAATGATACTCCTTCGGGAATGTCCCAAGTCAACGGATGCCGGTCGCAGTGGAGGCTAGGCCGATACTCCTCTATGGAATGTTGTCTAGATTTAGACGTTGTCGTGTTCGATGGTGCAAGATGATGCCCGGCTACGCCAGAAGACCACTAACTGTTGAGTCAGCCATGGTCGTTGGGTCATAATCAATTGGGACGCATGATTGATTGAAATTGACGTGCCTGATTATGAGATAAAATTATGTGGCACGGAATGGGATGTGTCATAACGATTTAACCTTATAATTGGGACCCTTGTAATTTGTTTGGGTTATAAGTTGAGACGTCCCGATTGATGAGTGATTTTAACGCAATTATATGTGATATGAACTATACTGACGTGCAGGAAGGAACTGAGGCGATGTAAGTCTTATGTGATGTGTCTTTAGACTACCTCTAGATGTATTTTCTTCCTAAATCGGGATTTAAGGCGTGAACTCGCTGAGACATCGTCTTACCCCATTATGGGTTTAACCTTTTCAAGTCCGTAGATGGCGATCCCTCCAGTGCGTTTTGGGCAACCGAGGGGGTTTAGTGAGCAAAGTACCTTTTTCCTTGTCCCCGGGACTCCCTGGCTCCGTGAGCTCATTGTAAGCACGATCATGGTCAATGAGGGTCTACCAGAGTTAGTACATCATCAATTCAAGGCGTGGTTTCGCCATGGGCCTAACGGAGAATGGGAAGGTCCCTTGGAAGGTTTTGACGCACCCACTGCTGAGGGTGAGGAGATGGTTGGCCCCCTCGACATCGACATCCCTGATAATGTCGTGGAAGACCCAGAACCCTGGGTAGTCTCAGAGGTCTCGATTGAGGATTCTTATGCCTAGTTTTGCTAGGTGCCTATTCTTTCTTAGGTTCAAGTTTTTAGCATACAAATGAATTTTATCTATGAGTCATCACTAATTAGTTTATGGTAAGTCGATCAAACACCCAGATAAAATAACATGAGAATTATTTTACTTCTATGAATCAGAGAATTTGGGTATGGGGACTTGGTTATACTAAATTTCTTTAATGTCCTTTCGGTACCGTTCTTTTCATGAAAAATATTTATCAAGCATTTTGAATTCATTTTTTTATTCTATAACATATGAGGTGATCATGCGGGTGCACAATTCACCAATTTAACACCCAATAAGATAATACATAAATTGCATGACTTACCTCATAGCAACGAAAGTATCTGCAATGTTAGTTCAGAATTCACATCAATAGTCCTGGATATGATTTCTAATTAGCACACAATTAATCAATCTTTGAGGGTTTTCTCTTATTTAATGAAACCTAATCTACGTGCAGTGCAATGCAATGCATAGCAATCATGTACAAAAATGTATCTATGCTAACATGACATGCAACGTGCAACCTAATATGCAAACTATATGTCATGCAACATTACTTACATAATCTAATCTAATAACGGACAAATATTAATGCAAGTATCTTAATATGGCACACATTTAATGATCTAAATATGCAATGACTAAATGACATGTAAGGGATAACCTAATTTTACCCGACGAATGCATGATATTTTTTTATGTTTTCTTTTCTTTTTAATTAAAATTCGAAATTAAAGTTACCCAATAATTAAACATGTAATTTTATGGAAATCTAACATCCTAAAGCAATGTTTTAGGTATTTCTATTTTTAAAATTCGGAATAAATAAATAACCTAACCTAAACATGTAATCTAACCTAAAACAAGCAATATTTTGGCAAGAATCAAATCTCATTCAAAGATATTTGTTGGGTTTTCTTTTTTAAGGAAAGCAATCAAATATTTGATAGATATTTAATTAAATTATGTAATACACAATCTTACGTTAACTCTTTGGAGGTGTGTCCTCAACCTTGTTGAGTGACAATCGAGCCAATGGGTCTGTCATTGCAACTTGATGTGCTTTTTTTCAGACACTTTCTCATCAAGTCAAGAAAATTATGCTTTGAGAAATGAAGTAAATGAGTTGGAAACTTAAACAGGACTAAACTAATGCATGCTTTACGAAATGGCTTCAAAATGATTTAAAAAAAAAAAAAAAAATTGGTGAGGAAGCATGTAGGAGCCCAACCCTCGAATTTCTCCATAGATGATATTTTATTTTCATTGTTAGATATCATCATCGGGTTGATTTGGTGTACCCCATCATGCCCTCAAAATTGGAAATAAACTTGTAATTTCATTGAATGGAATCAAATGAATTATATTATTGGAATGGAAAATGCGAACAAGCAAAACCTAAAAATGAAAGCAATAATTGAAATTTCAGAAAGCGTGAAATCCTAAAAACACTCGAATTCCTAGAAAGCATAAGAAAGACTCCCTCGTAGAAGAGTGTGAAGAACTTCTTGATGGCAATTATGCCTCCATCATGGTTGGACAAAGGATTCATCTGGACATTTAGTTGATTATTACTGAAAGAGAATGCCTTTGTATACAAAAAGTCTTGGACCCTGTGCTTCAAAACATAACAGTCGTCAGTGGAGTGACCAACCTCTCCCATGTGATAGTCATACTTTTCGAAGGGGTCATATGCTAGATAATGCTTAGGATTTGGTTGCTTTGGCTCAATAGAGAGCAATCCCTTCCTTTTTAGAACAAGCAAGACTTTGGACAGGGGTCCAGGGATAGGTGTGAATTGTCTTCTAGCACTTTACTATCGATTAGAGAATTGATGTCCTCCACCTTATTATCCGATAGATATCTAAATTGCTGGAATGCGATTAGAAGTATCACGGTTCAATTGGGAATAGGCCACATGAATCTCACTTTCAAGCTCCTTCTCTTTCTTTGGGGTAAACCACTTGCTTGTAGAGGTTGGCTCATTAGACCATCCATCTCTCAATCCTGTCTCAATTTGTTCCCCCATGGGAAGGAGTTGATTAAAATTCTCAACATACGTGCTAGCCATCCGATTGCAGAACTCAAATGGGAGGGTCTTAACAAACAGCTTCATCAATTCTTTATCAGTAGGTTCAGGAGTGATGTGGGCAGCTAAATTTCACTATCTCACGAAATACTTCTTAAATGACTCGCTCTTCCTTTTCTCCATTCGCTCAAGATCTTCATAGGAAGGTATAATATCCATATTGAACTTGTATTGCTTGAGAAATGCATCGGCCACCTCATTCCAAGTGTTGAGGATGTTTATGTTCTTCGTAACATATTAGTTCAAGGCGAGCCCAACCAAACTCATTTGGAATGATTGGATCATAAGGGGCTTATTTTTGACATATCGCGCCATCCGCACATGGTACATTTACAAGTGAGCTTTTGAGCAAGAAGTATCATCATACTTCTTGAACTCTGGTATTTTAAACTTGGTTGGCATCTTCACCTTCTCATAAATTGAAAAGTCGATCGGAAGTGAGCTTTGCAAACCTTGCAATCCTTTCACTTTCTCCTCAAGCTTTACAAAGCGTTCATCTTGCTCTATCTTAGGAGCACTGTCAGACTTGGCCTTCTCAATAGTGACTAGCAGTAGGTCATCCTCCAACTTAAGCATGTCACCATGGGCTCTATTCGCTTGATTTGGAATTACTAACTCATGGAGAGCGGGTGCAAGAATCGAATTCACTTGGAGGGACACGATATTGGCCGCCATCATAAATTGCATAAAGGTGAACAACTGGTTAAGTTGATCTTCCACATTGGCAAAATGATCACACATCTCTGTTTAGTTGGCAATTTTAGCTCTTGATCATGCAATAATGGGCGAACATGGACGATTCGTTATCACCTAATTTGAAGAAATCAATGCATATAATAATCGCATATGAAACATGCTAATCCATGACAAAGGTTTGATCGCTTTTATTCATTCATTAATGAAAAATGATCTTTATTCAATAAACTCCTAAACAATGACTATGAAAGCAAAAACTTGCAAAATCCCTAAACAAATATTCTAGAAACATAAATGACTTCCTATTTAATAAATCTATTGATGAAAAATAGATTCAAGCCTTTATATTTGGCTTGATTTAAATACACATGGGAAGTGACACTTTTTTGTAGCTGCTCATAAGCTCAAGCTAACTTGGAGGCACAATCTTTAGCTTCTTCAGCCTTCCTCTTGAGGCAATTATACTTCGCACAACATGTGAACTTGATAGGCATTTGGGGTATCCTTGGGAGCAGTTTCTTATGGATCTTGTGCAATCGGATGTATTCTTTCGATGCATAATAGATTTTTTGTTCGCCTTTCGACTCTTCCTTAGATAGTACTAGCTTAGACGACCGACAAATACCCTACATTGCCTTAATCAAGTCAACAGATCGCTCATGGTCACCCATTTCATCGGTGAAATCAACTTGGATTAAATCAACTTGGATTAACTCAGGTTGGAGACGTGGAGGGAGCTCTTGTATGACTTGATACTGACAGGCCGCTTGGAGGGGATAATACTTAGTAGCACCAGTGAAACACAATAGATGAACCAGTCTGAATCCATTATAAGTGAATCATGCCGTTGGGACTTGGAACTAATTAGCATGCCATTGGAAACCTTTGGGGCTCATATTTTCCATAAAAATTAACCATTTGGAATAATGATAATCTGGAGCATTAGTTTGTTTCTCCTTATAACTCAAAATGGGGTGGTTAGAGTCATTAACCTTAGGCATTATGAAAACTTATTGAACTAGCCATGCAATTGTTGGATTACAGGCATTCCTACAGTGAGGAAAAATTACGAACCCAAATAAAGCTAGTAAGAAAATCATATTGTTTTGAATCGGGGAGGCATTTTCAAAACCTCTGCTTAAAAATGGGAAAGAGCATGTCCCATGGTTACTTTTCAAAACTTTCTTGACCTCATTATGGTCAATTCTTAGAAATTCATATAAAATGAGTGTTGGCTCTATTCTGATAGGTAGATTAATCAATTCAGAGTCCAAAAATTTTCCAATGACAATGCTATATTTTTCTAATGTAGGCATAAGTTCATGCTTACTGAAAATGAAAGTAGATGTCTCCGGACACCAGAAATGTGCCAATGCTTGGATGAGCCCAAAATGGACCTTCACTTCTAATAGAGGGAGCAGCCGCCCTATCTTGGATTTCACAAAAATATGGCCGATTGAGTTGAGTCTACTCCACCATATGCTTAGCTCATCCTTAAGGGCAATAATGATTCAAATGTTGACTCCTCTCATTGTATATAAATCAAGACTCACAACCAACCTAATGTCATGGACCAACGAAACATATGGAAAGTAAGTAAATTGCAAGACAAAGGTTCAGAAAACTTACATTACCTAATCGAACCATGATAGCCACATAGACATGCACCTGAGATATGAGGCTCAATTTTTATTCTAGACAGGCTTAGCAAATGAAGCCACGGGATTATAGGATTGAACCGACATGGTCGCGATTTGGTCAGGGTTCTTATGACTCCAATTTTGTCAAAAGTCGACCCATGTCGTGTGGCTGCAAACCGGGTGATAACTATATGACATCATAAAGAAATTCAGGACATAAAAAGGGCGACTCATACTTCAAGGTTGTAGTTAGAGTGTTTACAGTCTCAATACCATCCTAATAATTCTATGCATTCAAGTCCGATGCATATTGTGTGTACAGTGCAGTGTAGATGCAAGACATGCCTAACAGTTTATATCAAATAACACTTTGTACATGAAAATAAACCATATATTCCTATAGACAGAAGTACAGTGCAAGGTGTCAAAACGTGGCATGGAAGAACACTTAAGTGTCAAAAGTTATGAAGAGCATTGTCACTTTCTTGAAATTTGAGACACTTGAGTGCCAAGTTTGACGACCCTAATCAGAAATCTTGCATAGCAATTTTTTTATAACTTGCCTACATTGCTCATTGGAGAGCTAAATCAGTAAAGAAGAGCCAAAATGACATCGATTTTCCTCTGATTTAAATTTTAATATAAATATTAATTAAATTAAATTTAAAACTAAATTATAAAAATTATTTGAGAGAGAGAGAGAGAGAGAGGGAGGAGGAATTGCAAAACAACAAGGGTTACGCAAGCCCTTGCCTCCGCCTCATTACTATCACTGGCCTTGGCTAGGGGCCAACAACCCTAGTCAATCGGTAGCAAGGCCTAGATCTAGAGCGAGAGTCATGGCCCTCCCTCAGATCTGGTGAGGGTTGCCAACACTTTAAGGGAGGGTTGCAATGGGCGAGGGCTTGCAAGCCAAGGCCTGGCGACCTTGGCCAACCCTACCCCCACCATCACCAGCCCTTCCTAGAGATGGTGGAGAGACGGCGACGAGGTCTTGCACAAACCTCGCCATTCTACAACCCTTTTTTTAAATAATTTAATTAAAATTTATATTAAAATTTATATTAAAATTTAAATCCAAAACAAAACGACATCATTTTCGGCTTACTAGCCACATCGGCATGCAAAACGACATTGTTTTTGGCTTATTTAGCCACATCTGCATGCAAAACAACGCCGTTTTGTACTTGTTTCGTCGAAAAAACGGCACGTTAGCATTTAGGCCTAATTTTCTAGCCATTAGCACTTAACTGATCCATTTTGCTCTCATTTTGGTACTTAAGTATAACTTTTCTAACTTTTGGCATTTGAGTGTCCTTCTATGCCAAGATTGTGTGTGCAGTGTAGTGTAGATGCAAAGCATGTACAACAGTTTATATCAAACAATACTTCATACATAAAAATAAACTATACATTCCAACACCTCCCTCCAAAACAAATGTTAGCAAATACTTCTTCTTATATCTCCCATTTTGTAAGAACATTTAACACCTTACATGTTAGGGACATACTTAGGATCCTCGCTACCAAACAAAAATATTTTCTTTAAGAAAGGAAAATGGCTTAAGTCCACTAAGTTTTTTATATCCCAACGGAGTCGCCAAGCTGTCGCGACCTAATCTCGGGTGCTCATCTAAGATTTGGCTAATGAATTACTAAGTCTAAGCTTAGCTTGGGCTCTCTTAAGCCCACACTAATTCGTGACTTAGGTTCAAGTTTTTAGTATGCAAATGAATTTAATCTAGTGGTCATCATTAATCAGTTTATGGTAAGTCGATTGGACACCTAGGTAAAATAACGAGAGAATTATTTTACTCCTACGAACCAGAGAATTTGGGTATGGGAACTTAGTTACACTAAATTTTTCTAATATCCTTTTGGGTACCGTTCTTTACATAAAAAAAAAAAAATGTTTATTAAGCAGCTTGAATTCATTTTATTATTCTCTAACATGTAAGGTAATCATGCAGATACGCAATCCATCAATTTAACACCCAATAAAATAATAAATAAATTACAAGACTTACCTCATAACTTAGCTCACCATTCACATCAATAGCCCTAGCTATGATTTATAATCAGCACATAGTCACTCAATCTTTGCGGATTTTCTCTTATTTAATGAAACATGCTTTACATTGCATATGACGTACAAAAATGTATCTATACTAACATGACATGCAACATGTAGCCTAATATGTAAACTATATGTTATGTGACGCTGCTTATGTCACCTAATATAATGACGGGCAAATGTTAATGCAACTATCCTAATATGTTACATGTTTAAATAATCCTAAACATCCAATGACTATATGGCATGCAAGGGATGACCTAATTTTACGTAACACATGCTCGATATTTTTTTACGTTTTCCTTTTTTTAATTAAAATTCGAAATTTAGATTACCCAATAATTAAGCATGCAATTTTAATTAAAGAAAATAAAATCTAACATCCTAAAGCAATGTTTGTGGTATATTTATTTTAAAAATTCTGGATAAATAAATAACCTAATCTAAACATATAATCTAACCTAAAACAAGATATTCTAGCAAGAATTAAATCTAATTCAAAGATATTTTTTGGGTTTTCTTTTTAAAGAAAAGCAATCAAACAATGGATAGACATTTAATTAAATAATGTAATCCATAGTCTTACTTTATCTATTTCAATAAGGACACGAAATAAACTGATGATCACATCAAAGTGATTATGGATATTGATGGAAGGTTTATCCATTCAAATTTGGAAACGAGTAAATCAACGATTATATTTAAATGGTTATGAATAATATAGAAGATTTTCCATACCTCAGGCATCGTATCTCATGGTTAGAGATCGGACAGCCATCCAGGTACATTGTTAAGTTAGGAAAGTTTCATAACTTGATGAGGTATCTTAAGATTTTGTGGATTATATTAAGTACATATCTAACATCTAACAGAATATATCAGACAATTGCAGAATATATTCGAATCACTCAAATAAGACAATAAAATATTGCAAATATACTAGAGATGTGCATTTTATCTAATTTGAGGATTTTATTTCCGAATTCAAACGCAACGCAATCAGACCAGAATCACAAGCACAGGGCAACACGGCGGCAATCGACTAGCGCTGGAGAGTGGTGATGGTTCACGGATGATGAACCCAGAGTGGCTGGGGTCCGAAAACGAGCTCGATGGTGAGCGGGTCAGTGAGCTTGGCGGCGGCTCAGGTCGGGCTCCAGCACGGCTGGTTCGATGGGACAGGACACGTTAGGGACAGCAGCAGGCGACACTCGGTCGCGGATGAACAGCAAGCTCACATCGGGACTTGTCCGCGGCACGTCGAGGCTCCACTGCTTAAACAGCGACAAACGGCACGCTTGACACAGTGGATCACGAGCAGCACATTGGCGTCGCGGCTTGGACAGAAAGGTCAGGAACAGCAAGTGCTTCGACGTTGGCCAGGAAGGAGACAACGTGGATATTGGACAAGGTCGCGTGGATACGGTGCAACTGGGAGCGGCTTTGAGTTGCGTTGGTTCCGGTGTCAATGAAGATTAGCTGCTCAATTAGCAGCAACTTTGACCGAACTTTCCATAAAAATAACGCCAGAAGGTGAAATGATAGCAGCTGGAAGACCTGCAGGGAAATAAAGTCAAAATTTGTGATATTGCAGGGCTAAATCAAGGCTATCGGGCGAGCTAGCAAGGCTGAATTGAAGCGGTAGAAAACTGTTTCTTCAACGTTGAAGGTGCAGCAGGTCGTTGCCTAGAAGCTGGCTGATCTGGTACGACACCTGGCCTGAGCGTATTCTTGAAGTTTGGCTCAATGCAAAAGAAACGTGTCTGCAGTGTTCGCCAGAAGCGTTAACTAAGCGCGGACGGTGAGTACTGAACTCGCTAGCGAAGATCACAGCGGTGAACTTTGCCGGACAGAGCCTGGAACACGAACGTGATCGAGCGGCTGCGGATGATGGAACGACAGCGGGGGGCAGCAAAAGGACTCGGACGCGAGGGACCTGGCGTCGACAAAGCCTTGCGGCCGCGAGGAGGGTCGCAACCCTTTTCTCTTCTTTTCTCTTTTCTCACTCGCGTGTTTCTCTGTGCTCTGATAATAGAATTGCCGACCTCTAATTTGCGAGGCATAACGTCCTATATGTAGTGCAAACCTAAGTTTAAACTTGATCTCATGGGCTTAACTTAGGCCTTTCAATGTAATGGGCTGAAGAATTAAGCTCAGGACCTATTTTAATTAATTTCCATGGGCTGAAATTAAATCAAATTAAAGTCACTTTGGCCCATCTCTCTATGTAATTTCCGGCCACCATAACCCCTGGTGCTAGTGGAATTTTGGCTTCTCTTGTGGGCTCAACTTGTTGAATTTCAAGCTCAAAACCATCCAACGTATATCCAATGCAATTAATGAAAATATAAACTAAATAATAAATGTTCATAAAATTACATGCTATGCAATTTAATTCTAATATTTTTTTATGGGCTAAAATTCAGTCTCTAATTTTCTATGAATGATCCAATCACCAAAATTTAAGTGTCCACACATATGAACACATGCAATAGAAGCACAAAGAAGATCAATCAACGAAGGATTCGTGATGACATTCGGGGCCTCCTGTTCTGATGAGAAAGATTCTGTGGGATTACTATTGACTGTTAACAAAATTTAAATTGTTATATAAAGGCATGTTTTTGGCACGTGTAGTACCACCAGCAAACCATTTGTCAATGTACATGACTCCAATGGATAAAAGATTATATGCACAACTAGACTAGATTTCCTTTTCTATTTTCTTTTTTTTAAAACTGGGATTAATTAAACCGATTAGAGTAATTTTAAGATGTTAAGAGAAAAACAAAGAACACGTGAAAGTCCCGGCAAAAAGAGAACGAACAACAACGCTTTAGCAATAGTTTATGTTTATTACAACCTTACAAGAATTATTTTGCTTAGTTATTTAACATCACACTGAATCTCCAAACAAATAGAACCACATGCACAACTAGACTAGATTTCCTTTTCTATTTTTCTATTTTTTTCTTAATCTGGGATTAATTAAATCTATTAGAGTAATTTTAAGATGTTAAGAGAAAAAAAAGAACACGTGAAAGTCCCGGAAAAAAGAGAACGAACAACAACACGTTAGCAATAGTTTATGTTTATTACAAGCTTACAAGAATTATTTTGCTTAGTTATTTAACATCACACTGGATCTCCAAACAAATGGAACCACATATGCACAACTAGACTAGATTTCCTTTTCTATTTTTCTTTTTTTTTAATCTGGGATTAATTAAATCTATTAGAGTAATTTTAAGATGTTAAGAGAAAAACAAAGAACACGTGAAAGTCCCGGCAAAAAGAGAACAAACAACAACGCTTTAGCAATAGTTTATGTTTATTACAACCTTACAGGTATTATTTTGCTTAGTTATTTAACATCACACTGGATCTCCAAACAAATGGAACCACATATTCAAAGGGAACTTTTTTTTTTTTTTTTTTTTGTATTTTTTTTTGAAATCTAATATGATACTGTCAACTTTACTGAATTTTTCAAAAAAAATCTGAATTTTCTCTCCTTTTTTATTTCTTTCTGTCTTTTTCTTTCCTTTTGCTGGTGGCTGATCTCAATAGATGGCCAACCACCAGCAATGCTCGGAGAGATTTAGGCGAGTGACAACTTCAGCTAGATCGTCACGTCAGCATTTTCTAGTCAAAATTGGTTCGAAGGGCTGCATTGTCAAATTATAAAAAGGATTAGGATTATATTAGCATAAATCTAATAAATTTATGACTTTTTTGGGTAATCTTCCGGATGTGAAATCAGCGCCTATTTTCCCACGCTTTCGGAGTTGACAAGGAAGCTGCCCGGCTAGATTGGGGCCCATAGCCCTTGGGCGCTGCTCGTGGCTTAAGCCTATCCGCATGAGGACTCGAGCTCGTCATGCATGGGAACTGCAAGGCCAGCAACAGATAATTGGAATATGATTTTACGCCCAAAAGTGTCAAATTTCGGTTTGGCTCACACCGCTATGGACGAGGAAAATAGACGCATCTTTGCACGTGTCATGGGAACTTTCGGGTCAGGAAGCTCCTCTCTTTGTTCAAATGGTTCCTTTTGGTTTTGAATTTCGTATTCTTTGATTAATTCTAAATGCGTCGGTCATAAATGTTGGTTTAAAGCAGCATAAGATCAGTAGTTCTGAGGTTGCTTGGGAAGAATCGGGATCCTACTCTCTGGAACATCAATCTTAACATCGCAACGTGAGCTGAAATCCCACTCTGTTTTTGCTGACTTTCGCTGGACTTATGGTCTGAAGAGGCATGTGCAGAAGTATCTGTTAGCTCATGGGCAATTTAATGTTCGATGCTTGTTCGTTGAGATTGGCCCTTTGAGATTTCAAGTCTTTTGCTTGTAATTATATCTAACTTGGTTATCTTGTCACAATATTGAAACCGTCCCCACATGTCGATTGCATCCAGGTATATCGATCCTCCTCGCTTCACAGACCGGCCAGGCACTTGGCGTCCTGGTGTTATTCACCAAAGAAACATCAAGCTTTTCACTGCTGCGATCACGGAGAGACCCAAATAGGCTAAGGTCCAGGTGAGGCTGGCGTGCGGGATTTTGATGGCTATATTGGTGATGGAGTTGGTGGTGTTGGTGCTGACGTGCACCGTGCGCAGTTACTGGGTGAAGGGGTACGAAGGGTCCGGCGCAGAGAGGGACGTGGTGGAGAAGAAGTAGGGATCAAGAAAGTGCAGGAGGAATCGATGGCCAATGTGGCTTAGATGCCGGGGCTCAAAGCCAGAGAGTTGGATGAGAGGATGAGGTGGAAGTGTGGGCAGCGGATGAAGACTGATTTCGGAGGCTGAACTTCCATTGAACTGAAATAGTTGTTTGTCCGGCTTGCTACGTCAGAAGTTCCTAGTGTTGGGCTACTGCTCGAGTGGCCATCTTGTGCAGTATAGAGAATTACTGTGGATCAGTGCCTCAGTTGAATGGATGAACCCCATTGAATATCGATGCCCATGTTGCCAATTCTTTGGAAAAGTGGGTTCATCTTGATTCGCCAATGAGCAATGAAGTAAACAAATAAAACATCGAGACAAGGTGTGCACTTAGCATACATTATAATTTAGTGTATGGCGGATGTCACCCTTCAAATGTCTAAAAATATGAGTAAACTCCATGATATTCATATTACACATGATAACAAGAGCAAACAAAGATTACATCACAGATGTCCTTATCCAATAATAATAGAGATCAATTCCATAGCTTCCGGGGACGATAGATGCGAGGCCAATAGGTGGATTCGACCATTTCAATATACAAGGGAAGCTGTAGAATTGCAAACAATATGATAGGGAAGGCAGCCAACAAAGTAATTGGGATGTAAATCCACTTCAATCGTTCACTCAAGATGATCGTAAGAGCAGAGCCGAACGCCACCAGCATAGACGCCAAAGAAAGGAAGAGAAAAGTGAGGCCCAGTATCATTTTTCTTGGTAGTGAGAGCAGGAAATCTTCCATTGCATAGCGTGAAGTTAGGATAGCCAAGAACATCAAGGTGGCGGTGATAGAACATAAGAGAGCGAGAGCGTCTGCAACCACAAATACCATGAATGAGCTATTCATAAAAAATATCGGGATTCCCATGTTGCTGTTGTTGCCTCCAGGCATAGTAAAAGCTGCAGCGAAAGCTACAGTAATGATAAGAGTCGCCACGACGCTACATGATGATGATGTATCTTTCATCCATTGCCCCGCCTCCTCGTGCAATTTTTTGTGTTGTTCTACAAAATCTTCCCAGTATGTTCTTCTATTGTCTTGAAATTTCATCCGTTTAGAAGAAGGATAGCTGCTAACTTCCACTACCTTCAGAAAAATAAAGGACGCTTATCAATGTAGATGTCAATTAAAGAACACAAAAAGGAGGTAAATAAATAAGAACTAACTTGAAACCACTGAAGTTCCCTCTGCATAAGAAAGGCTGCTCCAGAAACATCAAGGGGTACACATCTTGGTGGCCAATTGGTCACAGCCTCCATTAGGCTAATTTCCGCCGAAAAATCATCGTCAGCCAAATATGAAATGGGGTTGTGTACATTCACTAGTCTAAACAACTCCACGTGCCGTCCTTTCACAATTTCTTTTATCAGTTCTTTCGCAAAATTTTTATCCCACATCAACTCTGGATAATGGTTAAGACATAATTCCACAATTTCAGATACTCCGCAAGATGCAGCATCGAGGACAACACGCGAAGTCAATAGAAACTCAAGCATTTCGATAGTATTCATATCTTTCTTTCTCTCAATAAGAGTTAGTTTTGCTAAGTCGAGGGAGCAATTGTGCATGAACTTCAATTCTTTACTCCTTCGGATGAAAGGTACTGCAGATAACATTAGATAAGCAATATTTTCAGTGATGAAGAATCAAAAGGTTATAAAAGCTTTCACACTTGTGTCGTGCTCTTATGTATATTTATATAAAGGAATTGAGAGAAAATGATGAACTTCAGATATTAATCGAGAAAACAAACATGATATGGCTTGAAATCAAAACCCAAGAATCGCAGAACAAATGGGTCTGTGATGAACAAACAAAATATTATATGAGAAAAAAGACTTTTTTTTATAAAAAAAAATGGGTAGATTCAGCAACGGATCAATAGACTTGTTTTTGCTTGAATATTATTATAGATTCACTTAATGAATACATATAGTTTAAACTTTGAATTAAATTGATTAGAAACCGTATCGTAATATTCGAATCAAGAGCTGGTCCATATGAATAACTAGGATGTCAAGGGATACATTGAAAGTTTCAATGTACACTTTAAATTTGGAGATCTCTGCCAATGGATGGAATAATGTCATTTTTTTCGAATGTAACATGGCAGTTTCATGTACCTGGTATTGTTGCAAGATTCCAGAGTAATATCTTGAATCGATTAAGTGCTAGTAGTGCAACCACCACAAAGAGGAGAGAAGAATCATATCAGCAAATTATGTATTGATGACTAATTAGAAAATACGTGTCGCATTGAAGAGATGAAAATTGCTCCTGTTTTATAATGCTTGATTATGTTAGAAAATAACTTGGATCAGTCAACCTCCATTACCTGAAATCCGAAATCTACAAGTCTCAATAATTCTACTTTGAGTAAGATTCTTCACTAACTCTCCAAATGTTACATTAAATATTAATTTGTATATGTAGATGTAGTCCACGTCCCTTAACTTTTTTGTCAATAAGATCCTAAATGATATGCCTAAATGATATGCTTTTTTAAGTGTCAGTCCATCCATTAAGCATATCAATAGACGTACCTCGAGCCATCTTCGTGTCCTTGGAGTCGTCAAATGATGTGTCGACCAAGCATCGAGGGATAACTGAAAATGGGAACAAATAGAATGAACAACATGCGAACAAAGTTGCTCTAATTGTACATATCTAACAAAAGGAGCCCAACCAGTGCCTACATTTGTAAATGGATTTTTCCCAAAAATTAAGTGTAGCTCCGCTACGGAAGTGATGAGTCAATATCGCCAAGAACTGCAAATAGCTTACGCCTTCGAATTCTCCAAATTTTTTTGAGTCAAGGTGCTTGCGAGCTAAATACAGGCATATGTCTTTTAGGACACGAGCAAAAGTGTTAATTCAAAAAACAACGAAGGAAATGAGATAAGAAAAGCGATTGTAAAATCCTACCCAAATGGCCTGCTAAAATAAGATGGCCCATGATAAACTCATGTGGGAAAGATGTTGAACGCTTGGCCAGGTACCAAATAACCTCCTTTTTATTAAGAGCACATCTAATAGCAAACTCCAGTGCATCGTGAATAATTGTAGATCCGGCATCAACTTTGTCTCCTAATGCCTTTACCATCCTTATTCTTCCTGCCCCAGCAGCATAGCGAAAGGGCTTTACTGGGATTGAGATCTTCACAATTTGGAGGGAAGTGATGGACCAACCTCTCAACCAACTGATCTTGTGCGGCCATTATCGCAACATCGAGCATGGTAAAGTGTTCACTTTCTGTTGTCATAACATTGACTGTCATTGCCGTGTGGTTTACATCGAGGATCTTCTCGATTTCTTTCCAATCACCTTTCACTGCGGCTTGAAACCATAATCGATAGTCTTTATTGACCACCGCTTGCGGCGTGACTGCAAAAATTGCAAATTAAGGCTTTTGCACTCCTTGTTTTTTAGGTCAAGTGAAACCACTGCACTTGCTTAAAGTTCCTAAGAAATGCGGATGCAAGCGAGGACGCGGTGGTTTACTCGACGGACCTTTTCACCTTCCTTTACTCTTTGCAAGTGAAAAATATTTCTGTTTCAAATTACAAATCAAGATATTTATTCGAATTTTGGAAATGGTGAAGAGATTCTATTTGAATTAATATATCAGCATGTTTAATATTCTACGCCACTTGATCATGAGATTTCATGCTCTTTATAAATGTTTAGTTTCTTCTATCTATTACCTTAAGTTTTACAGTTAGACTATTTTACATGATACCAGAGACAAGATTTGCACCAGTTTAATTCGTTCGTGCATCTGTCCTTTCGTCAAATTCCATCTTCTAATAATTTGTATGCTATGAAATTTAAAATGTTTCTGACTAACGATGTCAATGCATGAACACAAGATTTATGAAAAACAAAATTAAAAGTCTGTAGCGACAAACCTTTAGACTTCGGTATCGAGGACTTTTGCTCCAACCACCTTTCAAAGTCTACAATAAGAGTTTCCATGCCGTCTGAACTTCCTTCTTCGTGCACCTCTTGGTTACCAAAAAGAGAATATTGCAAAATCAGTTACAGTTTGTACTGTTTAGATCATCTACACCACTAAAATCATGCTCATTCATTGCATGGTATTTTCTGTCTTGAACTTGGCTGATAAACTTTAAAACAAAGAAAATTTTAACATTAATTTAACAAAGATCATGAGTTTTTTTTTTTTTTTTGAGATAGGTGTTGTATCATGAATTAGTTTTGTAGGACCTTGTAACTTTCATGTCTTGAACAATGTGTTAATTTATATTTCTTATTGCCATTGATTTTATCCACAATATTATTCATGAGTTATGACCGCATTATTTTAATCTTTGGAAGTGAAAAAAGTATTTCTTTTTGGGCTTTCTCAATTATAATTCTAGATATTATTCAGATTATAAAAATTATTATTAGATTATATATTCAAATTTATATTTTAGAATTTATATGCTGTGAAATATTAAATATATTGGACTGAAAAATTCAAAATGCATGACACATAAGATTTATGAAAACGAAAATCAAATGTTTAGGTGACAAACCTGTAGTTGTTTTACAACTCTCTTTGGAGGCTTTATCGGATGCCATGCCTTCGAAATTCCCTTCTTTGTGAACCTCTTTGTTACAAAAGGAAATGAACGTAAATAACCTTAGAAAAATTAATTACACTTTGTATGCTTTAGATCATATATACATGACTAGTATCAGGCTCATTCAATGTATAAGAGTTTCTAGATTTAAATTAGACAGTAAACTTTTAAACAAATACACACACACACACACTTCATGGAAATCATGAGATGTTTGCAAAATAAGTGTTGTATCATAAATAAGATATGACTATTATTTGGCTCATTCATTGCATGGAATTTTCTTCATTAAACTTGATAACTTTTGAACTAGAAGAAAAAATTAACTGTAGAATTAACAAAGATCATCAGTTCTTTCCAAGATAGGCATCGAATCATGAATTAGTTTTGTGGGACTTTTCTAAGTTTCATATTTTAGGCAATGTGTTTTTTGTGAGGTTTTGCTTCTCGTTGCCATTGATCTTATTTATGCTATCATTCACTAATTATGACTCATGAGCACGTCTGGTTACCCTTTGGAAGTAAAAAAAAAAAAAAAAGTTTTTTTTTGGGCTTTCTCAATTATAAATCAAGATATTAAAAAATTATGAAAATATTATATTTGAACTTATGTGTCTTTAAGTCGAAAAGAGAAAAAAGAACTTATATGTCAGCATTTGTATGCGGTGAATCTTAAAATTTTTAGGATTAAAAAAAGTCAAAATTTTTAGGATTAAAAAAGTCAAAATTTATGAAACATGAGATTTATAAAAAGCCAAAATCAAAAGTTCAAAGTCAAAATTTGTGACCATCATGGGAAACTTTATTAGTTGCGGTGCCTTCTGAACTCCCATTTTCACGAACCTCTTTATTACCAAAAGAAAAAAAAAATGAATATAAGTAACTTTAGGAAAATTAATAACACTATGTATTCTTTAGACCATGTATACATGAGGCTTATTCATTGCATGGAATTCAATCGTAACAAAGATCATGACTTCTTCTTTTTTCAAGACAGATATTGTCTCGTGACTTAGTTTTGTGAGACCTTCCAACTTAATTTAACCGACGATGTGTTATTAGTGTGTTTTTATTTTTCATTGCCCTTGATCTTATTAAATATATCATTCATAAATTATGAGCATGTTCTTTTACTCTTTGAAAGTAAAAAATTACTTCTTTTAAACGCATTCTCAATTATGATTCAAGATATTATTTAGATTTCAAAAATATGAAAAGATTGTATTTGAATTCATGTGTCAGGATTTGAATGCTGTGAAATTTAAAATGTTTCGAATTAAAAAAAAAGTCAAAATGCATGAAACACAAGATATATGAAAAACGAAAATTAAGGGTTCAAAGTGACAAACGTAGGGTTTTCTTTTCTCTCTCTCGCGGCTCCCATCTACGTAAAGCTGCAGCGACTCCTTCGGCTTGTACGTGCAGCAGCAAAAGAAAGAAAACCCTTCTGTGATGTCCGCTTTAAATATATATATATACGTGTGTGTGCCCAAGGTCAAAAGTTTGACCTTGGGCCCCACCACTTTAATTCCTTCTTCAAAGAGGATACGGACACTTCCAGGTAAACTTCCTTCGTAGCCTTTTTTTTCATGTGTGTGTGCGTGTGTTGACTTTTGGGCCCCACCTGGGTAATAAAGAATTCGGCAAGCTTCCGTCGGTAAGGAAGAAATTCATATCTTCCTTTTATTTCCTCTTTTTGTAAATCTTCAAAAAAAAATCCAACGAATCTTGTTTTTGCAAACGCTCAAACTCAAGATATAATTTAACACATTACATGGATTTTATACCTTAAACTTAAATAGTAAACCTTCTAACAAAAGAAAAATTTAACATACAATTATAAGTTCTTTTTGACATAGGTATTGAATAATGAATTAGTTCTGTGGGACATTATAACTTTCATATATTGGACAATTTGTTTTTAATGAGTTTTCTTCTTAGTGCCATTGATTTTATCGGCGATAACATTCACAAATTATGAGCCCGTTCTTTTTCTCTTTGGAAAATAAAAAAGTACTTTTAGGGCTTTCTTAATTATAATTCAAGATGTTATTCAAATTACAAAAATTATGAGAGGATGGTATTTGAATATATATGTCAGTATGCATGCTCTGAAATTTAAAATATCTCGTATTAAGAAAAGTCAACATGCATGAAACATGAGATTTATGAAAAACGGAATTAAAAGTTCAAAGTGACAAACCTCTAGTTGTTTTGTGATTGATGTCATCAATTGTCATGTCTTCTAAACTCACATCTGTGCAAATCTCATTGTTAGTAAAAAGAGAAATTAACATAAATAACATTGGAAAAAATTAATTAAACTCTTTATGCTTTATATCATGTATGCATGACTAACATCGGGCTCATTATTGCATGGAATTTTCTGCATTGAACTTAGATGGTAAACTTTAGAAAAAAAAAATTTAACGTTAAAATTAATAGTGATTATTTCTTTTCGGGATAGGTATTGTACCTTCAGCAGGTGCAGCGTCTTTCGAGCCATTAATCTTATCTGCAATATCCTTTATAAATTATGACAGTGTTCTTCCACTCTTTGGAAGTAAAAATTTAATTTTTGGGCTTTCTCAGTTATAATTTAAGATATTATTCGGATGTAAAAAATCATGAAAAAGATTATATTTGAATTTATATGTCAGAATTTGTATCGTGCAATTTAAAATGTTTCGAATTAGAAAATGTCAAAATGCATGAAACACTAGATATATGAAAAAAGAAAAATTTAAAGTTCAAAGTGACAAACCTCCGATCGTTTTGCAGCCATCTTGAGAAACTTCAGTGGGTGCCGAGTCTCTTGAGCTCACATTTATGCGAACCTCTTTGTTACCAAAAAGAGAAATTAACATAAATAACCTTAGGAAATATAATTACACTTCGTGTGCTTTAGATCATGTATACATGACTAGCATCAGGCTCATTCATTTCGTGAAATTTTCCTCACTCAACTTAGATGGTAAACATTTATAAGATTGACGTTAAAGTAAATAGAGATGATAAGTT
This sequence comes from Eucalyptus polyanthemos subsp. polyanthemos, assembly GCA_017140185.1. Taxonomy (NCBI): domain Eukaryota; kingdom Viridiplantae; phylum Streptophyta; class Magnoliopsida; order Myrtales; family Myrtaceae; genus Eucalyptus; species Eucalyptus polyanthemos. The sequence continues at coordinate 60,292,247 of CM029459.1, read as the reverse complement.
CTTTTCAAGGTATTTATTGTATTTGTGGGACCTATAAACTTTCATATATTTAACAACGAGTTTTTAGTGAGTTTTTATTTCTCATTGCCCTTCATCTCATTCACCATATCATTATTAAATTACAACCACATTCTTTTATTCTTTGAAAGTAAAAAAGTACTTCTTTGTGGGCTTTCTCAATTAAAATTCAAGATATCATTTAGATTACAAAAATCATGAAAAATTATATTTGAATTTATATGTCAGCATCTGTATGCTGTGAGATTTAAAGTCTTTTGTATAAAAATAAGTCAAAATGCATGAAACATTAGATTAATGAAAAATGAAAATTAGATGTTCAAAGTGACAAACCTCTAGTTGGTTCGAGATCATATGGAGAAGCTTTATCAGTTGCCATGCCTTCCAAACTCCATTCTTCGGCGAACCTCTGTTACCAAAAAAAAAAAAAATGAACGTAAATAAAATTAAAAATAAATTAATTAAACTTTGTATGCTTTACTTCATGTATACATGACTAGTATTAGGTTCATTCATTACATGGAATTTTCTGCATTACAGTTAGAAGTTAAATTTTTAAACACCAAAAAAGAATAATAATAATAATAATAATAATAATAATAATAATAATAATAATAATAATAATAATAATAATAATAATAATAATAATAATAATAATAATAATAATAATAATAATAATAATAATAATAATAATAATAATAATAATAATAATAATAATAATAATAATAATAATAATAATAATAATAATAATAATAATAATAATAATAATAATAATAATAATAATAATAATAATAATAATAATAATAATAATAATAATAATAATAATAATAATAATAATAATAATAATAATAATAATAATAATAATAATAATAATAATAATAATAATAATAATAATAATAATAATAATAATAATAATAATAACCTTAAGCTTACAGAGATCATGAGTTCTTTTCATGATATGTATTGTATCATGATTTTATTTTGTGGCACCTTCTAACTTTCATAAATTGAGCATTGTGTTTTTAGTGAGGCTTTATTTCTCCTTCCCATTGATTTTATCCACGATATCATTAATAAATTACAAGAGCGTTCTTTTACTCTTTGGAAGTAAAAAAGTATTTCTTTTGGGGCTTTCTCAATTATGATTCAAGATATTGTTTAAAAATCATTAACATATTATATTTGAATTTATATTTCTGCATTTGTAAGCTGCAAATATAAAATGTTTCGGATTTAAAAAAAAAAGTCAAAATGCATGAAATACAAGATTTGTGAAAAAGGAAAATCAAAAGTTCAAAGTGACAAACCTTCAATTGTTTTGCAACGGTCTTGAGAAAGATCATGATTTTTTTTTCTTATCGGGATAAATACTGTAGCCTGGATTAGTTTTGTAGGACCTTGTAACTTTCATATATTGAACAATCTGTTTTTTTAATTATTTTTTATTTCTTATTGCCATTGATTTCATCCGCAATATCACTCATAAATTATGACCGCATTCTTTTACTCTCTGGAAGTAAAACAGGTATTTCTCTTTGGGCTTTCTCGATTATAATTCAAGATATTAGTCAATTTTAAAAAATATGATAAGATTATATATGAATTTACATGTTGGTATTTGTATACTATAAAGTATACAATTTTCAGATTAAAAAAAGTATGCATAAAACACAAGATTTATGAAAAACAAAAAAATTAAATGTTCAAAGTTTGCAACTGATTTATGAAGCTTTGTCAGTTGCCATGTCTCTCGAAACTCCCTTCTTCGTGAATCTTTTTATTATCAAAATGAGAAATGAGCATAAATAACCTAATTTAGTTACACTTTTTATGCTTTAGATCAAGTATTCATGACTAGTATCGTGCTCATTCACTGCACGGATTTTCTGCATCAAACTTAGATGCTAAACTTTTAAATAAAAAAAGATTAATTTTAAACTTAACAGAGATTATGAGTTTTTCCGAGATGGGTATCAAATCATGAATTAGCTTTGTGGAACCTTCTAACTTTCACATATTGGACAATTTTTTTTAGTAAACTTTTATTTCTCGTCGACATGGATCTCATCCTGGATACATATCATATATTACGAGCCCGTTTTGTCACTCTTTGGAGGTTAAAAAGAATTTCTTTTGGACTTTCTCAATTATAATTCAAGATATTATTCACGTATTGTGAAAAGATTATATTAAAACTATATGTCAGCATTTTTATGCTGTGAAATTTAAAATATTTTAGATTAACGAAGTCAAAACACATGAAGCACGAGATATATGAAAAACAAAATCAAAAGTTCTTAGTGACAAACCTCTAGTTGCTCTGTGATCATCATGGGAAGTTTTGTCGGTTGTAGTGCCCTCTGAACTCCCTTTCTGGGGAATTTCTTTATTACCTAAAAAATAAATGAATAAAAATAACTTTAGAAAAATCAATTACACTTTGTATGCTTTACATCATGTATACATGACTAGTAAGGAGCTCATTCATTAAATGAAACTTTCTGCATTAAACTATGGTTTTTACACAAATAAAATTTTAATGTTAAACTTAATAGAGATCACAACTTTTTTCTCGAGACAAGTATTGTATCATGAATTAGTTTTGTAGGACCTTCTAACTTCCTACAATGGACGATGTGTTTTTAGTGAGTTTTTATTTCTCATTATTATTGATCTTGTCTACAATATCATTCATAAATTATGAGTGTGTAATCTTTGGAAGTATAAAATTATGTCTTTTTGGGCTTTTCTATTTTAATTCAAGATATTATTTATGTTTTAAAAATGATGAAAGATTATACTTAAATTTATATGTCAACATTTGTATGCTTCGAAATATAAAATATTTCGGATTAAGAAGTCAAAATCCATGAAACACGAGATCAATGAAGAATGAAAATTGGAACTTCAACGTGACAAACCTCTACTTGTATTACGACCGTCTTGGGAAGCTTTATCAGTTGCTATGCCTTTTGAACTCCCTTCTTCATGAACCTCTTTGTTGCCAGAAAGAGAAAGGAATACAATTAACCTTAGAAAATTTAATAACACCTTATATGCTTTAAATCATGTATAATGACTAGCATCAGGCTCATTCATCGCATGAATTTTCTGCCTTAAATTTAGATTAAATTTTTAAAAAACAAAAAATATAACATTAAACTCAACAAAGATCGTGAGTTTTTTCAGATAGGTATCAAATCATGAACCAAATTTTGTGGGACCTTCTAAGTTTGATATATCAAATAATGTGTTTTTAGTGATTTTTAACTTGTAGTTACCATTTCATTGGTACATTATGAGCGTGTTTTGTTACTCTTTGGAAGTAAAAGAGTATTTCTTATTGGTACATTATAATTCAAGATATTGTTCAGATTTTTTTTAAAAAGAAATAATTTTTAATTTATTATTTGTATGCTGTGAAATTTAAAGTGTTTTGGACTAAAAAAAGTAAATGCATGAAACACAAAATTTATGAAAATCTAAAATTAGAAGTTCAACGTGACAAACTTCCAGTTGTTTGGCAACCGGCTTGGGAAACTTTATCAGTTGCCATGCCTTATGAAGTTCCCTTTTGCGCGAACCTCTTTGTTACCGAACAATAAATGAATATAAATAACCTAATTAATTTTACTATGTGTGCTTTAGATCATCTATACATGACTAGTATCATGCTCATTCATCACATGGAATTTTCTGCATGAATTTAGATGGAAAAATCTTAAGCAAACAAAAAAAAAATTAAAGTCAAACTTAACAGAGATCATGACTTTTTTTTCCGAGATAGGTATCAAATCATGAATTGATTTTGTGGGACCTTATAGGTTTCATGTATTGGATGTTCTGTTTTTTTTATTTATTGTTATCATTTATCTTATCCGTGATATCTTTCATAAATTATGAGTTTGTTCTTTTACTCTTTGGAGGTATAAAAGTATGTTTTTTTGGGCTTTTAAATTATAATTCAAGATATTACTTGTCGCGACCTACCCCTCGGGGGGAGGGAACAGGTTTAGGGGTATTGCCTAAAGGACGGGCCTAAGGCCCATGATTAAGCCAGCTCTCCCAAACCCATACCGCGCGTAACGTTGGAGTATTTTTATGAATTTCGCACAAAAGTCGCCACTAGCCTATTGGGGTCGGCTAGAAACCAAGTGAGGCACGGGAGTATGCCACACTTCCTACGCAATCAGAGAATCTAGGATCGGGGACTTGATTACACTAATTGGCTAATTAGTGCCCTTTCGGTACCTAATCTTGTTCATTTTAACAAAATGATTAATGATTTTCATCAGGCAATTTAGATCGATTTCATATCTATCCAATAACATAGGAAGTGAGCATGCAGGTGCACAATTAATAAAGTAATAATTATACCTACCAAGGTCCTATTAGCCCTAAAATTAAACACGTGCAAATTAAACACAAAACACGCAAATCAAACATACAATAAAAACAACGTACAAGAATATAAAAGCTTAATTACACTAAAGCGGCAATATATAGCAATTCCTAACCAAACCCTATCATTCTTGGATTTTCAAATTTTTTTTAAAATTTTTTTAAATTTTTTTTAAATTTTTAATTAATTTTTTTTAAAAAAAAGTCGAATTTTTAATGTTTTCTGAGTTTTTGAAATTTCAGAAAATTTTTTGAATTTTTTTGAATTTTTTGAATTTTTTTTTCGAAATTTTTGACTTTTTTTTTTAATATATTTTTAATACTTCAATAAAATGGGTTCGGACCGGGTAAACCCAATCCGGCCCGTGGACCCAACCCAAACCCGGATCCAACATTTTTGGGTTAAACAAAACATTTTTTTTTTAAATTTTCTTTTACAGCCCTTTTTAAGGATTCTTTTTGTTATTATTTTTTTATCTTTTCCTCACATCATCTTTTCCCCTGCACGTTCTGCCCCTCCCCTGCACGCTCTGCCCAACTGTCCTTCCCAAGGCCAGCTTTGCCGTTTAGTTTCCTATTTTTTATTTATTTTGCTTTTTTTTTTGGTTTTTCTTTTCCTTTTTTTTTTTTTAATTTCTTTCCCTATTTTGTCTTTTCTACTGCCCTCCCCCTTTCGACGATTCCTCTGCACAAGCCAACATTTGCTTGCCTTTTCTCTTTTTTTTTTACTCTTTGCTGCACTTTTACTTCTCTTGCTTTTTCTTTTGTTTTTTTGTTTTCTCCTTTGGTCTTCTCCTCCGCATGCTTTCTTCTTCGTGCATCTTCTTCTTCGCCCGAAACTTCCATTAAACACCCAAGGCTTCCTCTGCCATTTCATTGTTTCCTTTTATTATTTATTTATTTCGTTTTTCTTATATTTCTTTTTCTTTTCCTTGCTGGTTTTTCTTCCTTTTTTATTTATTTCTTTCCCTCATCCCTTCTGACCTTCTTCCTTAGTGCGTTTTCACGCTTTGCTTTCCAGCGACGTCTTTTACCGAAGCCTTCCACCGATGAACTCCAACCCGGAATTTCCCCCCACGAACCCACAGCAAAAAATTTAAACGAATCGACAACAACCCCCAACGCTGCCGGCCATCTAACTCCGAGGGTTGCTACACCATTTTCGGATGCGAACACCCACAGCTCAAACACACATGATTATTTCACGAAGATCGCATGAAATCGCGATGAAAACACGAGAGATAGACATGGTCCAACATATATATGGACAAGCGCAAGTTAAACCGAGTTTGAACGCGGGTTTTTCCTCGGTTTTCTTTGAGACATTTTGTCAAACCTTGGGTGTGCAGCAGCTAAAAGAGGGCATATGGGCTCACTTGAGGTTCGAATCCGAGTAAAGATCGACACGATATGCACAAGAAACACTCAAGATCCACGGGACATATACCACACTCGAACAGATACGAACACAACAAGTATTTTCAGCCACAACATGCTCACAGATTTGAATCTCTTTCGGGCATTTCATCAATCGGGTAGCATACACAGCAGAAACGAAGGGTCTTTGGACTGGTATAGACTCAAGGACAAGCTCGGACGTCTATCAACATGCATTAGGACATCTATGAGCTTTCATGGAGGACTGGTGAAGCCGAAGCTCGCGTGAACAGGTCGGCCGTGAGCTCCGGCTCGAGACCTTGAAGTGAAGCGAGAAGCCTACCTGGTTCGGGTGGCGAGCGACGAGCGTTCTTCAGGCGACGGCGACGCGCTCTCTCCCCAATCGTCTCTCTCTCAAGCTCGTCCTCTGGTGTTCTTTTTCTCTCTTGACCAAAAAAACAGCCGTGAACCCCCCTCTACGGTTTGCTCTCTTCCTCGCTTTTGTGCTTCCCCCTTTTCTTTTTTTTTCGCTTTCCTCTGGTTTTATACCCGGCCAGCAAGCGCACATGGCCTCTGCGGCTGCCAGCTTGCCGGCCGAGATGCCCCCTCCGACCCGCGGATCATGCTGGTCGCCTGCAATCCCGATCCCCTGCTCCCGGTCGTTGCTCCATTTTTATGTTCTCTGCAGGTCTTCGCACGAAGGACGCGGGGGAGGGAGACGACGGTCGTGCGCGGGTTGGGCTGAAGGGAGAAGGTGGATGGGCCGAGCCGGTGGGCCGCGTGAAATGAAAGAAAAAAAAAAAAAAGAAAGGGAGGAAGGGGCCAACCTAAGGTTTGTTTAAACCCAAGCCCAAGCTTGACCCTTTTCTTTTTCTTCTTCTTTTTTTTTTTTTAATTTCGAAATTTTCTTGTACTAATTTTTTTTTGATAAAATTTTTGATTGATTATAAGACTAGTGACACAAATTCTCCTAAGGTCTATGTGCGATGCAATTTTAATGAAAATTTTTTGTTGGGGGGTTAGAAATCAATCCCTAAATTTTCAATGCAATTAAGAAACACTTAAACAAATCGCCAAAATTTAGGTGTCAACAGCTGCCCCTCTTTGAATGGGAACTCGAAGAGATTCCTTTCAAAGACGAGAGACACCAAAATTTTGCCCATGGACGATGACGATCAGGGGCTGCCGATGAGAAAAAGGGATAAAAGGACGACCCTATTTTGTGAGAAAACAGCATTCGATTGAGATGTGAAAATATTATTGTATGATAATGAGTTTGACTGGAAGAAATGTCTCACCGTGTACAAACGGGTTTCGACCGGACGCAGACAAACATGATTTACGGATGAATCTGCGAGCCGTGTGGTTTAGGAAAAACCACCAACCCCGTGGTTTAAGGATAGACCCACCAACCGCGTGGTTTAAGGATACACCCACCAACCGTGTGGTTTAAGGATAGACCCACCAACCGTGTGGTTTAAGGATAGACCCACGAACCGTGTGGTTTAGGAAAGCCACCAACCGTGTGGTTTAAGGATAGACCCACGAACCGTGTGGTTTAAGGATAGACCCACGAACCGTGTGGTTTAAGGATAGACCCACGAACCGCGTGGTTTAAGGATAGACCCACGAACCGCGTGGTTTAAGGATAAACCCACGAACCTTTAGAGATGGCAAGGTTTGAGGTTGACCATGAACCTTTGATTTTTGGGGAAGCATCCACTCACCCCTTGAAAACCGCATGACTTTACTAAGGAATCCTATAAAACTCAACTTGAGCAAATGTCGTTAGAGACGCCATTAAGAGACGTATGAGCAATATTACAGCATTAATTGAACAAGCTAATCGAATTGAGTCTGATTCCTTTGAGAAACATTCAATGTCAGCTATCATCATGTGATGCAAAGTTGTCATCTCGCTCGAGAATGCATCATTAATCATCAAATTTCCTAGGAAACAAATTCTCATTAGAATGACTATAACTCATGAAAAAGGATCATCAATCATGCCAAACTACAGTTTCTTAGTCAGAAAGAATTTCTCACACACTCTCAATAAAATGGCTATTTGATCTCATCCACTCATGTGGGAGATAACTGGTTGCTGAGAGTATCTCACATAACCTATGTCGAAGGCTTCCAGAAACATTCGTAATGAGCACAATATGATCGATCAAAAGGGTCTTTTGAAAGGATCGCAATATAGGCTTGGTTATGGCTTACACAAAGGAATTATTGCTTTGAGGCCAATAAAGGAACATTTGTCATTATCTTCATCAGGTTTACGAGTCGAGCACTTGGAAGATAAGACAAGATAGAATTATCTCCACTCCTTCTGGCAGTAACTTCTTTGTGGCATTCTCATCCTTACTCGAACCATCCCAATCAGAAGAGACTTCGGAAGAGGGTTGTAATGTTGGCTTGGGTGAGGCTCGAAAGGCTTAAAATTTTCAAGAGGGTTTTTTAAGAGTCGGTGATCATCACGGCATCATAACCAGGTCACTCGACCTTTCGAAAGCGTTTGGCTTTTGAAACACAGCACATTTCAAAAGTCCCCTGACTAATCATTTATGCAGGGGAGCTTTGCTCATTTCGCCAATGTCTTTTGTTCTCGCGGTTGATTTTTTTTTTTTTTTTACGGGTATTGGCCTTGCTTTTACCAGGCACACTACTTTTTCATACCCCATAGTTTGTCAAACTTTTTGTTCTTTGAACAGTTGTAGCTCTTATAACTTTCGAGATTTTTTTTTTTTTCACATTTTCTTGTGACTGTCAATTGTGTTTGATCAATTCTTATGCCTTGCCCCAGTGAAGGGAGATGATCACCACTCAGGGTTCAGAAATGAATAATCAGGCCCAAATTGGTTAAAGCAATGGATATCAATGTTTGGGTAGAGAAAGAAATGCTCTTCTTCACATTAGGATGAGTCAAGCTCTAATGAGAATTCCTCTGAAGCTATCACCAGAAGATTGATGCAAATGAAAATAATAGAATCTTTCTCAATCTCTCGCTTTACAACACGCTCGTAACCTCCTATGCTGCCTCAATGTAGGGTTGTTCGTAACAAGGGTACTTTGAAGGATCATCTTTATTTAGCCGAAAGGGTGTTAGCAAGATGTCAGTTCAGTGCTTGGGATTGATGAATAAGATGCCTTTATCATTTCGATCTTTGCGCTCAATGCAAATGAATCCTTCGTCCTAAGAGGAAGTCGTTTTCCATTCAACTCTCAAAAGTGTTTGAAGGACGTGTTTGGAAATGGCTTACTTTCCTTCATTCTAAGCACTTCTTATTTGGCATGATTAACATTCCCTTTTAGTTTTGTCAAAATCACTCATATGAAGCTCCCCTCATGAAGACACAATTAACAACAACTGAATTGACAATATTAATGACACTAGGCGCTCTACTTTTCATTCACTCATCTCTTTCATCATTTTCGATTTATATATATAAAAGGACAAGGAATACCCGACTGCCTTTGCAGAGGTTGGGTAGCCATTTGAATCAACCTTTCAGGGGCAACGATCAACTTCTTCCATTCTGTTGTAACTTCATCGAGTTGGTTGGATGCCTGAAATACAGATAAATATGCATGTATGTGATGTATGCATGACATGCATGATGCCATGTGACTCGAATTATGCGCAAAATGGCTCTACGGCCTTGATCTCATTCATGGGAAATATTTCTTTACAGCATCGGCATTTACAGGCTTAGCCAGCTCACGGCCATCCATTTCAACTAAAACCATAGCACCACCCGTGAGGATCTTCTTAACGACATAAGGTCCCTCATAGTTCGGGGCGAACTTGCCACGAGGGTCAGGGATGATTGGCAGCACTTTTCTTAGCACCAAGTCATTGATCTCAAAGTGCCTAGGACGAACCTTCCGATTGAAGGCCTTCGCGACCCGTTTCTGATAGCATTGACCATGACACATTGCTCTCAGCCTCTTCCCATCAATCATGTTTAGCTGGTCGTGCCTCTGCTGTATCCATTCGGCTTCATCGAGCTGCGACTGAGAAAGGACCCTCGACGAGGGAATCTCAACTTCTATAGGCAGGACAGCCTCCATTCCATATACTAACGAAAAAGGAGTTGCCCCTGTGGAGGTGCGAATAGATGTTCGGTATGCCATTAGTGCGTAAGGAAGCCTTTCATGCCAATCACGATAATTTTCAGCCGTCTTTGCCAGGATCTTCTTTATGTTCTTATTTGCTGCTTCAACTGCCCCATTCATTTGAGGACGATATGGTGATGAGTTCAAATGGCGAACTCGAAACTCATCAAGCAAGTCATTTACAACTTTGTTGTTTAAGTTGGACCCATTGTCAGTGATGATCGCCTCCGGTACCCCATAACGGGCAATAATATCGCGGCGAATGAATTTGGCCACATTCTTGGCAGTGACATTGGCGTACGAGTTGGCTTCAATCCACTTCGTAAAATAGTCGATCGCCACCAAGATAAATCGATGTCCATTTGACGCCTTGGGATTGATGGGCCCGATCACGTCAATTCCCCACATAGAGAAGGGCCAAGATTGGGACATTTGGTGAAGCTCATTTGGTGGAGCGTTTATCTTATCCCCATAAATTTGACATTGGTGACAACATCGCACATGTTGTATGCAGTCAGATTCCATTGTCAACCAGTAGTAGCCGAGTCGCATGATCTTTCTCGCCAAGAGGTGACCATTCATATGGGGGCCACACTCCCCTTCATGTATTTCCTTCATCAGACGATTGGCTTCTTTGGCATCGACGCATCTTAGCAATGTCGAATCGAATGACCTTTTGTAGAGGACATCTCCATTGGTGAAGAATTTTGGTGCTAACTTTATCAAATGCTTTCTATCTGCTGCTTCACTTCCTTCGGGGAATTCACCCTTTTGTAGATACTTCAAGATGTTGTGATACCAAGGTTGTCCATCAGGTTCCTCTTCAACCGTCATACAATAAGCCGGGCGTCGAAGGATTTCAATTCTCAACGGTTCAATGTCCAAGCCCCCAGCTACTTGCAACATCGAAGATAAGGTAGCTAGGGCATCGGCGAATTGATTTTGAGACCTTGGTAAATATTCGAATGATATTTCTTGGAATTCTTTCGTCAACTTCCCAAGGAACTCATGGTATGGAATCAATTTAGAATCCTGTGTTCGCCATTTGCCTTCGGTCTGTAAGATGATAAGGGTTGAATCACCATAAACTTGCAGCTTCCGAATCTTCATATCAACGGCGGCTTGGAGACCGAGAATGCATGCTTCATATTCAGCGATGTTATTTGTACAAGGAAATGTCAATTTAGCGGCAACGGGGTAGTGTTGCCCATGCGGGAAATAAGGACCGCCCCGGTGCCGGACCCGGCTAAGTTAAGCGCACCATCGAAGTACATCGTCCATGTGTCCTTTGGATACAAGTAGAATTCGCTCCTCCGCATCACTATCTTCATCGGATGCTCCGGACCCCTTGGAACTTTCCGCTAACATGTACGCTATGGCGCGACCTTTAACCGACTTTTGTCCTAGGCTCGTACGTCGAATTCTGAAATTAAGATTTGCCATTTAGCCAACTTGCCCACTAACGCCGGCTTCTCTAAGAGATACCTGATGGGGTCGTTTTCGGTCACCAGTAAGATTCGGTGATGAAGCGTGTATTGACGCAGCCTGTGCAAAACCCAAATTAAAGCCACACAAGTTCTCTCAACTTCCGTGTAGTTCATTTCCGAAATGGTGAACTTCTTACTCAAATAGTATATGGCGCATTCTCTCTTGTCATTTGGTCTTTTCTGTGCCAACATGGCTCCCAATGATTCGTCATGTATGGTTAAGTACAAAATCAGGGGAATTTTAGGGAGTGGGGGCACTAAGACTGGTGCGTGAGTAAGATAGTGTTTTATCTTCTCAAAGGCGTTCTGGCACTCAACATCCCACTCAATCTTTGCATTCTTTTTCGGGAGCTTGAAGAATGGCTTATTGCATTTTCGGACATAACGACGAGATGAACCTCGCTACATAATTGAGTCGTCCCATCAAACTACGGACTTCCCTTGTGGTAGTCGGGGGTTGTAAATCGCAGATAGCCTTTACCTTTGACGGGTCAATCTCTATGCCCTTACTACTGACCATGAACCCTAAGAGCTTCCCAGATTTCGCTCCAAAAACGCATTTTGCGGGATTGAGGCGTAGCTTGAACTTCCGAAGACGTTCGAACAGTTTCCGCAAGACCTCAACATGGTCTTCGCCTCGTCTTGATTTCGCGATCATATCATCCACATATACTTCAATCTCCTTGTGCATCATGTCATGAAACAACGTGACCATGGCCCTTTGATACGTTGCCCCGCGTTTTTCAGACCGAAAGGCATCACTTTGTAGCGAGAAAAGTTCCCCAAGGGGTTATGAACGATGTTTTGCTCCTATCTTCCTCCTTCATACGAATTTGGTTGTATCCAGAAAAACCATCCATGAATGAGAATAACTCAAATCCCGCCGTACTGTCGACTAAAACATCAATATGCGGGAGTGGGAAGTCGTCTTTTGGACTAGCTCGGTTCAGGTCACGATAATCTACGCACACCCTGACTCGCCCATCCTTTTTCATGACAGGTACAATGTTTGCTATCCAATTTGAATAATGTGACACTTCAATGAAATCCACTTTTAACAACTTCATGACTTCCTCTTCGATTTTCTTAGACAACTCTGGCTTCGTTCTTCTAAGCCTCTGTTTCTTAGGTGGCACATTAGGATCGGTCGGAAGGGCATGCTCTACAATAGCAGGGTCTAACCCTGGCATGTCGGCGTAAGTCCAGGCAAATATATCCTTATATTCGTTCAGGAGATTAATCATTCGTTCCGCTTCTAACTTCGAGAGACATGCCCCAATTTTTATTTCCTTGACATTTTGCGTATCGCCCAAATTTATGGTGACTGTTTGTTCTTCTGTCAGCGGTTTTGATCCCTCATGTCGATTCCAATCACGCTCGATCCCTTTAAGATCTTCATCGGCGTCAAATTCTAAAAGATCTCCCTCATGCGGATCCAAGTCACATGAATCTTTGTCGTGATTATGCGTAATGTAATGCCTGAGATGCGATGAGATGAATTAGTATGCATTAATAACAAATAAAACGTGTCATTTGTGAATGATTTTTCAAATAATTTTTGAAAACTGTTTCGAGAGCTCATCCTCATATCCTCGGATTTTCCTTGCTCTTACGAAATTATGAAACTAGGAAGCATGTAGTAGCCCAGCCCTCAGTGACCATCATAGAACCAGTTTGGTGTGCTTCCACATGTCCTTAATAAAACATGCATCTTCATTGAAAGGGAAATGATAAGGCCGTATTACAACATACTCCACCCAAGACCAACGGCTCAAAGTCAAGGGCTTAACAGAGTTTACATCATAAGCGACTCAAACAAGCAAATTGAAATAACAACGAGTTCCCACGCAGGGGAAGAAAACATAAAGTAAAAAGCTACGCTGAGCTAGAACCGTCCTACTCTGAAGGGTCGGCGATGCTCCCAGAAGATTCAGCCTCATCACAAGCTAGGATGGTGCATATAATATTCTCTTCAAACATCTTGGCTATACCGTCAATAGCTCCATCTTCTTCCATCAGCATTTTCGGGGGTCCTGGGAATGTTTCTTTCAGTGGAGGAGGGAAAACACTCTGGCAACTTCTACCTCTTATAATCCGACCTTCGTGGTCGCCTCGACCTCCACGTTCACCTCGACCTCCTCGGGTGCCTCGACCTCCACATTCGCTACGGCTTCCTCTATCACCACGGCCTCCACGCTCTACAACAAACCCTAAGCCTTTTCTCCTTAGAACTCTTCGAGCCTCGATAGGCTTTCGAATCCCTTGTCCATGCAACCCTAGACCACTTCCAGGATTGTAGCCATTTGCTAGCATAATCTTCCCTACCGCTAGGGCCGGCCTGGATAATTCAGGAATTCCCGCGCAAGAACCCACAGGAACGTGGACCATAGACACCAGCTCGAAAGTCTGAAAGCTTGACTCTTCTTTGCATTCGGGTTCCACGTATGGGATGGCCGTTTCCTGGTACACCTTGAAGTCTGTTTCCCCGTGCACAGTGATGAGTCTATTGTCCACCACAAATCGTACTTTCTGATGAAGGCTGGAGGCAACGGCACCCCATTGTGTGAATCCATGGTCTCCCCAACGAAAGTTGAAGGCGGTTGGTATATCCGAACTTGGAATGGTACCGAGAAAAGCACGGGACCGATAAGTAGTTCCAATTCAATTTCTCCTAGCACCTCTTTCCTCATCCCATCAAATGCGCGCACATAGACTTAGTTGGACGTATCCTTTCCATCTCAACACCTAAGCGGTGGAGTGTAGCTAATGGACATATATTCAGCGCAGAGCCATTGTCAATCAACACTCTAGAGACAACGGTGCTATCATGCTTCGCTGAAATGTGCAGCGCCTTTGTGTGATCACCTCCGTCAGCATGGAGGTCTTCATCAGTGAAGGCGATCTGATCTTTCAGAAGGATGGTCCCCACGAACTCCTGTAGTTGGGTGTCATCAATAGTCTCTGGGACATGTATCTCGTTAAGGACCTTCAACAAAGCGTTTCTGTGCTTTTCAGAGGATTGAATTAGCTCCAAGATGGAGATTTGAGCTGGCATTTTTCGCAGTTGATTCACTACGTTAAATTCGCTCGTTTTCACCACGGCTAAGAATTGCTTCGCGTCCTCCTCCGTCACGGCTTTCTTTTCGGTTCCTCCAGCAGGCGCATAGCAACGACCTGATCGAGTGATGGCATCTACTTCTTTTGTCCCGTAATCCCAGGGTACTGCTTTGGTGTTGAATTCCAAGGGAGGTTCTAGCATTATCACCTCGTCCTTTCCTTGAGGTGGTAGTTCGATCACGACCGGTGTCAGGTTTTCCTCCAAGATTTCGATCGCTGATAATTCTTCGATCATAAGGTCAATCGTCATTGGCTCAGTGGTTTTCATCTCGACATCACTAGTGCAATCCTCATCAGGCAATTCTATCACTACTGGGGTAATCATAGTGACCATCCCCTCCTCTCGTGGAATCAGATCATCCATACCCCCCCATCCGTCAGGAATAATGTCCTTAGAATCATCAAAGAAACTCGAGGCAGGCGAATATTTCACGTAATAGTCATATTTTCCACTTGGTTGACCCAACGTATCGAACACTTTGCCTTCGTCACATGTCTTCTTTAAGAGATCACCGCTTCGAAATGTTCCCTCAGAATTCGTCTTCAAAGCGTCTTCTATCGCCACTTGTTCACCCTCCTCTGGGATCAGAGGTTTAGCTTTCTTCATTTCACAGTCGCAAGTAGCATCATAAGATGATGAGCTAATCACGGATGGTGTCATCATGGGTAGTTGTCTCTGTTCTTTGTTGACACTTTGGATTACCCCCATGTCTATCATTTTGCGGATACGTTCTAGCTTTTCCTTCATGGTTATGTCTTCCTCTCTTTCATAGTGCCCGGCTATCTCAAGAGCCTCATACAGTTTAGGGACATCCACCACAAGAGGTCGCTCGTTCGCTTCCATTTCTCCAAGAATCATATTTACTCCTTCAGCATGATCAGGCAAAGGGTTTTGTTGCACGTTGGGCATAGCTTCTTTAAAGGTCAACTTCCCTTTATCCAGTGATTCGAACTTTCAACTTCAGTGTGTAGCAGTTATCGACATCATGCCCCCTTTCTCCCATGTGGTATTCACACGTCTTGGTCACATCGAAGCCTGGGAATCTTGGGGGGTTGTCTCTAGGTACTTCCTTGGCTACCAATCTCTTTTCAAAGAGGATAGGTAACAATTTTGATAGAGGTCGGGGTAGAGGTGTGAATTCTTTTTTTCGGGGGAACTTCACCTTAGTCAAATCCCTGTGACCCGCTTCCTTGCATAGCTCTAGGCTTTTGTGAAGGCATCGACACTGATTTAGGTGCAGTTGGCTCTTGGATAAACGCCACTTCAACCGCCGTCTCCTTGTCCTTCCTCGTTGTGAACCTCTTGCTATTCCCAGTAGATATTCTTCCATCAATTATCGCCCATTCAACCCCTTCACCAACCTCCACCAGCGGGAAAATGTTTGGCAACCGAGTACACTAATCCCTGGAAATAGTCAGATGGCATAGTCCTCAAGAAGAGCTGCCTCATTTCTTTCTCACTTAGTGGAGGCTTCACTTGTGATGCCATCGTTCTCCACCTCTGGGCGAACGCTTTAAACAATTCATTCCTCCTCTTTTCCATCCGAACTAGCTCCTCTCTTGTGGGGACAATCTCAGAGTTGAATTTATATTGCTGTAAAAACTCGTCAGCGAGGTCGTCCCATCCAGTGAGCTCTTCAATATCCAGTGCAATAAACCACGACAGGGCAGGACCGTCTAAGCTATCTTGAAATGTATGTATGAGGAGCGGGACATTGTCAGAGTAGCGAGCCATCCTCCTCATATAGTATTTGAGGTGGGTTATAGGACAGCTAGTGCCATCATATTTTCTTGTAAATTCCGGCTCTTTGAAATTCTCGGGTACTTTCACCTTAGCATATGGGGTTAGCTTGTCCACTCCCTTCATCTCATATCCTTGGAGGACACAAAGTCGCTCCTCCATCTTAGCCAAGCGTCTTGCATTTTCTTCATCGAAGCGGATGGCGGATCCCTCCTTTGAAGGGGGATCCAAATTGACGATCACAGGCGTAACAGAAGGGGCTTCCTCGGAAGCACCTTTTTCAGCAGGATCGGTGACATGTGGTTCTCCAGCTCAGGGTGGAGTGGGTCCCGACAAAACGGGAGTAGAGGTTCCGGCTATGGCCGGGGCCGGAGGTTCATTGATTTTTCGGCTTATCTCGGCCATTAAAGCAGTGAGTTGAGCTAGCTGGTTCTCCATGTTGGCCACGCGTATGCTGACATCCTCATTCTCCATCCTGGCTTTTGCGCGAGTACGAATTGGAGATCTCCTCTTAGCCGTGTTGACAATTGGACGAAAGTAGACAACCTGTTAGTACCTGGTTCAATGATAGATAAGCATATATAAGCATTAAGTAATAGTTAGGCGGTCGGTCCATGACAAAGATCTAATCGCCCCAATTTGTTCATTTCATTGAAAGCAAGGTTGCTACATAACACAAGAAAAGACATGAGAGAGAACCCCTAAATATTGAAGCTAATCATGAATCCTATCCCTCGATATTGCAACATGAGACAAACTCTTTAACATTGTAACACAAGTGGGCATGGGCCCATTACATATCGCACTTGACTCAATCTAACTAACGAAGATAGCTCCCGCTTGTGGCAGCCTCACTAACTCGGGTCAACTTTGAGGCGCGCTCCTCGGCTTCTTCGAGCTTCCTTTTGAGGCGCTTGATCTCGGCTCGGTGGGTGGTCTTTAATGGCACGTCGGGAATCTTCGGGCGTAGGCTCTTTGGGATTTTGTGCCTAAGGATATATTCCATCGTGGCGTAATAGGTCTTCTCTTGTCCTTCCAACTCCTCTTCAGGCCATATCAGCTTCCGAGGGTGGCACATATCCCACATTGACTTAACTAACGCGACAGAGTCTTCGTGGTCATGGCATCCGTCAATGAAGTCTATCCTAAGCGGGTCTTCTTGAATCGTCGGTGGAAGTCGTTGAACCTCTTGGAACTGGCGGGCGACTCGAGTCGGGTAATACTCAGTGACTCCAGTAATTCCCAACAAAGGAACAGGTCCAGTAAGCCCACACACGAAACGCATTTCTTGAACTCGGAGCCATTTGGCATGCCATTGGAAATCTTCAGGTCCAGGGTTGGTCATGAAAGCTAACCATTCAGAATAATGATAATCGGGGGCGAACATTTTCCTATCTTTAAACTTCAGGATAGGGTGGCTAGAGTCAGAGATGTTATTCACAGTCATTAAGCTACCAAACCCTTTAATGTGAGAGAAGAACCAAATTTGCAAGAGTTCAGGAGGAGCATGGAAAGTTTTGTTTTTGTTTTCTTTAAAACGAGTAAGGGAAAGAAAAGTTTCAGTCAAAGCGGCGTTAACAAAGCCCTTTCCCATACATACCTCACGAACTACCCATGCCATGGAAGGGTTAATAGCGTTCCTACAATGTGGGAATAACACGAACCCGAAGAAAGCTAACAAGAAGATTCTATTTTTTTGAAAAGATGGGGCATTTTGAAAAAGCTCGTTTAGGAATGAAAACGGGCAGGTCTTGCGATTAGCTTTCAAAACTTTCCTCACGTTACCCTCCTTAACCCTAAGGAAATCGGATAAGGTCGACACATGCTCAGCCCCTATAGGTGGACTAATTAACTCTGACACCAAAGGTTTTCCCATGGCAACACTATATTCTTCCAGGGTTGGAGTGAGCTCGTGGTCACCGAACATGAATGTGCTAGTCTCGGGACACCAGACATGTGCCAACGCTCGTATAACGCCATAATGAGCTTCTATTTCTAAGAGAGGAAGTAATCGTCCGACATAGGATCGCACCCAATCATGGCCAGTCGGGTCTAGTCTATCCCACCATGTGCGAAGCTCGGCTTTCGGGGTAGCAATGATGTGAAGCTCGGGTACTCCCATCGTATACTACTCACAGTTACGATCAACCTAATTTGCCATGAACCAACCAAAAAAAGAAAGCGAATAAGTAAATTACGAAAGAGAGAATTTGAAAATCTTACCCTACTCATTGAGTAGCAAAGCCAATGACATAGACATACGCATGGATAGTGGTTCAATTTCTACTCTAAATGGCTCAAAATGGCGCCATGAGATCACCGGACTGAACCAACAAGGTCGTGGCTAGGTCGGGTTACCCATGACTCCAGCTTCGTCAAAGAACCAACCCATGTCGTGCGGTTGCAGACTGGGGTGGGTATCTTTGACGTGAAGAAAGAAATTTCGGGGTTAAGGTGGGCGACTCGTACTACGCGGTTGTAGTCGGAGTGGTATCCACCTTAACACCATCCTAAGTGATCCTATGCGGCCCAGGTCCGGCGGCAGGTTGTGTGTGCTATGGTGTAGTGCAATATGCAAGGGACTCATGCATGACAATTTAAAAACAATCAGCACTTCAAACATGAATAAACCATTCACTCTTATACCCCTACAAAACAAAGGTTAGAAATCACCGCCCCTTATAGCTCCCATAAGCATTCAACATTCAACGTTCAATATGTTATGGATATGCATGATATCTTCGCTGCCAAACAAAAATATTTTTGAACAAGATCAATTTTGGCCTAAGTCCTCTAAGGTTTAAAACTAAGTCCCCAGCGGAGTCGCCAAGCTGTCGCGACCTACCCCTCGGGGGGAGGGAACAGGTTTAGGGGTATTGCCTAAAGGACGGGCCTAAGGCCCATGATTAGGCGCAGGCTCTCCCAAACCCATACCCCGCGTGACATTGGAGTATTTTTATGAATTTCGCACAAAAGGAGTCGCCACTAGCCTATTGGGGTCGGCTAGAAACCAAGTGAGGCACGGGAGTATGCCACACTTCCTACGCAACCAGAGAATCTAGGATCGGGGACTTGATTACACTAATTGACTAATTAGTGCCCTTTCGGTACCTAATCTTGTTCATTTTAACAAAATGATTAATGATTTTCATCAGGCAGTTTAGATCGATTTCATATCTATCCAATAACATAGGAAGTGAGCATGCGGGTGCACAATTAATAAAGTAATAATTATACCTACCAAGGTCCTATTAGCCCTAAAATTAAACACGTGCAAATTAAACACAAAACACGCAAATCAAACATACAATAAAAACAACGTACAAGAATATAAAAGCTTAATTACACTAAAGCGGCAATATATAGCAATTCCTAACCAAACCCTATCATTCTTGGATTTTCGAATTTTTTTTTTAAATTTTTTTAAAATTTTTTTTAAAATTTTTAATTATTTTTTTTTTAAAAAGTCGAATTTTTAATGTTTTCTGAGTTTTTGAAATTTCAGAAAATTTTTTGAATTTTTTTGAATTTTTTGAATTTTTTTTCGAAATTTTTGACTTTTTTTTTTTTTTTTTATTTTTTAATATATTTTTAATACTTCAATAAAATGGGTTCGGACCGGGTAAACCCAATCCGGCCCGTGGACCCAACCCAAACCCGGATCCAACATTTTTGGGTTAAACAAAACATTTTTTTTTTTTAAATTTTCTTTTACAGCCCTTTTTAAGGATTCTTTTTGTTATTATTTTTTTATCTTTTCCTCACATCATCTTTTCCCCTGCACGTTCTGCCCCTCCCCTGCACGCTCTGCCCAACTGTCCTTCCCGAGGCCAGCTTTGCCGTTTTAGTTTCCTATTTTTTATTTATTTTGCTTTTTTTTTTGTTTTTCTTTTCCGTTTTTTTTTTTTTAATTTCTTTCCCTATTTTGTCTTTTCTACTGCCCTCCCCCTTTCGACGATTCCTCTGCACAAGCCAACATTCGCTTGCCTTTTCTCTTTTTTTTTTTACTCTTTGCTGCACTTTTACTTCTCTTGCTTTTTCTTTTGTTTTTTGTTTTCTCCTTTGGTCTTCTCCTCCGCATGCTTTCTTCTTCGTGCATCTTCTTCTTCGCCCGAAACTTCCATTAAACACCCAAGGCTTCCTCTGCCATTTCATTGTTTCCTTTTATTATTTATTTATTTCGTTTTTCTTATATTTCTTTTTCTTTTCCTTGCTGGTTTTTCTTCCTTTTTTATTTATTTCTTTCCCTCATCCCTTCTGACCTTCTTCCTTCGTGCGTTTTCACGCTTTGCTTTCCAGCGACGTCTTTTACCGAAGCCTTCCACCGATGAACTCCAACCCGGAATTTCCCCCCACGAACCCACAGCAAAAAATTTAAACGAATCGACAACAACCCCCAACGCTGCCGGCCATCTAACTCCGAGGGTTGCTACACCATTTTCGGATGCGAACACCCACAGCTCAAACACACATGGTTATTTCACGAAGATCGCATGAAATCGCGATGAAAACACGAGAGATAGACATGGTCCAACATATATATGGACAAGCGCAAGTTAAACCGAGTTTGAACGCGGGTTTTTCCTCGGTTTTCTTTGAGACATTTTGTCAAACCTTGGGTGTGCAGCAGCTAAAAGAGGGCATACGGGCTCACTTGAGGTTCGAATCCGAGTAAAGATCGACACGATATGCACAAGAAACACTCAAGATCCACGGGACATATACCACACTCGAACAGATACGAACACAACAAGTATTTTCAGCCACAACATGCTCACAGATTTGAATCTCTTTCAGGCATTTCATCAATCGGGTAGCATACACAGCAGAAACGAAGGGTCTTTGGACTGGTATAGACTCAAGGACAAGCTCGGACGTCTATCAACATGCATTAGGACATCTATGAGCTTTCATGGAGGACTGGTGAAGCCGAAGCTCGCGTGAACAGGTCGGCCGTGAGCTCCGGCTCGAGACCTTGAAGTGAAGCGAGAAGCCTACCTGGTTCGGGTGGCGAGCGACGAGCGTTCTTCAGGCGACGGCGACGCGCTCTCTCCCCAATCGTCTCTCTCTCAAGCTCGTCCTCTGGTGTTCTTTTTCTCTCTTGACCAAAAAAACAGCCGTGAACCCCCCTCTACGGTTTGCTCTCTTCCTCGCTTGTGTGCTTCCCCCTTTTTTTTTTTTCGCTTTCCTCTGGTTTTATACCCGGCCAGCAAGCGCGCATGGCCTCTGCGGCTGCCAGCTTGCCGGCCGAGATGCCCCCTCCGACCCGCGGATCATGCTGGTCGCCTGCAATCCTGATCCCCTGCTCCCGGTCGTTGCTCCATTTTTCTGTTCTCTGCAGGTCTTCGCACGAAGGACAGCAGGAGGGAGACGACTGATTCGTGCGCGGGTTGGGCTGAAGGGAAAAGGTGGATGGGCCGAGCCGGTGGGCCGCGTGAGGGAAATTGAAAGAAAAAAAAAAAAAGAAAGGGAGGAAGGGGCCAACCTAAGGTTTGTTTAAACCCAAGCCCAACTGACCCTTTTCTTTTTCTTCTTCTTTTTTTTTTTTTTAATTTCGAAATTTTCTTGTACTAATTTTTTTTTGATAAAATTTTTTGATTGATTATAAGACTAGTGACACAAATTCTCCTAAGGTCTATGTGCGATGCAATTTTAATGAAAATTTTTGTTGGGGGTTAGAAATCAATCCCCAAATTTTCAATGCAATTAAGAAACACTTAAACAAATCGCCAAAATTTAGGTGTCAACATTACTCAGATTTTAAATAATATGAAAAAATTATATCTAAAATCACATGTCAGCATTTGCATATTTTGAAATTTAAAATGTTTTGCATTGAAAAGTCAAAATTCATGAAACACGAGATTTATAAAAAAAACGAAAGTTCAGAGTTCAAAGTAGCGAACCTCTCATTGTGTTGCTACTATCGTGGGAAGCTTTATCAGTTCCCACGCCTTGTGAAATCCCTTCTTTGTAAACTTCTTTGTTACCATGAAGAGAAATGAATATAATCAACCTTAGAAAAGCGCATTACACTTTGCATGAAATTTTTGTCATTAAACTTAGATGGTAAGTTTTTTAAAAAAAAAATTAGTGTCAAACTTGATACCTATCTTGATATTAAAAAAAAAAAAAAAAAAAAAAAAACTCAAGAGCCCTCGCCCTAGATCCCTCACCGCGGTCGGGGGGCGAGCCAACCCCATCCCCATTGTCGCCGGCTCTTCTCGGCAATGGTGGGGAGGCGGTAGCGAGGCTGAGCCCTTACCTACTGCTTTCTCCTGCTTTTTTTTTTTCAATTAATATCTTAAATTTAGTTAATATTTATATTAAAATTCAAAAAAGATGCAAAATGACATCATTTTAGCTCTTCTTTACTAACTCAGCTCTCCGGCGAGCCACATAGGCGAGTTATATTATTAAAAATTGTCATATAGGATTTTCAGCTAGGGTTACCGAACTTGGCACTCAGGCATACCAATTTTCAAAAAAGTGACATTTAAGTATACATTTCGTAACTTATGACATTTACATTCTCACGTGTCAAGTTTTGGCACTTGCCAATTTTAATGTATTGGTCATTGAGTGCTTGTAAGCAATGAAACTTGGATTCACAAAAAGCAGTTGCAACAACTACGAGGGAACCTGTGGAGCCAAGTCATACCAAAGTAGAATATTTGACCATGTGTAATATATTTTGTGTGTACTGTTTACTTGTAAGGGATAGTCATGCCCATCGGCCCGAGAAAATGAATCAATTATCTGCATTTTACTTTTTTAGTTCGGAGAATTTAAATTTTTTTGTCCCAGTAATTAGTTCAATTAAATATGACGCCAAGCTAGATAAAGGTTAAAAAGAAGAAGAAGAAATTATAAGACCACATCGCTTATACCATATCTGGTTGCTTTGTCATTGGGTCGCTCTCCTAGTTGCAATCTTTCAATAGCAAAGCATGCGGTTTGATTACCTCAGTGCAAAAGATTTTATCATTGGGAACATAGACTAGACCTGAGCAAGTTGGCTAGCAAGCTTAGGTTCTAGGGCTACATATCATTGGGCTCGGTCCCTAGTGATCGGATCATTACATTAAGGTGGTTCAATCCCTCTTTCTTATAATAGATTTCATTCAACATCATTATCAAGTTTGAGTCTTTTAACTTTACCTCATCCTCAATTTATAAAGTTAACAAATACATTTAGCTTAATGTGAGTATTCTCAAAACTGCACTAGAATTTTTTCCTAAGAGAGGAATAATTAACTTAATATGGTATTTATTTTTTAAAAAGTAAGGAAAATGGGAGGATGAAAAATTTAGATGAAAGTTTACCAATGAAACTAGCTCATATTTATAAAATAAAGATGGAACGTTTTTCACGTGTACCACGGGACACGGGCATGTCTGAAAATTTGCAATTATGTATGAAATTATAATGAGGACCATTCTCGAATTGTACACATGTCACGCGAGAGGAAAGAGAGGAAAGAGGGAAAAGAGATTTAGAAAATTAATGGATAGTGCGTACGGAATCGACTCTTGCAAATCCTATTCAATTTCCGACGGAATTTTGTTTTATATCATGCATGCTGGGGGCATTAGAGACTTTTAGATGACCTACTAATATTGAGTTACGGATAGATTCAATGAATTGGCTAAAAGTGATAGAAAGTAAAAATATGGATAAATGTAGCAAAGTCTTAAAATATATCATAAAAGTGCAGTTAAATTTATAAGTACAATCAAGTCTTAAAATATATCAAATCGGTACAGCCAAGTATTTTTGTTAAGCATGTTCAACTTTTTTTTTTTTTAAGTCTGTTCAACTTGACTAATGAAAAATATTGACGTAGATTTATTTATTATTTTCTCTCTCTTATGTGGCATTAAATTTAACTAAAGCACTAAAACGATGTTGTTTTCATTTGAATTATACTTTTTACAGAAAATCTTGAAAAAAAAATCCAACAAAATGTTGACGTAGTTTTCTTATTATTTTCTCTCTCTCGTACGTGACATTAAAGTTAACTAAAGCAATAAAACAATGTTGTTTTCGTCTGAATTGTAACTTTTACAACAAATCTTGAAAAAAAAAAATCCAAAAGTTTTTCCTCTAAAAAAGACAAATTAAAAAGACTGAGTTTAAAAAAAAAAAAAAACACGCAAAAAAAAGTCCAGGGAAATTAGCTTTATTAGCTTTTGCTTTTTTAGTGCAGGGAAATTATATTTGTTCGATCTCAGTAGGTTGGGAAATCTCACTTTTAGCCCCTATACTTTGTTTGGTTATAAGTCTGGTCCTCATTCTGTTCTATTGTTAAAATTACCGGAACAAAGAATTTTGCATCCCCTAATAATTTGGAAGTAAGTTATTTTTCAAAAAGAAAATTTTTTCTGATGATTTAGTTGGACTTTCCAAATTATTTAGAAGTCATTTTCCGTTGGTCACACCAGAAAATTCTAAGCAATGTCTTTTTAGGAAACGTACATGAGTCCAACGCATGATTTTTGGCACCTTGGACTGGGGTTAAGAGCACAACTATAACTGTATGAGTTCCAGCTTAGTCGAATCAACATTTTTGCCTCTTGAGTCAGCTCATGTATTTAGGGTACAGTTGGTTTATGAAAATGTTTTAGTGAGAATTGCTCCTTATTTCAACTTCCATTTTCTTGAAAAAGATGTTTGGAGGATGAAAAGTAAGAGCTTTCAAAAGGAATGAAAGTTATAGAAGAACGTTGGGTGTGGTTGTTTAAAGCAAAACTCATAAAAATACTGTCAATTTTGGTTGTTTTGAGTTTTAAAGTTCAGATGTTGAAAACACGACAACCAAAATTTCTACCAAACGTATTTTCATTGAAAACTCGTGGAAAGAAAAGCAGGAAATTGGAAAATTTTCTCAGACCAAACACGCCCTCAAGTTGGGCACAAATTATTCTATTTTCACACTCTTTCCTTTTTTACAAGAATTTTCTTTATAAACTGTCGGGATACTTGTTAAGTAATAAATAAATAAAAATGTTGCATTTTATATTACTTAGAAATTAACCCCCAAAAAGCGACACTTCTCCAATTTTTCTATCATCTTTTGGGATGAAATCAGAACAAAGAAAGGAAAGAACAGAACATACCTGGCGATGGTTTCGGAATCGAACTGTCTTGGATATCCATCGAGGTTTCCAAGCCGTGCCGCGAGCAGGTAAAACTCTAAAGCGGAGAAGTAATTTCAAGGGGTTGAAGTCGAAGTTGTTTTCTGCTCCCATGGGTCTTCTCCTTTTATAATCGACCTGGGGATGGAGCCAAAGTTCCAGCTGTACAGACGATGTACCCTCCTCTTTTCCCGAATGACGTCCACATTTCCAAATTTTATGACATCAGAAATTTTATGGAAATTCCTATTTATTTTTTCTTTTCTTCCACCATTCCCTTTTTGCAAAAAAACATATTTCCATATATTTTTGTTCAGTGTGCCGGCGGTGCAAAAATAATGACAAATATTACGATTTTTATGTTTAGCATGTAGATTTAAGGTTTGTGTTCCTATTGTGAGACTGCTTGTATAAAAAAAGACTTTTACATTAACAGTGTACATAATATAAATCATATTTCAATGGACTTTTATCCTGTACAATGGCAATGTGAAATTTTCTTGACACAAATAGATTTTACATAATCAAAACAATCAATTTTTATTTTTAACATGTAACTTATATGGCGAATAGATTTGTATTTCCTTTCTCAAATTGTATGTACCGAAATATATATATATATGTGTGTGTGTGTATGTGCGCGCGCGCGCGCGCGCGCGTGTATATACTTTTACAATGACAATATATGTGATATAGATATCCATATTGTATTCCTAGTCGTTATCCGTACTTTATGAACAACATGAGGAAAATCATTCTCTTCACTACTTTTTTTCTTAACTTTTATTTTTATTGCCAACTCAAAAAAATAGTTTAACATAATTTGAGTGTGAATTGCGCTAATATGTTATTCTCACAAAAGCATTACATTGACATCTTTAATTTTACCTCATAAGGTGAGAATATTTTCATCTTCAATTAATAAAATCATCAAATACTTTTACTTAATGTAAGTATTCTCAAAATCTTAATTTCAGAATTTTTTTCTAAGAATAGAATAATTGGGAATGGCTAAATAACTCTATTCACATTAGACCTAAGTTAACTGAATATGGAATTTATGCTTATTTTTAAAAAGTACGGAAAATGGGGAGACAAAAAATTTTGACGGAAAGTTAATCGATTAAATTAGCTCATATATACGTTTTTCCATGTACCATGGGAGGGGACACGGGCAAGTCTGAAAATTTGCAATTCCTTATAAAATTATTGAGGACCCTTCTCGAATTGTACACATGTCACGGGAGAAGAAAGAAAGAGAAGAGATTTAGAAAATTATTGGAGAGTGCGTACAGGAGTCGACTCTTTTAGCCAACTCTTATTGGATTTCTGACGGAGGTTTATTATATACAACGCATGCTAGGGGCATTATAGACTTTGTCATGACCTAATAATGTAGAGCACCTTTAGGATGCTTTAAAGACTGGCTCGATGTAATGCCTGGCAGCATTATAGACTTTGCAGGATGCTTTGCAAACTGGTTTGATGTAATGTCTGGCAGCATTATAGACTTTGGTCGTGTGAATTTATTCTATTAGTCGTATGAATTTATTCGATTGGTCATGTGAATTTATTCAGTTGATCGGAATTTATTCGGTTGATCATGTGAATTTATTCAGTTGGTCGTGTGAATTTATTCGATCACGATTGTGAACTCTCCTAAACTCGTACTTTGTGTGATAGCGAGAATTGTCGTGATTCACATTTATACGTGTGATATATCTTGAAAAGGAGGTCAGATGTGAATAACAAAGCCATCAATAGTAACTATAAAACCCTTATACACATATATACAATGTATTTGAATGATAGCCTACATCACTAAAATTTCAAGTGAAATGAAAATATGAAAAATTGTACCGAAAATCGTTATAATCAATGCTATGAGGACATTTAAAAATGAAATTGATAAGGGGACTAAAATTATTGCCGGAACAAAATATAGGTATCAAACTCGAAAATTCCTAAAAGTATGAGGATTGTAAGTGTAATTGTGTTTAGATGCTCGTAGGCATAAGTACCACGTGTCGATACTTAGTGTTGATCAAGCATATTTCGTCCATTTTTGAATAAAAGATTGTTGCCATAGGAAGACTAACTTGCGGAATAAATTGTAATGAAATATTTTTACTTAACCAAAACCAAATGTTGGGTAATGATGCAGATGATTTTTGCAATTTCCACTATTTGATTTACGGCAATGCATCATAAAATAGAAATCCATCGTCATATATCCAAAAGAAGTTCTTTAGAACTGTTGAATTCACGACATCAACCATTACATAGACCTGATCTCCTACATTAAATTTAAGAGACGAGGGCCTATAGCTATCACGGTTTGATCAAGTGGATCTATACGGTTGGATTGATTAGGCTAGGATCGATATTCTCTACCTTTAGATCATGAGAAATCAACGGCTGCGATCTGAGCCATTTTTCTTTTATAAATGAGCAAAACCCTGTTTCAGTCTCGTACGACTTTCTCCGTACATCGCCCTCCTCTCTCTCTCCCTTGCCGCTGCCCTGTTCTCCCGGCGACCGTTCGTGTCCCCTGTCGCCAGTGCTCGCCTATGTTCACTGTTCAGTACATCTTCACCCAGCTAAGGCCCGTTCGCTCCCATCTCGCGGTTCCCTCGCTTGTTGACTGACCAGCCAGTTGTGCTGAAAGGGCAAAGCTCCCTGTTTTTTTTTTTTTCTTTTCCCTATCTACTGTAGTGCCCGGCGTACGTCTCCTTGGCAGGCAGCGCCACATGTCCACTGCCACCAGATTCTCCTCTCTTGTCAGCTGAACGCGCTCCTCACCTTGGGCGGTGACCGCTCCGTGTCGCCGTTTGCCGCTGCCCGCTCGCTGCTGGTCGGTCAGTAGCACTAGGGGCCGTCTCATCCTCATGCACCGTCTCTTTGACGGATCTCTCTCGGCCGCTCATCGATTATCCTTTGCCGAACCTGGTTACGCCAGCCTGGTCACTCTTTGGCTAAGCGGAAAAAAAAAAGAAAGCTTCTTCTTTTTGCCAAAAATGGGTAAGCCGGCCACCTCCTCTGTGAAGGAGATGACCCCAGAGACATTTCTCAAAAACAGGGATGGGGACAGGGGTGGGGACGCTCTCTTTTTGACGAAACAGGGGTGGACATTCCAAGATCAATTAAAGATTGATTAGATTATGGTGAGTTAAATTGAAATGGTTCAAACTAATTTGAGTTGGAGATTGATTCAAAAATTCGGTCAAGATAAGGAGATCTAGTTATGTTAGAACTGTTCTGTCTTGATCATTATCTCTTACCAAGACCAAGAGTCCAACCTAATTTTAATCTAATCCCTCCCCACGGGTGGATTAAAAAGACATATATCTCCCATGTTTTAATCTCTTTGGAAATCCTGATCTTTTTAGGAAAGGTGATTTGTGAAATTATAGAAAGAGATTATTTCTATTTAGTATAGTGCATATTTAGGATATTTTGAGTTTTGTTGATAAAATAAAATCAAAGCAAAAACAAAGATGTCATTAAGGTATGATATAGATTGCACTTAGTCTTGTATTGTTCAGGTAGCATATTACTCGTCATTTAGAGGTCCCATATTTTAGGACTACTTTTCAATATGCATTCAATATTAGGGGCATACAACGGGAACTGCCTGAACTAGGACCAAATTGGACCAGACAAGACCAGTCAGTTCTAGGTGATCTTAGGGGGTGCCGGTTCGGTCCTCGATTTTTATTTTTTGGAACTGGTCACTAGTTGATCCGATTTTCAATTCTAAGGTGAGAACTGGATTGATTGGACTGATATGATTGGACTGACCATTCATGTATAGTTTTTAATTTTTTTAAATTTTTGAACAACCATTTTACTGTCACACCAATTAATCTCCCATCTCTTCTCCATTGTGCCGTTACTTTCCCCATTTCTTTCCCTTCCACTTCTCTTTCGCTAACCCTAACCATGCGAAATCAACCCTTTCTCAGTTTCCCTCTCGCAGACACAGCCTCACCTCACGCCTTGCTCCAAGCTAATCGCTTGATTCTCATGACCTTGCCTCCCACCTTGCTCGATGTCCTCTCGCAGCCTCGCCTTAGGCCTCCTTTCCCTCTCATGGCCTCGCCTTCCCCCTCGCTCAGCGTCCTCTCATGGCCTCACCTCATGCCTCGCTCGACATTGACGACTTTCCCTCTCATGGTGTCACCTATCCACCAGATCGGACCGAACCATAGTTGCCAATTGGGTCCGGTCTTGATTTCTAGTTCTAGGACTAGTTAGTCCAATCTACGATCCCAAAAAATGGAAACTGATCCTCTAGGTCCAATTCCCAATTTTTGGATCGGATTGGATACCAATCACCCCTATTCAATATAGATAGCATTAATCAATTATCACATCCCATGCACTATTCATGTTCATATATTTCATATAACATGAAATATGATTACAAAAGAAAGGGTTAGTGTAACATCATTAAATTATTAATCATATAAATAATTTAATGGGAAGACTAATTAGATCATACTTATGATCTTAGAATTCAATGGTTTGCTTTCATAAATAAGAAATAGCGTTTCATATAGTTTGCATCATAGGGTTAGTCCGTGTCTTTTTCTACCTCAAGTAATAATGTTCATATCATGTCATTTGTTTTAGAATTCTAACATTGCACAAGAATTGCATTCAATCTATTATAGCATGGTATACACAATATTTAGGACTTAATGTTAGTTCACATTAGATTAGGATGCACATAAATGCAACATGTAATTAAGTTATATCTAAGTTGAGTTTATTTATTTATTTATTTATTTGGTGACCTAGGGAACCCCACACTGCCGGCAGCCGGAGGTAAACCATTGAAGGTAGGGTGACACGTGCTAGCCACAATGCACATGCCACCGAGTAAGTCGCCGAGAGTCTCAAGCTAGTCTTTTCTGTAACTTGTGTTGCAGGAGCTTTGAGCACTAGACCTCCTCGATGGAAGTCTAGCGCCTACCCAGCTGAGCCACCGTGGCGGATGGTTAAGTTGAGTTTATTTTGTAAACACGAAAACCCAAAAAAGTTAATTGGTGTTGCATTTTATGCATCGACCTAAGTTATTTGTTATAGTTTAAATCATACATTGATTGTGTTCACATAAACTCCTAATTTATCACCGTTGTCATCATCATCATGAAGTATAGAAAGAAAAGAAACAAAAATATCAACTCATCGCGCATATTAGATCTACATTGTAGCAATTCATTGTCACTGCACGATCAAATTTGTTTCAAAAGTCATATCCATGAGACAAATTTGCAGGACCCTGTTTCATCAGACAATAAATAGGGATTCGCCTCCGCTTGCTCATGCATTCAAGGTTTTTGATCTTTTGAGTAATTTATTTACCTTTTCCAACTTCTATTATCTTTTCAGCATGTGATTAACCCCTGATGACGAATGTGAAGAATATGATAAATGCTGTACTATTCAATAACTATAAAAGAAAATTACAAGAAATATCTTTCAAAGAAAATCAATTAAGAAAGGAGAAAAAAAAAAGCCACTGTAAAAGCGAACGGGGCGGGCTTGAAAGTGAATGGGCCGGTTCAGGCCCACAATCAGGCACGAGTTCTCTCTTTCTCTCTCTCTGTGTCGAGAATGTCGCCGCTTCTTCCACTTTCAGCCGCCGGCGAGCTTCTTTACCGCCGACGGCGTCGCGGTTTCCCTCCGCTTTTCGTGCTTCCGGCGACCGGAGATAGCTGCGAAGAGCGATGAGCAGCGAGAACGACGATGCGTGGCGAATCGTCCACGTCCCCGGCAGGCCGCCGATTCCGCCTGATCAGCAACTCACAGGTATATTCTTCATGGACGACCGACCGAATCCTGAGCGAAAGATCCGAACTTGACGTGTTGCTGATGTGTTTTGCGCTTCGGAATTGGCGTTTCGTTGCGGTTTTTCTTCCTTTCCTGCAAGCGGTGAACGTGGTCGCAGCTCAGATTGCGCAGCCGAAGCTCACGAACACTATCATGAGGTCAGTCTCAGTGTCTTACTTTGGATTTATGTGTTAAAGCTCGTTCTGCGCTTCTCAGAAATTGCTGTTTCGTATATGGTTTGATTTTCCGCTAAATTTTTTTTGGGAATCCATTGTTTGGTTGTTGGTTAGGCGTTTGAGTCAAATTGCGCCATTGGAGGACCTCCACCACGTGAAGCGGGTGAAGAACAAGTGTCTCGAAGGAGGTACATTCTTTGTTCATAAGCATATCGGTGTTATGTTTGTCACTGGTGTGATTGGCCACTTAATGATATTGATATTTGAACATCATTGTTTCTTGCATCTTTGAAATTGAGGAACAATTTTTTCTGCGCATGTCGGTTATGGAATTCGAAGATTTGTAAAATCATAAGGTGAAGCTTTACTCATTAAGTGAACATAAGAGCAGTTGCTTAACTAGGTCTTTCTATCGCCTTTTGTTTATGGGTTACCCTTTAAAAGTTTAAAAAAACCATTGCAATGTTGTTGTCATCATGCGAGGGTCATTTAACAGGAACAATTTCATGCAAAGAATTAAATGTCTGTTGTTTATACTCTCACTTGTAGTTCTTGATCAGACATCAGTCCAGTGTATTTACTGCTCTTTAAGTAACAGAAAAAGAGGGAATAGAATCTTCTGACCTCATGCATGGCAATTGTCATCAAATCAAAGAAATTATATCTGAAATTTTAAGCCCCAAAGTTATGAGAAAGCTTTGTCTGCGTTGGAAGCACTGTAAGTCATTAACTTGAGTATAAGAAATCAATCAGCATTAAATATTTAAAGTCATATTCACATCATCGGTGTAATTGCTCAGCAAGACACTTAGTCCTAACCCACACTCGAGTGATGAAGCTGTGGTTTTTGTGGATGGTTTGCTTATGTTGTGGGGTGAATGAGGTGCTTCTTGCCTCCTCCCTTCTGCTTGCATATCCTGAATTTTCTTCTTCTACTGCTGGAAATTCTTTTGAGGGACTATTATGAATACAAAATGCCTGATTCAGGAAGAATGTTATCTGATGAAACTCAAATGCTACCATTGGTTTCTGGTCTTTAGCTTTTTTTATAGTATGTATTAGCTATGCAAGGCGTTAAAAAACCTGATGAACAATTATAAAAACAACCTGTGTTGCTCGTTCATTTAAGTGCTCAGTTTGTTGTTTTTCCCTCATCAATCATGAAAATTGATTGAATAGGATTACGATACCTCTTATGTGCACATCATGTGCAGAAAAGGAACATTAGCAGGAAAAAAAGGATTGAAAGAACAGAAAATTGAGAAAACAAGAAAGCCAATGAAAACAGTGGCCCGCTCAATGTACAATAATTTGCATTTGAGGATGAACTGGTAATTTTCTCGAAGAATCTTCTAATTATTTCCTATGCAAGGTCGATTTGATGGAAACCCGGGATAGGTGTTTGTATTTTTTTCATCAACAAATCATCTTTGACCTACCCGGCTTTTCAGCACTTCTTTAACTCATTTTTTATGTATTTCTTGAACTTTCTGGTTGTTGTAATGGTTTTGACAGGAAAAATTCAGCCATCAGTGATCTTAAGTCTGGCTCCCGAAAATGGTGATTTTGATGGAATTCCATGTGACATGAAGGATGTAATTAGTTCTTATTAGTTGAGTCCTTTTGTGGCATGTTGATTTTCCCATGTTTTACATTATCTTCAATAACTTGTAGAGAGAACCATATACAGTTTTGACAAGTTATGGTATCCGTGAGTAATGATGTTTACTCACGGAGCATCTTACCCTATCATGGACCACTAGCATATATGACAATGAACCACTAGTATATTTGACATCTGTTGATGCCTTTCCTCTTCTCCCTTTTTCCAAGTTCTAGAAAATTTTATTTCACAAATTCTCCCTCCTTTTTTTTTTTGGCCTAGCTGAAAGGAGTTCTTTTGCGATGATCTCCTTTCTGCTGCTTTAGGAGGTAAAGTTGTGTTTTTGACCTAAGTGGACCACTATGGGCTTCGCTTGGGAATCTCTTTTGGTCTTTGTAGTTTTTTTTTTTCAGTGCTTCATAGGCTATTTATGCCAAAGAGGGCTTCTTGGTATTGGTTGTTGTACACTAATATTGTTTGCTCTATTATTTCCGTGCATCCAGTGAACTGCACTTTCAAGTGAATAAGTAGTTGGAACATCTTTACTGGTCGAGAATAACGAAGCAACAGCAAACATCTGTATTGTCAATGTCATTAGGTTCTGTAACATAGCACTTTAGAGCTGGATAGGATGTCACTGTATATATAGATCAATTTGGCTTTCAAACCCTGAATTTGAACAAAGTTTCCATCTCTTGAATTTTTTATCATTTTTCTTTTTCATCATGTAGCTTGTCTTTTTAAGTTCATTATGGCATTAAAAGAAGCCATATCCTATCTAATGTTAGGTGGAAGTGTGTATCCTTCTCAAATCTTTCAAAGTGCACGGATGATTTGATATTAGGAAAGTCTATTAGTTGTTAATAAAATTCTAAAGCTTTATTTTCTGTATATCATGCTTATCTTAATCAGTGTATATTTGTAATTCAAATATAAGCATAAGACGATATGCTACATAAGAACTCTCTGTAACATGTAACCTGAAAATGGCATTGTTTCACTCCATCATGTGATGGCAAAGTGGGATTTTGTTCTTTGTGCTTATTCGTGCTAATTTGCAATAGGTCTGCAAATATGTTGCACCGTCAAAGGAAGAGTGGGTAGAACAGTGCAAGCTATGGCCCACCTCATACCATCCAGCAAACCTAGTACGTCTCTTTTAAATATTCTCATCAGTAATGGTAATGCATGTTCATGTCTTAAGATCAACATATTGCCATCATGTTTTAGGACATTTTTGCTGGTTTAGGGTATTTGCATCGGCTCTGCAGATGTCTCTGATTCTAATGTTGTCTCAATTAAAGGGGCAGGTTAAGTTGGTTTTTCCAGGATAACTTTCTTATGAATTTTGATATTCTCTTGGGCAGCATTGGGTGTTCATTTTATACTTTTTTCCTCCTTCAGAATTTATTTCCAAGCAGATAACTCGGAAGTTGGAGTCTAAAAACCAAAGACTTACAAAGAGTTGCAGTTTGAGTGGCCATCTCAAATTTGATAAGCTTTGTTTTTAGAAACTTAGGATGTGATTGATTTTACTTCGTTCTGCTGAGTTATGTTAGTTTATTGCATCTGGACTGAGAGGAGTTTGGGTTTATATATAAACCAGAAAAGTTACTTTCAAGGAATAACTAATCAAGCCATCTCCATCATGCATAATGGCTGCTAATGAATCTTGGCTATAGAGACCAAGGGTTGCCTAGTTAACTGGAAAACACTCTTTCTAAGCCACTAGGCCGGGTTTAAGTCTTATCATTCTCCTCTCCCACCTTTTGCAATCAAATGTAAGCTCCACCTCTTTGCGTGACTCAATTCAATGGAGTTTGTGCAAATCTTTGGCCTTTATTTTAGCATTTCCTAATTTTACTTCTTGTCAATGATCACAAGGAATTATCTGTTACTCTATATGCATGTGTATAATGTGCATTTATACATACCCTATGTCATTACTGATTTGTTCTCTCAACTTCTGATATTCCACAGAGCAGCAATATCAGTGGCATAACTGGGTTTAGTGATGAAGACTCACAATCAGTTGCAAGTTTTATGACGTATGCTCTGGAATTGGCGAAATCTCATGGTAATATGGTAAGTGTTGGGGTATGCCCTTGACTTGTGATTAATGAATGTAACTTTGAGTGATTTCATCAAGTTCGCAGCTAATTATATCTCTGACTAGTCAAGATCTCAGAGTTCTTGAATATGAGTACTAACCTGGCCTCCCCATCTTACCAAATAAAAAAAGAAGAGAAATTCTCTTATACATGGCAATCATTTCTTTCTGAGCGTTATACTGCTTTGGTGCTACTTTTTATTTTCCTTTGAATCAGTATTATGTGAAGTAAAGCACCTCCAAGTACATGTTTGACGAGTATCATTTCTAACTGCTCCAGTGTTTGCACTTTCAACAATTTTCCTGTCAAGCCATAGAGGACTCACCATAGCTCGCATTAGCTTTCAAGAATCATTTTGGGGTTTGGTAACAAGAAGTGAGATTTACTTGTTGCAATTAACTTGACAGGAATGTGAAGTTTTTATGTGTCGCATTTATTGACTTTGGAACCAAAAAAAACGAGAAGAAAACTGTTTTATAATAGTAGAGAACAATCTGATCATTTTGAAGGCTGGGTCCTTTTAGACATTTATCCCCTGAAATGTTCATGCATAGACGTAGTAAAATAGAGGTTTCGGGAAGGAAATGTAGTGCTTCATCTTGCTCCCTAATTGTGCGTCCAATTTTGTTTTATGCTGGTGTGGGAACCTCTGATGCTGTGGAAATTGCACAAATTTTGCTTTTGTTACACCCTTCTCTTGTCTACAGGTGGTCAATGCTGCAGCAATTGTAGATCCTCTATTTAATCAAGTGATTGCAAGGGCATGTGATGAAGTCTGCTCTTGGCAAACTCCATAAACAGAAGTTGGTGCTGAATGTAGTAGTTCCACCAAATCTTGTGCTGAAATGACTGGATGGATAAAACACGAATCATTTCTTCAATGCTGTTCCTCAGGTGGGGCAGAGCAAGTTGAGACATCCATTTCTTGTCTACATCCATGACGGTGGGTAGATGAACAGACTGGCAGGAGCTCCTCATTTTGGCACCTGTTGCGACATGCTGTGATGGTGGCCATTGAATCATCTGCTGCCAGGGACAGACGCTTATTCCCTGATGTGAGATACAAAGATGGAGCTACCATAGAGGAGTATCTTCTATCTCCTGCAAAATCTCAAACAAAAAGACGGAGAACTGATGGCAATGACGTAAGCTTTTCCTCTACATGTGAAGGAAATCCTGGCAAGACTTTCTAGCATGACAAATCTTGTGCAGTATGGAGAATTTGTGTGGATGATTGCCTTATTTGAATGGATGAACCCCATTGAAATATCAATGGTTCTGTTGCCAATTATTGGAAAAATTGGGTTCACCTTAGTACAACAATGAGCAATGAAGTGTGCAAATAAAACATTGAGACAAGGAGTGCACTCGGCAGCATAACTTATACTTTTGAGTATGGGTAATGTCACACTTCCAGTGTTTTAAAACATTTCACACACAGTAACAAGTACAACAAAGATCATACCGCAGATATCCTTGTCTCATAATAATAAAGATCACTTCCAAAGCTTCAGGGATGGTAGAGACAAGGCAAATAGGTGGATTCGACCATTTAATATATAAGGGAAGTTATAGGATTGTGAACAATACAATAGGGAGGATAGCCGACAAAGTAATTGGGATGTGAATCCACTCAATTGTTTACTCAAGATGATCATAAGAGCAGATCTGAACGCCATCCGCATAAAGGCAAAAGAGAGGAAGAGAAAAGTGAGGCCCATTGTCATTTGTCTCGGTATTGAGAGAAGGAAATCTTCGATTGTGTAGCTTGAAGTTAGGATAGCCCAGATGACGAAGGAGAATAGAGTGAGAGTGTCTGCAACCACAAATACCATGAAGAAGCCCTTCTCAAGGAATGCTAGGATCCCCATACTACCGTCGTTGCCTCCAGGTACCGTAAAAACCATAGAGAAAGCTACCGTAATGAAGAGAGTTGCAATGAGGCGACAAGATGATGATGTATCCTTCAACCATTGCCTTGCCTCGTCGAGCAACTCTCTGCGTTGTTTTACAAAAACTTCCCTGTATGTTATTTTGTTATCTAGAAATTTCAGCCATTTAAAAGAAGGAAAGCTGCCAGCTTCCACTACCTTCAGAAACATAAAGGATGCCTATCAATGTAAATGTCAATTAAAAAGCACAAAAGGGAGGCAAACATATGAAGAGAACTAATTTGAAACCACTCAAGTTCCCTCTGCATAAGAAAAGCTGCTCCAGAAACATTAGAGGATACACATGTTGATTACAATTTGGTCACAGCCTCCATTACGTCTATGTCGGTCGCGATATTATCGGCGAATGTCCAATGTGGTTGCGTGCGTTTGCTAGTCTAAACAACTCAACATGCCATCCCTTCACAACTTCTTTTATCAGTTTTTTTTTTGGGTAAAATTGTTATCCCACATCAACTCCAGAAAATGTTGAAGACATAAATCCACAATTTCAAAGTTTTCGCGAGTTGCAGAGTCAAGGACAATGTCAAGGACAATGCCTGATGTCAATAGAGGCTCGAGTATTTTGGCAGTTTGATTGCAAGCCTTATCTCCATAAGAGCTAGTTTTACAAAGTCAAACGAGCAATTGTGCCTTAACTTCAATTCCCCACTCCTTCTAATGCAAGGCGCTGCATGTAATATCAGATAAACAATTTTCCCAACGAGAAAGAATCAAAAGGTTAAAGAGGCTTTCACATTTGTGCCGTGTTCTTATGTATATATAGTAGTTGAGAGAAAATAATGGGATTGAGTTATTAATCAAGAAAAAAAACTTGATATGGCTTGAAAAGCAAAATGCATGCATCAGAGAACAGATGTATTTATCGATGAAAACACACGATGTGATGAAATAAAAACAGAGTTCTTTTTTTTTTTTTTTTTTGAGAAATGGGTAGACTTAGCGGTGGATCAATTGATATGTTTTTGATTGAATATTTTTACATATTCCCCCGATGCATACATATAGTATAAATTTGAACTAAATTGATTAGAATCAAATTGTATGGTAGTATACTATCGAGAGTTGGTCCATATTATTAACTATGATTCCAAAGGGATATATTGAAAGTATGTGCATGCACTTTAAATTTAGAGATTTCTAATCATGGATGAAATTCTTTTTATATATATAACATGGCACTTTCGTGTACCTGCTATTGTGGCAAGATTCCAAAGTGATATCTTGAACCGGTTAAGTGCTAGTAGTGCTATCATTATAAAGAGGAGACAAGAATCATGTCAACAAAGACAAATAAAAACATAAATATCACACTCATGACATGAAAATTACTGATGTTTTATAATGCTTGAATTCGTCTGACAACAACTTCAATCAATCAACCTCGGTTACCTGAAATCCAAAATTATCAATAATTTTACTTGGCAATTTGACATAGAGTAAGACTTCTCCTCGTACTTTCCAAATGTTATGTTAGATATTAATTTGTGACATACATCATGATTAAGATATTAATATGTAGACATAGATGTTGTCCTCGTCCTATAACAATTTTGTCAATAAGGTCCCTGATTGATATGCATTTTTTTTTCCTTCTATGTAAGTCCATCAATTAAACAAATCAATAAAAATACCTCGAGCCATCTTCGTGTCCTTGGAGTAGTCAACTAATGGATCGACCAAGCATAGAGGAATACCTAAAGATTGGAACAGATAGAGCGAGCACAATGTAAATGGAATTGCTTGAAATAATTAATATATATATCTATTTATTTATTATGTCTAACAATAGAAGTGCAAGAACTACTTACATTTGTAAATAGATTTTTCCCAAAAAACGAAGTATCAATGTTAAGATTATAAAAACTTTGTAGTAGCCGCCTTTAGATGTCATTGACTACGGAATTTGTGAGCTAAATACAAGCATACGTCTTTTGGGACACGAGAACAAAAATGTTAATTCAAGTAAATAGTGAAGGAATGAGATGAGTGGGTGTGAAATCCTACCCAAATGGCCGGCCAGAGTAATGCTGAACAAAGTATTATTAGATGGGAAGGAGCAAATAGAGTACCAAACTCTAATGCATTGCCTATAATTTTAATTTTAGGTTCAGTGTCAATTTTGTCTATTAATGCCTTTACCATCCTTATTCTTCCTCCTCGGGCAGCATAGCAGAAGGCCCTGTCGGGATTAAGATTTTTATATTTTTGAGGGAAGTGCTTGACCAGGTTCACCCAATGGATCTTGTGCAGCCATAATCGCAATATCGAGCATAGTAAAGTGATTGCTTTCTATGGTCATAATTTTGGCCGTCATTGCTGCGTGGTCTCTATTGAGCTTTTCCTCAGTAGTTTTCCAGTCACCTTTCAACACGGCTTTAAAAAATTGTCGATATTTGTCATCAACCACCGCTTTTGGTATGACTGCAAAAATTGCACATTAAGATGGCGGAGGTCAAACCAAAGAGTTGGATGAGAGGATGAGGTGGAGGTGTGGACAGTGGATGACGACTGATTTCAAAGTCTGAGCTTCCATTGAACTGAAATAGTTGTTTGCTCGGTTTGCTACATCAAAAATTTCTTGTATTGGGGCACTACTTGGGTGGCCATCTTGTGTATTGTAGAGAATATGTGTGGATCATTGCCTTATTCGAATGGATGAACCCCATTGAAATATTTGATGGCCATGTTGCCATTTTTTTTTTAAATTGGGCTCACCTTAATACGAAAGTGAGCAATGAAGTACACAAATAAAACATTGAGACAATGTTTACACTTGGCAGCATATATTATACTTTGGCTAATGTCACGCTTCCAGTGTCTTAAAACATGAGTACAGTCCATGCTATTCACACTTCACACACAATAACAAGTACAAAGAAATATTACATCACATGTCCTTGTCCAATAATAGTAGAGATCACTTCCAAACCTTCAGGGGACGGTAGAGACGAGGCCAAAAAGTGGATTCGACCATTTCAATATACAAGGGAAGCAGTAGGATTGCAAACAATACAATAGGGAAGGCAGCCAACAAAGTAATTGGGATATAAATCCACTTGAATCGTTCACTCAAGATGATAGTAAGAGCAGAGCTGAATGCTACCAGCATAGAGGCCAAAGAGAGGATGAGAAAAGTGAGGCCTATTACCATTTTTCTCGGTAGTGAGTGGAGGAAATCTTCGATTGTATAGCGTGAAGTTAGGATAGTCAAGAACATCAAGGTGGCAGTGACAGAGGACAAGAGAGCGAAACCGTCTGCAACCACAAATACGATAAATGAGGCCTTGTTAAGAAATATTGGGACCCCCGTACTGTCATTGTTGCCTCCGGGTACTGTAAAAGCTCCAGCAAAAGCTACCGTAATGATGAGAGTTGCCACTAGACTACAAGATGACGATGTATCCTTCATCCATTGCCCTGCCTCCTTGAACAACTCATTCCGTTGTTCTACAAAAATTTCCCATAATGATTTTTTATGCTGTTGAAATTTCAGCCATTTAGCAAAAGGGTCGCCAGTATGCATTGCCTTCAGAAAAATAAAGGACGCCTATCAATGTAAATGTCAGTTGAAGAACACAAAAAGGAGGCAAACAAATAAGGAGAACTGACTTGAAACCACTGAAGTTCCCTCTGCAGAAGAAAAGCTGCTCCAGAAACATCAGGGGATACACATCTTGGTGACCATTTGATCAGAGCGTCATCTAGGGGCATGGCCGTCGAAGGATCGTCCTCAGCGAAACATTGAACGATGCTGTGTTCTCTCTTTAGTCTAAGCAACTCAACGTGCCGTCCCTCCACAATTTCTTTACTCAGTTTTCGTTCAAAATTGTTATTCCACAACAACTCCGGAAAATATTTGAAACATAAATCCACAATTTCAAAGACTCCACGAGATGCAGCGTCAAGGACAACATCTGAAGTCAACAGATTCTGGAGTATTTCACTAGCATCAAGATTTTTCGTCATCTCCTTAAGCAATAGTTCTGCCAATTGAAGCGAGCAATTGTGCCTAAACTTCAATTCTCCAATCCTTTTGATGAAAGGTGCTGCACGTAACATCAGATAAACAATTTTCCCAAGGATGAAGAATTAAAAGGTTGTAGAAGCTTTCACATCTATGCTATGTTCTTAGGTATATATATAGGAGTTGAGAGAAAACAATGATTTTCAGATATAAATCAAGAAAACAAACTCGATATGGCTTGAAAATCAAAATGCATGCATTGGAGAAAAGATGGATATGTGATGAACACACAAAATGTAATGTGAGAAAAAGAGATTTTTTTTTTTTTTTTTTAAATGGATGAATTCAGCAATGTATTGATAGACCCATTTTTGCTTGAATATTATTACAAATTCGCCTGATGGATATATAAAGTTTAAACTTCAAATTGAATTGATTAGAATGAACCTTATCGTGATATACGAATTGAGAGCCAGTCCACATAAATAAGTATAATCTCAAGGGGATACACTGGAAGTATCAATAAACACTTTAAATTTAGAGGCCTCTACCCATGGATGGAATAATGTCATTTTCTGTATATAACATGGCAGTTTTGTGTACCTGGTATTGTAGCAAAATTCCAGAGTGATGTCTTGATCCGGTTAAGTATTAGGAATGCCACCACCACGAAGAGAAGAGAAGAATCATATCAGCAAATTAGGGATCGGTGACAAATCAAAAAATACATATTGCACTCATGGAATGAAAATTGCTTCCCTTTTATAATGCTTGATTATGTTAAAAAATAACTTGGATCAATCAACCTTCATTTCCTCAAATCCAAAATCTACAACTCTCAATAATTCTACTTGGCTATTTGACATTGAGTAAGATATCTCCACTAACTTTCCAAATGTTACATTAGATCTAAATTCGTGACATACATCATGATTATAATATCAATTTGTACACATAGATGTAATCCACGTCTTCTAACTTTTTTTTTTTTTTTTCAACGAGTTCCATCCAGTAAGTATATCAATAGAAGTACCTTGAGCTATCTTCGTGTTCTTGGAGTCATCAAATGATGTGTCGACCAAGTATAGAGGGATAACTGAAAATGGGAACAGATAGAGTGAATACCATTTGAATAGAGTTATTCGAATTGTGCACATCTAACTGAAGGAGTGCAACCAATACCTACATTTGTAAATAAACTTTTCCCAAAAATTGAGTCCAGCTCCACTACGGAAGTAACCACTCATTAATGCCAACAATTGCAAAAACATCATGCCTCCGGTGTCTTCGAATTTCAATGAGTCAGGGTATTTGCGAGCTAAATATAGGCATGTCTTTTGGGACACAAGAACAAAAAAGTTAATTCAAGTAAATAACAAAGGAAATGAGATAAGACGAGCAAGTCTAAAATCGTACCCATATGGCCGCCTAACATAAGGCCGCCCATGATTTCGTCATCTGGGGTACATTTTAGCCTCCTGGCCAGGTACCAGATAACCTCCTTATGCTTAGAATATGAAATAGCAGACTCTAGGGCACCGTGAATAATTGTAGGTTCAGGATCAATTTTGTCTACTAATGCCTTTACCATCCTTAATCTTCCTTCCCGAGCAGCGTAGGAGAGGGCTCTATTAAGATAGAGATCTTCACATATTGGAGGGAAGTGCTTGACCAACTTCTCGACCCACTGATCTTGTCTGGCCATAATCGCAACATCGAGCATAATTAAGTCATTTTTTCGTATTTTCATAACGCTGGTTTTCATTGCTGTGCGGTTTTCATTGAGGATCATCTCGATTTCTTTCCAATCACCTTTCACTGCGGCTTGAAACCATGATCGATAGCCTTCATTGACCACCGCTTCCGGCGTGACTGCAAAATTTGCAAATTAAGGCTTTTGCACTCCTTTTTTTTTTAGGTCAAGTGTAACCATTGTACTTGCTCAAAGTTCCAATAAAATGCAGATGCAAGCGAAGAGGCGGTGGTTTACTCACGACCTTTTTCACCTTCCACGAAATGCATGTGATTGATTTGTTTTGAATAACGGGTGATTGATTTTCACTCGTAAACTACTGGTAACAATTATAAATTACCCATGCGTGTCAGTAACATGTGTATGTTACTTATATGATCTCAATAATGTGTGAACATTACTTTTCCTTATTAGTCGACTAGTGACATTGGGTCACCAATTGTTCCTAAGGTAAATGTTTGATAACCTGTAGGAAAGTATGGTATGAACAGGGAGTTCTCCCCCATCGAGGATTGAAGCCACCGCTTCGAGGGCAGAACCCCGGATGGAACATTTTGCAGGCGCTGGCTAATATAGGGAATTTGATGGAGAGGCAAGTCCAACAACAACCGGGAGAGGAACGTTGTACTCAATGATTGCTGAAACAATTCCTGAAGTTAAAGCCACCCAAATTTACCGGAATGGGAAGTCCTGAAGAGGAGGAGCAATGGATCAATGGGATAGAAAGAATTTTCCGGTTGTTGAATTGTAACAACACAAAAAGGATAACCTTGGTAGAGTACCAATCGGAGGGATACGCCAAACATTGGTGGAGAACTTCTAGAGACACAACCTTTCCGCCTGGTACTGCCATAACTTGGGATGAGTTTGTTAGAGCTTTCAATAGAAAGCATTTCTTTGACTATGCTAGAGATAACAAAACAAAAAAATTGTTTAACTAGAATAAAAGGAGCTGACGGTAGACCAATATGAAGCAAAATTTTCTGAACAGTCAAGGTATGCTCCTAGATTGACAGAAGATTGAGAGGAAAAAGCTAAGAGGTTTCTGAAGGGCCTAAGGGCAGACATTATGAGGCAACTGGTGCCTCTAAATATAAGAGATTATAACAAAATTTATGAATGGGCCAGCTTGTGTAGCAAGAAGGAATAAGGGAATGAATGGAACCGGGGCGGCAATACCCGACTGGGTAAGAGACCCTATCCAACCCGAGAGCTGCCTTGGGATTCTAAGAAAAAAATGGAATTTTGGAAATTTTGGGAAGACCAAGAGTTGTCATGCCCCAGGTAAAGTGCCATATTAAGACAATTCTTGATGAAGGTGTGGTAGACCACATGGGCCAA
The DNA here is from genome assembly GCA_017140185.1 of Eucalyptus polyanthemos subsp. polyanthemos. Taxonomy (NCBI): domain Eukaryota; kingdom Viridiplantae; phylum Streptophyta; class Magnoliopsida; order Myrtales; family Myrtaceae; genus Eucalyptus; species Eucalyptus polyanthemos. Next base: position 60,248,105 of record CM029459.1, on the reverse strand, counting down.
GACCCTGCTTAGATCATCAAAGGTGTTTCGGGTGTGGGCAGAGAGGTCACTTTAGGAGAGATTGTCCACAAGGAGGATCGCAACCAAACATTAACCCGGTGCAATAGAGGCAACAATGTGTAGGCGGACCACCTCCACAAGGAAAACCACAAAGGTCACCAGCACAATCACCTAAGAGGAAGTAGAAACTTCCAAAAATGTTATCTCAGGTACGATTTCTATAAATGATAAGAAAATTTATGCATTATTTGACATAGGTGCTATGCATTCTTTTGGAGGTATGGACACCTGGAGTGGCAAAACTTGGCACGAAGGGACACTTAGGGTGCGTTTGGTAGTATTTCTGTTTAAAAATTGTTCCACGGAACAGAAATAGGAAAAACTATTTCTGTTTTGGGGAACAATTTTTGAACAGAAGAACACATTTAGTAAATTTGTTCTGAATAGAAAAAAAAAATAGGAACACATTTGGTAAATTTGTTCTGGAATAGAAAAAAAATAGGAACACATTTGGTAAACTTGTATAATTTTTTTTGTTTCTTTTAATTTTTTAATTTTTAATTTTATTTTTCCTTTTTAATTTTTAATTTTTATTTTCCCTTTTGTCTTTTGTCTTTTTCCTTCCTTTTGGCCGGTCGCCGGCCTCGCCCATGGCCAGTAATCGGCCGACGAGGGTCGACGGCCTTGCCCAGCTACGGCGAGGGCAAGGCTCAGCTTTGCCTTGGCTGGGTGAGCTCAGCCTCGCCGGATCTGGGCGAGCTCGGCCTCGCCTTGGCCGGGCGAGCTCGGCCTTGTTGGATCTAGGCGAGCCCAAGATAGCCCAACCAAGGCAAGGCTGACTTTGTGCCGGCCCGCGAGGTCGACCTCGCCTTGGCTATGCGACGCCGAGCCTCGCCGGTGGCTAGGCAAGCTCGGCCTCGTTGGATCTGGGCGAGCCCGAGCTCGCCCAGCCAAGGCGAGGCCGAGCCTCGCCAAGGGCCGGCGACGCTTCGGCGAGGTCGCCGGCCCAAGATGGCTGGTCGTCGGCCATGGTCGAGGCTGGCGACCGACCAAAGAAAAAAGAAGAAGAAAAGAAAGAGAAGAAAAAAAATAGGAGAGAGAAAAATTGTTTCTCAAAAGTGTTCCGAAAACAATAAACAAGTTTTTCTTGTTTCTTATTTCTTATTTCTATTCCAAATGTGTTTTTGGGAACAAAAAAATTGATTTGAAACAAAAACGCAAACAAACGCATTTCTGTTCTTTTTTTGTTCCTTGGAACAATAAAACACAAATTGTGTTCATAAACAAAAGAAAAGAACACAAACAAACACTACCTTAAGTGCCAAAAGTTTGGAAAGTGACACTTAAGTGCCAAAATTGAAGCAAAATGGATCACTTAAGTGCCAATTTGGCTAAAATGCTGACGTGACGATTTTCTGGCAAGATAAGTGCAAAACGATGTCGTTTTACATGCCGATGTGGCTAGAAAATGCAAAAGCAACGCCATTTTGTCTCTAACGTGATAAAAAAATTAATATAAAAATTAATTAAATTAAATTTAAAATAAAACTAAATTTGTTTAAAACATTTAAAAATACAAATGCAAATATTTAAAGGGGGGGGAGACGATTGAGGGCTAAGCCCTCGCCGTCACCAGGAAGGGGTGATGAATGAGGGGGGAGGATCGGTCGGGATCGTCGGCCCGTGAGCCCTCGCCGCCTCCCCGCCACCGCCGAGAAGGGCCAATGATAAAGGGAGGAGGGTTGGTTGGGGTCGCTGGCCCCTGGTCAACCAGTGGTGAGGCCCTCGTCCCAGATTTGGGCGAGGGCCCTCCCCGCTGCCGCTGGGAAGGGCCAGCAACGGAGGGGAGAGGGTCGGCCGGGGTTGTCGGCCCCTAGCCAATCGGCAACGAGGGCCCACGAGCCCTCGCCGAATCTGGGGGAGGGCCACGAGCCCTTGCCGCCTCCTTGCCGCCGCCAAGAAAGGCTGGCGACAGAGGGGTGAGGGTCGACCGAGGTCACCAGGCCTTGGCCGATTGGCGGTGAGGGCCACGACCATCACCCTATATCTAGGCGAGGGCTCGCGAGCCCTCGTTGTCAGTCGGCCTGGGTTGCCGAGCCCTAGCCAAGGGCTAGCGACCCTGATGGAGGCTCCCCCCACCGTCGCCAGCCCTTCCTGGTGACGGTAGGGAGGCGACGGCGGCGAGGGCTCAACCCTCAGCTGCTGCCTCCTCTCCCCCACTTTTAAAAAATATTAAATAAATTAAAATAATAATTATTTATTTATTTTTATAATTTAATTAAATTAATTTTTATATTAACATTCGTATCCGCTAAAAAATGACGTCGTTTTTGCTTCTTTTTGTTGAGTCAGCATTCTGGCGAGCCACGTAAACGAAAAGAAATAATAAATTACCATATAGAATTTCTAATGGGGTTCGCTAGAGATAGCACTTAAGTGTCCCACTTTTAAAAAATATATATATATCACTTAAATGTCACTTTTCTAACTTTTGGCACTTAAGTATCCCTTCGTATCAGGTTTTGGCACTTGGGCTATACTTTACCCATTCTTTTGTGTCTGAAAGATATAGACAACTAGGAGAAATAGAAACTAAATCTCTGGATATGCCTCTTCGTATTTCTATGCCACTGAAAGAAGTGGTATTGTTTACGTTAGTATGCGAGAAATATAAGATATCCATAGGTGGGAGAGACCAGGAAATAGACCTAGTAGTGATGGTCATGGATGACTTTGATGCCATCATTGGAATGGATTGGCTCTGTAAACAACGGACTAGGGTGGACTGTTATAGAAAGATGATCCAATTCAACCCACTTAATCAACCTAGTTTTGAATTTTATGGGGATCAGACAACCCCTCAGTGGCTCTTATTTTGGTAGTAGAGGCACATGCACTTCTTGACGAAGAATGTCAAGGATACGTAGCAGTAGTAAATGACCATACTAAGGAAGAAGCCAAACTTCACAAAATTCGAGTGGTTCAGGAATTTTCAGACGTGTTTCCTAAAGAACTACTCGGAGTACCACTGGTACGGGAAATCGACTTCGAAATTGAATTGATGCCTGGAACGGAACCAATATCAAAAGCCCCGTATAGAATGGCTTTAGCAGAACTAAAAGAGTTGAAAGTACAACTGCAAAAATTACTCGATAGGGGATTTATTAGGCCAAGTGCATCCCCATGGGTGCACCGGTCCTGTTTGTAAAGAAAAAGGACAGGTTGATGTGCCTATGCATCAATCATAGGCAATTGAATCAAGTAACCATCGAGAATAAGTACCCATTGCCTATAATTGATGATCTATTTGATTAGTTGCAATGTAGTTCAATCTTTTCTAAGATAGACTTAAGGTCAGGGTATCATCAGCTAAGAATTAAGAAGGAATATGGAATACATCCCTAAGACTGCCTTTAGGACTCGCTATGGACATTACGAGTTCCTAGTTATGCCATTTGGATTGACAAATGCCCCAGCTGCATTCATAGACCTAATGAATAAGGTATTCAAACCCTATTTGGATCAATTTGTAATCGTCTTCATTGATGATATTCTGATATATTCCAAGGGGCTAGAGGAACATGAACAACACTTGAGAATAATACTGCAAACCCTTTGAGACCAAGAATCGTATGCCAAGTTCAGTAAGTGTGAATTTTGGTTGGAATGGATAATATTTCTAGGGCATGTGATATCGGGAGAAGGAATCTTGATGGACATAGCGAAGGTCGAGATTGTAGTAAATTGGCCAAGACCAACAACGCCAACTAAAATACAAAGTTTCTTGGGACTGGCAGGTTACTATAGGAGGTTTATAGAAGGGTTCTCGTGACTTGCAAGTCCGTTGACCCAATTGACTCGGAAAAATGTGAAGTTTGAATGGAGTGGTGAATGTGAAAGAAGTTTCCAGGAACTCAAGAGAAGATTGACCACAGCTTTGATATTAACTATTCTGTTTAGATCTGGTGGATTCACGGTATATAGTGATGCTTCCCACAAAGGATTCGGATGTGTTCTAATTCAGTACGGTAAGGTCATAGCTTATGCATCAAGATAATTGAAACCTTACGGATTGAACTGTCCAACTCATGATTTAGAATTGGCGGCAATAATCTTCGCATTAAAGATATGGAGATATTATCTATATGGAGAGAAATTTGAAATCTATACAAATCACAAGAGTCTGAAGTACTTATTCTCTCAAAAGGAATTGAATATGAGGCAGAGAAGGTGGATGGAACTGCTAAAGGATTATAACTATATTATCCAAGAAAGGCGAATAAGGTAGCGGATGCTCTCAGTCGTAAGTCGACCATGGAAATGGCAAGTATAAGGGTAATTGAATTAAACCTGTTAGAGATGGTAGTAAATTTGGAGTTTAAGTTGGAACTAGACCATCTCACCAGTGTATTAATCGCACTAAGGATTGAACCAGAAATTATTTGGAAAATTAGAACGTTACAACAGTCTGACCTAGAAATAGTGAAATTGCGAGACAAAGTGTCTTTAGGGAAAAGATCAGAGTTCCAAGTTTATGAGGATGGACCAGTGAAATACCAAAGAAGATTATGTGTTCCCAATAATGAAGAAATAAGAAGGGAAATTATGTCGGAAGCGCATTAAAGTAACTATAGTATCCACCTTGGAAATACAAAGATGTATCGAAATCTACGTCAATAGTACTGATGGAATGTTATGAAGGTTGATATTGCTAAGCACGTTTCTTAGTGCTTAACATGCCAACAAGTGAAGGCAGAACATCGCAAGCTCGCAGGACTGCTAAGACCATTAGAGATACCGAAATGGAAATGGGAGCACTTACAATGGATTTCGTGCAAGGATTACTAAGAACGTCAAATGGTCACGACTTTATCTGGGTAATCGTATATCACCTGACTAAATTTGCCCATTTCCTAATAGTACATATGGATATTATGATGTATAAATATGCTAAAATATATGTAAGTCAAGTGGTACGCTTACATGGTGTTCTTGTGACCATCATATCAAATAAAGACTCAAGATTTACCTCGAATTTCTGGCGAGGTTTCCAAATCGCATTAGGGACCAAGCTTCAGTTTAGTACTGCCTTTCATCCACAGACGGATGGACAGATGAAAAGAGTAATCCAAATACCAGAAGACATGTTGAGAGCTTGTGTGATTGATTTTAAAGGAAATTGGGATGAGAAGTTACACCTGGTGGAGTTCACGTATAATAATGGTTTCCAACAAGGTATCGGTATGGCTCCCTATGAGGCGCTATATGGGAGAAGCTGTAGGACACCTGTCTACTATAATAAGGTGGATGAGAGAAAATTGACAGGACCCGAATTGGTACAAGCTACTACGAATGCGGTAGAAATCATCGGGATTAGACTCAAGACGGCCCAAAGTCGACAGAAGAGCTACGCAGATAAGCGTAGAAGGCCATTAGAATTTAACATAGGAGACCATATATTTCTAAATGTATCCCAGATGAAGGGAATATCACAATTTGGGAAGAAATGTAAGTTGAGTCCAAGATTTATTGGACCTTTCGAGATCCTTGAAAGGATAGGGGATGTAGCTTATCGACTAGCATTGCCTCCTAAGTTGTCAAATTTGCACGATGTCTTCCATGTGTCGATGTTACGGAAGTGTCAGCTCGATTCTACTCATGTACTTGATCATGAGATTATCGAGGTAGATGAAAAAATGAGATATGTGGAAGAGCTGATACGGATACTGGATCGGAAGGAGCAAGTCCTCCGGACGAAGAAAATTCCACTAGTCAAGGTCTTGTGGCGACACCACGACGTGAGAGAGGCCATGTGGGAAAGTGAAAAGGAAATGAGCCAAAGGTACCCTCATCTTTTCAATGAGACGTAAGAGAAGCTCAATTTCAAGGACGAAATTCTCTAAGGAGGGGAGAATTGTGACATCCAGATTTCGCCGAACCTCAAATACATAACGGTTCGTGACATGTTGACAAGTTGTCGTCAGACTACGTCGTTGGCACCGCTTACGGCCACCCTTTCATCACTACCATCACCAGACCGAGACGTCACGTTTCGTCATGTTCTTGCGGCATCCCCTCATCATTACGCCTTTGCCGCATCATGACGGTCCGGTCACCGTTTAGCTTATCGTCTCGTCTAAAATTTCCTCACGAAACGCCACCAACAAGACCAACGTCAACCGCATTTATACTCTACTAAGCGAACCTTTCATCTGGACCGCTAAAGAACGAAGACTTTGACCCGATGGCAGCCATGTTGTTCCTTTTTAAGCTGCCAACGAGCGGGAACGAAGATGCAAGCCATCAGCCACGTTTCTCTTCCCCTCAGCCGGTCAACAAAAGTGAAATCTTGACTCAAATTCAGCCATGCTCTCCCTCGTGTCTCCTTGAAGGGCTGTCCACATGCTGCAAGGGAGTTGCCACCAGCAGCCACGTCCCACAACAGATGTCCCCTTCCTCCAACTGCCTTCGTCCAAACTGCCACCAACTAAAGGAAGAAGTTGACTTAGTTAGTCAACAGACGGAACCCCCGAAGCAGAAGCAGAAAATCGTCTCTTATTCTTCTGTCAATACTTGGCTTTTGCTTCATTTCTCAGCAATAACTCCAGCAAATATCCAAACCAAAACCGCCGCTGTCTTGGCCGTGCTTCACCACCAACCATTGACCGCCGCACGCCAGCCCCATCGCCATCTTGCTCCGCCCGCTACCGACCAAGAAAGCCACCAACCACGCCTCCGTTCAGCTGTGCCCACAGCTCACGACTCGCCTCACCGCTGACACCACCGGATTCAAGGCAAGTCGAGGTCTACTAACATAAGCTATGTGAATGCTGTCGTTGCTTGGTGAGACGCGTTCCGTCTAAATTCTACAAACTAATATTATTTCCGTGATATTCGCGTGGATTGGTGAGTTCGGGAGTCGTCGGACTGATCACGAACTTTAGTAGGGCAATTCCATGCTTTCTATGGCCAAACTCGTGTTGAGGGTCCATGTGTATGTCGACGTTGGCATTTCAGAATTTTAAAAGTGATCATCTACGGGTGGTTTTAAGATTTTAGGGTCAGAAATTTGATCATTGACCCGCGGACTTGTTGGTTGCAATATTGCATGGAATTTGATGCGAGCTGTTAGGTGAAAGTTTCAAATTTATGAAACGTGAGAATATGCCAAGTCCATGCATGCGCATTTCAAAAAATATTAGTGGTTGAATTGTGAAATTGATTTCGATTTATTTCGGTATTCAAGCTCTCGAAGTTGTGAAAGATTTTGCCGACAGGAATTTGATGCACCCTTAAGATTTTGCTGCACTTTGATTTACACCATGATTCGGGATTTCAGAATCGAAGTAATTTTCATATATTGGCGACATGAAAGATGTTTTGGCTTTAAATTGTTGGATTGCTACACCATGGTACTTGAGTAACGAATGCCATCGGTCCACATTGACGATGATACCCCGGGTGTCGGGATGCCTAGAGGAGCATGAGAATGGTGCCCACTAGATGCCTGGGGATTGTGATTGAGCCCCGGAGGTCCTCGCGATGCCAAGTGGGGTGCGAGATGTCTAGGGGTCTAACATAACACGCTCTAGATGCCCAGGGACTAAAATAAGAAACCAAAGGTCCTCACAATGCCAGGTAAGGTGCGAGATGCCTGGAGGATGGTACATGGTACCCTCTAGAAGATGGTGGTAGTGGATCTGGATGAATTGAATTCCCAAATTCTCATTGTTCTCTGACATACCGTTTCCTTTTATGAAATCGTTTTGAACTGATGCATATTTATTATTATTTCAGTTTTGCACTTTGTTTTGGATTGCGTGGAATCGAGTGGCGATAGGTTCGCGTAGTATAGTTTAGTAGACTTTTGATTGCTGAGTGGTTTTACTCACCCCTTGTGGGATTATCACATTACAGAGACGTGACCATACCGCTTCAACCTACGTCTTCCTCCATGTTCTATGGCATTCCCATAGACCTCACCTAGGATCAGGTGGAGCATGTAGACCCTAACTTTTTGGACGTCATGTTTATCCAAATCACGGTAATCCTCACAGTGGACATTGGTCTCACTATGGGCCTCGTACTTATGGGGTTCATTGTCTTGTATGCCCGAGTCAATGGGCGTACAGTGGGACCACTTCCACTTCCAAATGATGATGACGGCTTGAGTGGGGTCAAGTAGGTGGAGGACCCATGGAGGATGGCATCATTTTTGGACGCTAGGATGTGATACCAAGACGACAGTGTAGATAGACGGCAGGATGGTCGGACAAATTTTGGTTTAGCGAAAAATAGGAACTTTTGGCCTATATGTACCGATGAAGTCGTTTGAAAACATAAATAAATAAAAGTGCTTGGTTTTATAGTTCGTGTGCATTGATCTAAGTTATGATGAAGTTTCGATACCCGCTTTCGTAATGAAACAAGCGCAAGCACCATGGAACGGCATGGTGGACCCTACGAGTCACAAGGAGGGTTGTCACACCAACCCTCGCCAGATCTCCCTGTCGGCCGCAAGCGAGGCCACCCTCGCCAAATCTGGCGATGGTCGACCTCTCTTGGGCCTCACCCGCAACTGGTGAGGTCGCCCAACCCACGCAAACCGTGGGCGAGGCCACCCTGGCTAGTCACCTCGCCCAAGCTAGGCCGTCCCTTGCCTATGGCCAGCGTGGGCGACCCTCACCTAGCCCTTTGTAGGCATTGCCGGTGGCCGATTGGCCACTAGTGAAGAGGAAGAAGAAGAACTAGAAAAAAAAAAAAAAAAGGGAAGAAAAAAGGGGAAAAATGACCCATGACAAAAATACTCTTGACTATCGAAAGGTTAGGTCATTATTTGCATTGGACATAGCCACTTCAGACCCTCATTTGAAATAAACATAACTACTTCAGGTTCTCATTTGTAACAACATCCACTTCATGCCCTTATTTAAGAAAATAATGACATTTTAGGTTCTTATTTGAAACAATGTTCACTTCAGGAGAAAAAGAGGGCACTTCGAGCCCCTTTTTGGAATTTTCCCTTAAAAAAAAGTCAAAATGCATGAAACACAAGATATATGAAAAATGAAAATTTAGGGTTCAAAGTGACAAACCTCTAGTTGTTCTGCGACCGTCATGGGAAGCTTTTTCAGTTGCTGTGCATTCAGAACTCACATCTGATATAGCTAGTACGAGAACCTAGAGGGGGGTGAATAGGTATAAAAAAATTTCCTTGAAGATTGTACAATATTTAAACAGTTAAAGGATTTGCAACAGTTAAAAATTCAATCGCAAGACTGAGTAAGGGAAAGAGAGAATTGAACACGCGGTTTATAGTGGTTCGGCTTGATTCAAGCCTACGTCCACTCTTCTGCACTGACAGCCAATTGGCTGGATTCCACTATGATCAAAGATATGTTACAGTGTTGATCTTCCTTGATTTCTAGGTGTAGATGATCTACCACACTCGCTCAAGGTGTCACCAAGTATAAACACTCTCTGTGTATACAATTTCGCTCGAACTGTATCGACTAACAATCAAGGTTCTTCAGACTCTGGAATTTTTCTATCGATCACACACTTAAAACAACTAGAACGTCTTCCTTTTATACTCCTTTATGCCATCATATCCGTTGGCACTTACCAAAGGAATTCCTCCAATCTACCCGTTGGACGGAATCAATCAAGAAGATCATCCGAGCTATTTAAGGAATCTAATGATAGCCCATCAATCCTGTTCGCCCATACAATCAGGATCTTGGTTTCCAAGAATATTTCGTCGACCATCGGATCTTCAATCGATCTTATATAAGAATCAAAGAATCCGAAATATTTATCCAACCAAAGAATCCTTTTCCAGAGGATAGGATCGAATCCTCAACCATATACGTCGGCTTTGGATTTCCTTCGTCACTGGATTAGAAAGACTGTCAGTGAGAATAGACTTAAGTCTTAAGTCTTGAGTCTTGAGTCTTGAGTCTTGAGTCTTGAGTCTTGAGTCTCGAGAATACAAAGTCTTCAGACTTTAAACTGTCGGTCTCCGAACATCCAGACTTAGACTGATAGAAACGTTTTGTCAGCTTCAAAATATTCTGAAAAGATTTCTCCAACAATCTCCCCCTTTTTGATGGTGACAAAACTTTCTTGTAGATTTGAACAACTTTGACCTGCAAAAACATTTCTCAAGCAATATGGCTAACTCATAAAGATTAATAAAACAACCAGACTCTGCATCCACAGAAAATTGGTTAGTCTTTCATGAGTAATACCATATAACAACTCTTGATGTAAATGCAACCAGTCAAGCATCAAAATCCACAGCCAATTCAGTCAATTTTAAATTCACACCCAAGTTCAAGTTCTCAAGTCATACTCAAACATAACCATAATCACAAAAGTTAAAGTTTTAAAAAATGTTGGTTCAAATTGGTTCTCCCCCTTTTTGTCATCATTAAAAAGGGTGAGAAAGGAGTCATGTCTGCTTGGGAATGCGCACGATCTGGAAATCCCCAATGGACTGGACTACTCCTTCGAGCTTCTTCAGGTCTTCCCTCAGTTGAGCTACCTCTTCTCCCTTAGCATTGGCTTGAAGTTGCAGAGCGAGGTCTTTGAATTTATCCTCCAGAGAGACTCAAGATGCTTGTCCAAAGCATTCTTCATGGCTTGGATTTCACAAATCGTAGCATATATCTGGCCACGCATTTCCAGAAGAATATCCATGATACAACGAAAATCTGCAGAATCGTCCGTCTGTGTACTAGCATTTGCTTTCTCAAATGGTGTGTATGCAGACGATGGCGCTTCAGTTAAGTCTTGCAGATTTGGTTCTGACGTATCGTGACCTTCTTCAGGCAATTGTGAGACCTGAACTTCTTCTGGGTCTTCTGGAGATTGTCTTAGATCTTCACTGACAGCAGCATGAGGTGTAGATCTCTCTTGCTCGTCAACTCCCCCTGTCTCTAGGACATCGAAAGGGGAAGAGTGATGATCATGCTCTTGATTTCCCTTCTCTCTAGATTCATCAGCAGACTTTTCTTTTTCTCCTTCTCCTTCTTCTTCAGCTTCTTTCTCCTTCTCTCTCTGTTCTTCTGCTTCTCTGCTCTGCTGAAGTTTTGTAGGTTGAAACACAGAGCGTCTGGTTCTTGTCAGTGGATGGATAGTGGGATCTTCATCCTCTTCATCTTCATCCTCCAGGATGAGAGTTCTTTTCTTTTTTTTCGATGGAGCACCAAAGGCCTCCTTTCCTTTTCTCTTTGAGGCAGACTGAAATGGAGATTTCACTCTGAATTTCTCCATTGCCTTGGAAAGTTCTTGCAGACGCATCTTCGTTAACATCTTCAAACCTACCACCATCTTATCACACGGTCGAACACAAAATGTTTGTGGCGGTTCAATATTCATGTGTCTGAAGATCTTGGTCACCAGACCAGGATAAGGCAATTGTCCTTTGTCTTTTGACATTGCTCTGTACATATGGAAGAGAATAGTGTGCGGAAGAGAAAACTTTCGTCCTGAGTTGATCGCGTACATCAACTTTGCTTCGAAAGAGACACGAGTCTTTGACGTAGACTTTGGTCCGAGACAGCTTGATCACAATCTTATGAAGCACGATGTTGATGGCCTTCATCCTTGAGTAGGTAATTTTCTTCTCTGCATCCATATCTTTGACAAGATCCAGAGTAGTACGAGCAGGTGAGACTTTGATTGGTAAATAACGTCCTCTTTCAACTCCAACTATGTCCGCCAACATATTCACATCTACCACGTAGACTTGGTCTCGTACACTAAATGAAATTCTATTCGCATCCAAAAAGCTAAGATTTGAATAGAAATAAGCGGTCAGTTGAGCATACCCGTCCGTAGAGTTAGAGCAAAAATTCTCAAGTTGAAGCAAATTCAACTTCTCTCTTAAGTTCATGTTGATGGCGTCCAGAAAGTCAAAATCAACACTTCTAGGGTTTATCACCCCTCTTTTCAACAGCCTGAAATACACTTTTTCTTGATCCTTGGATTTAAACAAATCCATCCGATTTCCTTTCACCTTTGCTGCCACACCCATTCTAGGTTGAAATTCAAGGAACATTTTGTCATCATCATTCCCTTCAATCAAATTTTGTCCTGGCAAACGAGGGTCACTTGGAATGTTCGCAAGTGCCTCCTCTGCCCTTCCTTTCGGAGCAATTCCCAATTCCTCCATTTTCCGCAGAAAAAGATACTCATTCCCATAATTGTTGTCCTTAAGGAAGTCATCTATATATTTTAATGAAGAACCGGAGCTTTTCAACGCACGATAAAGCTTATAGATAAAGGAGGGTCTTTGGATTCTTACTGGGTCGGCTTCCTCGATTATCTCTTCTTCCAGATGTTGACTTGTACTTTGTGGGGCAGGAGGTGTTGAATGACGTGGATGAGAGCGAATCGGACTTTGTCGCTGACTTGATAAGTCTTCCTCCTCGGTGAGATCGAAATGTGTCGGTCCCTTCTCCATTCTTTGTGGTCCCCTGCTTGCGATTCTTGATGATTTCCTCGAAGACGACATCTTTCTTTGTCTATTGGAAGATTCCTTCACTTGCTTTTCCCAAGAAAAATGACCACTTTCTCGACGACGAACAAGAAGTAGAAACAGTATCGGGAGGAGAGTGCCTTTTAGGGTTTTGAAGATTGGGCGAAGAGAAACTGTATATATAACTCAGTTTTTGAAAAGAGAAGTTCAATCGGTACAAGGAAAGTGTACGAACACTTCTTTTTCAAAATCAATAACTGCCAAAATTAATTCTTTTAAAAAGACAAGCTTTCGAATTTTTACACAGATTATTACCAAACAAAAGATCGTACCTTTTCGAATTTAGATAAAATAACTAAACGAGAGTTCGTACCTTTTCGAATAGCAACTTACAGTCTTTAGCCATGAATGTTTGAGTCTCATGGTTTAAAGTCTGAGAGATCAGAGTCTTAGAGTTGGTGAGTCTCTGAGTTGGTGAGTCTCTAGACTTTAACTTCTTCAAGCTTCAAAATGTTGAGTCTTGCACGGATAAAGTCGAATTGATTTTTCTCCAAAGGCTTTGTGAATATATCCGCTAGTTGACTCTTTGAATCAACAAATTGAATCGAGATTTCTCCATTTTGAATATGATCTCTAATGAAGTGATGTCGAATCTCAATATGCTTTGCTCTTGAATGAAGGATTGGATTTTTGGTGAGATTGATCGCGCTGGTGTTGTCACATCTAATTTTTGTGCATGAGTCTTCAATGCCAAAGTCTTGTAGCTGTTGTTTTATCCATAGAATTTGCGAACAGCAGCTTCCAAGAGCTACATACTCTGCTTCTGTCGTTGAGAGAGCTACAGTGCTTTGCTTCCTCGAAAACCAAGACACTGTCCTGTTTCCAAGCAGTTGACAAGTTCCAGAAATGCTCTTTCTATCGACTCTGCAACCGGCCAGATCTGCATCTGAGTATCCTAGAAGATTAAAGTCTCCCCTCTTTGGATACCAAAGACCGATGCTTGAAGATGAGGCAATGTATTTGATAATACGTTTCACGGCAATGAGATGTGATTCTCTAGGATCTGATTGAAACCTAGCACAGATGCAAACACTCAACAAAATATCAGGTCTAAAAGCAGTAAGATAAAGAAGTGAACCGATCATGCTCCCGTACAGCTTTTGATCTACTTTCTTCCCTTCTTCATCCTTGTCTATCTTCTGAGAACATGACATTGGTATGTCGGTCTTTTTGCACTTTTCCAATCCAAACCTTTTGACAAGATCATTCGCATATTTTTCTTGATGAATGAAAGTTCCTTTCTTCATTTGTTTCACTTGGAGTCCAAGAAAGAATGTTAACTCTCCCATCATACTCATTTCAAACTCATCCTGCATAGACTTAGAAAATTTCTTGCATAGACTTTCATTAGGTGATCCAAAAATAATATCGTCCACATATATTTGAACAAGTAAAAAGCTTTTGTTTTCCTTCTTGATAAACAAAGTAGTATCTACTTTACCTTTGACAAAACCATTCTGTAATAAAAACTTAGTCTGTCGTACCAAGCTCGAGGTGCTTGCTTTAAACCATACAAGGCCTTTTTCGGTCCGAAGACTGAGTCTGGCTTCTTTGGGTCTTCAAACCCAGGTGGTTGTTCCACATAAACTTCCTCATGGATAAATCCATTTAGGAATGCACTTTTGACGTCCATTTGGAATAACCTGAGATTTTTATAACAAGCAAACGCAAGTAATAGACTAATAGCTTCTAACCTTGCTACTGGAGCATAAGTCTCGTCATAGTCTATTCCTTCTTCTTGCGTATATCCTTTGGCCACGAGTCTTGCTTTGTTTCGTACGACTTTTCCTTCTCCATTCATCTTGTTCCTAAATACCCATTTGGCTCCAATAACAGTTTTACCTTTTGGTTTAGATGTCAATTCCCAGACATCATTGATGTTGAACTGTCTAAGTTCTTCTTGCATAGCTTCGATCCAACTTTCATCAGATAAAGCTTCTTCTATGCTTTTTGGTTCAATTTCAGAAATGAGAGCCACATCACTAGATTCTTCACGCCTTTTTGATCTGGTGCGGATTCCTTCATTGATTTCGCCAATAATGAGATCTTTGGGATGACTGGATTTGTGCTTCCAGTTACTAGTTGATTTGCCTGGTTGATGATCTCTTTCTTTATTTGAATCTTCATGAGTATCTTGATGTTGGACTTCCAGAGTCTGAGATGTTTCTTGAGTTGAAGACATTGGAAGGTCTAGAGCGGGTTTAGACTCTTCATACTGAGTCTGGCTGGATTCATCTTGCGTTGAATCTTGGAATTTAACATTCATTGATTCTTCCACAGACTGGCTTTTCTTGTTATAGACTCTGTAGGCTTTGCTTGATGTAGAATATCCAAGGAAGATGCCTTCATCTGATCTTTCTTCAAACTTACCAACTCGATCATTTGCATTTTTCAAAATAAAGCATTTGCAACCAAACGCATGAAAGTATGAAACAATAGGCTTCTTACCTTTGAACAATTCATAGGGGGTTTTCTCTAGAATAGGTCTTAGGAAGACTCTATTTATGACATAGCAAGCTGTTGACACAGCTTCAGCCCAAAATCGTGAAGAGATTTTACTTTCAATTAAAAGTGTTCTAGCCATTTCTTGAAGAGATCTATTATTTCTTTCCACAACTCCATTTTGCTCTGGAGTATATGGTGAGGAAAACATATGATTAAAACCAGATTTATCACAAAATTTCGTAAAATCTTGATTCTCAAATTCACTTCCATGATCTGTTCTTATACTTGAGATTGCACATCCTTTTTCATTTTGAACCTTTTTAGCAAACTTCTCAAAGTACGAAAAGGTTTCTAACTTACTTGCAAGAAAATATACCCAGGTAAAACGAGAGTAATCGTCTACAATTACTAGACAATATTTCTTACCTCCAATGCTCTGGGTTCTTGTTGGTCCGAAGAGATCCATATGAAGCAACTGCAGTACATGATTAGTAGATACATGATTTATTTGCGTAAATGAATTTCTTACCTGCTTTCCCAGAATGCATGGAGTGCATAAGTCAGACTTTTGGTATGGCAATTTAGGTAGACCTCGAACAAGCTTCTTTGATGAGATTTTGGCTAATTGCTTCATGTTGATATGGCCAAGCTTTTTGTGCCATAAGACTGCTTCATCTTGAATTTAGATTAGGCATTGTGCTTCATTTGGTTTTACATCAAGGAGGTAGATGTTTCCATGCCTTCGACCCATGAAAGACTGAGTCGAATCTTTACTAATTCCAGAACATATGCCTTCTTGAAAGGAGATCTTGAAACCGGTATCACACAATTGGCTAATGCTGAGAAGATTGTAATTGAGTCCTTCCACTAGAGAGACATTGCTTATTGTGAGATTTCCAATTTTCACAGTTCCGAATCCCACAATACTTCCTTTGCTATTTCCTCCAAATGAAACTTTTCCACCATTTACTTGAATAAGCTTTATGAAGCAATTTGAGTCTCCTGTCATGTGTCTTGAGCATCCGCTGTCAAGATACCATTTTACCTTCTTTTTGACAGAGACCTGCATTCAAAAGAGAGTCTCAAGCTTTCTTTGGTACCCAAATTTTCTTGGGTCCTTTGGTGTTAGTAGGATAAGCATTATTGGGCCATACTTTCTTAACAGGCTTCCAAACCATAGGACATTCTTTTTCAAAATGATCTTGACTGTTACACTTTGAACACCTTAGAGCATTTCGACCTATAGACTTTACAAAGACTTTCTTGAAATGATTTTTGTAAGCCTCTTTTGACGGTCTTTTCTTAATTCTTTCTTTTACTTTTGGAAAATCAATCAAAGGGATTGTTTCTGCTGTCATACCTAGACCAGACTTATTAAAGTAAGGTCTTTGGACCGAAAGAACTTTTTCAAGTTTTTCCGACCTATTGAAAATTTCTTTGAAATATTTGATAAATCAGTTTTTAAGAAAACATTTTCTTTTGAAAGTTTATCTTCATTCTCTTTAAGAGTAGAAACATTCAAGTTTAAACTTTTCACTTTTTCTTCTAAAATGTTTTCCTTTTGTTTTAAAACTGAGTTTTCCTTTTTAAGTTCGGAAATCTTTTTGAGAGAAGTCTTAAGACTAAAACATAATTCATCAATGTATTTAGAGACTTTGACAGGGATTTTATAATCACTTACCTCAAATTCACTATCTGAGTCTGATCCAGAATCTGAATCTGAGTCTGAATGTGCCATCAAGCATATGTTGGCATATTCATTATCACTCTCTTCACATTCTGTATCACTCCAGGTTTCGGCTTTGAGAGCCTTTCGAAACTTCTCAGCTTTTCCTCTTTTCTTCTTCAGAAGAGGACAGTTGGGTCTGATGTGTCCCTTCTTCTTACATTCGAAGCAAACTACATCTTTGTTTGGTTCCTCATCATCAACAGACTTGGTCTGCTGTCTCTGAAAACTTTGTTTCTTTGAGTTGAACCTTCTGCCTTTTCTATTCAGTTTTCTGAATCTTCTTATCATGAGGGCGAGCTCCTCATCATCCATATCATCTTCAGAATCTGCATCATCAGAGTCATCATTTGATTTTAGTGCAATAGATTTCTTACCTCTTGGATCTTCGTCTTCATTAATTCTTTATACTTCGTAAGACTGAAGAGTTCCAATCAGCTCATCTACAGATAATGGCATGATTCTTTGCGTCTCTCTTATTGAAGTCTTGATATGATTCCAATCCTTGGAGAGTCCACGCAGAAGCTTGTTCACCTTCATGGGATCAGAAATTTTTTGTCCTTGGTTCTCAAGACCATTAACAATATCTGTAAAACGGCTAAACATGTCAGTTATAGATTCTCCTGGTTTCATTTTGAAGACTTCATATTGACCAAGGAGAATGTTAATTCTGGTCTCCTTCACTCGGTCTGTCCCTTCATAAGTGATATGTAATCTATCCCAGACTTCTTTTGCTGTAACACAAGAAGATATTCTGTTATATTCAGTTGGTGACAAAGCACAATATAAAGAGTAAATTGCTTTTGCATCGAGTGCTTGTCTCTTGTTTATTTCTTCTTGAGACATTCCGCCGGCTTCAACAGCTTTCTTTCCCTCTTTCGATACGATGCAGCAGTAGGAGTGATTCCTCTTTCCACCACATCCCATTCCAGAGGATCCTTGGACCGTAGAAAAGCTTTTATCTTGTTTTTCCAGATGTTGTAATCTTTTCCATCAAAGTAGGGTGGTCTGGTATTGCTTTGCCCTTCCACCAGCCCTGGTGCTAGCATACTAGCCATGGATCTTTTACTCTGAAGTAAAACACTTCAAATAAAGTAAGAACACGAGCTCTTATACCAATTGATATAGCTAGTACGAGAACCTAGAGGGGGGGTGAATAGGTATAAAAAAATTTCCTTGAAGATTGTACAATATTTAAACAGTTAAAGGATTTGCAACAGTTAAAAATTCAATCGCAAGACTGAGTAAGGGAAAGAGAGAATTGAACACGCGGTTTATAGTGGTTCGGCTTGATTCAAGCCTACGTCCACTCTTTTCGCGACAGCCAATTGGCTGGATTCCACTATGATCAAAGAGATGTTACAGTGTTGATCTTCATTGATTTCTAGGTGTAGATGATCTACCACACTCGCTCAAGGTGTCACCAAGTATAAACACTCTCTGTGTATACAATTTCGCTCGAACTGTATCGACTAACAATCAAGGTTCTTCAGACTCTGGAATTTTTCTATCGATCACACACTTAAAACAACTAGAACGTCTTCCTTTTATACTCCTTTATGCCATCATAGCCGTTGGCACTTACCAAAGAAATTCCTACAATCTACCCGTTAGACGGAATCAATCAAGAAGATCATCCGAGCTATTTAAGGAATCTGATGATAGCCCATCAATCATGTTCGCCCATACAATCAGGATCTTGGTTTCCAAGAATAGAACATTCCAAGAATATTTCGTCGACTATCGGATCTTCAATCGATCTTAGATAAGAATCAAAGAATCCGAAATATTTATCCAACCAAAGAATCTTTTCCAGAGGATAGGATCGAATCATCAACCATATACTTCGGCTTTGGATTTCCTTCGTCACTGGATTAGAAAGACTATCAGTGAGAATAGACTTAAGTCTTGAGTCTTAAGTCTTGAGTCTTGAGTCTTGAGTCTTGAGTCTTGAGTCTCGAGAATACAAAGTCTTCAAACTTTAAACTGTCGGTCTCCGAACATCCAGACTTAGACTGATAAAAACGTTTTGTCAGCTTCAAAATATTCTGAAAAGATTTCTCCAACAACATCTTCGTGATCCTCTTTGTTACCAAAAAGAGAAAAGAACATAAATAACCTTAGAAAATTTAATTCCTCTTTTTATGCTTTAGATCATGTATATATGACTACTATCAAGCCCATTCATTGCATGGATTTTCTGCCTTAGATAGTAAACCCTTTAACAAAAGAAAAATTTAACGTTAATCTTAACGACGGTTATAAGTTCTGTTTGAGATAGGTGTTGTATAATGAATTAGGTCTGTGGGACCTTATAACTTTCATATATTGGACAATTTTTTTTTAATGAGTTTTCTTCTTAGTGCCGTTAATTTTATTGGCGATAACATTCACAAATTATGAGCCCGTTCTTTTTCTCTTTGGAAAATAAAAAAGTACTTTTGGGGCTTTCTTAATTATAATTCAAGATATTATTCAAATTACAAAAATTATGAGAGGATGGTATTTGAATATATATGTCAGTATGTATGCTCTGAAATTTAAAATGTCTCGTATTAAGAAAAGTCAACATGCATGAAACATGAGATCTATGAAAAATGAAATTAAAAGTTCAAAGTGACAAACCTCTAGTTGTTTTGTGATTGTTGTGGGAAGCTTCATCAATTGTCATGTCTTTTGAACTCACGTCTTTGTGAACCTCATTGCTAGTAAAAAGAGAAATTAACGTAAATAACATTGGAAAAAATTAATTAAACTTTGTATGCTTTATATCATGTATGCATGACTAACATCGGTTTCATTTTTGCATGGAATTTTCTGCATTGAACTTAGATGGTAAACTTTAGAAAAAAATTAACGTTAAAATTAATAAAGGTGATGATTTCTTTTCAGGATAGGTGTTGTACCTTCAGCAGGTGCAGCGTCTTTTGAGCCATTAATCTTATCCGCAATATCCTTTATAAATTATGACAGTGTTCTTCCACTCTTTGGCAGTAAAAAGTTAATTTTTGGCTTTCTCAGTTATAATTTAAGATATTATTCGGATGTAAAATATCATGAAAATATTATATTTGAATTTATATGTAAGCATTTGTATCGTGCAATTTAAAATGTTTCGAATTAGAAAAAGTCAAAATGCATGAAACACTAGATGTGACATCCTGAATTTCTCAATCAGTTTTCTACTGAATTAATCGGGCATTTCGTTGATGCGTTTATAGGGCTATTCTCAGAGCCGATCACTTTTGAGATAACTAGATTATCTCGGTAAGTAATTAAGAAAATTTAAGGCAATAAACTTGAGAGTTCGATCAAAAATCTGTTAATGTGAATAAAGAAACTTGGAGATCCCAATTTTGTTCATCACTAGTAAATTCATACAAAATTCGGGATCGAATAGCGGAAACATAAATATTAACATACCTCCAGCCATTGATGAAATCTTAGAAGTGGAAAACCTCAAGATCTTTGATGGATCCACACAGCACGAGCGATCTGCAAAATTGAAAGCACAAACGCACGTCCTGTTCTACTGCTCAATACCCTTCCAAAACTTGATGGTGTGTGTTTTTCTATATCGTTAGGGTTTGAAACAGACGACCTGACGATTTTATTCCGTTGGTTACGTTACCGGTATCTCCCATCAAGACCATTATGGTAATGTAATAACGGACAAATATCACTTAATACACGTGGGTAATGAATTGGGCAATAATTGGAATTAATATAGGG
This sequence comes from Eucalyptus polyanthemos subsp. polyanthemos, assembly GCA_017140185.1. NCBI lineage: Eukaryota > Viridiplantae > Streptophyta > Magnoliopsida > Myrtales > Myrtaceae > Eucalyptus > Eucalyptus polyanthemos. Next base: position 60,227,658 of record CM029459.1, on the reverse strand, counting down.
AATTTATTGGGAATTTATTGGGAACGGAATATTGGAATCATAATAAAATATATTAAATATTTTAACATTCTCCCACTTGATCCCAATATTCCTTCAAATGAGTTATTAACCCAAACCCACAAAACTTCATACTGAAATAAAACACATGAATCACGGCGATGAGTCCTCTTAGAGCGAGTATTGTCTTCCGTGTATCACAATGTATTTCATCAGTCCATATGTGATCAAATAACTTAATGAATAAACCTTATGTTTACTCCAGGTCAAACGTAATTGTTTTTCTCATAATAACTGAATGTATACAACTGTATTGAGAAAAACATTATCAATGAATAAAAGTCTCATAAATTCTTCCATATAAAGAAAAAATTACATAATTGGACCAATGCCCATTCTAGAAACATGATCATTATAACTCATTGGCGACATGCCTTTAGTTAAAGAATCAGCTATCATCAATTCAGTGCTTATGTGTTCTATGACCACTTTCTTCTCTTTAACACGTTCTCTGATGGCTAAATACTTGATGTCGATGTGCTTGCTTCGACTACCACTTTTGTGGTTCTTAGCCATAAAAACTGTAGCTGAATTGTCGCAAAATATTCTTAATGGCCTAGCAATGGAATCCATAACTCTAAGCCCCGATATGAAACCTTTCAACCATACACCATGTGAGGTGGCCTCAAAACAGGAAATGAACTCTGCCTCCATAGTGGAAGTGGCAACCAAGGTTTGTTTTGCACTCCTCCGGAATACAGCTCCACTAGCGAACATAAAAATATATCCCGATGTTGATCTTCGAGAATCAATGTAACCAGCAAAGTCTGAGTCTGAGTAAGCAACTACCTCCAAGTTGTCCGTCCGTCTATACATAAGCATGTGTCCCTTTGTTCCTTGAAGATATCTCATCACCTTCTTTGCAGCTCTCCAGTGGTCCATACCTGGATTACTCTGGTATCTTCCCAACATTCCCACAAAGAAAGGCTATGTCAGTCGAGTGCAAACCCGAGCATACATCAAGCTTCCAACAGCGAAGCATATGGGATCTTCTTCATTTGTTCCCTTTCAAAATCATTCTTCGGGCATTGGTTTAAATTAAACCTATCACCCTTCACTATGGGTGCTATACTTGGTGAACAATCTTTCATCCGAAACCTCTCTAAGATCTTATTGATATAGGTTTCTTGAGATAGTCCTAATATACCTCGAGGTCTATCTCTGTGGATCTTAATGCCAATGACATAAGATGCTTCACCCATATCTTTCATATCAAAACTCTTAGAGAGAAATTGTTTCACTTCATATAACAACCCCTTGTCATTGGTTGCAAGTAAAATATCATCTACATATAGCACAAGGAAACAAATTTTGCTCCCACTAACCTTCTGGTATATACATTGATCCATGATATTCTCTTTAAAACTGAATGAAGAGATGACCTCATGGAATCTTAAGTACCATTGGCGGGATGCTTGTTTCAAGCCATATAAAGACCTTTTAAGCTTGCATACCAAATGCTCACCATCATTAGAGAAGAATCCTTCGGTTGTTTCATGTAAACCACTTCTTCTAATTTTCCATTGAGGAACGCCGTTTTCACATCCATTTGATGTAACTCCATATCAAAATGGGCAACCAATGCCAAAATAGTACGAAGAGAATCTTTCTTAGATACGGAGAAAACGTCTCCGTGTAATCGATTCCCTCCTTTTGAGTAAATCCCCTGGCAACGAGTCTGGCTTTGTATCTCTCTATATTGCCTGATGAATCCTTCTTAGTTTTGAAGACCCATTTACAACTAATGGCCTTTGCACCATCAGGCAACTTAACTAAATCCTAGACTTCGTTTGATGCCATAGAATTCATCTCTTCCTTCATGGCATTGTACCATAAATTAGATTTATCACAACTCATGGCTTGTGAAAACGACTCAGGATCACTTTCAGCTCCAACATTATAGTCAGATTCTTGTAGATACACGATGTAGTCATTAGGAATCGCTGATTTCTTCATTCTAGTAGACCTTCTTAATGTCGCATCAACATTCTCCTGAGGAGTATGCTGTTCTACTCGAAGTTCAACAGTATCTGGTAATTGTTGAACATTTTGGTCTACCGGATCAATTTCAGCTGGTTGTGGATCTTCAATGATTGGTTGCCCAGCGACCGGTTGAACTGAAGGGGCGTTGTAAGCAACAACCAATCCAGTATATGAGGTGGAAGGTTGAGTATCTGAATGATCTTCTTCAGGGACAAAGTCATTGAATTGATCGCTCCCACTAATCAGATCATTTTCAAGAAATTTAGCATTTCTTGATTCCACAAACCTAGTGGTGTGAGATGGACAATAAAATCTGTATCCTTTGGATTTTTCAGCATATCCAATGAAATACCCACTTATAGTCCTTGGATCTAACTTCTTTTCCTGTGGATTGTAGACTCTTACCTCAGATGGGCATCCCCAAACACGTACATGTCGCAAACTCGGTTTCCAACCTTTGAATAATTCAAAAGGCGTCCTTGGAACAACCTTGGTTGGAACTCGGTTTAATATGTACACAGCCGTTTTAAGAGCCTCATTCCACAAAAACTTAGGAAGTTTAGAGTTGCTAAGCATACTCCGCACCATGTCCAATAATGTTCGGTTTCTTCTTTCTGCAACACCAATTTGGTCCGGTGAACCAGGCATAGTGTATTGGGCAATAATCCCATGCTCTTCAAGAAACTTTGCAAATGGACCAGGTGCTTGTCCATCTTCAGTGTATCTACCATAGTATTCTCCACCTCTATCCGATCTCACGATTTTAATTTGCTTGTCGCACTGATTCTCTACTTCGGTTTTAAATACCTTAAAGGCATTCAATGCTTCATGTTTATTACGAAGCAAGTAGAGATACATGAATCGTGAATAATCGTCTATGAAAGAAATGAAGTATCTCTGACCATTTGAGTCTATATCTAGACTACAAATATCTGTATGTATGATTTCTAATATTTCTGTACTCCTCTTAGCACCTTTCTTTGACTTGTTGGTCTGTTTTCCCTTTATACAGTCCACGCAAGTGTCATAATCAGTAAAATCTAGAGTATTAAGTACTCCATCATTTACTAGTCTCTTAATTCTATCCATGGAGATATGTCCCAACCTTCGGTGCCACAACATAGAGGAATTTTCATTCACAACACATCGTTTTATCCCAGCATTATCATGAACGTGCATCGCATTATTAACGGTATTGTCTTGTAAATTAATTCGAAAAAGACCGTCAGACAAAATACCACTCCCAACAATTTCAGATTTATACGATAAATTGAATGTTAAATCTGAAAATTCAAAGGAGTATCCCAAAGGTACAAGTCTTGAAACTGAAATTAAATTCCTAGAAAAACTAGGAATATAAAAGGTCTTTTCCAAAATTAAAACAAAACCACTACTGAGAACTAATCTACATGTCCCAATAGCTTCCACACGCGAGCACATCTTGTTTCCTGAATAGATGCCTTGTTCACTTCCCACTGGTTTCCGCTGGTTCTGAAAACCCTGCAAGGAATTCAAAATGTGGATTGTAGAACCAGAATCAATCCACCAAGTGTTGTGACTCACATCAACCATATTAGTTTCATAACATACACATGTGAGTTGGTTACCTTTCTTTTGGAGCCAAGCCTTAAATTTGGCGCAATCCTTCTTCATGTGCCCCTTCTTTTTACAAAAGAAGCACTTGGATTCCTTCTTAATGCCAGCTTGGGGAGGTAGAGGCATTTTACCCTTCCCCTTTTGCTTGCCTTGCCCTTTATACTTATCCCGTGTTGCCATATGAGCACTTTCTCCTCTCTCCATTAGTAGCCTCTCTTCCTCTTGAACACACATGGTCATGAGTTCATTAATTGACCATTTAGTGTTATGTGTGTTGTAAGAGATCTTGAAGGGAGCATACTCTTGTGGGAGAGTATTTAGGATATAGTATACAAGAAAGGATTCTGATATCCCAACCTCAAGATTCTTCAGCTGAGCAGCAATGTCCCTCATCTTCATGATATGCTCACGCACACCTCTTACACTGGTAAGCTTTAATGATGAGAACTTCATAATTAGGGTCATGGCATGCGCCTTCTCTGAAGACTCAAATTGAGCATCAATAGCCTTCAGCAATTCCTTGGCATTATTATGCTGAATGACTGAACCACGAATGCTAGCAGAGAGTTTTGTCTTTATGTACATCACACTGAGACGGTTGGACCGCTCCCATTGAGCATAATGAGTATGCTCAGCATGAGTACTATTCTCAGTAGGTTCAGCTGGTTCGTCTGACCTAAGAGCATAGTCAAGATCCATGCACCCCAATTGAAGAAGAACTAATTCTCTCCATTCTTTGAAGTTATTTCCACTTAACTCGGGAACAATTATACCAGAACTAATCGTAGGCGGTAAAACTGCAACATAATCAAAGGAAACTTATGTATCAATATATTTGAGGCAATAAACTTAAATCATATTTTACCAATGTAAAACATGTTTTACAATATGAATCATATAACATCAAAAACTACCTGTGGGTTAAGTTTCTAATTTAAATTGATTCATAATTACTTCATGATAAAACTATTAAATTATATTCCCTTCCTTAATCCCTGTGGGTAAATTAAGAAAGATAAAATAATATTTCATCCTAATTAATCACATTAATATATTGAAAATTCCTGTGGAATAAAATTCATAATATTAATGTGAATAATTACAATTATTGTCTTTAACCATATGTGATCCAAATGCTCTTAATGTATATAATTTAATATAATCAAAGATGTTGTGGCTAATCTTTAATTAATTAAATATATACGGATCACAAGACATTAATTTTCTTCATAGAATTGCACCTTAGGGCAGAATAGTAAAATCACGTGCAAAAGGGGTAAAACTGGAATTTTGCACGCAAGGCCAGAATTGGAATTTTACTTTTAAGGGGTAAAATAGGAATTTCACGCCAAAAAGGGCCAAATCGTAAGTTTACACACCCCAGTGGGGCAAAATCGGAATTTTGCGCGGGCAAGGGCAGAATCGCAATTTTTATAAAGGCGGAGGGGCAAAATTGAGAATTTTGCGGGCAATGGCAGAATTGCAATTTTCCTAAAGCGGAGGGGCAAAATTGAGAAACCACAGGCACGCGTGCAACGCACGCGTTCAGCCTCTCGGGCGCGTGCAACGCACGAGCCCCTTGCAGCCTCTCGGGCGCGTGCAACGCACGCGCCCGCTGCAGCCCCTCGGGCGCGTGCGACGCACGCGCTCAAGGTCTTCTTTTGGGCTCTCTTCCGCCGCTTCTTCCACCGCGACCGCCTCTGTTCCGCCGTCTGGGTCTCCTCCTCCAGCCCATGTCCGACCAAATTGGTTGATGGGTTTCGAAGAGAACGCCGGGACGAACGAATAGATTCAAGATCCAGCAAAAACGACCATATATGGACCAGAATTAAGCCAAAAAAACAGTATGCCCTATCAAACCCTAACCACAAAAATTCACCGCTCGATTAACCTTTGACGATCAGTAATATGTCGAAAAAATTTATGGGTTTCTCTTCCTAATGGCAGTGTGATCATTTAGATCCAATATCTCATGGTGGGTAGCCCGAATTTGGTCGGAATTCTCAATTCCGATCCAAGCCATATACAAATCCGAAATTTATCCACATATTATTCAATAAAATAAATTCCAAAGGTTTCACCAAGGCAGAGATCGCAAATAAGGGCTCTGATACCAACTGTTAATGTGAATAAAGAAACTTGGAGATCCCAATTTTGTTCATCACTAGTAAATTCATACAAAATTCGGGATCGAATAGCGGAAACATAAATATTAACATACCTCCAGCCATTGATGAAATCTTAGAAGTGGAAAACCTCAAGATCTTTGATGGATCCACACAAAGACGAGCGATCTGCAAAATTGAAAGCACAAACGCACGTCCTGTTCTACTGCTCAATACCCTTCCAAAACTTGATGGTGTGTGTTTTTCTATATCGTTAGGGTTTGAAACAGACGACCTGACGATTTTATTCCGTTGGTTACGTTACCGGTATATCCTATCAAGACCATTATGGTAATGTAATAACGGACAAATATCACTTAATACACGTGGGTAATGAATTGGGCAATAATTGGAATTAATATAGGGAATTTATTGGGAATTTATTGGGAATGGAATATTGGAATCATAATAAAATATATTAAATATTTTAACAAAATCGACTTCTTGACCGTGCTCATCTTTAGAGATCATTGCGGCACAGTTAAAAATCGATTTAAGATCAGAGATAGGTCTACTCGACTGAGATGTATGGCCGATCGTGGGTGACTCTACTAAATTGGAAAATTCTCGTCGATCGACACTAATTTGATTTTACTGTCGTTTTGGTACCATGTGTACGTAATTGAATCCTCGAGATTTTCACGACAATCGAGAGTCGCCATTGAGTCGAATGGGTTCATAGTGGTTCGAAGAAAATCGATCATGGGTTATTTGCCTTAAAAAGTTCTGAAAACCACCCGGTAGCCTAGGTTACGCTAAAAACGCGCCAAATGGAAATTAACCGTTGATTCAAGTTCGATTTCAGAAATTGAAGGTTCTGTCATATCACAATAAATTATAGGATTCACGACTCAGTCTCAGAAAATTTTTCTATCAACCGAAAATTTTTGGGAAAAAGTCAGGTTATGGCCGTTTTCATTCAATTGAAGCCGGGGATTAATTTTGTAGGTGAAATTGAGAAGGATGGGGGATTCTTGGATAAGGGAATTAATCAATTTGATAATGGAAATATCAATTGATTTTTGGGAGAGTTATTTGAGAGAAAATCAAGAGGAAAATTGGATGCAAATGCAAATGGGGATCAAGAGCTCTAAGTTGAAATTTCTCTTGGAAACCTTAGAGCCAATTTAAAAGAAATTGGGATTAGAATTTCTATTTGAAGAAATTCTTTTATTTTAATGTTCTTCCCATTTCTTTTTCCATTTTTAACCAAGCACCTTTTTCCCCTTCTTTCTCTCTTTCTTTCTTTCTTTCTCTCTCTCTCTTCCTCCACGTGCGAGAACCTCCACCGACCCCCCTCCTTGCCGGTTTCAATTTTGCTTCTCTTTCTCTCCCTTTTTCTTTTTGACTTTTCAACTCTTATCTCCTTCTCTCTCTCTCTCATCTCTCCTTCTCTCTCCCCCGACTCTCTCTCCCCCTCACTGTTCGAACAGAAAACGAAGCAGAAACTGCACGAAGACAGGAGCCGCTCGCTGCCGATCGCGCTCACCCACCCGCGTGCCGCTCGCGCTGCGCCATCCGCTGCTCACACCTCGCCTCCGCCTCTCCTTCACCCCCTCAGCTAGCGTTGCCGCCCTTCTTCTCTTTCCCCCTTGTTTGCACGAAGCCCAGCAGAAGCAGAAGCAACGAGTAGCATTGCTCGAAGGAGCAGCAGCCAGCCGCTCGGACGCCGTCACACCAGAGCTGCCGCACCGCCACCCGCGCGACGCCGTGTGCTCCGCCACCTCACACCCTTGCCTGCCGTCCTAGTTGTGCGTCGTCCAGCCCCGTTCGGTCTCTGTCCATCTCGGACCGGCCGCCTCCAACCGCCGCCCAGCTCCGACCGACCGCCGTGCAACCTCCTCGGAGCTCCGCCCATCCTTCTAGACCCTTGCCACCCCCATCCCTCTCTCTTTCTCTATGTTTTGCAGCCGAACCAACAACCCCGTCATGGGGGTATCCAGCCGACTCGTGGTTGGTTTTGGGCCGTTTCCGGGCCCCGAACTTGAGTCGTGCTTTGGGAAGTATCGACCCTCGCGTCGTCCCCATTGGATTGATACGTTTTGCGCGATTCCGGTGAGTAATCTCACTAATCCTTGCTTAGTGGACTAATTACGCTTAAGGATTGTTTAGTTTTAATTAATTAGGTTTAGGTGGCTATATTAGTATGGATTAGTGTTATTAGTCAATTGTGATGCGAATTAGACAAATTGATTGTGCAATTAGCAAGTAGACGTAGTCTACTATTTATTGAAAGTATCTCGGGATTTTTCCCGACCTTAATCGAGCTTCAATTTGATAATTTGGACCTAAGTGGAATTTTTGGCATTTAAATATTATTTCGGAATTAAATTAATTATTTATTTATTTTTCAAAAATTCAACTGAGATGATTAGTGACCAGAATATTATGTTGATGACCGTGGTGAAGTCCGTTTATTTAATCGGGCTTTATTTTGAGCTAAATTGAATTTTTAATATTAATTAATTAATTTTCGAAATTAATTAAATAATTATTTATTTTTCGGAAATTAATATTGAGATGGCCGACGACCAAAATCTCGTGCTGATTGTCGTGGTGCAGTTCGTTCATTTATTTGAGCTTTCAATTGTGCCAAATTGATTTAATTGTGGATTTTAGGGGATTTTTCCCAAATTTATTTGATTTGAGTAATTGACCGTTGGACAATTTAGAGTTGATTGTTAGTGGCAAAGGCATGGTGGTAGACTACCAATTTCAGTAGAAATTGTGGAAATGAAAGGGAAAATGTGAGAGGTATGTTGGCTCGATGACCAAGAACATCATCTGGGATGAATCATCATGAAAGGCACGTGGCTCGGTGAATAGTACATCATCTAGGAGAATGCATGTGGCTCGGTGATTTGGTATATCGCCTCGGAGAATGCACATGGCTCAATGATTAGTACGTCGCCTCGGAGAATGCACGGGGCTTGATGATTAGATATGTCGCCTCGGAGAATGCATGTGGCTCGGTGACAAAGTGTGTCGCCTTGGAGAATGCAGGTGGCTCGGTGATTGGTTCTATCAGTTATGACTGAATAGTAATAGCTTGAATGACCAAGAAATGGTCAGGCTGACATATAATCGACTAGATCGATTGATCATTGCTTTGATTTAATGTTGTGAATTGATTGACTGAATGGAAATGACCGTGAGTGGTCTTGTTGGTGTGTAATCGACTAGGTCGATTCGATCAATGCTTCGATCTGTGATGTGATTGCTCGGGTGTCTATTTGATCTGTGCTAACATGCAGGTGGGATCTAAGGCCAAGGTAAGTCCTCTGACTCGTGCTGTGCTTAGGCAACCATGTGGTGTATTGGTTCCCTAATTGAGTCTTAGTGGGGTAGAACTTGCTGAGACGTAGTCTCATCCCGGTTGTGGGATATCATTTCAGGCCCTTAGAATGGTAGGACCTCCACCTCCTCGTCCTCGTATGCACTACGGTGTCCCAGAGCATATTTCAGAGTTTGAGACCCATTTTCACGTCCACCCTCATCCGGAAGGGTTAGTGTACGTATTAGTTCAGTCGACCATCTGGGTTAATGTGAGGGAGGAAGACCAGAGGCCCCACAAGTATCGGTCTTGGTACCGTGATTACTTTGATGGACGCAGAGAAGGTCTTATTCCGGAAGAGGATGTGCCTTTTGACGTGATGGAAAAGGCATTCGGAGAGGGAACAGCCGATCGAGTGGATGGATCGGTAGTGGATGCGAGGGACCCGCAACAGGAGGCCGAGACTAGCACTCCCGTATATTTGACCGAGGAGGACAATGGGCATGAAGGTAACGGTGAGATGCCGCAGCAGGAGGTGGAAGGACCAGAGGAGGACAAAGACTGGGGAGCAGCTGAGGAGATGCTTGAAGATGAGCCGGCGTCTGAAGCCGAGGATGAAGCTAAAGAAGAGAATGATAATTTGGAAGAGAATGATCTAAGTGAAGTGAAGAGGAGTCAAAGGAGGATTAGGATGATTCTGAGTATGACCTAGATGAGGATTGAAATCCCATCTCTTTGTGAACCCTTTGTATATGTGTAGATAGAGTGAGACCTTGAAGTTGTGAATAGTTTGTGAAGTGCTCTGTCTAATACCATGTATAAAGGTTTGGTTGTAGATTTCAATATGAAAAAGATAGCCTGCTTTTCTATCCCATTGTTTTATTGTCTGGGGATTTAAAACTGCTTCCGCATGTGTTTAATAAAAGAAAGGGTCGGCGATACTTAGTCCTGGGATATTGCACTTTAAAAATCAACCAAGTGGAAGGATGGGCGCGTCCTCAAGGATCGGGGCGTGACACTAGATATATGAAAAAAGGATAATTTAAAGTTCAAAGTGACAAACCTCCGATTGTTTTGCAGCCGTCTTGAGAAACTTAAGTGGGTGCCATGTCTCTTGAGCTCACATTTGTGCAAACCTCTTTGTTACCAAAAAGAGAAATGAACATAAATAACCTTAGGAAAGATCATGTATACATGACTAGCATCAGGCTCATTCATTTCATGAAATTTTCTGCACTGAACTTAGATGGTAAACATTTATAAGATTGATGTTAAACTAAATAGAGATGATAAGTTCTTTTCGAGGTATTTATTGTATTTGTGGGACCTATAAACTTTCATATATTTAACAATGAGTTTTTAGTGAGTTTTTATTTCTCATTACCCTTCATCTCATTCGCCATATCATTATTAAATTACAATTTTATTCTTTTACTCTTCGAAAGTAAAAAAGTACTTCTTTGTGGGCTTTCAATTCAAGATATCATTCAGAATACAAAAATCATGAAAATTTATATTTGAATTGATATGTCAACATCTGTATGCTGTGAGATTGAAAGTGTTTTGGATAAAAATAAGTCAAAATGCATGAAACATTAGATTAATGAAAAATGAAAATTAGAAGTTCAAAGCGACAAACCTCTAGTTGTTTCAAGATCATATGGGGAAGCTTTATCAGCTGCCATGCCTTCCAAACTCCTTTCTTCGTGAACCTCTTTGTTTACCAAAAAAAGAAATGAACTTAATAACATTAGAAAAATAAATTAAACTTTGTATGCTTAACTTCATGTATACATACTAGTAGTAGGTTCATTCATTACATGGAATTTTCTGCATTACAGTTAGAAGTTAAATTGTTAAACACACACGAACACATGCGCTCGCGTGCGCACACACACAAACCTTAAGCTTACAGAGATCATTAGTTCTTTTCATGATATGTATTGTATCATGAGTTTATTTTGTTGCACCTTCTAACTTTCATAAATTGAGCATTGTGTTTTTAGTGAGGCTTTATTTCTCCTTCCCATTAATCTTATCCACGATATCATTAATAAATTATAAGAGCGTTCTTTAACTCTTCGGAAGTAAAAAAGTATTTCTTTTAGGGCTTTCTTAATTATAATTCAAGATATTATTTAAAAATCATTAACATATTATATTTGAATTTATATGTCTGCATTTGTAAGCTGAAAATATAAAATGTTTCGGATTTTTTTAAAAGTCAAAATTAATGAAATACAAGATTTGTGAAAAGGGAAAATTAAAAGTTCAAAGTGACAAACCTTCAATTGTTTTGCGACCGTCCTGAGAAAGATCATGAGTTTTTTTTTTTTTTTTCTTATTGAGATAAATACCGTAGCCTGGATTAGTTTTGTAGGACCTTGTAACTTTCATTTATTGAACAATGTGTTTTTTTAATTAGTTTTTATTTCTTATTGCCATTGATTTCATCCGCAATATCACTCATAAATTACTCTCTGGAAGTAAGACAGGTATTTCTTTTTGGGCTTTCTCAATTATAATTCAAGATATTAGTCAATTTTAAAAAATATGATAAAATTATATATGAATTTACATGTTGGTATTTGTATACTATAAAGTATACAATTTTCAGATTAAAAAAAGTATGCATAAAACACGAGATTTATGAAAAACAAAAAAGTTAAATGTTCAAAGTTTGTGACTGATTTATGAAGCTTTGTCAGTTGCCATGTCTCTCGAAACTCCCTTCTTCGTGAATCTTTTTATTATCAAAATGAGAAATGAGCATAAATAACCTTAGAAAATTTAGTCACACTTTTTATGCTTTAGAACAACTATTCATGACCAGTATTGTGCTCATTCACTGCACGGATTTTCTGCATCAAACTTAGATGCTAAACTTTTAAATAAATAAAAAAAGGAATTAATTTTAAACTTAGCAGAGATTATGAGTTTTTTCCAGATGGGTATCAAATCATGAATTAGCTTCGTGGGACCTTCTAACTTTCACGTATTGGACAATTTTTTTTAGTGAATTTTTATTTCTGGTCGACATGGATCTCATCCTGGATACATATCATAAATTACAAGCCCGTTTTGTCACTCTTTGGAGGTTAAAAAGAATTTATTTTGGCCTTTATCAATTATAATTCAAGATATTATTCAGGTATTGTGAAAATATTATATTAAAAACTATATGTCAGCATTTTTATGCTGTGAAATTTAAAATATTTTAGATTAACAAAGTAAAAACGCATGAAGCACGAGATATATGAAAAACTAGAATTAAAAGTTCTTAGTGACAAACCTCTAGTTGCTCTGTGAACATCATGGGAAGCTTTGTCGGTTGTAGTGCCCTCTGAACTCCCTTTTTGGGGAATTTCTTTGTTACCTAAAAAATAAATGAATAAAAATAACTTTAGAAAAATCAATTACACTTTGTATGATTTAGATCATGTATACATGACTAGTAAGGAGCTCATTCATTAAATGAAGCTTTCTGCAGTAAACTATGGTTTTTACACTAATGAAAATTTTAATGTTAAACTTAATAGAGATCATGACTTTTTTTCTCGAGACAAGTATTGTATCATGAATTAGTTTTGTAGGACCTTCTAACTTCCTACACTAGACAATGTGTTTTTAGTGAGTTTTTATTTCTCATTGTTATTGATCTTGTCTACAATATCATTCATAAATTATGAGCGTGCCTTTGGAAGTATAATCTTTGGAAGTATAAAATTATGTCTTTTTGGGCTTTCTCTATTTTAATTCAAGATATTATTTATATTTTAAAAATGATGAAAGATTATACTTAAATTTATATGTCAGCATTTGTATGCTTTGAAATATAAAATATTTCGGATTAAGAAGTCAAAATCCATGAAACACGAGATCAATGAAGAATGAAAATTGGAACTTCAGCGTGACAAATCTCTACTTGTATTACGACCATCTTGGGAAGCTTTATCAGTTGCTAAGCCTTTTGAACTCCCCTCTTCCTGAACCTCTTTGTTGCCAAAAAGAGAAAGGAATACAATTAACCTTATAAAATTTAATAACACCTTATATGCTTTAAATCATGTATAATGACTAGCATCAGGCTCATTCATCGCATGAATTTTCTGCATTAAATTTAGATTAAATTTTTAAACAAACAAAATATATAACATTAAACTCAACAGAGATCGTGAGTTTTTTTAGATAGGTATCAAATCATGAATTAAATTTTGTGGGGCCTTCTAAGTTTGATATATCAGATAATGTGTTTTTAGTGAGTTTTAATGTGTAGTTGCCATTTCATTGGTATATTATGAGCGCGTTTTGTTATTCTTTGGAAGTAAAAGAGTATTTCTTATTGGTACATTATAATTCAAGATATTGTTCAGATTTTTTTTTTTTAATATAAAGAATTTTTCATGTTAGTATTTGTATGCTGTGAAATTTAAAGTGTTTTGGACTAAAAAAGTTAAATGCATGAAACACAAGATTTATTAAAATCTAAAATTGAAGGTTCAAAGTGACAAACTTCTAGTTGTTTGGCAACCGACCTGGGAAGCTTTATCAGTTGCCATGCCTTATGAAGTCCCTTTTGCGTGAACCTCTTTGTTACCAAACAATAAATGAATATAAATAACCTAATTAATCTTACTATGTGTGCTTTAGATCATGTCTCCATGACTAGTATTAGGCTCATTCATCACATGGAATTTTCTGCATGAAATTTAGATGGTAAAATTTTAAGCAGAAAAAATAAATTAAAGTTAAACTTAACAGAGATCATGAGCTTTTTTTGAGATAAGTATCAGATCATGAATTGATTTTGTGGGACCTTATAGGTTTCTTGTATTATATGATCTTTTTGTTTTATTTATTGATACCATTTATCTTATCCGAGATATCATTCATAAATTATGAGCGTGTTCTTTTACTCTATGGAGGTAGTAAAATATGTTTTTTTGGGCTTTTAAATTATAATCAAGATATTAATGAAATTTTAAATGATATGAAAAGATTATATCTGAAATCATGTGTCAGCATTTGCATACTTTGAAATCTAAAATGTTTTGCATTGAAAAGTTAAAATCCATGAAACACGAGATTTATAAAAACAAAAGTTCAATGTTCAAATTAACGAACCTCTCATTGCGTTGCTACTGTCTTGGGAAGCTTTATCAGTTGCCACGCCTTGTGAACTCCCTTCTTTGTGAACTTCTTTGTTACCATGAAGAGAAATGAATATAATCAACCTTAGAAAAGTTCATTACACTTTGCATGCTTTATATCATGGATATATGCACAATCATTGCATGGAATTTTTTTCATTAAACTTAGATGGTAAAAACTTTAAATAAAAAAAATTAATGTCAAACTTAATACCTATCTTGATAAAAACTCAAGATATTATTCAGATTTTAAAAATTATGAAAAGATTATATTTCAATGTCTATGTCATCATTTGTGTGCTCTGAAACTTGAAATGTTCAGGATTAAAAAGTTAAATATTCATGAAACTCAAGGTTTATGAAAAAGAAAATTAAATGTTCAAAGTGACAAACCTCTTGTTGTTTTGCAACTAGCTTGGCAAGCTTGATCAGTTGCCACGTCTCTTAAACTCAAGTCTATGCAAACCTCTTTGTCACCAAAAAGAGAAATGGACATAAATAACTTTAGGAAAATCAATTACATCTTGTATGCTTTAGATCAAGTATACATGAGTAGTATCAGGCTCATTCAGTGCATGGAATTTTTTGTATTAAACTTAGATGTAAACTTTAAAAAAAAAAAAAAGTTAGCAGTAAATCTAATAGAGGTAATGAGTTCTTCTCAAATTAGGTGTTTTATCATGAATTAGTTTTGTGGTTCTTCTAATTTTGACGTATTGGACAAAGTGTTTTTAGTGAGTTTATATTTGTTGTTGTCATTGATCTCATCTGTGATATCATTCATAAATTAAGTTTGTACAAAATTTTATGTATCTTCAAAATTCCACGTGATAATTATAACAAGAGTATACATAAATAAAAATAAATGAATTAATTTCATAATATCGATTTCATCAATTAATAAAATTAACTTATAAGTTACCATCTATAAAAGATTCTAGTTTACAACATTATTATTCCCATCATACCGATGTATTGCATGGATTTTTTTTCCTTAATTTGCATGAATTTATTTTCTTAACTAAGTAGATCGCTCAACTTTATTGGATAGACAAAAAGGTTTGGAAAAAGAATTAATCTAATTTTTCTTACAAAACCCATATTATTTTTCTTGCTTTTGGGCAAGAACGTCCAGCCATGTGTCACAGGTCGGTCGATTACGATCGATCAAACACCATGCGGCCTTAGGATTTGTGATCCCAAGTCAACCTTTTCACACACACACACAAACACAAGGGTCGGATGCACAAAGGAGCGAGTATATTTGCTTGTGAACGAACTGAATACAATGAAGGAAAGGGACCTCTATTTATACAAGTTTGGGTCGTATCTCAGTCGTTGATCGTCCCTCTGATCCAACAGTTGTGTTTGAACAATGGCCATCATTACAAGTCTACACAGCAAGCCACTCAAATGCTCTAGGCCTTGGAAAAGCTCATGGGCTCATGTCAAAAGCAAGATCAAGGTTAGCCTGGCTGCCTAACACGGAGTAGGTGAACTAAGGCAAGTTGCACATGGGCTGGCCAAATATTGATTAGGGGTTGGTCGCTGGTCGTGCACGGGCTTTTACTCATATCGTGTAGGGGCGGATCATGCACAGTTCGTGGATCATGCAAGGATCAATCAAGGCTATCCGTAGGCAGGGCCCTTGTGCGTGACATGGTTGAATCACAGACGGTCTTAAATCATGCTTCGTCCATGGGCCGTGTCACATGCATGTATCTTGCACAATTTGTTTGTTAGTGATCCTTCTTTTTTAACTATATCTTAAACTTGTCATAATAGTGACAACCATTTTTATTGACAAGTTATTTTTCACTCAAAACAACATTACATATTTCTTCTTTGGAGATGACTATAGTGAATTGACTGGTTTGTGGATCACGTCTACGAAGGATTAGTCTCATGTAGTGTCTTAATGATCAGTAATTAATTATTCAGAACCTATTTATTTTGCCCTCTGCTCTTGACGAAATCGGTTTGTTGGACAACTAACTGCAACTTTGATTTGCTTATTACGTAAACATAGAAAACAATTAGTCCTCGATAGGTGATTGTTTATACAAAACTCTCTGATAAGAGGAAATTTTAGGTAACTAGTTTTAATGTATTGGTAATTGAGTGCTTGTAAGTAATGAAACTTGGATTCCCAAAAAGCAGTTGCAACAACTACAAGGGAACCTATGGAGCCAAGTCATACCAAAGTAGAATATTTGACTGTGTAATACATTTTGTGTGTTTACTGTTTTTTTGGAAAGGATAGTCGTGCCCATGGGCACGGGAAAATGAATCAATATCTGCATTTCACTTTTTTAGTTCGGAGAATTTAAATTTTTTTGTCCCTGTAATTGGTTCAATGAAATATGACGCAAAGCTAAAAAAAATTATAAGACCACATCGCTTATGCCATAATTTTTCACTTGGTTTTGCCATTGGGCCGCCCTCCTAGTTGCAATCTTCCAACAGCAAAGCATGCGGTTTGATTACCTGAGTGCAAAAGGTTTATCGATGGGAACATAGACTAGAACTATACAAGTTGGCTAGCAAGCTTAGGCTCTAGGGCTACATATCATTGGGCTCAATCCCTACTGATCATACCATTACTTTAAGGTGGCTCAATCTCTCTTTCTTATAATAGAGTTCATTCCATCCCTTGATATCATTATCAAGTTGAAGTCTTTAACTTTACCTCATAAGATGACAATATTGTCATCCTCAATTAATAAAGTCAACATATACATTTAGCTTAATGTGAGTATTCTCACAAGCGTATTATAATTTTTTTCTTAAGAGAAGAATACTTAACTTAATATGGATTTTTTTTTTTAAAGTAAGGAAAATGGGGAGGATGAAAATTTAGGTGAAAGTTAACCAATGAAACTAGCTCATATTTATAAAATAAAGATGGAACGTTTTTCATGTGTACCAAGGGATACGGGCATGTCTGAAAATTTGCAATTATGTATGAAATTATACTGAGGACTATTCTCGAATTGTACACATGTCACGCGAGAAGAAAGAGCGAAGAGATTTAGAAAATTAGTGGATGGTGCCTACGGATTCGACTCCTGCAACTGCTAATGAAAAATATTGACATAGCTTTCTTTATTATTTTTCCTCTCCTATGTGGCATTAAAGTTAATTAAAGCATTAAAACGATGTTGTTTTCATTTGATTTATAATTTTTACAACAAATCTTGAAAAAATCCAACGTTTATAACATTATCACTTTTTTCAAGCCAATGATTGCATGGAATTGTTCTTAAATAAAGCATATCAGTTAAACTTTATTGGATAGGCTTAACGGTTGGGAAAAAGATCCAATTTTTCTTACAAAACCCATATTATTTTTTGTTGTTTTTTAGCACAAACATTCCACCATGCATATCTGTTGAACAATGTATTTGTTAGTGAATTTTCTTCTCTATTATTATATTTACACTTTGTCATAATAGTGACAACCATTTATATTGACGAGTTATTTTTGGGTTAGAACAACAACATGATTTCCTTTTTGGAGATGACTGTAGTGAATTGATTAGTTTGAGAATCATGTCTCTAAAGGATGATTCTTATGTAGTCTCTTAATGATAAGTAATTAAATATTCAAAACCCACTTGTTGTGCCATCCACTCTTGACGAAATTGTTTTGTTGGACAACCAACCGCCAATCCGATTTGCATTTCAAGTAGACATAGAAATTAATTAGACCTCAGAAGGTGATTGCTCGGACAAAAATTTCCGATAAGAGGAATTTTTCTGGTAGTTAATTTCAATGAACTGGTCATTGAGTTCCTATGAGTGACGAAACTAGGATTGACAAAAAGCAGTCGCATCAGGCTGGAGGGGGGGAGGGGGAGGTGTGTTAAAAACACCTTTTGGTGTTCCCCCGGCGGTTGACCCTTCCATTTTTGTAACCCGGAATGGGGCTCCGATAACCGGGAAACCTTTTAAGGTCATGCTTAGGACCTATGGTCATTAAGTTCTTATGAGTGACGAAACTAGGATTGACAAAAAGCAGTAGCATCATCATCCAAAACTATGAGGGAACTTGTGCGGCCAAGTCATACCAAATTTACGAGATTTGACTTTTGAGTAATACGTTTTGCTTTTGCTTACTGTTTTCTTGAATCAATCAACTGTATTTGATGGCCACGCATTGCTTTTACATTTTTAGTTCGTTGTTGGAAAGTTATTTATTTTTGGTCCCTGCATTTAGTTCCAATTACATAAGCCGCCAAACTAGATAAAGGAAACAAAGAAATTATAAGACCACATCGCTTATACCATAAATTTTTCTGGGTTGGAACATGAATATGTACCTGGTGGTGGTTATGCGGGATTCGAATTTCCTTGTATTTCACTTGGTTGTAGCGTCATTGGGTTGCTCTCCTTGTTGCAGTCTTTCAACAACAAAGTAAATAGAGGATGCAAAAATGGGTAAGATATCCAATTATTAAAGAGTTTTAGTTTCCCTAAACGGAGTTCATTCCTTCTTAGTATAGAAAGTACAGTGCCTATTATAAAGGTAAGCCCCTCCACCTAGGGCAAGTAAAGCATATAATTTTTTATTCACTTTATAATGGTTGGATTACTTAAATGTAAAAGAGATTATTGCTTGGAATATAAACTAGGCCTATACAAATTAGCAAGTAGGCTCCAGCTTTGGGACCACAGATCATTAGGTTAAATCCTTAATGATCGAACCATTACTTTGAGGTGACTCTATCTCTCTTTCTTACGATAGAGATCATTTTGTCCCTTGACACCAATGGAATCTTTGCCAAGTTAAGCCACTTCTTTCTTAGACTCGGGAAAGCTACTCAGACAAATTTATTTGCAAGCCTTTAGCCGAATAAAGTTATCAGCAAAAAAGAGCACCTCACTTTTGTCTGGCCGAAAAGCACAAACAAGGAACTTCTATTCGATTCAAGACGGAATGTTTTTAAAGAAAAGGTTTTCAATGTAAAATATAGATGTAGAATGGAAACTATCCAATTTCTGATTTTACACATCAATGGAGTCTTTACCAACTTATGCCACTCCTTTCTTGGGCTCAGGAAAGCTATTCAAGACAAGTTCATTTGCAAGCCTTTAGCCAAATAAACCTATTGGCAAAAACAAGCATCTCATTCTTGGTTAGCCCAAAAACATAAGCAAGGAACTTCCATTCAATTCAAGGCATAATCTTTTTTAAGAAAAAGCTCTCCCACAAAATGTAGATGTAATATAGGAATTTTCTAATTTCCTATTTTAGATATCAATGGAGTATTTACCAAGTTAAACCATTTCTTTCTCAGGCTTAGGACAATTATTCAAGCAAGTTAAATTACAAACCTTTAGCTGAATAAAGCTATCGGCAAAAACTGGTGCCTCACTTTTGGCTAGCCTGAAAACACAAGTAAGAAATTACCATTCGATTCAAGGCAAAGTATTTCTAAAGAAAAAGCTTTTCATGCAAAATATAAATGTAAAATGGATAATTTTCAATTTCCTATTTTCATTTTTTTTTTTTGCAGTAATTTTGGTTGCCATGTTTTCATAATTCGAAACTTAAAACTGAAAATGACCAAAAATTACATTATTTTGTACAAGTTTCATTCTTATCTAAACCTATTATCTCACCAAAAATATTTTCAAGAAAACAGAAGATGAAAACATAATACAATTGTCATTAAAATATTTTTGTGAACCAAATGCACCTTAAATGCCTTGAAAGATTTGATAGTGATCTTTTCTTTTCAGAAAAAAAAAAGGTGTATGTTGACACCCGAATTTTTAGGCGTCCGTCCATTTTTGCAACAATAAAAAAATAAAAAATAATAGTAATAAAGAATGATAAAAATAGTAATAAAATTCGGATCCAGCTCATTCTCTTCAACAAGTTTTGGGCCTGCCAAGCCCATGCGCATAGCCCTCCTTCTAGCGCCACTCTTTTTTTACTTCTTCTGGTTCCAAATTCATTTCTTTTCCTTCACCCACCTTTCCTTCATTTATTCTTTCCTGATTCTGAGTCCATTTTTGTTCTCTAAAGGCCCGGCCCCTTTCGTTATGTTCTTCTCCTTCGCACACGCTCACGTTGACGAGACTGTGATGCAGATGCGATGACAGAAGCAAAAGGGACGCGCGCGTGGCTTGTGAGAAGAGCACGGTGAGGCGCTGGTGACGGAAGAAAAGATTCTGTTTGGGGAGGGGAGAGGACGTTCGCTTGAGGTGTGCTGGGTCAGGCCGAGAAAGAAAGGAGGCGAGGGAGCAAAAGAGAGGCTGAACCAGGGAGAGAAGGAGAGAAGGAGGATGTTCGCAGAATGAGAACCAGAGAGAGAGAGAGAGAGAGGAGCAGAGCTGAAAAGGAAACCGAAGTTTTTTTTTTTTTTTTGGGAAAATTGTCAAAAATCTGCTGATTTCCTTCTGTTCTGGTCCTCGACTGGCCGGAGAACATGTTTCGCGAGCATGGGCCACCATCTCCGTCCGTGGCTGAGCGAAGGCTTGCGTGCATTAAACTCGTTCCTCAGACGAAAAGGAAGGACACCGATCGTCTTCTTAAGCCTTATTGGCGAACGCACGGTAACGGCTACTCCATTCTTGATCAGGTTAGCTCCTCACTTCAAATGCTCTAACCTTTGCTCTGTTTTGCCCGAATTTGAGACTTAGTGTTCACTAGCGAAATCGCGAGTTACTTGTCTGAAATTGAGGTTGATTTGAAATGGGTAATGCGGATCCCATACTTCGAATTGCACATCAAACAAGTGTTCGACAAAATGCTTGAATGAAACACCGAAATCCATTCCATCAAATCGATGCTTTGAAGTTTTATAGTTTAACGTTTGATTGTTCTGAGATTGTTGAACTTCGTCTGATGTCGTGCTTTTCTCCATGCTTTCCTTCGATTTTGCGGCATATCCATCACTTTTTCCGAGTCGCCCATGGAGGAAAACCTTGCCGGAAATACCATTCCCTTTGCCAGAGAATACCTGCGGCTAAGGGCCGCTACAGCTAGTTCCCTATTGCTTTGCTTCGATGTGCATATATGCGTTGGTTCTCTAGAATAGATTTAGTTTGAAGTGCATGTGAATGGCGCCGAACAGGTTCGATGATGGCCGGAGAGATGACCGGCGGTGACGACCTAGTGACAGTTGGTGAGGTTGGCCGCTGACGTCGGATTGGTAGAGATTTCGAAGTGTGCTCGTGTGGTGAGTGTTGAGTTCGTCCATGGAGAAGCTTCCATCAACCGGTCGTAGGGAAGAAGGCGTCGCTTGAAGAAGACAGCGCAGGTGGAAAAAAGAAAAGAAATAAGAAACTAGAAAATGAAAAAAAGAAATAAAAAGTTGGTCAACTCTAATTTTGACCGGATCAAATTCGGATAATCAAACTGGGTCGGGTCAGATTATGAGACGAGCTGAAGGTTGGGCCGATTGAATGAACTAAGTACAGATTCGGGGTTAGGCTTATGGTGAATTGGGGATGGTTTAGATGAAATAGAAGTTGGGCCTGATTTAGGTTTAGTTGGACTAGGGATGAACGTGAATAAAGAGAAATTGGGCTTGAATTACAGCAATAGTTCAAGCCCAGCAGATAGACCCATATTTGGATTAGGCCCGGGGCCGATCTGAATTGCAAGCTCCGTACCCGACCCTAGGGTCTGGGTTAGACCCATACCAGGGCCGGTTCCCGACCCGGTCCGAAGTCCCTTTTTTAATAATTAAAAATTTCATTAAAAAATCATAAAATAATTAAAATAATTAAAATTCATAAAAATTATAAAAATTAGAAATCCTTGGCAAAAGCTTAAAAAATTAGGTAGCTTTCTCTTAAAAAGTTAAAAATCCTTAAAAATTGAAATCCAAAAATTGAATAAACCTTTAGGGCTTTGTAGTGGGGATTTTCTAATGCCTTTATTTAGAGACAATATCAAGTTGCCTGTGTGTTTTCTTCGATTGCACTTGATTGTGCACTTTAATATTTTGAGCGTTATTTTCATTTTTAGAATTGTTGGGATGAACCCGAAAAGTCTTGGATAGGCTTCCTAGCATTTTAGTTGGTATGTAATCAAGTTTAGGTACCGAAAGACCATTTGTTTTAAAACTAATGTAATCAAGTCCCTGTTTCCCAGATCTATGGTTGCACGAAAAATGAGATATTCTTCCATATCTCACTTGGTTTTTAATCAACTTAAATAGGTTAGTGGCAACTCATTGTGTAGAAATTCACATAGGATTAGTTAAATAAAAATCAAATATCTAATGTCACGTGGGGTATGAACTTGAGAGAGTTCACGTTTATGATTGATGAGTCGTTTGCGATGTTAACAAATGATGGTCCATCCAAGATCATTATTTGTATGAACCATTTGACTCATCTCATGAGCAAGTACCTCTAAACATATTCTCTCCCTTAGTAGGTCACAATAGTGTAATGATACATGTTTAGAATCAAGAGGCGAAAAGGTTGATTCGACAATGTTGGCACTCATTTGGTGCATTCTAAAGTGACCTTGTAAGACATTGAAGCACTACAAAATTATACATGATTCTCTGTGTCAATATCTGCATATTTTGAAAGGTTTCAAGGATTCACAAAGTTCTAATTGCAAGAATATGGGAAATTAATTATTAAAAAAAAAATTAGCGAGAGAATCCTTGAAATTGTAAATTGAGGCGAGATTTAATGTTGACCTAGGAAACCATCTAGCTAAAGGCTAATTGACTAAGTTTTATGTTAACCTAGGACTTTCTCCTTCTATCTTAATTGGTGAAATCGTGTTAGCTTCATCATCTCTCTCTAGCATCTAAATTTTTCTGAAAAATATTAGAACAATGAAAACATATGTATTGGTACTTCCTCAGTTTTGGATTCCGTAACGAAATATCTTTCATCAAATGTTATATTTTGATTTTTATTTGAGAGGACTTAGGTTCTATGCTAGTATTGGACATAAATGGTCAAATACTAACATAATACGTGTGTGTATATATATATATTATGGTTCTAAATTTAATCGAGTCACTTAATACAAGCTTAAAATTAATGATAACTAATGTCAAAATATAATCAACAATTTGATCCAAACTTATTACGACATACTATGATAACATAGGCTAAGTTGATGTTAATCACAGCCTTGAGGATGATTTTGAATGTTTTCATTTCTCGTGACCAGCACGTGACAATAAGGATAAGTCTGGGTGTCAATAATTGATTACCTTTCTTATGTGCGAAATGCTTAAGCCTAAATATTATTTTCGTTGACTGTTACTGAGAGGGTGCGGAAATTGGGCATAGGACGGGGGGCTCCGTCATTGACTATTCTCGCCACATCACCCATAAGATAACGTCGTAATAGATGAGATGCACAGGCGTACGCTTATCAATTAAAAGCATTTAACATAGTAAAATTACACTTTACTTGGCAACTTCGAAAAGGCGTGGAGAGTAGGAAAATGGGGGAAAGTCAAAATAATTTATTTGGGAGGGCACGGAATAGAAGAAGATTTTAGTGGGAGCAAATTTCTTGGCCCAAAATCGTGCATTTTGGAATTCCACCCCAAGATACACGCCACCCCAAGATACACGCACACACCAACAAGGCATTGGCTAGATGTTAAAAGAGTTTGCTCCTCTTCCTATGATCTTTTATTTAAGACTTACTGGGAGCACTTTAAAAATGAGGTTTTGAATCCACAGGACCGAAATGAACGAGTGCGTTCTTAAGATTATTCGAAGAGGTGGATCACTTGAGGTGCACAAAAATTGGCGTGGACACCATCTAACCACTAAAAAAAAAAAAAAAAAAAAAAAAAAAAAAAAAATCAATGATTCCCAAAACTTATTCACAACTTTTGCCGGCAATTGCACTCATCTTTTCATCTTCACCCAACTTTTGTACGCACACGATATACCCATTAGCCCTTGCGCCTAATCCTTTTATTTTGGTCAAGCTAGAATGAAGGAATCAATGAACTAGTGAAGCTTTGTATTCAGTTTTACCCGGAGCTTATTTGGATTTCGCATTATGGTAGGAGGTTGATGACACTTGTCGTGGAGAATCACCGAGAAAGGAACTCTCAAACGCTCTTTGAGGGTAAACTCAACTAATGAGTTCTCATTAGTCTCTAGCCAAAAAAAAAAAAAAAAAAAAAAAAACAAAAACAAAAACAAAAGAGTTCTCCTTAGTTCAAGCGCCTACATCAGAAGAATTGGCCAGGATGATGCTTGCAGTAGCAAAGTACAATCCTAAGTTCGATGTTGTAACTACTGTCTCCAGAGGAACTATTCAAATGCAAAGAGCTCTCGATTGGTTAAGAGTAAGTATCTTTGTTTTCATATATGTAATAACAGCACTTACTAATAGTTACCATATTTTCAGACAAATTTTCGAAGTATGATGGCTAGGATAAAGACACCAAAAGTGTTATAATTTTTTTTATAAAGTTCATTTGAGTGCCATAACTTTTTTTTTTCCTTCAATCACTTGAGCGTCATGACTATTGAGTGTCATGACTTCTTAAAACATTTGTTTGAATGTCATAACTTTAGTCAGAACTTTTAGAAAATGTTTACCACTAGTGCCATGCTACGTCGGATTTTCGGCACATAAGGTGGACGATTTTTAAAATGGTCATGGCACTCGAATGAACGTTTTATTAGAATTCATGACACCTAGGTGATTGCCAAAAAAATTATAACATTCATGTAAATGTTTTTTTGACGTCACAGTACTTAAGTAATCGAGAAAAAAATTATGCCACTGAGATAAGCGTCATACAAAAGTTAAGACACTTAAGGTATTCTTTTTCCTAAAATTATAGGTAATAAGATTTACTCCAACAAATATAATTTCAAGATAAATTCTTTGGAGTGGTATCGATCACCTGACAAGTAAATCTATTAGCTATGACAAAATCTGTACACGGGAAAGTCCTGGGGAGAAGAGGATACACTCACGGCTAATTTGATTGTTCATTTAATATCAAACATCAAATGTGTGCGGCAAAAAAGGGGAAAATGTAAATAACAAGCATCTCGGTAGAAAAAGATATATTTAAAGAGACATATATTCTAAAGAATCCTCAACGGCATATTCACAATTTCTCTATGCAGGCAAGGAGATGTAATTGAGTCGATGAAGCAGCGCAAGCTTGACCTAGCACGCATACTCGTTACTCGAAGCACGACTCAAATTTGATCAAGCATTAAAAATTCTGTTCAAATTCAACTCCAATAGAAAATAAAAAAATTTGAGCTCCACTCGACTTGAATAGATATGTATTAAATATCGTATTTACTGTGATCCTAACGGTTACTGGCGCCAAGAATCTGATCCTCAAGGATTTATAGAATTGTCGTAAGATTTAATACCCGATATAGAAAAAGGAGGAGGAGCTGGATTCCAAAATGAAGAGCTGGAGAAAAGGAGTACCGCAGAGGAATTTGAAATAACCCCTTAAAATCATCAAAATCAAAGCACATTCTGCTAGAATAAATGTTATGCTGTGCAATTTCAGGGAAAATATCATCAGTTAACCGACCGAAGTTTTTTTCTTTGTCATATCTAGAGCTTGTCACCGATTATTCGCTTCACTTAGATATACTTCACCCATGTTGTGCAGAAAAAAAGATCTGGACCTTCAAAATATGAGGTATAAAATATATATTGTTAATCGAATTATTCGATTCCATATACAAATCAGATAAATGGAAATGTTGGTCTTTTTTAATGGCCAGCGAGGATTATCGATTATATTTAACCTTATGTTTATGCGGTGATCATCAGTGCGTCTCAACTTTTGACGAATGATGCAAATGGGGTTGCATTCGATAGACTCCAAGGTCAATACTCCGTTGGAACTTGGATCTAGCTGGTGTTCACAGGCGTGACTTCAGTGGTCAATGGATAGGTTCAGTCCAAGCACCCAGACACAGACAAAGTTCTACTTTTCTTGTGTGAGAGGGGCTATCAAACGTTAAATAATAGCTCGATTTTTTCCGATAATTGTAAGCCCATGGCCGGGTCAACTTCTAATAGAGTGGTCCAGGTTATTGAGATGGGCCTTTAAGCTTAATCCCACGCACCTCTTGTTTCTTGGGCTGGGGTAAATCAGTAGGTTTTGTGGAGAGTGCAAACCATTTGGCCCATGATTTGAAATTCAGTCATGGATTGCAATGTACTTCCTAGAAAACTTGATCAAATTTAAGTTATATGATGAGTATGGTACCGCGGATCTCTCTTCTGTTATTGCCCCAACGTCTGATCAAAGGAGGCCAACGAAGGACAACCTTAGGGATTTGTGATTTATTCATCATAACTTGATCCCAAGGGATTAATCCATTGATTCAAAACGAAATTTTATATCAACTCGTTTATAGCACATTCAAAATGTCAATGCACATGACTCAATTGGACCCAAAGTCGTGTGCACAAACCACACTGGCTTTAGGCCATAATTTATTAGAGCCACAAGAATGCAATTTGATGCTTGGAGTGTGTGGTGGGGGGGGGGGGTCGCCTTAAAAAGGCAAGCCAAAAGCAACACAAAACGTCCACATGTATTATCTGTGTATGCATACATTGAAACCAAGATAGTGAAATAAGAACTACTTTGCCTCGAGTTCACGTCGGATTTTGCAAGAACTCAATGAATTAACCCTTCTTGATGGTCCCCCCTAAAGTTCTCCCCTTTCACTAATTCGATCTTTCTCTCACTAATGTTCTTCAATTAATCGAGACTTATCCTTTGCTATAACAATCGAAACATCATCATTTTGCCATAAATTTTCCTTTTTGTTCTTGGCGAAAATGATATAACAAAAGAGATGAGGCGTATAAATGTTTTTTTTTTTGTTTTTTTGCGGAGCATGTGTTAATTATTGCAGAAAACATATGGAGCAATGGTCCACCATATATTGCGGGGAATTGGGTATTAGAGTATGGTGCATTGATGTGGCCAGTCTACATCCATGTGTGATAAATTCATAATATAATGCCAAACTGGGGCTAGGTGAAAATGCATAATTTAACTCTTTTTTGTTCTATTGCTGAGACATCAAAAGCTATATGTGCAATACCCGAGATGATATTCAAAGGGATTTATTCATCTGAAAATTCAATATGATATTGTCAACTTAATAAGAAAAAATTAATAAGTAAAAAGTTTAGAAATTTGGCATTCCTCAAAATTTAATATGAAGAGATTTTTTTTTTTTTCCATTGGTACATGAAAAAATTTCCCGTAATTGACTATGATAATACCACCTATAAGAATCACGGAGAGATTTTGAAATGCTTTAGGATCACAGCACATATGCGTTCATCCAAATTAAGCATTATTGATCATCTTGTTTTTTCTTTCAAATTAGTGTGCATGGTTTGAGTGGATTGATTTGCAACCATCATGTTTAATATGTATGATCAATTAAAGCTTGCACTGATAGGCTAGAACCTAAATATATCCCCAACCAAAATTCAAAGTAACAATTGGGTAAACTAAACTATGTTAGTGTGAAATTTAACATTTTTTGGGTTAATTGAGTTAATCAGTTTTTTTTTTCTAATAACCACACACTCTAAGCTTTTGAGTGGCTTGGTTAAACAATGTAAAATATTTTCCCAAGCCATCATTATTGGAGAATGAAGATTTGTCTGGCCTGTTGGCGCTAATTATAATTGTCCTTTAGAACTTCTCAACAAAAAACAGTAAAATTGCCAATTTTTGTTCTTGGTTCACATGCCTCGTTAGCATCTCACCTTACATTTTTGCGGCCAACGTGAGGATCTCGTGTGATCACCACCACATCATCACTTTGCATAAAGTCATAATAATATAAAGCATCTTTCTTTTTTAAAGCCGACACAGCATGAGCTAAGACATTTAATTAATCTTAAAAACTAGGGCTTGTGGGATCCATTGAATCATCCTATCTTTTCACCACCTCGCCCCACCTCCTTTTTGATATAAACCCATTTTTCTATTCGGTCATATTATTATTATGTAATCTAAGATACTTATTTAAAAAGTCCTAATTTTATTGTATAGTGACCAATTTAGGTCCTAACTTTTTAATTGTGCTAATTCAATCCTAAATCTTTACATAATTTGTCAATATAGTCATTTTAACCAATTTTGACCAAAAATCACTAACTAATTTTAAAATTTTTTTCTAAATTTTTTTTTGATTTCCTTTTTTTCTCATTGTTTCCTTTTTTCCCCCCTGTTCTTTTCATTTTGCCTATGACCAATACTTGGCCATGGTCAGTAACCTACCACAAGCTAGGTACCCTAGCTTGCACAATGTGTGGCTGACGAGAGCCATGATGCCCTCACTAAGCAAGGGTGTTGTAGCCCTTGTCCCATCTAGAATGGTCGACCATCACCCATGCAAGTCCAGCCCTCGCCTGTGGCTGATCATCGGCCACAGGCCAAAAAAAGGGGGGGGGAAGGAAAAATTCACAACAAGTTTTAAAAAAAAATCCAAAGATTATGCACATTAGCATCGCTTGGCCACATAGGATGGTCAACTAGATCGCCATGTTAGCAATTTTTGGCCAAAAATTGGTAGGAATGACCATGCTAAGAAATTATCAAAAGGTTTGGGACTTAAGTGACATAATTACAAGATTTAGTAATGAATTAGCTGCCATACAATATGTTCAAAACTTTTTGGATAATTTTTCCTATATAATTGATTTCCGTGTTGCTTATTTATATATAAAGATAAAATTCATATACCCTAAGGGACACTTTTTAAGAAAATAAAGTCTAAAAGTGGAAGGCTAGTT
Source organism: Eucalyptus polyanthemos subsp. polyanthemos (assembly GCA_017140185.1). Lineage (NCBI taxonomy): Eukaryota > Viridiplantae > Streptophyta > Magnoliopsida > Myrtales > Myrtaceae > Eucalyptus > Eucalyptus polyanthemos. The sequence goes on along the minus strand of CM029459.1, from coordinate 60,198,660 downwards.
CCTCGGGCACTTGATGTTGAAATTTATAGTGAAGGTCATATGAATTAACTAAATATATATTTCAATTATAACTTATTGATTCCTTACATCATCAATTGAAATGGTGCGGGTATTCATTTGAAAGACGGTCCTTTTCAACCTTAATACAAGTTAAAAGAAAATAAAATAAAGCTTCGAAAGGTTTATATTTGTGGAACTATATATCGAAGTCAATCATGCATTGAAAAGTAGAAACTAGGGGAAAGTACATTAGAAGTGTCAAAAGTTATGTACGACGCTCACTTTAATACCAAAAATTTATTTTGGATCACTTAAGTACTAAAAAGTTTGAAAAACAATTATTTAAGTGCTAACGCCAATCTGATTGACCGAAAATTTAGTACTTTTTTTTATTAATTTTAAAGCCAATGTGGCTCAATAGAGAGTACAGTCATTATGCAAACAACAAAATGATGCCGTTTGGCGCATTTCCCTCAAGTAAGAACCTTAAATCCCCAAATTGAAAGAGAACTGGAAGTTCAAAACACTAACCAGCCAATTTGAGTACCTACTTCGATTTTCCCTCAAAATTATCAGCTTGATCTTACAAATAGAGGGCAAAAGCTTCAGCAATGGCTCACGTTCGTTCCAAAAAAGTGAATTAGATAGTGAGTGTTACTATTATTGCGGGGGTTACCAAGTTTGAGAAGAGCATCTTAGACTCAGTTGAATCCTTGAAGAAGATTTCGTGGGTGTGATAGGTATAGAGAAGGCTCAAAGTGCAAATATTTCAAATGGGTTGATGCAAAATTCTCCGGTTGAGTGATAGAGGTGATTTTGGAGCTACTTAAAGGTCAACATCAACCTCCAATTACATTGATGGATGAGTTGGAGGATGTCAACTCAGTACAAACTCAAATGAAGGGTTTAACTCTTTGGTCGACCATTTGAAGAAGGACATTTCAAGACTAAAAATTGAAAGAAACTTTTACTGAGCGTTGATTGTGTTGTTGTTCTCTTGTATAGTTTATTCAGATGTGAAGTGAGTCATAAAAAGAAATTTGTATTTCTACCATAGTCGAATATGTGGAATATATATTTGTATCGGGTTATTTATAAGTAAAGTGTGTTATTGATTTGCCACAAATTTTGTATGGAACACGATTTTTTGTTGCAATCTATAGTGAATATGTAAGGTTGGAGTTGAAATTCATTGGTTGTGAGCACTCAAAGGTTTTTTTTTTTACTTAGTTGTGTATTGTAAATATTGATTTGTTTTGCTTAGTTTTTGCTTCAAATATAATGGTTTACTGCATTTTTTGTTTGGTAATGGTTTGTACTACAAGCCATGAAAAATTTAGGGGAGGTAACAAATTCACGATTGACTATTCTAATGTCATAAGTTATAAATAGTGATCGTTTGAGTACCAAGTTCTTTGGAGAGTGATCAGTGTAAGTGTCAATCACAATTAAAAAGTGACCACCCGTACTACACAAGTTAATATATATATCACTTGGCTTGCACTAGTCGTGGTATATCTTGTTGCATTAGTTGGGTTACTGGTGCATCTTGTTCTTGTATCAACCCCTATGAGTGCATTTAGTTCAGCATTCCTAATGAGTTTTCAGCCTTCAAAGTTCCTTGGGGAAATACTGGACTATTTGGCAACAATTTTGAAGTAACTTTAAAGTGAAAGTCAACATTGGGAAGGCTAAAGGCCTAATGCTAGTAGGAATTAGTTTTGAGCTTTCAACATTTGACCAAATACTGAAACTTAGTTTTTCTTCCAAAACTATCCTCACTTATTCTTTAAATTTCTGATTTTTCCCTCATTATTATTTTTTTAATGCCAAAATAATGCTAAAAAAATCGAATATATATAAATGCTAAAAAAATAAATATATTTTGGTCTGTTTAAAAAAAAATATTTTTATATTTGATTTTTTATAGCATTATTGTCAAATTTTATTTATAAAAAGTTGTATACATTATTTTTTTCAATTTTAAATAAATAAAAATTAAAAAAATTCTGAAGGAGGATTTGGTGTTTTTAAAAAAATTATATATATGTATTTGATTTATGAGCATTATTTTCACATTTATATTTAAAAAATTGCATACATTATTTTTTCAAATTAAAAAAAAAAATCGACGAAGGATTTGGTCTTTTTAAATATATATATATATATATATATATATATATATATATATATGATTTTTTTAGTATTATTGTCAAAATTTATATTTAAAAAGTTGCATACATTATTTTTTCAATTTTAAACAAATAAAAATTAATAAATTTCCACTAAGGATTTGGTCTCTTTTTTTTTTTAATTATATATATGTATTTGATTTTTTTTAGCATTATTGTAAAAATTTATATTTAAAAAGTTGCATACATAATTTTTTTTTTTTCAATTTTAAGCAAATAAAAATTAATAAATTTTGATGAAGGGTTTGGTCTTTTTTAAAAAAAAAATTATATATGTGTTCAATTTTTTTAGTATTATTGTCAAAATTTATATTTAAAAAGTTGCATACATTGTTTTTTTTTTCAATTTTAAACAAATAAAATTTAAAAAACTAATATTAATCATTTAAAGAGTTTTTCAAATGTGTTTTCTACCAAACAACATTTCTCTCAAAGTTGCTTCTCAAAGCATAGTTTATCAAACGGCCTTTGCATTTACCTAAAGTTCTTTAGGCTAACCTGCTTTGCATTTTCCTAATGGGCTTTCAAGATGCTAGACCAAAAGCACCTTACAAGTGTTGATGCAACAAGATGCACTAGTACCTAGAATTGCACCATAGCTGTGCTGGTGCATCTTGTTCTTGCACTAGTACTTGATTATGCCATAGCAAGAATATGCAACACCCATAACTGCACCAGGCGTGTTGGTGCATTTTGTTCTTGCACTAGCACATATAACCAGCACCCACAAATCCACTAGCACCCACAACTTTAACTAGCAACAACATGAACACATCATTTCCAAAAACAACATTAGCCTCATAACAATATTGTACCAGTAGCAAAAAATGTATATAGCATAACAACCCCATTCAAATCATCAGCCGAAACCAAGATAAGAGAAAATAACAACAATAGCCATTGCCATTAATATTAATCGATTCTTAAAAAAAAAAAAAAAACATGTCTGACTTCACTCTCCAATCACTCAAGGTTCAGTACCCTCCTAAAAAAACAATGGCAATACACATTCTTCTCAAAAAATGATGGCGACAACTGTGAAAGCTAGTACGAGCACCTAAAGGGGGGTGAATAGGTGTAAAAATAAATTTTCGAGATAAGTGTGCAGCATTAATCAACAATAGATTATGAAAAGGAAATTCATCTCTTGTAAACAAAACGTGTTACGATCAAAGTAAAAGAGCGTAGGGAAGAGAATATGAACATAGAGTTTATAGTGGTTCGGCTTAATCCAAGCCTACGTCCACTCTTCCACACTAACAGCCCACTGGCTGAATTTCATTATGAAACAAAAGAGTTGTTACAGTAAAGCTCTTCTTTGATTCCACAGTGTAGAGACTCTGCTACACTTCCTCAAGGTTACTCTCTTTTGCATACAAGATCTCGCTCAACAGTTTAATTGAGTAAAAACAATGAGCTTCAGACTTTGGAATTCTTCTATCGCGCACCATACTCGAACAACTGGAACGTCTTCCTTATATACTCCTTCATGCCATCACACCCGTTAGCACTTACCAAAGGAATTATTCCAATCTACCCGTTGGACATAATCAATTAGGAAGATGTTCGAGCTATTAAAGGAACATAACAATAGCCCATCAATCATGTTTGCCCATACAATCAGGATCTAGGTTTCCATAAGTAGAACCTTTCAAGTATACTTCGTCAATCAACGAATCCAAAATCCTTGAATCAATCTTGATTCGAATAATGGATTCCGACACGCTATATCTAGCCAAGAAATCTTCTTTAGTCAACAGAATCAAATCCTTAACGAAATACTTCGTTTCGGATAAGCCTTCTTCGACGATCTAGAAACTGTCAATGAGGATAGATTTTGAGTCTTGAGTCTGGCAATCCGGAGGTCTTCAGACTTTGATAGTAGAGTTTGCAAGTCTTCAGACTAGACTGATGGAAACATTTTGTCAACTTCAAAATACTCAATGAAGTTTTATCCAACAATCTCTCCCTTTTTTATGGTGACAAAACTTTCATGCAGATTTGGATAACTTAGACCTGCAAAACATTATTCAAGCAAACAAGGATATCTCACAAAAGATAAATAGCTTAATAACGATAACATTAGAATCTGCATCCACATAAAATATGTTAGTTATGTAAATAAGCAAAGCCATGAGATAATAGTGCTTAAGATAAACAATCGTTTAAACGGTCAATTCCAAATCCAGTCCAAATCCAAACAGCCAAACACAAGAGTCAAGTCAATCAAACATAATCATCACAAAAGCTCAAAAAGTCAAGAGTTCAAAGTTTAAAATCGTTTAAGCAGTCAAATCCAAATCCAATTCAAATCCAAACAGCCAAACACAAGAGTCAAGTCAATCAAACATAATCGTTACAAAAGTTCAAAAGGTCAAGAGTTCAAAGTTCAAAACCAAATCTGCACATCTCTCCCCCTTTTTGTCATCATTAAAAAGTTAGAGATCTAGAGAGAATGGCTTTAAGATTGCTTGGGAACACGAACAAGCTAGAAATCTCTCATTGACTGGACAATCCCTTCAAGCTTTTTCAAATCCTCATTCAGATGCGCTACATCTTCACTCTTAGCATTTGCTTGAACTTGAAGAGCAAGGGTATTGATCTGATCATGCAAAGACACTGAAGAGGCTTGTCTTGCATTTTGCAAGTTCTGAATTTCGTATCCCAGAGCATAAATTTGACCTCGCATCTCCAAAATAATATCAAGTATTCCGCGGAAGTCTGCCGAATTATCTGTTTGAGTATTGGTTTTTGCACGATCAGACGGAGTATTGGCAGATGATGGCAGTTCAGCACGATCACGCAGATTGGGTGATGGGACCTCATGTCCCTCCTCAAGAAATTGAGAAGCAAAGATGTCCTCTGGATCTGCTGGAGAACGACTTACTCCTTCACTAGTGGCAGGGAATGAGAACATTCCTCTTTTCTCAGGATCTCCCCCTGTTTCCATGCCTTCAGGTGGAGAAAAGTGTTCCTCATGCTCTGCTTCTGCTTGATCTCCTCTCTCCTCTTCTTCTTCTTCCTCAATTCTTTCTTCCTCTGCTTCTCTCTCCTCTGCTTCTTTCTCCAAATCTTCTCTTTCTCCAATCCTTTGTTCTATCTCATCCTTGTCTTTTTCCTGTCTCTCTGTTGTTTCTGGAACCGAACGACTCAAGTTTCTCAATGCCATCGCAGAAATGGTGATATCATCCTCATCATCTTCATCATTAATGATGAGAGCTCTTCTTTTCTTGGATGGAGCAACCATGGGCACCTTCCCTTTTTGCTTTGCCGTCGAAGAGACTGAATGAGTCTTGATAGGGGTTTTCACCTTGAACTACTCCAAAGCCTTGTTTAGTTCCTTCATACGCATTTTAGAGACCATTTTCAGTCCCACCACCATTTGATTGCATGTTCGAACACAAAGAATCCGGGGAGGCTGAACGTTCAAATGTTTGAATAACTTGGTCACAAGAGCTGCGTACGGAAGTTGACCCTTGTCCTTCACCATTGTTATGTACATGTGGAACATAATAGTGTATAGAAGAGAAAACTTTTTGCCAGCATTGATGGCATACATCAGCTTTGCCTCCGAGTTTGAAACGTCGATCTTTGAAGTAGATTTTGGTCTGAGGCAGTTAATCACTATCTTGTGAAGCAAAATATTGGACGCATTCATCCTTAAATAGGAAATCTTTCCTTCCGTTGTTCTATCCTGAACAAGCTCGATCGTTGCACGAGCAACAGACACACTCATTGGTTGATATCTCCCTCTTTCAACCCCAATCACATCAGCCAATGTATTCATGTCAACCACATAATCCTGATCTCGAACACTGAAAGAGAATCTATTTGCATCCAAGAAACTGAGATTCGAATAGAAATAGGCAGTAAGTTCAACATGAGCTTCTGCCGATTCAGAACAAAACTGTTCGAGTTGAAGAAGACTGAATTTTTCCCGCAAATTGACATTCACAGAGTCAAGAAAATCAAAGTCCACACTTCCAGGGTTTATCACCCCATGCTTTAGCAATTTAAAGTACAATTGCTTGTGTTCCTCCGAGCGAAATAAGTCTGTCCTTTTGCTTCATATTTTCACCGCAACACCCATTCTAGGTTTAAACTGACTGTACATCCTATCATCATCATTCCCATCTAGTTGACTTAGCCCTCCAACACGTGGATTGCTTGGGATATTCGCCAAAGCTTCTTCCGCCAACCCCACAGGGACAATTCCCAATCGTTTCATTATGCGTAAAAAGAAAGTTTCATTTCTATACCCTTTATCTTTAAGAAATTCATCTATGTAGTTCAACGGAGTATCACTCCTCTTCAAAGCACGGTAAAGCTTGTAGGTAAAAGTGGGCTTATGAGTACTTACGGGTTCTGCATCTTCAATGATTTCTTCCTCTTCTCGGTGTGCAATATCCTGAGGTCTAGATGGAGGAGATGGATGCTGCTGAGAATGTTGTGGGCTTTGCTGCTATCTAGGAGATTCTTCTTCCTCGGTGAGATCAAAGTGCGTAGTCCCTCACACATTTGCCGTGGTCCCCTGTTCGCGATCCTCGAAGACTTTCTTTGAGACAACATTTTTTACAGTCTTTAAGAGATTCCAAGCTTGTTTCCCAAGAAAGATGAAAACTTTTCGAGGATTAAACAAGAGAAGAAGACAGAAGTGGAAGATCTGTGCTCTCTTAGGGTTTTTGTAAGTAAAACGAAGATGAACCAATCAGTATATAAGGCAGTCGAAGCGAGGCATATGAAACGCCGTAAAAGGAAATATAAAAATGCCTTTTAAAAATAACTGCATTTTTAAAAAATTAGATTACTGTCATTTTAAAAATAACTTCTTTTTTGAAAATGAAGGATTGCAATAATCATAAAAATTGGGAAATAACACCAATCAATTTCGGATAGATAAATGTACCTTTTCAAGATTTGATCCGAGAGATAAGTTTCTGAAATAGAAATAACTTACAGTCATAGATCTTGATTGTCTGAGTCTGAGTGCCTTTAAATGAGATTCCAAGAAGAGTAAAGTCTCCTTCTTTAGGATACCAGAGACCCAAATTTGAAGTTGAGGCAATGCATTTGATAACATGCTTTGCAGCACTTAAATGAGATTCTTTAGGGTTTGATTGAAATCTGGCACAAATACAAATACTAAGCAAAATGTCAGGTCTAGAAGCAGTTAGATAAAGAAGTGAACCAATGATACTCCTGTATAGCTTCTGGTCAACTCTCTTTCCTTTTTCATCCTTGTCCAGCTTCAAAGAACTTGACATTGGTATATTAGTATTTTTGCAATTTTCTAGTCCAAACTTTTTGACAAGTTCTCTAGCATATTTTTCTTGATGAATAAAGATTCCCTCCTTTAGTTGTTTCACTTGAAACCCGAGAAAGAAGGTTAGTTCACCCATCATGCTCATTTTAAACTCATCCTGCATAGACTTAGAGAATTTCTTGCACAGACTTTCATAGAAGATCCAAAAATAATATTATCAACATAAATTTGAACAAGTAGAAAACTTTTGCTTTCTCTTTTGATAAATAATGTAGTATCTACTTTACCTTTGACAAAACCGTTTTGAATTAAAAACTTACTTAGTCTATCGTACCAAGCTCGAGGTGCTTGCTTTAAACCATATAAAGCATTTTTCAGTCTAAATATAGAGTCTGGTTTCCTTGGGTCTTCAAAACCGGGTGGTTGTTCCACATAGACTTCCTCTTAGATAAATCCATTTAGGAAAGCACTTTTGACGTCCATTTGGAGTAACCTGAAATTCTTATGACAAGCAAAAGCAAGTAATAATCTAATTGCTTCTAACCTTGCTACCGGTGCGTAAGTCTCATCATAGTATATCCCTTCTTCTTGCGTATATCCCTTGGCCACGAATCTTGCTTTGTTTCTTACGACTTTTCCTTTCTCGTTCATTTTGTTTCTGAAAACCCATTTAGCTCCAATGATGGATTTGCCTTTCGATTTAGGAGTCAATTCCCAAACATCATTAATGCTGAATTGCCCGAGTTCTTCTTGCATAGCTTCAATCCAGCTTTCATTAGTTAAAGCTTCTTCTATGCTCTTGGGTTCTATTTCAGAAATAAGAGCCACATCACTAGACTTTTCACGCATTTTGGATCTTGTGCGAATTCCTTCATTAATATCGCCAATAATAAGATCTTTGGGATGACTGGACTTATGCTTCCAGATGCTGGTTGATTTGTCAGACTGTTGATCTTTTTCCTCATTTGAATCTTCGTTGATCATTTGTTGCTCGTCTTCTGAAGGTTGAACTGCTTCTGGAGATTTAGACTTTGTAGAGTCTGGAGCAGGTTCAAATTCTTCAAGATGAGTATGCATCGATTGGTTTTGCATAAAGTCTTGAAATTTGACATTCATCGATTCCTCTACAGATTGAGTCTTCTTGTTGTAAACTTTGTAAACTTTGCTTGTGATAGAGTATCCAAGGAAAATACTTTCATCTGATTTTTCTTCAAACTTACCAACTCGATCATTTGCGTTTTTCAATATAAAACATTTACATCCCAACACATGAAAATATGATACAATAGGCTTCTTTCCTTTGAATAACTCATAGGGAGTTTTCTCCAGAATAGGCCTTAGAAATACGTTATTAATAATATAACATGCTGTAGAAACTGCTTCAGCCCAAAAACGAGAAGATATGTTACTTTCAATTAAAAGAGTTCTAGCCATTTCTTGAAGCGACCTATTCTTTCTTTCCACGACTCCATTTTCTTCTTTAGTATATGGTGAAGAGAACACATGCTGAAAACCAGATTCATCATAGAATTTTGTAAAGTCTTGATTTTCAAATTCACCTCCATGGTCTGTCTGTATACTTGAAATAACATATCCTTTCTCATTTTTGACCTTTTTAGCAAACTTTGTAAAATAAGAAAATGTTTCAGATTTACTTGTCAGAAAATATACCCAAGTGAATTGTGAATAATCATCCACAATCACTAAACAGTATTTTTTATCTCCAATGTTTTGAGTTCTGATTGGTCCAAAGAGATCCATATGCAAGAGCTGTAGTACACGATTAGTGAAAACTTGATTTATTGGTTTGAACGAGTTTCTTACCTGTTTTCCCAACACGCATGGTGTGCATAGATCAGACTTTTGGTATGATAGATTGGGTAGTTCACGAACAAGCTTCTTTGCTGAGATTTTGGCTATTTGCTTCATGTTGATGTGCCCAAGTTTTCTGTGCCATAAGTTTGTTTCTTCTTGAATTGAGATTAGACATTTGGCTTCATCTGGTTTGATATCCAAAAGGTAAATATTCCCATGTCTTCGACCCATGAAAGACTAAGAGGAGTCTTTACTGGTTCCTGAACATATTCCTTCTTGAAAGTTGATTTTGAAACCGGTGTCGCACAGCTGACTGATACTTAGCAAATTGTAGCTGAGTCCTTCCACTAAAGAAACATTATTGATCATGAGGCTTCCAATCTTTACAGTTTCGTATCCCACAATTCTTCTTTTGCTGTTTCCTTTAAAAGAAACTTTTCCACCATTAACTTGAACAAGCTTTATGAAGTAATTTGAATCTCTTGTCATATGCCTTGAGCATCCACTATCCAAGTATCATTTAACATTTTTCTTGATAGTGACCTACATTTAGAAAAGAGGCTCAAGCTTTCTTGGTACCCATATCTTCTTGGGTCTATTGGTATTAGTGCAATATACGGTCTTTGCCCATACCTTTTTAACAGGTTTCCAAATCATAGGACATACTTTCTCAAAATGATCTGAGCTATTGCACTTAGAACATTTAAGAGCATTGCGACCTATTGGTTTTACAAAAACTTTTTGGAAATGATTTTTGTAAGTATCTCTTATAGGTCTTTGCTTAATTCTTTCATTTACTTTAAGAAAATCAATTAAAGGAATGGTTTCAACAATCATTCATAAACCTGATTTGTTGAAGTAAGATCTTTGTGTTGAAAGAATTTTTTCAAGTTTCTCAGATCCTATAGAAAATCTTTTAGAAATACTTAAGATATCATTTTTTAATAATGCATTTTCTTTTGAAAGATTTTCTGCATTTTCTTTCAAAATAGTAACACTTTTGTCTAAGCTTTTGACATTTTCTTTCCAAACATTTTCCTGTTATTTTAGTGCAGAATTTTCTCTTTTAAGTTCGGAAATCCTTTTGAGAGAAGTTTTGAGACTAAGACACAATTCATCAATGTATCTAGAAACTCTAATAGGGATATTCAAATTACTTACCTCGAATTCACTGTTTGAATCTGAGTCTGTCTCGGACTTTGAATCTGAGTCTGATTGTGCCATAAGATATTTAATCATCATTGCTTTCCTCACATTTTGTATCACTCCAAGTTTCTGCTTTAAGTGCCTTTCGATATTTTTCAGCTTTTCTTTTCTTTTTCCTCAAAAGGGGACAGTTGGGTCTGATGTGTCCATTTTTCTTACATTCAAAGCAAACTATATCTTTATTGGATTCATCATCTTCAATTGACTTAGATTGTTGCTTTTGAAAACTTTGTTTCTTTAGATTGAATCTTCTTCCCTTTCTGTTAAGCTTTCTGAATCTTCTTATCATGAGAGCAAGCTCTTCATCATCCATATCGTCTTCAGAATCTGTGACATCAAAATCATAATTATATTTTAATGCAATGGATTTCTTACCTTTGGGATTTTCGTCTTCGTTGATTCGTTTCACTTCATAAGACTGAAGAATCCCAATCAATTCATCAATAGAGAGTGGCATAGTTCTTTGTGTCTCCCTTATTGAGGTCTTTATGTGATTCCAATCCTTGGAAAGTCCACGCAGTAGCTTGTTTACTTTCATGGGATCAGAAATTGGTTGACCTTGATTTTCAAGACCATTCACGATTTCTGTAAAACGACTAAACATGTCAGTGATAGATTCTCCTGATTTCATTTTGAATGTTTCGTATTAACCAAGCAAAATGTTGATTCTGGTTTCTTTCACTCAATTAGTTCCTTCATAGGTGATGTATAATCTATCCAAGACTTCTTTAGCTGTATCACAAGAAGATATTCTGTTATATTCAGTAGGTGATAATGCACAATATAAAGAATAAATTGCTTTTGCATCAAGAGCTTGTCTCTTGGTTATCTCTTCTTGAGTCATTTCACTAGACTCAACGGCTTCTTTTCCTCTTTCTGAGACAGGTGCAGCTTTAGGAATGATTCCTTTGTCTACCATATCCCATTCCAGAGGATCTTTTGATCTTAGGAATGCCTTCAACTTATTTTTCCATATGTTGTATTCATTTCCATCAAAATAATGCGGTCTAGTATTGCTTTGCCCTTCAACCAGTCCAAGAGCCAACATACTAGCCATGGATCTTTAACTCTGAAGTAAAACACTTCAACTTAAGTGAGTATATAGGCTCTGATACCAATTGTGAAAGCTAGTATGAGCACCTAGAGGGGGTGAATAGGTATAAAAATAAATTTCCGAGATAAGTGTGCAGCACTAATCAACAAATGATTATGAAAAGGAAATTCGTTTCTTGTAAACAAAATGTGTTACGATCAAAATAAAAGAGTGTAGGGAAAAGAATATGAACACAGAGTTTATAGTGGTTTGGCTTAATCTAAGCCTACGTCCACTCTCCCACACTAACAGCCCACCGGCTGGATTTCACTATGAAACAAAAGAGTTGTTACAGTAAAGCTCTTCCTTGATTTCACAGTGTAGAGACTCTGCTACACTTCCTCAAGGTTTCTCAAAGATATAGACTCTCTTTTGCGTACAAGATTTCGCTCAACAGTTTAATTGACTAAGAACAAGAAGTTTCAGACTTTGGAATTCTTCTATCGCGCACCACACTCGAACAACTGGAACATCTTTCTTATATACTCCTTCATGTCATCACACCCGTTGGCACTTACTAAAGGAATTATTCCAATCTACCCGTTGGACATAATCAATTAGGAAGATTTTCGAGCTATTAAAGGAACATGATGATAGCCCTTCAATCCTGCTCGCCCATACAATTAGGATCTAGGTTTCCATAAGTAGAACCTTCCAAGTATACTTCGCCAATTAACAAATCCAAAATCCTTGAATCAATCTTGATTCGAATAATGGATTCCGACACACTATATCCAACCAAGAGATCTTCTTTAGTCGACATAATCAAATCCTTAACGAAATACTTCATTTCGAATAAGCCTTGTTCGACGGTCTAGAAACTGTCAATGAGGATAGACTTTGAGTCTTGAGTCTAGCAGTCCGGAGGTCTTCAGACTTTGATAGTAGAGTCTACAAGTCTTCAGACTAGACTGATGGAAACGTTTTGTCAACTTCAAAACACTCAATGAAGTTTTCTCCAACAACAACTCCCATCAGTGAAGATATAATGTCTAGCACCCTCCTAAAAAAAAAAAAAAACGTAAAAAGGTACCATGTCCAGCACCCTCCCATTAGTCAATATGCACAACACCTCCACCCCAATTTCCTTTTGGAGCTTTTAATTAATTCATAATCCGAATACTCTTTCGATTTGGACATACAAGTTCTTTAAATAGCCTTTCTATCAACATGTTCTTAGCAACGACTATTTTTTTCTAACATGTGCCATGTGTTAGTTCCTAGGATCACTATTGCTCCCATGATCAGTTAGTTGAGATGTAATTGGTGCTAGGTTCTTTTTGGTAGCTGTTTTGAAGCTATACTAGCTGTCTTCTTCTTTGGAGCAAGCTTCTTTGGTTACGTCCTTAACTTTTGAGTTGACCCACCTTAAGAAATAAGTACCTCCAAATTTTTCCTAGGCTATAAGGACAACCATATTTATCGACCAAATGAATTGAGATACCACAAATTAAATACTTGATTCTACAAATTTTACATTCAAAGTAGTCATTCCAGTACATTCATTTGTGTAAATCTCATAACCATATTATCTTTATCTTTTTTCAAGAGCCTCTCTTGTTTGCTGTGGTGCATCACTTTCAACAACAATCTCTGAGGGAGCAACCTGTGGGGGAGCAGCCTCTTGCCACTTGTGAAGTTAATCATCATCTTACCTCAAAAACACATAGCAAAATTAAATCTCAATTGATAAAAGACAAATACAACAATGTACAACTTACAGAATATTCTTTTCCTCATTTATTCAATAGTCGACTAAGTTATTTTTGTTGCTATCCTGCTTGTATCAATCCCTATCCTTATACTTGAGCCTACAATAGGGCTTTTTGTTAGCCTTTCAGTTGGCTTTACAACAAGATTGCATTATATCAAGACCATGACCAATTAGCACAAATAATTAGACATATACTCATTTTCATGGTGGAAACAAATGGAGAAAACTTTTCAAATTAATTACAGGTGGATGATAGAGGAAAATGACAAGAAAAAACCCGTGAATGATTAATTACCAAACTCTATCGAATATGAACCAAAAAGTTGTTAAGGCAAAGAAGATACTCACCTTATAGTAGGGCTCTCTATTTTCCCTTCAATAAGCCTTACAGTAAGGCCTTTTGTCTTTCCTTCACTAGGCCTTGTTCTTAGTCCTAAATCAACTCTCATAGCAATTTCTTGTTGTTGATGTTGTTTTTTCAACTCACAACATTTTTTATTGTGCACTTCTTATGACAATAGGAGCATTTCATCTTTACTTCAATCTTATTCATCCCTTGACTTGATGCGTTTTCTTGACTTAATGCGTCTTCCTGATGCATTCTTCATCTCTTTTTTGGCTTCTTATTTGTATTTTTAGAGGCAAAGGTAAAAGGCCTTCATGATTTGTTGGCTCATAAAATTTGCTACTTCTGATATGCTACATCATGAATTAGTACGAAGTAAGGTATAAGTTTATATATATATACCAATCATCTAGGTAATTCCCTGGATTTTGTTACTTCATTTGAATGGCATAAATGGCATGAACACAGAGAATTACATTTGGTCGCCGAGCTCAGCATGAACGCCTTTTTTTTTTATGTGAGTTAACAATATACTTATCGTAATTTTCAATGATCTCATATACATTATCTTCATTCCAGACTGGATGGCAGAGCTTACTAGCGGCAATGTTCGTATCCAATCTCTTCACAATCCGAAGACCACATTCTCTAGTCTACTTTGTAGCCTCATTTCTTTATTTATATAATCTAGTCATCACCATAACTCAAATATCATCAAGCATGCCGATGATTAGTTTGCACCTGACCTTTAAAATTATGTCATTAAATGCTTCACGAAGGTTATTATTAATGATATCGCATGTAAACTCTTCACAAAAGAAGGCCCGATACTAGTGCTTAGCTTCTGTTTAGAACAGTGCATCAAAATATTCATTTATTAGCTGTAGTAACCCATGTTTGGTTAATCAGAAATCAATTATGTTGGTACTCTTTGCTATCTGTTAGAATTGCTTCTGCAGCTTATCTCCTTTGAAATTCTTTGCCTAGTTTGCATATATGTGCCTTGCGCATATTTTATACTCAGCCAATGTAGGAACAAGTCTCTATAAAAATTCAAACCAACAAATAAAAGTGAAAAAGATATACAAGTAATTAATATTAAAAGAGAATTAATTGATAATGGTATTTCTTCTATTGGTCGGTTATGAATGACCATCCTTCCCTATCAGTTATCTTAAGATTAGCCATTAAATTTTTGAGAAACTAGGATCAAGTATCATTGTTCTCTATTTTCACCACTGCCCAAGCTATCGAAAATATTTGATTGTTGGCACTTCTCCTTACATAAACCTTTCATAAAGCATCCATCTAATCTTACAACTCTTTTACAACCAGTCAAAAAGCCATGTTTGAATGCATCAAAATAGACATAAAATCTATCAAATCTAGATCCACAATTAGGTAATGGTCTCTTCGCAACCTCTACATATATCCTACTATGTGGGTTTTAAAGATGCATCCGCAAACATAATCCCTTACTTATCCATATTCTTCCTTGGACCGACCAATCAATATTTTCATCACCCTCAGCTTAGCTCTCTTATGGTGATTCCTCAGTACATTAACCCTTAACTGCTCATTCATTAACGGTTAAAATTGAGGACTCTTGATATCGGGTATTACTTTGATAGTATGGAAAAAGTGTTTGGACCACCACACACTTGTTACCTTTTTATTGTCAAATATAATTGGACAAATATATTCTTCTTGGAAGAACCTAATCTAAAATGACCCATTCCTATTTAACGTGCCATAAAGCTTCCATAGACAATTGAGTTGTGAGCACTTAACTCTCACAAATTCCTTTGTATTTCTAATGAATTCAACACTCATTTGTTTCCGCTGTTCCTTCATATCTGAGGCTAGCAACGACAATTGATAATGAGTGATCTCCAAGACTCACTAGAAAATGCAAACATAACACAAATTTAACAAAGCTTAGAGGTTTCCACCAAGCATTGTCTTACCAGCATAAGAAAGTTCCACTCCTCTTGAGTTCAAGTCTCAACTTAATTTTTCACAAACTGAATGCATAGATTCAATAGCTAGCAAAGTTCATCTCCACTGGCCTCAATGATTAGGTGTGAGCATTTGTAGAGAGAGAAATAGATTGTGCCTCCATTGAAGAAGAATCATCGAGTGTGGTTAAAATTTCCGACTAGAACTACTTTAACGGTTCATTGCAAATCCTAAAACGATGATTTTGCTAAAATTTCCTTGGCATGTGCCATATGGAGCTCTTGACAACAGCTTATTTTAATTGTTTGGCATTTTTATGTCTACATACAAAACAAGTTTATCAATAGTCAGATTGTAGCCAGGATACTTACTTTTCCTTTTATGCACAGGTTCATCATCATCATTGCTAAACTCGTTCTCCGAACCAACAATTTTATCTTTACAACTTTCTTCATCTTTACTTCTATTACCTTTAACTGGAGCTTTATCCCTATTTGCTAGCTCGAGCCTTTCTCCTAAAGCTGCAACTTTTTTCTGACAAATTCCCTTTGCTTTCTCTTGATAGTGCTAGTTCATCATCATCTTCATCACTTAAGAAATATATTGTTGTCAAATATTCATCTTCTAATTCACTAGATAGAGCAACTTCCAATTCTAATCCAATTAAGTCTTCACTGCTCACATTTTCACCCAAGATTTTAGGACATCTCCCTGTTTGCACATCTCTGTCAATATGACTTCTCTCCCTCTCCTCCCTCACTTGCTTCTCATGTTGCCCTCCATTCAACCTACACTAATCCCTAACTTGATTACTCGCTTGAGTAGGATTTCTCCCTTCTCCTCTTTTAGTGGTCTCCTCATCGTCGTCGCCGTCGTCATCACTATAGAACTCAACATAGACCTTAGCTTTGTGGCGATGAAAATAATGGTAAATGATATCTTTAATACCATTATTGTCACTAAAAAATCTCAAACTATCCTTCAATTCCTTCCCGAGAGCACATTAATACAATTTTTGCACTTTGCATTGTAAAAAATTACACCAAATTCCTCACAAAATCAATATATGATGGCTTCTCAACATTGACATAACTAGTACCTTCATTTCTACCTACGTATTCCCACTCCTTGATGCCAATAACAAATTCCCCATCATAGTAAACA
Organism: Eucalyptus polyanthemos subsp. polyanthemos; assembly: GCA_017140185.1. Classification (NCBI taxonomy): domain Eukaryota; kingdom Viridiplantae; phylum Streptophyta; class Magnoliopsida; order Myrtales; family Myrtaceae; genus Eucalyptus; species Eucalyptus polyanthemos. The sequence goes on along the minus strand of CM029459.1, from coordinate 60,181,908 downwards.
ATGATGCTTACATAATTCTAGTCCATGTCGATGCTACACTTATGGTGGAAAAAAAGTCGTCAGTTTTTAGGATTATATAACAAAATCATCAACTTCACATGCAGGTCCTTGTCGTTTTGTCACAAAAAATAAAGGAAATCGATTTATTCAATTCGATTCCTTACAAAAACATAGGAAGCCAAATTCAATAAATAAAATGAGGTACCCACCACCCATTTGGTGCCCACAGAAGCACTCCAACTAATTAAACAAAGTAAATTTCCACCACTATCTCATGATTCATACTCTAGTACCAAAAAATCATGTTTCCCTCCAAGCCGAGCTCTCATTTTCCCCTTAGCGTCCTATTTTTCTATTCAGTTCCCACAAAAGAAAGCAAATCACGCTATTAATAAATGTGAGGTGCCCACCACTTTCCTTTTGAGCCAAGCCCTCATTTTTCCCTATGCGCCCTAATTTGCTTGTCAAAATCCTAAATTTTCCATCCAATTGGCCCACGAAGAGAATATGACAAACTTGAGTGAGTGATAGTTAGAGACACAACCAGCAAAAGATGGCAAACAACGATCCAACTATGACGGTGGTTGAGCAACGATGGGCGAGTGAGCTATGATCAACTTCGGGTGAGGATTGTAACAGCCCTAATTCCAATCCCCTTCAGCAATGTTGTTTGGGCCATATGATCTATGCGGCATTGTTTTTTTGAGGTAGTTCGCATATAATGGCAAAATGAAGTCGTTTCTTAAGGAGAACAGAAAACAACGTTGTTTATGCCATTCCACGTGGACTATATTTTCAAATTTTTGCAAAGTCAAATTATTTTTTATTAATATAAAAGTCATGCAACTAATTTAGGCGGAATTTCTCACTGGTGGCACCAAAGTGATAGTTTTTTCTTCGATTTGGCACTTAAATGATTAGGTAAAAAAATTTGGCACTAAAGCGAGCATCATATATAATTTTTGATACTTATAGTATACTTATCCCTAAAAACTATAAGATAGCGATACGAGAACAACTTGCATTAAGCTCACTTTGAATTTTGGGGCAAAACTTGTCATCAAAATTTGCACTCTTGATGGTCCCAATCTTTGCCTTTTACTATTAAATTTCTTGGTACAATTTTACTTAATTAACTATAAATTATCATTTTTTTGGAAAGAGTTCCTTTAGTCACAACTTGATTAAACTTGATTTTTGCTATAACTACAGAAACATCATGTAAGAGCTTCAAGAGCACATCCAGCCTACTTGGGAAAATCAGTATTTTCACGTTTAAGAGCATCTCTTCTCCTGGGTCATATTCATTTGATAAAGACAGGCTCTTACTTGAATATTAGATGGTGGAATTGGAGCTAGCAGTTTAATCGGTCCTAAGTTTGATCTCTAAACCAAGCAAAACTATTTATATAGTCTTAGACAATCCTCTGGATTGTCATAAGGATGTCATGTAGAGGCATATTCGATTGAACTTGTATGCATTTGCATGTTGATGGAGGGAATTTGGTTAAGACATTGCATTTTTTTTTATCTTTTGATAATATGGATATTCGGCTATCTAAAAATGTACTTTATATATATATATATATTAAAATGTCCCATTGCTTTATGAGTTTAAACTTTTAAATCGAGCATGTTAATATGATGTCGGAGCCAGGCTATGGTCCAATTCACTTTTTGCATGTAACTACATGGACTTAAACAAACCTTAAGTAAGCATTATTCTTACATTTGTTGGAGCATGTAGAGAATATGAAAGACAAAAAGATTTGGAGCCTTTTGTTTTCCCAAGATTTCTACGGGCCCACCACAATTCTACATGAGGTTCGTGTGGGTTTCCTTTGGGTGCGACTTGTCCGCATCCCCGTCAAAAATCCCCAATAATGCCAAAAGAGAATTAGGTCATATGTATTTAATTATTTCGTCATTTGACCCCCTCTTGGCTTAGCACCAAGAATTGCATTTAAGGCCGGTGGCAAATTTATAAATAAAGAAAACTATTCTCGGACAACAACCTAATCAAGTGCCACGTAAAATAAGATGTGATGAAATATGTACATGTGAAATTCCTGGGGAGAAGAGGATACGCTCTTAGCTTATTTGATTTTTCATTTTAATACCAATCATCCTATGTATGTACGGCAAAAAAGAGGGTTAATATTTTCAAATAACTAGTATCTTGGTAGAAAAAAATATATTTGAAGAGACATATACTTTAACTAATCCCAAACAGCCTTCACAATATAGTATGAAGCTCGAGCTTGACTTGATGCAAATACCTTGTTGTGACATCCTGATTTTCGAATATGTTTCGATTAAATGAAATGGGCTTTTTATCGATGCGCATATAGTCTTTTTCTCTGAACTGATCACTCACGAGATAACTAATCTATTAGGTGAAGCCGTTAAGGAATATAAACGCGACAGACTTGAGAATTTGATCAGAAATTGATTGCTCGACCATGCTAATTTGCAAGGGTCAATACGGCACAGTTAAAATCGATTAAAGGTCAGAAATAAGTCGGTTCAATAGAGGCACGTAATTAAAGTGTGGGTGATTCTACCTAATTGTAAAATTCGCATCGAACGGCACTAAACTGATTTTTCTATGGATTTCGTACCTTGTGCCCGTAATTAAAACCTTGAGATTTTTATGATAACCGAGAGTCGCCCATGAATCAAAGATGCACAATGTGAATCGAAAATAATCAACCACGCGTCAAATGCGCTAAAATTCCTGAAAGCTACCAGGTAGATTAGGTCACATTAAAATTGTGTTTAGTTGAAATTAATCACGAAATTGAACCTAGTTTTAGGAATCGAAAGTTACAGCGTGTTGCGATTTATTTTTGGAACGTCGACTCATTCTTTGAAGAATTTTCGGCAAACCCGAATTTTTGACGAAAAATCAAATTTTGGCAAAATTGGATCGAGAAATTCGGAGGGCCATTTTGTTGTGGATTTTTCGCCTTCAAAGGGACTAGTTGGTGATAGAAATTGTGGAAATTCGTTTGGGCTCCCTTCTCAGCACTTTGGCCACCAAATTGGATTGAATTGGTGAAGATTTGTAAAGAAATTGAAGATGGAATTGATGAAATTCGTAGGTCGATGGGGGCTGCAACATTTGGGCATCAACCTGGGCTTGTTAGAGAAGCTTTGGAGGGGAAATGATTGCTGGTCTTAGCTGTGAGGACTATGGGGATTGCTCTTGGATGTTTAAGATATTTTATCTTGACTTTTGAGACTCCTTGTCCCCTCCTTCCCAACCAACAACTTCTTCTTCTTCTTCTTCTTCTTCTTCTTCTTCAGCTTCTTCATTTTCTCTAGCTTAAACCTCCATTTCTAGAGCCAAGCAACTAGCCCAGCCTCTTACCAAACTAACTGACAGCGCACAAGCCATCACCTGGCTCCCTCGCCGCCCGAGCTACCTGCCTCCACCCACGACCCCGTCCCGCTCTTGCCCAACGTCAGCACTTGGTCGCTCGCCGCCATCCGCCTGGCCGCCACCATCGCTATCCCTGAGCCACTAGCACACCTCCGCATGCGCCCATCCCGCCACTCAACCAACCTCCAGCAACCTTCGAACCGGCCCAACTCAAAAGCAATCTCAGCTTTGGGCTGAGAGCTTGTTGGCTATTTTTAGCCCATTCTGAGCCTCCTTCGATGTCGTCGTAGACACTCGCCATTGCGCTGCCGTCGCCATGAACTCATCGGTTTGTTAATCTAGTGACTTTACCTCATAATCCCTCATTAGGATGCTAATTACATTTATAGGTGGATTAGTGGCTGATTAGTGGATTAGTTAGGCTTATGTGAGGTCAGAGTAAATTAGTTAGTTAGTTACTTAGTTAGTTAGCTAATTAGATTATGTAATTAGGCTACTTTAGCAATTAGGTGGTTAGTGATTTTAGTTAGTTAGCTTAGTATGTTAGATTAGTTTAATTAAGTCCAATTAAGTGGTTAGATTAGTGTAGGTAGAGTAATTAGTAGTTTAATTTAATTATTTTACAATTTATTTATTTATTTCTGTAAATTATATCGAGACACCTAGTTGTTAGAATTTCGTGCTGATTGTCGTGGTGTAGTTAGTTTGTGTAATTGAGTGCTAATTTGTGCAATTTGATGTTGAGTGTTAATTTTTGAATTATTATTCCAAAAATATGAGATTTTTGTATTTAATTAGAAAAATACTAGGTGTCGATTTTTTGTGCCGAAAAATGTTTTTAGTACTATATAAAATCGTGGGATTTTAAAATGAAATGATATCACGCTTTATTGTCCGATTTAACCGTGTGTCCACGCACACCTATTTTATCGGGTGTTTTTAATATGAAGAAAAATAGGCCAAGTACATTATTTGAAATTGAGGCATTTGAGTGCAATACACAATGTCCTTAGCCAAGATTAGATGTGCGTGTGATCGCTATGAGAACCCGCCACCCGATGAAGGTCGAGCGAACGATGCTCTTATATGGAATGCCCCACGTCAATGAATGCCGGATTGCGATAGAGGCCGCACCGATGCTCCTTCGGGAATGCTGTCTAGAGGTAGACGTTGCCATGCTCGATGGAGCGAGACGATACCCAGTTATGCCAGATGACCACCGACCGTTGAGTTGGTCATGCCCATCGGGTCGTAACTAATTGGAACACGCTTGGATGATTGATATAATCGCGCTGATTATGGAAAAAATTTGTGTGATACGGAATGAGATACGGAATGAGACGTGTCATAACGATTTAGCCTTATAATCGGGACCCCTGTGATTGATTGACATTTGAAAGTGAAGTGTTCCAATTACTGAGTGCCTTTACTGCATACATAGGTTATATCAATTGTACTAACGTACAGGGAGGTGCTAAGGCAAAGTAAGTCATTTATATGATGTGTGTTTAGGCCGCCTCTAGGTGTATTATCTTCCTAATCGGGGTTTAGAGCGTAGACTCGCTGAAACATTGTCTCACCCCGTCGTGATTAAATTCTATAGGTCCTTAGATGGAGGTGCGCCTCGTCCGTTTTAGATGGCCATGAGAAGCCGAGGAACAGCGTACCGTCTTCCCCATCCATGGGAATCCCGACTGGACCCGTGAGCTCGTGGTTACTACTATTTGGGTCAATAAGGACCTACCTCAGTTGGTCCCTCATAAATTCAAAGCGTGGTTTCACCGGGGGCCCAACGGTGTTCGGAAGGGCCCTTTGGATGGCTTCAATGGACCTACCGTCAATGACGAGCATTTTGAGCTCAACCCCGTGCATAATGCCGATATTATAGCTAATATCAAGGTGGACTAGGGGCCCGAAGCTAAAAAGCCCAGAGTAGAGGTAGTTGATCCTCTAAACATCGACATCCCTGATGGTGTTGTAGTAGACCTGGATCCCAAGTAAGTTGGGTCCGACGTAGGATTGGTGTAGTAGCCTTTTTTTGGGTCTAGACCTTTTGTGTATATAAACCTGGCCTGTTTATAAAGTGTGGCTTTTGTGAATTGACTGTCCTACTTTTCTATCACATGTTTGTTTCTTGTCTAGAGATTATTTATTTTACTTCCGCATGTGCATGAATCGATTGGGTCGGCGACGTGTCCTGGGAACGTCGCAATTTAGTCAACCACTAAGGAATGTGCACGCACTTAAAGTTCGGGGCATGACACTCATACTCGAAACACAACTCGAATTTGATCAAGGCTCTTATAGTTTGAGTCAATATTTCATTGATAATTTAAGCTTAGACCCATAAATAGTTATTGGCCATATATAATATTTTTTTCTCTTGCAATTGGGGAATGTAATAAAGATGTGCGATATGCTGATTATAATGTGATCCTCTGCTAGATGCAACCCTAGTTTAAGGGTAAAACATGATAGAATCTTGTGTCTCAAATTCGCTTTCTTACTTTTACTCTTTATTTCCTCATGATCGTGCGCCAAATCTTAACTGATATGAAGTTGGGCATTGGAGATTCAAAATGAGATAAGTTAATGCTAAAGGATACATGAATTAAAGGGGAATAAACCCAACATTGAAGTTTACATATGAGGGGGAGATTGTTAGGATACACTTGCAAGTTGTGTTAGAGAAGTCCTATATCGAAGAAGTGTATATGATTTTATTACTGTGAAGTATCCCACACGTAAAATTAGTCGACTTTATTTATATGATTTACCAAACAATAGATAGAAATAGCAAAATCCTTGGACTTTTTATCATATCCTATACGGTCCTATCTTGGCTAAAAATTCAGATGACCAAACGCAACCTAGGTGTCGATGACAGCGCATAATGGTTGTGCAGTGATGCGGAGTAGTCATGAACACCACTTAGGTAATGCTAGACATGGCAGAGGCGGGCTAGAAGTGTCGAAGTTGTTGATTGCGGATTTTACCACAAGAATTGGTGTGAATCACAGCAAAGAATTAGACCCAGTGAGAGTTAATAGCTCTTGGCCGGATCTCTGGATCTTTGAATCTTTGATGCTCAATTCCATTGGTGGGATTGAAGAACTAGTTGTCTTAGATATCTCCTTAAAATTTCAAGGCACTCCGACCTAGAGTGTAATATATAGGCTTTAAAACAAGAAGAGAAAAGAAAATAAAATAAAATAAAAAGGGTTGAAAAGTCAAAAATGGAAGCTGAAGGAAAGTGGAGGAAACTTCGGCTCAGTTTAAAAAGATAGAGAGAGGGAGAGAAAGAGAAGAATATTGGCAGAAGCAGGGGAAAACGCAAAACAAGGGAGAAGAGAGAAAGAAGAGAAAGGAAAAAGGGAAAAAGGGAAAAAATTTGGCGCGCTTGTGGTCCGGACACCTCATCAAGCCGACTCAAGTGTGTTTTGCAATGTCCGTAAGGAATCGAAGCTTTTAATCACCTACTTCAAGTAATCACCGCGATTAGGGCTCAAAGTTCGGATTTCTTGGATATTTGTGTGGCGAAGCCCAATTTTTGAGTCGTTAAGCTATACATTTTTTAGAAATGGTACTTTGGGATGTTGAGAAGTTATAGCATCTTACGGATTGTGATTTGAGCCTGCGGTTTGTTCGGAATGGAATTTTGAAGTTGGGGGCGCAATCTGGTACTAAAGCGAATAGTGGCTTTGAGCCTCTTTTTTTGTTGTTTACGGTACAGTTTTGGGGCGGCTGAGTTGGGGTTGTTGTTGTACGTTAAGAGAGCTTTCTAAAGACTATAAGACGGCTTGAAACAGAATTTTGTGGAGGAAGTTATGGCGTGATGAAGTTGGCGCATGGGCCGCACCTAGCTGAAAATGATGGGTTTCCCCTAAATTGTGAGCTTTTGGGACGCGTAGGTGTCGTTTTATCAACTAATAGGCCTAGTATAAGTGAGTCGTTATGCGAATATCATTTTTACTTGGCCTTTTGATATTATTTTTTTCCGTTAATTGTTAGGAATCCGAATGCGTTGGTTCGTGTGAGCGTCGTAGTTGATTTTTGGCTTTTCCCAGATGAGTGACACTATTTCTTCTTTGTATTTTAAACTCATGTTTTGAGAAACGTGGTAGATTATATATTCCATGAGTTGATAAAAAACATATTTTGTTGCATAAAACAAAATCGAGCTATTACTGCCATTTTTGTTGTTCAAATGGAGTTATATTCCGACTTTGATTTGAATGGTTGTTTGAAAAAAATGATTTGTGAAATTCTTTGTGAAAAAATCTTGAAATATTATGGAGAATGCTTTGATATTTATATATCAAATTTGAGTTGTGGTATGATTCTCTTTATGATGTTGAATTATTGAATATTGTGATCGGTGGTTAGTGTTCAATGTCTCTGTGGACCCTGAGGGGTGTGTAGGTATGCGCATACTATTCCAGGATATCCTTGTGGGTCGAGCCACCGGCTATAATAGGTGGAGACCTTGCCAAGGGGGAAATCTTGGTCGTCTTGTCACGGGCGTTATGCGTGACCATGGTTAGACATTTAAGCATGAATTGGTCAATGGAGTGGACCATTGACATGTAATCTGAGTTTGGTCGATGGAGTGGACCATTGACGTGTGATTTGAGTTTGGTCGATGGAGTGGAGCATCGATATGATTTGATGAGATTAATCAATGGAATAGACCATTGATGCATGTTTTACGAGATTGACTAATGGACTCGACCATTGGTACTTACGGTATTCGAGTTATGATTTGGTATTATGATAAAGTGAGTTATGTTTGTGTTTTAAAATGTGCATAGTGATTTCTCGATCCGCTTAGAAGAAATGTGTTACTCACTGAGCCGTGGTAGCTCACTCCTTTCATCTACTTGTTTTTCAGGTTCTTCAGCGAGTTGTGAATAGGTGTGAGCATTTGTTCGGAGAGGACTTTTGTGGTGGAAATTTTTGGGTATGGCTTATGCATAGTTGATAAGTTTATAAGTTAGTCTTTGTAGTAAGTGTATGTTTTAATTTTGGTGGATTGTAGAAATACTCTAATATTGTAACCAAATACCATTTTTGTCATGTATATATGTTGATATCAGGTTGAATTTTGGTTATGTTGAGACTGCGTTCTTTGGTGAAAGGACGGCTGTGTCATGCCCTTGTTCTAGTGGATTTGGGGTGTGACATTTGTTGGTATCAGAGCCAGGTTTTGATTTGTTTGGGTAGATATGGGACGATGTGAGATTGTGTGATAGATTTTTTTTTTTAACACATTAGCCTTTTAGATATTAAGTTGTAGCTCCGTTCTTTGATTCAGGTGATCATGCGTGACTCGGAGACACTTGCTTCGCTTCGTAGAAATAGTAAAGGCAAGCAAGTTGTCGCCCCTGATGCTAGAGACACGCCTCAAGCTTCTCGAGGTGCGTCTTTAAGGAGGAGATGGGAGGATCGGCGTGATGGAAGCCCTAACTCACATGAAGTCAGGGAAGTTAACCAACGGCCGTTTCCCCCGAGTGACTTTGAGCAAGCCATGATTCATTGGTATTGTCAGGCAAAGGAATTAAGTGGAGATGGAGAAACTGGCTCATACACCTTTGCGCAATTCAGAGAGGCGAAACCACCCACTTATGATGGGAAAGTTGATCCTCTTGTAGCTGAGCAGTGGACTAGAAAGATCGAGGGGATCTTTGAAGTGGAAGGTGTTCCTGAAGACAAGAAGGTTAACTTTGCTTCTCAATATTTAGAAGGCAAGGCAGAGCATTGGTGGGAGGGAATGAGTCTAGCTCTCGGAGATAGGGGGTGGTGTTATAGCTTGGGAGGACTTTAAACAGGCTTTCAACGCCCAATTCTTTCCAGTGTCATTTCAAACAAAAATGAAGAATGATTTTATACACATATCTCAAGGTGACTCCACGGTTATGGAGTATGCAGCCCGCTTTAATCAGATGAGTAGATTTGCTGAGCAATATGTGTCTAATGAGCAAGATAAGGCTGATCACTTTCAGAGGGGGCTCCAATATGAAATTGGTTCGACACTCACACCTCTAGCATTGACATCTTATAAAGACTTGTTGGAACGAGCCATCAGAGTGGAACAAAAGATTTTGGAGCGTGACGAGCAAGGTGTACCTCAACATAAGAAGTTGAGATCCATGGTTTATCAGGATAACGGTGCCGGTGGAAGCGGAAAGAGGAAAGCTTTTAATCAGTTAGGAAAGCCCAGAATTCATAATAATCCAAGTCCTTGTACTACCTATGGGAGACGACATAGCGGTCCTTGTTACAGCAAGAGAGGAGCATGTTTCACTTGTGGAAAAATGGGACATATGGCACGTAATTGTCCAACACAGAAGAATGCCCCTAGAGATAGTAGAGTATGTTTTGTATGTGGACAACCTGGACATCGAGCCTATACTTGTTCTATGAGGAAAACCGCACCTCTAGTTGATAGGCCACAAGAAGGCCAACAAAGGCAAAGGATGATTGGGAAAGTTTTTACGATAACAGGAGAGGATGCGGCGGCTTCTAATACAGTTGTTGCAGGTAATAGTTCTATTGCCTCACAACCTGCTTATGCATTGTTTGATCCCAGTCCCATGCATTCCTTTACTTCAATTGACTTTGCAAAGAAACTTGATGTGTTGCCTGAGCTTTTAAAATATGAATTGTGTATTCATACTCCCACTGGTGATTTCTTGATTTCCGATCATGTTTTCAAGAATTGTTTGTTGCGAATTGATAATGTACCATTGCCTGTGGATATGGTGGAGTTAAATATACGGGATTTTGATGTTATTCTAGGGATGGATTGGTTATCAAAATATTGTGCCACTATTGATTGTTATTCAAATAAAGTTATTTTTCGACCTCCAAATCAACTAGAATTCTCTTTTTCGGGAAGTTATGAAGGCACTTTTCCAAGGTTAATTTCAGCTATGTGAGCAAGAAAGCTTTTGAGAAAGGGTTGTTGCAGTTATTTGGCTTATGTAAAAGACACAAGTAAGGAGCCAGTAAAGCTAGAAAAAGTTTATGTTGTCAGAGAATTTCCTAATGTATTTCCTGAAGATTTACCTGGCTTGCCTCCTGATAGAGAGATAGAGTTTTGCATCGATTTAATGCCTGGTACAACACCTATCTCTAAGACCCCATATCGAATGACACCTTCTAAATTGAGTGAATTGAAAACACAACTGCAAGAGTTTTTGGATATGGGTTTTATCAGGCCTAGTGTATCGCCTTGGGGAGCTCTTGTTCTATTTGTGAAGAAGAAAGACGGTAGTATGCGACTTTACATAGATTATCGAGAACTTAACAAGGTGACGATAAAAAATAAATATCCTTTACCTCGGATTGATGATTTATTTGATCAACTTCAAGGGGCTCAGGTATTTTCTAAGATCGACCTTCGTTCTAGGTATCATCAGTTGAAGATAAAAGTTGACGATGTGCCAAAAACCGCTTTTAGAACAAGGTATGGGCATTATGAATTTCTTGTCATGCCTTTTGGGTTAACAAATGCACCTGCGGCTTTTATGGATTTGATGAACAGGGTATTCAGGCAATTTCTTGATAGATTTATTGTGGTATTCATCGATGATATTTTGGTGTATTCAAGGAGTTTAGGAGAACATGAACAACATTTTGGAGTTGTTTTACAAACTTTGCGTGAAAAGAAGTCGTATGCTAAATTTAGTAAGTGCGCCTTCTGGCTTGATCATATAGAATTCTTGGGTCATGTAATATCAAAGGATGGTATCACGATTGATCCAAAGAAAGTTGAAGCAGTTGTTCAATGGAATCGCCCTACCAATGTCACGGAGGTGAGAAGTTTTCTTGGATTAGCAGTTATTACAAGAGATTTATAGAAGGGTTTTCTAAAATTGTTAGTCCACTTACTCGCCTAACTCAAAAAGGAGTTAAATTTGTGTCGTCAGATCAATGTGAGCGCAGTTTCTAAGAGTTGAAGAGGTGATTGGTGTTAGCTCCTATATTAACTTTGCCTTCAGGAACTGGTGGCTTTACAATTTATTGCAATGCATCTAAGGAAGGTGTAGGTTGTGTTCTTATGCAAGATGGTAAAGTTGTGACATATGCCTCTAGACAGTTGAAGACTCATGAGAAGAACTATCCTACTCATGATCTGGAGTTGGCGGCGGTTGTGTTTGCATTAAAAATATGGCGGCACTACTTGTATGATGAAAAATGTGAAGTTTTTACCGATCACAAGAGTTTGAAATATATTTTTACTCAGAAAGAACTTAACATGAGGCAGAGGAGATGGCTAGAACTTCTGAAGGATTATGACTTATCTATCAATTACCATCCAGGTAAAGCTAACGTGGTAGCCGATGCCTTGAGTTGCAAATCCTCTAGAAATATGGCAACATTGCTCACTTCTCAAAAGCCTATTCTTGAAGATATGAGAAAGCTAGACCTGGAGGTTTTGGTCCATCAGCTTGGTGCTTAATTAGCTAATATTCGAGTACAACCGACATTGATTGACAGAATCAAGGCTAAACAAAATGAAGATCCTCAATTGGAAAAGATCAGAGAAGGTGTAGAAGCTGGGAAACAAGATGACTTTAGTATCCACGTAGATGGGTCATTGAGGTTTCGTGGTCGATTATGTGTTCCCGATGATTCAAAATTGAAAAATGAGATATTACAAGAAGCTCATAGCACTAGATTCTCGATTCATCCGGGGAGCACCAAGATGTACAGGGATTTGAGAGGAAATTTTTGGTGGATCAATATGAAGAAAGATATTGTGAAGTTTGTCGACTAATGTCTAATTTGCCAGCAAGTGAAAATTGAGCATCAGAAACCAAGTGGCCAGCTGCACCCACTTGAAGTACCTAAATGGAAGTGGGAGCATATTACCATGGATTTTATCGTCGGCTTACTGAGGACTCCTAGTGGTAAGAATGTCATATGGGTGATTGTTGATCGATTGACTAAATCTGCACACTTTTTGTCTTATCGATTCGGTCTTTCACTTGAATATATGGCGAAGCGATACGTTAATGAGATAATGAGACTTCATGGAGTTCCAGTGAGTATTGTTTCTAATAGAGATCCCAAGTTTGTGTCCAACTTTTGGAAGAGTTTACAAGGGGCGTTAGGTACTCAACTCAACTTTACCACAGCTTTTCACCCACAGACGGATGGTCAGTCAGAAAGAACTACTCAAACATTAGAGGATATGCTACGATCTTGCGTTATTGACTTTGGTGGTTCGTGGGATGAACATTTACACTTGGCTGAGTTTTCTTATAATAACAGCTATCATTCTAGTATTAAAATGGCTCCTTTTGAAGCTTTGTATGGGCATAAATGTAGGACTCCTGTTTGCTGGGATGATGTTGGTGAGAAAAGATTAACTGGCCCTGAATTCATACAACAATCAAAAGAGAAAATCAGACTTATTCGAGAGCATTTGAAAACAGCACAAAGCCGTCAGAAAAGTTATGCGGACCTTGAGAGGCGCAAAGTAGAATTTAATGTAGGAGACCATGTATTCTTGAAGATTTCTCCTATGAAGGGCGTCATGAGATTTGGCACACGTGGTAAATTAAGCCCAAGGTACGTGGGACCATTTTTTATATTAGAAAAGATTGGTGAAGTTGCTTATAAGCTAGCTTTACCTCCAACATTATATGGAGTCCATAATGTGTTTCATTTATCATTATTACGGAAATATGTGCCAAATCCTGATCACGTATTGGATTTTACACCATTGAAGTTGAGAGAAAACTTAACGTACGAAGAGCAACCCATTCGCATTATCAATAAGAAGGATCAAGTGTTGCGATGACACACTATTCCTTATGTGAAGATCCAATGGCAAAATCACCTGGAGAGAGAGGCTACTTGGGAACTCGAGGAAGAGGCAAGGCGCAAATACCCTCACTTGTTTCATGATTGACATATCTGTAAATTTCGTGGACAAAATTTTTTAAGGAGTGGAGAATGTAATATATGGGCTTTAAAACAAGAAAAGAAAAAAAATAAAAGAAAAAAAAAAGGGTTGAAAAGTCAAAAAGGGAAGCTGAAGGAAAGTGGAGGAAGTTTCGACTGAGTTTAAAAATATAGAGAGAGGGAGAGAAAGAGAAGAATATCGGCAGAAGCAAGGAGAAAACGCGAAACAGGGGAGAAGAGAGAAAGAAGAGAAAGGAAAAAGGGAAAAAAAAATTGGCGCGCTTGTGGTTCGGACGCCTCATCAATTCGACTCAAGTGTGTTTTGCAATGCCGGTAAGGAATCGAAACTTTTAATCACCTACTTCAAGTAATCGACGCGATTATGGCTCAAAATTCGGATTTCTTGGATATTTGTGTGGCGAAGCCCGATTTTTGAGTCGTTAAGCTGTATATTTTTTAGAAATAGTACTTTGGGATGTTGAGAAGCTATAGCATCTTACGGATCGTGATTTGAGCTTGCAGTTTGTTCAGAATGGAATTTTGAAGTTGGGGGCGTAATCTGGTACTATAGCAAACAGTGGCTTCGAACCTCTTTTTTTGTTGTTTACGGTACTGTTTTGGGGTGGCTGAGTTGGGGTTGTTGTTGTATGTTAAGAGAGATTTATAAAGACTATAAGACGGCTTGAAACGGAATTTTGTGGAGGAAGTTATGGCGTGATGAAATTGGCGCATGGGCCGCGCCTAGCTGAAAATGATGGGTTTCCGCTAAATTGTGAGCTTTTGAGACGCGTAGGTGTCGTTTTATCGACTAATAGGCCTAGTATAAGTGAGTCGTTATGCGAACATCCTTTTTACTCGGCCTTTTGATATTATTTTTTTCCGTTAATTGTTAGGAATCCGAATGCATTGGTTCGTGTGAGCGTCGTAGTTGATTTTTGGCTTTTCCCAGATGAGTGACACTATTTCTTCTTTGTATTTTAAACTCATGTTTTGAGAAACGTGGTAGATTATATATTCCATGAGTTGATAAAAAACATATTTTGTTGCATAAAACAGGATTGAGCTATTACTGCCATTTTTATTGTTTGAATGGAGTTATATTCGGACTTTGGTTTGAATGGTTGTTTGAAAAAAAGGATTTGTGAAATTTTTTGTGAAAGAATCTTGAAATGTTTTGGAGAATGCTTTGATATTTATATATCAAATTTGAGTTGTGGTATGATTCTCTTTCTGATGTTGGATTACTGAATATTGTGATTGGTGGTTGGTGTTCAATGTCTCTATGGACCCTGAGGGGTGTGTGGCTATGCGCATACTATTCCAGGATATCCTTGTGGGTCGAGCCACCGGCTAATAATAGGTGGAGACCTTGCCAATGGGGGAATCTTGGTCGTCTTGTCACGGGCGTTATGCGTGACCATGGTTAGACATTTAAGCATGAATTGGTCAATAGAGTAGACCATTGACGTGTGATTTGAGTTTGGTCGATGGAGTGGACTATCAATATGATTTGATGAGATTAATCAATGGAATAGACCATTGATGCATGTTTTACGAGATTGACTAATGGACTCGACCATTGGTACTTTCGGTATTCGAGTTATGATTTGGTATTATGATAAAGTGAGTTATGTTTGTGTTTTAAAATGTGCATAGTAATTTCTCGATCCGCTTAGAAGAAATGTGTTACTCACTAAGCCGTGGTAGCTCACTCCTTTCATCTACTTGTTTTTTAGGTTCTTCAACGAGTTGTGATTAGGTGTGAGCGTTCGTTCGAGGAGGACTTTTGTGGTGGAAATTTTTGGATAATAAGTTTATAAGTTAGTCTTTGTAGTAGGTGTATGTTTTAATTTTGGTGGATTGTAGAAATACTCTCATATTGTAACCAAATATCCTTTTTGTCATATATATATATATATATATATCGGGTTGAATTTTGATTATGTTGAGGCTGCATCCTTTGGTGAAAGGACGGCCGTGTCATGCCCTTGTTCTAGTGGATTTGAGGTGTGACATAGAGCAAATGCGTACTCATCATTTTCATAAGGCCGCCCCTTGGGCTCTCCTGTCTTGATCCAGTAATCCAAATAGTTCGGTTTTTCCATCAAAGACGTACTTCCAGATATTTTCTCATCATATCCACCAGATAAACTCAATAATATTGCTCCGACCAAAATAATAATAATAATAATAATAATAATAATAATAATAATAATAATAATAATAATAATAATAATAATAATAATAATAATAATAATAATAATAATAATAATAATAATAATAATAATAATAATAATAATAATAATAATAATAATAATAATAATAATAATAATAATAATAATAATAATAATAATAATAATAATAATAATAATAATAATAATAATAATAATAATAATAATAATAATAATAATAATAATAATAATAATAATAATAATAATAATAATAATAATAATAATAATAATAATAATAATAATAATAATAATAATAATAATAATAATAATAATAATAATAATAATAATAATAATAATAATAATAATAATAATAATAATAATAATAATAATAATAATAATAATAATAATAACAATGTCTTACCTTATATTCCATAAAATTTGAGTACGATCCAACGGTTAACCAACAATGTGCACTCATCGATTTCGTTAAACTGCGCTATGGAATTTTTATGATGCCAAGGGGGAGACCTTCGCTGGGAGACTGCCGAGATGGATAAGGAGAGTTTCAGAGTTACTGAATAAGATGCTTCTATAACCTTAAATCTAAAGGCTCTCTTGTAAGAACAACAAATCTGCTACTTTCCTATTTTGGATCAAGTAAATATATGATTTCTTTATACTAGGAAATTAGGATATTCTCTCTCTTACTCCTGATATGGCCGAAATTTTATGATACATAGCCCAGAATATCCCTTCATATTTGATATTCTACCGAAATTCTTTTCCTTAGATCGCTTACTTTCTAAACACTGAGGTTTGCCCAATGGCCACCCTTCCAACATGGAAGGAAGAGGTGGAGGGTTTGAATCTCCACCTTCTCGAGGGGTTGGGGTGGGGACAATTTAGTTTCAGATATGGGTTTCAACTCTCACACCATGCAAAAAGGTATGGCAAAAGTCTAAGAGTGAGAATTAGAGTAAAAATATAATAGGACCGAAAAAAAAATAAAAAAGATTGCTTACTTTCCAAATTCAGAACATCACATGCATTAATCTTCGGCCAAGGGAGGGAGATAAATGGGCTGGCCAAAATTCCCAATTAAATGGGCTTGATCTTGAAAATTCAAAAGTGATTCGGAACACTTTGCCCAAACCCAGGCGGCACTTCGGGCTAATTCAAGGTAATTTAAGATTGGACCAACTTAAATGCAATTTATTAGTAAATGAAAAATTGTTCCTAATGCCTGCAATGCAAATGCAAATCATGTTGATGATATTTTACTTAGAGTCAGGATCGATCCATAATTTATTGTACGATGAATGATAAAATAAAATAGTCAAAATTTATGTATCAACATTGTACGAATCATGTGTCACGTAAATCTATGAGATATGATAAGAAATGTAGATGGGAAAGTCTTTGGGAGAAGAGAATACGCTGACAGCTAATTTGATTTGATTGTTCATTAAAATACCAAGCATCACATATGTGGCAAACAAGGGGGGCAAAGCTCCGAATAACAAGCATCTCGATAGCAAAGAATAGTTAAAGGGACACACACTACAAAGAATCCCAAAAGGCTGCTTCACAATTTATGTAGTCGATGTAGTATGCAGCTCAAGGTTGACTTGACATGCATACTCGGTACCTAAAACATGACTCAAACGTGATCAAGTATTAAAAATCATACTCGATTTCAACTGGAATCGAAAATCGAAAATTTTGAACTCGACTCAATGTGAATAGATAACAATGAAATTGTAAATGAGTCCAACCATGAGTTTAAAAAGCTTGACTATTTTTACATGCACTTGACAGTATACATTAAATGTTAGTATAAATGTGGCTGATGTCACACTTCAAAAGTCTCTAAACATGAGTAAACACCATGATAGTCACATTTCACACATAGTAACAAGTGCAAACAAAGATCACATTGCAGATGTCCTTCTCCAATAATAGCATAGATCATTTCCAAAGCTTCAGGGGACGGTAGAGGCGAGGTCGAAAGGTGGATTCCACCATTTCAACATATAAGGGAAGCTGTAGGATTGCGAACAAAATGATGGGGATGGTGGCCAACAATGTAATTGGGATGTAAATCCACTTCAATCGTTCACTCAAGACAATCGTAAGAGCAGAGCCAAATGCCACCAGCATAAAAGCCAATGAGAGGAAGAGAAAAGTGAGGCCCAATATCATTTTTCTTGGTAGTGAGTAGAGGAAATCTTCGATCGCATAGCGCGAAGTTAGAATGGCCAAGAACATCAATGTGGCAGTGACAGAGGAGAAGAGAGCAAGAGCATTTGCAACTACAAATACCATGAATGAGCCCTTGTTCAGAAATACTGGTATCCCCTTGCTACCGTCATTGCCTCCAGGCACCGTAAAAGTTGCAGCGAAAGCTACCGTAATAATTAGAGTTGCAACGAGGCTACAAGATGATGATGTATCCTTCATCCATTGCCCTGCATCTTTGAGCAATTCTGCGCGCTGTTCTACAAACTTTTCCCAGTATGACTTTTTATCTTCTATATATTTCAGCCATTTATAAGAAGGAAAGCCGCTAACTTCCACTGCCTTAAAAAAAAAAAAAAAAAAGGACACCTATCAATGTAAACATCAATAAAGAGCACAAAAGGGGTTAAACAAATGAGGATCACTCACTTGAAACCATTGAAGTTCCCTCTGCATAAGAAAAGCCGCTCCAGAAACATCAGGGGACACGCATCTCGAAGACCATTTGGTTACAGCCTCCATCATGTCAAACTTCATGGAATTATTGTCAGCGAAATATCGTGTTGGGTTTTTTTCGTTCACCAGTCTAAACAACTCAATATGCCGTTCCTCCACAACTTTTATGATCAGTTTTTTTGTGAAATTGGTATCCCACATCAACTCCGGAAATTTTTTAAGACATAAATCCACAATTTCAAAGACTCCGCGAGAGGCAGCATCAAGGACAACGCCTGAAGTCAATATATACTCAAGTATTTCGGGAGAACTTGTACCATTCTTTATCTCGTCAAGAGCATGATTTGCAAACTCAAGCGAGTAATAGTGCTTCAACTTCGATTCTCCACATCTTTTGATGAAAGGTGCTGCACGTAACATCAGAGAAGCAAAATTTTCCAATGATGAAGAATCCAAAGGTTAAAGAAGCTTTCACATTTGCACTATATTGTTATGTATATTTAGTAGCTCAGAGAAAAAAAAATATTAATTGAGAAAATAAACTTGATATGGCTTGGCAATCAAAATGCGGGCATCAGAACAGATAGATGTATTGATGAACATGCACAATGTCATATGAGAAAAAAAGTGTTCCTTTTTTCTTCTTTTTTTTTGGGAAAAGGGGTAGATTCAGCGAGGATCGATAGATAGAGTTTCCATTGAATATTTTTGTAGATTCACTTAATGGATATATGTAGTTCAAACGTTGAATTAAATTGATTAGAATCAAATCTTATCGTAATGTACGAATGATGAGCCAGTCTATATTAATTACTATGATCTCAAAGGGATGTACTGATAGTATCAATAATACACTTTAAATTTAGAGATTACTGTTTTTCTTTGCAAAACATGGCAATATCGTATACCTGGTATTGTGGCAAGATTCCATAGTGATATCTTGATCCAACCAAGTGCTTTTAGTACTACCACCGCAAAGAGGAGAGAATAAATCATGTCAGGAAATTAGGAATTGATGATGAACAAAAAGATACATAGCACAATCATGAATTGAAAATTGTTCATGCTTTATAATGCTTGATTATGTTTAAAAACAAATTGTATCAATCAATCTCCATGACCTGAAATCCAAAATCTACAATTCTCAATAAGCCTACTTGGCAATTCGACAATGACTAAGACTTCTCCACTAGCTTTTCAAATGTTACATTAGATATTAATTGGTGACATAAATCATCATTAAGATATTACTTTGTATACATCGATGCAGTCCTTGTTCCTGAACTTTTTTGTAAAATAGGATCCCTGAATGATATGCTTTTTTTTTTTTTTATTATTGTTAGTTCTTCCACTAAACAGATCAATAAAATTACCTCGAGCCAATTTTGTGTCCTTGGAGTCGTCAAATGATGTATCGACCAAGCAGAGAGGGATAACTGAAAATGGGAACAAATAGAGTGAACGCTACGTGGATGGAGTTGCTTGAATTGCACGTATCCAACAAAAGAAGCGCAGCCAATACCTACATTTGTAAATACATTTTTCCCAAAAATTGAGTCGAGCTCCACTACGGAAGTGAAAAGGAATTATTGCCAAGAAATCCAAACAGTCCATGCCATCAGCTGCCTTGGATGCCGTTAAGCCAGGGTACTTGCGAGCTAAAAATAAGCATATGTCTTTTGGGACACAAGAACAAAAAAGTTAATTCAAGAAAATACGAGATAAGATGAGTCAGTGTGAAATCATATCCAAATGGCCGGCTATAATAAGATGAGTCGGTGTGAAATCCTACCGAAATGGCCGGCTTCGATAAGGCAGTTCATGATGCTAGAAGATGGGGCGCTTGTTAAACGCCTGGCCAAGTACCACATGGTCTCCTTATTTTCCGGAGCATAATTAATAGCAAGGCTTAGGGCATGGCGTCTAATATTAGATCTGGGATCAGTTTTGTCTATTAATGCCTTTACCATCTTTAATCTTCCTCCCTGAGCAGCATAGAGAAAGGCTCTATGAGGATTGAGATCTTCATAAACCCGAGGGAATCGCTTGACCAGGTTCTCAACCAACTGATCTTGTGTGGCCATAATCGCAATATCAAGCACAGTAAAAGACTCATTTCCTATAGTCATAATTTTGGCCATCAATGCTGCATCATCTTTATTGAGGATTTTCTTGATAGTTTTCCAATCACCTCTCAGTGCGGCATCAAAGAGTGATCGATGGTTCTCATTCTCATTGACGACAGCTCTTGGTCGGACTGCAAAAATGGCACATAAAAAATTCCTCAGCCTTTCGTAATTTTTGATTTTCAGATCAAGTGTACTCATATCACTTGCTCAAAGTTTCGATAAAACATGGATGCAAGTGAAGAGGTGGTGGTTTACTCAACGGACCTTTTCACCTTCCTTACTCTTTGCAAGCAAAAAATATTTTTTTCTTTGGGTTGTCCGAATTGTTATTCAAGATATTATTCGGATTTTAAAAATAATTAAAAAATTATATTCAGCATGTTGATATATCCCATGTCACTTGATTATGAAATTTATATACTTTGTATATATGTTCTCCCTCCAACTATTAGCTTGAGGTTTATGATTGAACTTTCTTACATGATATCAAAGATAGGGTTTGCACTAGTTAATTTGGTGTGTGCGTCCACCCCATTGGTCAAATTACCTTCTCTAACAATTTGTCTGCCGTGAAATAAAAATGTTTTGGATTAAATAAATCAGTACATGAAACATAAGATTTATGAAATATGAAAATTAAAAGTGTAAAGTGACAAACCTTTATAATGTAATAGCTTCCAGGCCTTTTGTTGCTTCCACCTCGGAGAGTCTTCCACAGGACGTGCCATGTCTTCATTACTTCCTTCTTCGTTACCAAAAGAAAAATGAACATAAATAACCTTGAAAACATGACTCCTATCATGCTCATTCATTGCATGGAAGTTTATGTATTGAACTTAGATGAAATACTTTTAAATAAATAAAACTTTAAAGTTAAAATAATATAGATCGTAAGTTTTTTTCGAGATAGGCATTGTATCATGAATTAGTTTTGTGGGGACCTTCTAACTTTCATATCTTGGACAATTTGTTTTTTAGTTAGTTTTTATTTCTCATTGCCATTGATCTTGTCCACAGTAGTGACAATACCATTCGTATGACCACATTCTTTTACTCTTCGCAAGTAAAAAAATATTTATTTTTGGGCTTTCTCAATTATAATTCAAGATATTATTCAAAATTTAAAAATTAAGATACTATTATATTTGAATTTATATGCCAGCATTTGTCTACTATGAAATCCAAGGAAATTTCAAATAAAGGCTTGAAATGCCCTCATTTTTTTTTTTTTAAATAAGAGTTTAAAGTGGACATTACTTCAAATAAGAACTCGAAGTACTTTCATTTTCTTAAATAAGGGCCTGCAGTAAATCTTGTTTCAAATAAGAGTCTAAAGTTGTCATATTAGTCTCAAAGAAGGGCCTCAACTCACTATTTGATAAGGGCAATTTTGTCTTTTAAAATTTTACTTTTTTTTTCCATAGAAAACAAACTAAACAATTTATTTTTTTTTAAAAAAAAGTTAAAGAATAGAGACGAGAGGGAGGGCTCCCTTTTGCCTAGGGCCGCCACCCCATTGCTAGTGGGGTAGTGGTGATGGCCAACAAGGTCGTCGGCACCTGGGGGAGAGTTGACAACCCTCATCCAGCACCCTCGGACTTCGCCCCAGGTCTGCGAGTGCTGGGCAAGGGCCATTAATGCTTGTGCAAGGGTGGGCGACCCTCACCTAGATCTAAGAGAGGGTCACCACCCTCTCCCTGCCTCTGGCAAGGGGCAGATGGCCCTCACCTCTGGTTAGTGAGGGTCGTTGGCGCCTGGGCGAGGCACCGGCGACCCCGCCCCATTGATGGGGCGGCGACCACTCCTCCCGCCTCTATTTTTTTTAAGTCTAATTTTTTTAATTTTTAATCTAAAAAACGTAATTTAATCTAGATTTGAATTGTATTTCGACGAAAATACCATTGGTCGACCAAAATTTTTTGCTAGTCAATAAGCCAGTGAAGTTACGCCCTCATTTAAAACAAATATAATCACTTCGGTCATTTGAGATTGAGATGGCTACTTTAGGCCTTTATTCAAAATAAGATCCACTACAGGCAATTTTTTTTTAAAAAATAAGTATACTTCAAACCCTTATTTGGAATTTTCCCTGAAATTTAAAATGTCTCAAATTAAAAAAAAAAAAGTTAAAATGGATGAAACACGATATTTAAGGGGAATGAAAATTAGATGTTCAAACTGACAAACTCTCCGTTGTTTTGCCACCGTCTTGGGAAGCTTAATTTGTGGCTATTGTTGAGAAAACCTCCAAGAATTTTGATTTCGACAGAATTATCTTGGAACTTATGATCTAATAGATACAAGTGTTGTTTCTACTTGGGTGGTAAAAACTAATGAAGAATAGATGGACTTTATGGGTGAACGACTTAACAGAACAGGAAGTTTGTAAGGACTTGGAAGAACCAATAGGTAAATAAGTCTGTGGAAGCCTCATTCACACATATGCTTAAGAAAATTGATGAAATATTATCAGCTGGATAATTGGGCAAAATTGCGGAAGGTTGACAAAAGCTGTGGATTATTTTACTCCTATAAACCAGAGGCTTTAGGTACGGGGACTTGGTTACACTAGACTTTTCTAATGCATTTTTGGTACCATTCTTTTTATTTTCAAATATATTTTTGCAAGCAGCTTAGATTTATTTTAACTTAAATTTCTATCATGCAATAGGGTGATCATATGGGTGCTCAATTATTATTAAACACTCAATGAATCAAACAAATTGCATCAAAAGAAATAAACACACAAAGCAAACAATTTTTTTGATTTTCTTTTATCTCGAAATTAAAACATGCACTTTAACTGCATGACCTAATTTTGCTAACAAGCTATTTCTAATTAAATCAACCTATCATGCAAACTAATTGACATGCACCTAATATTTTTTTTTATTAAAATTCGTAATAAAAGGAGACCTAATTAAAATATTTAAAATGAATAATTTTCTAATTTATTTTAGGGATTAATTTGACTTAAACCCTATTCTATCTTAGATAACTATTTTTTTTAAAAGAAAAATGAGATTATCAAAATATGTTAACATTATTTAAGACTCTATCTATAAAAAGAAAATCAATCCTAATCTATTCCAAAAATTATCTAAAAGTGCAATCCTAAAAAAATGCAATCCTAATTTACTAAACCAACACATTTCGATGCAAAATTTGATTTTTGATTTTTTGTTTTTTATAGTGTTTGTCAAGACAAGCAATTATCAGATTAATATTATATCAAAACTAATCAAGATAATCATCAAATAAAGGATTAAAATAATCAAAAAAATAATTGGTTGTCTCACGGGTTAAATTAACGATTATTTTAACCCTAAACATCACCATATGTAAGAAAATTCAAAATAATTAAAAATTTGATCCGAAGTCTTACGGATCAAATTAATAAGTTAAAATACTATCAAAATGCCTCAAAATCAATATAATTAAAAAAATGATCCGACATCTTACGGATCAAATTAGAAATTATAGTAATTTTGGGCAAAACCCTACCGATAATGCCTAGAATATTCATAGAATGAAAATCACCTTCCAATGTTCCAATTTATGCAATAATAACGGGACTTAAAAATAAAAATAAAAAATAACATAAAGTAAATAATAAATAAAAATAAACTAAACTACCTGAGGGCCTTGGGAAGGGCAGCAGTGGGTTGGTCGGCGCCGGGCAGAGGGTGATTGGCGTTGGAGCTCTGATGAGGGCTGGCGGGTGGCAAAAGTGAGGAGCGTCGCGGGCGATGGCGCCGCAGCAGCGAGCACAAAGTTGTTGTGGAATCGTCGCATGGAGGAGGGGCCATTGGACACCGGGCGGTTGCGGACGAAGACGCTGCAGAGGCGTTGAATTGCCTAGAATATTCATAGAATGAAAATCACCTTCCAATGTTCCAATTTGTGCAATAATAACGAGACTTAAAAAAATAAAAATAAAAATAGCATAAAGTAAATAATAAATAAAAATAAACTAAACTACCTAAGGGCCTTGGGAAGGGCAGCAGTGGGTTGGTCGGCGCCGGGCAGAGGGTGATCGGCGTTGGAGCTCTGATGAGGGCTGTCGGGTGGCAAAAGTGAGGGGCGTCGCGGGCGATGGTGCCGCAGCAGCGAGCACAAAGCTGTTGTGGAATCGTCGGATGGAGGAGGGGCCATTGGACACCAGGCGGTTGTGGACGAAGACGCTGCAGGGGCGTTGAATTGCCTAGAATATTCATAGAATGAAAATCACCTTCCAATGTTCCAATTTGTGCAATAATAACGGGACTTAAAAAAATAAAAATAAAAAATAGCATAAAGTAAATAATAAATAAAAATAAACTAAACTACCTAAGGGGCTTGGGAAGGGCAGCAGTGGGTTGGTTGGCACCGGGCAGAGGGTGATCGGCGTTGGAGCTCTGATGAGGGCTGGCCGGCGGCAAAAGTGAGGGGCGTTGCGGGCGATGGCGCCGCAGCAGCGAGCACAAAGCTGTTGTGGAATCGTCGCATGGAGGTGGGGCCGTTGGACACCGGGCGGTTGCGGACGGAGACGCTGCAGGGGTGTTGAATTGCCACTGTCTTGAGAAGCTTCTTCATCAGATGTTTCTTCATCAGTTGTTGTGCCTTGTGAACTCACGTCTTCGTGAATTTCTTTGTTGCCAAAAAGAGAAATGGACATAAATAACCTTATAAAAATTAATAGCACTTTGTATGCCTTAGATCATCTATAAATGACAAGTATTAAGCTCATTCATTGCGTGGAATTTGGCTAAAGGACAATACCCAAAAAAAAAAAAAAATTGAATCACTTAAGTAACATTTTAAGAAAAAACTAATCACTTAATCATTTGAATACCAACACCGATTTTGGTAATCAAAAATCCGATATGACAATTTCTTTTTAGAAATTTTCTGACTTATGTAGTTTGTTGGTGTGCCTAGTCAGTATTAGCAGTCCCAAATCATGTTGTTTACATGTTTCCCCAAATATAAACCCTAATTTTGCCGGTCCTTTTGCATTGGAGGTGGGAACGGCGGCTGCAGCAGCATCTGTCAGTCGTTGTGATGGTTTTCCTAGGGTGATCGTCACCGTGTCTCGAGCTGTTTCTGTCTTTGCTGCAGCTGCCGTCGCCTGATCCATTGCTCTCGGAGATGGAGGGTGGTCACGAAGTTCGGAGGAAGAAATGGGTCGTCCATCTTCAGATCCTCCATTGAAGCTCAGAGAGGAGGAGAGAGAGAGGATCTTTTACGCCTCTTCCGCTGCAGATCCTCCATGGTCACGAACTTGCTAGCATTTATGTGATGCGGTGCTAATCGTGAACTGCCCAGCAAAAAGATGATAGTCCATTTACGTCTCTTCCTCTTTCTGATTGTGTTTCTCGTATTGGCCTCCACTCCAGCCAAAAGTCTCCCTCTGGGCAAAAGTTTCCTTCGTTCATGCACTCAAATCCCTGGATTTGGCCCTCTTGTCGTGATTTGCCATCAAATCTCCACTTGCTTCATTCAAGTTTTCTCGTTTGTATTTCTGCGTGTGAACGCCTAAATTTGGCCGAGTGAATGAATATTCTTTCCATATTGCTGCAAATCCCATCTATTCCTTTCCTAAGTGTACTCATCACCCCAACGATTTCATGGCCAGCTCATTCCACGAGCATTAAATTCTTGATTCTTTCTTAATTTCTCTCATTCCAACCCCCGCTCAATCTCTTACCTATCTCTTGCTTCTTGCCCGTCATATTTTCAAGTAAAAATATCCCATTGATTTATCCTCTTGGCTGGCCGTGATCTCTCACTATTTTTGCCTCCTAAAATCTCTGAAATTTTCTCGTTATAGATTTCAAATTAAATCTCTTAAGTGTCAAACAAGGCAGAACAGAGTCGCTTCTCTATTGCTCCGGGATGACAAATGGGGATGATCAGCAGTGGCTCCGACAGCTTGAAAACGGTGAGGAAAGCTGTCACTAGTGGTTGACGCTAGTGACCGAGCTTCGGGCGACCCCCAAACTCTTGAAGCCTTCTTTGCCAAAAAACAGAGCAAACATGGGACGAACTGACTGCGGCTTCGCGGGTGACCAGCAAGGGTGGTGAATAGCAGGCGGCATCAGTCTATGGCTAGCCCAAGATATTGGCGACCGGTGTTAGGGGTGAACGGTTCCAAGCTACCCATCAAAATAGGTTCCTAATTTTTTGTATTTGACGGCCACACATTGCTTTTGCATTTTTAGTTCATTGTTCGAAATTTATTTATTTTTGGTCCCCGTATTTAGTTCCAATTACATATGCCGCCAAACTAGATAAAGGAAACGAAGAAATTATAAGACCACATCGCTTATACCATAATTTTTTCTGGGTTGGAACATAAATATGTACCTGGTGGTGGTTCAGCAGGATTCGAATCTCTTTGTATTTCACTTGGTTGCGGCGCCATTGGGTTGCTCTCCTCGTTGCAGTCTTTCAACAACAAAGTAAATGGAGGATGCGAAAATGGGTAAGATATCCAATTATGAAAAAAATTTGGTCCCCCCAAGTGGAGTTCATTCCTTCTTTTTATAGAAGTACCTCGCCTAATGTAAAGGTATGCAAGTAAAGCATGACTTGTTTTTATTTTGTTTTTGCGTTATAGTGGTTGGATTACTTGAGTAAAAATGATTATCACTAGGAATATAAACAAGACCTATACAAGTTGGCAAGCAGACTCAAACTCTAGGGCCACATATCGTTAGGTTCATTTATTTTTCTAGGTTGGAACATAAATATGTACCTGGCAGTGGTTCAGCAGGATTCGAGTCTCCTTGTATTTCACTTGGTTGCAGCGCCATTGGGTTGCTCTCCTCATTGCAGTCTTTCAACAACAAAGTAAATGGAGGATGTGAAAATGGGTAAGATATCCAATTATCAAAAAAATTTGGTCCCTCCAAGCAGAGTTCATTCCTTCTTTTTATAGAAGTACCTCGCCTAATGTAAAGGTATGCAAGTAAAGCATAACTTGTTTTTATTTTGTTTTTGCGTTATAGTGGTTGGATTACTTGAGTAAAAATGATTATCACTGGGAATATAAACAAGACCTATACAAGTTGGCAAGCAGACTCAGACTCTGGGGCCACATATCGTTAGGTTCATTTATTTTTCTGGGTTAGAACATAAATATGTACCTGGTGGTGGTTTAGCAGGATTCGAGTCTCCTTGTATTTCACTCGGTTGTGGCGCCATTGGGTTGCTCTCCTCGTTGTAGTCTTTCAACAACAAAGTAAATGGAGGATGCGAAAATGGGTAAGATATCCAATTATCAAAGAATTTTGGTCCCCCCAAGCGGAGTTCATTCCTTCTTTTTATAGAAGTACCTCGCCTAATGTAAAGGTATGCAAGTAAAGCATAACTTGTTTTTATTTGTTTTTACGTTATAGTGGTTGGATTACTTGAGTGAAAATGATTATCACTGGGAATATAAACAAGACCTATACCGGTTGACAAGCAAGCTCAGATCATTAGGTTCATTTCCCAGTGATCAAACTATTGCTTTAAGGTGATTTTGTCCCTCTTTCTGATGATAAAGTTCATTCTATCCCTTGACATCGATGGAGTCTTTACCAAATTAAGCCAATTCTTTCTTGGGCTTAGGCAAGATATTTATGCAAATAAATTTGCAAGGCTTTAGCTAAATAATGCCATCCCCAAAAACAAGCGCCTCAATTTTGTCGAGCCCAAAAGCACAAGTAAGAAACTTCCATGTCATAAATTTGCTTAATGTAGAAAATAACTAGGTTTCTTTGAAATTTCTCTTTTCAACAAAATTAATTTTATGGAAGTAAAATCTAAAAATAAAGAGAAAACATAATGCATTTAATATATAAGGGATATCCACAATAAAGAAAAACAAAACATGTGATGTTCTTGGTTATGACAACTAGATCCTACACAGAAATAGAAAAGCTAACAAAAGAAGGAAAGTAACTTAAAATTGCAATTGAATAATTGAGGGCAACTTTGTCTTTTTAAAGAAAATGGGGTGCACGTATGGAAATAGCGCCACCCGAAAGTTTTCATCTAATATATAATGGAATTTTTCCAATATTTTCATTTCCAAATTTGTCAATAAAAGTACGTTTGGTAAAAGTTTTGATTGCTGTGTTTGAAAATGAATACAGTTAAACTTGGAAATTTTAATCACACTTTGTATGCTTTAGATCTTGCATAGATGACTGGTATTAGGCTCATTCATTGTAGTGGAATTTTCTGCACAAAACTTATATGGCAAATTTCTAAACAAGAAAAATTAACAGAGATCATGAGTTTTTATAAATAGGTATTGAATCATGAATGAGTTTTGTGAGACCTTCTAAGTTTCATACATCAGACAATGTGTTTTTACTGAGTTTTAATTCGTAGTTGCCACTGATCTAATCTGCGATATCATTCATACATTGTAAGTGCGTTTTGTTATTCTTTGGAAGTAAAAGAGTATTTCCTTTGGGGGTTTCTCAATTATAGATATTATTCAAATTTAAAATAAAAAATGAAAAGATTATCTGTAAGTTTATGTGTTAGCATTTGTATGTTGTGAAATTCAAAGTGATTTGGACTAACAAAAGTCAAAATGCATTAAACAAAAGGTTTATGAAAAACTAAAATTAAAAGCTCAAAAAGAGACTAACCCCTACGTTTTTTGCGACCAACTTTATAAGTTGCCATGCCTTCTGTAGTCCCTTTTTCGTGAAACTCTTTGTTACCAAAAATTCAATGAATATAAATAACCTAATTCATTTTACTCTGCTTTAGATCATGTATACATTATTGGTATCGAGGCTCATTCATCACATGGAATTGTTTGCATGAAACTTAGATGGTAAAATTTTAAGCAAAAAAAAAAAAAAAAAAAAAAAAATCAACGTTAAACTTAGATTGTGAGTTTTCTCTTTTTTTTTTTTTTTTTTCAGATAGGTATAGTTTTGTGGGACCTTCCAGGTTGCATATATTGGATGAAATTCAAAGTGACTTGGACTAACAAAAGTCAAAATCCATGAAACACAAGATTTATGAAAAACGAAAATTAAAAGTTCAAAGTGAGAAATCTCTGGTTGTTTTGCAGCCATCTTGAGAAGCTTTATCAATCGCCATGCCTTGTGAGCTCTCTTCTAGGTGAACTTCTTTGTTACCATAAAGAGAAATGAATATAATCAACCTTAGAAAATTTAATTCCACTTCGTATGCTTTATATCATGCATACTAGCTCAATCATTGCATGAACTTTTTTTTTTTCATCGAACTTAGATGGTAAACGTTTAAACAAAAAAAAAATTAACGTTAAACTTAACAAAGATCACGACCTTCTTTTCGAGATAGAAATTGTATCATTAATTAGTGGAAGGGACGTTCTAGCTTTCATATAGTGGACAATGCGATTTTGTAAGTTTTTGTCTCATTGCGATTGATCTTATCCATGATATTGTTAAGTAAATTATGAGCACATTCTTTTACATTTCGGAAGTAAAAAAAATTAGGCTTTCTCAATTATAATTGAAGATATTATCCAGATTTTAAAAATTGTAAAAAGGTTATATTTCAATTTATATGTCAGCATATGTATGCTCTTAGACTAGAAGTATTTGGGATTGAAAAAGTTAAGATGCTTGAAAATCAAGATTTATGAAAAACAAAAATTAAAAGTTCAAAGTGACAAACCTCTGGTTGTTTTGCAACTGTCTTGGCAAGCTTGATCTGTTGCCATGTCCTCTAAACTCAAGTCTATGCGAACCTATGTGTTACCAAAAAAGAAATTTACATAAATAACTTTAGAAAAATTAATTACATTTTGTACGCTTCGGTCTCGTAGATTGGGAAATCTCACTTTTAGCCCCTATACTTTGGTTATAAGTCCAGTCCTCATACTATTCTATGGTGACAATTTAAATCACTTCGTTAAAATTACCTTTAACCGGGACAAAGAATTTTGCGTCCCCCCAATAATTTGGATGTAAGCTCTTTTTCAAAAAGAAAATTTTTTCCAATGATTTAGTTGGACTTTCCAAATTCTATGGTCACACCAGAAAATTCTAAGCAATGTCTTTTTAGGATACGTACTTGACCGGGAGCCCGAGCTCCGCTGCCAGATCCGGCGAGCTCACGGCTCGCTAGACCTCTGGCGAGCTCGGGCGAGGCCCGAGCCCCGCCCAGCTCGCCGGATCTGGCGAGGCCAGAGCTCCGCCCCAAGCCGGCGAGGCTCCGCCTCGCCCGATCTGGCGAGGCCCGAGCTCGCCGAGCTCGGGCGAGCTGGGCTTCCACAGATCGGGCTAGGCGGAGCCTCGCCGGCCCGGGGCGGAGCTCGAGCTGGCTCGCGACCGGTCACCGATCGCCGGTCGCCGGTCGCCGGCCGCTGTCGGGGCCGGCCACCGGCCAAGCTAAGGAAGAAAAATGAAAAGGAAAGAAAGAAAAAAAAAAAAGAGAGAAGAAGTTATGGAAAATGTTTTCCACTTTTCAGAAGTTCAGATGTCAAAAACACGACAACCAAATTTCTACCAAACGTATTTTCATTGAAAACTTGTGGAAAGAAAGATAGGAAATTGGAAAATTTTCTCGGACCAAACACGCCCTCGGGGCCCCAAAAAAGCAACACTTTTCCAATTTTTCCATCACCTTTTGGGATGAAATCGAACAAAGAAAGGAAAGAACGAACATACACGGGGTGGTTTCGGAATCGAACCGTCTTGGATATCCATGGAGGTTTCCAAAGCGTGCCGCGGGGGGTAAGGGCCCGCATGGTTGGCTTTTATTTCTGTTCCCGAACAGAAATTTCTGTTTTTTTGTTCCCCGGAACAAAAAAGGAACAAAACGCGTTTGTGTGCGTTTCGTTCCTTTTTGTTCTTTTGTTCCCAGAACAAAAAGAAACAAACAAGAAACAAGAAAAACTTGTTTCTTGTTTCGAACACAAATCAAAACACTTTTTTTTCTTTTCTTTTTTTCTTATTTTCTTGTTCTTCTTTCTTTTGGCCGGCCGCCGGCCTCGGCCATGGCCGGCGACCGGCCGACGAGGGCCGGCGGCCTCGCCCGGCCACGGCGAGGCTCGCCGGCCCGGCGAGGCCGACGCTCGCCGTCCCCGGCGAGGCCGAGGCTCGCCGTAGGCGGGCGGGTCGGCCTCGCCATGGCTCGGGCGAGCTCGAGCTCGCCCGGATCCGGCGAGGCCGACCTCGCCCGGCGCCGGCGAGCCTCGGCCTCGCCGAGCCACCGCCCGAGCGACGCCGACTGGCGGTGGCTCGGCGAGGCCGAGGCTCGCGCGGCCGGGGCGAGGTCGGCCTCGCCGGATCCGGGCGAGCTCGAGCTCGCCCCAGCCATGGCGAGGCCGACCTCGCGCCGGCCCGGGCGAGCTCGATCTCGCCCGGATCCGGGCGAGGCCGAGCTCGCCCGGCGGCCGGCGAGCCTCGGCCTCGCCCGGCGGTGGCCGCGAGGCCGCGCCTCGCCCGCCGGCCGGCGAGCTCGGCCTCGCCGGATCAAGGCGAGGCCGACCTCGCGCCGGCCGGGCGAGCTCGATCTCGCCCGGATCCGGCCTCGAGCTCGCCCGGGCCGGCGAGGCCGAGCTCGCCCGGCGGCCGGCGAGCCTCGGCCTCGCTCGCGGTGGCCCGGCGAGGCCGCGCCTCGCCCGCCGCTGGCGAGCTCGGCCCTCGCGGCCGGCCGCCGGCCAAGGCCTTGGCCGGCGACCGGCCAAAAGAAGAAAAAAAAAATGAAAAAGAAAAAAGAAAAAAAGGAAAAATAAGAAAAAAATAGAAAAAATAAAAGAAATAAAAAAATTATCCAAATTTACCAAACATGTTTCGTTTATTTTTTGTTCCCGAACAAGTTTACCAAACACGCTTTTTTGTTCAGAAATTGTTCCCGTGAACAAACACTTTTTTCTATTTCGTTCCCTGGAACAATTTTTAAACGAAACGTTACCAAACGCGCCCTAAAACTCTAAAGCGGAGAGTAATTTCAAGGGATTGAAGTCGAAGTTGCTTTCTGCTCCCATTGGTCTTCTTCTTTTATTATCGACCCGGGAATGGAGCCAAAGTTACAGCTGTAAACACGATCTACCCTTCTCTTTTCCCGAATGACATCCGCATTTCCAAATTTTATGAAAATTCCTATTTCTTTTTTCTTTTCTTCCACCATTCCCTTTTTGCAAAAAACATATTTTCATATATTTTGTTCAGTGTGCCGGCGGTGCAAAAATAATGACAAATATTACGATTTTTATGTTTACCATGTAGATTTAAGGTTTGTGTTCCTATTCGGAGACTGCTTGTATAAAAAAAGACTTTTACATTAACAGTGTACATAATATAAATCATATATTCAATGGACTTTTATCATGTACAATAACAATATAAAATTTTCTTGACACATAGATTTTACATAATCAAAACAATCAATTTTTATTTTTATCATGTAACTTATATGGCAAATATAGTTGTATTTCCTTTCTCGATTGTATGTATCGAAAAAAAAAATATATATATATATATACACACACTTTTACAATGATGATATATGTGATATAAATATCCATAATTTTTATATTCGTAGTCGTTATCCGTACTTTATGAACAACATGAGAAAAATCATTCTCTTCGCTACTTCTTTTTTCTTAACTTTTATTTTTATTGTCAACTCAAAAAATCATTTTAACATAATTTGAGCTTGGATTGCGCTAATGTGTTATTCTCACAAAAGAAATACATTGACATCTTTAATTTTACCTCATAAGGTGAGAATATTTTCATCCTCAATTAATAAAATCATCATATACTTTTAGTTAATGTAAGTATTCTCAAAATCTTAATTTCAGAATTTTTTTTCTAAGAATATAATAAATGGAATGGCTAAATAACTCTATTCACATTAGACCTAGTTAACTGAATATGGAATTTATGCTTATTTTTAAAAAGTATGGAAAATGGGGAGGACAAAAATTTTGGATGGAAAGTTAATCAATGAAATTAGCTCATATTTACGTTTTTTTCCTTGTACCGTGGGAGGGGGACATGGGCAAGTCTGAAAATTTGCAATTCTTTATAAAATTATTGAGGACCCTTCTTGAATTGTACACGTCATGGTAGAAGAAAGAGAGAAGAGAGATTTGGAAAGTTATCGGAGAGCGCGTACAGGAATCGACTCTTTTATAGCCAACCCTTATTGGATTTCTGACGGAAGTTTATTTTATACAACGCATGCTAGGGGCATTATAGACTTTGTAATGACCTAATAATGTAGAGCACCTTTAGGATGCTTTGCAGACTGGTTTGATGTAATGCCAAACAGTATCAAACGGTGCTTTTGCTATTTGGGCAAATTTTCTTCCCCTTCCCGTGGCTTGTCAGTGTAGAGCACATTTAGGGTGCGTTTGGGAAGACTTTTGGGGAAAGTCTTTGGGAAAATGCAAAGGCCTTTGAGTTGAATGTGTTTTCCAAAATGCAAATTGTGTTTGGTAAATTGTAATTTAAAAGCCCTTTGTGAAGTACCTTTGAGCAAAATGGTGTTTGGGGGACAAAGGGCTTTTGTGAAAAAAAATATCAAAAGAAAAATTAAAAAAAATAAAAAAATGAAAACCAGCAAGGGCAGGCGGCATCCGGCGGCCGACGGCAACCCTCGGCGACCTCCGGCGACCCCTGATCTGGGCTGGCGAGGTCGCGCGACGCCGTCGCGACCTCCGGCGACCCCGGATCTGGGCCGGCAAGGTCGCGCGCGTCGCGCGACGCCACCTCAAGCTCCGAGAACCCCGATTGGCCGTCGCCGAGGCTATGCAACCCGCGCCTGGGTCACGCGACCTCGGCGAGGGCCGCGCCTGGGTCACGTGACATTGCCGGCGGTCGCGCGACCCGAGCAGCTGCCGCCGGGGCCACCCTCAACAGAGAAGATGAACAAGACTCTTCATAAGGGCAAAAACGAAAAAACAAATAGTTCGTAAGGATAATTTTGAAAAAATAAATAAATATGAACAGTAACCTCAGCTTACCAAGAAAGCTGAAATGCCCAACCCCTGCCTTGGGCTTTCAGCCTTCAAAAGGCAAGTTTTGAGCTGAAGATACTTGCAAATTTTTTTGCCAAACACCCATTTTTAGCCCAAAGGGCTTTGGAAGCCTAAAGTGGCTTGAAAAAGCCGAATCCAAACGCAGCTTAGGATGCTTTGCAGACTGGTTTGATGTAATGGAAGACGGTGTACGAACAATTTCAAACGGTGCTTTTGCTATTTGAGCAAATTTTCTTCCCCTTCCCCTGGCTTGTCAGACATTTTCTTAATGTAGAGCACCTTTAGATGCTTTGCAGACTGGTTTGATGTAATGCCAGACGGTAGTATGAAGAGTATCAAACAGTGCTTTTGCTATTTGAGCAAATTTTCTTCCCCTTCCCCTGGCTTGTCAGACTTTTTTTTAATGTAGAGCACCTTTAGATGCTTTGCATACTGGTTTGATGTAATGCCAGACAGTAGTATGAACAATATCAAACAGTGCTTTTGCTATTTGAGCAAATTTTCTTCCCCTTCCCGCGGCTTGTCATACTTTTTCTTAGGTTGCTTTAATGCTTTTGACTCCACTGCTCTTCTTCGCTTTCTTCTTCACGTGAAGATACTTCAGATTTCTTCACACGTCATATTTGCTGTCGCGACCTCAACCCTCGGCCGAAAAAGATCCAATTTAGGATACTTTACTATAAAAACTCCCTCCCCGTATATATTTCAAAAGATATCATCACTTCATCCTTGAGATTAATCATGTGAATTTATTCGATCACGATCATGAATTCTGTGAGAATTGACGTGATTCACATTTATACGTGTGATATATCTTGAAAAGGAGGTCAAATGTGAATAACAAAGCCATTAATATTAACTATAAAATCCTTATACACATATATGCAATGTATTTAAATGATAGCCAGCATCACTGAAATTTCATGTGAAATGAAAGTATGAAAAATGGTATCTAAAATCATTATAATCAATGCTATGAGGACATTTAAAAATGGAATTGATAAGGGGACTAAAATTATTGCCGGAACAAAATATAGGTATCAAACTCGAAAATTCCCAAAAGTACGAGGATTGTAAGTGTAATTGTGTTTAGAAGCTCGTGGGCATAAGTACCACGTGTTGATAATTGGTGTTCATCAAGCATATTTCATCCACTTTTGAATAAAAAATTGTTGCCATAGGGAGACTGACTTGCGGAATAAATTGTAATGAAATATTTTTATATGACCAAAACCAAATGTTGGGTAATAATGAGGATGATTTTTGCGACTTCCACTATTTGATTTACGGCAATGCGTCAAAAGTAGAAATCCAACATCGTATATCCAAAAGAAGTTATTTAGAACTGTTAAATGGACAAGGTGATTCGATCTTGCTGAATTTATTGGAGGGCAATTGACGACTTCAACCATTACATGGACCTAATCTCCCACATTAAATATAAGAGACGAGGGCCAATAGCTATCACCATTAGATCAAGTGGATCTATACGGTTGGATTGATTAGACTAGGATCGACATTCTGTACTATTAGATCATGAGAAATTAACAGCTGCGATTAGAACGATTTTTCTTTTATAAATGAGCAAAACCCTGTTTTAGTCTCATACGACTGTCTCCGTACATCCCCTTCTCTCTCTCTCTCCAGTTTCCACCCTTGTTGTTGCCCTACTCTTGCGGTGACCGTTCGTGTCCCCATAAATGAGCAAAACCCTGTTTTAGCCCATCTGAACGCAAATTCCCCAATTTCCATAATCATTACAGGTCGCAATAATGTACATTCCAGTCATTATCACAACACTAATTATTGAAAACTCAAACTTAAAAAAAATTTTAATACATTTTGTCAGATCCAACTTTGAATTTCAAATTTAGAATTATCGACTCTATCATGGCCATTCACTCTATTCCTCGGTTTCTACATGTGAAAACCCATGAGATGAATTTGTTGACTATCTACGTGATTCAATGAACTCGGGCCCACGAGGAAGAATTCCCCCTTCCCCCATTTTCACCCAAAGCCGAGATGGTCTTTCGGAAACCATCATACTTTCTCGGTTCGCCGCAATCAGAGACAATCGAATTTCAACGTGCTTTTCCCCCTTTTTCTTGCCCCCACCAAACCGTCCCCATGTCGATCGCCGCCGTCGGTTTCGCCCAGGCTCGAGACGAAGAGATCATCGGACGGCGGTGGGGGAGGGGAGGGAGGGGGAATGCGGTGAGGGGGAGGCGTACGGAGGAGGAATCCGGTGCGGACAAGACGCGTCCGGAATCAGAGGGGACGGCCCCAATTATCTCTCCCCGCACTGCCCCGACATTCATGATTCTCCTGTCCCTCCCTCCCTCATTCTCTCTCTCTCTCTCTCTCTCTCTTCTGCATTCTGTCTCTCTCCACTGTTTCTTCTTCATCTTGATCTCGTCCTTTCTCTCCTTTGACCGGACATGAGGGCAGAACCCTCGGCTCTCTCTTTCTCTCTCTCTCTCTCTTCTCCGCCTTTGACCATTCAAAGCTGATCCGTATAGGAAGAAAAGAAACAAAAAATATCGACTACTCATCACGCATATTAGATCTGTTTTGCACATGGCCTAGGTACCACAACCAGGATTGGCCCACACCCCGCAGTTACTTTCCGCCGGATACATGGAATTCGACCCTCCTAGTCCCCGTCCACCCCCGGGTCGTTGCCAGGTTGCAAGAGGCCTCCTCCACTAGGGTTAGTCCGTGTTTAATTCTACCTCAGATCATAATGTTCATATCATGTCATTTGTTTTGGAACTTTAACATTGCACAATAATTGCATTCAATCTATTATAGAATGGCATACACAATATTCAGGACTTAATGTTAGTTCGCATTAGATTAGGATACGCATAAATGCAACATGTAATTAAGTTATATCTAAGTTGAGTTTATTATTATTATTAATTTTTTTTGTGATCTAGGAACCCGTTCAATCGGCAAATGCGAGTAAACTTAACGACACGTAAGCGGAAGAACCCACCACCCCCTGCGTCCTACTTAAGACCCCAAGCGACCGTGAGAGATTCGAATTCCTCTCATTCGTGAGGGAGAAAGAGCCCAAATCATCGCGGCCACCAAAGCGGTGATTAAGTTGAGTTTATTTTGTAAACAAGAAAACCCAAAAAAGTTAATTGGTGTTGCATTTTATGCATCAACCAACATGCATTGATCATGTTCATACAAACTCCTAATTTATCACTATTGTTGTCATCGTCATGAAGTATAAGAAGAAAAGAAACAAAAATATTAACTCATCACGCATATTAGATCTGCATTGTAGCAATTCATTGTCCCTGCATGATCAGATTTGCTTGAGAAGTCATATCCAAGAGACAAAATTTGTAGGACCCTATTTCATTGGACAATAAATAGGGATTCACCTCCGCTTGCTCATGTATTCGAGGTTTTTGATCTTTTGAATAATTTATTTACCTTTTTGAGGGTCTTTTATCTTTTCAGCATGTGATTAACCCCTTATGGCGAATGATAAGAATAATGATAAATGTTGTACTATTCAATAACTATAAAAGAAAATTACTAGAAATATCTTTCAAAGAAAATCAATTAAGAAAGGAAAAAAAAGAGCCACTGTAACATCAAATGGGTGGGCTTGAAAGTGAAAGGGCCGGTTCAGGCCCACAATTAGGCACGAGTTCTCTCTCTCTCTCCGTCGAGAACGTCGCCGCTTCTTCCACTTTCAGCCGCCGCGCCGGCGAGCTTCGCCACCGCCGACGGCGTCGCGGTTTCCCGCCGCTTTTCGTGCTCCCGGCGACCGGAGAGAGCTGCGAAGAGCGATGAGCAGCGAGGACGACGATGCGTGGCGAATCGTCCACGTCACCGGCAGGCCGCCGATTCCGCCTGATCAGCAATTCACGGGTATACTCTTCATGGACGACCGACCGAATCCTGAGCGAAAGATCTGAACTTGACGTGTTGCTGATGTGTTCTGCGCTTCGGAATTGGCGTTTCGTTGCGTTTTTTTTTTTTTTGTTTTTTCCTTTTCCTTGCAAGCAGTGAACGTGGTCGCAGCTCAGATTCAGCAGCCGAAGCTCACGAACACTATCATGAGGTCAGTCTCAGTGTCTTACTTTGGATTTATGTGTTAAAGCTCGTTCTGCGCTTCTCAGAAATTGCTGTTTCGTATATGGTTTGATTTTCCGCTCGAATTATTTGGGAATCCATTGTTTGGTTGTTGGTAGGCGTTTGAGTCAGATTGCGCCATTGGAGGACCTCCACCGCGTGAAGCGGGTGAAGAAGAAGTGTCTCGAAGGAGGTACGTTCTTTGTTCATGAGCATATCGGTGTTATGTTTGTCGGAGGTGTGATTGGTCACTTAATGATATTGATATTTTGAACATCATTGTTTCTTGCATCTTTGAAATTGAGGAACAATTTTTGCTGTGCATGTCGTTATGGAATTCGAAGATTTCTGAAATCATAAGGTGAAGCTTTACTCATTAAGTGAACATAAGAGTAGTTGCTTAACTAGGTCTTTCCATCGCCTTTTGTTTATGGGTTATCCTTTAAACGTTAAAAATTGCACTATTGTTGTCATCATGCAAGGGTTGTTTAACAGGAACAATTTCATGCAAAGAATTAAATGTCTGTTGTTTATACTCATGCGTGTAGTTCTTGATCAGACATTAGTCCCGTGTATTTACTGCTCTTTAAGTAACAGAAAAGAGGAAATAGAATCCTCTGAACCCATGAATGGCAATTGTCATCGGATCGAAGAAATTATATCTGAACTTTTAAACCCCAATCATCGGATCGAAGAAATTTGTCTGCATTGGAAGCACCGTAAGTCATTAACTTGAGTATAACATATCAATCAGCATTAGATATTTGAAGTCATATCCACATCATCAGTGTAATTGCTCAACAAGACACTTAGTCCTAAGCCACACTTGAGTGATGAAGCTGGGGTTTTTGTGGATGGTTTGCTTACGTTGTGGGGTGAATGAGGGGTGCTCCTTGCCTCCTCCATTCTGCATGCATACCCTGAATTTTCTTCTTCTACTGCTGGAAATTCTTTTGAGGGACTATTATGAATACAAAATGCCTGATTCAGGAAGAATGTTATCTGATGAAACTCAAATGCTACCATTTGTTTCTGGTCTTTAGCTTGTTTTCTAGTATGTATTAGCTATGCAAGGCGTTGAAAAACCTGAACAATTATGAAAACCACCTGTATTGCTTGTTAATGTAAATGCTCAGTTTGTTGTTTTACCCTTATCAATCATGAAAATTGATTGAATAGGCTTACAATACCTCTTATGTGCACATCATGTGCAGAAAAGGAACATTAGCAGGAAGTAAATAGGATTGAAAGATCAGAAAATTAAGAAAACAAGAAACCAAACAAAAACAGTGGCTCACTCAGAATACGATAATTTGCATTTGAGGATGAACTGGTACTTGTCTTGAAGAATCTTCTAATTATTTCCTATGCAAGGTCGATTTGATCGAAACCTGGGATAGGTGTTTGTATTTTTTCATCAACAAATCATCTTTTACCTACCCAGCTTTTCAGCACTTCTTTAACTGATTTTTTATGTATTTCTTGAACTGTCTGGTTGCTGTAATGGTTTTGACAGGAAAAATTCTATCAGTGATCTTATGTCTGGCTCCCGAAAATGGTGATTTTGATGGAATTCCATGTGACGTGAAGGATGTAATCAGTTCTTATCAGTTGCGTCCTTCTGTGGCAAAAGTGGGTTGTTTTTCTTGTCAGCATTTCATGTTGATTTTCCCATGTTTTACATTATCTTCAATAACTTGTAGAGAGAACCATATGCAGCTTTGACAAGTTATAGTATCTGTGAGTAATGATGTTTACTCACATGGCATCTTGCCCTACCGTGGACCGCTAGAATATTTGACAATGAACCACTAGCATATTTGACATCTGTTGATGCCTTTTCTCTTCTCCCATTTTCCAAGTTCTAGAAAATTTTATTTTACGAATTCTCCCTCCTTTTTTTTTTTATGGGACATCTCATTTAAGTAACTAATGCATATTGGGTGATATATCTATATCAAAGTGTCACTTAGCTGAAAAGAGTTCTTTCGCGATGATCTCCTTTCTGCTACTTTAGGAGGTAAAGTTGTGTTTATGACCTAAGTGGACCACTATGGGCTTCGCTTGGGAATTTCTTTTGGTCTTTGTAGTTTTTTTTTCAATGCTTTATAGGCTATTTATGCCAAAGAGGGCTTCTTGGTATTGGTTGTTGTACACTGATATTGTTTGCTCTATTATGTCCACACATCCAGTGAACTGCACTTTCAAGTGAGTAAGTAGTTGGAACATCTTTACTGGCCGATAATAATGAAGTGACTGCAAACATCTGTATTGTCAATGGCATTTGATTCTGTAACATAGCACTTCAGTGGCTGGATAGGATGTCACTGTATATATAGATCAATTTGGCTTTCAAACCCTGATTGTGAACAAAGTTTCTATTTTCCATCATTTTTATTTTTCATCATGTAACTTGTCTTTTTAAGTTCATTATGGCATGAAAAGAAGCCATATCCTATCTAATGTTAGGTGGAATTGTGTATCCTTCTCAATCTTTCAAAGTACACGTATGATTTGATATTAGGAAAGTTTATTAGTTGTTAATAAAATTCTCAAGCTTTATTTTCTGTATATCATGCTTATCTTAATCAGTGTATATTTGTAATTCAAATATAAGCATAAGACGATATGCTACATAAGAACTCCCCGTAACATGTAACCTGAAAATGGCGTCGTTTCACTTCATTATGTGATGCCAAAGTGGGATTTTGTTCTTTGTGCTTATTCATGCTAATTTGCAATAGGTCTGCAAATATGCTGCATCGTCAAAGGAAGAGTGAGTAGAACAGTGCAAGCTATGGCCCACCTCATACCATCCACCAACCTAGTATGTCTCTTTTAAATATTCCCATCAGTAATGGTAATGCATGTTCA
The DNA here is from genome assembly GCA_017140185.1 of Eucalyptus polyanthemos subsp. polyanthemos. NCBI lineage: Eukaryota > Viridiplantae > Streptophyta > Magnoliopsida > Myrtales > Myrtaceae > Eucalyptus > Eucalyptus polyanthemos. Next base: position 60,140,664 of record CM029459.1, on the reverse strand, counting down.
TGTCTTAAGATCAACATATTGCCATCATGTTTTAGGACATTTTTTGCTCGTTTAGGGTATTTGCATCAGCTGTGCAGATGTCTCTGATTCTAATGTTGTCTCAATTAAAGGGGCAGGTTGAGGTGGTTTTTCCAGGATAACTTTCTTATAGATTTTGATATTCTATTGGGCAGCATTGGGTGTTCATTTCATACATTTTACCTCCTTCAGAATTTATTTCCAAGCAGATAAGTTGGAAGTGGGAGTCTGAAAACCAAAGACTTGCAAAGAGTTGCAGTTTGAGTGGCCATCTCAAATCTGATAGGCTTTGTTTTTAGAAATTTAGGATGTGATTGATTTTACTTCATTCTGCTGAGTTATATTATTTATGGTTGCGTCTGGACTGAGAGGAGTTTTGGGTTATATATAAACAAGAGAAGTTACTTTCAAGGAATAACTAATTAAGCCATCTCCATCATGCATAATGGCTGCTAATGAATCTTGGCTATAGAGACTAAGGGTTGCCTAGTTGGTTGGAAAACACCCTTTTTAAGGCACTAGGCCAGGTTTAAGTCTTATCATTCTCCTCTCCCACCTTTTGCAGTCAAACGTAAGCTCCACCTCTTTGCGTGACTCAATTCAACAGAGTTTGTGCAAATATTTGACCTTTATTTTAGCGTTTCCTAATTTTACTTCTTGTCATTGATCACAAGGAATTATCTGTTACTCTATATTCATGTGTATAATGTGCATTTATACATACCCCATGTCATTACTGATTTGTTCTCTTAACTTCTGATTTTCGACATGGCAGCAGTATCAGTGGCATGACTGGGTTTAGTGATGAAGACTCACAATCGGTTGTAAGTTTTATGAAGTATGCTCTGCAATTGGCGAAATCTCATGGTAATGTGGTAAGGGTTTGGGTATGCCCTTGACTTGTGATTAAGGAATGTAACTTTGATTGATTTCATCAAGTTCACAGCTAATTATATCTCTGACTAGTCAAGATCTCAGAGTTCTTGAATATGAGTACTAACCTGGCCTCCCCATCTTACCAAATAAAAAGAGAAAAGAAATTCTCTTATACATGGCAATCATATCTTTCCAAGCGTCATACTGCTTTGACATTTTGTGAGACAATTTGGCATGCTCTAAGGCCTTCCTTTTGTGCTACTTTATATTTTCCTTTGAATCAGTATTATATGAAGTAAAGCACATCCAAGTATATGTTCGACGAGTATCGTTTCTAACTGCTCCAGTGTTTGCACTTTCAACAATTTTCCCATCAAGCCATAGAGGACTCACCATAGCTCGCATTAGCTTACAAGAATCATTTTGGGTTTGGTAACAAGAAGTGAGATTTACTTGTTGCAGTTAACTTGACAGGAATGTGAAGTTTTTATGTGAAAGTCACGTTTATTGACTTTGGAACCAAAAAACAAGAAGAAAACTGTTTTATAATAGTGGAGAACAATCCGATCATTTTGAAGGCTGGGTCCTTTAGACATTTAGCCCCTGAATGTTCATGCATAGATGTTGTAAAATAGATGTTTCGTGAAGGAAATGTGGTACTTTATGGTGCTCCCTAGTTGTGCATCCGATTTTGTTTTAAGCTGGTGTGGAACCTCTTATGTTGTGGAAATTGCACAAATTTTGCCTTTGTTACACCCTTCTCTTGTCTATAGGTGGTCAATGCTGCAGCAGTTGTAGATCCTCTATCTAATCAAGTGATTGCAAAGGCATGTGATTAAGTCTGCTCTTGGCAAACTCCAGAAACAGAAGTTGGTGCTGAATGTAGTAGTTCCACCAAATCTTCTGCTGAAATAACTGGATGGATAAAACATGAATCATGTCTTCAACACTGTTCCTCAGGTGGGGCAAAGCAAGTTGAGACATCCATTTCTTGTGTACATCCACAATGGTGGGTAGATGAACAGACTGGCAGGAGCTCTTCATTTTGGCACCCGTTGCAACATGCTGCGATGGTGGCCATTGAATCATCTGCTGCCAGGACAGACGCTTATTCCCTGATGTGAGATACAAAGACGAAGCTACCAAAGAGGAGTATATTCTATCTCCTGCAAAATTTCAAGCAAAAAGACGGAAAACTGATGGCAATGACGTAAGCTTTCCTCTATATGTGAAGGAAATCCTGGCAAGCCTTTCTAGCATGACAATGGCATCTAAGTATCATCTGCTTCATTGTTATAAAGTGCATGATCTTTTCTCAACATTTGCAAATATCATCATACTATTTCATCTGTTATTGCTCAACTCAAACTCCGATTAGCTCTCGGATGGTTGGTTGGGTGCATGTTATAATCATCCCTTAGTCAATTTCATTGTCTTGATGGACTTGGTAATAGTCAACTCTGTATATACGATTTATTAAGTGAACACCTTTTGATGACAATGCCTACTCAGCCAGTAATACATGCACTATCCACCAATTAACTAGTTGGCACTGAAGATGAAATGCTCGAGGATTATTTGGCTCTGAACATATGGAACCAACTATTGCATTTGATTCTATAGATTGATTCTCTGCTTCTCCTTTGCAAGTAATCTGACGATATTTCATCTTGGCACTGACATCTATATCATTGTGGGAATTCAGGTCGACAATGATGAAAAAAATGATTCTGCTCATGGAAATGGTGATCTCTCTATTAGACCGTATTTATGCACTGGCAATGACATATACCTTGTCTGGGAACCATGCACAATGTAAGTTAAACAAATCAGCTGCAACTGTCTGGTTTGGTGCTTGTGCAGCCTATTGGGCTCATTACCCTTTGCCCAAAATATCCGAGATTCTGCTTGGACTGTACTGGTTCTTTGCACATGCACTTTGCATTCCTGTCCTCTTTGCATTCCTGTCCTCTTTGTAGATTAGATATTTTTCACATTTGAGATCTGGAGAAAATAACATGGGGAGTTGCAATTCATTTGGCGTAACAAGCGTTAAAGAGTTGTAGATTTTTTGAAATAGAGTGATGAAATTCCTGATATTGAACTTTTCTGCTACATCTTGTCTTGTTTAAGGTGTGCGATGGCACTTGTGCATCAGAGAATCAGGCGTGTGTTTTACGCTTTTCCAAATCTGAGTGCCGGAGCGTTGGGCAGTGTTCACCGGCTACAGGAGGAAAAAAGCTTGAATCATCACTATGCGGTGTTCAGGGTTGTGGTGCCACAGGATATCCTGGACAAATCCAAAACATCGATATCTGGGAGCCGAGAATGAGAATGTCAAGTTGAGGATGCCTTGAATTTTGCAGGAAGAAGATAGTAGGAAGATTGTATTGCATTATCTATCTTCTTGGTCATCAGATTTTGGACTTCTTTTCCCCCTTTCTAATCTTGTTCGAGTTATGTATTGCATTTAGATGCCCATATTTAAGTAGTAGATATTCCACAGTTATTATAAAGTTGGCCCTCGTGCTTTATTCTTATGAGCGAGAGAATAAAATATGCAGAGCAAGGAACCAGATAGATGGTATAGTAATTTGGAAGAAGCATCTGAAAGACTCGCTAAATGGCTTCGAAGACTAGGAGCGGCGACTTGCGAGTGAAGCATGTTGCTGAGCTCCATTATCATGTATGTTATGGCCTCCTTGACCCTTTCTTGAGATGTCTTGTTGAGTTGAATTGCCCACTGGCTTGAAATTGGCTTTAGGCTTGGGCAACTTCTTTGAAAGACCCAGTCTATAAATAATTCGAATAGTTCGTGATCCCTGTCCTTACATTGCCTTGTAATGATGCATCTCTCCTCTTCTAAGATCTTTTGAATTATTTGTGTAACTCAAAAGTTTTTATAGCAAGGTAATTTTTGCTGATTATAGCTCGGGTAGGTCATCAGTAAGTTATCACAATACAACAGTAGATGAATTTTACTTATATTTGAAGCTACGACAATGGAATCTACAACTTATGGTGCAAAAGCCTTTACAGCCGAGCCAAGAAGAGGATACACGATAGACGCAACTTAAATGAAACAAAGATTGAATTTGCTTGAACTTTTTCCAGACCGTGGAACATCTTCTTATTCTTCAAATCTTTACACTCATTTTGCAACCTGCATCGAGAGAGAGACTTGGCAAATTCTATACACGAAAGGGGTCCTTTGAATTTCTTGGCAAAATTCGCTTCGACGTCAAATCCTAGATTCGGCTCATATCGAGATGTCGAACATGTTCTTCACCAAGTTGTCCATCATCTGATTTGCGACTTCCATGGCGCATTGTATGTGCAAACTCCAATTCTCGAACTTACCATACAATGGGGACGGGGATGGGTCCTTGGTAGTTTTCGGGAGTTTGAGTGGGCAAGAGGACAGGGGAAGAACCGGCAAGTTGTCACAGTGCAGATCTCGATCATGTGACCGTCCAGGTCGTGGAAGAACAGCTGATCGACCTTGATGCCGCCTTCTTCGACGACTGCGGTCACGTACTCAATGTTCATCTCTTCCGACTTCTTCATCACGAGCTTCATGTCGGAGCACTGGAAGGAGATGCGGTTGTCCTTGGGATTTATCGCCCCTTTCTTAGCAGGAACATCCTCCACTTCAAGCAAATGGATGCCAATTCCATAGTTGAACAGCCTGAAAACGAGAAGGGCCGATTCTGTTATCAAATCCGGTCCGCACCATCAACTCGCGTATTGAACATCTTTATTGAATTCGACAATTTCGCAAAAGCGGAAAAAATCAACAAGATTCACAAAGACTACTACTATACATTTAGGTTCCAAAAGAACTAAACATCCACCTAAACAGAACTGCCTCGAAGAAGCTATCAGGTGATGATGGATAGGAGACTTGTTCTTATTTAACTAATCAAGGTAAGAGTGTCAAGTCAAAAGAGTTGGTGGGAACTGGACACAATCTGGTTATCCCAAATTTTGGATAATCAACCTACCTGCTTTAGAAGCAGGATTTTGTTATTGGGTTTTTGATTATTATTTTTCCCGAAACACTTGCTAAGCATTTAATTATCCCAAAAAAATTACTTCAGAAAATTTTAAATATCTGTAATGATTGTCTCGCCAGCGCACTTGGGGCCCTTTGCTAAATTAGAAAAGAGGAAATTAACACACAAAAAATGATGATAAACGCACCCCAAAAGGGGAACCCACATCACCACATGTTTACTCCATTGCTTCTTTTCCACACTAAACGAAGTCACTTTAGAAAGGCTGCCAACAATATAAAAGGGCAAAACAAGCTGTTCTAAGCACAAATCAAGCAAAGTTAAGGCTAAAATGCTTTAATATCTCAAAAGACTTCTGTAGGTCCAAAAGGTTTGATGATGGAGCCCATGTTGGAGTAAATTTCTTTAAAAGCCCTCAAAACTATAACCCAAAAAAAAAAAAAAAAAAACACAATTTGGTTTCAAAGATGACATGATAAAAGGTTTTCGTCGTTAATAAAGATTGGAATTTAGAGAAAACATGTTTCTCACTATAAGCGGGGCCTCATTTCAAAAGCTTCTTGTTGATTTGAGTGAAATGGCATGAAAAGATTCATGTAGGACGGGCAGTTCGCGATGCGAGAATCACTCTTTCGACCCCCACCAAACATCTCCAAGTAAGTTAGGGACGAGCCGAGAGATCTACATGCTCTAACCACACTTACATTTCCCGTCGGACCGGACTGACCGGACCACGTACAAAGAAATGCCCACATCTAAGACCGGGGCCAGTACCACAACGCGTACACCCCGGGTCCAACCGACGTCATACAAGTTTCAAAGCATTGATTCCCAGCGATTCCAACAAGGGAAGCAAAGCGGGGCAAAGCGAAAAACCAAAAGGGGCATGCTAGGATTTACCAGGCGCCTTCGAAGTTGAAGGAGGAAGGGCGCTTGATGAGGACGAAGCCCAGGACACGCTCGTAGAACCTCACGGACTCGGCCACCGACTTGCACACGAACGAGACATGGTTCAGCGAGAGCAGGGGCAGCTTCGGCTGCTGATGCATCGAGGAGGAGGAGGAGGAGGACTCCCTCAGCCATCTCTGCATCTTTTCCTCCTCTGCGCTCGCTATCTCTTTCCCCATGTATGTGTGTGTGTGATGCTCAGCGTTTGCGAGCTTGATAAGTGAGCAGAATTATATGAAATGAGTGAAGGAGGAGAGGAGGATTTACATGAAGGCGGAGCCAGCACCAAAGTGAGATATCATGCTTGTCTTTTGACACAGCAAAAATCCCTGCCATCAACCCCAAAAGAAAAAGAAAAAAAAGAGAGAGAAATTGCAATATATATATATGAGATAATGTGAGAGCTCTTTCTTTCAGCATTTTGCAGAAATTATATATATCTATATATATATATGTTTATATATATATATATATATATATATATATATATATATATATATATATATATATATAGGTGTCATTTTCTAATAAGTGATGAATTGAGAAGGCTTTTTATTTTTTCCAAACAATAAATCGAGAATAAGTCCTACAGAATCGGTGAGATCAATGTGTTTTATAAGAAATGATCGTGAAGGAAGTTTCTTATTTAATTTGTTTTTAAATGTTACCAATTTCACTTTCTACCTTAAAGGATTGCACTACGGCCGTAATTGTTTATGTGCACATATGTATGATCTAATTTTTTATACCGGTAAATAAAAGTCATGAATATTTGACAGTCCTTTCTTTATGTATCATCTCTCCTCTTTGAAGGGCGAGCGATCAAGAATTTAAGTCAAGTACCGACGATTTTGGTGAAGACAATGAGTGAATACCGATAGTTCAAAAGTAGGGTTTTTTAATTTTTAATTATTAAATTTAGATATGTGTGATTATGTCTACATCCTTCAATCCTTTATATTGGTCAATAAAGAAATGAAAGTGACCAATAATTCAAACAATGAAAAAAAAAAACTCTGCTTAAGGAGCCTCCAGCAACTAATTACAACATTCTTCTTTTTATGTAAATTCTGAAATTTATCGGTGTAAATCCACCTTTTCCGCTTTACAATAATAATAATTGACCCCATATAATTATGTGAAACTTCTAAAACATTCTGGTTTATCACAACACTACTGTTTCACTAATTTATTCTTTAAAGCATGTGTAACAAGTTTTTGTTATGGTCATGACGGTCAACATCGCTTTAACGATTGTTGTTCTGTTTGGGATATGTGTCACCGTGTACTTCGTAGCTAGGATTGCCCTTGCTCCCTGCTAAAATGACTCAATGAAAAAAAAAAATGAGAAAAAATTAGTGCCACTAAATATTTAATATTTATTGTGATACAAATACATGAAATTTTTACTGTGCAAAAAAAAAATCGTAATTTATGCCCACCGCTATGCTAATATCCTAATTTTTTTTTCGAGTAAAAATTGCTCAAGCTATACTAAATGTGACATCATGAATTTCAGGTTCTGATTTCGATTGGATAAGATGGGCCTTTCGTCAACGTGACTATAGTGTTTTTCTTTGAGTTGGCCACTCACGAGATAACTAGCCTATCCGGTGAAGCCATTCAGGGATTTTAAACGTAATAGACTTGAGAGAATTCGACCAGGAATCGTGCTAGTCTGTAAGGGTCATTACAGCATTGTCAAAATCGATCAGAGTTCGGAGATAGGTCGATTTGACTGAGATGTGTGATTAAGTGTGGGTGATGTCACCTGATTGCAAAATTTTTGTCGATCAGCACTAAACCGATTTTCTGTCGTTTTGGGTACCCTATGCACGTATTTGAAACGTTGAGATTTTCACGATCACTGAAAGTCGCCAATGTATTGGATGGGTTCATTGTAGTTTGAAGAAAATCGACCATGGGTCAATTGCACCAAAAACTCCTAAAAGCTACCGGGTAGGTAAGGTCACACTAAAAGCGCCACGATTGGAAATAACCGCGAATTTGAATTCGATTTCAGAAACTAGAAGTTCTGTCATGTCATGAGTCATTCTAGGAACGGTGAGTTTGGGATTTTTATGGAAAACCGAATCGGACAATTTGGAAAACGAACGGAAATTCGGATTGGCCAATTTGAAGGGATTTTTGACATCTGGTGTGAGTGAATTGGTGAATGGAAGTTGTTTGGGCTTTTTCTACTGACAAATCGGATCTCAACCGGATTTGTTTGTTCAGAAAATCGGATATCGAGAAAAAGGAAATGGAATTCGGATTTGAGTGAAATTTGGGGGTTACTTCAATTGTGCAAATTGAGGTTGAAATTGGCCTTGGATGACCAATTATTCTTGGGATGAAGTTGAGCAAAATTATAAATTTTGTTTTACTTTTTCCCCTCCCTTTTCTTTCTTTAATTTTGCGCACACCCCCTGGCCGACCATCCCATGCACGATGGTCTCCATTTTACTCTGCTTTTATTGACTTTTAGTCAATACATATCCATCTCTCTCTCTAGCTTCCTCTGCCGCCGCCCTCTCTCTTTTTCTTCGCGCTCTCTCTCTCTTGTCAAGAAAAATCGAACTTCTCTTTCTCCTTCTCTGGCATTTGACCGCTCACATCTCCCCCTGTCCGTTGCTGTCTCTCTCTCCATCAGCCACTTCATTCATTTCCCTTGGACGAGCTGCTTCGGTCTTCTTCTCAATTTGTGGCTTCGAAGACTGCACGCCACAAATTCCACCGCCTGTGACTCCACGAAGCCAGCTTCCCCCACCGAGAATTCGCTTGACCGCACTTGCCAGCAGCCCACGCGTCTCCAACTTCTACCGAGGATTTGCTGCTCGATCGCTCAGTTCACGCCAGCGAAGCTCTCCTTCCCCCATCTCTACCGCTCGTCTGCTCCACTTCCTCGTGTCGTCTCTCCTTCGCCGCACGAGGCAAGTCAACCGAAGCTGCGCCCCTTCTGCCGGTTGTCGACCATCAACGCCCTGCAGTCGACCGAAGCATCGCCCGTGCCGTCTTCAGCCCACGTGAGCAACTGCCAGCCCATCTCTTCCAAGCCCAGCTTTCAGCAGCAACAAGCTGGTCCAATCCAACAGTCTTCAAGCCCAGCGAATTTCATTCTAGCTGGGCCCAAAAATCCAGCAACTTCGGCCTTGTTCAGCAGTCCAGCCCGGCCCAGTTCAGTTTTGTTTCAAGCCCATCTCAGCCCAAGTTTCGAGCCCAGCATCAATTGTGTTTCAGCGGCCCAATCTTGAAGCCCCAATCCACGAAGAAGGCCCAATCGCAGCCAAGTCCAAGCCCAATAATTTTATGTGGGCTTGCAAGGCCTTTGGGCCCGGTCCAAGCCCGCTGGTGTCGTCGCTAACCTAAGTTCGGCCGCCGTCGCGCCATTGTCGTGGTGATCCAGTCCCCGCTTTTAATCAAGTGAGTTTTGCTCACTAATGCTTTCTTAGTTTGCTAATAATGTTTAAGGGTTGATTAAATTTAATTAAGTGCAATTAGGTGGTTAGATTGGTTTTGAACAATTAAATTAGTGACTTAATGATGCATGTTAGGTGGTTAAACTTATTCATTAGCAAGTAGAGAGCTTCTAATATTTATTGAATGCATCTCGGGATTTTTCCCAACCCGTCTCGGGCTCCAATTAGGCATTATGGGCCTAAATTGGATTTTTAGTATTTATTTAATTAATTTTCAAAATTAATTTTCCCGACCCATCTCTGGGATAGCCGACGACCGAAACTTCATGCTAATTGTCGTGGTGCAGTCCGTTTATTTATTGGAGCTCTACGTTACGTGGAATTGAATTAATTGTGATATTTTAGGTATTTATCCTAAATTGAGTGGAATTGAATAATTGATTGGTAGATGGCTGAGTATGGTTATTTAGCATCAATAATGCTTTGATGGGCTAAAGTAGAGAAAATTGTGGGGATAAGTACACTAATTGTGCCATAAGTTATGTACGGCGCTCACTTTGGTACCAAAAGTTTCCGTCGGATCACTTAAGTGCCAAAAAATTTGAAAAACGCTCACTTTGGTGCCAACGCTAATCTGATTGGCTGGAAATCCGACGTGGTGTTTTTTTTATTAATTTTTTAGGCTGACGTGGCTTGCCGGAGAGCATAATCAGCATTTAAACCACAAAAACGACGTCATTTGGCTTCTTTCCCCCAAATCGAAACCCTAAATCCCCAAATTGAAAGAGAGAGAGAGAGAGAGAGGGGAGAGAGAGGAGGCACGTCGTCCTCTTCCCTAAGGAGCGACACCAGCAGAGTACGGCACCAGCAGCAAGACCAGCAGCGCACCAGTAGCAGCAACAACAACGGCACCAACGGCGGCAGCAGCGGCGCACCAGTAGCGGCACCTTCGACCCCTCTTCTTCCTCCTCCTCCTCCGCCCTCGCCTCCTATTCTTTCTGCCACTTTTTGCTTGAGCAACAATCTCATTCTCTCCTTGCTCACCTGGTCGAGCATCTACAATGGTGGCCGAGCGACGGTGGCCGAGCGTTGGCGGGCAAACAATGGTGGCTGAGCGGCGAGGAAGAAACCCTAACCCTAATTTCAATCCACGTACGAGCTAAACGGCGTCATTTTTGCGAGGGTGTCCACGTATAAGGGAAAAACGACGTCATTTCTTGAAGAGGATGGAAAACGACGTCATTTAAAAGCCGAGCAACTTTTTTTCTTTTAAATATAAATGCCACGTAATTATTTTGGCCGGAATTTCTCGCTGGTGGCACCAAAGTGATCGTTTTTTCTCCGATTTGGCACTTAAGTGATTTGGCGGAAATTTTTGGCACCAAAGTGAGCGCCGTACACAACTTATGGCACCATTAGTGTACTTATCCCGAGAATTGTGAGAGCAGATTGAAAATATTCTTGGCTAAGACCAATTAGGTATAATGTTATGGACCAACGTAGTTCGGTGATTAAGGATATCACTGGTGAAAACGGCTTTTTAAAGAACGCACGTCACGGTCTAGTACATACATCATTACGGATATACGTGGTTCGGTGATTGGGAATATCACTGGCGAAAACGGCGCCTTAAAGAACGCACGTAAATGACTTATAGACAAACGTGGTTCGGTGATTAAGGAAATCACTGGTGAAAACGACGCTTTAAAGAGCACATGTCACTGTCTATTACCGTATCACCTTGGTGAAAACAGCGTCCCAGAAAAGACACATGGTTCGGTGATTGGGAACATCACTGGTGAAAACGGCACCTTAAAGAACGCATGGTGTCGGTGATCGGTATGTCATTTAGCAAAAACGACGCCCGAGTAAATATATGTGGTTTGGTGATCAGGTATACCATTTGGGAATCATGGTATGAGTGGGAGTGATCTAGAGATGATCCGACTGACATGTAATCGACAAAATCGATTGATCAACGAATTGATTTGTTGTCGTGAATTGATTGAATTGAAATGACCAAGAGTTGGTTCGTCTAACATGTAATCGACTAGATCGATTTGATCGATGCTTCGATCTATTGAGATTGTTGGGTGCCTATTGAATTGTATTGATTTGCAGGTTGGGACTGAGGCCAAGGTAAGTCCTCTGACTCTTATTGTGCATAGGTAGCCCTATGGTGTATTGGTTTACTAATCAGGTCTTAAGGGGTAGAACTTACTAAGACGTTGTCCCATTGAATAACCATTTCAGGTCCTTAGATGCAGCGGACTTGAATTTTGAAGATCTCGAAAGTCCGGTGCAATCTACTGAAAGCTCTAGTTAGAGTGTGGAGGATGATGAAGAGGAGGACAGGGACCCGAAGTTTGTAGAACCCCGCACTTGCTTGTAGACCTTGTTTTTAAACTGGCTTAAGTTGAATTTGACTTAATAGTTCACCTTGTATATATATGTGCACTGGTTTGCAATATATATAAAAGTGAATGTTTTTAAAGGTTTGAAATTTGGAGTCTTACTTTCCTATCCTAATGTTTTATTGTCTTGGGATAATTTATATGCTTTTGCATGCGTATATAAAATGAATGGGTCGGCGATGCGTTATGGGACGTCGCTTTTAATCAACTAGGTGAGGGATGGGCGCGCGCCCGAGGAACGGGGCGTGACACTAAATATATTGTATAATTATTAATTCAATCCTAAATTTTTGTGTGAAATTTCAATCTACTCCTATTGCTGACATGCAGTCCCATTGTCGTTGGTAATCCTATGTAGCACATCGTCACGTTCATGATTTTTAGCAAAAATTGGCCAATGAGAATAGATTAGAATTTCACATACAGGTTTATAACGAAATTGGTCAAATTGAAAAATTTAGGATCGAATTGACATTCATGTAAAATATGATTTGTGATGATTCCCCCCATTTTAACTTTAAACTTGTATAAACGTGACAAAAATTGAGGTTTTTTCTTGTCACGCTATGCAAATTTGAGAGTTTTTGTGACATATAAAATTGGGTATTAATGTTATAGTGTCTATAATTTAGAATTTTTTTATGGTACTTTTTGAAAAATAAGGGAAGCGTAAAAGCCATTTTTTTTTTTTTTAACATAAAAGCCATTTGAATTGGAGCTATAGAAGGCGAAAGTGAAGACAAGTTGTGCCCCTAATTGGAGAGAGAGTTTTTCTTCCCACACCTCTAAGAGTATCCACGAATTTCTGTGTCAGAGTTTAGACAAAATAGTTTTACGGCATACTCAGGTCCAACAAGCAATCAATAATCATTAGAATTAGACTGTGTTGGGGTACCAGTCATTACACTCTCTCCTTTTTCACTTTCTCCTTTTATTTTTCCAAAGATAAATAATTGATTTTTGCATCAATAGATTAATATATATATATATATATATATATATATATATCGTATCCACACCGAACTCCTGAACTCCGTGGTCCTTTTCAAAGGCACGTGCGGCACGTTGCCTCGGTTACTTCAGCCGGCATTATTTAATTTAATTTAGGTAAAAGACCATAAAAAACCTCAAATTTTACCCAAAATGATAAATTTATCTTAAACTTTCTTTTTTGGGTGACTGAGGATCTGCCGGAGCATGCCCTTGTCGGGGTCTCACGGGCCTCCACGGTGGAGGCCCAATAGCGACTATACCTTGGGGGAAGCTGGCCCAGTAACCCACCGCTAGGACCCTCTACTTAAATCGCTAGCATCATGGGGGTTCGAACTCTCGACTGCATCGAAGTAGGGAAGAATGAATACCAACGCGGCTGCCCATAGATGGGTTACCCCGAACTTTTTTTTTTTTTTGTGACATGAAAAACCCCAAACTTTACAAATTAAGACATATTTACCCCAAAATTTTTTTCGTGACACAAAAAACCCTGAACTTGTATCCGTGTGACATATTTACCCTAAACTATAGGGCATTTTCATGTTTTACTTTTACTTTGTTTCTTCTTCTTCTCTCTTCCCTCCACCATGGCTGGCGGAGGGAAGCCAGAGTCAGGCGAGGGCTGCCCTCGCCGGCATCGGGCGTCAGGCAAGGGCGGTCCTCGGTGAGGGAGGCCCTCACCCGACGCTGAAGAGGGCCACCCTTGCCTAAGTCCGGCTTCCCTGCAGTATGGCCGGTGGAGGGAAGAGATAAGAAGAAAAAAGGAAAAAAAAAAAAAACAAAGAAAAGAAAAAGGAAAAATAGAAAAAATAAGATGAACATGTCCTTGGTGGGGTAAATGTGTTACGGTCAGCAAAGTTTACTCTAAGCTTTATATTCATTGCTTGATTGACGGTGCCTTTACTCTAAGCATAATCCTACTACTTATAGCTATTTCCGGCTGTTAACAACGGTTATAAAAGAAAGCAATATGGCTCCTAAAATTCAGCAGCATGTATTTATACGTGGTTACTACACAAACCCATTATTCGATAATCAATCGCACTTCTCCACTTTTCATATCTAGCAATGACCGTTACTTTTGTAGCTTGGGGTTCGACTTCCCAACGTTTAAAACGGCCCATTTTTCCCGGTTTTTATGGTCAGTAGCTTCCGAGATCTTTGGCTCCACTACATCGTGATCGTGTCAGTTCCATTTCTCTATAGCCATAGAGGCCTGCCCAAGCGAACTACGCCCGAAACTATTGGTCCCATTACTTGGACAACTACTTGGTTTCTAGCTCGTAGTGATTTGCTTCAGTCATGGCCTTCTTGTTGATAAAACCGAGCTTTATTCATCGACACTCATATCTAAGTAATTAATAATTTCCTTTCGTTTTTACCGTTTGCAAAACTTTTTTAGTCGTCTTGTTGATTGTCTATATTTGCCAACTAAAAGCTCCCAACACTCATCGAATTTTATTTGTGTCACGTCTTGCTCGCCCTCTCCAAGTCTTAGTTGTCAATCAGGAACTTAGGCACTTTTTTGTGTCAATAGCTTCCATCTAATATCCCCGTTAAAATGCAAGCGTGGAAACACACGTGGCAAACGACTCGAATGATCGGCTTGCAATGTGGATCTAACATGTGAACTCAGAATGGTATGGTTTCCTGAAACAACGTCGTCCTCGGGAGCTAGATCTAAAGAAAATGAGCTTAGATTGGCAAACCTGCGATTTTACCTAAAAGCTTCCTCACATTTTAAAGATATGTTAAAATCCCTAATTTTGTCCTAAGAATTCAATAGATTTGTCACATTAGCGTACCAACTCAAGATTTACCGTAATATGAAAATTAATTCATAGTAAATATGACATCGATATATCGATTTAGAATTTTTGACAATAACAATCCTTAATTTTTTTACCCACAACTTTTTTCGAATGCCCATAAATTGGAATTGACTAGTGGACACAATGACACACAGAATTAAATATAGGAGAGATACGGTAGATCTAGGGCAGACATGATCTCTCCACAGTCACATGTAGATTATTGTATACTTGTACAGTTAGATGTCTAGTCACAATTGTGTCACTGTATTTCCCAAGGGGGACCAACTATTTATCGGACTCGGTCCAATCCATACATATATAAGAATATAGTAATAATAATAATCATGACTTGATATGATTAGGGGTGAGTATTGTCTAGTGGACACAATGACACACAGAATTAAATATAGGAGAGATACGGTAGAGCTAGGGCAGACATGATCTCTCCACAGTCACATGTAGATTATTGTATACTTGTACAGTTAGATGTCTAGTCACAATTGTGTCACTGTATTTCCCACGGGGGACCAACTATTTATCGTATTCGGTCCAATCCATACATATATAATAATAATAATAATAATAATAATAATCATGACTTGATATGATTAGGGGTGAGTATTGTCCGGGTTAGGTCGGTCTAGCACCTAACCTGGGGAACAATTTGCACAGTTTTGGTCCTTAATTTTTGGGACTGAGGACCAATATTATGGATTCAGTCTAGTTCCAAGGTCAATCCTGGACTAATCGATAATTTTTTTATTTCATTTTTTATACTCCTTTAAAAGACAAACCTACTATTTGTGCATCTAATTCAAAGCTAACCCCTACACCTAATAAATTCCCTTGAATAATGGCAAATCACATGAGCTTGAAGCTCTTAGATTTAGCGCAAATTGTGAAGCAAAAGTGGACAGATAAAAATCCAGAACAAATCAAGAACATACATGAGCTTGAAGCTCTAAAATCAAGCACAAAGTGGAACTCACTAGCCAAGATGTGTCCTAAAAGGCGAGCAAACAGAGGCGAGCCACGAGGTGAGGGGCAAACTACGAGGTGAGTGAACATAGGCAAGCTGCAAGGTGAGGGGTGAGCGAGGTGAGTGGCGAGGGGCGAGCAAGGCAAGCGACAGCGAGCGTTGCTCACAAGCAAAGAGGATTTCCAATTAGGGCTTTATTTATGTCTAATTTACTCGATGGTGGGTGAGGCCAGTGAAGAGAGGCGAATTGTGAGGCAAAGGGCAAGCATTTAGTGGCGAGCGGTGAGAGGCGAGCATTAAGCAACAAATGGCGCAAGTGGTGCGAGCAATGAGCGATGCGAGCGTCAAGCAGCGAGTGGCCTGAGCGTTCCTCACAAGCGAAGTTGTTTCTTTCAATTTTACTTGGCAAATTGAAGAGGATTAAAAAGAGAGAAGAGGATACAAAAAGAAATAAGAGGCTAGAGTATTGGAGCTAGAGGAGGAGGGTGCATTAACTTAACGTCGTTAAGTTAGGGATAACTTTAGAATATATAAAAGGATATTATATATTATATATCTAATATATATTATATATATTATATATAATATATATAATATATATTATATATAATATATATATATATATATATATATATATAATATGTATGGTCAGGGTTGGTCTAGGTTGAACCAACCTTAAACTACTAGGACCGTAGACCAACTTGTACAGTGTAAGGTCCAAGGGTCTCAGGATCAAGGATCGACCCAATCCCCCTAGGAACCAGACCAAGATCAGCAAGGTGGGGTTGGTCCAGGGTCGGTCCAGGGATGACCCTGGACCGCTGCTCTCCCCTAGATATGATATATTGAATCGAATTCCACTTATCAAATTTGATCCAATCCGCCTCTTCAATCTATCTTATACAAAAGACCATTCTACCTTATTGTTAGGAGTTGCTTCATGTAACCTAATTCAAATTCGAAGTGGCTGTCTTGATTAGGGGTAATAAATCATTCGAGTGATGCCTCATTTTAGTTTAATAATAGATTTTGAATATAATTTAGGGCGCGTTTCGTAACATTCATGTTTCTTTTTTTTTTTATTGCCCCATAACAAAAATATAATAGAAATCCATTTGTTTAGATTTTGTTTCCGGGAACAGATTTGGAATAGAAATAAGAAACAAAAAAAATTATTTCTTTATTTCCAAAGAACAACTCAAGAAACAAGCATTTTCTACTTTCTTTTCTTTCTTTTTTTCTTCCTTCTCTTCTCCCCCTAGCCAGTTGCTGACCTAGGCAACCTCACTGGACCTCGCTGGTCCCCACCAAGGTCGTCTGGAGCTCATTAACCACAGGCCAGGTCACCTCGAGCATCGCTTGGCCACCGCAAGGTTGGCGTCACCTAGTAGGTAGAGGCTCGGGAGGACCTTTCCAGCTCTCGTTTGGCCAATCGTCGGCCGACCATGGACGAGGCCGGCAACCGCTAGAGGAAGAAGAAGAAAAAGAAAAAAAAAGAGGAAAAATGTTTAAAATTATTAATAAATTAAAAGAAATTCTAAATCATAAAAATATATGGGGTTGTATCAAATGCATTTCTGTTCGAAGATAGAAATTTTTTTCAGTTACCAAACATTTCCAAATGTTCAGAAACTCATACAAAGAATGAACAGAAATTATTTTCGGAAATAGAAACGTTGCCATATGCACCTTTATTGTTCATTGAAGTTTGTTTATTTTCTCTCGTTAGTTCTTAGATGCTTTAGGTTTATGTTACAAGAATGAAACGAAAAGCCAAGCGGTGGGAGTGAAAGAAAAATAAATAGAAAAAGGTAATAAAAAGAAAAGAAAAGACAAAATGGGGAGGAGTGAATTAGCATGGGTTTAATTGATTTTTAGTTTTGGGCTAGAACGTGTTCGGGCACTGGTGGACCGTAGGCTCAAAATTAGCTTGTTAAGTTTGGGCTCAGCTCCAGTTATAATAGCACCAGTTATAAGGACAGGGCTGATATTTTTTGTGATTCGGAGATGGCTAGGCCGAGAATAGAAAACAGAAATGGGCTGGAGGCTCCGAGTGGGCTAACAATTTTATGGGCTAACTTAGTTAATTGGAATGGACTCTAGGGCTGGTCCGGATTTAGACCTGACCGGACCGATAGGGTCCAAAGTTAGCTTAGTCGGGCCGGGTCACCTGGCCCGAATTTCTTTCTTTCTTTTAATAACATTAAAGTTCATGAAAAAATTTAAAAAAGAAATCATAAAAATTTAAAAATTAAAAAAAATTAAAAATTTATTAAATGTATAAAAAATATTTAAGGTCAAAAAGGGTTCAAAAAAAGTTTTTGGGTAGTTTTCTCCTAAAAGTGTGGGAAAATCTCGGATAAAAATTGTGCTCAAAATTGTACAAACTTAGGGCTTCATAATAAGGTCTAAATGTTTCTTTTTGAGAAAAATGCCTTTGATACGCACTTTCAATATGTTGATTGTTTTTCCCCCTTAGCTTAGTTAGAAACGGTCGTTGATTGTTATTTTGATAATTGCGCACCTGCATGATCACCTCATATGTTAATGGATAAGCTTAAATCAATCTCAAATGTGTGACAAAAAATTTTCTTGAATTGAACAAGATTAAGTATCAAAAGGGCACTAGTTAATTAATTAGTATAATCAAAATGCTGACCCTAGATTCTCTAGTTGCAAATGAAGTGATGTATACTTCAATGTCTCACTTGATTTCTAATTAATCTTAATAGGCCAATGGCGATTTCTCATTTGAAAATCCTCATAGCATTATTTGAAGCTAAAATTGAATACCCCAACGTTGCATGAGATATAAGCTTAGGAAAGTCCGCACCTAAACGAGACCCATGGGTCTGCCTTTTAAGCATATCCCTAAACCTATATCCTTTCTCCTTCGGATGGAAAGGGTAGGTCGCAACAACTATACTAAGCATCATATATATAAGGGGCAAACAAGCGAGGAAATTTAAATAACAAGCATGTCGGTGGATAAATAAATAAATGAAAATTGTTCAAAAAGCCTTAAATTTGTTAATTTTTTTATTTTGCCAATTGAGTCTTAAACATTTTCATGTTTTGCTCATTGAATACATCCGCCACTGTAGCCAAAAATCGTTGACATGGATATTGACCACCCTACATGGCACAGCTGAGGCTAACATGAACAATTTTAATAATACTTTTAAAAATTTTGTTTTATTTTCCTTTTTTTTTTGCTCTCTCTCTCTCTCTCTCTCTTTTCCCTTCCAAGCCCACGAAGGCCGAGCAACTCTCCCCGGTCACTAGGCAAGGGTTGGCTGACCCTCAATGGCCATTGGGCAAGGGCCATGAGACCATGCCACATAGGATGGTTGACGTCCATATCGGTGACTTTTTATCAACATTGATCGGATAAACTCAATTAGCAAAATATAAAAGTATTTAAGACTAAATTAGTATAATTAAAAGGCTTATGATTGAATTGGTATAAGTGTAGTGGGTTTATAACTTTTTTGGTAATTATCCCAAGGAAGCTAGCCCTAGATTGGGGCTACTTGTGGTTTAGCCGATTTGCTTTAGGACTCAAGCCCATCTTGTTATACATAGAGACTTCAAGGCCATCAACATAATATTGGAACATGCCCAAAGTGTCGAATTTCAGTTTGGCTTGCACCCCTATGGATAAGGAAAATAGACGTATTTGTAAAGGTGTCATGGGAACCTTCGGGTCAGGAAACTCCTCTATTGTTAAAATGGTTCCTTTGGTTTCCTATCTTTTATTTTGATTAATTCTATATGTGTTGGTCGTAAATGTTGGTCTAAAGTAGCATAAGATCAGCAAATTCTGAGGTTGCTTAGGAAGAATGGGTATCCTATTCCCTGAAACTTCAATCTTAACATCACAAGGTTAATTCAAAACAAACTTTCCTCTTGCTTACTTTCACTGGACTTATGGTCTTGAGAGGCACGTGCAAAAGTATCCGTTAGCTCATAGGCAATTTGTTTTATGATGTTTGGTTGTAACGTCTCCACAAGTCTAGGCAGGTGCTCGGCATCCTGGTGTTATCCGCCAAAAGGAACGTCAAGCTTTTCGTTGCTGCGATCACAGAGAGACCTGAAAGAGGCTAAAGTCCTGGCGAGGCTGGAGTGCGGGATTTTGATGGCTATGTTTCTGATGGAGTTGGTGGTGTTGGTGCTGACGGGCGCCATGCACAGTTGCTGGGTGAGCAGTTATGGAGGGGTGATGCGTTGGATAAGAAGTGGAGCATGAGGATCATGAAAGTGCAGGAGGAATCGGTGGCCAACGTGGCTAAGATGGCGGAGGTCAAAGCCAAAGATGAGTTGGATGAGAGGATGAGATGCCAGTATAGGCAATGGGTGGAGACTGATTTTGGAGGCTGGTCGGATTGCTACATGAGAATTTTAATGTGTTGGGCCACTATCTTTTTTCTTTTTCTTTTTTTTTTTGCTGCCCGCCCCGAGGAGGGGGGGTGTTATTAATGGGCCCCTGCTTGGTTTGCCATCTCGGGTAGTATAAAGAATTAGTGTGCATCAGTGCTTTATTTGAATGGATGGACCTTATCGGATATTGATGGCTATGCCGCCAATTCTTTGAAGAATTGGGTTCACCTCAATAGTTAATTCAACAAGGAGCAATGAAGTAATTGCACACTGTTTAGGGGAAAATACCAAATAAAATAACTCACAGAGGTAAGGTGTGCACTTGACTACATACATTAAGCTTTGGCATAAGTGTAGCTTATTTCATACCTCAGTAGTGTCAAAACATGAGTAAACACTGTGATTTTCACATTTCACACACAAAAACAAGTGCAAACAAAGATCATGTCATAGATGTCCTTGTTCAATAATAATAGCACAAATCATTTCCAAATCTTCATAGGGCAGTAGAGGCGAGGCCAATAGGTGGATTCAACCATTTCAACATACAAGGGAAGTTGTAGGATCGCGAATAATATGACAAGGATGGCAGCCAGCAAAGTAATGGGAGTGTAAATCCAATTCTAGCGTTTGCTCAGGACAATAGTAAGAGTAGAGCTAAAAGCCACAAGCATAAAGGCCAAAGTGAGAAAGAGAAACGTTAGGCCTAGTATCATTTTTCTTGGTAGAGAGTGAAGGTAGTCTTTTGCGGTATAGCATGAAGTTAGGATAGCCAAGAACATCAAGGTGGTGGTGACAGAGGGGAAGAGAGCTAAAGCTTCTACAACCATGAATAACATGAATGAACCCTTCCTTATGAAGATTGGGGTCCTTGTACTGTCGTTGCCTCCAGGTACTGTAAAAGAGGCATCAAAAGCTATTGTAGTGATGAGTGTTGCTACAACACTACAAGATGTTGATGTATCCTTCATCCATTCTCTTGCCTCTTTAAGCGAACTTTTGCGTTGTTCTACAAAAACTTCCCAAAATGTTTTCCCTCTCCTTTCTTTTTTTAGTTGCCATTTCAGACTTTTAGAAGAAGGGCCGCTCTTATCTTTCTTTGCCTTTATCTATCAACACAAAAGTAAATTAAAGAGCACAGAAGAGTGGCAAAACAAATAAGGTGATCGATACTCTTCAGTGACCACCGGTGTTGGCCTGACTGCAGATATTGAACATTAAAAGTCCTCAGTCTTTTGCACTTATTGTTTTCAAGGTCAAGTATAATTATTGCACCTACCCATGGTTCCATTGAAAAGCCGATCCAAATCAAGGGGCAGTTACTCAACATACCTGTTTCTATCAGCGCCTCCGTTTACTCTTTGGAAGTCACATTTTTTTTTCGTTTTTTTTTTTTTGGGGGGGGTGGGGTGGCTGTCTCAATTAAAATTCAAAATATTATTATGATTTTAAAAATTATGAAAAGAATATGTTTGAATTTTTATGTCAGCATTTCTGTGCTTTGTGAAGTTAAAAATGTTTTTCGACCAGAAATATGTTAAAAATGTTTCGAATTAAACAAAGGTCAAAATGCAAGAAACACACGATTTATGAAGAAGGAAAAATTAAAAGTTGAAAGTAACAAACCTCTAGTTGTTTGGCGACCATCTGGGGAAGCTTTATCAGTTGCTATGTCTTCTGAACTCGAGTCTACATAAATCTCTTTGTGGCCAAAAAGAGAAATGAACATACATAACTTTAGAACCCACCCATAGATAGCCGTGATGGTTGGGCTTCACTACCTCATAGCAGAGGGAACAAGTTCGAATCTCCATATGCTTGCGACTTAAGTGAAGGTCCCAGGGGTGGTTTATTGGGCCAACCCCCCGAGAGTTTACGTCTAAATAGCAGCTTGCGGCAAGGCCCCACCAGTGCTACCGAGCACTGAAGGGTCGTGTGATCCCCGAAGGGTGATCTCCGGCGGTCCCTCGGTCATAAAAAAAAAAAAAAACATACATAACTTTAGAAAAATTAGTTACACATTGTATGCCATAGATAATCGATTCAAGACTAGTATCGACTCATTCATTGCATGGAGTTAGTTTTCTCGTTGCCATTGGCCTTATCTGCAATATCATTCGTAATTAATAAGCGGGATCTTTTAATCTTTCAAATTAAAAAAAAAAAAAATTGGGCTTTCGGAATTATAATTCAAGATTATATTCAAATTTTAAAAATTATGATGAGATTATTTTCGAATTCATATTTTAGCATTTGTATGCTGTAAAATTTATAATGCTTCGGAGCAAAATAAGTCAAAATGCATCCAATGCAAGACTTATGAAACTTGAGAACTAAAATCTCAAAGTGACACACCTGCTGGTCCGCAACAGCATTGATTAGCTTTATTTATTGTCATGTCTTTTGAATCCACGTCTACATGAACCTATAATTTTTGTATGGCACTCACTTGAATGTTATTAACATTTTTTCCGATCAGTTGAGAGCTATATCGATGGAAAATCGTTTACTTGAATGTCTATTCGGGTGATATTTTTGTCACGCCCCGAACCTCGAGCGCGCGCACATCCCACTGCGGTCAATCAAATGCGACATTCCCAGGCAGTGTCGCCGACCCCATTCATTTATTTATTAATGCGCAAGCGGAACGTATTATAAAACCCCTGACAATGAAATACGGGATAGAAAAGCAGGAAACAATTTCACAACCAATCACTTACACAAACCAACGAAGTTACAGACGAAGGCCTACAGCCAAAAGTCTACAAAAGATCGACTCTTAAAAATGAACTGTCCTACGACCTACAAGTCAGACACGCTCTCCAATCCTTATGACTTCACATCTGCAACTCCTCAAGGCCAACCAAAGCTATCTGGCCGCTCTGTCCACCGGGGACCTCGCCTCAGTTCCTTCCTGCAGGTTAGCACAATTTCAAATCATTCAATCACAGACAGTAATATAAACTTAACAACCGGAACGCATTCTCTTTCATATAACCAACAATCACGGGGGTCCTGATTATAAGACTAAATCGTTATGACACGTCCCATTCCATGCCACACAATTTCGTCCCATAATCCGACACATCAATAACACCCAACATGCATTCCAGTTATTATTCACTGCCACACAAGGGCATAGCCTACTCGATGTTCGGCTATCTACTGACACTCATGCCAGGCATCGCCTCCCCCCATGGAGCGCGGCTTCGTCAGTACGTCGACGGCATTCCCGAAGGAGCATGGGCCCAGAATCTACTGCGACCCGCAACCACCGCGTGGGCATCCCATATAGGGGCAAGTCCGGCTCAACAGCCCAGGACGGTTCCTCTTAGTTATCACACAGCCACAGAATGCTCGGCCCCAGGACACTTTATATTTAAATCAATGCTTCCACTTAAAATAGTGATCCCGACCATTTTTCTCCATATTAAAAATATTCCATAAATTACTCACGTGTGTGGGGACACGCTAATTTCGAATCAAAAAGCCAATATCTCACTTTTTCAAACCCCACTATTCAATATAATAATTAAAATCCAATTTTTGCATCAAAACCCGACATTTGGATTTTTATGAATAAAATCCTTATTTATCTCAATCAACACTCAATTTACCACAATCAATCATCAAATTCAAATTCTAAATACACAGCAGCGATCGGCAATTTAAATTCGAGAATATAAGGTCCGACGAAATTTTCGAATTTTAATAAATAATTAAATTTATTCCGAAAATTAATTAAATAATCATATTCCTATTTTTCACAATCCACATTCAATTCATAATATCCGACCATCAATTTCAAAATCCGAATACACAGCAAGTGACCTAACTAAATTCTGAGAATTTAGGGTCCTAAAAAAATTTTTCGGAATTTAATAAATAATTAAATTTATTCCGAAAATAATTAAATAATCATATTTTAATAATTTCGAATAATGATATAATATTAAATTATTAAATAATTTCGAAATGTTTAAATAAATCAAAAGTAAATTCCTTTATGTCACATCAAGGCTTTATTTAAAAATAAACATACTTAACTTTAAACTAAACACACTTTAACTTAATTAAACATCCTAATCTAATCATCAATCAAATAAACTAATCTAACCACCTAAACTTGCTTAACTTAGACTAAGCACACTTAGGCATCATTAACCCTCTAATCAAGATTTAGTGAGTTAAACTCACCGGATTAGCGAACCGAGCGGACCAAAACGACGGGGACGACGCGAGGATCGACTTTCTCAAAGCGGGCCGAGCATCCGGGCTCGGGAGGACGGCCAAAACGGGCCACGAAGGGGCTGCCATACCCATTTTCTGTAGCTGCTGTCCATGGCGGTTTGAGGCCGAGAATGGGCGGATCCGGCGCCGGTTGAGGCGGCCAAGGGCGGCGGAGGCAAGGCGAAGCTCCGGCGGGCTAAGGCGGAGGTCGACGGCGGCGGAGGGAGCTCCGGCGAAGGCCCGAGCTGCTGGAATGCGGGCTGGTGCGGACGAGGGCGACGGCGAACGAGGGATGAGCAGAGGCGCGAGCGGGCGGCGCGGGACGGACGCACGGCGGCGGCGGCGACGACGGCGTGCGAGCGGGTGGCCGGCCATGGCTGCTCCTTCTTCTTCTCTGCAAATTTTCTGGTCTTCGCACCATGGAAATGGAGAAGAAGGCAACGGGAGGGAGGAAGAAGAGAGGGAGGAGAGAGAAGGAGTGGGGGGCTTTTCTTTTCTTTTTCTTTTTTCTTTAATCCACAAAAAGTGGCCCACCATGACATCATCCATGATGTCATACTCCACTCACTCCCACAACCTCTTCCATGGGTTACTTCCATTTTCCGCCGAAGTCAATTTTTCAGTACAACCAATTCTCCAATTTCACTTGATTCTCTTCCAATCAATCAAATCGTCATAAAATTAATTCAATTCTGCACTTTAATTCACATCTTCACTTGTCTATATAATCAACTTAGATCTCAAAAGCGCGACAAAGCGGCCTACTAATTTCTCGAGCCAAATTAGCCATTTCTTGATTATTTTGTCAAAAGCTCGGCTTGCATAAAAATTTTCCCAAAGATGATTCAATAATCTTGAAATGATTTGTGACACACCCAGACTTCCAATTTCTGAATTCGATCTCAATTCCACGGTTAATTTCACTTTGGCACGATACTAGACGGCCCAACCTAATGGTAGCCTTTAGAAATTTTCATGCATTTGACTGTGGTTGATCATCTCAAGCCACAATGTACATCTTTGAAACATTGGCGACATACGGTTGTCGATAATCTCGAGGTTTCAAATACGAACACAAGGTGCATCAATCGATAGAAAAGTCGGTCCAAAGTCTTGATCGATAAGAATTGTGCAATCCGGTGGAATCACCCACACTCGATCACATGCCTCTGTCAAGTCAACCTATCTCCGGTTTTTAATCGATTTTTATTTGTGCCGTAATGACCCTTGCGGATTAGCTCGGTCGAAAGGTCGCTTCCTGGTCAAATTCTCGAGTCGATGCATTAGATTCTCTTAACGGCTTCACCGATGACTAGTTTTCACATGAGTGGCCAACTCAAGGAAAAGAACCATATGCGTCTTGCCAACGAAATGCCCGTCTCAATTTATTGAAAATAGAATTGGAAAATCGGGATGTCACAACTCTTCCCCTCTTATAAAAATTTCGTCCTCGAAATTTAAACCTTTACCAATTCTTAAACAAAAAAGTGGGGGGTATAATCTTCTCATAAAATCTTCTCTTTCTCATGTTGCTCCATCTGCACCAATACTGCCATATCACTGCTATCTTGCCCAACCACTTCGGATACAAGATACTAAACACTTGCCCACTTAAAAATTTCACATGTCTTCGATATAAACTCTGCAAAGCTAAACTGGTGATTCTGAGCAGTCTCTAAACTATCTCTGATAATTGCGACTAAATCACTGATTTCTGAACCAACTCTGGACCTGCGATTTTTCTGATCTCATCTCAACTGACTGAAGTCCTGAACACTCCGCTCTGCACTGATTAAAAAAAAAAACTATCTGACTGATCTGCTAAAATCAGGAACCTCTGATCAAGATCTGATATAATTCCGACACTGATCTCGACAACTGCAATCACTGACTACTGTACTAACCCTGGCCTGCAATCTTTCTTTCCCTGACTTTATCTCAACAATCGAAATTCTGCACTCTCTGCTATGCACTGTTTAAGAAATAATCATCTGAAAGCTCTGCCAACTTGGAACATCTGCTCTAGATTTGAAATACAATTCACCCCCGGCACTCGATGCAGATGATTTATATGATATACACACACTTCGGTGTACCCACTTTGTGACAAGACAGAATCTCCAATTTCTGAAATCGAACTTAGATTGGCGGTTAATTTCACTCCAACACGCTTTTAGTGTGACATAGGCTGCTAGGTAGTTTTCGGAGCTTTTTAGGACAAATAACCCGTGGTCGATTTTCTTCGAGCCACGATGAACCCACTTGACACATTGGCGACTCTCGAGGGTCGTGAAAATCTCGATGATTCACATACGGACACAGGGTATCAAAACGACAGTAAAATCAAACTAGTATCATTCGACGAGAGTTTTCCAATTTAGTGGAGTCACCCACGATCGGTCATTCATCTCAGTCGAACTGACCTATCTCTGATCTTAATTCGATTTTTAACTGTGCCGTAATGATCTCTAAAGATGAGCACGGTCGAGAAGTCGATTCCTGGTCGAATTCTCAAGTCCATTTGCCTTAAAGTCCTTAATAACTTACCCAACTAGTCTGAGTATCTCGTAAGTGGCCAACTCAGAGAAAAACACTGTAATCGCGTCGATGAAATGCCCAATTTAACCAATCGAAATCAGAGTTTGAAAATCAGAATGTCACACACTCAAAACAAGATCTATTCGTACTGTCTGGACAACGCTGAAATTGCTATGATGAGTTTCCCATAAGATCTCTTCTTTAATCTCTGTATCGTCAATTACACACAATCATTCTCAGAACCTTAGCGTTCTATCTTCAGGAATCTGAAAATCAACCTCTCTCTCATATGCATTCTCTTATAGAGTCTCCTGAATTTATGAATCTGTCCGCTGAAGCATTTTGATTCTGATATGAACTTTCGGCTCAATTATGAGGGTAGTCATAAGATTCAAAAGGTGGCCTACTATAGATTTGAAAACTGAATTTCAAACTTCCTCAAATAAGATCCAATCCTTGAGTACCAACTGTGCAACTAAGGACTCTCGACTCAAAGCATCTGCGACTTTGCTCACCTTTCTAGAGTAATATAAAATATCATAGTCATAGTCCTTAATGAGTTCCATCCAGCGACGCTGTCTCATATCCAACTCCCAAGGCCTCAACTGACGGGACGCATATGCCACAACCCTATCCTGCTGCATCAACAAGCAACCAAATCCTTTAAATGACGCATCACTATATATCTCATCACTTCTATGACCAAATGGAATAGTCAGCACAGGTGCGGTAGTCGGCTTCTACTTAAGCTCTTTGAAAACTACGCTCGCACTCATCTGTCCACACAAACTTTTCTTACTTCCTCAGTAGTCGAATCAACTGCAACGCTGACGCTGAAAACCCTTCCATAAAACTTCTGATCTCTGTCACTGTAGTCAACCTCAGCTAACTGTTCACTGCTTTAATCTTGGACGAGGTCTACGGAGATTTCTTCGCCTGAAATCACATGACCTATGAGCGCAACACGAGTCATCCAAAACTCACACTTGCTAAACTTAGCATAAAATTGAAGAGTTCTCAAGGTCTGAAGTATTATCTTCTAATGTCTCTCGTGCTCCTCAGCACTCTTTGAACACACTAGGATAACTTCAATGAACACGATCAAGACCAATTCAAGTACCCTTAAACATTCTGCTCATTAGACCCGAATAAATAGCTATGGTGTCCATCAAACCATACGGTATTACAGCGAACTCATAACTGCCATATCGAGTACGAGATGTTAACTTCGGTGTGTCCTTCCTGATCCTCAATTGATGATACCCTGACCTCCAGTCGATCTTGGAGAATATCGACATACAAACACAACGAACCAACTTTCTTCTTCACAAATAGAATAGGTGCTCCCCAAGGCGATGCACTGGAACGTATGAATCCCCTATTCAACACTTCCTGCATCTGCACCTTCAATTATTTAACTTAGGTAACACCATTCGGTAAGGAGCCTTAGGGACTGGCTCTGTTCCGGATGCTAATTCAATCACGAACTCCATTTCTCTTTCTAACTGCAAACTTGACAATTCTTCAGCAATTACTTTAGAAAACTTATGTACCACGATTATATCCTCCATATTCGGCTCATCAACTAACGCATCCATTACAGCTGCCATGTAGATTCAATAACCAACAACCTGAACCAAGTTATCTTCAGTGACCAATAACAAGGATCGAAGGTCCTTTCTAACTTTCAGTAATTCAAAACTTTCACATGCTAACTGAACAAACTGGATTATATCACTACCACGATTCACAATAGCAGAAAGCTCCTCGAGCCAAACCTTTTCATAAGCGACTCCTAAGTCATACATAAACAAACTCATCAGGTACATCTATAGTCAAATACCCATATTCCTATTACTTTATTACAACAACGGAAACTCCACAACCTTCACCCAAAATCCTGTTGCGCTACTCTGATAAAACACCTCAAAACATTCTTCCCTTGATTAATGCATAGTCAATCCATTATTATTCCTTTCGCCATCTTAGTGGCGTTCTATCTGCAGTAACAGTGCTTACACTCTCCTGAACTTACACGGACAGTTCTTAGCCTGACGGCCATGCTGGCCCATATTCGAAGTATGCCCCCTTTTTACTCTGACATTGGGCTGACTCAAGCCTCTTTCCACAAACTCGTTACACAATCGGTGAGTCCTCTACCTTCCATCAAGGAACATCATGCACCCTTTCTTGCACTTGAGTCCATTCCAAGTACCCCACTGAACATCCTGAAGCATGCTTCCTCTATTCTGTCTTATCAACGACGGTGACAGAAACAGCTGTGATTCCATCCGCCTATACGGGCAATCTTTGATTAAATGACTTTACTGGCGATACCTGTAACAAGTTCTTTCCCTTTTTCAGCACGGGACAGATCCATGTTCTTTCTTACAGACACGACATCCATCAATCAAGTTGAGCACTGACTTTTCAATTCTACTCTTCTGGTTGAGTGAAACAGGGCACCTTTCTTCTGGCATCGGCCTTTCTCCCCAATCGATTTCCATCTCTGTCTAAACTGAACCTTGACTCAGATACGGAGACTAAATCCTCGATCACAACTCCAGATTAGGCCTTAACAGGCACAGCGACAACAACGGTCAGAACACTGGCAGCGGTAGAAACAACAGCAACATTAACGGCTCGGTCTTGAACTTACTGACCCAACAAGCTTCCAAGGAACACTAGCGCCTGAACGATCCTATCAAACCTAGGATCATTCGATGCTACTACACTCTAAGTACCGACTTGCGGCGGTACTCTCACACTCGCGCTGGTCTAAGCCTGCGCTCTACCTCGGGTACCGACTCTTATCAGCATCCTATCCCGAGGTACAGGCCCTATCGACCTTCTCCAAGGAGTCCTCTACTCCTGGTCACTCATCCTACAGGCTCTTTATAGACACCTGTTTTCCGATTCCAACATCAGGTTGAAATTTGAGTGACCCCACAAACAAGCTACCAATCAGCTATCACTCACATGCATCAGCATATTAAAAGCCTTTCCTACTAACTATCCCATGACTCATCGCACCTTATCACTCCATACACAGACCATGCTCTGATACCACTTAAACGGGGAATGTCACGCCCCGAACCTCGAGCGCGCGCACATCCCACTGCGGTCAATCAAATGCGACATTCCCAGGCAGTGTCGCCGACCCCATTCATTTATTTATTAATGCGCAAGCGGAACGTATTATAAAACCCCTGACAATGAAATACGGGATAGAAAAGCAGGAAACAATTTCACAACCAATCACTTACACAAACCAACGAAGTTACGTACGACGCCTACAGCCAAAAGTCTACAAAAGATCGACTCTTAAAAATGAACTGTCCTACGACCTACAAGTCAGACACGCTCTCCAATCCTTATGACTTCACATCTGCAACTCCTCAAGGCCAACCAAAGCTATCTGGCCGCTCCGTCCACCGGGGACCTCGCCTCGTTCCTTCCCGCAGGTTAGCACAATTTCAAATCATTCAATCACGACACGAATATAAACTTAACAACCGGAACGCATTCTCTTTCATATAACCAACAATCACGGGGTCTGATTATAAGACTAAATTGTTATGACACGTCCCATTCCATGCCACACAATTTCGTCCCATAATCCGACACATCAATAACACCCAACATGCATTCCAGTTATTATTCACTGCCACACAAGGGCATAGCCTACTCGATGTTCGGCTATCTCCTGACACTCATGCCAGCATCGCCTCCCCCCATGGAGCGCGGCACAAGACGTCGGTACGTCGACGGCATTCCCCGAAGGAGCATGGGCCCGACCTCAAGCGACCCGCAACCACCGCGTGGGCATCCCATATAGGGGCAAGTCCGTCCTCAACAGCCCAGACGGTTCCTCTTAGTTATCACACAGCCACGAATCGCTCGCCCCAGGACACTTTATATTTAAATCAATGCTTCCACTTAAAATAGTGATCCTAGACCATTTTTCTCCATATTAAAAATATTCCATAAATTACTCACGTGTGTGACACGCTAATTTCGAATCAAAAAGCCAATATCTCACTTTTTCAAACCCCACTATTCAATATAATAATTAAAATCAATTTTTGCATCAAAACCGACATTTGGATTTTTATGAATAAAATCCTTATTTATCTCAATCAACACTCAATTTACCACAATCAATCATCAAATTCAAATTCTAAATACACAAACAGCGATCGCACGAAATTCTGAAATATAAGGTCCCGACGAAATTTTCGAATTTTAATAAATAATTAAATTTATTCCGAAAATTAATTAAATAATCATATTCCTATTTTTCACAATCCACATTCAATTCATAATATCCGACCATCAATTTCAAAATCCGAATACACAGCAGCGACCGGCACTAAATTCTGAGAATTTAGGGTCCCGGCAAAATTTTCGGAATTTAATAAATAATTAAATTTATTCCGAAAATAATTAAATAATCATATTTTAATAATTTCGAATAATGATATAATATTAAATTATTAAATAATTTCGAAATGTTTAAATAAATCAAAAGTAAATTCCTTTATGTCACATCAAGGCTTTATTTAAAAATAAACATACTTAACTTTAAACTAAACACACTTTAACTTAATTAAACATCCTAATCTAATCATCAATCAAATAAACTAATCTAACCACCTAAACTTGCTTAACTTAGACTAAGCACACTTAGGGCATCATTAACCCTCTAATCAAGATTTAGTGAGTTAAACTCACCGGATTAGCGAACCGAGCGGACCAAAACGACGGGGACGACGCGAGGATCGACTTTCCTCAAAGCGGGCCGAGCATCCGGGCTCGGGAGGACGGCCAAAACGGGCCACGAAGGGGCTGCCATACCCATTTTCTGTAGCTGCTGTCCATGGCGGTTTGAGGCCGAGAATGGGCGGATCCGGCGCCGGTTGAGGCGGCCAAGGGCGGCGGAGGCAAGGCGAAGCTCCGGCGGGCTAAGGCGGAGGTCGACGGCGGCGGAGGGAGCTCCGGCGAAGGCCCGAGCTGCTGGAATGCGGGCTGGTGCGGACGAGGGCGACGGCGAACGAGGGATGAGCAGAGGCGCGAGCGGGCGGCGCGGGACGGACGCACGGCGGCGGCGGCGACGACGGCGTGCGAGCGGGTGGCCGGCCATGGCTGCTCCTTCTTCTTCTCTGCAAATTTTCTGGTCTTCGCACCATGGAAATGGAGAAGAAGGCAACGGGAGGGAGGAAGAAGAGAGGGAGGAGAGAGAAGGAGTGGGGGGCTTTTCTTTTCTTTTTCTTTTTTCTTTAATCCACAAAAAGTGGCCCACCATGACATCATCCATGATGTCATACTCCACTCACTCCCACAACCTCTTCCAATGGGTTCACTTCCATTTTCCGCCGGGGTCCAATTCTTTGTACAACCAATTCTCCAATTTCACTTGATTCTCTTCCAATTGAATCAAATTGAAGTCCATAAAATTAATTCAATGTTACCACACTTTAATTCACATCTTCACTTGTCTATATAATCAACTTAGATCTCAAAAGCGCGACCGAAAGCGGCCTACTAATTTCTCGAGCCAAATTAGCCATTTCTTGATTATTTTGCTGAAAAGCTCGGCTTGCATGAAAAATTTTCCCAAAGATGATTCAATAATCTTGAAATGATTTGTGACACACCCAGACTTCCAATTTCTGAATTCGATCTCAATTCCACGGTTAATTTCACTTTGGCACGATACTAGCACGGCCCAACCTACCGGGTAGCCTTTAGAAATTTTCATGCATTTGACCTGTGGTTGATCATCTCAAGCCACAATGTACATCTTTGAAACATTGGCGACTACGGTTGTCGGCATAATCTCAAGGTTTCAAATACGAACACGGTACCCAATCGATAGAAAAGTCGGTCCGGTCTTGCGATCGATAAGAATTGTGCAATCCGGTGGAATCACCCACACTCGATCACATGCCTCTGTCGAGTCAACCTATCTCCGGTCTTTAATCGATTTTTATTTGTGCCGTAATGACCCTTGCAGACAAATAGCTCGGTGAAAGGTCGCTTCCTGGTCAAATTCTCGAGTCGATGCATTAGATTCTCTTAACGGCTTCACCCGATAGACTAGTTTTCACATGAGTGGCCAACTCAAGGAAAAGAACCATATGCGTGCCAACGAAATGCCCGTCTCAATTTATTGAAAATAGAATTGGAAAATCGGGATGTCACAATTTTGGTAGAATGAGAATCGTGCAACAAATATCAACTTATTATGAACGACTTAGATATCCTATTTAATGAACATAAAAGGAACGACTCACTTGGCGACGGCATACCCAGCACTGCTTCAGCAAGAGAAATTGGTATTTCTGAAGGACTGGTCATTAAGTGCTTGTACGAAATGGAAGGATGGACAAAAAGAGGATGTATCGTCACCAACAATTATAAAGGAACTTGGCAAGCCAAGTCATACCAAATTGGGAGATTTAATTTTGAGTAACACAGTTCGCGCGTGTACCATTTACTCGACATACCTTTTTCTATTATCGTGTTGGTTTACTTTTTGGAAGTAGTAAAGTATTTATTTTGGGGCTTTCTCATTTATAATTCAATGTATGATTCAGATTTAAAAAATGATGAAAATTTTATATTTGAATTTATATATCAATATTTATATGCTGTGAAATTCAAAATGTTTCGGACTGTAAAAAGCTTAAATGCACGAGACATGCCATTTGTGAAAAACAAAAACTGAAAGTCTAAAGTGACAAACTTTCAATTTTAAATGGAAGCGCGAGCCCGACGTGATCATCACTAAGTTTTTCTGCTACCGTCTTGGTAAGTTTTATCACTTGCCGTGCCTTTTGAACTTAAGTCCACGTGAACCTCTTTGTTACCAAAAAGATAAATGAATATAATTAACCTTGGAAAAATTAATTATACTTTCTATGCTTTAGATGAACAAAAAATTAAGTCAAGTGAACCTCTTTGTTACCAACCGCAAATCCGATTTGTGTATTAAGTAAACATAGCAAATATTTATTCCTCATGAGGTGATTGTCTGGACAAAATTCTGTGAAAAGAGAGAATTTTCTGGTAATTAACTTTAATGAACTGGTCATTGAGTGCTTGTAAGTAATGAAACTTGGATTGACAAAAAAGCAGTTGTATCATCATCAACAACTATAAGTTGACTTGTAAGTCATACCCAACAAGGAGATTTGACTCTGTGGAATACATTTTGTTTGGTTACTGTTTACTTCAAGGGAATAGTCGTGCCGGGGCCCGAGAAAATCAATCGCTTAGCAGTATTTGGCCACACATTGCTTTTGCATTTTTAGTTCGTGCCTATGTAATTAGTTCCAATTAAATATGCCACCAAACTAGATAAAGGAAACAAAGAAATTATAAGACCAGATTGCTCATCCCATGAATTTTTCTGGGTTGGAACATGAACATGTACCTGGCGGTGAATCTGCAGGATTTGAACATGCTTGTATTTTTCTTAGTTCCGGTGACATTGGATTGCTCTCCTCGTTGCAGTCTTTCAACAACAAAGTAAACGGAGGATGCAAAAATGGGTAAAATATTCAATTACCAATGAGTTTTGGTCTCCCTAAGCGGAGTTCATTCATTCTTTTTATAGAATTACCTCACCTAACGTCAAGGTAACACCCAACACCTAGAGCAAACAAAGCATAACTTGTTTTTTTCTTTAAAAAGAAAAAAATTTATAGTGGTTAGATTACTTGAGAATAAAAATGATTATCATTGAGAATATACAAGTTGGCAAGTAGGCTTAGGCTCAAGGGCCACAAATCATTAGGCTTATTCCCCAGTGATCGAACCATTACTTTAAGCTGACTATGTCCTCTTACAATAAAATTCATTCCATCCCTTGACACCAATAGAGTCTTTACCAAATTAAGTCACTTCTTTCCCGAGCTTAAGAAAGCTATTCAGGCAAGTTAATTTGTTAGGCTTTAGCTGAATAATGCCATTGGCAAAAATGAATGCCTCAAATTTGTATGGGCCAAAGACACAAGCAAGAAGCTTCAATTCAATTCAAGGCAAAATCTTTCTAAAGAAAAACCTTTCACACAATATATAGATGTAAAATGGAAATTTTCCAATTTCCGGTTTTAGACACCGAAGTCTTTACTAAGTTAAGCCACTTCTTTCTCAAAGTGGCTTAACTTGGTTTTAATAGTAATAGAGTCTTTACCAAGTTAAACTACTTCTTTCTCAGGCTCGAGAAAATCATTTAGGTAAGTTAAATTGAAAGCCTTTAGCCAAATAAAGCTATCGACAAAAATAGGCACTTCATTTTTGTTTGGCCAAAAAACCCAGGGGTCTTCCATCTGATTCAAGGCAGAATATTCCTAAAGAAAACGCTTTCATGCAAACTATATATGTAAAATGGAAATTTTCCACTTTCTAGTTTTCATTTCTTCTGGAATTTTCATTGCCTATTTTCACAATTCGAACCTTATACCTGAAAACGACAAAAAATTACTTTATCTTATACAAGTTTCATTCCATTCGAAAACCGTTATCTAACCAAACATATTTTCAAGAAAACGAATGATGAAAACAAAATATATTTTTCATTAAAACAATTTTGTGAACGAAATGCACCCCAAATACCTTGAAAGATTTGATGGTGATTTTTTCTTTTTTGAAAAATGGTGTGATGATACATGTGTAGAATCAAGAGGTGAAAAGGTTGATCCGACAGTGTTGGTACTCATTTGTCAGCATTCCAAAGTGACCTGACATTGAAAGGGTTCAAGTATTTAGAAAGTTCTAATTGCAAGAGTTGGGAAATTAAAAAAAAAAGAAAAAGAAAAAAAGGAAAAACTAATGAGAGAATCCTTAAAATGGCAAATTGAGGCGATATTTGATGTTGTCCTAAGAATTCATCTTGCTTATGGCTAATTGACTAGAAGTTATGTTAACCTAGGACTCTCTCCTTCAATCTTGATTGGTAAAATCATGTTAGCTTTATCATCTCTATCTAGCATGTAAATTTTTCTGAACAAATTAGAACAATGAACGGACATATACTGCTTACCTCCCTCATGGATGAAGTGCTTAAACCTAAATATTATTTTCTTTGACTTTACTCCATACAATATGTTGAGAGGGTCCGCAAATTGGGCATGGGAGCCCTGCCCTTGGTGTCATTGATTATTCTTGCCACATCATCCATAAAATAAGGTTGCCATGGATGAGGGAGAATTACCAAAAAAGTTATATACCTAAGTAATTATGTCAATTCAATTGTAAACCTATTTTTTTAACCAATCGAGTCATAATTTTTTTTTGCATTTGTGCCAATTTAGTTCATCCGACGCAATTTGCTAACTAGCGCAGACATGACACGGTCGGCATTCACATCGGCGTCAACATGGATAATTTTTAATAATATTTTAATATTTTTGAAACTTTTTAATTATTTTTTTCTTTTTTTCTTTTTTCCTTTTATTTCTCTTTATTTTTTCCCTCTTCCTTCTTCCTCTCACCGATGAGATCTACCTTGTCATCACTGGGCAAGCTTGCCCTCGTTGGCCAAAGGAAAAAAGAGAGAGGAAAAGTTAAAGAGAAAGAAAAGAAGAAAAAGGAAAAAATTAAATTTTTTTGAAAGAATATCAAAAGTTATTAAAAATTGTTCACATTATGTCACGACTCGAACCCCGGCACGCGCACATCCCTCGGCGGTCGATTAAAAATGTGACGTCCCAAGACGCGTCGCCAACTCATTCATTTTATCTTTCAATTAAGCACATGCGGAAACGAATTAAATAAAGACCCGGCCAACAATCAGACACATGGATAGTAAAAACACACAACTATTTTTTACAAACTTCTATTCGTATACATACCAAGTTAACCCTACATGTTTATATACATAAGTCTGATTAAAAAAGAAACTACTAGCCCACCTAAGCTCCGGACCTTTTTGCCTTGGGCTCTGGATTCTCCACGACACCATTTGGGATGTTAATGTCCATGGGGTAAGCTACCTCCCAATCCTCGATTCCGACGGGAGGTCCGTCAAAACCTTGCAGGGGACCCTCCCGAGCCCCGTTACGCTCATTGATGAACCATGCTTCGAAGTGATGAGGCACCAAGTGACGTAGGCCCTCATTGACCCAAATAGTGGTCACCACTAGCTCATGGGTCTGGGTGGTCTCGGGAATAGGGAAATAAAAGGGCTCGTAGTCCATGTAACAACCCAAGCCCCACTGTGTAATATTGTCCGCTTTGGACACTGAGTCCTCACGGTTTTAAAGCATGTTACACAGATTAAAAGAGCCCAAGCCTTTGTAAATTAGCCCAAGACTCCCTCCCTTAAGCAATGTGGGACTAGAGAGGGAACCCTTCCCTTTCCTTGCGCATGTCCGGGGACTGAGGCGCGGACGCACCGCCATCCCTCCTCCTCACACACTGTCGCTTTGGCTGTCACACTCTCCACCTCTTAGGAGCACAGCGTCCTCACTGTGGCCCCATACGCGGTCAGGAGTTAGCTTTGATACCATTTTTAACGACCTGGGCCCCACTGTATAATATTGTCCGCTTTGGATACTGAGTCCTCACGGCTTTAAAACGCGTTACACAGATTAAAGGGGCCAAATCCTTTATAAATTAGCCCAGGACTCCCCCTAAGCGATGTGGGACTAGAGAGGGAATCCTTCCCCTTCCCTGTGCATGTCCAAGGACCGAGGCGCTGACGCACCGCCATCCCTCCTCCCTGCACATCGTCGCTTGGGCTGTCACAGTCCATGTGCCACGGAACCCAAAAATCGCAAGGTTTCAATTTTAGCATGTTTGACTCGTGGTCGATAATTTTCGATTCACGTTTGTGCATCTTCGACTTGTAGACGACTCTCAGTTGTCGTAAAATCACAAGGTTTCAATTACGTGTCCCGAGTATAATATTGATTAAAAATCAGTTTACTGTCGTTTGACGCGAATATCGCAATCATGCGGAATCACTCACAATTCGACTACGTGATTCCAACGAATCGACCTATATCCGATCACAATTCGATTATAACAGTGTTGTATTGATCCTTGCTGATTATTATGGTCAAGCAGTCGATTTCTAATCGAATTCTCTAGTCTGTCGCATTTATATCCTTTAACGGCCTCACCTAGTAGATTATTTAACTCGTGAGGGGCCAGCTCCGAAGTAAAAATGACCATAGGCGCGTCGACAAAACAACCATTTCATATATCCAAATCGGGGTCGAATTTCAGGATGTCACAACTCTTCCCATCTTATAAAAATTTCATCTTCGAATTTAAACCATTACAATTCTTCCACAAAAAGGTGGGGGTATTGACGCCTCATCGATTCTTCGCTTTCCCACGTGGCTTCTTCTGTTCGGTGGTGTTGCCAGATCACTTTAACCAAGGGAATCGTCTTGTTGCGTAGAACTTGCTCATTTCGATCCACTATCTAAACTGGTCTCTCCATGTATGACACTCTCTCATCCACGTCCAATTCTTCAAAATTCAGCACGTGGGTTGGATCATGTTCATACTTTCTCAACATCGACACGTGGAAGACGTCATGCACTTTAGCAAGTCTCTGCGGCAACGCAAAACAATACGCCAAAGTCCCAATTCGCTCCAAAATTTCAAAGGGACTGACATACCTCAGACTTAACTTCCCTTTCTTGCCAAAGCGCGAAGTACCCCTCATTGGTGACACTTTGAGGAATACGTGTTCACCAACTTGGAACTCCAATGGCCTACGTCGCTTATCTGCATAACTCTTCTGACGACTCTGAGTGGTCTTGAGTCTTTCTCGAATAACTTTGATGGCGTCGACTGACTGTTTAACCAACTCAGGGCCGATAATCTTACGCTCTCCGATTTCATCCCAACAGACTGGAGTTCTGCAGGCTCTGCCATACAACGCTTCAAATGGTGCCATTTGGATACTTTGCAGATAATTGTTGTTGTAGGCGAACTCAACTAGATGAAGCTATTCCTCCTAGCTTCCTTTGAAGTCCAATATGCAAGCTCGCAGCATGTCCTTGAGGGTTTGAATCGTCCTCTTAGACTGGCCATCCGTCTGCGGATGATAGGTCGTGCTATACTGCAGCTTTGTTCCCAAAGTAGTTTGTAAACTTTTTTAGAAAGCTGCCATGAACTTCGGGTCTCGATTTGACGTGATCGTCATGAGTACTCCATGAAGTTGAACTATCTGTCGCACGTACAATTCAGCATATCTGTCCAATGCGAAATCCTTTCGTATGGCAATGAAGTGAGCAGACTTCGTCAACCTGTCGACTACAGTCCATATGGAATCATTACCTCGTTGACTCCTTGGTAATCCCATCACAAAATCCATTTTGATATGTTCCTATTTCCACTCGGAAATCTTGAGAGGTTGCAAAAGTCCTCCAGGCTTATAATGTTGTGCTTTCACTTGCTGGCATGTCAAACACTTAGCAATTTGTCTAGTGATGTCCACCTTCATACCTATCCACCAATAGTGTTGACGCAGATTCTGATATATTTTCGTATTGCATGGATGAATGTTGTAACTGCTACGATGGGCTTCTGACAAGATTTCCTCCTTAAGTTCTGCATCGTCAGGTACACACAATCTTCCACGAAACTTTAGTATTTTGTCCTCGGTAACTTGAAAGTCGGTTTTCCTCTTTTCCGCGTCTTCTTGCAGAATTTTCTGGATCTCTGGCTCTATCAACTGCAATGTCTTGATCCTTATATGTACCTCCGATTCAATTTTGAGGGTAGCCATGAGACTTGAAAGGTTGCCTATTTCAAACTTGAAATCCGAATCTCGAACTCCTTCAGTAGGATCCACTCTTGGACCATCATCTGTGTAATCGATGACTTTCGACTCAATGCACTGTGACCTTGTTGGCTTTTCTGGGATGATACAGGATGTCGCAATCGTAGTCTTTGAGAAGTTCCATCCAACGACGCTGTCTCATATTCAACTCCTTATGAGAGAATAAGTACTTTAGACTCTGATGGTTCATAAAGATCTGGAATTTTTCTCTGCACAAGTAATGTCTCCAAATCTTCAGAGCGAAGATAATCGTTGCGAGTCTAAGTCATGCGTCAGATAATTTAGCTCGTGAGGCCTCAATTGACGGGACACGTATGCGAAAACTCTTCCATGTTGCATTAAAACGCAACCCAGTCCTCTGAACGACACATCGCTAAAGATCTCATATCCTCCAGGACCAGACAGAATTGTCAGCACGAGTGTGGTAGTCAACTTCTGCTTAAGCTCTTGGAAACTACGCTCGCACTTATCTGTCCATGCGAACTTCTCTTCCTTCTTCAGCAATTGAGTCAGAGGAGTGGCTATCGTAGAAAATCTTTCCACGAATCGCCTAAAATAGCCTGCCAATCCCAAGAAACTTCGAACCTTGGTTACTATCGTTGATCTCGGCCATTTTATAATAGCTTTGATCTTAGTCGGGTCCATGGAAATCCCATCACCAGAAATCACGTGACCTAAGAAAGTTACACGAGTTAGCCAAAACTCGCACTTACTGAACTTGGCGTATAGTTTGTGTTCTCGCAGGGTCTGAAGCACTGTCCTTAAATGTCTTTCATGCTCCTCTAGACTTCTCGAATACATCAGGATGTCGTTAATAAACACAATCACGAACTAATCCAGATACTCCTTGAACACTTAGTTCATCAAATCCATAAAAGCAACTGGGGCGTTGGTCAAACCTAACAGCATTACAGTGAATTCATAATGGCTATAATGCGTACGAAAAGCCATCTTTGGTATATCCTCCTTCTTAATCCTCAGCTGATGATACACAGTCCTAAGGTCGATCTTGGAAAATATTAACGCTCCCTATAGTTGATCAAACAAGTCATCAATCCTTGGTAGCGGATACTTGTTCTTGATTGTCACCTGGTTGAGTTGTCGATAGTCGATGCAAAGGCGCAACAAACTATCCTTCTTCTTCACAAATAGGACTAGCGCTTCCCAAGGTGATACACTCGGACGTATAGTTCCTTTGTCCAATAACTCCTGCATCTATGCCTTCAGTTCCTTCAATTCTGACAACGCCATATGGTAATGAGCTTTAGAAATTGGCTCCGTCCCAGGGGCCAACTCAATCATGAACTCGATCTCCCCTTCTAAGGGTAAACCGGTTAATTCTTCAAGAAACACGTCAGAAAACTCTTGCACTACGGCGATGTTCTCCATCTTCGACTCCTCAACTGTTGTATCCACTAAGGTTGCCAAATAATCTCAAGCCACCTCTAACAAACGGGTTGCCTCAAGCAACGAGATTAAAGTAATTGAGGGTCCTCCTCGACTTCCAATAAACTCGAAACTTTCACCCACTAACGGGTTAAACTAAATCCATGCCAATGATCATATCAAAATCAAACATGGCCAGCACAATCAAATCTATCATTTCCTCTCGCTCGCCAATCACTAACTTGCAACCAGGACACTCTAACGTAGATAACACTTTATCCTTTAATGGGTGGATATACTAATAACTGTCCCCAACGGTTTTGGACTCAATCCTACCAACTTAACAAATTGCTCAGCTATAAATGAACGCGTAGCTCCATGATCAAGTAAAGCATAAGCAGCATGGTTGTTTAGTGAGACTGTACCTATGACCACGTCCTGTGAGTCCTCCGCCTCCCTTCGGGTGACAGCATACACTATTCCCTGCACCAGAGGCCTGTTCAAAATACCCCACTACGCGTTCTGTGACACACTCCCTCCTGGTTGTCCCATCTGCGGTAGTGGCACCTGCGCTCCCATGGGCCTGTGCGAACAGTCCTTGATTTGGTGGCCATACTGGCCTTACCCATAACAAGCTCTCGTCCTAGCAAAACATGGGCTTGATCCATGTCTTCTTCCACAAAAACGACACACGCCGTTCGGGTTGGGTGCCAGCTTTCTAATTCCACCCTTTTCGGTTGGGCGGATTGGAATACCTTCCTCTTGTCATCGGCCTTTTCCCGAACTGATTGTTATCTTTGTTGGGCACGAAACCGCGACCCAGATACGGCGGCTCGCTCGTTCAAGTTCCTCTCGATCAGCTGGGCCTGCTCGTACAGATCATTTTAATCCTTAAGGTTCAGCGGTACTAGCGGATCTTTGATCTCTGGACTCAAACCATCTCGGAATCTCCTCGCTTTGTCCACCGAGTCTTTAATTAGCCTCGATGCATACTTGGACAATTCTGTAAATTTCGCGTCGTACTAATCCACTGACATCAGATCCTGACGAAGACGTTGGAATTCTGCCATCTTCTGCTCTCTGGCACAGTCAGAAAAATACTTCCCATAAAAGATCTCCACGAAGGCATTCCACTCTAGAACTGTACCCTTAGGAAACACTCTCCCTCTGGTGGCTTCCCACCCAGTGCTTGCATTCCCTTGTAACTGGTAGACCGCCATGACTATCTTGTCTTCCTCAGAGCACCTCTGCAGTGCGAAGACTTTCTCTAGCTCTTGGATTCAGAGGGTTGCGGCCTCAGGATCGCTTGCTCCGGTAAACCTTAGTGGTTTCAACCTCAGGAACTACTCCGCCGACTTATGCATCTGTCGCTCACCGTCCCCATTTCATGGTGGGACTTCAGCAGGTGCAACGACAACAATGGCAACGGCATTGGCGACAGCAATGGTGGCGACGGTAGCGGTAGCTTGATTCTAGGCCCATTGACCCATCATATTCCCTAGGATCTTTAGTGCCTAAACGATTCCATCTATCCTAGGATCGCCTGGTGCTCCTACCATAGTACCAGCCTACGGTGGTACTCTTTCCCTCGCGCTGGCTTGAGCCGACGCTCTACCTTAAGCACTGATCCTAGTTGGCGTCCTACCTCGAGTAACAGGCGCAACTGCCCTCTTCCGAGGAGTCATCTGCTCCGGATCGCTCATAATGTAGAATCTTTATACAAACCTACCTTCCAATTCTAACACGGAATTAGAAACTTGAGCGACCCACACAAAAAAATCAATCAATCATAGGCAGAAGCATAAGGAAAATGTCTTTCCTACTAAATATCTCATGACCCATCGCACCTTATCACTCCAGACACTAACCAGCTCTGATACCACTTCGGGCGGGGATGTCACACCCTGAACCCTAGGCACGCACACATCCCTCGGCGGTTGATTAAAAATGTGACGTCTCAGGACGCGTTGCCGACCCATTTATTTTATCTTTTAATTAAGCACATGCGGAAGCGAATTAAATAAACACTCGGCCAACAATCAAACACAAGGATAGTAAAAACACACAACCATTTTTCACAAACTTCTTTTCATATACATACCAAGTTAACCCTACATGTTTATATACATAAGTCTGATTAAAAAAGAAACTACTAGGCCACCTACGCTCCGAACCCTTCCGCTTCGGGCTCCGAATTCTCCATGACACCATCTGGGATGTCGATTTCCATGGGGTGAGCTACCTCCTCATCCTCGGTTCCGACGTGAGGTCCGTCAAAACCCTACAGGGGACCCTCCCGAGCCCCGTTACGCTCGTTGATGAACCACGCCTTGAAGCGATGAGGCACCAAGTGAGGTAGGCCCTCATTGACCCAAATAGTGGTCACCACTAGCTCACGGGTCCGGGTGGTACCGGGAATAGGGAAATAGGAAGGCTCATAGCCCATGTGCCATGGAACCCCAAAACGAACGGGACGTACCTCCATACTAAGGGCCTAAAAATATTGAACCACGATGGGGTGAGATAAATCTTAGTGAGTTAAAACCCTAAACCCCGATGAGGACGTAAATTCACCTCGAATGTAGTTCTAAACACGCACCATACAGAACTCACCTCGCCTCGGCACGTCCCTGCATATTAGTGCATCACAATGCCATTATAAATGTCACAAGCGCAATTAATAACCAGAACACATCACTCTTATCATTTAAATAATCACGTGGGTCCTGATTGTAAGGTAAAACTGTTATGATACGTCCCATACCGTGTCACACAATTTTGCCCCATAATCAAGCGCAACTATCACAACCACTCAGGCATGTTCTAGTTATTACGACCCATCAACCACAGCCAACTCAACAGTTGGTGGTCATCTGGCGTAACTAGGCATCGTCCCGCTCCATCGAGCACGGCAACATCTAGCATCATCTGCCTAGACAGCATTCCACTATCGCGACCTCCCCGAAGCAGGTTGGACCACCTCAGGGTTCGGCTAATAGACTGCTAAGCCTAGACTTAGACTTAGCTCGAGCTCTCCCAAACCCATACCAATTCGCGATTTAGGTTCAATTTTTTAACATGCAAATGAATTTTATCTAAGAGTCGCCACTAATCAGTTTATGGTAGGTCGATTAGATAGCTAAGTAAAATAATTGGAGGATTATTTTACTCTTACGAACTAGAGACTTCTCTAATGCCCTTTCGGTACCATTTCTTTTTATTTTTTTCAAAAATGTCTTTGCAAGTAGTTTGGATTTAACACTCAATGAATTAAATAAATTGCATTAAAAGAATTAAGACACAAAGCAAGCAATTATTTTTTGGGTTTTCTCTTATCTTGAAATTAGAACTTTACTATAAAGCATGCACTTTAACTACATGACCTAATTTTGTTAACAAGTAATTTCTAATTAAATAAACCTAACGTGCAAACTATTTGACATGCACCTAATATTTTTGTATTTTTTTATTTGAAATTCGGAATTAATAAAAACCCTAATTAAACTATCTAAAATGAATAATGTTCCGATTTATTTTAGGGATTAATTTGACTTAAACCCTATCCTATCTTATAAAACTATTTTTTTAGAAAAATGAGATTATTAAAATGTGCAAAGATTATCTAAGCCCTTATCTTAAAAAAAATTATTTAAATCCAATCCTAATTTATTCCAAAAATTATCTAAACGTGCAATCTAACAATGTAATCCTAATTTATGAAACCAACATACCCCAATGCAAGATTTGATTTTTTTTAAATTTTTTTTTTGATTTTTTTAGTTTTTTTCCAAAACAAGCAATTAC
Source organism: Eucalyptus polyanthemos subsp. polyanthemos (assembly GCA_017140185.1). NCBI lineage: Eukaryota > Viridiplantae > Streptophyta > Magnoliopsida > Myrtales > Myrtaceae > Eucalyptus > Eucalyptus polyanthemos. The sequence continues at coordinate 60,096,041 of CM029459.1, read as the reverse complement.
ACTATAGACATTATATTTAAACCTCTTTGGATATTCATCAAATAAAGGATTAAAACGATTGAAAAATAATCCGTCGTCTCACGGATTGAATTAACAATTATTTTAACCATAAACATCAAAACATATGAGAAAGTTCAAAATAATTAAAAATTTGATCCGAAATCTTACTTATCAAATTAGAAATTATAGTAATTTTGGGCAAAACCCTACGGATAATGCCTAAAATATTTATAAAATGAATGTTGACATCCAATGTTTCAATGTAAGCAATAATAACTAAACTTGATAAAAAAATATTAAAAAAAAACTACCTTAACTTTTTTTATTTAAAAAAAACAGGGCGGTGCTTGGATTTGCGGCCGACGATTTGCATCGGAGTCGGGCTATGGATCAGGAGTTGGGCAGCGGGAGCATCGATGGTAGCGATGCTCGGAGCTCCGGCGAAGGCTGGCAGGCAATGCAGAGCAAGTGAGGGGCGTGCGATGGCCGGCACGGCAAGCTGTTACAACTGGTTCGTTGCTGAGGACAGTAGCAGCAGCAACGGTGACCGGTGTGGAGATGCTCGCGGGCTTCCGGGTAGAGGGAGGCATCGGCAGCAAATGCTGATGACAGGCAGAGGCACGACAGCAAGGCGAGCATCGACGACGGATTGTGGTAGAGGAGCAGGTCGTTGGGCTGCTGCGGTGGTTGCTGGAGGCGCGTGGTGGTGGCGAGCGAGCAAACGGGTCGTGGGCCGGTGCGTTGGCGAGCTGCGGTGGTGTCGATTAAGGGCTGACGTGCGCACGGCTGCGGGTTGCAGGGGTGGCAAGGCAAAGGCGTGGGTGAGCGACGTAGCGGCAGCAATCGTCGAAAGTTGCAGACGGATGGCCTGAGGGCGTTGCAGCAGGTGCAAGAACAACAGTGGTAGGGATTGGCGTTCCGGTGCGGCTGAGCGGGCAGTGGCAGAGGCGGTCAAGCGTTGCGGGGGGATGAGCAGCGACATCCGGCACGGGGGCACATGGGCTGGTGCGGGTTGCAGCAGTGGCTAGTGGAGCCTTGAGCAAGGTGGACAGGCGGTGGTGGCGTGGTGCTTGCGGACGAGCGACGCGGGCGCATCGTTCGACGGCTGCACAGGGGATCGGCAGTTGTGGCTGCACGAAGAAGAAGATGAACAGCACTCTGTTTTTTTCTTTTTTTTTTCTTCTTTTCCTCCCTACTGACCTGCGCACGTCTTCTCACGGTCTCCTCTCTACGACTTTTCAAAAAATTTTAAACAAACACCTTTTTTGACTTTTGACTTCTTTCCCTAAAAAAAACGAAAAAACCTTCTTTTTTTTCGTCTTCTTTTGTGTTCATTTTTCGAACCGAAAGAAAACCAAGAAAAGCTCTCTTTTTTCTTCAAGAATCCTTTCTTTCCTACACAAATTTTCTCTCGAAAATTTTTGTCCCCCTGCAGTCATGAAAATTGTGGCTCTCTTTTATAGTGATCCTAGACGGCCACTTTCCATGGCAATTTTCAAGCTTCCATCTTTTGTTGCATTAATTCATGGCTGCATATCGGAGCGTGATTTCGCATTTAGCTTGATTTTGCTTCGATTCCTTCCATTTTATCAAAATTCTTGCTCTTTATTGACCCGATTTTCTAATTGCTCCCGCATTTACCAAAATTTGAATATTCATCAGAATTTCCAACTTCCACACATAATCAATCTGATTGATTTTCCCTTGTTTTTCCTTTTATTTGCGATTTTTATTTTATTTCCTTAGGGTTGCCAAAATTAAGTGTCAACGGCTGCCCTCTTTGAAGGTGAGCTCGTAGAGGTTGCCTTCAAAAACAAGTGGAGACCTAAATTTTGATCATGCAGATGCACTGAATGACCATTCTATTTTTTTTAAAAAATGAATCCCATTTTGAAATGCAATTTATATGATGCATGGAGATGCTAATGCAAATGATAAGGGAACATGCTTGGTATGACTTACCTTTAAGGAGGGTAGAGTAGTTCAAGATAGTTGGTGTTACACATCCAAGACCCGTATCTTTCTACGGTCGCTTAAAATAGTAACAGGGTTTTACAAGAGAATGCTGCCTCCCTAAGACTCGTACATTTCTACGGTCATCCAGTATGGTAGTATTTGGTTGTCTAGGACTCGAACCTTTCTTCGATCACCTTGACGGAAAAATTGCATCTTCAGGACCTGTACCTTTCTACGATCGCCTGAATGGGGAAACTGCTATTGTCTAGGACCCGTACCATTCTACGGTCACCTATACGGGAAACAACTATTGTCTAGGACCTGTACCATCCTACGGTCGCCTAAATGGGAAACAACTTTCCATGACCCATACCTTTCTATGGTTGCCTGAATCAGATTAAATTCTGGAAAAAAAAAAAATCTTTGGGGGACATCTCGACCAAGTCAAGTGTCGGTGCACTTGAGAGAGAATATCTCCTAAGCACGCTGATTTGATAGGGGGACTCTAGGTTACAGAAGCATGCCATGTCGATAAAAAAAACTCTGGGCTATGGAAGCACGCCAGGTCAGGAACTCCGGGCTACATGAGCACACCGCGTCAATTAAAAGAGACGTTGGGCTATGAAAGCACGCCGAGTCAATGAAAAGGACTCTGGGCTATGGAAGCACGCCAAGTCAATATAAAGGAACTCCGGGTTACGGAAGCACGTCGAGTCGATTAAAAGGGACATTGGGCTACGGAAGCACGTTGTGTCAATGAAAGGGACTTTGGGCTATGAAAGCACACCAAGGCAATATAAAGGACACCGGGCTATGGAAGCACGTCGAGTGGATGAAAGGGACTCTGGGCTACGAAAGCACGCCAGGTCAATATAAAGAGCACCGGGCTATGTAAGCACATCGGGTTGATGAAAGGGACTTTGGGCTACGAAAGCACGTCAAATCAATATAAAGGACACTGGGCTACAGAAGCACGCCGGGTCAGTGAAAATGGCTTCGGGCTACGAAAACACGTTGAATCTTGAGACTTCGAGGAGCAACTTGAATGTCAAGTATCACTTGGTCTTCAAGGAAATATTATCTGTCAAACATGATTAGAGCAAAAATGCATTTACCAAAGAAATAAGCAATTAAGGCTATTCTAGAATGCACACTTCAAAATCTACTAAAGTTTTTATCAATTCAATCCAGGTTCATGCATAATGACCTTTGCATCACCCAAATTTCCACTAGAGAGAATTATTGTTCAAGATAATTTTCACTCATGACATGGATTCTCTAAGAATAATAAATGAGAGACGTTCAGTTAGAAAGGACTTTCACTCACTCTCATTCAGAAATGCTATTTTAAGAGAATTACTCCATCTCACCATATCGACAAGGGTTTGAGTATTCTCGCAAGCGGTACGACCTTACCAATCTGAGGGGTCTTTAACAGGGACCATAATATAGGCTTGGTCAATGGCTTAACAAATGGACTCTTTGAGTCAAGGCTATTGAAAGAATAACTCTGCAATCATCTCTAGGTTTACAAATCAAGAACCCTGCAAAATGAGAAAAAAAAATCTTACTCGCACTTCTTCGAGCAATGCTTAAGACATGTGAACTCCTATGTTAATTCAAGTGCCTTAATCTGAGGAGACTTTGTAAGGGACGTAACACGGGCTTGGTTCATTGGTGAGAAACAAAAGGCTTGTTAGGCTCAAAGATGTGTATAGGGGTCAAAGTTGATGATCATCTAAGCATGGTTGCCGGTCTTCTTCTTCATCGGGGATTGTCATTATAAATGCATTATTGATCTTGACTCTTTGAGTACTACTCCATTGGGATTCAATTTTTGCAATTGATAGTCATCTATCTTGACTCCCCTTTTTTTTTTATCATCTATGGGCATTGGCCTTGCTTTTTACCAGGCACACTGTTTTTTCATGCCCCTAGTTCTTATTCATTTTTTTCTTCACTTCTTTTTCATGGGTATTGGCTTTGCTTTTACCAGGCATATTGCTTTTTCATGCCCCTTGGTTCTATTTTGAATAATCATATGGTGCTTTTAACATTTGGACCTTTGGGAGTCTTTGTCTTCTGTCAGTACTCTAGACCATACTGTTTGAACAATTGCTTTTTGCTTTACCCCAATGTGGGGGATGATAACCAACTGGGTTTAAAGAAATGAAATAGTACGATCTTAAGATTGATGCAAGTGAAAGCAAGAAAATTTCTTTCCATTTTCCTCATCTCATGATGCCATCTTACCTCCCAATTGCCCCGATGTGGGGTGGTTCTTGACATGGGTAATTTGAAAATAATCTCCATAAGTGTATGGGGGCTCAAAATGGGTTAAACAATGTATTACCTATAGTGTTTGGGATGAATTGCCCCTCATCATTTCGGTCATCGTACCTTTTGCGAGAGAACTTTTTACCTTGCGGATATGGAACCTTCCTATACTCATCTCACAAGTGTATGAGTAGGGGACTGTGTATAGGATAGGGTTCGCTTTTCATCATCCTGACACGTCTCATTCAGCATTCTTAATCATTTGATGTCATTCCATTGAATTGACCATCTTGACAAATCTTCACATGAAATGGGTAAAATCACTATGGAAATTCTCTTTACAAAAGAGTTAGGCAACCTTAAGCATGAAAAGCTTTGTGACCATGGTTTCAAGCATTCATTCAAGGGATTGCCCCACAAAGGGACTACCTCATTGGATTACCCCTATCAATCAAGACTTGAAAATCCGATCTTTGATTTGATAAACACTCAATTCTTGCCCCTGCACAAGAGAACGTGCATGAATTGAGTACCATGCAACATCAAAGTAAATTCAAATTGCACATCCATTTTGACTCGGATCGAGATTTCATCTCAGTCATGTCACTACTAGAATCTGTAGTGCCTCCAATTCGTCATCTCTTTTACCAAAGATGGATGGTCCTCTTTTACTTGCCCCTCATTTCATTAACTCTTTAGAAGTGTGTTCTCAAACTTGTTGAATAATAGTTGGGCCAATTGATCCATCATTGCAACCTGATATGCCTTTTTTAGATGTTTTCTCATCAAGCCAAGAAAGTAATGCTCTGAAACATGAAATAACTGAGTCAAAAAATTAAACAGGATTAATTTGCTACAAGCTTTAGGAAAATGTTTTTAACAGTGAAATGCTTTTGTTTTCGAAATTTTTTTTTGGATGAAGCATGAGAAAGTCCAGCCCTCAGGATTTCTCCATGGATGATATTTTCTTTTCATGGTTGGATATCTTCATTGGACTGGTTTGGTGTACCTCATCATATCCTCAAAATTGGAAATAAAATTATAATTTCATTGAATAGAATCAAATGAATTACATTATTGGAATGGAAAATGCAAACAAGCAAATCCTAGAAACGAAAGCAATAATTGAAGTCTCAAAAAGCAGGAAATCCTAAAAAAAACTTGAAATCCTAGAAAGCATAAAAAAAAAAAAAAAAAGACTCCTTCGTAGAGGAGTGTGAAGATAAGAACTTCTTCACTCAGTGATAGCATTTGTGCCTTCGTCATGGTTGGGCATAGGGTTTTTCAGATTACTGCTGAAAGAGAACGCCTATGTTTCCAAGAAGTCTTGGACCTTATGCTTCAAAACATAGCAATCATTAGTGTAGTGACCAACCTCTCCCATGTGATAGTCACACTTCTCGAAGGGATTATATGCAGGATAATGCTTAGGATTTGGTCGCTTCGGCTTCGTAGAGAGTAATCCTTTCTTTTGGAGGACAGGCAAAACTTTGGATAGGAGTCCAGGAAGAGGTGTGAACTATCTTCTAACATTACGTCGTCTACCAGAGAGCTGATGTCCTCCACCTTGTTGCTCAGTAGAAATCTTAATTGCTGGAGTGCGATTGGATGTATCACGATTCGGTTGAGAATAGGTCACATTAATCTCAGCTTCAAGGTCCTTCTCATTCTTGGTAGAAAACATCTTGTTAGATGGCTCAGTAAACCACCATTCTCTTATCCCCATCTTAATTTGTTCTCCGACGGGAACAAGTCGGTTGAAGTTTTCGACGTATGTATTAGCCATCCGGTTATGGAACTCAGACGGGAGAGTCTTGACAAACAATTTCATCAATTCTTTATTAGTAGGCTCAGGAGTGATTTGAGCTGCCAGATTTCGCCATCTCATGGCATACTCCTTAAATGATTCGCTCCTCTTCTTCTCCATCCTCTCAAGATCTTCTTAGGAAGGTGCAATGTCCATATTGAACTTATACTGCTTGAGAAATGCATCAGCCACTTCATTCTAGGTGTTGAGAAGATTGACATTCTTCATCACGTACCAGTTCAATGCGGGTCCAGTCAAACTCGAATGGAATGATTGGATCATGAGGGGCTCATTCTTGATATGTTGGGTTATGCGTACATGGTACATCCGCAAATGAGCCTTTGGGCAAGAAGTGCCATCATATTTCTCGAACTCTGGCATTTTGAACTTGCTTGGTACCTTGACCTTCTCATAACCTAACAAGTCAAATGGGAGTGAACTATGTGACTCTTGCAATTGCTTCACTTTCTCTTCCAGCTTTGTGAAGCGTTTATCTTGCTCCGTTTTAGGGATGTTGTCAAGCTTGGCCTTGTCAATAATGATTGACAATGGGTCATCTTCCAGCTCGGGCATGTCGTCATCACCCACTTGGGCCTTGTTTGCCTGCTTCGGAACTACTATCTCGGGGAGAGTAGGTGTAGGAGTCGGATTCGCTTGGAGGGACTAGATTTGAGCTATCAGAAGCTGTATAGAGGTAACTAATTACTAGAGTTACCGACCCAAAAAAAAAAACTAATTACTAGAGTTGAGCTTCCATAGTGAGATGCGATCACGCATTTTAGTTTGATTGGCCATTTTAGTTCTTGATCATGTAATAATGGGCGAACGTGCGTTGCCACCTAATTTGAAGAAATGAACAAAATAAGCACGAAGTGTAAATATATAGCCAATCCATAACAATGATCTAATCGATTTTTTCATTTTTTTTTCATTTATTCATGAGAAGTTCGTACAATAAGGTAATTTCCTAAAAAATGGACACCCTAGTAAAACCAAATTTCCTAGACATGAATTGAAAACAAATTCTCCAAAGTTTTCTTTTTTCAAATGCCTTATTCCTTGGCAATTTCCTCATTTCATTTCTAATTGACATTATATTTAAACCACTCAAGATATTAATTAAATAAAGGGTTAAAACAATTGAAAAAATAATGCGTCGTCTCACCGATTGAATTAACGATTATTTTAACCTTAAACATCACAACATATGAGAAAGTTCAAAATAATTAAAAATTTGATCCAAAATCTTACAGATCAAATTAATAACTATAATGATTCAAGAATCAAAATACTATTAAAATGCCCAAAAATCAATATAATTAAAAAAAATGATCCGATGTCTTATGGATCAAATTAGAAATTATAGTAATTTTGGGCAAAACCCTACGATAATGCCTAAAATATTTATAAATTGAATGTTGACATCCAATGTTTCAATTTAAGCAATAATAACTAAACTTGATAAAAAAAGATAAAAAAGAAAAAAAGAAAAACTACTTAACTTTTTTTTTATTTAAAAAAAAGGGGCCGGTGCGCGAGATTTGCGACCAACGATTCGCACCGGAGTCGGGCTGTGGAGCGGGAGTTGGGCAACGGGAGCAGCGATGGCAGCGACGCTCGGAGCTCTAGTGAAGGCTAGCGGGCGGCAACAGTGGAGCTAGTGGATGCTGCGGAGCGAGTGAGGGGTGTGCAATGGCCGGCACAGCGAACTGCTATAGCTGGTTTGTGACTGAGGACGGTGGCAATAGTAACGACGACCCGTGTGGAGATGCTCGCGGGCTTTCGGGTAGAGGGAGGCGTCAGCAGCAAGCACCGGTGACGAGCAGAGTCACAGCAGCAGGGCGAGCGTCGACGACGAGCTGTGGTAGAGGAGCAAGTCATCAGGCTACCACACTGGTTGCTGGAGGGGCGCGGTGGTGGCGAGCGAGCAAGCAGGTCGTGGGCAAACGCGATGGCGAGCTGCTGCGATGTCGATGACGGGCTGAGGTGTGCGCGGTTGCGGGTTGCAAGGGCGGCGAGGCAGAGGCACAGGCGAGCAATGCAATGGCAACATTCGTCGAAAGTTGCAGACGGATGGATTGAGGGCATTGCAGCAGTCGCAGGAACGGTGGTGGTAGGGGTTAGTGTTCCGGTGTGGCTAAGCGGGCAGTGGCAGAGGCGGTCTGGCGTTGCGGGGGTACGAGCGGCAACGTCCGACGCGAGGGCACATGGGCCGGCACGGGCTATAGGCGAGACGGGGCGCGGCAGTGGCGAGCGGAGCTGTGAGCAAGGTGGACGGGCGGTGGTGGAGCGGTGCTCGCGAACGAGCGACGCGGGCGCATCGTTTGGCATTTGCGTAGGGGATCAGCGGCTGTGGCTGCACGAAGAAGAAGATGAACAACATTATGTTTTTTTTCTTTTCTTTTTTTTCTTTTTTTCTTCTTTTCCTCCCTGCTGGCCTACGCACGTTTTCTCACAGTCTCCTCTCTGCAGACTTTTCAGAAAATTTTAAACAAACACTTTTTTTGACTTTTGACTTATGTCGCGATCAAATTTTCGGGTGAACCACCTAAGATATGGCTAATGGATTACTAAGCCTAAACTTAGCTCGGGCTCTTCCAAGCCCATATCAATTCGCGACTTAGGTTCAAGTTCTTAACATACATGTGATTTTTTTCAATCAGGAGTCACCAATAATATGTTTTTGGGTGGGTCGATTAGAAACCCAAGTAAAGTAACGAGAGATTTACTTTGCTCCTACGAACCAAAGATTGTGAGTTCGGGAACTTGGTTATGCTAGATTTCTCTAACGCCCTTTTGGTACCTTTCTCTTTTATTTTGAAAAAAAATGTTTGGCAAGCAGCTTAAATTGATTTTAATTTACTCCCTAACATGAGAGGTGTTCATGCGGGTGCGCAAACCACCAATTTAACTCTCAGATAAAGCAGTGAATAAATTGTAGGACTTACCTCATAGCAATGAAAGCATCTGCAATGTTAGATCATAATTCACATCGACAATCCTAGATATGATTTCTAATTAACACGCAATTACTTTTTTTGTTTTAATGAGAATCATACTTTATGCAATGCATGCTACTAATCTAACATGAAATGATATGACATGACAACATGACCTGGACTATATGACATAAATAAAAGCATGCAGTCTATTCTAAAGAATGAAATTAATGTATTCTAAGAAAATTATTTTTGGTATTTTTCATGAAATTCGAAATTAAGAAAAATGAAAAATTATCTGGCTAGATTAAGATTCTATCCAACTTGCATTACCAACTAGGTTAAGCCAAATCCTAATTTAAACTAGAATGTTATCTTAACATGTATATCCCTAACCTAAGATGCAATCTATCTAGGAGAAATTATCTAAACCTATAATTAATTTAAAAAAAAAAACGCAATCTTATCCTAACATGCAATGACGTGCAAAGAATGCCCTAATTCTAATTTTTTTTCTTTTTCTTTTTATGAAAATAAAATCGACTCAAACCACATGACCGCAAATCAAGCAAGATAAGACCGATATTCATAAACTGACGAATCATATCCTGCGCATGGGATCGGATTGGTCAATTTTAAATAAACTGCGAATCAAATCTCGAGCGTAAGATCGGATTGACGATTTTTCCGTGCGATTGTGAGTCAGATTTCAGGTGTGAAAATCAAACTAGCAATCGTATGCACGTTGTGAAATTAGGAATTAATCTCTAATTTAAAAAGCTTTTTCGGGAAACTTTGGATAAGATGCATCATTGGAAGATTTGAATTTAATCACAATATCAATGAATTAAGTAAGGAAATTACCAAATTAAATTTGGATAATATCTTTACCTATTTCGTAATATCGTTCCCGAATTTGGACTCGTCGGATGATGGGACCAGCGATGGCTCGTGGTGGATGATGCTGGAACCGATGCGGCGGCCACTGGAATTGCTGGATGAAATACCGGAAAGCTGCGGAGTGAGCGAGGACTGGCTTCGTTGATGTTGGCCTCGGAAAAGCGGCGTCCGAGATGTGAGAATCGCGTGAATCAATCTCCACAAATCACCACTCACAATTCCTCTTTAACTCCTTATTTTTTATTCCTCCACTCACTAATGGCGTCTCAATGCTTCATGCCCTCTTTCTCTCTGTGGATTGTCTATTTTGTCTGGTGGCTCTCAAGAATTTTTGCTTCTGTTGCATTTGACCAAATTGTCTAAGTGCACTGACGAACAACACCACTGGATCACCGTCTTCAATCTTCGAGGGCACTACAATATTTATTTCTTCTGGCTTGCACCCACGATTTTTCTTTTTTTCTTCTCGTGTCACTCACGAATCACACCTGCAACAACCGAGACAACGTGGAGCAATATCTAGCCACAGAACAAAAGGATCACGGGACGGCAGGGAGAGGCAGCTCCTTGTCGTGAGGGATCTTGGTGAGATGAAGCAGAGACAAGCGATGGCGGCTGAAGACGTCGCAGGCTGGGAAGCTTGGCTCCTTTCACTAGTGTGTCTCTCTATGTGCTGGCTCTCAATACTATGGCCGTGTCTTCTCAATTGCGTGGCGCCCTTGTTGACTATGAAAAACAAAAAGGACTCTCCGAAATAGAACCCTCCTCCGTTGTCCTCCATAGAATGAAAAAGGAACCCCCAAAGAACGAAAATAGAGCCCCTCTGCCAAGTGATGAAAAGAGAAGACCCCCTCACGCCTTTCTCTCAATGGCCGTCTGTATCAATGTTTGGCCCCCAAAAAACTAAAATAGAATCCCTCTTGTGCGATCGTATATTCAATGTGTGGCCCCCCTTTTTTCTTTAGTGTAGCAACCCTTTTATAGGTGAGTGAACTAGGGTTTTATTTCATTCTTCAAATCGACATCCATAAAGATTTTTCCCAAACATAATATTTCCTTTTCACATCTGCGCTTATCCAAAAAAATCATCATAACGCGGAAAAATTTCAAATTCCTACTTTTCATGAGCTAATTTTTTATCATTAATTTTTGAGCCAATTTACTCGCTTCATGGACTTAGTCCGGCCTGCCAAGTTCAAGATCAGAACCACTAATTCTAACTCACCCGTCACCGGTCCAATGAAAAAATGCATATTAAAAACAAATGCACCTAAATCTATATGCTATGCAATTAATATTTTTTCAGGGACAAGACTAACCCCTAATTTTATACAATAAATAAATGATCGGATTGCCAAAATTTAGGTGTCAACAACTTTTTTCCCTAAAAAAAACGTAAAAACATTTTTTTCGTCTTCTTTTGTGTTCTTTTTTCGAACCGAAAGAAAACGAAGAAAACCCTCTTTTTGCTTCACGAATCCTTTCTTTCTTGCACGAATTTTCTCTCACCCACGGTCATGAAAATTGTGGTTCTCTTTTATAGTGATCCTAGACGGCCGCTTTCCATGGCAATTTTCGAGCTTCCATCTTTTGTTACATTAAATCATGGCTGCATATCGGAGTATAATTTCGCAATTAGCTTGATTTTGCTTCGAGTCCTTCCATTTTATCAAAATTCTTGCTCTTTATTCACGCAATTTCCTAACTGCTTCCACATTAACCAAAATTTGAATATTCATCAGAATTTCCAACTTCCATGCATAATCAATCAGATTGATTTTCCCTTGTTTTTCATTTTATTTGCAATTTTTATTTTATTTCCTTAGGGTTGCCAAAATTAGGTGTCAACATCCACTGAGGAGCTTCGTTTCGAAATCCATCCGCGAACGGCAATGTCTAGCATCCTCCGCCTAGACAGCATTCCATTGAGGAGCATCGTCCCTCGTAAACACATCAGAACAGGTTCTACTTAGTGACCATGCAAGCACGTCATCAATCAAACCCATTTCTTATCTTCAGTCAATTAGCCCAAAACACCAAAATTCCTCTTCAAATAATAAACCTTGTAACCCTTTTTTTTTGTTCAAAACTTTCCGAAATAAATTCGTAGGTGCTCACGTACTCAAAATTAGTCCGTTAAACTTTGTACGCACCTAATTTAAAACCTCATTGTTTTATTGAGCAAATAAGTTTTGATATCCAAACCCGAAACCTAAATTTTCTTTCTATTTAAAAGCCCATCAAACCATCTTTTGCAATAATAACGGATAATTATCACAAAACAACCAATCACATAATATTGCACTTGCAGCACTCAATTTCATGCATAACTGCATCTTGGAAACGAGCATAAACTTTCACGAAACGGCTAATCCGTTACTAATTACGCTAATTATGATTAATTAAATAAATCCAACTTAATTAACCTAACCATGGTTAAGTATTCTAACCCAAGTTAACTAATCTAACCTAAGGTAGGCTAACCTAACTAAACTAACCATCTAACCAATCTAATTGCACTAACCAAACTAACCTAACTAAGCTAGTTCATCTAATTAAGCCAATTAGCACTAATCCACTTAGCACTAATCTAACCCCTAAGCACAATTAACAACTTAATCAAGAATTAGGGAATTAACTCACCGGATTAGGATGGCGGTGGGTTCACGGCGACGGCGGCGCGACGGCGGTGAAAACCCAAGACAATCATCACTCCAACGGAGGCTCGACTAAGGCTGTGATGGCCTTTCAAGGCTCACGGCCAAGAGGGGAGTTCGGTTCTATGGAGGCTGGTCGCGGGGCTATTGGTGCGGTTGTGAGGTCAAGACAGGCAGTGGTGAGGGTTGGTGTTTCGGTGGTGGATGGAAGCTGCTGTCGGTGGTTGCGGGCTGAGGCGGTTGTTGGCTGTGGGCTGCTGACTATGGCGGACTAGCTAGAGCTGCAGCGGCTGCAAGCTAAGCTGGAACAAAGGCTAGCTAGATGCGGGTGAAGTGGGCTGAGGCGGCGGTGATGTGGTGTTGAAGGGTGGTGCTGGCGTTGGTGATCGAGGTTGGCCACTAGTGTGAGGGGAAGAAGAAGCTAGTGGCAGCAACAATGGAAGAACCAAAACCAAAAGCCAGAGGAAGGAAAACATGAGGAGAAAATGAAGATGGGAAGAAGAGGAAGAAGGTAGAAGTGTTGGTCGACTGAGCAGGGAGGAAGCGCACGCCAGGGGGGAAATTTAGAGAGAGAGAGAGAGAGAGGGGAAAAATTAAATTCAATGCTGCAACCAATGAAAAGCCTATTGAAATATCTAAATAATCATGAGAATGCCTCAAAGTCTTCATCCCCTAAAGTCCAATGGCCAACCAATGAGAATTTAGTTTCACTTTCCATAAAATCAACCATTTTGGCATCCAATTAATTAATTGGGATAAGTGCATTAGAAGTCTTAAAACTTATCATGAAAATGCAATTGAGTCCTAAAATTTTTTTAAAATACAATTAAATCCTAAAACTTATCACCAAAGTTCAATTAAGTCCTAAAACTTTCAAAATGTTCAATAAAGTCCTAAAACTTGTCTCGAAAGTACAATCGAGTCCTAAAACTTTCAAAAAGTGCAATCAATGGAAGGATTTAGATTGAACCACTTTGACAAATTTTAGGACTTGATTGCACTTTTTGAAAGTTTTAGGACTTAATTGCACTTTATGACAAGTTTTATGACTTAATTGCACTTTTTGAAAGTTTTAGGACTTAATTGCATTTTTATGACAAATTTTAGAGCTTTCAATGCACTTATCCCTAATTCCTTTAATCAGCCCATTCGAATTTCCATTTCTTTTCCGTTTTGTCCGAAATTGATTTTTCCACAAAATTCCGGACTCGATGAAATTTCTCCAAAAGATGAGACGATGTCCTATAAATGAATCGTGACACGCTCGAATGTCCGATTCCCGAAACCGAATTCAATTTTGTGGTTAAAATCGACCGAATGTGATTTTAATACAACTTAACCTATCGGGTAGCTTTTAGAGATTTTAGCGCGTTCGACCCATGGTCGATAATTTTCGATTCACGTTTGTACATCTTCAACTCATAGACGACTCTCGGTTGTTGTAAAATTGCAAGATTTCAATTACGTATCTCAAGTATAATATCGATTAAAAATCGGCTTACTATTGTTTGACGCGAATATCGCAATCGTGCAGAATCACCTGCAATTTGACTATGTGATTCCATTGAATCAAACTATATCCGATCACAATTCAATTATAACAGTGTCGTATTGACCCTTGCCGATTATTATGGTCGAGCAGTCGATTTTTAATAAAATTCTCTAGTCTGTCGCGTTTATATTCCTTAACGGCCTCACCTAATAGATTAGTTAACTCGTGAAGGACCAGTTCCAAGTAAAAATGACCATAGGCGTGTCGACGAAACAACCATTTCATATATCCGAATCGGAGTCGAATTTCAGGATGTCACATAGTAGCACAGCTGGCCATGTCAACATTGGTTAACCAAATTTGGACGGATGAACTGAATTGGCATAAATGCAAAATGTTAATAACTTAATTAGCCAAAAAAAAAGTTTTAAGACTAAATTGAACAATTGTAACAAGATCATTTTTTTTTGTAATTTACCCCATGGATAAAATGCATGGGCTTATGCTTATCAATTAATGTATTTAACATAGTAAATTTACACTTCGACTTGGCAACTTTAAAATGGCGTGAAGAATAGGAATTGAGGGGAGAAAGCACGTAGGAAAAATCAAAATAATTTGTATGGGAGGGCTCGAAATAGAAGAAGATTTTGATGGGAGCTAATTCTTGGGCCCCTAAACTATTATATATGTGACAAATTTACCCTAAACTAATTTTTTGATTACCAAAAACTCAAAACTAGTACAAATGTGACAACTTTACCCTCTGTGAGTTTTCATTAAATTTTATCATCAAATTGCTAAATTTGATAGTACTTAGCAATTAACAAATGTACCAATTTGGGGTTTTACCATTTGTTTATCACAAATGTACTAGTTTATGATTTTTCATAGTATTTATCCAATTTAACATAAACAAATAGATGGTAAATTTGTCACCAATGTACCAATTTGGAGTTTTTGGTGGTTAAAGAATTAATTTTGAGTAAATTTATAACATGTATACTAGTTTTGGGTTTTGTGGTATTAACCCGTATATATTATGTATGTATGTGTGTATGTATGTATGTGCGTGAGTGTATGTATAAAGGAGTTTGCTCCTTTTTTTCAATCTTATATTCAAGGCTTGTTGGTAGCACTTCAAAAATAACATTCTAAATACGTCATATCAATATGGAAGAATGCACTTTTAAAGATTATTTGCAAAGGTAGTCCACTCGAGTTATACAAAAATCGACTCAAGCACCACTTGACCCCTAAAAAAAAAAAAAAAATAATTTCCAAAACTTATTTACAAGTTTTGCCGCTGTTGCACTTATCTTGTCATCTTTACCCATCTTATATATGCACCCGGAATACCCATTAGCCCTTCTCTTTAATTCTTCTGTTTTTGTCAAGTTGCAATGAAGTGATTTAGTGATCTCGTGAAGCTACATATTCAATTTTACTTGGAGTTTATTTGGATTTCGCCTTATGATAGGAGGTCAATGACGCTGTGGAGAATTGCCAAGAAAGGAGCTCTTAGACGCATTTTGAAGGTGAGCTCAGCCAGTGAGTTCTCATTTGTTTGTGCGTCTGCACCAAAAGGATCGACCAAGATGAAGCTCGCCGCAACAAAGTACAACCCTAAGTTCGATGCTGCAGCTAATGTCTCTGGAGCAGCTTCCTAAATGCAAAGAGAACTCCAACGGTTTAAGGTTAGTATCGTTTTTATCATATATTTGATAATTGTGCTTACTAATAATTATCATTATCTCTTGACAAATATCTTAAGGTATGGTAGCTAGGACAACGACACATAAAGTGTCATAACTTTCTTACGAAACTCGCTCGATTACTATAAAAATAATAACTTCTAATCACTTGAGTACCATGACTGCTAAAAAAATGTCTCTTTAGGTACTATGAATTCGAAAAAAATGTTCATTTGAAGGCCATAACTTTCAATTGATCACATAAAGGCCATAACTTTTGTGAATGTCATGTTACGTCAGATTTTCAGCAATTGTAATAAACGGTCTTTTAAAATGTTATGGCACTCCAGTGAATATTTTTTAGAAGTCATGACACTCGAGTGATTAAAAAAAAGTTATGACATTGAAGTAAATGTTGTACGAAAGTTATGATAATTATAACATCATTTTTCTCAAATTTTTAGATAAGAAGATATAATCCAACAATCATGTTTCCAAGATAAATTCTTTGGAGTGGCATCAATCATGTGCCACGTAAATCTATAAGATATGACAAAATATGTACATGTGAGTCCTAGGTGGGGAGGAGATAGCCCACTCATAGCTAATTTTATTATTCATTTAATACCAAGCATTAAATATGTGCAGCAAAAAAGAATGAAAATTTTGAGGGCAGATTTGTTTCGCGGAAAATAAATGATTTAAAATAAAATTGGTCATTGATGTTGTCTAAAAAAATGAATGAACGAAAAATAATTTTAGTATTTATGAAAAATTTTAAACATAAATTGCTGTCAATAATGAAAACATTTTTCATTGACTAAGACAAATTTAAAGAGACATCTCGATAGAAAAAGACAAATTTAAAGAGACATCTACTTTAAAGGATCCTCGGCAGTAGCTTCAAAATTTGTTTATGTAGGCAAGGGCTGCAAGGGGATGTAATTAACTCACAACCAATATGATATGAAGCTCGAGCTTGACTTGACAATCATACTCGGTACTCGGTACTCGAAACGCGACTTAAATTTGATAAGCATAATATCATGCTTTAGTTCAATTTGAATAGAAAGTTGAAAAATCTGAACTCTACTTGACTCTTATAAGTATTAATATCATGTTCGCTTCAGATTCTAATGGTTTCGGCCTCTAAGAATTCGATCCTTGGGGATTCGTAAGTTTTAATCACCCAATATAGGAAAAGGAAAAGGAGGAGGAACGGAATTCCAAATGGAGGGTTGAAGAAAAGGAGTACTAGAGAAAAATATGAGATATTCATCAAAATTGAATCACATTTTGTTAGAACAAATTTGAACCTGTAGAATTACGAAAAATTACCAAAAAAGTCATAAACATATTATTCGATGGTCAATTCAATTCCAACCCTTTTAATTTGACTAATTTAGCTCTAAAATTTTTGACAACTTGCCAATATAGTCTACCCGATAAATTTTGACCAGACAACACTATTGTGGATGTCAACCATCCTATGTGGCATAATTGGTCCACGGATAATTTTTGAAATTTTTGCACGATTTTTGAAATTTTTTTTTATTGTTACTATTTTTTCTGTTCTTTTTTTTTTTTACAACCTTGGGAAAAATACTATAAAATTTATTAAAAAAAATTAAAATTTGTAAAATTGTCTACATCGGCGTCTATCATGCCACGTAGAATGGTTGATATTCACGTCTGTAATTTCCAACAAAAATAGGCCAGAAAGACTATATTGGCAAACCGTAAGTATTGCGACCTACCCCTCGGGGGGAGAGAACAAGTTTAGGGGTATTGCCTAAAGGATGGACCTAAGGCCCATGATTAAGCGCGGGCTCTCCCAAGCCCATACCTCGTGTGACATTGGGGTATCTTTAAGAATTTTGTAATAAAGAGTTGCCACTAGCCTATTAGGGTCGGCTAGAAACTAAGTGAGGCATGAGAATATACTTCACTTCCTACGCAACTAGAGAATCTAGGGTCGGGGACTTGATTACACTAATTAATCAATCAGTACCCTTTCGGTACCTAACCTTGTTCATTTTAAGAGAAAGGATTTTCGTCAGGCAGTTTGGATTGATTTTA
This sequence comes from Eucalyptus polyanthemos subsp. polyanthemos, assembly GCA_017140185.1. NCBI lineage: Eukaryota > Viridiplantae > Streptophyta > Magnoliopsida > Myrtales > Myrtaceae > Eucalyptus > Eucalyptus polyanthemos. The sequence continues at coordinate 60,078,240 of CM029459.1, read as the reverse complement.
TACCTATCCACTAACATATGATGTGATCATTTGGTACGCAATCATTAAAGTAACAATCATAACTACCAAGATCCTAATTGCAGTAAAATTGAGCACGTGCAATTAAACATAATTAAATATGTAAATTAAACACGCGATGTAATCAATATATGAGCAACTAAAGGCCTAATTACACTAGGAAAACATGACATGACAATTCCTAAATAAACCCAGAATTTTTTAGATTTTGAAAAAATTTTAATTTCAAAATTTTTGGTCGGGTTCGGTCTGACCTGACCTGGGTCCGACCCAGTCGGACGGGTCAGTCAAACCCGCCCGAATTCGGGCCGGTTGGGGGGCGAGTCATTCAGCCCGCTCGAATGGGCTAGGCCCCACCATGGTTGGTCAGGCCTTTGCTCAGCTTGAATTGTGCCCATAGAGCAAGCCCAAGCGAGAAAAAAGGAAAGGTCGAGTGGGCCAAATCTGTGCCTACCCTCTAGTCTGCGACCACTCGGTCGCGACCAGAGGAGGTTGCGGTGGCATGCAGCTCCCTGGGGGGGTGCTCTAGCCAAGGTGTGACGGTGCCTCCTTGGCTAGGCAGGCAGGGGCAACCCTTGACCTTTGAGGTCGGGGTTTCGGTGGTGACGGCGACAAGGGCTACCTCGAGGCGAACTTCGGCGATGACGCGTACGCGGACTGGTTCGGCTTCAATCTCCCTCAGCTCCGGCGACACTGCTTCCAGTGACCCAACCTAATCAACGTAGAAGAGAGAGGGGTGCGAGACGGAGAGAGAGAGAGAGAGAGGAGTGTGAGAGGAACCTAAAAAACGCAGCTAGGGGAGGTTTTCCATCGGGGCATTTCATCCAACAGGTGGAGGACGTTGTGGGAAATGGGGCTTCAAGCTCGGCCAAGACCCGAGTGCGAGTCTAGAGGGCTAGTGAGGGGACCTGGGACTACAGGACACACGGCGGGGACGAATGGTAGGCTGGAGCTCGCTCGAAATGGTCGGGGAAGCTTTGGCCAACTCGGTAACACACTACGCACACAATGTGTTTGGCAAAATGTCTACCCGGGTTCCAGAGAGATTGCAGCGGTCGGCGTCGGTTGGCGGCTTAGAGACTCGTCGGCAGAGGTAGCGGTGGCCCGAAGACGCGTCAGTGGAGGTAGCAGTGACTCGGAGACACGTCAATAGCAGTAGCCTTGGTTCGTTCTCCCCTCTCCTCTTCTGGTTTCCTCTCTCTTGCTCCCTCAGTTTCCTCCGGTCCCCTTCCCCTCTCCCCTCCTTCCTTCTCTCGATTCTGATCTCTCCTCCTCCCTCCCCCTACAGTGCCATCTGCTTCTGGCCCTGCTCTCACCTACTTTGATCCTATCCTTTGGCCCCTGCTCCCACCCACTCTCCTCCTATCTTCTTTTCTGCAGGTTTTGGGTGCGAAGATGGCTAGAGGAGAGACAAGGCTGGCGTGGGCCGGGCCGAAAGGGAAAAAAGTCGAGCCCGATGCAAGGAGAAAAAGAAGTGAGCAGGGTCGAGCCAAGGTTTGATCCGGCTCGACCCAACCTCTCTCAATTTTTTTAATTAATTTTAATTTTTTATTAATTAATTTTTTTTTTGTTTTAAAAATATGTGTCAACAGCTGCCCCTCTTTGAATGTAGCCTCGAAGAGGTTGCATTCAAAGACAGAAGACAAATAAATTATTTTGACGGTAGAGAGACCTTGGGTGCATAGGCTCGCACCAGGTCGAGCTATGGAAGCGCGTCATGTCAATAAGAGGAAGAAAGACCCCGGGCTACAGAAGCACGTAATGTCATAGGAAAAAGGAAGGAAATAAGATCTCACCTTGTAACAAATGAGTTTCGATCCGATTGGAAATACATGATTTAAAGAAAACCCATGAACCTTTTGAAAATCACAGTTTAAAGATAGACTCATGAACATTTTAAAAGCGTGGTTTAAAGATAGATTCACGAACCTTTTGGTTTAAGGATGACCCATGAACCGTGTGGTTTAGGATAAACCCAGGAATTGTGTGGTTTAAGGATAGACTCACGAACGTTGTGGTTTAAGGATGACCCACGAACCGTGTGGTTTAAGGATAGACTCACGAACCGTGTGGTTTAAGGATAGACCCACGAACCGTGTGGTTTAAAGATAGACCCACTAAAAGTGTGGTTTAAGGAAGCATCTGCTAATCCCTTGGAAACTACATGGCTTCGCTAGGGAATCCTGTCAAACTCAACTTGAACAAATGTCATTAGGGACTGGCATTAAAGGATGTATTGGCAATATTGCAGTATTAACTGAACAAGTTAATCAAGCTAAGTCTGATTGCCTTGAGAAACATGTCAATTAGCATCATGTGGCACAGGATTGTCATCTTGCTTGGGGATGTATCTTTAATCATCAAATTCTCTAGGAGTTAAGCTTTTATCAAAACGATTTCCATTCGTGAAAAAAGCTCATTAAGTATGCCAAATTAAAGCTTCTTAGTTAGAAAGGGCTTCTCACATACTCTTAATAAAATGGCTGCTTGATCCCATCCATTCATGTGGGAGATAATTGGTTGTTGAGGGTATCTCACAAAACCTATGTCGAAGGCTTCCATAAACATTCGCGATGAGCACAATCTAATCAATCAAAAAGGTATTTTGAAAGGACTGCAATATAGGCTCGGTTAAGGCTTACACAAAGGAATTATTGCTTTAAGGCCAATAAAGGAACATTTGTCGCTATCTTCATCGGGTTTACAAGTCAAGAACTTGGAAGATAAGACAAGATAGAATTGCTTCCACTTCTTCAAGCGGTAGCTTCTTTGTGGCATTCTCATTTTCACTCGAACCATCCCAATCAAAAGAGACTTCGGAAGATGGTTGTAATGTTGGCTCGAGAAAGGCTCAAAAGGCTTAAAATTTTCAAGAGGGTTTTTAAGAGTCAGGGATCATCATGGCATCATGAACAAGACACTCGACCTTTCGAAATCATTTGGCTTTTGAAACATAGCACATCTCGAAAGCCCCTTGACTAATCATTTCTACATGGGAGCTTTGCTCCTCTCTCTAATTTCCTTTGCGCTTGCGATGATTTTTTTACGTAGGCATTTGGACTTTGATAATTTTTTTTTCACATCAGATGCATCCTTTTGGCTCTTTTTCTCAATGGGCATTAGCCTTACTTTTACCAGGCACGCTATTTTTTCATGCCCCCTAATTTTGTCGAACTTTTTGCTCTTTGAACTTTTGGAGCTCTTATGACTTTCGAGATTCTTTTTACGTTTTCCCGTAAGTGTCAATTGTATGTGGTCAATCCTTATGCCTTGCCCCAGTGAAGGAAGATGATCACCGCTCGGGACTCAGAAATGAACAATCACGCCTAAATTGGTTAAAACAATAGGTATCAGTGTTTGGGTAGAGAAGGAAATGCTCTTCTTCACCTTGTGATGAGTCAAGCTCTGATGAGAATTCCTTTGAAGCTATCACCAGAAGATTGATGCAAGTAAAAATAATAGAATCTTTCTCAATATTTTGCTCTACAACACGACCATAACCTCCTATGCTGCCCCAATGTAAGGTCGTTCTCAATAGGGGTACTTTGAATGATCATCTTTATTCGGCCCGAAGAGGTAGCAAGAGATTAGTACAATGCGTGGGATTGATAAAGGAAACACCTTTATCATTTCGATCTTTGCGCTCTTGTGAATGAATCCTCCGTCCTAAGAGAATACCGCTTTTCACTCAACTCTCAAAAGTGTTTGAACAATGTGTTTGGAAATGGCTTGCCTTTCTTCATCCTAAGCACTTCTTGTTTGGCATGGTTAATGTTTCACCTTTTTACTCGAATAAAATCATTTTTACGAGCCCTTTTTCTCAAGGGTCACCCTTTTTCTCAAGGGTCACTCACATGAAGCACGCATAGTGACACCGAAAATAGGTCATACGAATGATGCCATGCATTTTTTTGTTTATGTTTTGTTTTGTTTCGTTTTGTTTTTTTTTTTTATATATATATATCGTCTCGGTTTACCTCTCATTTAAGAAAAAGATATATTCAACCATTTGTGCGGAAACTTGGTGAGTCTTTCAATCGACTCTTTCCTCCGCCATTTCCTCATCGAACAATAGGTGCCTAAAACACTAGTAGATATGCGTGTATGTAACATATGCATGATATCTATGATGTTATGCATGATGCTATGTGACTCGAATTGTGCATAAAGTGGCTCCTCAACCTTGATCTCATTCATGGAAAATATTTCTTGACTGCATTAGCATTTACAGATCTAGGCAATTCCCCGCCATCCATTTCAACCAAAATCATAACACCTCCAAGAAGAATCTTCTTAACGACATACGACCCTTTGTAGTTCGGGGTGAATTTGCCACGAGGGTCTAGTATGATCAAAAGCACTTTCCTCAGCACAAGGTCGTTGACTTCAAAGTGTCTGGGACTCACTCTTCCATTGAAGGCAATCACGACTTGTCTCTGATAGCATTGACCATGACACATAGCTTGCAATCTCTTCTCATCGATCATGTTTAGCTGTTCATGCCTCTGTTGCATCCACTTAGTCTCATCAAGCTTAGCCTGGGAAAGGACCCTTAGAGAAGGAACTTCAACTTCAACAGGCAAGACTGCCTCCATCCCGTACACGAGTGAAAATGGAGTTGCCCTCGTAGAAGTGCGGATAGAAGTTCGGTATGCCATTAGTGCCTAAGGAAACCTCTCGTGCCAATCACGATAATTTTCTGCAGTCTTTGACAGGATTTTCTTTATGTTCTTGTTTGCCACCTCCACCGCTCCATTCATCTGAGGGTGGTATGGTGACAAATTCAAATGCTTAATTCAAAACTCATTGAGCAAGCCATCCACGACTTTGTTATTCAAATTAGTACCGTTGTCAGTAATGATCGCCTCCGGCACGTCGTAACGGGCAACAATGTCGCGACGAATGAACCTGGCCACATTCTTGGCGGTGACATTAACATATGAGTTGGCCTTGATCTACTTGGTAAAATAGTCTATCGCAACTAAGATAAATCAATGCCCATTTGAAGCTGTGGGATTAATGGGCCCCGATCACGTCAATCCCCCACATTGAAAAGGGTCAAGACTAGGACATTGGTGAAGCTCATTTGGGGGGGCATTTATCTTGTCTCCATAAACCTGGCACTGGTGACACCGTCGTACGTGCTGAATGCAATCGGACTCCATGGTCAGCCAATAATAACTGAGTCGCGTGATCTTTCTCACTAAGAAGTGTCCATTCATATGGGGGCCACACTCCCATTCATGTATCTCTTTCATCAAATGGTCGACTTCTTTAGCATCGACACACCTTAGTAATGTCGAGTTGAAGGACCTTTTATAGAGGACATCTCCACTAGCAAAGAATTTTGACGCTAACTTCGTCAAATGCTTTATGTCTGCTGCTTCACTTCCTTCGGGGAATTTTCCCTTCTACGGGTACTTCAAGATGTCGTGGTACCAAGGCTATCCGTCCGATTCCTCTTCTACCGTCATGTAATAAGTCGGGCACCTAAGGATCTCAATTCTCAACAGTTCAATGTCCATGCCTTCAGCTACTCGTAATAGTGAAGACATGGTAGCCAGGGCATCAGTGAACTAATTTTGAGACCTTGGTAAATATTCGAATGATATTTCTTGGACTTTTTCCGTTAACTCCCCTAGGAACTCATTATATGGAATCAACTTGGAATCTCGTGTTCGCCATTCGCCTTCGATCTATAGGATGATAAGGGCCGAATCACCATAAACTTGCAGCTTTTGGATTTTCATATTGATGGCAGCCTGGAGATCGAGAATGCATGCTTTGTACTCAGCGATGTTATTAGTACAAGGGAATGTCAATTTAGCGGCGACGGGGTAATGCTGTCCGTCTAGGGAGATAAGAACTGCCCCAGTACCCGACCTGGCTAAGTTAACTGCACCATCGAAGTACATCATCCATTTGTCGTTTGATATAAGTAAGATTCGCTCTTCTGTATCGCAATCTTCATCAGATGCTCTGGACCTCTCAGAATTTTCTGCCAACATGTCTGCTATGGTGCAACCTTTAACGGACTTCTGTCCCAGGCTCTAAACGTCAAACTCTGAAATTAAGATCTGCCACTTGGCCAACTTGCCAACCAATGCCGGCTTCTCTAGGAGATACCTGATGGGATCATTTTCGGTCACCAACAAGATTTGGTGATGAAGCGTGTATTGCCATAGCTTGTGCAAGACCCAAATCAAAGCCACGCAAGTTCTCTCAACTTTTCTATAGTTTATCTTGGAAACGGTGAACTTCTTTCTCAAGTAGTATATTGCGCATTCTCTCCCGTCATTTGGTCTTTTATGGGCTAACATGGCTCCTAGTGACTCTTCATGTATGGTCAAGTACAGAATCAGGGGAATTTTAGGGAGAGGGAACACTAAGACTAGTGCGTGAGTGAGATAGTGGTTTATCTTCTCGAAGGCGCCCTAGCACTGGGCATCCCACCCAACTTTGGATTCTTTTTTAGGAGCTTGAAGAATGGCTTCGCTGTTTTAGACAACCGATAGACAAACCTCGCCACATAATTAAGCCGTCCCATCAAGCTGTGGACTTCCCCGACAGTAGTCAAGGGTCGTAAATCACAAATGGCCTTAACTTTTGATAGATCAATCTCTATGCCCCTGCTACTGACCATGAACCCCAACAGCTTCCCAAATCTCGCTCCAAAAACACATTTCGTAGGATTGAGGCGTAGCTTGAACTTCCGAAGACGCTTGAACAGTTTCCGCAAGACTTCAACATGTTCCTCACCTCGTCTTGATTTTGCAATCATATCATCCACATATACTTCGATCTCCTTGTGTATCATGTCATGAAACAACGTGACCATAGTCTTTTGATACGTTGCCCCAGCATTCTTTAGACCGAAAGACATCACTTTGTAGCAGAAAGTTCCCCAAGGAGTTATGAATGATGTTTTGCTCCTATCTTCCTCTTTCATACGGATTTGGTTGTCTCCAGAAAAACCGTCCATGAAGGAGAATAACTCAAACCCCGACGTACTATCAACCAAGACATCGATATGCGGGAGCGGAAAGTCGTTCTTGCGACTTGCTCAATTTAGGTCGCGATAGTCAACACACACCCTGATTTGCCTATCTTTCTTCATTACAGGCATGATATTTTGTACCCAATCAGAATAACATGTCACTTCGATGAAATCTACTTTCAGCAGTTTCATCACTTCTTCTTCGATTTTCTTGGACAACTCTAGTTTAGTTCTCCAAAGTCTTTGCTTCTTGGGTGGCACATTAGGATCTGTTAGCAAAGTGTGTTCCACAATTTCGGGATCCAATCCTGGCATGTCGACATACGTCCAAGCGAACACATCTTGATATTCTTTCAGGAGTTTAGTCATCCTTTCCGCATCTGACTCTGAAAGACATGCCCCGATCTTTACTTCCTTGACACTCTCTGCATCACCCAAGTTTATGGTGACTATTCGTTCTTCTGTCAACGGCTTTGTTTCTTCATGTTGATTCCATTCATGTCTGATCCCCTTCTGATCGTCGTCGGTGTCATCGGAACCTGAGAGACTTTCTTCATACACATCCTGGTCACATGAGTCCCTATCATGATTATGCATAATGTAATGCCTGAGATACGATGAGATAAGTTAGAGCATGTCAACAATGAAGATCATGCATGTCGTTTTCGAAGAATTTTTGAAGTATTTTTTCTAAAAAGTTTCAAGAACTTATCCTCATATCCTCGGATTTCCTCAACCTTGCAAAACAGTCAAACTTGGGAGCATATGGAGGCCCAAGCCTCAGCGACCATCATAGGACCAGTTTGATATGCTTCCACATATCCTTAATAAAACATGCGTCTATTTTATCAAATGAGAAAAGATAATGCCGTATTTTAACACACACCACCCTCGGTCAATGGCTTAAGATCAAAGCTGACCATGGTTCATGTTACAAACGACATAAACAAGAAAGAAAAAACAACGAGATCCCACGCAGGGAAGTGATATAGCTAGTACGAGTACCTAGAGGGGGGTGAATAGGTATATAAAAGATTTTTCTTGAAAATTTCTTTATATTTGCGCAATACTTAGACAGGTTGAAAGAATTCGCAACAAGTAATAATCAATGCAAGACTAAGTAAAAGAAAGAGGGAATTGAACACGAGGTTTATAGTGGTTCGGCTTGATTCAAGCCTACGTCCACTCTTCTCGCACCGACAAACAATATGGCTGGATTCCACTATGAACAAAGAGATGTTACAAAAACATCTTCCTTGATTTCTAGGTGTAGATGATCTTCCACACTCACTCAAGGTATCACTAAGTATGAACACTCTCTGTGTATACAATTTTGCTCAGACTGTATCGACTAGTAATCAAGGTGCTTCAGACTCTGGAATTTTTCTATCAATCACACCCTTTCACAACTAGAACGTCTTCCTTTTTATACTCCTTCATGCCATCATACCGTTGGCACTTACCAAAGGAATTCCTCCAATCTACCCGTTGGACGGAATCAATCAAGAAGATTATTCAAGCTATAAAAGGAACCTGATGATAGCCCATCAATCATGTTCGCCCATACAATCAGGATCTTGGTTTCCAAGAATAGAACATTCCAAGAATACTTCGTCGACCATCGGATCTTCAATTGATCTAGATACGAACAAAAGAATCCGTTATGCTTATCCAGCCAAAAAGATCTTCTCCAGAGGATAGGATTAAATCATCAACCATATACTTCGGATCTGGATTTCCTTCGTCACTGGATCAGAAAGATTGTCAATGAGAATAGTTTTGAGTCTTGAGTCTTGAGTCTTGAATCTTGAGTCTAGAAACTTGAGTCTGGAATCTTGAGTTTGGTGATCAGAAAATCTTCAGACTTTAAACTGGACGAACTGCCGATATCCAGACTAGACTGAAAGAAACGTTTTGTCAGCTTCAAAATATTCTGGAAAGATTTCTCCAACAATCTCCCCCTTTTTGATGGTGACAAAACTTTCCTGTAGATTTGAACCTCTTTGACCTGCAAAAACATTTCTCAAGCAATATGGCTATCTCATAAAGATTTAACAAAACAACCAGACTCTGCATCCACAGAAAATTGGTTAGTCTTTCATGAGTAATACCATATGACAATACTTGAAATAAATGCAAACAGTCAAGCATCTAAATCCACAGCCAATTCAGTCAGATTCAAGTTCTCATCCAGGTTCACTCAAGTTCATATTCAAAAACAAACACATTCAAACAAAAACAAATTTAAAGTCAAAGAAAGTTGGTTGTTGGTTGGTTCAAATTTCTTCTCCCCCTTTTTGTCATCATTAAAAAGGTGAGAAAGGAGTCATGTCTGCTTGGGAATGCACACGATCTGGAAATCTCCCATGGACTGGACTACGCCTTCTAGCCTCTTCAAGTCCTCCCTTAGTTGAGCTACCTCCTCTCCTTTGGCATTGGCTTGAAGTTGTAGAGCGAGGTCTTTCATTTTATCCTCCAGGGTGACTGAAGATGCTTGTCCAGCATTCTTCATGGCTTGAATTTCACAGTCCAGAGCATATATCTGGCCACGCATTTCTAGAAGAATATCCATGATGCGACGAAAATCTGCAGAATTGTCCGTCTGTGTACTTGCATTTGCTTTCTCAGATGGAGTGAATGCAGATGATGGCGCTTCTGTATAGTCTTGCAGATTTGGTGTCGACGTATCACCTTCTTCAGGCAATTGAGAAGCATGAAATTCTTCTGGGTCTGCTCGAGATTGTCTTAGACCTTCACTATCGGCAGCATGAGGTGTGGACCTTTGCTCGCCAACTCCCCCTGTCTCTAGGACATCAAAGGGGGAAGAGTGATGATCATGCTCTTCTGTGTCTTGATTCCCCTTCTCTGCAGACTTTTCTTGCTCTTCTTCTCCTTCTTCTTCAACTTCTTTCTCCTTCTCTCGCTGCTCTTCTTCTTCTCTGTTCTTGGCTTGCTCCTCTTCTTCTCTCTGTTTTTTCTGATGTTCTGTCGATTGGAGAACAGAACGTCTGGTCCTTATCAAGGCAGTGATTGTAGGATCTTCCTCATCATCTTCATCCTCCAAGATGAGAGTTCTCTTCTTTTTAGATGGGGCACCAATGGCCTCCTTCCCCTTTCTCTTTGAAGCAGATGGAACTGGAGTTTTCACTCTGAATTTCTCCATTGCCTTGGAAAGTTCTTGCAGACGCATCTTCGTTAACATCTTCAAACCTACCACCATCTTGTCGCACGATCGAACACAAAGTGTGTGTGGAGGTTCAATATTCATGTGTCTGAAGATCTTGGTCACCAGACCTGGATAAGGCAATTGTCCCTTGTCCTTTGACATTGCTCTGTACATGTGGAAGAGAATAGTGTGAGGAAGAGAGAACTTCATCCCTGAGTTGATTGCATACATCAATTTTGCCTCTGAATTTGACACATCAGTCTTTGATGTAAACTTGGGCCTGATGCAATTGATCACAATTTTGTGCAGCACAATATTGATGGCACATATCCTTAAATAGATGATTTTTCCTTCTACATTTCGATCCTTCACAAGATCCAATGAGGCACGAGCAACTGAGATTGGTTGATAACGTCCTCGTTCAACTCCAATTATGTCCGCCAACATGTCCACGTCTAACACATAATCCTGATCTCGAACACTGAATGATATTCTATTCGCATCTATAAAACTGAGATTCGAATAGACATATGCAGTCAGTTGTGCATATCCGTCCGTGGTATCAGTGCAAAAACGTTCCAGTTGTAGCAGACTGAACTTCTCCCTCAAGTTCACATTCATAGCATCCAAGAAATCGAAATCGACACTCCTAGGGTTTATCACCCCTCGTTTCAGCAGTCTGAAAAACAAATTCTCCTATTCTTTCGATTTAAACAACTCCATCCTCTTTCCCTTCACCTTCGCAGCAACACCCATTCTAGGTTGAAAATCACTGAACATTTTATCATCGTCGTTACCATCAGTTGGATTTGGTCCCGACATACGAGGGTCACTGGGAATATTCGCAAGTGCTTCCTCTGCTTTACCTTTGGGAGCAATTCCCAAATCCTCCATCTTTTTCAGAAAGATATACTCATTCCCATAATTTTTATCTTTGAGAAAATCATCCACGTATTTCAACGGAGTTCCAGTACTTTTCAATGCACGGTAGAGTTTGTAAATATAAGAAGGTTTTTGGACTCTTATAGGGTCTGCATCCTCGTTTATCTCTTCCTCCGGATGTTGACCCGCACCTTGTGGGGTAGATGGCGTTGAATGACGTGGTGGAGAGTGAGTTGGGCTCTGTTGCTGACTCGATAAATCTTCCTCTTCGGTGAGATCGAAGTGGGTAGGTCCCTCCTTCATCCTCTGTGGTCCCTTGTTCGCGATTTTTGATGACTTCCTCGAAGACAACATCCTTCCTAGTCGCTGAGAGATTCCTTTACTTGCTTTCCCAAGAAAAGATGACAACTTTCTCGAGGATGAACACGAAGTAGAAACCGGATTGGGAGGAGAATGCTTTTAGGGTTTTGAAGATTGAAAATGAAAACTGTATATATATAACTCAGTTTTGAAAAGGGAAGTTTAATTGGCACAAGGAAAGTGTACGAATACCTCTTTTCGAAATCAATAACTGCCAAAATTAATTCTTTTGAAAAGACAAGTTTTCATTTTTCACGGAGACTCCAAAAATAACTGAACGAAAGATCATACCTTTTCGAGTAACAACTTACAGTCTATAGTCATCAATGTCTGAGTCTGAGAGATTAGAGTCTGACAGATTTGAGTCTTACGATCATCAACTTTCTGAGTCTGAAGGTTGGAGAGTCTCTAGACTTTAATTTCTTCGAGCTTCAAAATGTTGAGTCTGGAACGGATAAAATCGAATTGATTTTTCTCCAAAGGCTTTGTAAATATATCTGCTAGTTGACTTTTTGAATCAACAAATTGAATCGAGATTTCTCCACTTTGAATATGATCTCTAATGAAGTGATGTCTAATTTCTATATGCTTTGCTCTTGAATGAAGAATTGGATTTTTTGTGAGATTGATTGCGCTGGTGTTGTCACATTTGATTTCGTGCATGAGTCTTCAATCCCAAAGTCTTGTAGCTGTTGTTTTATCCATAGAATTTGTGAACAAAGCAGCTTCCAAGGGCTACATACTCGCTTCATTGTTGAGAGGGCTACGTGCTTTGTTTCCTTGAAAACCAAGACACCGTCCCGTTCCAAGCAACGGCAAGTTCCCCGAAGTACTCTTTCTATCGACTCTGCAGCCAGCCAGATCTGCATCTGAATATCCCAGAAGATTAAAGTCTCCCTTCTTAGGATACCAAAGACCGACGCTTGAAGATGAAGCAACGTATTTAATAATACATTTTGCAGCACTGAGATGGGATTCTCTAGGGTCTGATTGAAACCTAGCACAGATGCAAACACTCAACAAAATGTCAGGTCTAGAAGCAGTAAGATAAAGAAGTGAACCGATGATGCTTCTGTACAGCTTTTGATCAACTTTCTTCCCTTCTTCATCTTTGTCTATCTTCAAAGAGCTTGACATTGGTATGTCAGTCTTCTTGTAATTTTCCAATCCAAACCTTTTGACAAGATCATTAGCATATTTTTCTTGGTAAATGAAAGTTCCTTCCTTCAATTACTTTATTTGAAGACCAAGAAAGAATGTTAATTCTCCCATCATACTCATTTCAAACTCATCCCGCATAGACTTAGAAAATTTCTTGCATAGACTTTCATTAGAGGATCCAAAAATAATATCATCCACATATATTTGAACAAGTAAAAAAGCTTTTTGTTTTCCTTTTTGATAAATAAAGTAGTATCTACTTTACCTTTGACAAAACCATTATGTAATAAAAACTTACTTAGTCTGTCGTACCAAGCTCGAGGTGCTTGCTTTAAACCATACAGGGCCTTTTTTAGTCTGAGGACTGAGTCTGGTTTCTTTGGGTCTTCAAACCCAGGCGGTTGTTCCACATAAACTTCCTCTTGGATAACTCCATTTAGGAAAGCACTTTTGACGTCCATTTGGAATAACCTGAAATTTTTGTAACAAGCAAACGCAAGCAATATACGAATAGCTTCTAATCTTACTACAGGAGCGTAAGTTTCATCATAGTCTATTCCTTCTTCTTGCGTGTATCCTTTGGCCACGAGTCTTGCTTTATTTCGTACGACTTTTCCTTTTTCATTCATCTTGTTTCTGAACACCCATTTGGCTCCAATAACAGTTTTACCTTTTGGTTTAGATGTCAATTCCCAGACATCATTAATGTTGAACTGTCTGAGCTCCTCTTGCATAGCTTCGATCCAGCTTTCATCAGATAAAGCTTCTTCTATGCTTTTTGGTTCAATTTCAGAGATGAGAGCCACAGCACTAGACTCTTCACGACTTTTGGATATGGTTCGAATTCCTTCATTAATTTCGCCAATAATGAGATCCTTGGGATGACTGGACTTATGCTTCCAGTTACTGGTTGATTTGTCTGGATGATGATCTCTTTCTTTATTTGAATCTTTATGAACATCTTGATGCTGGTCTTCCAGAGTCTGTGTCATTTCTTGAGATGTCAGCTTTGGAAAGTCTGGAGCAGATTCAGACTCTTCATACTGAGTCTGACTGGATTCATCTTGCGTAGAGTCTTGAAATTTGACATTCATTGACTCCTCTACCGACTGGCTCTTCTTGTTATAGACTCTGTAAGCTTTGCTTGATGTAGAATATCCAAGGAAGATGCCTTCATCTGATCTTTCTTCAAACTTACCAACTCGATCTTTTGCGTTTTTCAATATAAAGCATTTTGCAACCGAACACATGAAAGTATGAAACAATGGGTTTCTTACCTTTGAATATCTCATAGGGGGTTTTCTCCAGAATAGGTCTTAGGAAGACTCTATTGATGATATAGCATGCTGTTGAAACAGCTTCAGCCCAAAATCGTGAAGAAATTTTACTTTCAATTAAAAGAGTTCTAGCCATTTCTTGAAGAGATCTATTCTTTCTTTCCACAACTCCATTTTGCTGAGGAGTGTATGGAGAGGAAAACACATGCTTAAATCCAGATTCATCACACAATTTTGTGAAATCTTGATTTTCAAATTCACCTCCATGATCTGTTCTTATAGATGAGATAGCACATCCTCTTTCATTTTGAATCTTTTTAGCAAATTTTTCAACATACGAAAAGGTTTCTGACTTACTTGCAAGGAAATATACCCAAGTAAAGCGGGAGTAATCATCCACAATTACTAGGCAATATTTCTTACCTCCAATACTCTGGGTTCTGGTTGGTCCGAAGAGATCCATATACAGCAACTGTAATACATGATTAGTAGAGACATGATTTATTGGCTTAAAAGAATTTCTTACCTGCTTTCCCAGAATACATGGTGTGCATGGATCGGTCTTTTGATATGCAATTTGGGTAGACCTCGAACAAGCTGCTTTGATGAGACTTTGGCTAATTGCTTCATATTGATATGACCAAGCTTTCTGTGCCATAAGCTTGCTTCATCTTGAATTGATAATAGGCATTGTGATTCATTTGGTTTCACATCTAAAAGGTATATATTTCAATGTCTTCGACCCATGAAAGACTGAGTAAAGTCTTTACTGATTCCAGAACATATTCCTTCTTGAAAGGAGATCTTGAAACCGGTATCACACAATTGACTAATGCTGAGAAGGTTGTAGTTGAGTCCTTCCACTAGAGAAACGTTGCTTATTGTGAGATTTCCAATATTCACAGTTCCAAATCCCACAATGCTTCCTTTGCCGTTTCCTCCAAATGAAACATTTCCACCGTTTACTTTAACAAGCTTTATGAAGCACTTTGAGTCTCCTGTCATGTGTCTTGAACATCCGCTGTCAAGATACCACTTTACCCTTTTCTTGACGGAGACCTGCATTCAAAAGAGAGTCTCAAGCTTTCTTTGGTACCCAAATTTTCTTGGGTCCTTTGATGTTAGTAGGATAACCATTATTAGGCCATACTTTCTTAACAGGCTTCCAAACCATAGGACATTCTTTTTCAAAGTGGTCCTTATTGTTACACTTTGAACACCTTAGAGCATTTCGTCCTACAGATTTTACAAAAACTTTCTTAAAATGATTTTTGTAATCCTCTCTCGACGGTCTTTTCTTAATTCTTTCTTTTACTTTAGGAAAATCAATCAAAGGGAATTATTTCTGCTGTCATGCCTAGACCGGACTTATTGAAGTAAGGTCTTTGAACTGAAAGAACTTTTTCAAGCTTTTCGGATCCTATCGAAAATTTCTTTGAAATATTTGATAAGTCCGTTTTTAAGAGAACATTTTCTTTCAAAAGATTATCTTCTTTTTCTTTAAGACCAGAAACATTCAAGTCTAAACTTTTAACTCTTTCCTCTAAAATGGTTTCCTTTTGTTTAAGGGCTGAGTTTTCCTTTTTAAGTTTGGAAATTCTTTTGAGAGAAGTCTTAAGACTAGAGCACAGCTCATCAATGTATTTAGAAACTTTGACAGGAATTTTAAAATCACTTACCTCAAATTCACATGTCCGAGTCCGATCCAGAATCTGAGTCTGAGTCTGAATGTGCCATCAGACATATGTTGGCATATTCATTGTCACTTTCTTCACATTCTGTATCACTCCAGGTTTCGGCTTTGAGAGCTTTTCGAGACTTCTCAGCTTTTCCTCTTTTCTTCTTCAGAAGAGGACAGTTGGGTCTGATGTGTCCATTTTTCTTACACTCGAAGCAGACTACATCTTTGTTTGGTTCTTCATCATCAACAGACTTGGTCTGCTGTCTCTGGAAACTTTGTTTCTTTGAGTTGAACCTTCTTCCTTTTCTATTCAGTTTTCTTAATCTTCTTATCATGAGAGCAAGCTCCTCGTCATCCATATCATCTTCTGAATCTGTATCATCAGAATCATCATTTGATTTTAATGCAATGGATTTCTTACCTCTTGGATCTTCGTCCTCATTAATTCGTTCCACTTCATAAGACTGAAGAGTTCCAATCAGATTGTCGACAGATAGAGGCATAATTATTTGCGTCTCTCTTATTGAAGTCTTTATATGATTCCAATCCTTGGAGAGTCCACGCAGCAACTTGTTCACCTTCATGGGATCAAAAATTTTTTGTCCTTGGTTCTCAAGACCATTGACAATATCTGTAAAACGACTCAACATGTCAGTTATAGATTCTCCTGGTTTCATTTTGAAGGCTTCATATTGACCGAGGAGAATGTTGATTCTGGTCTCCTTCACTCGATCTGTTCCTTCATAGGTGATATGTAATCTGTCCCACACTTCTTTTGCTGTAACACAAGAAGATATTCTGTTATATTCAGTTGGAGACAAGGCACAATATAAAGAGTAAATTGCTTTTGCATCGAGTGATTGTCTCTTGTTTATTTCTTCCTGAGTCATTCCGCTGGTATCAATAGTTTCTTTTCCTCTTTTAGAGATTGATGCAGCAGCAGGAGTGATTCCTCTTTCCACAACGTCCCATTCCAGAGGATCCTTTGATCGAAGGAAAGCTTTCATCTTGTTCTTCCACATGTTGTAATCCTTTCCATCGAAGTAGGGTGGTCTGGTATTGCTTTGCCCTTCCACCAGCCCTGGTGCTAGCATACTAGCCATGGATCTTTTACTCTGAAGTAAAACACTTCAAATAAAGTAAGAACACGAACTCTGATACCAATTGATATAGCTAGTACGAGTACCTAGAGGGGGGTGAATAGGTATATAAAAGATTTTTCTTGAAAATTTCTTTATATTTGCGCAATACTTAGACAGTTGAAGAATTCGCAACAAGTAATAATCAATGCAAAACTAAGTAAAAGAAAGAGGGAATTGAACACGAGGTTTATAGTGGTTCGGCTTGATTCAAGCCTACGTCCACTCTTCTGCACTGACAGCCAATATGGCTGGATTCCACTATGAACAAAGAGATGTTACAGTGTTGATCTTCCTTGATTTCTAGGTGTAGATGATCTTCCACACTCACTCAAGGTATCACTAAGTATGAACACTCTCTGTGTATACAATTTTGCTCAGACTATATTGACTAGTAATCAAGGTGCTTCAGACTCTGGAATTTTTCTATCAATCACACCCTTTCACAACTAGAACGTCTTCCTTTTTATACTCCTTCATGCCATCATACCGTTGGCACTTACCAAAGGAATTCCTCCAATCTACCCGTTGGACGGAATCAATCAAGAAGATTATTCGAGCTATAAAAGGAACCTGATGATAGCCCATCAATCCTGTTCACCCATACAATCAGGATCTTGGTTTCCAAGAATAAAACATTCCAAGAATACTTCGTCGACCATCGGATCTTCAATTGATCTAGATACGAACAAAAGAATCCGTTATGCTTATCCAGCCAAAAAGATCTTCTCCAGAGGATAGGATTAAATCATCAACCATATACTTCGGATCTGGATTTCCTTCGTCACCGGATCAGAAAGACTGTCAATGAGAATAGTTTTGAGTCTTGAGTCTTGAGTCTTGAATCTTGAGTTTAGAAACTTGAGTCTGGAATCTTGATTCTGGTGATCAAAAAATCTTCAGACTTTAAACTGGACGAATTGCCGATATCCAGACTAGATTGAAAGAAACGTTTTGTCAGCTTCAAAATATTCTGGAAAGATTTCTCAAACAGGAAGAAGACATAAAACAAAAGGCTAAGCTAAACGAGAACCGCCCTACTCTACAGGGACAGCTACGATTTAGAGGGACTCAGCTTCTTCGCACGCCAGGATGGTGCATATGACATCCTCCTTGAACAGCTCGGTCACACCATTGATTGCCCCTTCTTCCTCGGACAGCATCTTTGGAGGTCCCGGAAATGTCTCTTATAGCAAAGGGGGGAAAAAGCTTCTAATTTTCCCCGTCATCCTCGCTTCGGGTGATGCGTCCACCTCAGTTTCCATACTCACTTCGACCTCTTTGCCTTCCATGGCTTCCTCGGTTACCACGACCACCTCACTCGTTACGGCCTCCTCGCCTCTCGACGTATCCTAAGTCTCTTCTCTTCAAGCTTTTATGAACTTCGATGGGTCTTTGCACACCCTGAACATGCGATCCGAGACCCTCTCTAGGGCTATACCTGCTCTTCAACATGATTCTACCCGCCACTATTGTTGGCTTAAACAATTCAGGGGTTTTTATGAAAGAACCTAGGGGCACATTAATCATGGATACCAGCTCAAAGGTTTGAAAGTTGGATTCTTCGGTACCCTCAGGCTCCACATAAGGGATGGCAATCTCGTGGTAGATCTTGAAATCAAATTCTCCATGCACCATTATAAGCCTATTACTAACCATAAATCGCACCTTCTGATGAAGGCTAGAAGGAACAACACCCATCGTATGGATTCATGGCCTTCCTAGCAGAAAGTTGAAGGCGCTTGGTATGTCTAACACTTGGAATAAGACTTGGAAAAGCACAAGGCCAATCAACAGCTCAAGTTCGATCTCTTCTATCACTTCCTTCTTCATCCCATCAAAAGCCCGCACAGTCGACTTGCTAGTGCGGATTCTCCCAAGATCAATGTCAAGGCGGTGGAGAGTAGCCTACGAACATATATTAAGTGCAGAATCGTTATCAATCAATACTCTACAGACAAAAATGCTCTCATGTTGTACTAAGATGTGCAGTGCCTTGGTATGATTAGGACCATCGGGGGGAAGATCCTCATCAGTGAAGGAAATTTGATCTTTCACTAGAATAGCCCCAACAAATTCTTCCAGTTGGATTTCATCGATTGTTTCTAGCACGTGTACCTCATTAAGGACTTTCAACAAGATGTCCATGTGCTTCTCGGAAGATTTGAACAACTCTAGAAGAGAGATTTAAGTCGGCAACTTCCGCAGTTGGTCTATCACATTGAACTCACTAGATTTTATCACAGCCAAAAATTGCTTTGCCTCCTCCTCGGTCACGGCTTTCTTTTCAACTCCTTTATCATGTGCGTAACAGTGGCTCGATCGTGTGATTGTGTCCACCTCATTCGTTCCATAATCCCAAGGTACTGCTTTTGGATTGAATTTGGAAGGATGCTCCACCACTATCATTTTGTCTTCCTCTTGGGGTGGCAATTCAATCGTGACTGGCATCATGCTCCCTCCCATGACTTCGATTGCCGACAACTCCTCGACCATGAGGTCGATCACCGTGGGCTCGATGATTTCCATCTCAATATCTCCAACAAGCTCCTCATTAGATAATTCAATCACTATCATGGTTATCATAGCTATCATCTCTTCCTCATACAATGCTGGTGTCTTCGAAACTCCAGGCACGACCTTCTTTGCCCGAGGGATGAAGGCAAAATTGTAGAAAGATGAACGATATGATGATGGCACGATCATGGACATGGACCTCTCTTCCTCTTCTTCACGTCGGATTACCCCCATAGCTACCATTCTACGGACGCGGTTTATCTTCTCCACTGAGGCCACATCCTCATTGCTTCCATAATATCTTGCCAGCACTAGGGATTCATATAATTTGGAAGCATCTACCACTAGAGGCCATTGACCCGCTCGCGTCTCCTTGGAGATTGAGTTCACTCCCTCTGTATGATTTGGTAAGGGGTTATGCTGCACGTTTGGCTAAGCTTCCCTGAAAGTCAGGATGCCCTTATCTAGCAACTGTTGGACTTTGTATTTCAACCCGTAACAATTATCGACACCATGCCCCTTTTCTCCCATGTGGTACTCGCATGCTTTAGTCATATCAAATAGGACAAATTTCGGAAGGTTGTCCCTAAATACTTCCTTCATAACCATCCTCTACTCGAGAAGCATGGGTAGTAGGTTTGACAATGGGCACGGTAGCAGAAAGAATTCCTTTCGGATAAACTTCTTGTCATATGCTCGGGATGAGTTTCCTTGAACCATTACAGGCTTATGCGAGAGTGTTGAAGGTGGCCAAGAGAGAAACGACTCTTGCACCAGTGCTACTTCAACCGCAGTTTCCTTATCTTTCCTCACCAGGAATTTCTTAGCTCTTCCAGTAGATATCCTTTCTTCGATAATTGCACAGTCGACTCCTTCACCCATATCTACCAGTTGTGAAAACGTCTAGCATTTGGAATACACTAATCCTTGGAAGTATTCAAAGGGCAATGTCTTAAAGAATAGCTACTTCATTTCCCTTTCATTCAAGGCAGGCTTCACCTGTGAGGCCATGGTTCTCCACCTTTGCGCGAAGGCCTTAAATGATTCATTCATCTTCTTTTCTACGCGGGTCAACTCTTCCCTCGTGGGGGCGAGCTTGGTGTTGAACCTATATTGCTACAAGAATTCATTGGCCAAGTCCTCCCAACTAATGAACTCTTCGATGTCCAGCGCAATGAACCACGTCAGGGCGATGCCTTCTAAGCTATCTTGGAACGTGTGAATGAGGAAGAGCACGTTGTCAGCATAGCGAGCCATTTTCCTCAAGTAGTACCTAAAGTGAGTCTTAGGGCATCCTGTTCCATCATACTTCCTTGTGAATCCAGGCTCTTGGAAAGTCTCGGGGAAGTTCGTCTTGGTATACGGGGACAGTTTGTCGACTCCTTTCATCTCGTATCCTTGCAAAACACACAGTCGCTCCTCCATCTTAGCCAGGCGCTTTTCACTCTCTCCATTTAGGCAGGACGTTAGCTCTTCCTTCTAAGGAGGATCTAAGTTGATAATGATTGGCATGATAGAAGGGACTTATCTAGCAGTTTCCTTTTCGGGAAGGTCGACAACGTGTGGGTCTCCCATCAAAGAGGGAGTGTGTCTTGACAATGTAGAGGTCGATGTCCCGGCGACAGCCACGACGGGGGGCTCTTTGAGCTTTTAGCTTACCTCGAGCATCATTGCGGTAAGTTGGGCCAGCTGGTCCTCCATCTTGGCCATGCATGTGTTGGTGTCTTCGTTTTCCATACTAGCTTTCACGTGGGGGCGAATTGGAGATCTCCATTTGGCCATGTCGACGATCGACAAAAGACAATCGATTGGCAAGTACCTGGACAAGGGTGAATAAGCATATATAACCACAAGTAATAATTAGGTGGTCAGCCCATGACAGAGATCTGATCGCCCCAAATCGCTCGTTTCATTGAAAGCGATGTTGTTACATAATGTGGGAAAAGACATGAGAGAGAACCCCTAAACAACGCAGCTATTTTGAAGATGGAAAGACATAACTCTTAACTCTCAACATTGAGACACAAGACAAACTCCTTAACACTGTAATGTACGTGGGCTGGGGCCTATTACATATCGCACTGGACTCAGTCTAACTAATGAGGACGACTTCTGCTTGTGGTGGCCCCACTAACTTGGGTCAACTTTGAGGCACACTCTTCGGCCTCCTCAAGCTCTCTTTTGAGGCGCTTGATCTCAGCTCAGTGGGTGATCTTTAATGGCATGTCAGGAATCTTCGGGTGTAGGCTCTCTGGGATCTTGTGCCTAAGGATGTACTCCATCGAGGCATAATAGGTCTTTTCTTGCCCTTCCAACTCCTCTTTGGGCCACGTCAGCTTTCGGGGGTGGCACATATCCCACATCGACTTGATCAGTGTAACGGAGTCTTCGTGGTCTTGGCATCCATTGGGGAAGTCTATCCTGAGCGGGCCTTCTTGAATTGCCGGTGGAAGCTATTGAACTTCTTGAAACTGGCGGGTGACTTGGGTCGGGTAATATTCGGTGACTCCAGTGACTCCCAACAAAGGAGTAGGTCTAATAAGCCCACACACGAACCGCGCTTCCTGAATTCGGAGGCATTTGGCATGCCATTGGAAATCCTCAGGTCTAGGGTTGGTCATGAAAACTAGCCACTCAGAATAATGATAGTTAGGGGCATTAGGATAGGGTGGCTAGAATAAAAAATATTGCTCACAGTCATCAAGCTACCGAACCCCTTAATGTGAGAGAGGAACCAAATTTGCAAGAGTTCAGGAGGAGCATGGAAAGCTTTGTCTTTGTTTTCTTTAAAACAAGTAAGGGAAAGAAAAGTTTCAGTCAAGATGGCATTAACAAAGCCCTTTCCTATACATACTTCGCGAACTACCCATGCCACGAAAGGGTTAATAGCATTTCTACAATGCAGGAATATCATAAACCCGAAGAAAACTAGCAAAAAGATCATATTCTTTTGGAAAGATAGGGCTTTTTGGAAAAGATCATTTAGGAATTAAAAAGGGCAGGTTTTGCGATTGGCTTTCAAAATCCTTCTCACATCCTCTCCCTTAACTCTAAAGAACTCAAATAAGATCGATGCGTGCTCGGTCCCTACATGCGGGCTAACTAACTCCAACACTAGGGGTTTCCCACTAGCAACACTGTATTCCTCCAAGGTTGGGGTGAGCTCGTGATCACCGAAAATGAATGTGCAAGTCTCGGGGCACCAGACATGTGCCAGCGCTCGTACAACACCATAATAAGTCTCTATCTCTAATAGGGGAAGTAATCGTCCGACATAAGATCGCACCTAGTTACGGCCAATCAAATCCAGTACATCCTACCACGTGCAAAGCTCGGCTTTCGGGGTGGGAATAATGCGAAGCTCGGGTACTCCTATCTTATGCCAACCAAAGTTACGACCAACCTAATTTGTTATGGACCAACCAAAAGGAAAGTGAATAAGTAAATTGCGAGTAAAATGGATAACGAATCTTACCCTACAACATTGAGTAGACATGCCAATGACATGGACATGCGCATGGGGCGGTGATTCGATTTCTACTCTAAACAGCCTAAAATGAAGCCATAGGATCACCGGACCGAACCAACAAGATTGCGGCTAGGTCATGTTTCCTGTGACTCCGGTTTTGTTAAAGAACTGACCCATGTCGCGTGGTTGCAGACCAGGGTGGGGACCTTTGACATCAAGAAAGAAATTTTGGGGTTGAGATGGGTAACTCGTACTACATGGTTGTAGTCAGAGTGGTATCCACCTCAACACCATCCTAAGTGATCCTATGCGGCCCAAGTTCGGCAGCAGGTAGTATGTCATGGTGTAGTGCAATGCAAGGAACGCAGGCATGACAATTAATAAGCAAGCAACACTTCGTGCATAAATAAACCATTCATTCTTACACCCCATGCAAAACAAGGGTCAGCAATCACTTCCCCTTACACCTCCCATTCAGCATGAACATTTAGCAACTGACGTATTAGGGATGTACCTTGGATCCTTGCTACCAAACAAAAATTATTTTTGAACAAGATAGATTTCAGTCTAAGTCCTCTAAGGTTTCAACCACATCCCCAGTGGAGTCGCCAAGCTGTCGCGACCTACCCCTTGGGGGGAGGGAACGGGCTTAGGGGTATTGCCTAAAGGATGGACCTAAGACCCATGATTAGGCGTGGGCTCTCCCAAGCCCATATCTCGCACGACATTAGGGTATCTTTAAGAATTTTGCAATAAGGAGTCGTCATTAGCCTATTAGGATTGGCTAGAAATCAAGTGAGGCATGAAAGTGTACCTCACTTCCTATGCAACCAAAGAATCTAGAGTCCGGGATTTAATTACACTAATTAATCAATTTGTGCCATTTCGATACCTAATTTTGTTCATTTTAAGAGAAAAGATTTTCGTCAAGCAGTTTGGATTGATTTTATACATATCCACTAACATGTAAGATGATCATGCAGGTACGCAATCATTAAAGTAACAATCATAGCTACCAAGATCTAATTGCAGTAAAATTGAGCACGTGCAATTAAATATAATTAAATAGGCAAATTAAACACGTGATATAATAAATATACAAGCAAATAAAGGCATAATCACACTAAGAAAGCAATACATGTCAATTCCTAAACAAACCCTACATTTTTTAGATTTTCGAAATTTTTTTAATTTAGAAAAAAATTAAATTAAAGTTTTTTTTTGCGAACACCGGTCGAGTCCGGTCTAACCCGACTCGGGTCTAACCCGATCGGGCGGGTCGAGTCAAACCCGCCTAGATCCAGGCCGGATGGGCCAAGCCCGACCATGGTTGGTCGAGCCTTTGCTTAGCATGAATTGGGCCCATACAGTGGGCCCAACGAGAAAACAAGAAAGGTCGAGTGGGTCAGATCACAGATCTGGCCCAACTCAGCCTACCCTCTAGTCTGCAACCACTCGATCATAACTAGAGGAGGCCGCGATGGCGTGCAGCTCCAGGGGGGCGAGGAGCGCTCCAGCCAAGGTGCGACGATGCCTCCTTGGCTAGGCAGGCGGGGGTTTCGACGATGGTGGCAAAGGCTGCCTCAGGGCAAACTCCAGCAATGACGCGTACACGGACTGGTTCAGCTTCAATCTCCCTCAGCTCCAGCGACGCTGCTTCCAGTAACTCGACCTAATCAATTTAGAAGAGAGAGGGGTGTGAGACAGAGAAAGTGAGAGAGAGAGGAGTGCGAGAGGGCCCTACACAATGCAGCTAGGGACAGTTTTCCATCGGGGCATTTCATCGAACAGGTGGAGGACGTTGTGGGAAACTGGGCTTCGAGCTCGGCCGAGACCCGAGCGCGAGTCTAGAGGGCTAGTGAGAGGACCTGGGACTACAGGACACGCGGCGGGGATGAATGGTAGGCC
The DNA here is from genome assembly GCA_017140185.1 of Eucalyptus polyanthemos subsp. polyanthemos. Taxonomy (NCBI): domain Eukaryota; kingdom Viridiplantae; phylum Streptophyta; class Magnoliopsida; order Myrtales; family Myrtaceae; genus Eucalyptus; species Eucalyptus polyanthemos. The sequence continues at coordinate 60,053,665 of CM029459.1, read as the reverse complement.
GGAGCTTGCTCGAAACAGTTAGGGAAGCTCCAGCAGCTCGGTAACACACTACGCACACAAGGTGTTTGGCGAAATGCCTACCTGGGTTCTAGAGAGATTGCAGCGGTCGGTGTCAGTTGGCGGCTCAGAGACACGTTGCCGGCGGCATCAGTGGCCCAAAGACACGTCGGCGGAGATAGCAGTGACCCGGAGACATGTCGGCGACAGTGCAACAGTGCCTCCTCAGCTAGGCAGGTGGGGGTTTCGACGGCAGTGGCAAGGGCTGCCTCGGGGCAAACTCTGGCAATGACACGTACGCGGACTGGTTGAACTTCAATGTCCCTCAACTCCGGCAACGCTACTTCCAGTAACTTGACCTAATCAATGTAGAAGAGAGAGGGGTGCGAGACGGAGAGAGAGAGAGAGAGAGAGAGAGAGAGAGAGGAGTGCGAGAGGGCCTTAAACAACGCAGCTAGGGGCGATTTTTCATTAGGGCATTTCATCGAATAGGTGGAGGACGTTGTGGGAAACGAGGCTTCGAGTTCGGCCGAGACCTGAGCGTGAGTCTAGAGGGCTAGTGAGTGGACCTAGGACTACAGGACACACGGCGGGGACAAATGGTAGGCCGGAGCTCGCTCGAAAAGGTCAAGGAAGCTTCGGCCAGCTTGGTAACACACTATGCACACAAGGTGTTTGGCAAAATGCCTACTTGGGTTCTGGAGAGATTGCAGCGGTCGGCGTCAGTCGGTGGCTCGGAGACACGTTGGCAGCAGTATCGGTGGCCCAGAGATGCGTCGGCGGAGGTAGTGGTGACCCGGAGACATGTCGGCAGCGGTAACCTCGATCTGTTCTCCCCTCTCCTCCTCTAGTTTCCTCTCTCTCACTCCCCCAGTTTCCTCTGGTCCTCTTCCCCTCTTCCCTCCTTCCTTTTCTCGATTCTGATCTCTCCTCCTCCCTCCCCCTGCGGTGCTGTCTGCTTCTGGCCCTGCTTTCACCTACTCTACTCCAATCCTCTGGCCCCGACTCCCACCTGCTCTCCTCCTATCTTCTTTTCTACAGGTTTTGGGCACAAAGATGGCTAGAGGAGGGAGAAGGCTGGCGTGGGCAAGGCCAAAAGGGAAAAAGGCCGGGCCCGACACGAGGAGAAAAAGAAGAGAGGCGGGCCGAGCCAAGGTCTGATCCGGCCCAACCCGACCTCTCTCTTTTTTTAATTAATTTTAATTTTAATTAATTAAAAAAATTGATTAATTATATTTTGTTTTTGTTTTAAAAATAGGTGGTAACAGTAAGATAGTTTAAAACTAAATAGGCCAAATTGAAAGATTTAGCATTGTTATGGTAATTATCCCTACGGAATTACAGGGATTAATTCATCAATTTAATTGCTAAAGTTGTTTTTTCTTTGTCATGTCTTGAGTTTGTTATTGATTGCTCAATTCACTTAGACATACTTTGCTTTAGAACATAAATCATGTTGTGCAAAAAAAGAAAAAAAAACGGAGATAGAGATCTACTCTTATTTTATTACGAATGATGAGGTATAAAATATATGTTGTTAAACGATTTGTTTGATTCCATGTACAAATCAGATAAATCTAGATGTTGGTCTTTCTTGGTAGCTAGTGAGAATTATCGATTATACTTAAATGTATGTTGATATGGTGACCATCATCGTGTTTCAACTTGTGATGAAAGATGTGATTGGGGTTGGGTTCGATAGACTCCAAGATCAAACTCCATTGGATCTAGCTTGTGTTCGTAGGCATGCTTTTCCTGGTCAATGGATAGGTTTAGGCTAAGCCCCAGTACACAGACAAAGTTCTACTTTTCTCGAATGAGTGGGGCTATCAAGATTAAATAATACAAGCCCATGGTCGGGTCAACTTATTGTAGACTGGTCCAGGTTATTGAGATGGGCCTTTCAGTTTAAATCAACGTCTTTCTTGGGCTGGGGCAAATCAGATAGATTTTGTGGAGAGGACAAACCATCTGGCCTGTAATTTGAAATTCACTTATGAATTGCAATGTACTTCCTAGAAAACTTGATCGAGTTGAAGTTATAGGAGTACGGTATCGCGAATCTCTCTTCTATTGTTGTGCCAATGTACGATCAAAGATGGCCAACAGATGACAACCTTAGGGATTCATGATGAATTATTGCATCGTAACTTGATCCTAAGGGTTCTACCAAAAAAAAAAAAAAAAAATTGGTCCCCAGGGATAACTCCATTGATTCAAAATGAAATTTGAGATCAACTCATCCCTAGTACATCAGATTGTGTGCACAACCCACACTGGCTTTTAGGCCATAACTTATTAGAGCCACAAGAATGCAATTTGATGCTTGGAGTGTGTGGTTGGGTTTTGGCGGGGGAGGAGAGAAAGCTAAGCTTTTGTACTTCTTGGGGTCATGCGTTTAAAGGGCGTTCCTTTTCAGCCTTAACAAAGGCAAGCCATAAGCAACACAAAGCGTCCACGTGTATTATCTATGTATGCATACATTGAAACCAAGCTAGTGAAATAAGACCAACTTTGCCTCGAATTCACATTGGATTTGGCAAGAACCCCATGAATTGACCCTTCTTAATGGTCCCCCCAAATGTTCTCCCCTTTCACTAATTCGATCTTTCTCTGACTGAAGTTCTTCAATTAATCGAGATTTAACCTTTGCTATAACAGTCGAAACATCATCATTTTATCATAATTCTTTTCGTTTTGTTCTTGGCGAAAATGATATAGTAAAAGAGACAAAGCAAATAAATGTTTTTTGTTTTTTTTCGGAGCATGTGTTGGATATTGCAGACAAACATATGGAGCAATGGTCCACCACATATTACGGGGAATTATGGTATTAGAGTATGGTGCTTTGATGTGGCTTGTCTACATCCACGTGTGATAAATTCATAATATAAAGCTAAACTAGGGCTAGGTGAAAATGCTTAGTCTGACCCTTTTTGGTTCTACTGCCGAGCCATCAGAAGCTAGATGTACAATACCCGAGATGATTTTCAAAGGGATTTATTCATTTGAAAATTCAATATGATATTTTAAACTTAGTAAATAAGAAAATGTTAATTAGTAAAAAGTTTAGAAATTCGGCATTTCTCAAAAGTTACTATGAAGAGATTTTTTTTTTTTTCCAATGGCACATGAAAAATTTTCCTGTAATTGACTATGATAACATCACCTATAAGGATCTCGGAGACATTTTGAAATGCATTAGGATCATAATACATGTCTGTTCATCTAGATTAACTGTCATAAATCATCTTGTTGTCTTTCAAATTAGTGTGCACGGTTTGAGTGGATTGATTTGCAACCATCAAGTTTAATATGTATGATCAATTAAAGCTTACGCTGATAGGTTGGAACCTAAGTATATCCCCAACCAAAATCCAAAGAAACAATTGGACAAATCAAACTATATTAGTGTGAAATTTAACATTTTTTGGGTTAATTGAATTGTTTAGATTTTTTTCTTATAATTTTCGCACTCTAAGCTTTTGAGTGCTTGGTTAAACAATGTAAATTGTTTTCCCAAACCATCATTATTGGAGAATGAAGATTTGTCTTGCCTTTTGGCACTAATTATAATTCTCCTTTTGAACTTCTCGTCAAAGAACAGTAAAATTGCCATTTTTTTCTTGGTTCACGTGCTTTGTTAGCATCTCACCTTTTCAATAGTGTCATTTTAGTTCAAAACATTTTTGATGATTTACTAATAGTCCTCCTATCCCATTTTGGCTGAAAATCAATGATGTAGACGTCGAGCGTCCTTCATGAATGATCTTTTTAATTTTTTTTTTTTTTTTTTTTGCATTGTTTTCTTTCCCTTTTCCCTTTTCTTTTCCTTTCGCCTATGACCAGTACTTAGCCATGGCCAATGATTGGCCATAAGTAAAGTACCCTTCCTTGGATGATGTGTGGCTAGTGAGAACCATGATGCTCTCGCGTGTGGCTGGCGAGAGTCGTGACGTCCTCACCTGGTCTAGCAATGCCAACCCTCACCTAGGCCAACCCTTGCCCATGGCCGGTCGCCAATCATGACCAAGTACTGGCCACAGGTGAAAGGAAAAGAAAAGGGAAATAAAAGAGAAAATGTCACAAAAAGTTCCTTCAAAAATTCAAAATATGTGCATGCCAGGCCGACCACACCATATAGGATGGTCAATGCTAACTAGACCATAATGTTAGCATTTTTCAGCCAAAACTTGGTAGGGGAGAGACTACATTGAGGAATTGTTAAAAAGATTATAACTTGATTGACACAATTAAAAGGTTTAGAGTTGAATTGATCGGCATACAATAGATTTAGCACTTTTTGGACTATATAATCCACTTTCTTGTAGATGTGTAATTGTATATATATTAAGTTAGGGACAATTTTTTAGAAAATAAAGTCTAAACGTGGAAGCCTAGCTCCTCGGGCACTTGATGCTGAAATTAATAGTGAAGGTCATATGAATTAATTAAATATTTTTTTTTAAATTATAAGTTACTTTTGATTCCTTGTATCATCAATTGAATTGGTGCGGATATTCTTTCGAAGGACGGTTCTTTTCCAGCCTTAATAAAAGTTAAAAGAGAAAGAGAAAAAAAAAAGTTTGAAAGGTTTCAATTTGTGCAACTATGTATCCAAGTCAATCGTGCGTTGGAAAGTAGAAACTATAAGATAGCGAAACAGAACTACTTGCATTAAGCCCGCTCTGAATTTTGGGCCGAAACTTGCCATCAAAATTAGCACGCTTGATGGTCCCAATCTTTACCTTTTACTATTAAATTTCTTGGTACAATTTTACTTAATTAACTATAAATTATCATTTTTTGGAAAGAGTTCTTTTAGTCACAGCTTGATTTTTGCTATAACTACGGAAACATCAGATAAGAGCTTCAAAAACACATCCGGCCTGCATGGGAAAATCAGTACTTTCACATTTAAGAGCATCTTTGTCTCGGGTCATATTCATTTGATTAAGACAGGCTCTTACTTGAATATTAGATGGTGGAATTGGAGCTAGCAGTTTAGTAGGTCCTAAGTTTGATCTCTAAACCAAGCAAAATATTTATATAGTTGTTTCACTAGTTTTGATTCCTGTAAAAGGTCTTTCACCAAATGATACGTTTTGGTTTTATTATAGAAGACTCAGGATCTGTGTTGAGCTTGGACAAAGAATGTAAAATACAAGGGAAAATTTTATTCTTAACTTGTATAAATAACCATGATAATTGATATTTGGATGGCTCAAAGACTAACTACTTCAGAGCACAAACTATACCAGAATCTAATCAATGATGTAATCTGGATACTTGTAGCCGAATAGTCTATGTTTTGAACTCAAACCATGTCGGAATTTAATCTACGGTATAGCTTGTTTTAGGCGTAAGGCTGGAATCTAATTAACAGCAATACTCCTAGATAGGAAACACATTATCAAAATTTAATCAACGACGCTGGACTTGTGGAATAACACCAGAATTTAATCGACAATGCTGGACTGGATAGAGATGCACGTTGGAATTTAATCAACAACAGGAATATTTAAATTATAGGTAAAATGCAATAAAGTAAAAACAAAGTAAAGATAATTGTTATGTTGTTCGCGGGGGGAGGGGGGGCTTCCTCATTAGACGAGCTGTGGTATTTATAGGGCGAACTAATAGCCACTATTCGGTTGCCTCTCCTTGGGTGCTACTCTTAACATTCTCCATGTTTTCCATGTCTTCTTGGCATCCTTATCCATAAACAAACACTTCCTGACTTGTTGATGATGCTTATGCAACTTTCCCATCAAGTAAATAACGGCTCCCTATTTTTAAGTGCATTTCACACAACAATTATTTTTGCTTGGGCTCCAATGCTAATTTCACTTAAATTTCAAATTTGATGCATTATTTCCATAGCTTGACACGTGACAATTAACTACCTAGGCATCTATTCTGGAATTTGCTTGTAGAATTCCTTCGATGATAAATAACCTTCACGAATCATGTTGTCTTCAACTTTTATGAACAAAACGGAGCGTTTTGGGGGCTGTTTGGCAACTTGCTAAATAGTGTTTGTTTCTGTTCTTTTGTTACCGGGAGTAGATTTGGAACAGAAATGCGTTTGGTAAAATTTTTGTTTCCGAGAACAAATTTCTATTTTTTTGTTCCTGAAAGTAGATTTGGAACAGAATCGAGAAGAAAAAAAAAAGTTGATTATTTGTTCTCAGGAACAATTCTAAATACAAGCACCTATTTTCTCTCTTTTATTTTCTTTTTTCTTGTTCTTCTTCTTCTTCAATTGCTACCGCCATCCACCGTCCACTACCCACCGCCGCTGGCCGCCGGCGACCAGTCCAGCGAGCTCATCAGAGGCTCGCCAAGCTAGGGGGAGGTCCGGCGAGCTCACCGATGGCCAAGCGAGCCTCGCTAGGTCCTCCCTTGGCCATCGACGAGGCTCGTCCTCGCCCAGATCTGGCTAGGTCGAGCCCCGCTAGCAGCTGGGCGAGCTCGGCCTCGCTAGATCTGGGCGAGGCTGCTCGCCCAGCTGTCGGCGAGGCTCAGCCAACGAGGCACGACCTCGCCGACAGCCGGCGACGCTCCAGTGAGGTCGCTGGCTCTCATCTGGCTGGTCGCCAGTCATCCCAAGTCTGACAACCGGCCACCTTGAAGAAGAAGAACGGGAGAAAGAAAGGAAAAAATAATAAAATTATCTAAAAATTAAAAAAAAAATGATTTGATTTCTTTCTATTCTGAAATATATATTTGCTATATATAGAATACATATTTAATTTTTTATTTTAATTTATTATTTAGTATTTACATTTATTACATATTTTAGGTATATTAGTATAGTTTATACTATAGTTTATTATTTATTATTTAATAAAAATTTGATTACTTAATATTTTTATTACTTAGTATAAATATAATTAAGTATTAGAATTTCTATGATTTGATAGAATTTTAGAATGGAATAGAATTCTAAATTTGAATTCTTTTGAAATTGAAAATATAATAAAATATAATATGATTTCTTCATTCATAAGAAGACAATTATATTGGTGAGTGGTCCATGAGAATTCAATATAAAATTTATACTCATTTAAAAAGGTAATTGAAAAAGAATTGGAATAGAAGTTTTATGCAGTTATCAAACGCATTTATGTTCTTTTTCTATTCCAAAATCAGAAATTTTATACAGTTACCAAACGCGTTCTTTTGCTTAGAAATTGTTTCCGGGAACAAAATAAAAAAGAATCATTTCTGATCATAAATGGTTCCCGGGAATAGAATAGTTATCAAACGCACCCTTGCTTCTTATTATCTCCTCATGGCCAACATGTGATGTCAAGTGTAATTTTGGTTGTCAATAGCAATCTTAGACAATCCTCTAGATTATCATAGGGATGTCATGTAGACGCACATTCAATTGAACTTGTACGCATTTGCATGTTGATGGAGGGAATTTGGTCAAGACACTGAATTTTTTTTTTTTTTTTTATATTATGGATATTCGGCTATCTAAAAGTTTACTTTATATATGTTAAAATGTCTCACGTCTCTTGCTTTATAGGGTTAAGCTTTTAAATCGAACATACGATGCTGGAGCCAAGCTGCGTCCCGATTCGCCTGTCATGTGTTGCTCGAGAGGGGATCTCTCTATATCTATCTACTTAAACTTTTAAGTTGGAAATTTCACCATTTCAAATAAGCTGAAAACTTCAATCGAGCATAATTTCCTAACAAACTTCTCAAAAAAAAAAAAAAAAAAATTCACACACACATATATAAAAAGGTATGTAACTACGTGGATTTATACAAACCTTTAAGTAAGCATTATTCTTATATATATTGGAGCATGTAGAGAATATGAAAGACAAAAAAGATTTGGAACCTTTTGTTTTCCCAAGATTTCCGCTGGTCCATCTAATTCCACGTGGGGTTCGCGTGGCTTTCCTTTGGGTGCGACTTGTCCACATCCCCGTGAAAAATCCCCAATAATGCCAAAAGAGAGTTAGGTCGTATGTATTTAATTATTTCGTCATTCGACCCTTTCTTGGCTTAGCACCAAGAATTGCATTTCGGGCCGTTGGCAAATTTATAAATAAAGAAGAATATTCTCGGACAACAACCTAATCAAGTGCCGCGTAAAATAAGATACGACGGAATATGTACATGTGAAGGTCCTGGGGAGAAGAGGATACGCTGTTAGCTTATTTTATTTTTCATATTAATACCAATCATCCTATGTATGTGCGGCAAAAAAGAGGGTTAATATTTTCAAATAACTAGCATCTTGGTACGAAAAAAAAAATTCAAGAGTGGTATACTTTAACTAATCCCAAACAGCCTTCATAGTATAGTATCAAGCTTGAGCTCAACTTGACGCAAGTAGTTTGTACTTGAAACATGACTCGAATTCAATCGAAGCTCTTATAATTTGAGCCCATATTTTACTGATAACTTGAGCTTAGACCTATGAATAGCTATTGAGTATATAAAATCTTTTTCTGTTGCAATTGAGGGATATAATAAAGAGGTGCGATGTGCTAATTATATTGTGAGGATTAATATGACCTCTGCTAGAGGTAATCCTAATTTAAGGGTGAAACATGATAAAACCTTGTGTCTCGAATTCTCTTTCTTGCTTTTACTCTTTATTTCCTTGTGATTGTGCACCAAATCTTTAACCCATATGAAGTTGGGCGTTGGAGATTCAAATTAAGATAAGTTAATGTAAAAGGATACCTGAATTAAAGGAGAATAAACCCAACAGTAGAGCTCACACCTGAGGGGATATTATTAGGATGCATGTGCAAGTTGTGTAAGAGAAGTCATATATTAAAGAAGTGTATCTGACTTTATTAACATAAAAGTATCTGACTTTATTATTATGATTTACCAAACAATGGACGAGATATAATAAAATTTCCGGACTTCTTATCCTATTCTATGCAGTGCTATCCTGACTAAAAATCCAGATGATCAAATACAACCTAGGTGTAGATGGCAGCTCACAATGGCTGTGTAGCGATGTGGAGCGGTCTTGAACACCACTTAGGTAGTGTTGGACTTGGCAGAGGCTGGCTAGAAGCGTCTGAGTTGTTTACTGCAGATTTTACCACGAGAGTTGGTGTGAATCACAGCTAAGAATTGGACCCGGTGGGACTTAATAGCTCTCGGCCGAATCTCTGGATCTTTGAATCTTTGATACTCAATTCCTTTGGTGGGGTTGAAGAAACTAGTTGTCTTAGACATCTCCTTGAAATTTCAAGGCATTCCGACCTAGAACGAATGCATACTCATCGTTTTCATAAGGCCGCCCATTGGGCTCTCCTGTCTTGATCCAGTAATCTGACTAGTTCGGTTTTTCCATCTAAGACGTACTTCCAGATATTTTCTCACCATATCCACCGAATAAACTCAATAATATTGTTCCGACCCATAATGATGATGATGATGATGATGATGATGTCTTACCATATTCTGCATAAAATTTGAGCACGATCCAACGGTTAACCAATAATGTGCACTCATCAATTTCGTTGAACTGAGCTCTGGAATTTTTATGATGCCAAGGGAGAGAGCTTCGCCGAGAGTGCCGATATGGAGGAGAGTTTCAGAGTTACTGAATAAGATGCTTACACAACCTTAAGTCTAAGGCTCTCTTGTAAGAACAATAAATCTGCTACTTTCCTCTTTTGGATCAAGCAAATATATGATTTCTTTATGCTAGGAAAATTAGGATATTTCTCTCTCTTACTCCTGATATGGCCGAAATTTAATAATATATAGCCCAGAATATAACCAAATATCCCCTCATATTTGATATTCTAATGAAATTCTTTCCCTTAGATCGCTTACTTTCCAAATTCAGAACATCACATGCATTATACATTGATCTTCGGCCAAGGAAGGGAGATAAATGGGTTGGCCAAAATTCCCAATTAAATGGGCTTGATCTTGAAAATTCAAATGCGATTAGGAACTCTTTCCCCAAACCCAGGCAGCACTTCGGGCTAATTCAAGTTAATTTATGATTGGACCAACTTAAATGCAATTTACTATTAAATGAAAATTTGTTCCTAATGCCTGCAATGCGAATGCGAACCATGTCAATGATATTTTATTTAGGGTCGGGATCGATCCCTTATTTATTGAACAATGAATGACTAAACAGAATAATTAAAATTTAGGTATCAACATTGTATGAATCACATGCCACGTAAATCTATAAGATATGACAAGATATGTACCTGGGAAAATCTTCGGGAGAAGAGAATACGTTGACAGCTAATTTGATTGTTCATTTAAATGCCAAGCATCACATATATGTGGCAAACAAGGGGGGCAAAGCTCCAAATAACAAGCATCTCGATAGCAACGGATATTTAAAGAGACACACTACAAAGAATCCCAAAAGGCGGCTTCACAATTTATGTAGTCGATATAGTATGCAGCTCAAGGTTGACTTGACATGCATACTTGGTACCTAAAACATGACTCAAATGTGATCAAGTATTAAAAATCACGCTCGATTTCAGCTCGAATGGACAATCGAAAATTTTGCACTTGACTCTACGTGAATAGATAGCAATGAAACTATAAATGAGTCCAAGCATGAGTTTAAGCTTGACTATTTTCCCATGCACTTGACAGCATACATTAAATGTTAGTATAAATATGGCTGATGTCACACTTCAAGAGTCTCAAAACATGAGTAAACACCATGATAGTCACATTTCACACATAGTAAAAAGTGCAAACAAAGTTCACATTGCAGATGTCCTTATCGAATATTGGCGTAGATCATTTCTAAAGCTTCATGGGACGGTAGAGGCGGGGTCGATAGGTGGATACCACCATTTCAACATACAAGGGAAGCTGGAGGATTGCGAACAAAACAATAGGGAAGGCAGCCAACAACGTAATTGGGATGTAAATCCACTTCAATCGTTCACCCAAGACAATCGTAAGAGCTGAGCCAAATGCCACCAGCATAAAAGCCAATGAGAGGAAGAGAAAAGTGAGGCCCAGTATCATTTTTCTTGGTAGTGAGTAGAGGAAATCTGTGATCGCGTAGCGCGAAGTTAGAATGGCCAAGAACATCAAGGTGGCAGTGACAGAGGAAAAGAGAGCGAGAGCATTTGCAACTGCGAATACCATGAATGAGCCCTTCTTCAGAAATATTGGGATCCCCTTACTGCTGTCATTGCCTCCAGGTACCGTAAAAGCTGCAGCGAAAGCTACCGTAGTGATTAGAGTTGCAACAAGGCTACAAGATGATGATGTGTCCTTCATCCATTGCCTTGCATCTTTGAGCAATTCTTCGCGCTGTTCTGCAAACTTTTCCCAGTATGATTTTTTATGTTCTAGATATTTAAACCATTTATAAGAAGGAAAGCCGCTAACTTCCACTACCTTCAAAAAAAAATAAAAAAGGAAACTTATCAATGTAAAATTCAATAATGAGCACATAAAGAGGACAAAAAGAAGGATCACTGACTTGAAACCATTGAAGTTCCCTCTGCAAAAGAAAAGCCGCTCCAGAAACATCAGGGGACGCACATCTCGAAGACCATTTGGTTACAGCCTCCAATAAGTCAAAGTTCATGTAATTATCGTCAGCCAAATATTGAATTGGGTTGTTTGCGTTCACCAGTCTAAACAACTCAATATGCCGTCCCTTCACAACTTTTATCATCAGTTCTTTTGCGAAATTGTCATGCCACATCAACTCCGGAAAATATTTAAGACACAAATCCACAATTTCAAAGACTCCGCGAGATGCAGCGTCAAGGACAACGCCTGAAGCCAATATAGACTCGACTACTTGAGTTCTTGGACCATTCTTCATGTCAGTAAGAACTTGTTTTGCAAACTCAAGTGAGTAATTGTGCCTCAACTTCAATTCTCCACTCCTTTTGATGAAAGGTGCTGCACGTAACATCATAGAAGCAATTTTTCCAATGATGAAGAATCAAAAGGTCAAAAAAGCTTTCACATTTGCACTGTATTATTATGTATATATAGTAGCTCAGAGATATACAATATTAATTGAGAAAATAAACTTGATATGCTTGGCAATCAAAATGCAGGCATCAGAACAGAGAGATCTATTGATGAATACACACAATGTCATATGAGAAAAAAAAGAATTTTTTTTTTTTTTGGTTGAAAAAAGGGTAGATTCAGTGTGGATCCATAGAAATGGTTTCCATTCAATATTTTTGTAGATTCACCTAATGGACATATGTAGTTCAAACGTTGAATTATATTGATTAGAATCAAATTTTATCATAATGTATGAATGGAGAGCCGGTCTATATTAATTACTATGATGTCAAAGGGACGTACTGATAGTATCAACAATACACTTTAAATTTAGAGATCACTACCAATGGATGAAATAAGGTCGTTTTTCTTTGCAATACATGGCAATATCGTATACCTGGTATTGTGACAAGATTCCATAGTGATATCTTGATCCGATTAAGTGCTTTTAGTACTACCACCACAAAGAGGAGAGAACAAATCATGTTAGGAAATAAGGAATTGATGATGAATAAAGAGATACATATCACAATCATGAATTGAAAATTGCTCATGCTTTAAAATGCTTGATTATGTTAAAAAACAACTTGGATCAATCAATCTTCATGACCTAAAATCCAAAATCTACAATTCTCGATAAGCCTACTTGGCAATTTGACAATGAATAAAACTTCTCCACTTGCTTTCCAAATGTTACATTAGATATTAATTTATGACATAAATCATCCTTAAGATATTAGTTTGTGTACATAGATGCAGTCCTTGTTCCTAAACTTTTTTGTAAAATAAGATCCCTGAATGATATGCTTTTTTTATTTTTTTGTGTTAGTCCATCCACTAAGCAGATCAATAAAATTACCTCGAGCCATCTTTGTGTCCTTGGAGTCGTCAAATGATGTTTCGACCAAACATAGAGGGATAACTAAAAATGGGAACAAACAGAGTGAACACTACGAGGATAGAGTTGCTTGAATTGCACGTGTCTAACAAAAGAAGCGCAACCAATACCTACATTTGTAAATAGATTTTTCCCAAAAATTGAGTTGAGCTCCACTACGGAAGTGAAGAGTAATTATCGCCAAGAAATCCAAACAGCCCGCGCCACCAATGCCCTTGCGTGTCGTTAAGCCAGAGAATTTGCGAGCTAAATGTAAGCATATGTCTTTTGGGACATAAGAACAAAAAAGTTAATCCAAGAAAATAAGATATAAGATGAGTCAGTGTGAAATCCTACCCAAATGGCCGGCTATAATAAGGCCGAACATGATCACAGAAGATGGGGCGCATGTTGAACGCTTGGACAAGTACCAGATAGCCTCCTTTTGCTGAGGAGCCCAATTAGTAGCAAGGTTTAGGGCATATTCGATAATATCAGTATCAACTTTGTCTATTAATGCCTTTACCATCCTTATTCTTCCTCCCTTAGCAGCATAAAGAAGGGCTTTCCTAGAATTGCAAGTATTATATTCCGGAGGGAATCGCTTGACCAGGTTCTCAACCAACTGATCTTGTGTGACCATAATCGCAATATCAAGCACAGTAAAAGATTCATCTTCTATCCGCAAAATTTCGGCCATCGATGCTGCATGATCGTCATTGAGGGTTTTCTCAATAGTTTTCCAATCACCTTTCACTGCGGCATCAAAGAGTGGTCGATGTTTCTCATTCTCACTGACCAACACTCTCGGCAGGACTGCAAAAATGGCACATAAAAAATTCCTCAGCCTTTCGTCCTTTTTTATTTTTAGATCAAGTGTAATCATATCACTTGCTGAAAGTTCCGATAAAACACGGATGCAAGTAAAAAAGTATTTTATTTGGGTTGTCCGAATTATCATTCAGGATATTATTCGGATTTCAAAAATAATGAAAAAAATTATATTCAGCGTGTTGATATATCCCACGTCACTTGATTGTGAAATTTATATGCTTTATATATATGTTCTCCCTCCAACTATTACCTTGAGATTTATGATTGAACTTTCTTACACGGTATCAGAGATAGGATTTGCACTAGTTAATTTGGCGTGTGTGTCCGTCCCATTGGTCAAATTCCCTTTTCTAACAATTTGTATGCCATGAAATTTAAAATGTTTTGGATTAAATAAATCAATGCATGAAACATAAGATTTATGAATTATGAAAATTAAAAGTATAAAGTGACAAACCATTAGATTCTGACTGATTCCCGAACTTTTGCTCTCGCCACCTAAAAAAGTCTTCCACAGGATCTGCCATGTCTTCGAACCTTCCTTCTTCTTTACCAGAAGAAAAATGAACATAAATAACCTTAAAAACATGACTACTATCATGCTCATTCAATGCATGGAAGTTTATGTATTGACCTTAGATGAAATGCTTTTAAATAAATAAAAATTTAAAGTTAAAATAATAGAGATCGTAAGTTTTTTTCGAGATAGGCATTGTATCATGAATTAGTTTTGTGGGACCTTCCAACTTTCATATCTTGGACAATTTTTTTTTTTTTGGTTAGTTTTTATTTCTTATTGCCATTGATCTTGTCCACAATACCATTCATAAATGATGACCGCATTCTTTTACTCTTTGCAAGTAAAAAAATATTTATTTTTGGGCTTTCTCAATTATAATTGAAGATATTATTCAAAATTTAAAAATTAAGGCAGTATTATATTTGAATTTATATGCCAGCATTTGTATACTATGAAATCTAGGGAAAATTCCAAATAAAAGCCTGAAATGCCCTCATTTTCTCAAATAAGAGTCTAAAGTGGACATTATTTCAAATAAGGACTCAAAGTACTCTCATTTTCGTAAATAAGAGCCTAAAGTGAATCTTGTTTCAAATAAGAACCTAAAGTGGCCATATTAGTCTCAAAGAAGGGCCTCAACTCACTATTTGATGAGAGCAATTTTGTCTTTTAAAATTTTTCTCTTTTTTTTTCATAGAAAACATTAAAAAAAAAAAAAAGAAACAAAATAGAGACGGGAAGGAGGGCTTCCTCTCACCTGTGGCCGCCACCCCATCGCTGCTGGGGCAGTGCTAATGGCCAGCAAGGTCACCGGCACCTGGGCGAGGGCCGGCGACCCTCGTCCAGTGCCCTCGGACCTCGCCCTAGGTCTGGGGGTGCTGGGCAAGGGCCGCCAGTGCCTGTGCAAGGGTGGGCAACCCTCGCCCAGATCTGGGAGAGCGTTGCCACCCTCTCCCACCTCTGGCAAGGGCCAGATGGCCCTCGCCTCTGGGTGGCAAGGGTCGTCGGCGCCTAGGCGAGGCACCAGCAACCCCGCCCCATCGACTATGGGGCAACGGCCACTCTCCCAACTCTAATTTGTTTTGTTTTGTTTTTTTTTTTTTTTTTGAAGTCTAATTTTTAAAATTTTTAATCTAAAAAAATATAATTTAATCTAGATTAAAAAAAATTTTTGACGAAAATACCCTTGGCTGGCCAGAATTTTTTGTCACCGATGAGCCGGTGAGGTTAGGCCCTTATTTAAAACAAATATAATTACTTCAGGTCCTTTGAGGCGATATGGTTACTTGTCTTTATTCGAAACAATATCTACTTGACCCTTATTTAAAAAAATGAGTGTACTTCTAACCCTTAATTGAAATTTTCCCTGAAATTTAAAATGTTTCAAATTTAAAAAAAAAAAAAAGTCAAAATGCATGAAACACGATATTTAAGGGGAATGAAAATTAGATGTTCAAACTAACAAACCCTCAGTTGTTTTGCCTTCGTCTTGGGAAGCTTAATTTGTGGCTATTGTTGAGAAAACCTCCAAGAATTTTGATTTCGACAGAACCATCACTTGGAACTTATGATCTGATAGATACGAGTGTTGTTTCTGCTCGGGTGGTACAAACTAATGAAGACTAGATGGACTTTACGGGTGAACGACTTAACAGAACAGGAAGTTTGTAAGGACTTGGAAGAACCAATAGGTAAATAAGTCTGTGGAAGCCTCATCCACACGTATGCTTAAGAAAATCGATGAAATATTATCAGCTGGATAGCTGGGCAAAATTGCGGAAGGTCGACAGAAGCTATCTTTTATATCAAACTGAGAAGATCGTTCTTGATCACGTGTAATACTAACGAAGACCCATATATTCCTTTGATTGTTATTACGTATCTAAATGAAATCGACGGCCAATCAAAAGCCTGGAATTGTGAACTTATTTACTCCGAGGAGAATCCAATCAATTATCCATTATACCGATGAACAAGGATTATTTCCTATTTCGGCGACTATTCCTGGAAGCGGCGAATTTGCTAGAAGATTTGATTGCATGGAATTTGCTAGAAGATTTGATTGCATGGACAACTAGACCTCCAGTGATTTTATTCCAATCTGCAATGTCTAAATTGATTTTCTTTGCATATTGAGAGTCATACACTGATTGTAAATCTTTTGAGATGTGTACAAGTATTGTAGTAATGCATGTATTTTGGTAGAGTGATCTACCAACTTTGGGTAGTAGAAATGCAAGCTACACGTGTGACGACTCAAGAGTTACTAGTGAATTCCAGTCTTGTTGGTGGCTGTCAGTTTAATAGAGTGAACATAGGCATGATCTTTAGCCGAACCAGTCCAATATCTGAGTGCACAATCTTCTATCTATATTTATTTTCATATATATGTCTGATATTGCATATATTAAACTGTTCCTACTTATATCAACTTTTTTCTGTTAAATTCTATATGAACTTGATTCTGTTAAATTCTGCAAAATTTATCAAGTTGCAATATAAAACTTATTCTCAACACCCCCTAGCCACCCGCCCGCCCGCCCGCCCGCCGCCCTTGGTCATATCATTAGCCGTAACGGCCATGCTACCAAACTCCCTTCTTAGTGAACCTCTTTGTTACCAAAAACTGGAATGAACATAAAGAACCTTAGAAAAATGGAATAAGTGCATTAAAAGTCTTAAAACTTGTCACGAAGTGCAATTGAGTCCTAAACTTTCAAAAAGTGAAATTAAGTTCTAAAATTTATCATGAAGTGCAGTTGAGTCCTAAAACTTTCAAAAAGTACAATCAAGTCATAAAATTTGTCGAATTGATCCAATCAAATCCTTTGGTTAATTGCACTTTTTGAAAATTTTAGAAATTAATTGCACTTTTGTAAAAAAAATTATGACTCAATTGCACTTTGATGACAAATTTTAGGACTTCATTACATATTTTAAAAAATTATGACTCAATCTAAAAGTTTACCGTGATGCAAAAAATCTAATTTAATGATAGTCAATTTGTTCCAGAATTCATTTTTTGTTCTACAAATAGATTTTTCTATTTTTATTCCTCGAGACAAATTTTTGAATAAAAATACACGTTTGATAATAATACAAAATTTTTGTTCCAAGAATAGAAATTCATTTGATAATGACACAAAAATTCTCCTTCTAGGACGCAATGGTAAATGGCAACGACGATTGGCGGCTATCGGCCATCGGGGGCGGGCGGGCAATTAGTAACGTGGGGAGTGATGAGAAGTTTTTTATTTCTCATTTTTGTTCCAAAAATAAAAAATTAAAAAAAAAATTTCTCATTTCTATTCTAAACCTATTTCTAGATTAAAAATTTATTCTAGAAATAAAAAAAATGAAATTGTATTACCTGTTTCTGTTCCAAACCTATTCCCGAGAACAGAAAAATAGTTTTGACCAGAAATAAAATGTTTATCATTTGCGCCGTAAAGGATCATTTTTCTCTAATTTGGCACTTAAGTGAGCTAGTGAAAACTTTTGGCACTAAAATAAGTGTCATATGAGACTTTTGGCAGGTATGATGTCCTTTAGCCCATGAAAATTTTTTGTATTAAACTTAGATGGTAGACTTTTAAACAAAAATAAAAAATTAAAGTTAAACTCAATAGAGATCATATTTTTTTAGGATAGGTATTATATCATGAATTAATTTTGTGGGACCTTCTACCTTTCTTAAATTGGACAGTGTGTTTATTTTTTGTTGCCATTGATCTTTTATGCATTATCCTTCATAAATTAAGTTTATACAAATAATTATGTATCTTCGCAATTTGATATAACAATTCTGTTAGAACTATACATGAATAAAAATAAATGAATTAACTTAATCATATCGATTTCATCAACTAATACAATTAATTTATTAGTTACATTAATACGTGATACAAGTTCGTAACATGATTACTCTTATGACACCGATGCATTGAATGGATTTTTTTTAAAATAAATTATATAGATTAAACTTGACGGGAAATACATAACGGTTAGTGAAAAAAAAAATTGATCTAGTTTTTCCTACAAAAGCCATATTATGTATGGCAAGAACACTCCAGCATTCCACATATCTTGGACAAGGTGCTTGATAGTGAATTTTCTTCTTTAATGTTAAATTTACACCTGGATGAGTTATTTTTGGCTCAAAACAACATTATATATTTCTTTTTTGGAGATGACTCCACCAAATAGACTTGTTCGAGGATCATGTTTCCAAAGGCTTAGTCTCATGTAGTCTCTTAATGATAGGTAATTAACTATTTAGAACCCATTTCTTTTGCCCTTTGCTCTTGATGAAATTGCTTTGTAGTACAATCAGCGGCAAATTCGATTTGTACATTAAGTAGACATAGAAAATGATTAGTCTTTATGAGGTAATTGTTTGGACAAAACTCCCTTGATAATAGGAAATTTTCTGGTAATTAACCTTAATGAACTGGTCATTGCGGGCTTGTAAGTAATGAAACTAGGATGACAGAAGGTAGTGGTATCATCATCAACAACTATAAGGGAACTTGTGGAGCCAAGTACCAAATTAGGAGATTGACTTTTTTTTTTTTTTTTTTTTTGGTTGGTAATTACGAGATTGACTTTGAGTGATATGGCTCACTGTTTACTTGAAAGGGATAGTCATGCCATGGACCCGAGAAAATGAATCAATTAGCAGTATTTGGTGGCCACACATTGCTTTTGCATTTTTGGTTCGTTGAAATTAAATATTTTCGGCCTCTGTAATTAGTTCCAATTAAATATGCCGCCAAACTAGATAAAGGAAACAAAGAAATTATAAGACCCCATCGCTTATACCATAATTTTTTCTGGTTTTGAACATGAACATGTACCTGGTGGTGGTTCTACGGGATTCGAATTTCCTTGTATTTCACTTGGATGCGGCGTCATTGGGATGCTCTCCACGATGCAATCTTTCCACAACAAAGTAAACGGAGGATGCAAATGGGTAAGATATTCAAATATTAAAGAGTTTTAGTCTTCCTAGGCCGAGTTCATTCCTTCCTTTTATACAAGTGCCTCCCCTAATGTAAACCTACACCTAAAGCAAGTAAAGCATATAATTTTTTATTCACTTTATAGCGAGTGGATTACCTTTTTTTTTTTTTTTTTTGGTCGAAGCGGTTGAATTACTTGGGTGTAAAAGGAATTATCGCTGGAAATAAAGACTAGACCTTTACAAGTTGGCAAGTTGGCTTAGTTCTGGGGCCACACATAATTCAGTACCTAGTGATCGAACTATTACTTGAAGGTGACTTTGTCTCTCTTTCTTACAATACAGTTCATTCTATTCCTTGACACCAAAGGAGTCTTGACCAAATTCACCTACTTCTTTCGAGCTCTCATTCAAGCAAGTTACTTTGCAAGCTTCTAGCCAAATAAAGCTATTGGCAAAAATGGGCATCTCACTTTGTTTGGTCTAAAACAAGTATAAGGATATTAGAAGTTTCAAAAGTTTCGTCACTCATAATAGTGACAATTATTTTTATTGACAAGTTATTTTTGACTTGGAACAACAACATAATTTCCTTTCTAGAGATGACTATAGTGAATTGATTAGCTTGAGAATCATGTCTTTAAAGGACGAGTCCTATGTAGTCTCTTAATGATAAGTAATTAAATATTCCAAACCCATTTGTTTTGCCGTCCGCTCTTGACGAAATTGCTTTGTTGTACAACCAACTGCCAATCCGATTTGCACTTCAAGTAGACATAGAAAATAATTAGTCCTCCCAAGGTGATTGCTCGGACAAAACTTTCCGATAAGAGGAAATTTTCTGGTAGTTAATTTTAACGAACTGGTCATTGAGTTCTTATGAGTGACGAAACTAGGATTGACAAAAAGCAGTCGCAACATCATCCAAAACTACGAGGGAACTTGTGCAGCCAAGTCATACCAAATTTAGGATATTTGACTTTCAGTAATACGTTTTGCTTTTGGTTACTGGTTTCTTGAATCAATCAACTGTATTTGATGGCCACACATTGCTTTTGCATTTTTAGTTTGTTGTTGGAAATTTATTTATTTTTGGTCCCTGTATTTAGTTCCAATTACATATGCCGCCAAACTAGATAAAGGAAACTAAGAAATTATAAGACCACATCGCTTATACCATAAATTTTGCTGGGTTGGAACATAAATATGTACCTGGTGGTGGTTCGGCAGGATTTGAATCTCCTTGTATTTCACTTGGTTGTAGCGCCATTGGGTTGCTCTCCTCATTGCAGTCTTTCAACAACAAAGTAAATGGAGGATGCGAAAATGGGTAAGATATCCAATTATCATAGAATTTTGGTCCCCCCAAGCGGAGTTCATTCCTTCCTTTTATAGAAGTACCTCGCCTAATGTAAAGGTATGCAAGTAATTCATAACTTGTTTTTATTTTTTTTTACGTTATAGTGGTTGGATTGCTTGAGTAAAAATGATTATCACTAGGAATATAAACAAGACCTATACAAGTTGGCAAGAAGACTCAGACTCTGGGGCCACAAATCATTAGGTTCATTTATTTTTCTGGGTTGGAACATAAATTGTACCTGGTGGTGGTTCAGCAGGATTCGAATCTCCTTGTATTTCACTTGGTTGCAGCGCCATTGGGCTGCTCTCCTCGTTGCAGTCTTTCAACAACAAAGTAAATGGAGGATGCGAAAATGGGTAAGATATCCAATTATCAAAGAATTTTTTGGTCCCCCTAAGCGGAGTCCATTCCTTCTTTTTATAGAAGTACCTCGCCTAATGTAAAGGTATGCAAGTAATTCATAACTTGTTTTTATTTTGTTTTACGTTATAGTGGTTGGATTACTTGAGTAAAAATGATTATCACTAGGAATATAAACAAGACCTATACAAGTTGGCAAGCAAACTCAGACTCTAGGGCCACAAATCATTAGGTTCATTTATTTTTCTGGGTTGGAACATAAATATGTACCTGGTGGTGGTTCGGCAGGATTCGAATCTCCTTGTATTTCACTTGGTTGCAGCGACATTGGGTTGCTCTCCTCGTTGCAGTCTTTCAACAACAAAGTAAATGGAGGATGCGAAAATGGGTAAGATATCCAATTATCAAAGAATTTTTTGGTCCCACTAAGCGGAGTTCATTCCTTCTTTTTATAGAAGTACCTCGCCTAATGTAAAGGTATGCAAGTAATTCATAACTTGTTTTTATTTTGTTTTACGTTATAGTGGTTGGATTACTTGAGTAAAAATGATTATCACTAGGAATATAAACAAGACCTATACAAGTTGGCAAGCAGACTCAGACTCCGGGGCCACAAATCATTAGGTTCATTTATTTTTCTGGGTTGGAACATAAATATGTACCTAGTGGTGGTTCAGCAGGATTCGAATCTCCTTGTATTTCACTTGGTTGCAGCGCCATTGGGTTGCTCTCCTCGTTGTAGTCTTTCAACAACAAAGTAAATGGAGGATGCGAAAATGGGTAAGATATCCAATTATCAAAGAATTTTTTGGTCCCCCTAAGCGGAGTTCATTCCTTCTTTTTATAGAAGTACCTCGCCTAATGTAAAGGTATGCAAGTAATTCATAACTTGTTTTTATTTTGTTTTACGTTATAGTGGTTGGATTACTTGAGTAAAAATGATTATCACTAGGAATATAAACAAGACCTATACAAGTTGGCAAGTAGACTGAGACTCTGGGGCCACAAATCATTAGGTTCATTTATTTTTCTGGGTTGGAACATAAATATGTACTTGGTGATGGTTCAGCAGGATTCGAATCTCCTTGTATTTCACTTGGTTGCAGCGCCATTGGGTTGCTTTCCTCGTTGCAGTCTTTCAACAACAAAGTAAATGGAGGATGTGAAAATGGGTAAGATATCCAATTATCAAAGAATTTTGGTCCCCCTAAGCGGAGTTCATTCCTTCTTTTTATAGAAGTACCTCACCTAATGTAAAGGTATGCAAGTAAAGCATAACTTGTTTTTATTTTGTTTTTACATTATAGTGGTTGGATTACTTGGGTGAAAATGATTATCACTGGGAATATAAACAAGACCTATACAAGTTGGCAAGCAGGCTCATATCATTAGGTTCATTTCCCAGTGATCAAACCGTTGCATTAAGGTGACTTTGTCCCTCTTTCTTATGATAAAGTTCATTCTGTCCCTTAACACCGATTGAGTCTTTACCAAATTAAGCCATTTCTTTCTCGGGCTTAGGCAAGCTATTTAGGCAAGTTAATTTGCAAGGCTTAAGCTGAATAACGCCATCCGCAAAAACGAGCGCCTCAACTTTGTTGAGCCCAAAAGCACAAGTAAGAAACTTCAATTCCATAAATTTGCTTAATGTAGAAAATAACTAGGTTTCTTCGAAATTTCTCTTTTTGACAAAATTAATTTCTAAGGA
Organism: Eucalyptus polyanthemos subsp. polyanthemos; assembly: GCA_017140185.1. Lineage (NCBI taxonomy): Eukaryota > Viridiplantae > Streptophyta > Magnoliopsida > Myrtales > Myrtaceae > Eucalyptus > Eucalyptus polyanthemos. The sequence continues at coordinate 60,031,025 of CM029459.1, read as the reverse complement.
AGTAAAATCTAAAAATAAAGAGAAAACATAATGCATTTAATATATAAGGGATATCCACAATAAAGAAAAACAAAACATGTGATGTTCTTAGTTATGGCAACTAGATCCTACACAAAAATAGAAAAGCTCACAAAAGAAGGAAAGTAAATAAATTGAGGGCTACCACTTAAAATTGCAATTGAATAATTAAGGGCAACTTTGTCTTTTTAAAGAAAATGGGGTGCATTTAGTCGGATAAGGTATGGAAATAGCGCCACCCAAAAGTTTTCATCTAATATATAATGGAAATTTTCCAATATTTTCATTTCCAAATTTGTCAATAAAAGTACGTTTGGTAAAAGTTTTGATTGCTGTGTTTGAAAATGAATACAGTTAAACTTGGAAAATTTAATCACACTTTGTATGCTTTAGATCTTACATAGATGACTGGTATCAGGCTCATTCATTGCAGTGGAATTTTCTACACAAAACTTATATGGTAAATTTCTAAACAAGAAAAATTAACAGAGATCATGAGTTCTTATAAATAGGTATTGAATCATGAATTAGTTTGGTGAGACCTTCTAAGTTTCATACATCAGACAATGCGTTTTTACTGAGTTTTAATTCGTAGTTGCCATTGATCTAATCCGCGATATCATTCATACATTGTAAGCGTGTTTTGTTACTCTTCGGAAGTAAAAAGAGTATTTCTTTTGGGGGTTTCTCAATTATAGATATTGTTCAAATTTAAAAAAAAAAAATGAAAAGATTCTCTGTAAGTTTATATGTTAGCATTTGTATGCTGTGAAATTCAAAGTGATTTGGACTAACAAAAGTCAAAATGCATTAAACAACTGGTTTATGAAAAACTAAAATTAAAAGCTCAAAAAGAGACAAACCTCTAGGTTTTTTGCGACCAACTTGGGAAGCTTTATAAGTTGCCATGCCTTCTGTAGTCCCTTTTTCGTGAAACTCGTGTTACCAAAAATTCAATGAATATAAATAACCTAATTAATTTTACTCTATATGCTTTAGATCATGTATACATTATCGGTATCAGGCTCGTTCATCACATGGAATTGTTTGCATGAAACTTAGATGGTAAAATTTTAAGCAAAAAAAAAAAAAAAATCAACGTTAAACTTAGATCGTGAGTTCTCTCTCTCTCTCTCTCTCTCTCTCTCTCTCTCTCTCTCTCTCTCTCTCTCTCTCTCTCTCTCTCTCTCTTCAGATAGGTATCAAATTAGGAATTAGTTTTGCGGTACCTTCTAGGTTCCATATATTGGATGAAATTCAAAGTGACTTGGACCGACAAAAGTCAAAATCCATGAAACACAAGATTTATGAAAAACGAAAATTAAAAGTTCAAAGTGACAAGTCTCTGGTTGTTTTGCAGCCATCTTGAGAAGCTTTATCAGTCGCCATGCCTTGTGGGCTCTCTTCTACGAGAACTTCTTTGTTTCCATAAAGAGAAACGAATATAATCAACCTTAGAAAATTTAATTCAACTTCGTATGCTTTATATCATGCATACTAGCTCAATCATTGCATGAATTTTTTTTTTTCATTGAACTTAGATGGTAAACTTTTAAACAAAAAAAAAATAACATTAAACTTAACAAAGATCATGACTTTCTTTTCAAGATAGAAATTGTATCATCAATTAGTGGGAGGGACGTTCTAGCTTTCATATAGTGGACAATGCAATTTGTAAGTTTTAGTCTCATTGTGATTGATCTTATCCATGATGTTGTTAAGTAAATTATGAGCACATTCTTTTACTTTTCGGAAGTAATTTTTTTTTTTTTGGGCTTTCTCAATTATAATTCAAGATATTATCCAGATTTTAAAAATTGTAAAAAGGTTATATTTCAATTTATATGTCAGCATATGTATGCTCTGAGACTAGAAGTATTTGGGATTGAAAAAGTTAAGATGCTTGAAACTCAAGATTTATGAAAAACAAAAATAAAAGTTCAAAGTGACAAACCTTTGGTTGTTTCGCAACTGTCTTGGCAAGCTTGATCAGTTGCCATGTCCTCTGAACTCAAGTCTATGCGAACCTCTGTGTTACCAAAAGAGAAATTGACATAAATAACTTTAGAAAAATTAATTACATTTTGTACGCTTTGGATCATGTATACATAAGTAGTATCGGGCTCATTCGGTGCCAGGAATTTTCTTTATTAAACTTAGATGGTAAACTTTAAAAGAAAAATTAATGTTGAAATTAATAGAGATGATGAGTTATTTTCAAGATCTCGGTGCCATTAGGCATTAATCTTATATGCCATATCGTTCATAAATTAAGTTTATACAAAATTTATGTATCTTTATAATTCGACATGATAACTATAATAGAACTATACATAAATAAAAAATTATGAATTAACATAATCATAACAATTTTATTGATTAATAAAATTAATATATAAGTCACCATCTATACAAGATACAAGTTTACAACATTCATACAGATGCATTGCATGGATTTTTTTCTTAAATGAGTATATTGTTTAACTTTATTGGATAGACATAATGGTTGGGAAAAAGAATTGATCTAATTTTTTTTAGGAAACCCATGTTATTTTTGTTGTTTTTGTGGCAAGAACGTTCAGCCATGCATGTATCTTTCACCATGTGTTTGTTAGTGAATTTTCTTTTCTAATGTTATCTTAAACTTTGTCATGACAATGACAACCACTTTTATTGACAAGTTATTTTTCACTCAAAACAACGTTACATATTTCTTTTTGGGAGATGACTGTAGTGAATTGACTGGTTCGGGGATCATGTGTTAAAGGGATTACTCTCGTGTATCCTCTTAAAAATAAGTAAACTATGTAGAACCTGTTTGTTTTGCCTTGATGAAATTGCTTTGTACAACATTTCACTTGAAAGGAATAATCACGCCCAGGGGTCAAGAAAGATGAATCAATTAGCATAAAAAATATCAAAAAAGTCCTAAATTTATTGCGTTTGTACCAATTTAGTCTTAAACCTTCTAACTTAGTGCCAATTTAGTTCCTCCGACTAATTTTGGCAAGATATTGCTGGTGTGAACACCGATCGGCTAATGTGACACTCCAAACACTAACATTGACAACTTTTAATAATATTTTCAAATTTTTCAAATTTTTTCTTTTTTGTTCTTTTCTTTTCTTTTTTTTTTCTTCTCCTCCTTCTTCTAGCTAATCTCCGGACCTTGGCGATCGGCCAGAAACAAGGACCAACGAGGTCAAGGTCGACCTTGCTGTCCAATCTTGAGGCTCAAGCCCTTTTTAGAGGCCATGAGGGCAACCTTCGACCTTGCCAGATGCAGCAAGGTCAAGCCTTGCTAGCCACTAGCGAGGGCTCGAGCCCTTGCAAGCATGACCTCTAATAAGCCCTTGAGCCTCACCGAATCTAGCAAGGTTGAGCCTCTCCCATGGTTGACGAGGCTTACCAGAGGCCAAGAACATTAATCTCGCCGACCCTCACCTCTAGCCGATCATAGTAATCTGGCAATCAACTAGAGGAAGGAGGAGGAGAAGGGAAAAATAAAGGAAAAGGAAAAATAAATAAATAAATAAATAAAAATTTAAGATATAAAGTTATCACATGTCAGCACCGGCCATGCCTTGTTAGTCGATTAACATTCACATCAGTAATATTCGGCCAAAATTAGTCAGAATGACTAAATTAACATTATGTCAAAAGATTTAGAATTAAATTTGCACTAATAAAAAGTTTATGACTAAATTGGCACAAATATAACATGTTTAGGACTTTTCTAACACTTTTTCCTCAATTAGCTATATTAGCTTTTGCATTTTTGGTCTAGAGGAATTATATTTGTTTGGTCTCAGTAGGTTGGGAAATCTCACTTTTAGCCCCTATACTTTAGTTATAAGTCCAGTCCTCATACTGTTCTATGGTGACAATTTAAATCACTTCATTAAAATTACCGGGACAAAGAAGTTTGCGTCCCCCAATAATTTAAATGTAAGCTCTTTTTCAAAAAGAAAAATCTTTCCGATGATTTAGTTGGACTTTCCAAATTATTTAGGAGTCATTTTTCATTGGTCAAAACAGAAAATTCTAAGCAATGTCTTTTTAGGGTACGTACGTGAGTCCATTGCATGATTTTAGGTACCCTGGACTCAAGTTAAGAGCATAACTTTAATTATATGAGTTCCAGCTTAGTCGAATCGACATTTTTGCCTCTTGAGTCAGCTCATGTATTTAAGGTACATTCGGTTTACGGAAATGTTTTAGTGAAAATTGCCCCCTATTTCAACTTCCATTTTCTTGAAAAGACGTTTGGTCTCAATAGGAATGAAAGTTATAGAAACATGTCGGGTGTAGTTGTTTAAAGCAAACCCCATAAATATACTGTCAATTTTGGTCGTTTTGAGTTTTAAAGTTCAGATGTTGAAAACACGACAACCAAAATTTCTACCAAACGTATATTCATTGAAAACTTGTGGAAAGAAAAACAGGAAATTGGAAAATTTTCTCAAACCAAACACGCCCTCAAGTTCAGCCCAAATTATTCTCCTTTCACACTCTTTCCTTTTTTTACGAGGGTTTTCTTTATAAAGTGTTGGGATAATTTTTTTTTTTTTGGTAAAAGGTAAGAAAAAGTGTCAGGATAATTGTTCAGTAATAAATTAATAAAAATGTTGCCATTTTATATTACTTAGAAATAGGGCCGTCAAATGGGTGGGCCAGGTCGGATCAAAAATGGTCCGACCCATATTAACTCATTTAACCCGTTTTGATCTATTTTCATGCAATGTAAATTTGATGACCCATACCTGACCCGACTCATACCCGACCCGACCTGACCCGACCCGACCCGACCCATATTATTGAAACACATCTATATTTAACTCAATTTAGTTACTTAAATACAAACTTTACACCAAATTTAAAAAGTAAATAAAATAAAAAATGTGAAAAACCTTTAAATTGAAATACTTTTGAAGAACTCTTGATAAGAAAAAGTTTGATGAGCTAATAATTGACATGAAAATAATATTTGCTTTATACAAATCTTCTTGAATGCGAGAATGCATAGCTTCTTAATTGTAATTGTTTTTAATTTTGGTTGATTTCTTTATTTTAGTTCACCGAGTTAAAAATTACATTATAATGTTTAGAATTTTTATTTATCAATCTAAGCAGCATTGAGCTTCGTCTAAAAGTACTTCTCTAGTATGTATATAGATATCTATCTACCAAACATCATTAAAAAAAATCGACTTTTTAATTATTTTAAAATTTTTTGAAATTATTATTATTATTATTTATTTTCTTCTTTTCTCTTTTCTTTCTTTTTTCGTCCTCCTTCTTCTCCATTATTACTCCGTCAATGGTGACCGGCCAAGTTGCAGTCCAGCGAGATCAAGGCTCCGCCCATCCAGGCGAGCCCGAGCTGTCGAGCTCTGTCGCGGCCGGCGAGCTCACGGCTCGCCAGATCCAGGCGAGCTTGAGCTCCCTCGAGGCCGGCGAGCTCACGGCTCGCCAGATCCAGGCGAGCTCAAGCTCCGCCAAGGCCGAAGATTTGTAGTCATGGAAGGAAGAGAGAATTGAGGCAGAGCCTCTGCTGTAGAGGAGGAAGGTCATGGGTTCAAAGTGGGTTTCCTAATAACCCATTAAAACCCATTTTTTTGCTTTATTTTCTTAAACTTATTTCTGACCCACATTTAACTTTCACTTAACCCAAATTACGACCCATTTTACCAGCTCTACTTGGAAATTAACCCCCAAAGAGCGACACTTTTCCAATTTTTCCATCACCTTTTGGGATGAAATCAGAACAAAGAAAGGAAAGAACAGAACATACCTGGCGGTGGTTTCCGAATCGAACTGTCTTGGATATCCATGGAGGTTTCCAAGCCGTGCCGCGGGCAGGTAAAACTCTAAAGCGGAGAAGTAATTTCAAGGGGTTGAAGTCGAAGTTGTTTTCTGCTCCCATGGGCCTTCTCTTTTTATAATCGACCTGGGGATGGAGCCAAAGTTCCAGCTGTAAAGACGATGTACCCTTCTCTTTTCCCGAATGACGTCCACATTTCCAAATTTTATGGAAATTCCTATTTATTTTTTATTTTCTTCCGCCATTCCCTTTTTGCAAACAACATATTTCCATATATTTTTGTTCAGTGTGTCGGCGGTGTAAAAATAATGACAAATATTACGATTTTTATGTTTAGCATGTAGATTTAAGATTAGTGTTTCTATTCTGAGACTACTTGTATAAAAAAAAGATTTTTACATCGATAGCGTACATAATATAAAACCTATTTTAATAGGCTTTTTCCTGTGCAATGGCAATGTGAAATTTTCAACACAAGTAGATTTTAGATAATCAAAACAATCAATTTTTATTTTTAACATGTAACTTATACGGTAAATAGATTTGTATTTCCTTTCTGAGATTGTATGTACCGAATATATATATACTTTTACAATGACAATATATGTGATATAGATATCCATAATATTTGTATTCGTAATCGTCATCCATACTTTATGAACAACATGAGGAAAATCATTCTCTTCACCACTTTTTTTCTTAACTTTTATTTTTATTGCTAACTCAAAAAATCATTTTAACATAATTTGAACCTAAATTGCGCTAATGTGTTATTCTCACAAAAGAAATACATTGACATCTTTAATTTTACCTCATAAGGTGAGAATATTTTCATCCTCAATTAATAAAATCATCATGTACTTTTAGTTAATGTAAGTATTCTCAAAATCTTAATTTCAGAATTTTTTTTCTAAGAATAGAATAATTGGAATGGCTAAATAACTCTATTCACATTAGACCTAGTTACTTGCTATGTAGCACGGACATTCTCCGGAAGCCTTCGTGTCGTGTCCGACACTCTGACACGTGTCCGACACGCTCCGACACGTCCCGACACGCTCCAACACACGATCAACGAGTGTCGAAAAATCCGACACGTGGTCAACTCTCTCTAACACGCTTTGACACGCGAGTCCAGAATTCCGACACGCGATTCCGACACGCACGGGGTCAATTTTAAAAATTTCTAATACTTAAGGGGTCAAAATATAAATATACACAAAAGAAGTAATAAAAGAAGTAATAAAATTGCTATAAATATACACGCACGGGGTTAATTTTTTTTTTTCAGTTTTGTTTTTTAGAATTGTTTTAGTTTTTTTAAAAGTCTTTTACTATGAAATAAGTAATAAAATATGCTATATATGATAAATAAATAAATTTAAAAATATCATTTCAGCATTTTTCTTTAAACAATGTTTTTTTCCTCTAAGTTATATGTATTATTGTAACAAATTAAAATAATGAATGATATTATTTAATGTTTTGCTTGTAAATTAATTATAGGCTATTTTTATTATTATTTATTTATGTATTTATATATAAAAATATATTTAATATATAGCGTGTCGGAACGTGTCGAAATTCTCTATTTTTAAGAAATGACGTGTCAGCGTGTCGTGTCATGTTGTGTTGCGTGTTGCGTGTCCATGTTGGTGCTACATAGGTTACCTGATATGGAATTTATGCTTATTTTTAAAAATTAAGGAAAATGGAGACACGGACCCTTGGAGTGCCATAATTTGGCAAAAAGGGACACTTAAGCGCCATAACTTATGAAAAGTACACTTAAGTGTCAAAATCGGAGCAAAATGGATCACTTGAGTGCCAATCCGGCTAAAATCCAGCCAAAATGCTAACGTGTCAATTTTTCGGTGAAGTAAATGCAAAACGGCGTCATTTTGATGCTAACGTGATAGAAAATTAATATAAAAATTAATTAAATTTATTTAAAATATTTTATAAAAAATATATAAATTATAAATTATAAAAAAATTATAAAATTATAAAAAATGATGTGGCCGAGGGCTCAGCCCTTAGCCGCCGCCACCTCCCCGCCGCCGCCGACAAGGGCCGGCGACGAAGGGGGGAGGGTCGGCCGAGGTCATCGGGCCCTAGCCAGGAGCCAGCGACCCCGGCTGATCAGCCGACGAGGGCCCACAAGCCCTCGCCCAGATCCAACGAGGGTCGGCGGCCCTCACCCAGCCGAACCAAGAGCCATTACCCGCTGGGGGTTGACCCTTGCCCAAATCGGCGAGGGCTCGGGCCCTCGCCCAAATCTGGCGAGGGGGGAAAGAGGAGAAGGGGACACAATTGGCAGCTGAGAAGGAGGAAGGAGGATGAGGAAAAAAAAAAAGGGGGGGGGGGGAAGAAGGAGGAGGGAGGCAACCGGCGGTGAGGGCTAGGGCTGCCGAGCCCTGGCCGAGGGCCTACGTGCCCTCACCCTAGATCGACCCTCGCCCGGCCGACGACCCTTGTCAGATCTGGGCGAGGGCCGCAACCCTCGCCTAGATCTGGGGCGAGGGCATGCAGGCTCTCACCACCGGTTGAGTGGGGCCACCAGCCCTCGGCCAAGGCTCGGCGGCCTCAGCCGACCCTCCCCCACCTTCCAATGATGGTAGGGAGGCGACGGCAACAAGGGCTTAACCCTCAGCCGCCGGCTACCGTTCTCCTTCTCCTCCATTTTTTTTAATTTTAATTTAAATTTGTAAATTATTTTAAATAAATATAAATTATATTATTATTTTGTTTTAAATTTAATTTAATTAATTTTATATTCTTTCAAAAATTCAAATTATGCCAAAACGACGTCGTTTTGGGTGAATTAGAGCTGAGTCAGCTCTCCGGCGAGCCATCTCGGCGAGAAATATTAATATTTAATTGCCACGTATGATTTCCAGCCGGCTTCATTGGAGGTGGCACTCAGGTGTCCCACTTTTCTTAAAATGTAGCACTTAAGTGTACATTTCATAAGTTATGCTACTTAATTGTCCATTTGTGTCAAGTTATAGCACTTGAAGAGATCTTTTGCCAAGGAAAATGGGGAGGACAAAAATTTTGGATGGAAAGTTAATCAATAAAATTAGCTCATATTTACGTTTTTTTTCCATGTACCGTGGGAAGGGACATGGACAAGTTTGAACATTTGCAATTCTTTATAAAATTATTGAGGACCCTTCTTGAATTGTACACATGTCACGGGAGAAGAAAGAGAGAAAAGAGATTTAGAAAATTATTGGAGAGTCCCCACAGGAATCGACTATTTTAGCCAACTCTTATCGGATGTCACAAACAGTCCCTAAACTTCTACTTAATGTGCAATTTCATCCCTAGACTTTTAATTTGTCCAATTCGGTCCCTGAATGATCGATAAATGTCCAATCTAGTCCCTAACTATTTAAAAATTGACTAATTTTGTCCTTCCGTTAGTTAAAGTTAACGGAATTGGGCATTTTGGTCATTTTATCTTTTTAACTTTTTTCTTTTTTTTTCTTCTTCTTCTCTCTTCCCTCCGCCGGCCATGGTGGAGTCAGCAAAGGGAAGCCGGCATCCGGCGAGGGTCACCCTCGCCTAGGCTAGCTAGGGCCGTCCTCGCCTGACGCAATAGAGGACGGCCCTCATCGGCGTCAGGCGAGGGCATCCCTCTCCCGAGTTCGATGAATGTCTGGCGAGGGCCGCCCCTGTCGGCGTCGGGCGAGGGCCGCCCTCATTGAGTTGCTGGGTTCACAGGTCATGCCACAGGGGAGCGCAGGGCTTGGCACAGAGGTTGGAGGAGATCGTGGTGGTGTCGACGGAGGGAAGCCGAGGTTCGAAGTGGGTGTAGGGGGATTGGGTGCTGGCGTCACTGGAGCTGTGATGGGGAAGAGAAGAGGGAGGTCGAGGAAGTACAGACTTGGTGGAGGAGCCATGTGGTCGGCATCCTCATCTCGTGGCCTTGTGTGGCGGGGCTCAGTGAGCCATGGCAAGGGAAGGCGTCAAGGTCCCTCCGGTGGAATTCTGCATGTCCCTCCCGTGGGTCGATGAGGGCGGCCCTAGCCTGCGTCAAGCGAGGATGGCCCTCGCCCAACGCCGGTAAGGGCAGCCCTCACTGGTGTTGGGCAAGGGCTACCCCTGTCGGCGTCCGGCAAGGGTTGCCCTCGCCGAACGCCAGCTTCCCTCTGCCATGCGAAGGGAAGAGAGAAGAAGAAGAAGAAGAAGGTAAAAAAAAAAAAAAAAAGGCAAAACAGTAGTCACTTGACAATTTGAAGGGAATGACTAAATTGAACATTTGTTAATAGTTCATGAATTAAATTAAGCTAATCAAAAGCTCATGGACGAAATTGAATATTACATAAAATTTCAAGAACCATTTGTGACATTTTTTCTAAAGAGATTTATAAAATTATTGGAGAGTGCATACAGGAATGGACTCTTTTAGCCAACTCTTATCGGATTTCTAACGGAAATTTGCTTTATACAACGCATGCTGGGGGCATTATAGATTTTGTGATGACCTAATAATGGGGAGCACCTTTGGGATGCTTTACAGACTGGTTTGATGTAACGCCTGGGGGCATTATAGACTTTGTCATGACCTAATAATGTAGAGCACCTTTAGGATGCTTTGCAGACTAGTTTGATGTGATGCCAAACAGTAATATGAACAGTATCAAACAGTTTTGCTATTTGAGCAAATTTTGTTCCCCTTCCCGTGGCTTGTCAGACTTTTCCTTAGGTTGCTTTTGACTCCTTTGCTCTTCTTCATTTTCTTCTTCACGTGAAGATACTTCAGATTTCTTCACACGTCATATTTGCTGTCGCGACTCGACCTCAACCCTCGGCCGAAGAAGATCCAACTTAGGGATACTTTACTATAAAAACTCCCTCACCGTATATATTTCAAAAGATATCATCACTTCATCATTCGAGATTGATCATGTGAATTTATTTGATCACGATCATGAATTCTCTCAAACTTGTACTTCGTATGACAGCGAGAATTATTATGATTCGCATTTATACATATAATATATCTTGAAAAGGAGGTTAGATGTGAATAACAAAGGCCTTAATATTAACTATAAAAACCCTTACACACACACACACACACACACACACACACACACACACATATATATATATATATATATATATATATATATATATATATATATGTATATAATGTATTTAAATGATAGCCTGCATCATTGAAATTTCACGTGAAATGAAAATATGAAAAATTGTACCTAAAATTGTTATAATCAATGCTATAAGGACATTTAAAAATGAAATTGATAACGGGACTAAAATTATTGCTGGAACAAACTATAGGTATCAAACTCGAAAATTCCTAAAAGTATGAGGATGGTAAGTGTAATTGTGTTTAGAAGCTCGTAGGCATAAGTACCACTTGTCGATACTTGGTGTTGATTGAGCATATTTCGTCCACTTTTGAATAAAAAATTGTTGCCATAGGGAGACTGACTCACGAAATAAATTGTAATGAAATATTTTTACATGACCAAAACCAAATGTCGGGTAATAATAAGGATGATTTTTGCGACTTCCACTATTTGATTTACGGCAACGCGTCACAAATAGAAATCCAACATCATATATCTAAAAGAAGTTCTTTAGAACCGTTAAATGGAGAAGGTGATTCGATTATTTATTGGACGGGAATTGACGACTTCAACCATTACATAGACCCAATCTCCTACATTAAATTTAAGAGACAAGGAGCAATAGCTATCACCGTTATAGATCAAGTGGATCTACGCGGTTGGATTTGATTAGACTAGGATCGACATTCTCTACCGTTAGATCATGAGAAATCAACGGCTGCGATTAGAACGATTTTTCTTTTATAAATGAGCAAAATCCTGTTTTAGTCTCGTACGACTTTCTCCGTACATCCCCTCCTCTCTCTCTCTCTCTCTCTCTCCAGTTTCCACCCTCGCCGCTGCCCTACTCTCCCGGCGACTGTTCGTGTCCCCTCTCACCAGTGCTCGCCTATATGTTCACTGTTCAGTACATCTTCTTCACCCAGCTAAGGGCCGTTCGCTCCCATCTCGCGGTTCCCTCGCTTGTTGACTGAGCTGGTTGTGCTGAAAGGGGAAAACTCCCTGTTTTTTGTTTTCTCTATTTACTGTAGTGCCCGGTGTACGTCTCCTCAGTAGGCAGCGCCCCATGTCCACTGCCACCAGATTCTCCTCTCTCGTCGTGTCAGCAGACACGACATTGCTCAGGATAGATATCAATTTATAACCTTTCATGATATTAACTCTTAATTATTCAAAATTTGGACTCTGACAAAATTTGGACTAATTATCATTATTACCGGTGAGTGAAATTGCAAAGAAAAGATCAAAGAAGTCAAGTCCAATGGTGCCACCAGGCAGGGGGGGTCAAGGCGGAATTATCGGTTATAAGAAAAAAGGGATAGTATTTTAATGCCTTGACAATTCGGAAATTAGACTCGAATAAAATCTTCGCTAAAAATTCTCCCCCCCCCCAAAAAAAAAAAAAAAAAAAAAGGAGGGGAGGGGGCGGGGGTATTCTCTCGGGCAAGATTTGACTTTGCGTAAGTGCGAACACCCAAAAAGAAAAAGGGGCCCCCGCTCGCGATTCAATCCGGCGTTTCTCCAACACCATGAATTCGACCACGTCGTTCCGCTCCACGACAAGAAACGCGAACGGCCGTGCGACCACGTGGCGGGCTTCCACTCGGCCGCGTGGATGGCGGACGGAGCGGAGCGCTCGAGGAGGAAAAAGGATGAGGGGGCATCGACGTTCACGGATTTTAAGGTGGGGAGGAGGTTTTCGTTGACGACGTCGTGTGGTCCAATGATTTTGTTTTTGACGCCGTGAAAAGGGTCGGTGACGCCACCAGCGTCTCCTTTTTAGCGACTGCCACCAGCTTTGGCTAAAGTCATTGGATTCCCGACAGGGCGAAAGAAAAAGTTACCAAAAGAGGGCCGGGGAAAAAGAGAGCAGAGTTTTATTCCCGGGCACGTGGTTGAGTGCAAGAAAGGATCTCCTCCTCCTCCTCCGGAGAGGCTCTTTTTCAGCCAAATCCTAAACAGCGACAGAGGGATAGAGAGGGAGATGTTTAGTAGCTAATAGTAAGGGTGCTCGAATCTCTATCCGATCCGGTTCTAAGGTAAAATTCAGAATCGGACTAGGAAGACCGGTTCCCATAATCTAGAACCTAGGACCGGGAACTAGACCAAATCATTGGTTCGGTTCAATTTAATGAAATTAATTACTTATTTTTTCCCATTACTTTTTCCCCTCACTTTTTTTCTCATTACTTGGAACCAGACCGAACTAATTTGCATTTTACTAATTTTTGAAGAATAAAATAAAAAATTACATTTAGAATCCAATTTGGTTCCTCCTTGGTTCTGACATTCCTAAAAACCAAATCAAATCAGCCAGTCTAATCCGGTCTAGGTGGTTTTCGGTTCGGGCGATTCATTTTGCACACCCCTGACTAGTAGTAGCCGAACATGACTCCAAAAATTTCCTTGCTTTTGATCCCTCTCCCTTCCTCTCATTCACCGGTGACCGGGCAACCTCGGCCGCTGAGGGCTGCTGGCAGCCACGAGTGTGGAAGGTCATGGCCTAGATATGTCGTGTCTAGTCCTCGACATGGTAACGATCATAGACGCCGTTCTGTTGCTGCTGCCGGATGGCCCATTTCGGTTTTAGGCTCATTCCAGTGCTACACCCAGATGGGCCCTCTTTAAGTATCAACCATCATGTGGAATGTAACGCATTGTCGAACATATGCGGGGCGGAGCCCATCTGATCCTAAGACTCGCGAGTTTTGGCCTCGAATGCAGTGGCCGCGCACAGATTAGCTCGTGTCATGTGGCCCGCAAAAAGCATTCGCCCTCGGAAAGTACGCTCTTCGAAGTATTTTCCTTCGTGATTGTTGTGAGCATCTAATCACACTCATAAAGCAGTGAAGCAAGATTAGCTCGTGTCATATGGCTCCTCCGTGTCGCCGTTTGCCGCTGCCCGCCCGCTGCTGGGCGGTCGGTCGGTCGGTCGGTCAGTAGTACTAGGGGCCGTCTCATCCTCATGCTCCGTCTCTTTGACGGATCTCTCTTGGCCGCTCATCGATCATCCTTTGCCGAACCTGGATACGCCGGCCTGGTCACTCTTTGGCTAAACGGAAAAAAAAAAAAAAAAAAAAAAAAGCTTCTTCTTTTTGCCAAAGAATGGGTAAGCTGGCCACCACCCCCGCGAAGAAAATGAACCCAGAGACATTTCTCAAAAACAGGGATGGGGACGGGGGTGGGGACGCTCCCTCTTTGACGAATCACTCTGGCCGCTCGTCGCTTTACCAAGTTGGCTACGCTGCCCTGGCCACTGTTTGGCCAAACGAAAAGGCCATTTCCTTTTTGGCCATACAGTGGCTAAGCGCCGGCAACCGAGAGAAATTCCTCAAAAAACAGGAATGGGTCGAGGTTACCTGGGATGTGGCCAGTCTTCCTCATGCTCTCTTTTCGGTGATTCTCTCTTAGCTCTCGCCTTCGCCTGGCTGCTTGTGGCCATCCTTTGCCAAGCTAGCTACGCCGGCCACCAGCATTGCAACGATAACGAGGGCTGCAAAGATGGAAGATGGGAGATGAACTTAGAGGAATTCCTCGAAAACAGATATGGGGAGAGACGGCCCGTACCCGTATAACGGCCAGTGGCTGAGTGGTTGCTGTGAGGGGAGAGCAGGGTGAGTACTGAGCTAACAATATTACCATGACTGCCGATGGCACGGCACGGGACATGGATGGCGAGGGCTGGCCATAGTTTTAGGGGAAAAAACAGAGATCTACCCTAATGTGGAAGCAGTTTGACAAACGAGAGAGGACTGCTAGAATGGGAACATAAGAGAGACGGCTGTTACTGGGCGAAGTCGACTGGATAATCACAAGCAGTGGCAGAAAACTAAAATGCCCAAGCCACCCATTCCACTTGTGCCCGGAATAACACCTTAACGAATGAGCGGACGCGATATTGCTCAGGATAGATACCAAGTTAGAGCTCTCCTTGATAAAAAAATAAATAAATAAATAAATATCCGTGCTTCATGGATGCGTGCTTTTCCAAATGAAGATGGGCGTGACATATTTCGAGGAACTGGAAAGGTGTAATCTCACTTATCTGGCTGGTTTTCAAGATTCATTGCTGTCATAATTGAAGAAACCGAGGTTGGATATCAAAAGTCAGATAGTTTCTCTGAATTGCTTTATAACAATCACATTTCTGCAATCTGAGGGACATGTGAAAATCTCTCTCTCTCACATGCATATTGTTCGAAAAAGCGTTGTTGAGCCAATGTTCTTCGGAGAGTAGTGACTTGTGGTTTCTCTTAAGATTGAACAATGCAATTGCCTTCTACTCTGAAGATGGTCATTGCGCTATTTTCATCCAGAAAAGATAATCCCCATGAGTCTCATATACCCTAATAAGAAGCTTTAGCAACATGACAAGCATTGACGAAGGCACATTGGTGGCTAGTGAAATCGGCAAGCATCATTCGCGTGGTTTGACTACTAGTGACTTGATGACATTTGTTTTCACCCACATTGTGATTGCCATTTTGCAAATTGATGTAAGGGGTATGTCATCAGTTGCATCAGATGAATAATCAAAAGGGGAATGATATATGAAACAGGTTTCTCTAGGACTAGTGCTCCACAAAGTTTTACTTGTTTCTCGATTGTAGGTGACTGTTAAAATTTAAACGTGCACGGAAGCATGGTTTTCGTTATGGATGATAGTTTTTGGTTAGTGGCGTGTGCAAGTGTATGGTGTAGTTTATAGAGGATGGACAAGGGACAAGATTTGATAACTAAATGATATAGGACATGGGATATGGGGGAAAATAGTTTCATTAGTTAAACAAACTAGTTTGATGAAAATACAATGAAGGTCTAAGAAAGGTGGAGAGTTCACCCCCACATACAAGGTGGAGGTAACCTCTCACGGTGGAGGTATTTACCTCACACACTCAAATGGTCATATACAAGCATATTTATAGGCGTGAGTCCACCGCCATACACAACCGACTTAGTACATAAAATAATATAAAATTGCAGCTTCTTTTGTCGCGACTTCTGCCGCATCTTCTGGTGGCTTCTCCATTTATCTTCATTTTTCTATTCTCTCGGCTGCCCACGTACTCTAGATCATTCTTTCTTCATGGTTAAGAGTCAACAATTGTAGGCTTTCCTTCTTGCTCTCTTGAAGACTCCAGCAGCCATTATAATAATATTTTAATATGTGCCCATCCATTCCTTCATGCCTTTCCCATGCACGTAGATTTCTCTTGTTTGTTCTAGGATTTTCTTTGATGCTTCTTCACTCTTCATTTTTTCTTGCATGGACGTGCAATGTCGCCGACCATTTCTTCTCCGTTAAGTTAGTAATTTCTAGACTTTGTTGAAAATGAATCACCAATTTCCAACAGTGACGACGCTGGATTTCAGTTGCCATTTTTGCCGCCATTAGCCGGAGTCATTGATTTCGACTTCCGTTTTCATTCCCAAATTGTCAGAGCATTAGTGATGGCGGGAGGACATTCATGACTTCTGCCAAACGAACTCTCTGCTAAGCCAGAAGGAACGAGGATGCTGACTAGATTGGTGCTGCTATGTGGTCGTATAGAGTTTATTTGCAACTCCGGAACGTCAAGTACGAATAGAGAGTTAATCGAGAAATTGCATCTAACCAACTTTCATTCATCAATCACAGTCACCGTAAGATAAAAAAAAGGAAAACGATTCAAACGCCATTGTGATCTTATGAGTACAGAAAAGCTATGCAAGTAAAGTGTGTTTCAAACAGTACATCAAGTCGCTCTCTCCATGTTCTCAGACAACCCTCTATGTAAATCACGATGGAAGGGGCATATTTAATTTCTTGTCGAATGTAAGATCCAAACGCCTTCATTCCTTCATTTATATCTCGATTATGATTTTGTTTCAACGGCATTCTAGAGTTAGTAAAATGAATCGTGCCAGCAGCCCACCAATAATCCCGGCATGAGCACACCCCATCTTTGAAATGGTGAAAATGATTCACATCCTGGACAAGGATCTCTCCTTTTGTATACTGGGAAACGAGTTTCGTCACCGAGTGCCAGTCTTCGCATGACCTTAAGTTCTTGATAATCCGAATCGTCTCCCCCTTCAGGGGTGTCAACGGTTCGGTTCGGTTCGGTTCGGTTTTTTTGAAAAACCGAACCAAACCGAGCCGTTAGAAAAATCTTCCGAACCGAACCGAAACCGAACCGAACTGAATACGAACCGAACTGAAATTTCGGTTCGGTTCGGTTCGGTTTTTCGGTTTTTCGGTTTTTCATTTTTAACTTTTGGTTTTCAGTTTTCGTTTTTTTTCTATTAAACTCATATTTCTCCACTTTTATTTGTTGGTTCGGTTCGGTTCGGTTAACCAATAAAAACCGAACCGAACCGAAAAATTTCGGTTTTTATGAAAACCGAACCGAATGAAAACCGAATTGAAAAAACCGAATTTTTCGGTTCGGTTTTCGGTTCAGTTACTAACACCTCTACCCCTTAGTGCTGTCGATGAGTCCAAAGGCCACGGGTAGTTTTTCACTATGCCCCAACAAAATGCGTTCCTTCTCACGTCAAGATCGTGATGCACATTTCCGGTTTGTGGCACGTAGCCATCTTCCTTCATCTCCATTGACAACTTCGGCAGTAAGGCAGGAAGCTGCTAAATCTGTGAATTCAATTCATCGACTGAAGCAAAGGGAAATATCCTCCTTTTGACTTCAATCCAACTGCAACCGGGGACCTTTTGCGGTCTCCAAGCTTCTAAAGTTTCTTCACTCTTCTCGCCTGATCCCCCATCTTGGCCCCCGTTTAGATATCGGCTAGAACATAATTCCCAGCATTTGTGGGTTTGAGGTCGAAAACCTTGGGGTCGCTCTTTCTGCAAGCTCAACATTGCAATGAATCCTGCACGATCCAAGGAGCAATCCCTAAACTTTAGGACCTGGCTAAATTCGTATCTCTTCTATAATTTAGGCTGCTTTATCTAATCTATTTGCCCTGCCAAGAAGATCCACCATGCAAGCATAATGCTCCACACTAGAGAAATCCTATGTTCCCTTACCATCGAGTCAAACAACATCTTCCCATCCTCGGCAAGCCCTGCATGGCTGCAGGCTCCTAAAACACTAACGAAGGATATGGGACTCGGCGAGATTTGACTGATGATCATCTGGTTGAAAACCTGAATCGCCTTCTCTCTAAACCCAAGCTTAACTTGAGATCAAGGAATTCCAGGAAACTAAATCCCTCTCATCTGTCTTATCAAAAACTTGTTGAGCTCGGTCAAGCTTACTGCATCTTGCATCCACTGTCACCAGAGCACTAATGACCGGCAAGATCGAGTCTAGACCTCTTCGCAGAACACATCCATGAATCAACCTACCCTGCTCCACACAGCAAGGGCAGCACAGGCTTGCAGCTCGCTAACCATTGTCACAGAATTTGGAAGCAAATCATAGGTCTTAAGCGTCATCTCCCAGAAAAGTTCCGAAGCTTCAAAATTTAGGGACTGATTGTGTCATTTTCCTTACACCATAAGGAGAGGGAGGCTTGAAATTTCTCATCGCTTGTTTTGGCGAATGTGCTTCCAAATGGACCGTGTATAACATCCTCGTCTATGCTAAAAAAATTGGTATGATTTGGGCCCCGAAATTTGATCCTCGTTATACTCTCTATTCTCGAAAACAAAATTTTCTCATTTTCCTTACACCATAAGGATCGATTCCAACTCTTACAAAAATATCATTCGCATGATTTGTATTTGCATTGTATTTAAGATATATTTCAATGCATTTTAGGATAAAACATGTTATAGGGGATTGAAGGTGTACATGACATGTGAGCCATCACGTGTAATGAGCTTAAAATCAGTCAAGTTTCCAACTTTCTTGGAACTTCAAGACGGGGGATTGGACATTCCAAGATCAATTAAAGATTGATTAGATTATGGTGAGTTAAGTTGAATTGGTTCAAACTAATTTGAGTTCGAGATTGATTCAAAAATTCGGTCAAGATAAGGAGATCTAGATATGTTAGAATTGTTTCCATCTTGATCATTATCTCCTACCAAGATCAAGAGTCCAACCTAATTTTAATCTAATCCGTCCCCACGAGTAGATTGAAAAGACATATATCTCCCATGTTTTTATCGATTTGGAAATCCTGATCTTTTTAGGAAAGGTGATTCGTGAAATTATAAAAAGAGATTATTTCTATTTAGTATCGCGCATACTTAGGATATTTTGATTTTTGTTGATAAAATAATATAAAAAAAAAAAAAACAAAGATAAGTTGCGTTTGGCAGTCAAGATAAAATTCAGGATATGATAAGATTTATTATATCTTGTGTTTGGTGCCTATTCAAGATAGGATAAATGGGGATATAAGGGGGATATAGATCAGATAAAATTATTCTATAGAGGAGGTAGGATAAAGGTGAATAGGATTTTTAGCATCCACAATAGGAAAGTTTTTTTTTTTGAATGACAAACTTTTTAAATTAACAAAATTAAAATTATATCACTATATAAATAATATTTGAATTCCAATATAAAAAATTCAATATAATAAAAAATAAAAATTCAGTTATTTT
The DNA here is from genome assembly GCA_017140185.1 of Eucalyptus polyanthemos subsp. polyanthemos. NCBI lineage: Eukaryota > Viridiplantae > Streptophyta > Magnoliopsida > Myrtales > Myrtaceae > Eucalyptus > Eucalyptus polyanthemos. Next base: position 60,011,524 of record CM029459.1, on the reverse strand, counting down.
CATTTAATATTATTTTTATTTATATATATTTGAATTTAATTATATTTTATAAAATAATTTCAATATATAAATACAAATTCATAGTCATATTTATTATATATTTGAGGTATTTTAGTATTTTAGGTATACTAGTATAGTTACTATTTAATAAAATTTTATTAAACAACGATGGGAGGGGAAAAATAAAATAATTAAATAATTAATAAAAGAGAGGAAAATAAAATAAAGTAACCAAGAGTGTCGTGAGAGATATTTATTTTTCTCAAAGGATAAATTTTTTTAATTAAAAAAATTAAAATTATATCTCCATATAAATAATAGTTAAATTCTAATATAAGAAATTCAAAATAAAAAATAAAAACTTAGTTTATTTTAATTTAATCTTAATTTTATTTTTCTATATTAGAATTTGTTCATATTTTATAAAATAATTTCAATATATAAATATAAATATATATTTATTATATATTTTAGATATTTTAGCATTTTGGTTATATTAATACAGTCTACTATTTAATAAAGTTTTATTAGAGAATGATGGGAGAGGAAAAAAATAAAAAAGAAATTAATTAATAAGAGAGGAAAAGAAAATAAAAAACCAAATAAAATAAAACACGAGTGTTGCGAGAAATTTTTACCATCTCCATTTGTAAAATATTTTGTTTATTTTTACTAATGTGTCGTTTATATCAAATAATATACATGATATGATATAAATATATCTGACTTTATTACTGTAATCACCAAACAATGGATATGATATATCAAAATCCCTTGGATTTCATATCATATCATATCATATCCAGTCCTATTTTGATTAAAAATTTGGACAATCAAATGTAGCCGTAGGGTATGATATAGATTGCACTTAGTTCTATGTTGTTCAGGTCGCATATTACCCGTCATTTAGAGGGTGACATATTTTAGGACTACTTTTCAATATGCATTCAATATTAGGGGTGTGCAACATGAACCACCTTAACCAGGACCGGATTAGACTAGACGGGACTTGTTAGTTCTGGGCGATCCTAGGGGGTGCTGGTTTGGTCCCCAATTTTTATTTTTGGAGTCGATGGCTAGTCGGTCCATTCCCAGTTCTAAGGTAAGAACTGGATCGATCAGACTGATAGGATTGGACCAACCATTCATGTATACTTTTTTATTTATTTATTTTAAATTTCTGAATGATCATTTTACCATTAGGCCAATTACTCTCCAATCTCTTTCCCATTTTGCCATTACTTTCCCCATTTCTTTCCCTTCCACTTTTCTTTCGCTAACCCTAATTGCGCGAAATCAACCCTTTCCCAATTTCCCTCTCGTAGGTGCAGCCTCACCTCATGCCTTGCTCCGAGCTAGTCACTCAACTCTCGTAACCTCACCTGCCCCCTCGCTTGATGTCCTCTTGCAACCTCGCCTTAGGCCTCCTTTCCCTCTCATGGCCTCGCCTTTTGCGTCGCTTGACGTCCTCTCATGGCCTCACCTCACGCCTCGCTTGACGTTGATGACTTTCCCTCTCATGGTGTCGCCTATCCACTAGACCGAATCGGACCACAACCGGGTCTGGTCCTAATTCCTGGTTTCAGGATCAGTCGGTCCAGTCTATGATCCCAAAAAATGGAAACCGCTCCTTTCGGTTCGGTTCTCGATTTTTGGATGAAATTAGATCAAATTAGGAACCAATCACCTCTATTTAATATAGATAACATTAACCAATTATCACGTCCCATGCACTATTTTTTTTTTTTTTTTGATGTCGAGGATCGAGCCTAGCTCACCTTTGGGAGCATAGCATCGACTATACCTCGGGGGAAACACATAACTACTTTGAGAGTCGTGATAACTCAGGGAGTCGAACCTCTGACCTGATATCAAATTAGGGGTACGCGCAGCCATGCGTCCCATGCACTATTCATGTTTGTATATTTCATTTAACGTGAAAAATGATTACAAAAAGAAAAGGGTCAGTGTCACATCATTAAATTATTAATCATATAAATAATTTAATGGGAAGACTAATTAGATCATACTTATGGTCTTAGAATTCAATGGTTTGCTTTCTTAAATAAGAAATAGCGTTTCATATAGTTTCATCATAGGGTTAGTTCGTGTTTAATTCTACCTCAGGTCATAATGTTCATATCATGTCATTTGTTTTGGAATTCTAACATTGCACAAGAATTGCATTCAATCTATTATAGCATGGTATACACAATATTTAGGACTTAATGTTAGTTCGCATTAGATTAGGATACACATAAATGCAACATGTAATTAAGTTATATCTAAGTTGAGTTTATTTTGTAAACAAGAAAACCCAAAAAAGTTTATTACTGTTGCATTTTATGCATCAATCTAAGTTATCTGTTATAGTTTATAACATACATTGATCATGTTCATACAAACTCCTACTTTATCACTGTTGTCATTGTCGTCATGAAGTATAGGAAGAAAAGAAACATAAATATCAACTCTTCACGCATATTAGATCTGCATCGTAGCAATTCATTGTCGCTGCAAGATCAGATTTGTTTGAGAAGTCATACCTAGGAGACAAATTTGCAGGACCCCATTTCTTCGAACGATAAATAGGGATTCGCCTCCACTTGCTCATGCATTTGAGGTTTTTGATCTTCTGACTAATTTATTTACCTTTTCCAGGGTCTTTTATCTTTTCAGCATGTGATTAGCCCTGATGGCGAATGTTAAGAATATGATAAATGCTGTATTATTCAATAACTATAAAAGAAAATTACAAGAAATATCTTTCAAAGAAAATCAATTAAGAAAGGAAAGAAAAATAAAAAAAGAGCCAGTGTAACAGCGAATGGGCGGGCTTCAAAGTGAATGGGCCGGTTCAGGCCCACAATCAGGCATGAGTTCTCTCTCTCTCTCTCTGTCGAGAACGTCGCCGCTTCTTCCACTTTCAGCCGCCGGCGAGCTTCGCTACCGCCGACGGCGTCGCGGTTTCCCGCCGCCTTTCGTGCTCCCGGCGGCCGGAGATAGCTGCGAAGAGCGATGAGCAGCGAGGACGACAATGCCTGGCGAATCGTCCACGTCCCCGGCAGGCCGCCGATTCCGCCCGATCAGCAATTCACAGGTATATTCTTCATGGACGACCGACCGAATCCTGAGCGAAAGATCCGAACTTGTCGTGTTGCTGATGTGTTCTGCACTTCGGAATTGCCGTTTCGTTACGGCTTTTTTTTTTTTTCCTTTTCCTGCATGCAGTGAACGTGGTCGCAGCTCAGATTGAGCAGCCGAAGCTCACGAACACTATCATGAGGTCATTCTCAGTGTCTTACTTTGGATTTATGTGTTAAAACTTGTTCTGCGCTTCTCAGAAATTGCTGTGTCGTATATGCTTTGATTTTCCGCTCGAATTTTTTGGGAATCCATTGTTTGGTTGTTGGTTAGGCGTTTGAGTCAAATCGCGCCATTGGAGGACCTCCACCACGTGAAGCGGGTGAAGAAGAAGTGTCTCGAAGGATGTACATTTTTTGTTCATAAGCATGTCGGCGTTATGTTTGTCACTGGTGTGATTGGCCACTTAATGATATTGATATTTGAACATCACTGCTTCTTGCATCTTTGAAATTGAGGAACAATTTTTTTTTTTGGTAAGTATTGAGGAACAATTTTTGCTGCGCATGTCATTATGGAATTTAAAGATTTGTGAAATCATAAGGTGAAGCTTTACTCATTAAGTGAACATAAGAGTAGTTGCTTGACTAGGTCTTTCTATTGCCTTTTGTTTATTGGTTACCCTTTAAAAGTTTAAAAAAACCATTGCAATGTTGTTGTCATCACGCGAGGGTCGTTTTACAGGACCAATTTCATGCAAAGAATTAAATGTCTATTGTTTATACTGACGTGTGTAGTTCTTGACCAGACATCAGTCCCATGTATTTACTGCTATTTAAGTAAAGGTGTCAAAATGGTGTTAGACCCATATATGGCCCATTTAAATGATACATGGGTCATATATGGGTCACTTGTTTTTGACAAAAAATAGTTAAATGGGTTTACTTTGATAGGTGGGTTTTAAGTAAGTTTTAAGTGGGTCTTAAATGAGTCTTAAATGAGTTTTGTTTTAAGTGGGTCTTAAGAAAGAGACTATCTTTTCTCTTTAACTTTACAAAAATATTTTTTTATAAATTCCGAAATTATAATTATTTTTTCTTTTCTTTCTTCCTTTTTTTTTTTTTTTTCTTCTTCCGGTTGCCGACGACCGGCCAAGCGAGCCTCGAGCTCGCACGGATCCGGCAAGGTGGAGGCCTCACCGACGCCCGGCGAGGCTCGAACCTCACTGATCTGGCGAGACTCGAATTCGCTGGCATCGGGCAAGGCTCGAGCCTCGCCAAATCTGGCGAGGTGTGAGCTCGAGCTCGCCCGATGCTGGCGAGCCTCGAGCTCGCTAGATCCGGCCAAGTGGAGGCCTTGCCGACGTTCGGCGAGGGGCGAGCTCGAGGCTCGCCTGTGGCCGGCCACCAGCCATCATCGTGGCCGGCGGTCGGACAAAGAAGAAGAAGAACCAAAAAGAAAAAAGAAAATTATATTTTAAAAAATTAATTTTCAAAAAATAAAAAATAATTAATTCGATTTTTAATTATTTTAAAAATTATAAAAATTGTCCATTAAATTTGTGTTGTATAAAACTATTTTAGCAATACCATTTAAAATATATATATATATATATATATATATATATATATATAAGAAATAAGTTTGGAAGTTTTTTAATAATATAATCTTTAAAAAAACATAAGAATAAGTTTTCATAAATTTGGGGGAAAATCTCAAATAAGGGTCTGAAGTGGGTTCATTTTCTCAAAAAATGACCCAAAGTGGACACTGTATCAAATAAGGACCCAAAGTGGCTAATTTTGTCTCAAATGAGAACCCAAACTTTTAATCTTATTTACAGCTTGGAGTAGTTTTGTCCAAGAACATTTTTTTTTTCTTTCTTCATCTTCGTCACACCTCCTTCACTCTACATTGCCTCCTTCTTCAACACTATAATCAAGGCCCCTACCAACGACCTCATGAGCTTCATGTCATCACGTAGTTGGTCCTAGTGACAAGAAGTCAGATTGGAGTTATTAGCTACTGGTCACCTTCTCGGATACTAAAATCCTCAGTTCCTCAAGATGCATCAAATCTTGGCTCGCTTGTGCTCAGCCTAAAGCTCAGATTGACCTCCATCTGACGACAACAATGCTGGATTTTCTATCAGGGGCAGCAGTCGATGAGGTCGAGAGCTCGAATAGGACTTGTCAATGGCAGCAATGGGGCAATGAAGTACAACAATTTCTACAGTCAATGATGTCAGATACGACTAATGATCAATCTCAAGATGGGCTATCGATTGAGGAGAAGAATTGTGTCGATGAGATTGGCAAGAGTATGAGTGGGTGTCTCCAAACTAGGGATTATTGAAAGGAGACATTGGTATTGCAAAGGGGAAGGGGGATCTTTGAAAGATTGAATTTATGCAAGAGAGGCAAACCCAAATTTGAAATTGATGAGGCAAACTCTTGCTGAAGTTGAAATAGTCGCCAGTTGCAATGAAATTGTTCTTTGGCGTGAAATTATTGATCACCAAGTGTTAATTGAATAAAGGCATAAGTTAGTCAAACAAGACGATCTGGCAATGCTTGGATATTGCTACTCTGTTGTTGGCAAGCAGGACTGAAAACAGCACAAAAAATTGCAGTTGCTGGGTTAAAGGAAGGCCTGGAATAAGTGGAGTTTGATGCACTCTCGAGGTGAGAGAAATACGTCGCCAAAGGGATTAGTTGCATAGCTTGGGAGTTGGACAAGAAGTTGAGTCTCAGCAAAAGTAGATTCATATTATGGCTTTGATATTAGAATTTGCGATTAATGTTGGAATAAAAAGAACTTATTTTTGAAAGCTCATTTCAACTTCGTGGAATTGTCTACAAACCATTTTGAGGAGCGAAATTTAAAATTTTCAACGAGTTAGACTATGTTGTAATGGCTTGTGTTAAAGAAAACCCAATCTTGGTCATATAACGAGATGACACAAAGAGCGATGGAGGGGCTGATAATGGAGGTGATGTAGAGAGTGAGAAAGATGAAGAAAGACAAAAGAAGAAAGAGAGACAAAAAATAAACAACAATGTTCTTGGACAAAAGTACCCCTGACTGTGAATAAAATTAGAAGTTCAGGTCCTTAATTGAGAGTGAGTAAGTCACTTTGGATTCTTATTTGAGATAGTGTTCACTTTAGATCCTTTTTTGAGAAAATGGCTCCACTTCAGGTCCTTCTTTGAGATTTTCCCTAAATTTGGTTAAATATTAATATGGATCGAGTCGGGTATGGGTCGGGTTGGGTATGGGTCAAAAAATTTACATTAGGCTTAAATGGGTCATAAATGGGTTAATTGGTCAATTTGGGTCAACCCATTAATGACCCGACCCACCCGCTTGACACATCTATCTTTAAGTAACAGAAAAGAGTGATTAGAGTACTCTGACACCATGCATGGCAATTGTCATCGGATCGAAGAAATTATATCTGAACTTTTAAGCCCCAAAGTTATGAGAAAGGTTTGTCTACATTGGAAGCACCATAAGTCATTAACTTGAGTATAACAAATCAATTAGCATTAGATATTTAAAGTCATATTCAAATCATCTGTGTAATTGCTCAGCAAGACACTTAGTCCTAAGCCACACTCAAGTGATGGTTTGCTTATGTTGTGGGGTGAACGAGAGGTGCTTCTTGCCTCCTCCATTCTGCATGCATATCCTGAATTTTCTTCTTCTACTGCTGGAAATTCTTTTGAGGGACTATTATGAATACAAAATGCCTGATTCAGGAAGAATGTTATCTGATGAAACTCAAATGCTACCATTGGTTTCTGGTCTTTAGCTTTTTTTATAGTATGTATTAGCTATGCAAGGCGTTGAAAAACCTGATGAACAATTATAAAAAACAACCTGTATTGCTCGTTCATTTAAGTGCTCAGTTTGTTGTTTTTCCCTCATCAATCATGAAAATTGATTGAATAGGATTACGATACCTCTTATGTGCACATCATGCGCAGAAAAGGAACATTAGCAGGAAGTAAATAGGATTGAAAGAACAGAAAATTGAGAAAACAAGAAAGCAAATGAAAACAGTGGCCCACTCAATGTACGATAATTTGCATTTGAGGATAAACTGGTAATTTTCTTAAAGAATCTTCTAATTATTTCCTATGCAAGGTCGATTTGATAAAAAAAAACCCGGGATAGGTGTTTGTATTTTTTCATCAACAAATCATCTTTTACCTACCCAGCTTTTCAGCACTTCTTTAACTTATTTTTTATGTATTTCTTGAACTGTCTAGTTGTTGTAATGGTTTTGACAGGAAAAATTCAGCTATCAGTGATCTTATATCTGGCTCCCGAAAATGGTGATTTTGATGGAATTCCATGTGACGTGAAGGATGTAATGAGTTCTTATCAGTTGAGTCCTTTTGTGGCAAAAGTGGGTTGTTTTCTTGTCAGCATTTCATGTTGATTTTCCCATGTTTTACATTATCTTCAATAACTTGTAGAGAGAACCGTATGCAGCTTTGACAAGTTATGGTATCTGTGATTAATGATGTTTACTCACGGAGTATCTTACCCTACCTTGGACTGCTAGCATATTTGACAATGAACCGCTAGCATATTTGACATCTGTCGATGCCTTTTCTATTCTCCCATTTTCCAAGTTCTAGAAAATTTTATTTCACGAATTCTCCCTCCTTTTTATTTATTTATTAATGGGACATCTCATTTAAGTAACTAATGCATATCGACTGATATATCTATATCAAAATGTCACTTAGCTGAAAGGAGTTCTTTGTTGATGATCTCCTTTCTGCTGCTTTAGGAGGTAAAGTTGTGTTTATGACCCTAGTGGACCACTTTGGGCTTCGCTTGGGAATTTCTTTTGGTCTTTGTAGTTTTTTTCAATGCTTTATAGGCTATTAATGCCAAAGAGGGCTTCTTGGTATTGGTTGTGGTACACTAATATTGTTTGCTCTATTATGTCCGCACATCCAGTGAACTGCACTTCAAGTGAATAAGGAGTTGAAACATCTTCACTGGTCGATAATAATGAAGCAACAGCAAACATCTGTATTGTTAATGGCATTAGATTCTGTAACATAGCACTTCAGTTGCTGGATAGGATGTCACTGTATATATAAATCAATTTGGCTTTCAAACCCTAAATTTGAACAAAGTTTCCATGTCTTGAATTTGTTATCATTTTTCTTTTTCATCATGTAACTTGTCTTTTTAAGTTCATTATGGCATGAAAAGAAGCCATATCCTATTGTTAGGTGTAAGTGTGTATCCTTCTCAAATCTTTCAAAATGCAATGATGATTTGATATTAGGAAAGTCTATTAGTTGTTAATAAAATTCTAAAGCTTTATCTTCTGTATATCATGCTTATCTTAATCAGTGTATATTCGTAATCCAAATATAAGCATAAGAAGTTATGCTACATAAGAACTCCCTGTAACATGTAACCTGAAAATGGCGTTGTTCCACTTCATTATGTGGTGGCAAAGTGGTATTTTGTTCTTTGTGCTTATTCGTTTTAATATGTGATAGGTCTGCAAATATGCTGCATCGACAAAGGAAGAGTGGGTAGAACAGTGCAAGCTATGGCCAACCTCATGCCATCCACCAACCTAGTACGTCTCTTTTAAATATTCCCAACAGTAATGGTAATGCATGTTCATGTCTTAGGATCGACATATTGCCATCATGTTTCAGGACATTTTTGCTGGTTTAGGGTATTTGCATCAGCTGTGCAGATGTCTCTAATTCTGATTTTGTCTCAATCAATGGAGCAGGTTAAGGTGGTTTTTCCAGGATAACTTTCTTAAGGATTTTGATATTCTCTTGGGCAGCATTGGGTGTTCATTTTATACTTTTTACCTCCTTCAGAATTTATTTCCAAGCAGATAAGTTGGAAGTTGGAGTCTGAAAACCAAAGACTTACAAAGAGTTGCATTTTGAGTGGCCATCTCAAATTTGATAAGCTTTGTTTTTAGAAATTTAGGATGTGATTGATTTTACTTCATTCTGCTGAGTTATTTTAGTTTTGGTTGCATCTGGACTGAGGAGTTTTGGGTTATATATAAACCAGAGAAGTTACTTTCAAGGAATAACTAATCGAACCATCTCCATCATGCATAATGGTTGCTACTGAATCTTGGCTATAGAGACCAAGGGTTGCTCAGTTGGTCGGAAAACACTCTTTTCAAGTCACTAGGCCAGGTTTAAGTCTTATCATTCTCCTCTCCCACCTTTTGCAATCAAACGCAAGCCCCACCTCTTTGTGTGACTCAATTCAATGGAGTTTGTGCAAATATTTGACCTTTATTTTAGCATTTCCTAATTTTACTTCTTGTCAATGATCACAAGGAATTATCTGTTACTCTATATTCATGTGTATAATGTGCATTGATACATACCGTATGTCATTACTATTTGTTCTCTTAACTTCTGATTTTCCACATAGCAGCAATATCAGTGGGATAACTGGGTTTAGTGATGAAAACTCACAATCGGTTGTAAGTTTTATGAAGTATGCTCTGGAATTGGCAAAATCTCATGGTAATGTGGTAAGTGTTCAGGTATGCCCTTGACTTGCAATTAATGAATGTAACTTTGATTGATTTCATCAAGTTCGCAGCTACTTATATCTCTGACTAGTCAAGATCGCAAAGTTCTTGAATATGAGTATTAACCTGGCCTCCCCATCTTACCAACTAAAGAAAGAAAAGAAATTCTCTTATTCATGGCAATCATTTCTTTCCGAGCGTTATACTGCTTTGACATTTTGTGAGACAATTTGGCATGCTCAAAGGCCTTCCTTTTGTGCTACTTTTTATTTTCCTTTGAATCAGTACTGTGTGAAGTAAGCACATCCAAGTACATGTTCGACAAGTATCATTTCTAACTGCTCCAGTGTTTGCACTTTCAACAATTTTCCCATCAAGCCATAGAGGACTTACCATAGCTCGCATTAGCTTACAAGAATTATTTTGGGTTCGGTAACAAGAAGTGAGATTTACTTGTTGCAATTAACTTGACAGGAATGTGAAGTTTTTACGTGAAAGTCACGTTTGTTGACTTTGGAACCAAAAAACTAGAAGAAAACTGTTTTATAATAGTGGAGAACAATTGATCATTTTGAAGGCTGGGTCCTTTAGACATTTATCCCTTGAAATGTTCATGCATAGATGTAGTAGAATAGAGGTTTCGGGAAGGAAATGTAGTACTTCATGTTGCTCCCTAGTCGTGCGTCCAATTTTGTTTTATGCTGGAAATTGCACAAATTTTGCTTTTGTTACACTCTTTCTCTTGTCCACAGGTGGTCAACGCTGCAGCAATTGTAGATCCTCTATCTAATCAAGTGATTGCAGGGGCATGTGAGGAAGTCTGCTCTTGGCAAACTCCAAAAACAGAAGTTGGTGCGGAATGTAGTAGTTCCACCAAATCTTCTGCTGAAATGACTCGATGGACAAAGCATGAATCATGTCTTCAACGCTGTTCCTCAGGTGGGGCAGAGCAAGTTGAGACATCCATTTCTTGTCTACATCCACGATGGTGGGTAGATGAACAGACTGGCAGGAGCTCTTCATTTTGGCACCCATTGCAACGTGCTGCAATGGTGGCCATTGAATCATCTGCTGCCAGGGACAGACGCTTATTCCCTGATGTGAGATACAAAGATGAAGCCACCAAAGAGAAGTTTATTCTATCTCCTGCAAAGTCTCAAGCAAAAAGACGGAAAACTGATGGCAACGATGTATGCTTTTCCACTACATGTGAAGGAAATCCTGGCAAGCCTTTCTAGCATGACAATGGCATCTAAGTGTCATCTGCTTATTTGTTATAAAGTGCATCATCTTTTCTCAACATTTGTGAATATCATCATACTATTTCATTTCTTATTGCTCAACTCAAACTCCGATTAGCTCTCGGATGGTTGGTTGGGTGCATGTTATAATCATCCCTTAGTCAATTTCATTGTCTCGACAGACTTGCTAATAGTCAACTCTGTATATACAATGATTATTAAGTGAACACCTTTTCATGACAATGCTTACTCAACCAATAATACATGCACTGTCCACCAATTAACTAGTTGGCACTGAACATGAAATGCTTGAGGATCATTTTGCACTGAACATATGGAACCAACTATTGCATTTGATTCTATAGATCGATTCTCTACTTCTCCTTTGCATTTAATCTGACAATATTTCATCTTGGCACTGACACCTATATAATTTTGGGAATCCAGGTCGACAATGATGAAAAAGATGATACTGCTCATGGAAATGGTGATCTCTCTAGTACACCGTATTTATGCACTGGCAATGACATCTACCTTGTTTGGGAACCATGCACAATGTAAGTTAAACATATCAGCTGCAACTATCTGCTTTGGTGCATGTGCAGCCTATTTGGCTTATTACCCTTTGCCCAAAATATCTGAGATTCTGCCTTGGACAGTACTGGTTCTTTGCAAATGCACTTTGCATTCCTGTCCCCTTTGTAGATTAGATATTTTTCACATTTGAGATCTGGAGAAAATAAAATGGAGAGTTGCAATTCATTTGGCGTAACGAGCTTTAAGAATTGGTTAGAATTTATATGATAATGTGAGAGCCCTTTCTCTCAGCACTTTTAAAGCATATATGTCATTTTCTAATAAGTGATGAATTGAGAAGACTTTGTTTTTTTTTTTTTTTTTTTTCAAATAATAAATGGAGAATAAGTCCTAGAGAATCGGTGAGATTAATTTTTGTGCGAAATTTTAATCTAGTCCTATCACTGACATGCAGTCCAATTGTTGGTGTTAATCATATGTAGCAAATCTCCATGTTCACGATTTTCGGCAAAAATTAGCTATCAAGAATTGGTTAGAATTTCACATAAAGATTTATAATTGAATTAGTAAAATTAAAAATTTCAAGATCGAACTAACATTCATATAAAATATGGTTTGGGACGATTTCCCCCATTGTAACGTTAAACTTATACCAACGTGACAAAAATCGAGAATTTTTTGTCGTGCTATGTAAATTTGAGATTTTTTGTGACATATAAATTTGGGTATTTTTAGGATTGCTTTACGGTACTTTTTGAAAAATAAGGGAAGCATAAAAGCCATTTGAATTGGAGCTACAGCAGGCGAAAGTGAAGACAACGTATGAGCAGGCGACAGGACTGCAGGGACGGACCGACAATCATTAGAATTAGACCGTGTCGGGGTACCACTGATGACTCTCTCTCCTTTTCACTTTTTTCTTTTATTTTTCCAAAAATAAATAATTGATTTTTGTATATATATATATATAGCGATCCTATCCTATCCTATCCACACCGAACTCCTGAACTCCGTGGTCCTTTTCAAAGGCACGTGCGGCATGTTGCCTTTGGTTACTTCAGCCGGTATTATTTAATTTAATTTAATATATTATTTTTCTGGCCCTCACATTGTAATTTAGTTTAATATATTAGTTCGTCAATAAAAAGTTTCCATTTCAAAGTGCACCGAAATTGACAACGGTTGTGGGTAGATGCTGAAACGGGTACGAAATTTTTTCCATTAGTTGGCATTAGTTTAGTTTCTAGTTTTTGGATTATCACGAGGAATTTTAAATTGGTGCGCAATAAAAATTTATCCAAATTTTTTTTTATTATAAAAAATTCTAAATCGATATATTCATGATAAATTTACTTTTCGTTCGTTTCTATTTCGTCGAAAAGTTACTGACAAAAAGCCTTTTGAAATGTAAATCGATATGAAAATCGATGAAGAATGCACTGAGAAAATTAAAGGTATGAAGACTTGAGGCAATCGCGGCCGACCACATAAAAAAAGTATTGAAATGTAAAGATAACACGAAGATAAAATTAAATAATTTATATTCATTGCTTGATTGACGGTGCCTTTACTCTAACTAGAATCCTAATACTTATAGTTATTTCCGGCGGTTATAAAAGAAAGCAATATGGCTCCTAAAATTCAGCAACATGTATTTTTTTTTTTTTTGGTACCCAGTCCGCACGCCGCTTCGCGGTGGAGAGTAAACCCTGGGGCATCGGGGGCCCCCACCGCTGACCCCCAAGCGCAGGTAAGTCGCGCGTTATGCATTGAAACATTGCGTCCACGAAGATTTGATCTCTCCCCCTTTGCGTTGGGGTAACAGGCTCTGAACTAGCGCGGCCACCGCGGGCGGTGGTTCAGCAACATGTATTTATATACGGTTACTAGACAAACTCGCTACTCGACAATCAATAGCACTTCCCCACTTTTCACGTCTAGCAATGACCAATACTCTTGCAACTTGGGGCTCGACTTCCTAATGTTTAAAACGGCCCACTTTTCCCGGCTTTTGTGGTCGTAAGTGATATAGCTAGTATAAGCACCTAGATGGGGGTGAATAGGTGCAAGAACAATTTCTCAAGATACGAAAGCAATACTAGGCAGACAATAGAAAGAAAGTTCTCCAAAACAAATTATGATCAAAGTAAACAGAGAGTAGGGAAGAGAAAATTGAACACAAGGTTTATAGTGGTTTGGCTTATTCCAAGCCTATGTCCACTCTTCCGTACTGACAGCCCACCAGCTGGATTTCACTATGAACAAAAGAGATTTTACAGTAATGTTCTCCCTTGATTCCACTGTGTAGATATTCTACCACACTTGCTCAAGGTTTCTCACGAGTATGACTCTCTTTTGCATACAAGATTTCGCTCAGCAAATTAACTAAGAACAAGGAGCTTCAGACTTTGGAATTCTTCTATCGTGCACTCATCGAACAACTAGAACGTCTTCCTTTTATACTCCTTTATGCCATCATACCCGTTGGCACTTACCAAAGGAATTCTTCCAACCTTCCCGTTGGACGAAATCAATTAGGAAGATCATTCGAGCTATTAAAGGAACATGAAGATAGCCCATCAATCATGCTCGCCCATACAATCAGGATCTCGGTTTCCATAAGTAGAACCTTCCAAGTATACTTCGCCAATCATCGGATCCTTAATTTACGAATCAATCATGATCAAATAAAGGATTATGTTATGTCATATCCAGCCAAGAGATCTTCTCCAGTCGATAAGGCCAAATCCTTAATGAAACACTTAGTTCTGGATATCCTTACTTCACTGGATTAGAAACCGTCAATGCAGATAGACTTTGAGTCTTGAGTCTGGCAGTCCAGAGGTCTTCAGACTTTAAATAGTAGAGTCTGCAAATCTTCAGACTAGACTGAGGGAAACGTTTTGTCAACTTCAAAACCCTCCAAGAAGATTTCTCCAACAATCTCCCCCTTTTTGATGGTGACAAAACTTTCCTGCAGATTTGAATAACTTTGACCTGCAAAACATTACTCAAACAAATATGGATATCTTATAGAGATAAATGGCTTAATAATAACACTAGAATCTGCAACCACAGAAAATAGGTTAGTCTTTCATGTGAGTAAAACCATTCATAAGATATCAATATAGTACTTAATAATATAAGTAGTCAAATCCAAATCCTAAAATCAGTCCATATCCAAACACACAAGACAAGTCAAGTCAAACATCAAAACAAACCAAAAGTTCAACAAATTTAAGTTCAAAGTTTTCAAATCTCGCATCTCTCCCCCTTTTTGTCATTAGAAAAAAGGTTGAGATGGAAAGATAATGGAATCAAGATTGCTTGGGAACATGAACAAGCTGGAAATCTCCCATTGACTGGACAATGCCTTCCAGCTTTTTCAATTCTTCCTTCAGTTGAGCTACATCTTCACCTTTAGCATTTGCTTGAATCTGAAGAGCAAGGGCTTGGATCTAATCATTCAAAGAAACTGAAGAAGCTTGACCTACATTCTGCAAATTTTGAATTTCACATCCCAGAGCATATATATGACCCCGCATTTCCAAGAGAACATTAAGAATTCTGCGGAAATCTGCTGAATTATCAGTCTGCGTACTGGCTTCGGCACGATCAGATGGAGAAAAGGCAGATGATGGTATATCAGCATAATCACGCAGATTTGGCGATGAAGCATCATGTTCCTCCTCAGGAAATTGAGAGGCATGAATGTCCTTTGGATCTGCTGGAGAGCGACTGACTCCTTCACTGGTAGCAGGATATGAGAACATTCCTCTTTTCTCACTATCTCCCCCTGTTTCCATGCCTTCAGGTGGAGAAGAGTGTTCATCATGCTCTGCTTCCGCTTGATCTCCTCTCTCCTTTTCTTCTTCAATTCTTTCCTCCTCTTCATCTCCTTCTTCTACTTCTCTCTCCTCTGCTTGTCTTTCATCTGCTTCTTTCTCCTCTGCTTCCAAATTTTCTCTTTCCCAAGGCTTCTGTTCTGAGTCTTTCTCTTGATGTTCCGTTGATTTTGGAACAGAACGACTCAGACTCTTCAATGCCATAGCAGAAATGGTGATGTCTTCCTCATCATCTTCATCCTCAACGATGAGAGCTCTTCTTTTCTTGGATGGAGCAACCATGGGCTCCTTCCCTTTTCTTTTTGCTGCCGAAGAGGCTTGATGAGGCTTGGCAGGGGTTGTCTCCTTGAATTTCTCCAACGCCTTGTCGAGTTCTTTTAGACGCATTTTGGAAACCATTTTCAGTCCTACCACTATTTTGTCACACGGACGAATACAGAGAATTTGTGGAGGCTGAATATTCAAATGTCTGAATATCTTTGACACAAGACCTGGATAAGGAAGTTGGCCCTTATCCTTCACCACTGCTCTATACATGTGGAACAGAATAGTGTGAGGAAAAAAAAACTTTTTCCCAGCATTGATGGCGTACATCAGCTTTGCCTCTGAGTTTGAAACATCAGTCTTGGAGTTGATTTCGGTCTGAGGCAATTGATCACAATCTTGTGAAGTAGAATGTTGAACCCATGCATCCTTGAGTAGGAAATCCTTCCCTCTGTCCTTCTGTCTTTAACAAGTTCCAATGTGGCACGAGCTATAGAGACACTGATGGGTTGATATCTCCCTCTCTCAACCCCAATCACATCTGCCAGCATATCCACATCCACCACAAAGTCCTGATCTCGGACACTGAAAGAGATTCTATTTGCATCCAAGAAGCTAAGATTTGAATAGAAATATGCAGTTAATTGAGCATAGGCTTTGTGGTGTCAGAACAAAACTGTTCAAGTTGAAGAAAACTGAACTTTTCCCTCAAATTGACATTCACAGCATCAAGGAAATCAAAATCCACACTCCTAGGGTTTATCACCCCACGCTTCAACAATTTGGAGTATAGATCCTTCTGTTCCTTCGATCTAAACAACTCTGTCATTTTTCCTCGAATTTTCGCCGCAACACCCATTGTCGGTTGAAATTGGCTGTACAATTTGTCATCATCATTCCCATCTATCGGATTAAATCCCCCAACACGCGGATCACTTGGGATATTTGCAAGGGTTTCTTCTGCCATCCCCTTAGGAGCAATTCCCAAACGCTCCATTTTTCGCAAAAAGATGTACTCATTCCCATATCTCTTGTCCTTAAGAAACTCATCAATGTAGGTCAATGGTGTACCAATCCTCTTTAAAGCACGGTAAAGCTTATAAATAAAAGAGGGCTTTTGAACTCTTACAGGTTCTGCGTCTTCAACGATTTCTTCCTCTTGTTGATGACCAGCACCTTGTGGACTAGTTGGTGGAGAATGACGTTGTTGAGAATGTTGTGGGCTCTACTGTTGACTGAGAGACTCTTCTTCCTCAGTAAGATCAAAGTGAGTAGGCCCCTCATGCATTTTCTGCGGTCCCCTACTTGCGATTCTTGAAAACTTCCTTTGAGACGACATCTTTCACAGTCTTTGGAAGATTCCAAACTTGTTTTTCCCAAGAAAGATGACAACTTTTTGAAGATTAAATAAGAGAAGACAACAGAAATGGAAGATCGGTGCTTTCTTAGGGTTTTTGTGAGTGAATCGAAGAGGAACGGACATAATATAAGGCACTGGAAGAGAGGCATATGGAATGTCGTAAAAAAGAAAGTATAAAGATGCCTTTTTAAAAAATAACTGCCTTTTCAAAAACATTAGATAACTGCCATTTCAAAAATAACTCATTTTTCGAAAAGGAAAGATTGCAATAATTACGGAAATTTAACAATAGCAACAAATAATAATGGGTTGATAATCATACATTTTCGAGATTTGATTCGTGAGATAAAATTAAAAAGACTTACAGTCCCGAATCTTGATCGTCTTTAAACTTTTAGTCCTGAGTCTGAACTTTCTCAGACTTTAAGATTTTGAGTCTGGAACGAATAGCTTCAAATTGATTTTTCTCCAAAGGCTTTGTGAATATATTCGCCAGTTGGTTCTTTGAGTCAACAAACTGAATCGAAACTTCTCCATTTTGAACATGATCTCTAATGAAGTGATGTCGAATCTCTATATGCTTTGCTCTTGAGTGAAGAATCGGATTCTTGATGAGATTGATTGCGCTGGTGTTGTCACACTTGATTTCCGTGCATGATTCTTCAATTCCAAAGTCTCTTTGCTGTTGTTTTATCCACAGTATTTGTGAACAACAACTTTTGAGAGCTACATACTCTGCCTCTGCTGTAGAAAGAGCTACTGTATTTTGCTTCCTTGAAAACCAAGACACTGTCCTGTTTCTAAATAGTTGACATGTACCCGAGATGCTCTTTCTATCAACTCTACATCCGGCTAGGTCTGCGTCTGAATATCCATGAAGAGTAAAGTCTTCATTTTTAGGATACCAAAGACCAAAGCTTGAAGTAGATGTAATGTATTTGATAATGCGCCTTGCAGCACTTATATGAGATTCTTTAGGGTTTGCTTGAAATCTGGCACAAATGCAAACACTAAACAAAATGTCAGGTCTAGAAGCAGTAAGATAAAGAAGTGAACCAATGATACTCCTATATAGCTTCTGGTCAACTTTCTTTCCTTCTTCATCTTTGTCTATCTTCAAGGAACTTGACATTGGTATGTCAGTCTTTTTGCAATTTTCCAGTCCAAACTTTTTGACAAGATCATTAGCATATTTTTCTTGATGAATAAAAGTTCATTCCTTCAATTGTTTCACTTGAAGCCCAAGAAAAAAGGTTAACTCACCCATCATGCTCATTTCAAATTCATCCTACATAATCTTAGAGAATTTATTGCACAGATTTTCATTAGGGGATCCAAAAATAATATCATCGACATATATTTGAACAAGCACAAAACTTTTGCTTTCTTTTTTGATAAACAGAGTAGTGTCTACTTTACCTTTTACAAAGCCGTTTTGAATTAAAAACTTACTCAGCCTGTCGTACCAAACTCGAGGTGCTTGTTTTAGACCATATAAAGCCTTTTTGAGTCTGAATACTGAGTCTGGTTTTCTTGGGTCTTCAAACCCAGGTGGTTGTTCCACATAGACTTCCTCATGGATAAATCCATTCAGGAAAGCACTTTTGATATCCATTTGGAATAACCTGAAATTCTTATAACAAGCAAATGCAAGTAATAATCGAATTGCTTCTAACCTTGCTATTGGTGCGTAAGTCTCGTCATAGTCTATCCCTTTTTTCTTGCGTATATCCCTTGGCCACGAGTCTTGCTTTGTTTCTTATGACCTTACCCTTCTCGTCCATCTTGTTCTTGAAAACTCATTTAGCTCTAACAACAGACTTACCTTTCGGTTTATGAGTCAATTCCCAAACATCATTAATACTGAATTGCCTGAGCTCTTCTTGCATAGCTTCAATCCAGCTTTCATCAGATAAAGCTTCTTCTATGCTTTTGGGTTCTATTTCAGAGACAAGAGTCACAGCACTAGACTCTTCGTGCCTTTTGGATCTTGTGCGAATTCCTTCATTAATGTCGCAAATAATGAGATCTTTAGGATGACTGGACTTATGCTTCCAGTTGCTGGTTGATTTGTCAGGTTGATGATCACTTCCTTTATTTGAATCTTCAACAATCATTTGTTGCTGGTCTTTAGAGGTCTGAGCTGCTTCTTGAGATTTAGACTTTTTAGAGTCTGGAGTAGGTTCAGATTCTTCAAGATGAGTCTGAATAGATTCATTTTGCATAGAATCTTGGAATTTGACATTCAATGATTCCTCCACAGATTGAGTCTTCTTGTTGTAGACTCTGTAGACTTTGCTTGAGGTTGAATATCCAAGAAAGATGCCTTCGTCTGACTTTTCTTTAAACTTGCCAACTCAATCATTTGCATTTTTCAATATAAAACATTTACATCCAAACACATGAAAATATGAAACAATAGGCTTCTTTTCTTTGAATAACTCATAGGGGTTTTTTCTAGAATAGGCCTTAGAAAAACTCTATTAATAATATAACATGCTGTAGAAACTGCTTCAGCCCAAAAACGTGAAGAGATGTTACTTTCAATTAAGAGAGTTCTAGCCATTTCTTGAAGCGATCTATTCTTTCTTTCCACGACTCCGTTTTGTTCTGGAGTATATGAAGAGGAGAACATATGCTGAAAACCAGATTCATCACAGAATTTTGTAAAGTCTTGATTTTCAAGTTCGCCTCCATGGTCTGTTCTTATGCTTGAAATAACAAAGTAAGAAAATGTTTCAAACTTACTTGCCAGGAAATATACCCAAGTAAATCGTGAGTAGTCATCCACAATTACTAGGCAATATTTCTTACCTCTAATACTCTGAGTTCTGGTTGGTCCAAAGAGATCCATATGCAGAAGCTGCAGTACACGATTAGTGGAAACTCGATTTATTGGTTTGAAAGAATTTCTTACCTGTTTTCCCAATATGCATGGTGTACATAGATTAGACTTTTGGTATGACAGATTGGGTAAACCGCGAACAAGCTTCTTTGCTGAAATTTTGGCTATCTGCTTCATATTGACGTGCCCAAGTTTTCTGTGCCATAGGTTTGCTTCGTCTTGAATAAAGATTAGACATTGCGATTCATCTGGTTTGATATCCAAGAGGTAGATATTTCCATGTCTTCGACCCATAAATGACTGAGTAGAATCTTTACTGGTTCTTGAACATATTTCCTCTTGAAAGCTGATTTTGAAACCGGTATTGCATAGCTAACTGATACTGAGCAAATTGTAGTTAAGTCCTTCCACTAAGGAAACATTGCTGATTGTGAGGTTTCCAATCTTTATAGTTCCAAATCCATAATTCTTCCTTTGCTGTTTCCTCCAAATGAGACTTTTCCACCATTTACTTGAACGAGCTTTGTGAAGCAATTTGAATCTCCTGTCATATGTCTTGAGCATCCACTATCCAGATACCATTTTACCTTTTTCTTGACAGTGACCTGCATTAAAAAAGAGACTCAAGCTTTCTTTGGTACCCATATTTTCTTGGGTCCATTGGTGTTAGTATGATATGCGGTTTTTGCCCATATTTTCTTAACAGGTTTCCAAACCATAGGACATTCTTTCTCAAAATGATCTAAACTATTACACTTAGAACATCTGAGAGCATTACGACTTACTGGTTTTACAAAAACCTTTTTGAAATGATTTTTGTAAGCATCTCTTGAGGGTCTTTGCTTAATTCTTTCCTTCACTTTAGGAAAATCAATTAAAGGAATAGTTTCTGCTGTCATTCCTAAACCAGATTTATTGAAATAAGGTCTTTGTGCTGAAAGAATTTTCTCAAGTATGTCAGATCCTATTGAAAATATTTTTGAAATATTTGATATGTCATTTTTTAAAAATATATTTTCTTTCAAAAGATTATCTTCACTTTCTTTAAGAGAAGAAACATTTATGTCTAAACATTTCACCTTTTCTTTTAAAACATTTTCCTGTTGTTTCAAAGGTGCGAGTTTTTCTTTTTGAGTTCGAAAATCCTTTTAAGAGAAGTCTTAAGACTAAAACACAACTCATCAATGTATTTAGACACTTTAATAGGGATTTTGAAGTTACTCACCTCAAATTCACTGTCTGAATCTGAGTCTGCCTCGGAGTTTGAATCTGAATCCGATTGTGCCATCAAACATATATTGGCATAATCATCATCACTTTCTTCACACTCTGTATCACTCTAGGTTTCTACTTTAAGAGCCTTTCGATACTTTTCAGCTTTTCCTTTCTTCTTCCTCAGAAGAGGACAGTTGGGTCTGATGTATCCCTTTTTCTTACATTCAAAGCAGACTACATCTTTGTTTGATTCATCATCCTCAACAGACTTAGTCTGTTGTTTTTGAAAACTCTGTTTCTTTGGATTGAATCTTCTTCCTTTTCTGTTGAGCTTTCTGAATCTTCTTATCATGAGAGCAAGCTCCTCGTCGTCCATATCGTCTTCAGAATATGTAACATCAGATCATCATTGGATTTTAATGCAATGGATTTCTTACCTTTAGGATCTTCGTCTTCATTGATTCGCTCCACTTCATAAGACTGAAGAGTCCCAACCAACTCATCAACAGATAGTGGCATGATTCTTTGTGTCTCTCTTATTGAGGTCTTTATGTGATTCCAATCCTTGGAGAGTCCACGCAATAGCCTGTTAACCTTCATGGGATCAGAAATTGGTTGACCTTGATTTTCAAGACCATTCACAATTTCTGTAAAATGACTAAACATGTCAGTTATAGATTCTCCTGATTTCATTTTGAAGGCTTCATATTGACCGAGGAGAGTGTTGATTCTGGTCTCTTTTATTCGATCAGTTCCTTCATAGGTGATATGTAATCTATCCTAGACTTCTTTTGTTGTAACACAAGAAGATATTCTGTTATATTCAGTATGTGACAAAGCACAATATAAAGAGTAAATTGCTTTTGCATCAAGAGCTTGTCTCTTGATTATCTCTTCCTGAGTCATTTCACTTGACTCAACAGTTTCTTTTCCTCTCTCTGAGACAAATGCAGCTTTAGGAGTGATTCCTTTTTCTACAACGTCCCATTCCAGTGGATCCTTTGATCGTAGAAACGCTTTCATCTTATTTTTCCAGATGTTGTAATCATTTCCATCAAAGTAAGGTGGTTTAGTATTGCTTTGCCCTTCCACCAGCCCTGGAGCTAGCATACTAGCCATAGATCTTTAACTCTGAAGTAAAACACTTCAAACAAGGTGAGTACACAGGCTCTGATACCAATTGATATAGCTAGTATAAGCACCTAGAGGGGGGTGAATAGGTGCAAAAATAATTTCTCGAGATACGAAAGCAATACTAGGCAGACAATAGAAAGGAAGTTCTCCAAAATAGATTATGATCAAAGAAAACAGAGAGTAGGGAAGAGAAAATTGAACACAAGGTTTATAGTGGTTCGGCTTATTCCAAGCCTACGTCCATTCTTCAGCACTGACAGCCCACCGGCTGGATTTCACTATGAACAAAAGAGATTTTACAGTAATGTTCTCCCTTGATTCCACAGTGTAGATATTCTACCACACTTGCTCAAGGTTTCTCACGAGTATAGACTCTCTTTTGCGTACAAGATTTCGCTCAGCAAATTAACTAAGAACAAAGAGCTTCAGACTTTGGAATTCTTCTATCGTGCACTCATCGAACAACTGGAACGTCTTCCTTTTATACTCCTTTATGCCATCATACCCGTTGGCACTTACCAAAGGAATTCTTCCAACCTTCCTGTTGGACGGAATCAATTAGGAAGATCATTCGAGCTATTAAAGGAACATGACGATAACCCATCAATCCTGCTCGCCCATATAATCAGGATCTCGGTTTCCATAAGTAGAACCTTCCAAGTATACTTCGCCAATCATCGGATCCTTAATTTACGAATCAATCATGATCAAATAAAGGATTCCGTTATGTCATATCCAGCCAAGAGATCTTCTCCAGTCGATAAGGCCAAATCCTTAATGAAACACTTAGTTCTGGATATCCTTACTTCACCGGATTAGAAACTGTCAATGCAGATAGACTTTGAGTCTTGAGTCTGGCAGTCCGGAAGTCTTCAAACTTTAAATAGTAGAGTTTGCAAATCTTCAGACTAGACTGAGGGAAACGTTTTGTCAACTTCAAAACCCTCCAAGAAGATTTCTCCAACAGTAAGCTTCCGAGATCTTCGGCTCCACTACACCATGATCGTGTCAGTTCCATTTCTCGATAGCCATGCAGGCCTGCCCAAGCGAACTGTGTTTGAAACTATTGGTCCCATTACTTGGACAATTACCTGGTTCCTAGCTCGTAGTGATTTGTTTCGGTCGTGGCCTTCTTGTTTACAAAACCAAGCTTTGTTCATCGACACTCGTATTTAAGGAATTAACAATTTCCTTTCATTTTTACCGTTTGCAAAACTTTTTTAGTCATTGATTGTCTATATTTCCCGACTAAAAGCTCTCGACAAAATTTTACTTTTATCACGTCTTGCTCGCCCTTTCCAAGTCCCGGTTGTTGAACAAATCTTTCTTATTTGTTTTGAAGTTGACAAAACGTTTCCTTCAGTCTAGTCTGAAGTCATGCAGACTCTTCTGTTAAAATTTGAAGACCTCCAGACTCTAGTCTCAAAGTCTGCCCTCATTGACAGTTCCCAGACCGACGAAGAAGTCTTATTCAGATACAAGTATTTCTTTAAGGATTTGGTTCATTTGGTTGAAAATTATCTCACGGCTGGAGATATCATCTTAAGATCTATTATTCGTATTACAAATGATTTGAGTAATTTAAATTCGTTGATTATTAGAGTATACTTGGAAGGTTCTACTTATGGAAACCTAGATCCTGATTGTATGGGCAAGCAGGATTGGTGGACTATCTTTATTTTCCTTAAGTGACTCGAGATCTCTCTAATTGATTTTGTCCAACGGGTAGATTGGAAGAACTCCTTTGAAAGGTGCCAATGGTTATGAAGGCATGTAGGAGTATATAAGAAAGACTCTCTAGTTATTCGAGGTAGTGCGAGATAGAAGAATTTCAAAGTCTGAAGCTCCTTGTTGTTTGCTAGTTCATTTGTTGAGCATAAACTTACATTCAAAAGAGTGTCTATATACTTGTGAGACCTTGAGGAAGTTTAGCAAAATCTCTACACTGTGGAATCAAAGACGTGCGACTGTAACATCTCTTTTGATTCATAGTGAAATCCAGCCAGTGGACTGTTAGTGCAGGAGAGTGGCGTAAACTTGATTTAAGCTGAATCACTATAAACTTCGTGTTCAAATTCTCTTTTCCTTATCTCTTTATTTAATCCATAGTCTTATATATTACTGCAAATCTTCTATATCTTAAGTCTTCGGTTTTTCTTAAAAATCGAATTAAGTTGCTAAGTCTTGTAAAATTTGTTTTTACACCTATTCACCCCTTTTAGGTGTTCGTACTAGCACTATCAATTGGTATCATAGCCTATGTACTCATTTAATTGAAGTTTTTTTTACTTTATAGTTAAAGATCCATGACTATTATGTCGGCTCTAGGGTTGGTTGAAGGTCAAAGCAATACAAGACCGCCTTATTTTGATGGAAAGGAATACATCATATGAAAAAATAAGATGAAAGCATTCTTAAGATCGAAAGATCCTCTGGAATGGGATGTGGTAGACAAATGAATCATTCCTAAAGCTACAACAGTCTCAGAAAGAGGGAAAGAAGTTGCAGAGGCTAGCGATATGACTCAAGAAGAGATAACCGAGAGACAAGCTCTTGATGCAAAAGCTATTTACTCCTTTTATTGTGCATTATCTCCTACTGAATATAACAGAATATCATCTTGTGAAACAGCTAAAGAAGTATGGGATAGACTGCACATCACCTATGGAAGAACAGATCGAGTGAAAGAAACCAGAATCAATATTTTGCTCGGACAATATGAAGCCTTCAAGATGAAGCCAGGGGAATCTATTACTGACATGTTTAGCCGTTTTACAGAGATCGTAAATGGTCTTAAGTATCAAGGTCAACCAATTTTAGGACTCATGAAGGTTAACAAATTGCAGCGTGGACTTTCCAAAGATTGGAATCACGTAAAGACTTCAATAAGGGAAACACAAAGGATCATGCCACTCTCCATTGATGAATTGGTTGGAACACTTCAGTCTTATAAAGTTGAGCAAATCAATGAAGAAGAAGATCCCAAAGGTAAAAAGTCTATTGCTTTAAAATCTAATGAAGATTCTGATGTTACAGACTCTGAAGACGACATGGACGATGAAGAACTCACTCTCATGATAAGAAGGTTCAGGAAACTGAACAAAAAGAGAAGAAGATTCAATTGGAAGAAACAAAGTTCTCAAAGATTTCAAAACAAATCAGCTGAGGATGATGAATCCAACAAAGATGTGATTTGCTTTGAATGCAAGAAAAATGGACACATCAGACCCAACTGTCCTTTATTGAAGAAAAAGAAAGGAAAAGTTGAGAAATACATAAAGGCACTCAAAGCAGAAACTTGGAGTAATACAGAATGCGAAGAGAGTGATGATGATTATACCAATATTTGTTTAATGGCAAAATCATAATCAGACTCAGACTCTGAAGTCGATACAGACTCAGATTTAGATAGTGAAGTCGAGGTAAGTAATTCAAAGATTCCTATTAAAGTCTCAAAGTACATTGATGAACTGTGTCTTAGTTTTAAAGTCTCTCTTAAGAGGATTTCCGAACTGAAAAGGGAAAATATTACACTGAAGCAACAGGAAACTTTATGGAAAGAAAAGTTTGAAAATCTAGATAAAAGTTTCATACTTTAAAAGAAAATGCAAATTCTCTTTCAATAGAAAACACACTCTTGAAAAATGATATTTAAGCATTTTTAAAAGGTTTTCTATGGGATCTGAGAAATTGGAAAAGATTCTTTCAGCACAAAGACCTCATTTTAACAAATCAAGCTTAGGAATGACCTCTAAAACCATTCCTTTAATTGATTTTCCAAAAGTAAATGAAAGAATCAAACAAAGACCTATAAAAGCCTTTTACAAGAATCATTTTTAAAAAGTCTTTGTAAAACCTGTTGGCCGAAGTGCTCTTAAATGTTCTAAGTGTAATAGCTCAGAACACTTTGAGAAAGAATGTCCTATGGTTTGAAGACCTGTTAAGAAGGATTGGGCAAAGATCGTATATTGTATTAACTCTACTGGACCCAAGAAAGTGTGGGTATCAAAGAAAGCTTGAGTCTTCTTTTTAATTGCAGGTCACTATTAAGAAAAAGTCAAATGGTATTTGGATAGTGGTTGTTCAAGACATATGACTAGAGATTCAAATTGTTTTATCAAATTAAAAAAAGTAACAGGTGGAAAAGTCTCATTTGGCGAAAACAGCAAGGGAATAATTGTTGGATGTGGATTTGTAAAAATTGGAAGTCTCACAATCAACAACATCTCCTTAGTGGAAGGACTTAACTACAACTTGCTCAGCATCAGCCAATTGTGCGACACTGGATTCAAGATCAACTTTCAAGAAGGAATATGTTCGGGCACTAGTAAAGATCTTGCACAATCCTTTATTGGACGAAGACATGGAAATATCTATCTTTTGGATATCAATTCAAAAAGATCTCAATGTTTAATTTCAATCCAAGATGAAACAAATCTCTGGCACCGAAAGCTTGGCCATATCAACATGAAGCAAATTGCCAAGATCTCTTCAAAGAAGCTTGTTCGTGGACTACCTAACCTAAAGTACCAAAAATCTGACTTATGCACCCCATGTGTATTGGGGAAACAGAATGAAAAGGGGTATGTTATTTCAAGCATACGGACGGACCATGGAGGTGAGTTTGAAAATCAAGACTTTGCTAAATTTTGTGATGAATCTGGTTTTCCTCTTATGTTCTCATCTCGATACACTCTCAAACAAAATGGAGTTGTGGAAAGGAAGAATAGATCTTTGCAAGAAATGGCTAGAACTCTTTTAATTGAAATCAATATTTCTTCTCGTTTTTTGGCTGAAGCAGTTTCTACAGCATGTTATATTATTAACAGAGTTTTCTTAAGGCATATTCTTCAGAAAACTCCTTATGAATTGTTCAAAGGAAAGAAGCAAATTGTTTCTTATTTTCATGTATTTGGTTGCAAATGTTTTATCTTGAAAAATGCAAGTGATCGAATTGGTAAGTTTGAAGAAAAATCAGACGAAAGAATCTTCCTTGGATATTCAACTTCCAGCAAAGCATACAGAGTATATAACAAGAAGATTCATTCTGTGGAAGAATCAATGAATATCAAATTTCAAGACTATGCAAAATCAATCAATCCAGACTCAACTTGAAGAATCTGAACCTACTCCAGACTCTACAAAATCTTCTTCCCCTGAAGCAGCTCAGACTATAGAAGGACAACAACAAACGAATATTGAAGAATCAACTGCAGAAGAAGTTCACCAATCTGTCAGACCAACCAGCAATTGGAAGCACACGTCTAGTCATCCCAAAGAACTCATCATTGGTAACATTGATGAAGGAATTCGTACAAGATCCAAAATGCATGAAGAGTCTAGTATTATGGCTCTTATTTCTAAAATAGAACCCAAAATCATAGAAGAAGCTTTAACTGATGAAAGTTAGATTGAAGCTATGCAAGAAGGGCTCAGGCAGTTCAGTGTTAACGACGTTTGGGAATTAACTCCTAAACCAAAAGGAAAATCTGTTATTGCAGCTAAATGGGTTTTCAGGAACAAGATGGACGAAAAAGGAAAAGTTGTAAGGAACAAAACAAGACTCGTGGCCAAGAGATATACACAAGAAGAAGGAATAGACTATGATGAGACTTACGCACCAGTAGCAAGGTTGGAAGCAATTAGATTATTACTTGCTTTTGCTTGTTATAAGAATTTCAGGTTATTCCAAATGGACATCAAAAGTGCATTCCTGAATGGATTTATCCAAGAGGAAGTCTATGTGGAACAACCTCCCGGATTTGAAGACCCAAGGAAACCAGACTCTGTATTCATAGTGAATAAAGCTCTATATGGCTTAAAGCAAGCATCTCGAGCTTGGTATGACAGGTTAAGTACGTTTTTAATTCAAAATGGTTTTACCAAAGGTAAAGTGGATACTACCCTGTTTATCAAATGGGAAGGTAAAAACTTTTTACTTGTTCAAATTATGTTGATGACATAATATTTGGATCTTCTAACAAAAATCTATACAAGAAATTCTCTAAGTCTATGTAGGATGAATTTGAAATGAGCATGATCGGTGAATTGTCTTTCTTTCTCGGACTTCAAGTAAAGCAATTGAAGGAAGGGATTTTCATTTATCAAGAAAAATATACAAAGGAACTTGTTAAAAAGTTCGGATTAGAAAATTGCAAAAAGACTGAAATACTAATGTCTAGTTCTTCAAAATTAGATAAATATGAATGAGGAAAGAAAGTTGACCAGAAACTTTACAGAAGTATTATTGGTTCACTTCTTTATCTTACAGCTTCTAGATCTGATATTTTGTTTAGTGTTTGCATTTGTGCTAGATTTCAGTCAAATCCAAAAGAATTTTATCTTAGTGCTGTGAAATGCATCATCAAATATGTTGCAACAACTTCAAAGTTAGGTCTATGGTATCCTAAAGAAGGAGACTTTAAATTCTTACCTTTTACCAAAAAAAAAGGAGACTTTACTCTTCTTGGATATTCAGACGCAGATCTAGTAGGATGTAGAGTTGAAAGAAAGAGTACTTCCAGTACTTGTCAATTGCTCGGTAACATGACAGTATCTTGGTTTTCAAGGAAGCAAAGTACAGTAACTCTTTCAACAGCAGAAGCAGAATACATAACTCTTGGAAGTTGTTGTTCTCAAATCTTATGGATAAAACAACAACTGAGAGACTTTGGAATCGAAGATTCTTGCACCGAGATCAAATGTGACAACATCAGCGCGATTAATCTTACCAAAAATCCTGTTCTTCGTTCAAGAGCAAAGCATATAGAGATTCGACATCATTTTATTAAAGATTATGTTCAAAATGGAGAAGTAATGATCCAGTTCATTGACTCTAAGAATCAGCTGGCGGATATATTTACAAAGCCACTGGAGAAAATTTTATTTGAGTCTATTCGCTCCAGACTTAATATTTTAAAGTCTGAAGAAGTTTAGGGTAAGAGATAAAAGTCTGAAGATTTTCAGACTCAAAAGATCAAGAATTTCGACTGTAAGTTAATCCTGTTTAAGCAATTTATTTTCCTTGAAACTCGAAAAGGTATGACTACTTGTGGCATCCGAAATTTTGTAACGACCCTTAGATATACGATGGTCCATGACTAAGTGATGAGAGTATCGTCGGATTATGACATTGGCTCATAGCATCGTTGGATCGATGAGTCACATATAGAAATAGTTTGATCGTCGAATAAACTATAGATTCATCAAAGTCTCCTTAAGGTCATTAGTGGGACCAATCTCAGTCATGTCTAGCCGACCATGGAACAAGAAAAGAATTTGGATCATGAAAGAGTACATTTGATAAATTGTTGAACCATGAAACCATGGGATCAAGAATGCCCCATGTATGTGCAAGATTAAGGATTAATTCTAAGGAATTTGGGCCACTAATTTGCTGGCCCAAAACAGCCCAAAGATCCCCATACTAGTCGACACCCTAGTCAACTATGAAGGGAAATCATTGACCAATGATGCCACGTTGCTTTCCCTCGCTCGGCCAGCAGATTTGGATTAAGAAGAGAATTAGTTAAATTGCTGAAGACACGTGGCAAGGAGGAGCAAGGTGTCGAAGGAAGAAATGCATGCTGGACACGTACGAATCCAGCTGCCCTTCATGCGGCCAAACCATGGAAAAACTCCCCTTAAGTTGACTGGTTTTAAGTAAAAACCAGCAGCCATGGTAAATGGTAATCGAGAAAATAAAGAAAGAGGGGGCGGAGAGACCGAGAGAGAGTTTGAGAGTGAAACTGAGCAGAGAGAGAGAGAGAGAGAGAGAGAGAGTTCGTGCGTGGGTGCGAGCAGCGAGGGGAAGAGAAGGAAGGGCCGCCTCTCGCCGTGTCCGTGCAGCCGCCATCGACGCCACCGGTTCCCGTCGCCGACCGGCCAAGCCGCGACCCCCGAACCTCCATTTTCGGACAGCTACCGAGTGAGAGAGTTTAAGGCAAGCAATTGTTCTTCAATCTATGTTGTTGCAAGCTGTTTTGCCTCGAAAAGAAGTGAAATAGGTGAGGAGAATGGAGTACTTGAGCTGCATGTGGAGTCTTTGATATGTAGGAGGGTGTTAGACCAAGAAAACTGGTTGTGGATGAGGTGCATGTGCTGGATTTCGAATTTCATGAAGTGTGAGTGCTGGATTTTTGAACTTGCAAGTGAAACCAAATGAATTTGAGATTCTGACCATGAGGAATCTTAGTGATAATCATGCTGTGGTAAGGTGTATTGTGTGTATGGACAAAGAGTATAATGACGGGAGGTCGAAATCTAATATATAGGAGGAGTTTTGTGAACTGGTGAACTGTTTTTGTGAAAATCAGTGTGACCTCAGGCGACATTTTAAATTTTCTGTAATTATCTGACCACGATTTGATTTCAAACCCTTGATGAAAGTTTTAGAGCACATCTTCATGAATAACATATCCAAAATTCAGAGAAAACGAACAAAGTATGGCCCTCGAAATAATTTTCCTACAAAAATATGAAATCTGGAATTTTACAGAATGTTGGGTAGGAAGTAAATCGAAGTTTTACCCTCGGTGCCTATGGAATCTGACTTAGTGTTCTTCTTGGGATTTGTTCCTCTAGGTCTTATGGATAACGTGTAAAAATTTCGTAATTTTCTGAGCCCGTTTAGTAATTAATTCGGAATTGTTGCTAAAACTGCGCAATTGTAGAAATTAAGTTACTGTTTGAGATTTCTCTAGAATTGTCCTATATGAAGTATAGTTCTCGAATTGCCATGTGACTTAGTGATGCTGATGGTGGGAGGTTTGTGACTTGATGATGCTGATGGTGGGATATTGTGATTGATAAAAAGTTTGTGAGATATCTTGTTTGACATATGATGATGCATTTGTGAATTAAAATGCAATTTGTTTGATAAAAGGGTTCATGAGATATCTTGTTTGACATATGATGAAGCATTTGTGAAATTAAAATGCGATTTGCCCATTGAACCCTCGGATTAATGATGCCCCGGGAGTCGGGATGCCCAAAGGACTGAGTGAGTCGATGCCTTGTGGATGCCCGGTGGCCTTAAATGGCTGAATGCCGGAGGTTATTCCCCGGGAGTTTCGGGATGCCCGGTAGTATGCTTGTCGGTACGTAAATCCGGATGGCCAGGGTAACCATTTTCATGGGAGGCCCTCGAGGTTCCTTGTGATGCCAGGTGGGGTATGAGATGCCTGGAGGCGTGATTCGCTCCAGATGCCCAGTGGCCTTAAATGGCTGAATGCCGGAGGCTTTCGCGATGCCTGGAAGGATGCGAATGCCGGAGGGACGCAAACATTGGTCCTCCAGGGATGAAACCTTTTGAAAAATAAAATGAATTATTTGACTATAAATGTGTGGGGTTTGAATATGTTGTCATCACATTGAAGGGTTTCATGATTGTGATTTGATTATGTGGCATATGATTCTTATAGAATTTGCAATTGCTTTAGTATTGAAGAATTCCATGATATTGATATCCATTTATCCCTTGTCTCCCTGCCTTCTCTATCTTGTATGAAATTAGATGCTGATTGTTATGCTCGATATAGCTTGTTGAATCTTTTGTGGCTGAGTGGTTGTACTCACCCCGTTTGAGAACTAACATTTCAGACTAGACAAGATACCTTTGCCGCCACCGCCACCAGCAGATGGACCGAGTGGTTGGATATGGCCGCGAGGAGGAGGACAGCAAAGGAAGGAACTTTTGGATGCCGACACTGATCAATGGATTTTAAGTATATGACTGTTGGAAGAGATGTCGGTCATCTTTTGAAATATAGCCGAGTATAGAAAACCTTGGCATTTTGATGTACCGACGAATGATGTCCATCAAGTTATGTAAATAAAAGTGTACGGCTTTAACTTACATAAAATGTTTAGTTGGTGTGCACTGTTTTCTGAATATAGGGAAGGGAGTTGTTGGATACGCTTCCGCCATATAAATTGCGCAGGGACCGACCTAAAAGATATAAACCCCAGGATTGATGGACCTTCAGGTCACGAAAGAGAAAGGTAAGCAAACTGTGGCGGCACTGACAGATCAAGGGCCGTTCGGGGGGGGGCACATTACTCATTAACCGCCGCTTGATTAATGCTAACTTCCCATAATTTTTGAAGTCGTAGCATTTGTTCTTTTTCAAAAAGGAAGTTATTTTTTGAAAGATAGTTATCCATTTTTCAAAAAAGCAGTTATTCATTTTTTGAAAAGGAATTTTTTTATTCATTTATGACGATTCGTATACCTCGTTTCAATTGCTTTTTATATACAGTCTTTTCTTCTTCGTTTTTACTCACAAACCCTAGAGCACGAACTTCACTTTCTTACTTTTTCTAGTTTGACCCATAAAATTTTCATCTTTCTCGCGAATCAAGTTCGAAAATTTCTCTCAAAGACTGTGACAATGTCTTCCCAAAGAAAGTCTTCAAGGATTGCAAGCAGGGGACCACGGCATATGCGTGAGGGTCCTACGCTTTTTTATCTAACCAAGGAAGAAGATTCTTCGAGGCAGCAACAGAGTCCACAACATTCTCAACTACGCCATTCTTCTTAGGCTAGATCACACGAATCTTAGCAACATCAAGAGGAGGAAGAAATTCTTGAAGATGTAGAACCTGTAAGGACTCTTAAGCCTGCATTTACTTTCAAACTCTATACTACCCTGAAGGAAGGAGGTTCTGCCATGACCTTTATTGATGAATTTCTGAAAGAAAAAGGGTACCGAAATGAGTCTTACTTTTTTAGAACAATGGAACGCTTGGAAATTGCCCCTGCTGGTTCGGCAGAAAGGGCATTTGCGAACTTTCCTAGTGATCCACATTTTGGGGGATTTAGTCAGCAAGAGGGAAAAGATGACGATGAGAAAATGTACACTCATTTTAAGCCTAGAATGGATGTTGTGGCGAGAATTCAAGGAAGAAGGGTGGATCTGTTTCGTTCTGAAGAGCATCAGCAAGTTTACTCTAAACTGCTGAAGCGAGGGGTGATGAATCCAAGGAGTGTGGATTTTGATTTTCTTGATTCTATAAACGTGAAGTTATGGGAAAAATTTTCTTTACTCCAACTTGAATGTTTTTGCTCTAAGACAACCGTAGCCCATGCAAAACTTACAGCGTATTTCTATTCCAATCTAAGCTTTTTAGATGCGAATAGATTTTCTTTCAGTATTAGAGATCAAGATTATGTGGTTGATATGGACACTTTGGCTGATGTGATTGGAGTGGAGAGAGGGAAATTCCAATAAATTAGTGTGTCTATTGGTCATGCTACTATAGAGCTTGTTCGAGACAAAGTTGCCGAAGGACAAATTTCATACTTGAGGATGAGTGCCTCAAAGCCCTACTCCATAAGATTGTGATTAACTGTCTCAGACCCAAGTCCACATCAAAAACTGATGTCTCCAATTCTGAAGCAAAGCTTATGTATGCCATCAACACTGGCTACAAGTTCTCTCTGCCACACACTATCATGTTTCACATGTATAGGTCAATGGTAAAGGACAAGGGCCAGTTTCCTTATTCAGCTCTCGTTACACGGCTATTCAGACATCTCAACATTCAGCCTCCCAAAATTCTGTGTGTTCGATCCTGTGATCAAATGGTGGTAGGATTGAAGATTGTGTCAAAGATGCGTCTGAATGAGCTAAATAAGGCTTTAGAGCATGTTAAGGAAAAGACTCCTATCAAGACTCGACAAGACTCTATGGCTGCAAAACGGAAAGGCAAGGAGCCCATGAAAGCTTGATCTAAGAAGAAGAGAGCACTCATCTTACATGATGAAGAAGATGAGGATTATGTCACCATTTCTTCTCTTGCCTTAAAAAACTTACAGCGTCTTGTTCCAGAGACAGTGGATAGAGAGAATCAAGATCGAGAGGAAATAGAGAAGAGGAGAGAAGAGAGAGACGAGATGAGGAAGGAGAAGAAAGAGATGCAGAGTAAGAGCATGAAGAAGAACATCCAAAAGGAGAAAGTCATGGTGACTCTCCAGCAGAAGAAGAGATAGAGCATGAAGAATACTTCTCTCCACCTGAAGGCATCGAAGCATGGGGAGCTACTAATAAGAGAGGTATTTCTTCTCCTGCTTTTGCTAGTGATGGTATCAACCGTTCTCCTGCCGATCTGGAAGATGTTTATGCATCTCAATTTCCTGAAGAAGAACATGCAATTTCATCTCCCAGTCTGGATATTAATGCTAATGTCCCATCATTTGTTCGCACTCCATAATCTGATCACGCTGAAGCAAGCACTCAAACTGATAATTCAGTAGACCTTAAAAGATTGCTTGATGTTCTTATGGAGATCAGAGGACAGATTTATGCGTTGGGATGTGAATTTCAGACTATGCAGACTGCTAATCGAACCTCTTCAGTTTTGTTGCACGATCAAGTTCAAGCCCTCAGTCTTCAAGTGCAAGCAAATGCAAAGGGTGAGGAGGTTGCCCAACTGAAGGAGGATTTGAAGAAGCTAGAAGAGATTGTCAAGTCAATGGGAGATTTTCAACTCGTTCGCGTCCCAAAACAATCTTAATTTCAAACTTTTTTTACTCTCTACCTTTTTGTTATTGACAAAAAGGGGGAAAAGTTGGTGCAAATTTGATTTCTGTTGGATTGTTTATGACTGTTTGCTAATTTGGACTATGTTTTGATCGTTTAATGCTTGTAGTACTTTAAGGATTGTTGTTAATTATGGTAAAGGTAGTTGTTTTTGCAAAACTGACTTGTTTTTTGTGGTTGCAGATACGATACTATCTTTATCCTAATTCATTTATCCTTTGTAAGATATCCTGGTTGCTTGAGTATTATCTTGCAGGTCAAACTTACCCAAATTTGTAGGAAAGTTTTGTCACCATCAAAAAGGGGGAGATTGTTGAAGAAATCTTTCTTATTTGTTTTGAAGTTGAAAAAAACGTTTCCTTTAGTCTAGTCTAAAGTCGTGCAGACTGTTTTGTTAAAGTCTGAAGACCTCTAGACTCTAGTCTCAAAGTCTGCCCTCATTGACAGTTCCCAGACCGACAAAGAAGTCTTATTCAGATGCGAGTATTTCTTTAAGGATTTGGTTCGTTTGGTTGAAGATTATCTCACGGCTGGAGATAGCATCTTAAGATATATTATTCATATTACAAATGATTCGAGTAATTTAGATCCGTTGATTGGCAAAGTATACTTAGAAGGTTCTACTTATGGAAACCTAGATCCTGATTGTATGGGCGAGCAGGATTGGTGGGCTATCTTCATTTTCCTTAAGTGACTCGAGATCTCTCTAATTGATTTTGTCCAACGGGTAGATTGGAAGAACTCATTTGGAAGGTGCCAACAATTATAAAGGCATGGAGGAGTATATAAGAAAGACTCTCTAGTTATTCGAGGTAGTGCGAGATAGAAGAATTCCAAAGTCTGAAGCTTCTTGTTGTTTGCTAATTCATTTGTTAAGTGTAAACTTACATTCAAAAGAGTGTCTATATACTTGTGAGACCTTGAAGAAGTGTAGCAAAGTCTCTACACTGTGGAATCAAGGACGTGGAACTATAACATCTCTTTTGATTCATAGTGAAATCTAGCCGGTAGGCTATTAGTGCGGGAGAGTGGACGTAGGCTTGATCAAGCCGAACCACTATAAACTTCGTGTTCAAATTCTCTTTTCCTTATCTCTTTATTTAATTCATAGTCTTATATATTACTGCAAATCTTCTATATCTTAAGTCTTTGGTTTTTCTTAAAAATCGAATTAAGTTGCTAAGTCTTGTAAAATTTGTTTTTACACCTATTCACCCCCTCTAGGTGTTCGTACTAGCACTATCACCAGTCATCGATCGGGAATTTAGGCACTTTTTTGTGTCAACAGCTTCCCTCTAATATCCCCTTTAAAATGCAAGCGTGGAAACACATGTGGCAAATGACTCGGATGATCGGCTTGCAATGTGGATCTAACGCGTGAACTTAGAATGATTGGGTTTCCTGAACAACGTCATCCTTGGGAGCTAGATCTAAAGAAAATGAACTTGGATCGGCAAACCTACTAAGTTTACCTAAAAACTTCCTCACATTTTAAAAATATGCTGAATTCCCTAATTTTATCCTAAAAATTCAGTAGATTTGTCACGTTAGCATACCAACTCAAGATTTTTTCGTAATACAAAATTAGTTCGTAGTAAATATGACATCGATATATTGATTTAGAATTTTTGACAATAACAATCCTTAATTTTTTCCCCGTAACATTTTTTGCAGGCCTATGAATTGGAATTGTCTACTAGACACAATGACACGGAGAATTAAAGATGGGGGGATACGGTAGGGCTAGAGCACACATGATCTCTCCACAGTCACATGTAGATTATTGTATACTTAAAGTTGTACAGCTATATGTCTAGTCACAAGTATTTACCACGGGGGACCAACTATTTATTAGACTCGGTCCAATCCATACATATATAGGAATATATTCACACTAATTAATAACAATCATAACGTGACATGATATCTTGAATCAAATTCCACTTATCAAACTCAATCCAATCCGGCTCTTCAATCTATCTTATACAAAAGACCATTCTACATTATTATAGGAGTTGCTTCATGTAACCTAATTTGAATTCGAAGTGGCCGTCTCAATTAGGGGTAATAAATCATGCAAGCAATGCCTCATTTTAGTTTGGTAATACATTTTGAATATAATTTAGAGTGCGTTTAGTAACGTTTTTGTTTCTCTATTTTTTTTATTCCCGAGAACATAAATATAACAAAAATCTATTTGTGTAGGTTTTTGTTTGCGGGATTAGATTTGGAGCATAAACAAAAAAAAAACAAAAAAAAAAAAAATTGTCTCTTTATTCCCAAGAACAACTCAAAAAACAAGCATTTTTTTCTTCTTTTTTTCTTTCTTTTTCTCTTCCTCCTCTTCTACCCCTAGCCGATCGCCGGCCTTGGTGATGGACTGACAAGGCTCCGCGACCTCATCGGAGCCTTGTTGGCCCCCGGTGAGGTCCCCCCAAGCCTCGCCTAGCCACCGCAAGGTTGGCATCACGGTGGCTAGGCGAAGGTCGGGGGCACCTTGTCGGCAACCAACTAGAGGAAGAAGAAGAAGGAAAATAAAATGAAAAGAAAAAAAGAGAAAAAAATGTTTAAAATTATTAATAAATTAAAAGAAATTCTAAGTTACAAAAAAATTTAGGGTTGTACCAAATGTATTTTTGTTCTGAGAATAAAAATTTTGTGCAGTTACCAAATTTTTCAAATGTTCATAAACTCGTTCGTGGAACGGGAATAGAAAAAAATGTTTCTGAATAAAAATTATTTACACACCCTTATTGTTCATTGAAGGTTGTTTATTCTCTCGGTTAGTTCTTAGATGCTTCAGGTTTATGTTACAAGAATGAAACTGAAAGCCAAGCGGTGGGGGTGGAAGAAGAAGAAATAGAAAAGGGTAATAAAAAGAAGAGAAAAAAGACAAAATGGGGAGGAATGAATTGGCATAGGATTAATTGATTAATTAGGTTTGGGCTAGACGTGTTTGGGCTCTGGTGAACATGGGCTCAAAACTAGCTTGTTGAGTTTGGGCTTAGCTTCTGTTATAATAGCACCGGAAGATTTTAGTGTTAAAGTGGGCTAGGTTCGTTTAAGGACTGGGCTGATATTTTTGCGGGCCAGAGGTAGCTAGGCTGAGAATAGAAAATAGAAATGGGCTGAAGGGTCCGAGTGGGCTAAGAATTTTATGGGCTGACTTGGTTAATTTGGAATGGGCTCTAGGGCTGGTCCGGATTTAGACCCGACACGGACCGATAGGGTCCGGGTCAACTTAGTCGGGCCGGTCACCTGCCCGAATTTCTTCCTTTTTTTAATAATAATATTAAAATTCATGAAAAAAAAAATTTAAAAAAAAAAGAAAGCAAAAAAATTATAAAATTATAAAAAAATATGAAAAATTCAAAAAATGTATAAAAATATTTTTAAAAATCGTTTAGAAAAATAGGAGAATCCATAAAATTCCAAAAAAAATTAGAATTTCTCGAAAAAGGTTTTAAAAAGTTTTTGGGTAGTTTTCTCCTAAAAGTGTGGGAAAATCATGGACAAAAATTATGCTCAAAATTGAACAAACCTAGGGCTTTACAATAATGTTTGAATGTTTCTTTTTAAGACAAATGTCTTTGATTGAGCACTTTCAATATGTTGATCATTTTTTCCCCTTAGCCTAGTTAGAAATGGTTGCTGATTATTATTTTAATAATTGCGTATCTGCATGATCACCTCATATGTTAATGGATAAGATTAATTTCAATCCTAAATGCGTGACAAAAATTTTCTTAAATTGAACAAAATTAAGTATCGAAAGGGCATCGGTTGATTCATTACTTTAATCAAGATACCGACCCTAAATTCTCTAGTTGTATAGGAAGTGAGGTATATTCCAATGTCTCACTTGATTTCTAGCTGACTATAATAGGCCAATGACGACTCCTCATTTGAAAATCCTCATCGCGTCATTTGAAGCTAAAGTTGAATACCCCAACATAGCACGATGTTTGGGCTTGGGAGAGCCCATGCTTACTAAGAGCTATGGGCCCACCTTTTAAATAATATCCCTAAATCTATGTCTTTTCTCCTCCGACCGAAAAGGGTATGTCACAACAACTATGTACTAAGCATCATACATGTGGGGCAAACAAGTGGGAAAATTTAAAATAACAAGCATGTCGGTGGATTAAAAAAATATAAATAAAGAGACATAGTTTAAATAATCCTAAACGGTACCTTCATAAAATTGTTTAGGCAAGGGGTGAGATCGAGTTGAGTGGAGGGAAAATTATTCAAAAAATCTTAAACTTATTAACATTTCAATTTTGCTAATTGAGTCTTAAATTTTTTCATGTTTTGCTAATTGAATACATTCGACCCACTTTAGTTGAAAATCGTTGACGTAGATGTTAACCATCTTGCATAGCACAACTAACATTGACATGAACAATTTTAATAATACTTTTAGAAAATTGTGATTTACTTTCCCTTTTTTTTCGCTTTCTTTCTTTTTCTTTTTTTTCTTTCAAGCCCAATGAGGGCCAAGCGACTCTCCCTAGCCACTAGGCGAGGGCTTGTCGACCCTCAGTGCCCCTTGGGCAAGGGTCGTACGGTCATGCCACGTAAGATGGCTGATGTCCATATCATCAATAATTTCCAGTTAAAATTGATCGGATGGACTCTATCAACAAAACGTAAAAATATTTAGGATTAAATTGGTATAATTGGAAGGTTTAGGATTAAATTGGCATAAGTGTAATAAGCTTATGACTTTTTTTGGTAATTATCCTAAGGAAGCTAGCCGTGGATTGGTGCTACTCGTGGTTTAGCCGATTTGCTTTAGGACTCAAGCCCATCGTGTTATACATAGAGACTTCAAGGCCAGCAACATATTATTGGAACATGATTTTATGCCCAAAGTGTCGAATTTCAGTTTGGCTCGCATCGCTATGGATGAAGAAAATAGACGCATCTGTAAATGTGTCATGGGAACCTTCTGGTTAGGAAACTTCTCTCTTGCTCAAATAGTTCCTTTGGTTTCTCATTTTATATTCTTTGGTTAATTCTAAATGCGTTGGTCGTAAATGTTGGTCCAAAGCAGCATAAGATCAGTAGATTCTAACGTTGATTAGAAAGAATCAATATCCTATTCCCCAAAACCTCAATCGTAACATCACAAGGTGAATTCAAAACAAACTTTGGTCTTGCTTACCTTCGCTGGACTTATGCTCTCGAGAGACCTATGCAGAGATATCCGCTAGCTCATAGACAATTTGTTCTCTGATGTTTGGCTGTTGAGACGTGACCTTTGAGATTCTAGGTCGTTTGCTCTGAGAGTATATCTCATTTGGTCATCTTGTGAAGACATTGAAACGTCTCCTCATGTCGATTGCATCCAGGTACGTTGATCCTCTGTCCGGCCAGGTGCTTGCTGTACTAGCGTGATTCACCAAAGAAACGTCTAAGCCTTTTGTTGCTGTGATCACAGAGAGACCTGAAAGAGGCTAAAGTCATGGTGAGGCGGGAGTGCGGGATTTTGATGGCTATGTCTCTGATGGAGTTGGTGCTGCTGCTAACGAGCACTGTGCACTATTGCTGGGTGAGAAGTTGGGAAGGGGTGATGCGGCGGAGAAGAAGCGGAGCATGATGATAATGGAAGTGCAGGAAGCATCGATGGCCAACGCGGCTAAGATGGCGGAGGTCAAAGCCAAATATTTGGATGAGAGGATGCGGCGAAAGTGTGGGCAGTGGGTGAAGACTGATTTTGAAGGCTCAGCTTCCATTGAACTAAAATAGTTGCTTGCTCGGCTTGCCATATGAGAATTTCCTTGTGGTGGGCCACTACTTGGGCGGCCATCTTCTGCAGGATAGAGAATTTCTATGGATGAACCCTATCAATTTAAATATTGATGGCCATGTTGCCGGTTCTTTGAAGAATTGGGTTCACCTTAGTAGTTAATACCACGAGCAATGAAGTAATTGCTCACTGTTTGGGGCAAAAAAACCAAATAACCCATAGCGATAAGGTGCGCGCTTGATAACATACATTAAACTTACGCATAAATATGACTAATGTCATACCTCAATAGTCTTAAAACATGAGTAAACACCATAATATCTGCATTTCACACACACTAACAAGTGCAAACAAAGATCACATCATGGATGTCCTTGTTCCATAATAATAGCAGAAATCATTTCCAAATCTTCACGGGACGATAGAGGCGAGGGCAATAGGTGGATTCAACCATTTCAACATACAAGGGAAGCTGTAGGATTGCGAACAATACGATAGGGACGGTAGCCAACAAAGTAATGGGGATGTAAACCCACTTCCATTGTTCGCTTAGGACGATCATAAGAGCAGAGCCAAAAGCCACGAGCATGAAGGCCAAAGAGAGAAAGAGAAAGGTGAGGCCTAATATCATTTTTCTTGGTAGTGAGCGGAGGAAATCGTTTGGGGCATAGCGCGTAGTTAGGATAGCCAAGAACATCAAGGTGGCAGTGATAGAGGAGAAGAGAGCTAGAGCGTCCGCAATCATGAATACCATGAATGAGGTCTTCTTCAAAAAGATTGGGAGCCCTGTATTGTCGTCGTTGCCTCCAGGAACAGTAAAAGCTGCAGCAAAAGCTACTGTAGTGATGAGAATCACTACAAAACTACAAGATGATGATGTATCCTTCATCC
The DNA here is from genome assembly GCA_017140185.1 of Eucalyptus polyanthemos subsp. polyanthemos. NCBI lineage: Eukaryota > Viridiplantae > Streptophyta > Magnoliopsida > Myrtales > Myrtaceae > Eucalyptus > Eucalyptus polyanthemos. The sequence continues at coordinate 59,970,258 of CM029459.1, read as the reverse complement.
ATTGTCCTGCCTCTTTTAGCAAACCTTTGCGCTGTTCTACAAAGACTTCCCAATATGTTTTCCCTCTCCTTTCGTTTGTTGGCTCCCATTTCAGACTTTCAGAAGAAGGATCGCTCTCATCTTTCTTCACCTTCAATCAACACAAATGTAAATTAAAGAGCACAAAAGGGTGGCAAAACAAATAAGGTGAACCGACCTTGAATTTTAGACTTTCAATTTTAGGAGAGCTCCTATTTTCCAGTACCTTCAGAAAATTAAGGACGTCTACTAACATGAATGTAAATAAATTAAAGAGTGGCAAACAAATATAGTGAACCGACCTCAAACCATTGAAGTTCCCTTTGCATAAGAAAAGCTGACCCAGAAACATCTGCCGGTGCATATCCTGTTGACCATCCTACTACTGCCTCCATCAGGTCGCGGTTCCTCTGAATGTCGTACCTCAAGTTTGGAATTGTGTCGTGTGCATTCAGTAGTCTAAACAACTCAACATGCCGTCCCCTCACAACTTCTTCAATCAGTTTATTTGTGAATTTTATATCCCACATCAGTTCCGGATATTGCTTAAGACATAACTTGACAATTTCAGATATTCCATTAGATGCAGCTTCAAGGACAATGTCTGAAGTCAATTGGAGTATTTTAGGAGTTTTCATAGGATCCTTTCTCTCTTTAAAAACTAGAATTGCTAACTCAAGCCAGCATTCGTGCCGTAACTTCAATTCTCCAATCCTTTTGATAAGGTGTTACACGTAACACTAGATGAGCAATTTTGCCTGCGATGAAAATTCAAAAGGTTATAGAGGCTTTTGCATTTAGGTCGTGATCTTATGAGTGCGCACGCGCATGTGTGTAGTAGTTGAGAAGAGAATGATGAATTTAACGCATTAATTGGAGAAGCAAACTTCATATGGCTTGAAAATCAAAATGCATGTATCAAAGAACAAATGGATTTATGGATGAACACACACAATGTCATGGAAAAAAAAAGAGTTCGGAAAAATGGATAGATTCGGCCATATATCGATAGATCAATTTTCGACCTAACTATTTTTACAGATTCTCCTATTGAATACATGTTGATTGGACTTTAAATTGAATGAAATTCAATCATATGTAATATATGAATCGACAATCAATCCATATTAAAAACTATGATCCTAAAGGGATACATCGAGCACATCAATTTACAATATAAAATAGAGATCTCTAACCATGGATAAATAAGGTCATTTTTCTGTAGATACCACCGCATTTGTTTTGTTTTGTTTTTTTTTTTTTTGGGTCTGAAGATACTATGCCAATTCGTATACATGGTTTTGTGTTGAGATTCCAGATTAATATCTTGAACCAAGGAATTGCTGGTTCTACCACCATTAAGAGAAGAGAAGCATCACGTCGGCAAATTAGGAATTGATGATGAACAAAAAGATACATATCACATTTGTGAAATGAAAATTGCACATGTAATTAAATTTAATAATGCTCAATGTTAGAAAACAACTTGGATCAATCAGCCTCCCCGAATTGACATTCAAATTTACAATTCTCAATATTTCTACTTGGCAATCCAACATTAAGTAAGACTTCTCAAACTAATTATACAAATGTTAAGTGCGGCCCTATTTCCATCTCCATTTTGGCTAAGAGACTCCTTTTTTCCGATTAACTTACCGAAATACCCTCATTTCTCTCTTCAAAGTATTGTTTCTTTTTTTTTGTTTTTTTTTAGCACTTTCATCAATTTCACAATAGAAATGCTCCATTATTACCTAACAAAATATCACTTTTTTTTTTGTGACTGAAACGATGAACCTTTTCATTCAAGGAGGACGGAAGTTACAACCCATAGAAAGGGCATCAATACATAGTAAAGTCATTAACTCTGTAGGAGGAGATGTGGACCAAGAAGGTGAGAGTGAAGTATGGGCTTGGGCCTTAGCGGCCCAATTAGCTGCAGCATTAGCTTCTCTTCGGCAGTGTTGAATCCGCAGGTGGGGGAAGGAGAGACGCAACGCAGAGACGTCTGCAACTAACGCTCGGATCTCCCATGGTGACGAACGGCAATCGTTGAGTATCTCCACAAGAGTCAGACAGTCAGACTCGATGATTAGGTGAGCTTCTTCCTTGCCCTGTTCTAGCAAATAAGTGAGAGTGGAAATTAGGGCTTGAACCTCGCATTGCAAGGCAGAAGACGCACGAACTGTGCAGCTAAATCCGTCGATCAAAACACCGGTGTGATCCCTGAGGACACACGCGATTGCACCCATGTTAGTAGCGGAGGGAAAAGCCCCATCAATATTGGCCTTGAAGCTGCCTCGATCCGGTGGAGTCCAAACTCGATTAGGGTTGAGCAGAGCAGATCCTGCACTGGTTGATTGCTGCACGGAGCTGCTGTACAGCTTTGCTTCAGCGAGCGCCACATCTACCAGCTGATCAGGAGCGGTTCGTTGATGTCGAAAAGTAAAATGGTTGCGCGCCTTCCATAATTGCCAGAGGATGGAGGCAATGATCTCCTTGGAAGGTAAACCCGACTGGTTTTCAAAAACGTCCTCAAGCCACGCATCTATTCGATTTCTTCTGTAGACTGAATGATCAATTTGTACTCTAGAGTGAGACCAGATTTTTGTTGTCCATGGGCAAAATAACATAATGTGTTCAGTGGTTTCAGGTGTGTGCATAGAACAAAACTGACATAGAGGTTCCTGTAAGATGTGTCTTCGGAAAAGGTTAGCTTTAGTAGGGAGAGCATTATGACATAATGACCAGATAAAAACTTTAATCCTAGGGGGAGTATTGAGATTCTAGATATATCGCCAAAGACGGGCTGATGGCTGATAAGAGGATGAGGCTAGATTGCTGTTTGTAGGGTGATCTGACTGTCTCAGGATGTGGTAGGCAGATTTAACTGAATACTGACCTGTTTGTGTGCCTGTCCAGATGAGATGATCTGATGAAGGAGCATGACTTAATGGGATATGAATAATCTCCTCAACTATGTGGAGGTCAAAATGTTGTTGTAGAAGAGGGATATTCCAAATGTGCTCGTGAGGGACTATGAAACCAGCAACCAGTTTTGATTCTGCTCTAGGAGCTGGTCCACCGATGATTCCACAGGTAAGCCATTTATCCTCTCGGATGTTGATTTGCTGTCCATCACCGACAGACCACTGGAGCTTAGAAAGTATAGCATCTCGACCTAAAAGTAAGCTTTTCCATCCCCAAGAGGAATTAGTCCTATTCCTTGCGTGCCAGAAACTGCTAGAATGATAATATAGGCCTTTAAAAAGTCTACCCCTTAATGAGGATGGGTTTTGAAAAAGTCTCCAGGCTTGTTTCCCTAAGAGGACTTTATTGAAGGTTAGTAGATCTCGAAAGCCAAGGCCTCCTTCTAGCTTCCTTTGTTTGAGTAGATCCCATGCCCTCCAATGAATACCAGTTGTAGTGCTGCGTGTCTGCCACCAGAATTTAGCGATTTTCTGCTCAATAGACTTAAATATAGAAACTGGAAGTTTGAATATGGACATTGCGTATTGTGAGAGTGCCTGCACTACCATCTTTAACAATATTTCCTTTCCTCCTTTAGAAATAAAGTGCTCTTTCCAGCCTTCAAGTTTGGCACTAACTCAACCCAAAATCCAAGCGAACATATCCTTCTTGGACACACCTCAATCAGATGGAATACCCAAATACTTGCCTATCTTAGATATAACAGGAACTCTTAACTCGGCAACGAGGTTTTGTTGCAAAATAAAGGGACAGTCCCTACCACAGAATAGACCAGATTTGTTTCTATTTATAGCCTGGCCCGTAGCAACACAGTACTGATGTAAAATATTGGCTAGGTTTTGGCTTTCTAGGGTACTTCCATTCAAGAAAAATATGGCATCATCCGCAAAAAAATAAATGGGAAAAGGTAGGGTAGTACCTATTCAGTTTGATTCCTTTGAGAGTGCCTAAGTGGACAGCTTGATGTATGAGAGTAGATAACAGGTTGGCTACAAGGATGAACAAATATGGAGATAGTGGATCCCCTTGTCTTAAACCCCTTGTAGGATGGAAGTATTCCAAAAATTCTCCATTAAATTTAACACTGAATATTGCGGTGGTGACACATTGCATCACCCACCAAACCCATTGAACATGGAACCCCAGTCGTTTAAGATAGTCCTCTAAAAAATCCCACTCAACCCGATCATAAGCCTTCTGCATGTCTAACTTTAAAACCGCCTGAAAATGTTTCTTTCGTTTACTGATTTTTAAATGATGCAGAACCTCTTGCACAACCAAAATATTGTCTTGGATCTGTCTACCTGTGACATAAGCACTCTGTTCTGTTGAAATTAATCCTGGGAGCAACTGCTTTAAACGGTTTGCCAACACTTTAGAAATGATTTTGTATATGAAATTGCATAGACTAATAGGGCGATATTGTTCTAACCTTTCCGGATACAGAACCTTAGGGATGAGAGTAATGAGAGTTCTATTGAAAGTAGAGGGCATCACTCCTGAACTGAAAAAATTGTTGACTGATGTGTATATGTCCTCTTGAATGATATCCCAGTGATTATGATAGAATAACCCATTGAAACCATCCGGTCCTGGGGCTTTGTTGGCTCCAAGCTGGAAAGCAGCTTGTTTAACTTCCTCCCTAGTAACAAGTGCTGTTAAGCTTGCATTCATTTCTGTTGTAATGACCTGGGGGCATTGCATAAGAACAGGCATATAATTTCTATAGCTAGTCGAGCGATAAAGATTTTGGAAATATGTTTGCGTCGTGTGCTTAAGCTGAGTAGAATCGCTGATCCAGCCAAGGTGCTCGTCTTTTAACATGCTGATGCGATTTCGTTGTCTGCGTTGAATTGTCGTTGCATGAAAAAACTTTGTATTCTTGTCGCCCTCCCTTAGCCATTGGATCCTTGAACGCATTGCCCAATATGTTTCCTCTCTCTACCATATTTTGTGAATTTCTTCTTGTAGACTAGATACAAGTGCCTTGTATTAGGTAGGACCTAGTTGATTAAGATGATTCTGAATCTACTGTTGTAACAGGTAAACCTGTTGCTGGTCTTTACTGAAAAGGGATTTACTCCACTTGACAAGAGCAAATGAAGTACATTGAAGCTTGCTGGTCAAGGATTGAGTTTGCATTGTTGATGAAGCCCGTGCATTGCTAATGATCGATCTACAGTCTTTCTCTTGAAGCCAGAAAGCTTCAAAGAAAAAAGTTTTCTTCCCTTTAAAAGAGTTCGGTTCGGTGAGTAAGAGCAGAGGACTATGATCAGAGGCTAAAGCAGGAAAAGCAAAGACTTCCGCCCCCGGGTAAGATAACCTCCATTCAATTGTGCACGGGCCCTGTCGAGCCTTTCTTTAATAGCTTCATCACCATCTCTTTTGTTCACCCATGTATAAAAGCAACCCTTACTTTCAATGTCCATAAACATGCAATCATTCACAAATTCTCGAAAGGAATTTAATCTATATGACTCCATTATCTTTTTGCCCTCCTTTTCCCAATGATAAAGTATGTCATTAAAGTCACCTATACACACCCATGGAAGCAAACTTGAAGACCTGATCTGTCTGATATCTGCCCATACTTGCTGTCTATGATGGTATAACAAAGGTGCATGAAGACATGGAAGTCTCATGGTTTTTGCACTTTGATTCTCTGTACAAATTGTGTCGATAAAGTGGCTAGTAGAATGCTCAATAGTTAAAGTCACCTCCTGGTCATTCCAAAAAATTACCAAACCTCCGGCCAAACCCATAGGATTCACCACAAAATAACTTGAAAACTTCAGCTTTCTCTTCAGATTCTAGATCATCATTTCTTGATTTTTCGTTTCCATCAAAAAAATAATGTTAGGCCTTTCACTGGCCACAAGGGCCCTTAATGCTTGAATTGTCAAGGGGTTGCCTAGCCCCTGACAATTCCAACTTATGATCCTCATTTGTCATGTGGTGGCTTTTTTGGGCAAGCCACCACAGCCCATTTTCCAACCCCTTCAATGGAAAAGATAGGGGTATCCAGGAGAGTCGAGTCGTCTAGAACTGCGTTTGCATTAGAAGACGTCCCATAAGGATTATATCTTTTGGTTTTTTTTTTTTTTCAGTGGACTAGATTTTGAGGTTGACCTTGGAGTCTTGATCTTCTTGCTGATCGAGGAATCCTCTGCTGCACTATTTGGTAAAGTTAACTGGTTGAACATAGGGGATTTCTGTTTTAGGTCAGCAGGAGGAGAAGACTGCTTCATAGTTGAGGCATTACAATGAGGGGATTGTTCTGCTCTAGTTTCCACAGTTGCTGGATGCTGCGTATGAATCTGAGGTGCTTGAAGGAGTAAAGGAGCTGCATGCGGTTGAGTTTCTAGTACGATTTCTTCAAAATCTTCTTGATCCGGGTGTTGCTTATAAAATGCAGACCAGAATGGACTATGTTGATTGACCTCTGCCCTCAACCATTTACCGTAAGACAATTTATCAATCCGTCTATTTTTGCTGCATCATAAGGGATGTCATTGCAGTACATGGCATAATGGCCTAGGATTCCGCATGAATAACAATAATGTGATAGGCGTTCATATCTAAAGTCAATCCATATGTGTTTCCCATCCACTCTGATAAGTTTACCAGATTTCAGAGGTTCTTGTAAATTAAGTTCAACTTTTACCCTCATTGATCTAACTGAAGAACTGTCATTGCCATCAATTCTCACCTCCTGCACTGTGCCAAGTTGTCGAACAGCTTTTGTGATCATATTTTCAGTACATCGTTCAAGAGGAAGTCCATAAATTTGCACCCAGAACACACAAGTTGTAAAGTCATAGCAGTGCAAAGGAGTATTGGGCAGCCAAGGTTTTAGAATAATCAGGTGATGTCCGAACAACCAATGGCCATTGTTTAAGATTCGCTGCTTTTCCCCTTCAGAATTGAATTTAAATACATAGAATCCTTCTTCACGTTGAGAGATTTCAACATAGTCATTGCGCCAGACTCTTCTTAAGGTATTCTGAAAAGCTGGAAAGTTGATAGTAGGATTGGACAGAATTTTACCTATTAATGTGAGTTTACATTCTTGCAGCTTCTTTGGCGGTACTTCATCTTCCCAGATTTCCACGTCCTATTCAGGCCAGAGTCGTCCAAGTCTTTGGCAGAGAGCAGCAACCCGAGCATCGTCTTGCTGATGAGATTCGTCCATAAAAAACTATCGAGGGGAGATGAGTTGTTGCAACATGCAAACACCGATGAGAAAAGTGGTAATTGCAATGATAGTAAAAAGTTAAAATTGAGGGGAATGCTCTCTGGATGATGAGATGGGAAGCAAAGTGTCCGTGCATGCAAGGATTACAAACAGAAAGAGGGAGGTGGAGCTTGCTAGGATGGAAAGAAAGATTTTGCTAGAGAAATCCATAGTGAATTGGCTGTAATTGCATGGATAATGTGATGAAAGGAAGTGGATGGAAGAAAAGCCACCGATGCGAACCAGAACGTAGATCTGCTAACTGGAATTGGAGTAGAAAGATTTGCGATGGGCGTGAATGTAGTGTAACGAGGGGAAATTGCCATTAAGAAGGCAAAGGTAGAGAATCAGTGTAATTAGGGTTCAAAGAAGATGTAATAGGCTACCATGGCGGTAGAGACAGACTCGACAAAACGAGAGCTTTTTTGTAACCACCACTCTTGCATTGGCTGATTATGCGGCGAAAAGATATTAATGGATAACAAAATATCACTTTATCACGCATCTTATTCTAACTTTGCCTACAAAATGTTGTCAATTTTAATTTATGGTATTATATTTTCAAAAGGATTAAAGTGTTAGAAGCATGATCACATGTCAAACATATTTATATTTAGATCATATCTAAATATTAGCCAAGGATAAGAACATAAAGGAAAAAGAAAAAAGAAAAGGAAAAGAAACTTATTGTCGTTCTAGTCCAATTATGAAGAAAGTAACTATAACGATCATAGATTCAATCTCATATCAAGTGTATCCAAATTTGAAAACATGCTTAAAACTTTCGTTTGAAAAATTCCGGTGCAAGTTTTAAAGTGAAGAAAGCGTAAATAAATTTTTAACCCCCATCTTGCAATTCATATTATAGTCTAAAAAGCCCAAAGAAAAAAGTAAAAATCAACGATGTTTAACTTTATAAACCTACAAACTTATTCCAAAGAACCACTCACAATGTCAAAATCGGCTAGATAATTAGATTAAATTTTAATTTTCAACTTTGAAATAAAGTTTCCCTCAAACTATTTGATAAGAATATGCGATTAATAGTGTATTCATAAGCCATCATAACTAGAATTTTCTAACCTTCTATATAACTTTTGTGATTAAAATATGATATCATAAATTAAAATTAACAATCTTGTTTAGACAAGATAATAATAGGATAAATGATATTAAAATATCTTTTTGGATGTAAACTGACATTTATATTGTGAAATTGATAAGATTAGGGAGATGATAAAAATTTAGGCAGTTTTGCAGGTTAGTATAATATATAAAGAAACAATAATTTGGAGGGGGTTATTTCGATTAGTTTGTTGGAAAAAAATGAGTGTTTTAGCTAAAATGGGGGTGTAAATAGCGTTACTTGTTGTTAAATTAGAAATTAACTTGTTATGCACATCATGATTTAGATATTAATTGTATACACTAATGTAGTCCCTATCCCTTAACTTTTTATGACTAAGATCTTTGAATGATATGCTTTTTGCCGTATTAGTCCATCCATTAGTGGATTAACAAAAATACCTCGAGCCATCTTGGTGTCTTGACGTTGTGAGATGATGGATCAACCGAGGAAGGGATACCTAAAAAGGGAATAGATAGAATGAACACTATGAAAATAGAGTTGCTCTAATTGTGGATATCTAACAAAAGAAGTGCAAAAAGTACCTACATTGGTAAATACACTTTTCCCAAAAATTGAGTTGAGCTCCACTGCGGTAGTAAGACTTCACTTGTACTAAGTCTTTTAACAGGCCATGGTTTTCGCTCTCGTCAAATTTCATCAAGTCGGGGTATTTGTTAGCTAAATACAAGAGTACGTCTTTTGGGACACAAGAACAAAAAAAATTAATGCAAGTAGACAGTGAAGGAAATCAGAAAAGATGAGAGAGTGTGAAATCCTACCCAAATGGCCAGCCTTAATAAGGGCAAGCACGAGCTTATGCTCTGGGGTGTATTTCATATGTCTGGCTAGGTACCAGATAACCTCCTTTTGCCTAGGAGCAACATTGGCAGCAATTGACAAGGCAACTCCTACACCTGATTCATCAACTTTGTCAAGATCATTTGCTAATTCCTTTACCCTTCTTATTCTTCCCGTCCGAAGAGCTTGGCAGACGGCACCCGTCAAAATGGGAGCTTTATTTTCCGCAGGGACGCGCTTAACCAGGTTTTCCATTAATTGATCTTGTCCGGCCATAACCGCAATATCGCTCACAGTAGCTGGACCAAATTCTGAGGTCAAAATTGTGGCCGTGATTGCTTCGGGATCATGATTGAGGATTTCCTCGGCACCTTTCCAATCACCTTTTACTGCGGCTTCAAACAATGATCGATACTTCTCAATGACCACCGGTTTTTGGCTTAACTGCAAATATTGAACTTTAAGAGTCCTCAGATTTCGCACTTCTTGTTTTTAAGGTCAAGTGAAAGTGCAAAAACTTCCGATGAAATGCCAATCTAGATCAAGGGGCGGTCGTTACTTAACAGGCCTGTTTCCATAAGCGTCTTCATTTACTCTTTGGAAGTCAGTTTACTCTTTCTTTCTTTCTTTCTTTTTGGGGGAGGGGAATTTCTCAATTAAAATTAAAGATATTATTATGATTTTAAAATTATGGAAAGATCATATTTTAACTTTTTTGTCAGCATTTGTACGCCGTGAATTTAAAATATTCTGAATTTAAAAAAAAAAAAGTAAAAATGCAAGAAACATAAGATATACGGAAAAGGAAAAATTAAAAGTTAAAATTGACAAACCTTTAGTTGTTTTGCAAACATCTTAAGAAGCTTTATCACTTGATGTGTCTTTTGAAATCGAGTCCACAAGAATCCCTTTGTTACCCAAAAGATAAATGAGCATACATAACCTTGGAAAAATTAATTACCTATTGTATGCTATAGGTCATCTGTTCATGACTCGTATCAAGCTCATTCATTGCATGGAATTTTTTGTATTAAACTTAGATAGTAAACTTCTAAACAAAAAATTAAATGTTACAGTGAATAGATATCCAGAATTTTTTTTTTCAAGATAGGTATAGTGTTGCGAATGAGTTTTCTCATTGCCATTGGTCTTATCCACAATATCATTTATAATTGATGAGCATGATCTCTTACTCTTTCAAAGTAAAAATAAATAAATAAATAAATTGGGCTTTCTTAGTGATAATTCAAGATATTATTTGAATTTTGAAAATTATGATGATTATATTTGAATTCATATTTTAACATTTATATGCTATGAATTTTTTAATGCTTTGGAGCAAAATAAAATTCAGCCAACACAAGATTTATGAAAAATGAGAACTAAGACTTCGAAGTGGCACACCTTCAGTTGGTCCATGACCACCTTGAGAAGCTTCACCAGATGTTGTGCCTTTTGAATCAACGTCTAAGTGAACCTCTTTATATCAAAAGGAGAGAAGAAGAACATCAGCAGTGTTATAGTTTTCATACGGTACTCACTTAAGGGTTATGATATTTTTTTATTATTTAAGTGCCATGACTTTTTTTTTTTAATCATTTGAGGGTCATATTGATGATAAAAAAAAAATCATTTACTTGAGTACCTATTCCTGCGATTTATTTATTTATTTATTTTGGTAGAAAGAGAATTGCGCAAATATATCAACTTATTATGAACGACTTAGATATATCCTGTCTAATCAACAGAGAAAGCAATGGCCCACTTGGCAACGGCGTACATCGCTCTGCTTCATCAAGAGAAGTTTGTATTTCTGAAGGATTAGTTTCTTGTTGGAGTCCACGTCCACACAAACATCTTGGTTAATAGAAGGAAGAAAAGCGGAGTTAACGCAAAACGCCTTTCTAAAACTGTTCGTCCATTTTTTATTTTTTTTTTGGGGAGGGGGGGACAAAAAGGACAAAAAGATGAATAGTCACTCTAGAATATAAAAAAAATAAAAATTTTCATGCATTTTTAGTTCATGGGGATCAAAATTTTTCCGCGTCCATAATTAGTTCCATTTGAATGAGGCGCCAGACTAGATAAAGGAAACAAAGAAATTACAAGACCACATCACCCATGCCATAAATTTTTCTGGGCTGGAACTTGAAGGGGTATGTACCTGGTGGTGACCCTGTAGAGTTCAAGTTTCCCTGTATTTCACTTGGTTCCGGTGCCATTGGGCCGCTCTCCCGTTGCAGTCTTTCAATAGCAAAGTAAACGGAGGATGCAAAAATGGGTAAGATATTCAATTGCCAAAGAATTTTAGTCTCCATAAGCAGAGTTCATTCTTTCCTTTTTATAGAAGCACCTCCCCTAATGTAAAGGTAAGCCCCTACACCAAGAGCAAGTAAAGCATATTCTTCTTTTTTTTTCACATTAAAGTGGTTGGATTACTTGAGTGTAAAATGAATTATCACTAGGATTATAAACTAAACCTATACAAGATGGCAACAAGCTCAGGCTTTAGGGCTGCAGATCATTAGGTTCACCCTAGTGTAGTGGTCGAATCATTACATTAAGGTGATTCAATCTATTGATCTCTCTATTTGCAATAGAGTTCATATCGTCCCTTGACACCGATGGATTATTTAATCAAGTTAAGCCACTTCTTCCTCGAGCTCAAGAAAGTTATTCAAGCAAGTGAATTTACAAGTTTTTAGCCAAAAAAGCTTTCGGGAAAAACAAGTGCCTCACTTTTGTTTGGCCCAAAAACACAAGCAAGAAACTTCAATTCAATTCAAGATAGAATCTTTCTAAAGAAAAAGCTTCCACGCAAAATATAGATGTAAAATGGAAATTTTCCAAATTCTAGTTTTAGACACAAGAAATGTCGCATGACAATCTTTAATTTCTATGAGAATAACAATCTATTCTATATCACAAAAAACCAAATCACAAATAATTATAAATTATTATGGGGCACACTTCTTCAAGAATTTGTGACTCACAATAGACTATTATTCTCACAATACCCCAGGGACTATTATGCTAGCAAAACCCTTTAGACCCCAATCGAGTTTTACCAATTTAAGCCATTTCTTTCCGAAGCTCAGGAAAACTATTTAGGCAAATTAACTTGCAAGTCTTTACCCGAATAAAGCTATGGTAAGAACAAGCGCCTCACTTTTGTTTGGCCCAAAAACACAAGCAAGGAACTTCATTTGATTCATGGTAGAATCTTTCTAGAGAAAAAGCTTTCACACAAAATGTAGGTGTAAAATGGAAATTTTTCAATTTTCGATTGTAGACACCAATGGAGTCTTTACCAAGTTAAGTCACTACTTTCTCGAGCTCAGGAAAGCTATCAAGGCAAATTAATTTGCAAGCTTTAGCTGGATAAAGTTATCAGTAGAAACGGGTACTTTACTCTTGTCTGACCCAAAAACACAAGCAAGAAAATTCAATTCAATTCAAGGCAGAAGAAAAAAAGCTTTCTCGCAAAACATAAACATAAAATGGAAAATTTTCAATTTTCGATTTTATACACGAATGGAGTCTTCCACTTCTTTTTTGGGCTTAAGAAAGCTATTCATGCAGGTTAATCTGCAAGCCTTCAGCCAAATAAAGCTATCGGCAAAACCGGGCACCTCACTTTTGTCTAGCCTAAAAATACAAGCAAGGAACTTCCATTCGATTCAAGACAAAATCTTTCTAAAGAAAAAGTTTTCACACAAAATGTAGTTGTAAAATGGAAATTTTCCAATTTCCAATTTTACACACCAATGGAGTCTTTAACAAGTTTCGCCACTTCTTTCTTAGGCTCAGGAAGGCCATTCGAGCAAAGCTAATTTACAAGCCTTTAGTTGTATAAAGCTACTGCCAAAAACGGACACCTCATTTTTGTCTAGCCCAAAAACCCTAGCAAGAAATTTCCATTCGATTCAAGGCAGAATTAAAATGCTTTCACGCAAAATATAGAAGTAAAATGGAAATTCTCCAGTTTCCTATTTTCATCTCCAAAATTGTCGATGAAAATACGTTTTGCGGGAATTTTTTTTTTTTTGGTAAGGCGTTTTGCAGGAATTTTGGTTGTCATTTTTCACAATTTGAAACTTAAAATTGAAAACGACCAAAAATTACATTATTTTGTACAAGTTTCATTCGTATCTAAAATTATAACTCAACAAACATATTTTTAAGAAAATGGAAGGTGAAAACATAATACAATTGTCATTAAAACATTTTTGTGAACCAAATGCACCCTAAATGCCTTGAAAGATTTGATAGCGGTTTTCTCTTTTTATGAAAAATGGTGCAATGATACATGTTGCGATAAAGAAAGCGATCAAACAATAATATAGACAGAAGAAGAAAATAAATCAGACACGGATTTATGTGGTTCCGTCGTAAAGACCTACGTCCACGGGAAGAGCAACAGGGAATTTTATTATAGATCAAGCGATATAAGGAGATTACACACTCAAGTCACTCAAACACTCTCTCGGTGTTTTCGAAGCCCCAATTACACCTAATAACACACACAGTATTTAGCCTTGAAATTCCTCAATAAATAATATCTCAATCTCACGAAGGAATTGTACACAAATCTTACCACAAGATTTAATTGGCTTGAACACTAAATCTTCTTGGATGTAATTCACGAACAAGAACGACAAAGAAAATCCCTCCCAAGCACTCAACAACAAGACGACACTTCAAGAACACTTCTTCATGATCAACCTCTACCACCCACAACCACAAGTCTATAGGATTCTGCTTCCTATCTTAAATGATTTTATCCAAAACATATCTCTGTATATTTTAAACAAAATCTAAGTCCTAGTCAAAGTTGGACTTTCCTATTTTAGCAGTCACATTCTCCAACGTAGATTCAAATTTTGGGAAGTTGATATTCGGATCTTCTTTGCTCAATTTTGAATGTCCGCAACATATCCAATTTGGAATATTCATAATTTCGCATTTGGCTCAAACTCAAGACATATTTTAACAATACATGTGTAGAATCAAGGGTGGAAAGGTTCATTCAACTATGTTGGCACTCATTTGGCGGCATTCCACATTGACCTTGTAACACATAGAAATGCTACAAGATTATTCATGATTCTCTATGTCAATATTTTGAAAGGTTTTAGGTATTCACAAAGTTCTAACTGCAAGAATCTGGGCAATTAAAAGGAAAAGGTAATGAGAGAATCCTTGAAATTGCAAAAATTAGGGCGAGATTTGATGTTGACCTAGGAATTCATCTTGCTTATGGCTAATTGACTAATAGTTATGTTAACCTAGGACTTTCTCCTTCAATATCGATTGGGGAAATCATGCTAGCTTCATCATCTCTATCTAGCATATAAATTTTTCCACAAAATGTTAAAACAGTGAAAGCATATGTACTGATTACCTCCCTTATGGATAAAGTGCTTAAGCCCAAATATTAATTTCTTTGGCCGTCACTCCATCTCGATACAACACAATACCAAATGCGGAGAGGGTGTGGAAATTGGGCATGGGACCAGAGGCAAGCCCCTGGCGTCATTGACTACTTTCGCCGCATCACCCATAAAATTAGGTTGAAATAGATTAAATGCACAAGTTTATGCTTATCAATTGAACGCATTTAACTTAGTAAAATTACACTTTACTTGGCAACTTTAAAAAGGCGTGAAGAATAGGAATAGGGAGGAGAAAGTAGGTAAGAAAGACCAGATAATTTGTTTGGGAGGGCTCGGAATAGAAGAAGATTTCAGTGGGAGCAAATTTCTTGGGCCACGGCAAAGCAGGGCATTCCGAAATTCCACCCCAAGATGCATGCATGCACGTACGCATCAACAAGGCATTGGCTAGATGGCAAAAGAGTTTGCTATTCTTCTTGTGATCTCATATTCAAAGCTTATTGGGAGCACTTTAGAAATAAGATTCTGAACCCATCGGACCGAGAAGAAAGAGTGCACTCTTAAAATTATTCAAAGAGGTGGATCACTCGAGGCATAAAGAAATTGACGTGGACACCATTTAACCGCTAAAAAAATGAATGGTTCCCAAGACTTATTCACAACTTTTTCCGGTAGTTGCGCCCATCTTGTCATCTTCACCCAACTTTTGTATACACCCGAAATACCCATTAGCTGGTAAAAGTGTGAAAAGAGTCTTAAACCTATTGCATTTGTGCCAATTTAGTCTTAAATCTTTTAATGACACCAATCCAATCATAAACCTTTTAACTTAGTGCCAATTCAATCCTTCAATCTAATTTTAATCGGATATTACTGACATGGACATCGACCAGCCTATATGGCACAACCAACTAAAATGGACAACTTCTAATCTTTTTTTTTTTCCTTCCCTTCCTTCTTCCTCCAGCCAGTCACCGAATCTTGTCGACTAGCCAAAGGCCAATGAGGTCCCTCGTTGGCCACTAGCAAGGGTTGAGCCTGCTAGCCATGGGCAAGTCCCAACCTCACCAAAGGCCATGAGGTCGTGGTCTTCGACTTGGCGGCCTTTGGCGAGGTAGGGCTTCACTCGCCCAACACAAGGCTACCCTTGTAGCCTCTGGCCGATTGCCAACTCGCTAGAGGAAGAAGAAATGGAAGAAGAAAAAAAAAATCAAAAGGGAAAAATCAAAAAAGAAAAATTATTAAAAGTTATTCACGTCAGCGCTGGTCATACCATGTAAGGCAATTAGTTTCCACATCAATAAAATCTAGCCAGAATTATCTAGAAGGACTTAATTGGTACTACACCAAAAGGTTTGGAATTAAATTGATATTAATACAAGATTCAGGACTAAATTGATATCAATGCAATAGGTTTAGGATTTTTCTAACACTTTTTTTCCCTATTAGCCCTTGCCCCAGATTCTTCTAACTTTTGTCAAGCTACAATGAAGGGAATCAGTGAATTCGTGAAGCTATGTATTCAGCTTTACTCGGAGCTTATTTGGACTTCGCCTTGTATGAAAGGAACTCTCAGACGCTTTTTGAAGGTAATTTCAACTAATGAGTTCTCATTAGTTCAAGCAACTACACCGGAAGAATCGACTAGGATGATGCTCCTAACAGCAAAGTACAACCCTAAGTTCTGCTGTAACTAACGTCTCCAAGCAATTATTCAAATGCGAAGAGAACTCCAATCATTTAAGGTAAGTATCTTTGTTTTCTTATATATAATAAACACACTTACTACTGGTTATCATATCTTCTAGACAAATTTCTTGAAGTATGATGGCTAGGATAAGGACATTGTAAGTGCTATAACATTTTTATAACGGTCCCTTGAGTATCATAATTTGTTTTTTCAATCACATAAGCATCATGACCATAGAGTGTCATGACTTCTAAACATATTGACTTGTATGTCATAACTTTTAATTGATCACTTAAGAGTCATAGCTTATAGAAAATGTTCACCACGAGAGCCATGTCACGTCAAATTTATGGGGCATGTGGTGAACGTTTTTGAAAAAAAATTATGGCACTTGAGTAAATGATTTATTAGAAATCATAACACTCAAGTGACTTAAAATAGTTATGACATGCAAGTGAATATTTTTTTGAAGTCATGGTACTTAAGCAATCGTAAAAAAAGTTATGGTTCTACGTAAGTTTTAATACTTACGGTATTCTTTTTTCCTAAAGTTATAGATAATAAATTATACTCCCATAAATATATTTTAAAGATAAATCTTTTGAAGTGGTATCAATCACGGGCCACATAAATCTATTAGAAATGACAAAATCAGTACCTGGGAAAGTCCAGGGGAGAACAGGACACACTCGTGGCTAATTTGATTGTTCATTTAATATCAAGCATCAAATATAGGCGGCAACAAAATGGCAAAATATAAATAACAAGCATCTCGGTAGAAAAAGAATATCTTAAAGAATCCTCGACGACAGCTTTCAATATTTTTTATGAAGGCAAGGGGACGTAACCGAAAAAAAAAAAATTATGCTTCAATCAGTAGCTGGGGGGCTGGGGCCGGGGCCGGGCGCGGGGGCCGCGTCACTAATCGATGAAGCTGAAGCTTGACAGGATACTCGTTACTCGAAACACGACTTAATTTGATCAAGTACTAAAATATCATGCTCAAGTTCAGCTAGAATAGAAAATAAAAAAATATGAACTATACTTGACTCGAATAGATAAGTATTAAATATCATGTTCTCTGTGATCCTAACAGTTACCGGCCCCAAGAGTATCATCCTTAGTGATTTATAGAATTGCCGGAAGATTTAATCACCCGATATAGGAACAGAAGGAGGAATTGGATTCCAAAATGAAGGGTTAGACAAAAGGAGTACCGGAGAGGAATTTTAAAAAACCACTTAGAATTATCAAAATCGAAGCACATTTTGCTAGAGTAAATGTTCTGCTGCGCAATTACTAGGGTGATTTCATCAGTTAAATTACTGAAGTTGTTTTTCGTTTGTCTCTTAGAACATGAATCATGTTGCATAAAGAAAAAAAATAGGTCCATGCTTATTTAATACAAAAGATGAGATATACAAATCAGATCAATCGAAATATTGGTCTTTCTCGGTACCTAGTGAGAATTATCAATTATGTTCAACTATATGCTTATATGGTGACCATCATTGTGTTTCAGCTTGTGATGATAGATGTGATTGGGGTTGGGTTCGATAGACTCCAAGATCAAACTCCATTGGATCTAGGTTGTGTTCATAGGCATGATTTTCATGGTCAATGGATAGGTTTAGTCCAAGCCCCTGGACACAGACAAAGTTCTACTTTTCTGGAATGAGCGGGGGCTATCAAGATTAAATAATAGCTTGAGTTTCCCAATTATTAGAAGCCCATGGTCGGGTCAACTTATTATAGACTGGTCCAGGTTATTGAGATGGGCCTTTCAGCTTAATCCGAAGCAACTCTTCTTTCTTGGGCTGGGTAAACCAGATCGATTTTGTGGAGTGGGGAAACCATTTGACCTGTGATTCGAAATTCAGTCATGGATTGCAATGCACTTCTAGAAAACTTGGTCAAATTTAATTTATATGAAGAGTATCGTATTGGCTCTCTCTTCTTTCGTTGTGCCTATTTCTAAGAGGCAGACGGGTGTCAACCTTAGGGATTCAGGATGAATTATTGCATCGGAAATTGATCCCAAGGGATTGATTCGAAACCAAATTTGAGATCAATCCATTTCTGGCACATTCCCAAATGTCAATGCACATGACTCAATTGGACCCAAGATTGTGTGCTCAAACCACACTGGCCTTAGGCAATAACTTGTTAGAGCCACAAGAATGTAATTTGATGCTTGGAGTGTGGTGGGGTTTTGGTGGAGAAAATATCTAGTGGTTGCTAACCACCACATCATTTGCACGCATGGCACACGTGATCCATTGAAATGGTGACACATGTCGAGTGACGTGAAAATTAGAAGAAGAGAAAATTATAACTTTTTGCAGACTTGTCAGGCGATACTCTCACCTCATTAAAGGTGCTTGGTGTATTAGCGCTATTCACCAAAGAAACGTCTAAGCCTTTTGCTGCTGCGATCACAGAGAGACTTGAAAGAGGCTAAAGTCGTCGTGAGGCGGGAGTGCAGGATTTTGATGGCTATGCCTTTGATGGAGTTAGTGCTGTTGCTGATGAGCACTGTGCACTGTTGCTAGGTAAGCTGTTAGGATGGGGTGATGCGGCGGAAAAGAAGCGGAGCATGATGATCGTGGAAGTGCAGGAGGCATCGATGGCCAATGCGGCTAAGATGGCGGAGGTCAAAGCCAAAGATTTGGATGAGAGGATGTGGCAGAAGTGTGGGCAGTGGGTGAAGACCGATTTTGAAGGCTAAGCTTCCATTGAACTAAAATAGTTGTTTGCTCGGTTTGCCATATGAGAGTTTCCTTGTGTTGGGCTGCTACTTGGGTGGCCATCTTCTGTAGGATAGATGATTTCTATGGATCATTACTTTATTTGAATGGATGAACCCTATCGATATTGAATATTGATGGCCATGTTGCCAGTTCTTTGAAGAATTGGGTTCACCTTAGTAGTTAATACAACAAGCAATGAAGTAATTGCTCACTGTTTGGGAGTAAAAATACCAAATAAACCATAGAGATAAGGTCTGCGCCTGACAGAATACATTAAACTTAAGCATAAGTATGGCTAATGTCATACCTCAGCAGTCTTAAAATATGAGTAAACACCACGACATCTACACTTCACACGCAATAACAAGTGCAAACACAGATCACGTCACAGGTATCCTTGTTCAATAATAATAGCACAAATCATTTCCAAGTCTTCACGGGACGGTAGAGTTTAGGCCAATACGTGGATTCGACCATTTCAACGTACAAGGGAAGCTGTAGGTGAATAATATGATAGGGACAGCAGCCAACAAAGTAATGGGGATGTAAATCCACTTCCACCATTTGCTTAGGAGGATCGTAAGAGCAGAGCCAAAAGCCAGGAGCATAAAGGCCAAAGAGAGAAAGAGAAAAGTGAGGCCCAGTACCATTTTCTTGGTAGTGAGTGGAGGAAATCTTTTATGGAATAGCGTGAAGTTAGGATAGCTAAGAACATCAAGGTGGCGGTGATAGAGGAGAAGAGAGCTAGAGCATCTGCAACCATGAATACCATGAAGGAACTCTTCTTTAGAAAGATCAGGATCCCTGTATTGTCGTTACTTCCAGGTACTGTAAAAGCCGCAGCAAAAGCTACCGTAATGATGAGAGTAGCTACAAGGCTACAAGATGATGATGTATCCTTCATCCATTGTCTTGCCTCTTTAAGTAAATTTTTGTGTTGTTCTACAAAAATTTCCCAGTATGTTTTCCCTCTCCTTTCTTTTGTTAGTTCCAATTCCAGATTTCCAGAAGAAGGATCACTCTCATCTTTCTTCACCTTCGTCTGTCAAGGCAAATGTAAATAAAAGAGCACAAAAGCGTGGCAAAACAAATTAGGTGAACTGACCTTAAATTTCAGACTTTGAATTAAAGGAGAGCTCCTATTTTCCAGTACCTTCAGAAAATAAAGGACGCCTTTTAATGTGAATGTAATTAAATTAAAGAGTGGCCAGCAGATATGGTGAACTGACCTCAAACCATTGAAGTTCCCTTTGCATAAGAAAAGCTGATCCAGCAACTTTTGCTGGCACATATTCCGGTGACCATTCTACTACTGCCGCCATCAGGTCGCAGTTCCTCCGAATTTCGTACCTCAATTTTGGAGTTGTGTTATATGCATTCATTAATCTAAACAGCTCAACATGCCTTGCCCTCACAACTTCTTCCATCAGTTTTTTTGTGAATTCTTCATCCCACATCAATTCCAAATAATGCATGAGACATAACTTGACAATTTCAGAAATTCCGCTAGATGCAGCGTCAAGGACAATGGCTGAAGTCAATTTGAGTATTTCAGGAGTTTGCATCTGAGTCTTCTTTTCGTTACAAACTAGATTTGTTAACTCAAGTGAGCATTCATGCCTCAACTTTAATTCTCCAATCCTTTTAATAAAAGGTATTGAACATAATATCAAATAAGCAATTCTGCCTGCGATGAAAAACCAAAAAGTTATAGAGGCTTTCGCATTTGGGCCGTGATCTTGTGTGTGTAAATATATATATATATATAGTAGTTGAGAAGAGAATGATGGATTTAAGGTATTAATTGTGGAAGCAAACTTCATATGACTTGAAAATCAAAATGCATGCATTAGAGAATAAATAAAGCTATCGATGAACACACAAAATGTGATGAAAAAAAGTTTTGAAAGATGGTTAATTCAGCAATGTATCGATCAATATGTTTTCAATCTTACAACTTTTACAAATTCTCATATTAGATACATATAGATTAGACTTTGAATCGAATGGAATCCAATCATATCATAATATATGAATGGTGAGCTGATCCATATTAATAAAAATGATCGCAAAGCGAGATATGAGAATATCAATTTACAATTTAAAATAAAGATCTCTACTCATGGATGGAATAAGGTAATTTTTCTATGTTTACCATGATATATTATTATTATTATTGGTCCGAAGATACTATGCCAGTTTATGTACCTGGTTTTATGGGAAGATTCCAGATCTTCGACCGATGAATTGCTGGTGCTACCACCATTAAGAGGAGAGAAGAATCATATTAGCAAAATAGGAATTGATGATGAACAAGAGGATAGATATCGCCCTCATGAAATGAAAATTGCGCATGTAATTAAATTTAATAATGTGCGAATATGTTAGAAAATAACTTGGATAACTAAACCACCATGACCTGATATCCAAATTTACAATTCTCAATAATTCTATTTGGCAATTTGATATTGAGTAAGACTTCTCAAACCAACTTTACAAATGCAACATTTGATATTAACTTGTGACACACATCGTGGTTTAGATATTAATTATATACATAGATTTAGTCCCTATCAAATAAGGTTTTTTTTTTTTTGGTGAAAAGATCTCTAAATAATATGCTTTTTGTCATGTTAGTCCAACCGTTAGGCAAGTTAACAAGAAATACCTCGAGCCATCTTCATGTCTTTGGCGTTTTCATATGATGTATCAACCAAGCGAGGGATACCTAAAATGGGAACATATATAATGGACACTACGTAAATAGAGTTACTCTAATTGTACATATCTAACAAAGGAAGCGCAATAAGTACCTACATTGGTAAATAGATTTTTCCCAAAAATTGAGTTTAGCTCCACTACGGTAGTGAGACTTCATCTGCACAAAGACTTTTAACAGCCTATCGTTTTTGGTATTTGCGGACGCCGCTAGGCTGGGGAATTGGTTAGCTAAATACAAGAGTATGTCTTTTGGGACACAAGAACAAAAAAGTTAATTCAAGTCAACAATGAAGGAGATCAAATAAGATGAGTGAGTGTGAAATCCTACCCAAATGGCCGGCCCCAATAAGGTTGTTGATGGCATCAAACTCTGGGGTGGATGTTGTACTCCTAGCCAAGTACCATAGAACCTCCTTTTGCCAAGGAGCACTTGTAGTAGCAATTGACAGGGCAATGTTTGTACCTGCTTGACCAATTTTGTCAAATTCGTCTACTATTTCTTTTACTTTCCTTATTCTTCCTCTCCGGACAGCATAGTAGAGGGCACTAAATAAAGTTGAAGCTCTATCGTTTGCAGAGAAATGCTTGATCAGGTTTTCGACTAATTGATCTTGTCCAGCCATAACCGCAATATCGAGCACAGCATAGTGATCAAGTTCTTTGGTCATAAGTGTGACCGTCATTGCTTCAGGATGACTATTGAGGATTCTCTCAGCAGCTTTCCAATCACCTTTGACTACGACTTCAAACAATGATCGATACCTTTCATTGACCACCAGTGTTGGCTTGACTACAAATATTGAACCTTAGAAATCCTCAGTCTTTAGCGTTTCTTGTTTTTAAGGTCAAGTGTAACCATTACACCAACTGAAAATTCCAATAAAATGCAGATGCAAGTCAAGGGGCGTTCATTACTCAACATAGCTGTTTCTATGAGCGCCTTTGTTACTCTTTGGAAGTTTTTAAAAAAAAAAATCGGGCTTTCTCAGTTAAAATTCAAGATATTATTATGATTTTAAAAACTATGTTTGAATTTTTATGTCAGCATTTCTATGCTGTGAAGTTTAAAATGTTTCGAATTAAAAAAAGTCAAAATGCAAGAAACACATGATTTATTAAATATCTTTTTTTATTAGTTGCTGAGTCTTTTAAACTCAAGTATATGTAAATCTCTTTGTTACCAAAAAGAAAAATGAACATAAATAACATTAGAAAAATTAATTACACATTGTATGCTATAGATCATCTATTCAAGGTTGGTATTGGGCACATCCATTGCATGGAGTTTTTTGCATTAAACGTAGCTACTAAACTTTTAAACAAAAAATAAAAACAAATTAAACGCTACACTGAATGATATCTTGAGTTTTTTGTTTTTCAAGATATGTATTGCATAATGAATTAATTTTATCGTTGCCATTGGTCTTGTCCGCAATATCATCCATAATTAATGAGCTCGCTCTTTTACTCTTTCAAAGAGAAAAAAAAAAAAAGGGCTTTCTTAGTTGTAATTCAAATTTAAAATTTGATTAATATCTTGAATTCATATGTCAGTAGTTGTATTCTGTGAAATTTGAAAAAGTTTCGAAGCAAAATAAGTCAAAATGCTTCCAACACAAGATTTATGAAAAGTGAAAACTAAATGTTCAAAGTAGCACACCTTCTGTGGGTCCGCGGCCACCTTGGGAAGCTTCATCGCTTGTCATGCCTTCTGAATCCATGTCTAATTGCACATCTTTGCCCATGACCATGGGAGCAGAGGATTTCAGCTTCTACTCAGAGAAGATGAAGACCGCATATTTCATGATTGGCGTGAAGAACGCAACGGTGGGATCGGATAAGGCGTTGCACTCCCCATACTTTTTCCTCGATGAGGAAGTTCTGTCCATTGGAGCCGCTCTCGACTCGGCGGTCGCTATTTCGTACCTGGACGGACATGCAAGTGGGATATGATAAGATATTTTATACCAAAAAGATACGATAAGGGCACAATAAATGTTATAACTTTTGTAAGTCATCCATTTACGGGTCATGACTTTTTTTTTTTTTTTCCGTTTATTAAAGTGCCATATCATTAAAAATTTGTTTATTTGAGTGCCTGTTCCAGCTTTTAGTTTATGAAGGATTAGTTTCTTTGTTCGGAGTCCGCATCCACACAAACACCTTGGATAATAGAGGGAAGAAAACCAGAGTTAACGCAATCACCTTTAGGAAACTTAGGGCGCGTTTGGTAACAATTATGTTTCCGGGAATTGATTCTGATCAGAAATGATTATTTTTATTCTATTCCCGAGAACTGATTCTAAGTAAAAAAAAAAAATGCATTTGGTAACTGTTCAAATTTTTTTATTCTGGAATAGAATTGCGTTTGATACCGTGCTCATTGATTACTCCAAATCAATTTCTTTTAATTTTTAAATAATTTTTTTACTTTTTCTGCTGTTTTGCTTTTTTTTTCTTTTCTTTTTTTCCCTTTTCTCCTATTCTTCTTCTTCATGTGGTCGGTTGCTGGCCCTCGACAAGGCCAGCCCTCGTCGGTTGAGCCTCGCCGGCAGCTAGGCGAGGCTCGTCGGTGGCTAGGCGAGCCTCGGTGGGGTTGGGCGAGGCCCGCCTGGCCACTGGCGAGGCTTGCCCAACCCCGCCAGTGGCTGGGCTTGCCTCCAACAAGCTCGCCAGACCTCACCCTGGCTTGGCGAGCCTTTGGTGAGCTTGCCGGACTTGCGGCCGGTGACCGGCAGCGGACGGTGGCGGGCAATGGTGGATGGCAATCGCGGGATAACAAAAAGGAAGAATGAGACTTTCATTGTTTTGATTCTTTTTTTGATCTCAGACGGAGAATCACATTTCTTTTTTATTCTCAATTCTCTTCCCAATCTGTTCCCGGAAACAAAAATTTTACCAAACACGATTCTCGTCTCAAATTGATTTTAGGAACAAAAAATGAGAATCAGGCAATGTTTGGATGGTTACCAAACAGTGCCTTATATGTTCGTTCAATTTAGGGGGCAAAAAAGGCGAATAGTCACTCTAGAACCTGGAATTTTCAAAAGGGGACCAATGTCAATAAACGAGTTTGGTGCCCGGACACGGGCTGTGGGGCCGCATTAGCAGGTAGTTGGGAAAAAGAATTGATCAAAATTTTCTCACAAAATCTGCGTTATTTATTATTGATTTTTCTTTTGGCAAGAACATTCATCATCCATTGATCTTGGACAATATGTTTCTCAATGAATTTTCTTCTTTGAAGTCATCCTCACGCTTTGGCTGAGAACAACATCACATGATTTCTTCTTCGAAGATGACTACAGTAAATTGACAAGTTATGGAGGTCTCTTAAAGACAATATAATTAAGTATCGAGAACCATTTGATTTGACCTCTGCCAGTGACAAAACCGCTTTGTTGGACAAACTGCAATTTTCAATTTGCATATTAAGTGAACATAACAAATAATTAGGCCTCGTGAGGTGATTGTTTGGACAAAATTCTCTGATAAGAGGAAATTTTCTGGTAATTAACTTCAATGAACTGGCCATTGAGTGTGTGTTAAGTAATGAGACCTGGATTGACGAAAATCAATTGCATCATCATCAACAACTACAAGGGAACTTGTGGAGCCGAGTCATACCCAATTAGGAGATTTGACTTTGTGTAATACATTTTATGTGCTTACTGTTTTACTTGAGAGGAATAGTCATGCCATGGGCCCGACAAAATGAATCAATTAACTGTACTTGTGATAAACGGAAGGTAAAACCCCAAATTAGTACACCCGTTAACTGTCCACGTGTCATCTAACTTAGAAATTCAATGGTAAAATTTAATGGAAACTAGGATAAATTTGTCATATGTGTTATGTGGTAAAAAAAATAGTTTTGGATAAATTGATAATTGATATACTAGTTTGGGGTTTTCTATAGTATATATATATACACACTATATATATCATGTACTATTCGCTAGAAGGCAAAAGAGTGTGCTCCTCTTTTTGTGATATTGTAGTCAAGACTTATTGGAAGCACTCTCCAAATAAGATTTTGAATCCACCAAACCAAAACGAAAGAATGCGCTCTTAAAATTATTCGGAAAGGTGGATCATTTGAGGTGCACAAAAATTGGCGTAGACAACATCTAACTGCTAAAAAAAAAAAAAAAAAAAAAAAAAAAAAAAAAAAAAAAAAAAAAAAACCTTTGGTTCTCAAAACTTACTCATAACTTTCGCCAGTAGTTGCACATTTTTTGCCAACGTCACCCAACTTTTGTATGCACCCAAAATACCCATTAGCCCTTGCCACTAATTCTTCTATTTTTGTGAAGCTACAATGAAGGTGTTCAGTTTTACCTGAAGTTTATTTGGATTTCACCTTATGTTAAGAGGTTGATGACATTTTCTGTGGAGAATCGCCTAGAAAGGAATTCTCAAGGTTTTTTTTTTTTTTTTTTTTAAGGTAAGCTCAATTAATAAATTGGGTGATCAGAATTTTGAACCGCAATTGTATGTTTAGTGTAGTGCTAAAACTTGTAAAAACACATTTGAATTTAAACATCTAGCCTTTCAATATTACCCCACATATATTCAAATATCCTTACACCACCTACAAGATAAAGTGGTTTACAAACACGCCACTCCTTATAACTCTCACCTATGATACCATTTAATACATGGTTAGCGACTAACCTCATTTTCCACGCGATTTTAACATGCAAGTGATCTTACATAAGACACATTAGCTAACACGATAATTATTTTTAACGGCTTTAAGTCTTCTTAATCTAGTAACCTATCCCTAGTTGAGTCATCAAGCCTGTCACGACCCAATCTCACCAAACATATTTTCAAGAAAACAGAAGATGAAAACATAATACAATTGTCATTAAAATATTTTTGTGAACCAAATGCACCTTAAATGCCTTGAAAGATTTGATAGTGATCTTTTCTTTTCAGAAAAAAAAAAAGGTGTATGTTGACATCCGAATTTTTAGGCGTCCGTCCATTTTTGCAACAATAAAAAAATAAAAAATAATAGTAATAAAGAATGATAAAAATAGTAATAAAATTCGGATCCAGCTCATTCTCTTCAACAAGTTTTGGGCCTGCCAAGCCCATGCGCATAGCCCTCCTTCTAGCGCCACTCTTTTTACTTCTTCTGGTTCCAAATTCATTTCTTTTCCTTCACCCACCTTTGCTTCATTTATTCTTTCCTGATTCTGAGTCCATTTTTGTTCTCTAAAGGCCCGGCCCCTTTCGTTATGTTCTTCTCCTTCGCACACGCTCACGTTGACGAGACTGTGATGCAGATGCGATGACAGAAGCAAAAAGGGACGCGCGCGTGGCTTGTGAGAAGAGCACGGTGAGGCGCTGGTGACGGAAGAAAAGATTCTGTTTGGGGAGGGGAGAGGACGTTCGCTTGAGGTGTGCTGGGTCAGGCCGAGAAAGAAAGGAGGCGAGGGAGCAAAAGAGAGGCTGAACCAGGGAGAGAAGGAGAGAAGGAGAGAAGGAGGATGTTCGCAGAATGAGAACCAGAGAGAGAGAGGGTCCTCGACTGGCGGGAGAACATGTTTCGCGACCATGGGCCACCATCTCCGTCCGTGGCTGACCGAAGGCTTGCGTGCATTAAACTCGTTCCTCAGACGAAAAGGAAGGATACCGATCGTCTTCTTAAGCCTCGTTGGCGAACGCACGGTAACGGCGACTCCATTCTTGATCAGGTTAGCTCCTCACTTCAAATGCTCTAACCTTTGCTCTGTTTTGCCCGAATTTGAGACTTAGTGTTCACTAGCGAAATCGCGAGTTACTTGTCTGAAATTGAGGTTGATTTGAAATGGGTAATGCGGATCCCATACTTCGAATTGCACATCAACTGTTCGACAAAATGCTTGAATGAAACACCGAAATCCATTCCATCAAATCGATGCTTTGAAGTTTTATAGTTTAACGTTTGATTGTTCTGAGATTGTTGAACTTCGTCTGATGTCGTGCTTTTCTCCATGCTTTCCTTCGATTTCGCAGCACATCCATCGCTTTTTCCGAGTGGCCCATGGAGGAACACCTTGCCGGAAATACCATCCCCTTTGCTGAGAAAGAAAGGAGACGAGGGAGAAAAGGTGAGGCTGAACCAGGGAGAGGAGGAGAGGAGGAGGATGTTCGTGGAGTGAGAACCAGAGAGAGAGAGAGGAGCAGAGCTGAAAAAGGAAACCGAAGATTTTTTTTTTTTTTTTCTGAAAATTGGCAAAAATCTGCTGATTTTTTTTCTAAATTGCAAGATTCTATTGTTTCCGCGTATTATATTCCAACATGAATCACGAAAGTGCAGGAGGAATCGACGGCCAATTCAGCCAAGGTGGTAGAGGTCAAAGCCAAAGAGTTGGATGAGAGGATGAGGTGCAAGTGTGGGCAGTGGGTAAAGACTGATTTCGAAGGCTGAGCTTCCATTGAACTGAAATAGTTGTTTGTTCCGCTTGCTACGTCAGACGTCTACTTGAGTGACCATCTTGTGTGGTATAAATAATTTTTTAGGATCACTGGCTCATTTGAATGGATAAACCCCATTTAATATTGATGACCATGTTTGCCAATTCTTCAGAAAAATGGGTTCATCTTATTTCCACAGTGAGCAATGAAGTATACAAATAAAACATTGTGACAAGGTGTGTACTTGGCAGCATACATTATAATTTAGTGTGCGGCTGATGTCACCCTTCAAGTGCATTTAGACATGAGTAAACTTGACAATAACAAGTGCAAACAAATATTACATCACGGATGTCCTTGTCCAATAGTAACGGAGATCATTTCCATGGATTCCGGGCATGATAACAAGTGCAAACAAGATTACATCGCAAATGTTCTCGTCCAATAATAACTGAGATCACCTCCATAGCTTCCATGGACGATAGAGGCGAGGCCAAAAGGTGGATTCAACCATTTCAATATACAGGGGAAGCTGGAGGATTGCGAACAATGCAACAGGGAAGGCAGCCAGCAAAGTAATTGGGATGTAAGTCCAGTTCAATCATTTGCTCAAGACGATCGTAAGAGTAGAGTCGAACGCTACCAACATAAACGCCAAAGAGAGGAAGAGAAAAGTGAGGCCCAATATCATTTTTCTCGGCAGTGAGTAAAGGAAATCTTCGATTGCGTAGCGTGAAGTTAGGATAGCCAAGAACATCAAGGTGGCGGTGACAGAACAGAAGAGAGCGAGAGCATCGGCAATTGCAAATACCATAAATGAGTTATTCTCCAGAAATATCGGGATCCCCTTGCCGCTATCATTCCCTCCAGGTACTGTAAAAGCTGCAGCGAAAGCTACAGTAATGATAAGTGCCGCTACAAGGCTACAAGATGATGATGTATCCTTCATCCATTGTTGTGCCTCCTCGTGCAACTTACGGCGCTGATCTACAAAAGCTTCCCAGTATGTTTTTTTATGTACTTGAATTTTCAGCCATGTAGCATAAGGAGATCTACTAACTTCCACTACCTTCAGAAACATAAAGGACGCCTATCAATAGAAATTTCAATTGAAAAACACAAAAGGGAGGCAAACAAGTAAGGAAAACTAACTTGAAACCACTGAAGTTCCCTCTGCAGAAGAAAAGCTGCTCCAGAAACATCAGGGGACACACATCTTGGTGACCAATTGGCCACAGCAGCCATTAGACTAACTTTCGTCGGAGAATCGTTGTCAAGGCGAAGCATGGCCAAACATTGACTGGGGTTGTGTGCGTTCACCAGTCTAAACAACTCAACATGCCGTCCTTTCACAATTTCTTTTATCAGTTCTATTGCGAAATTTTCATCCCACATCAACTCCGGAAAATATTTAAGACATAATTCCACAATTTCCATGGTTCCACGAGATGCAGCGTCAACAACAGTACCTGAAGTCAATAGAATCTTGACTATCACAGCAGCATCCATATTTTTCATCATCTTCATAAGAGCTAGTTTTGCCAAGTTAAGCGAGCAACTGTGCCTGAGCTTCAATTCTCCACTCCTTTTGATGAAAGCTGCTACACGTAACATCAGATAAGTAATTTTCCCAAGGATGAGCAATCAAAAGGTTATAGAAGCTTTCACATCTACGCCATGTTCTTATGTGTGTACATAGGAGTTAAGAGAAATAATGGATTTCGGATATTACTCGACATGGCTTGAAAAACAATATGCATGCATCGGAGAATAGATGGATCGATGGTGAACGCATAAAATGTCATATGAGAAAAAGGAGTTCCTTTTTTTTAATAAAATGGATAGATTCAGTGACGGGTTGATAGGCTTGTTTTCGCTTCAATATTATTTCAGACTCAGTTAATGGATATATATAGATGGACCTATAATGAATACACAAAATGTTATATGAGGAGGAAAAAAAAATCCTTTCTAAAAAATGGTTAGATTCAACGACGGATCGATAGATCTGTATTCGCTTAAATATTATTTTAGATTCGCCTAATGGATATATATAGTTTGAACTTCAAATTAAATTGATCAAAATCAAACCATGACGTAATATACGAATTGAGAGCCAATCCATATAAATAACTGTGATCTCAAGGAGATATAGAAAGTATCAATTTACACTTTAAATTTAAAGGTCTCTACCGATGGATGGAATATTGCCATTTTTCTGTATATAGCAGTTTCGTCTACCTGATATCGTGGCAAGATTCCAGAGTGCTATCTTGATCCGAGTAAGTACTAGTAGTGCTACCACCATGAAGAGGAGAAAGAATCATATCATCAAATAAGGAATTGATGAAGAATCATAAAATACATATCGCACTCACGAAATGAAAATTGCTCCAGTTTTATAATGCTTTATTATGTTAGAAAACAACTTGGATCAATCAACCTTCATTATAATTCTACTTGGCAATTTGACATTGAACAAGATATCTCCACTAACTTTCCATATGTTACATTAGATATTCATTTGTCACATACATCATGGTTAAGATAATAATTTGTATACATAGATGGAGTCCATGTCTTTCAACTTCTTTGTCAATAAGATCCCTGAATGATATGCTTTTTTTTTCTTTTTTTTTTCTTTTTTTTGCGTTAGTCCATCCAATAAATAGATCAATAGAAGTATCTTGAGCCATCTTTGTGTTCTTGGAGTCGTCAAATGATGTGTCAACCAAGCATAGAGGGATAACTGAAAATGGGAACAAATAGAGTAATTACCATGTGAATGGAGTTTACTCGAATTGTAGATACCTCAAAAAGGAGCGCAACCAATACCTACTTTTGTAAATAATTTTTTCCCAAAAATTGAGTCTAGCTCCACTCCGGAAGTAACGAGTCATTGTCGCCAAGAGTGCCAACACCATCACCTCTTCAGTGTCTTCGAATGGCATTGAGTTGGGATATTTCCGAGCTAAATACAGGCATGTGTCTTTTGGGACACGAACAAAAAAGTTAAATCCAGTAAACAACGAAGGAAATAAGATAAGACGAGCGAGTGTAAAGTCCTACCTAAATGGCCTTCCATAATAAGTCCCCACATGGTTTCAGACGTTGGGGTGGATGGAATACGCCTGGCCAGGTACCAGATAACCTCCTTTAGACCAGGGGACATGCTAGTAGAAACAAATTCCAGGGCATCGCCAATAATTGTAGATTCAGCACCAATTTTATCTAATAACGCCTTTACCATCCTTACGCTTCCTCCCCCGGCAGCATAGCACATGGCTCTAGTGGGATTGAGACCTTCACATTTTGGAGGTAAGTACTTGACCAACTTCTCAACCAACTGATCCTGTGCGGCCATAATCGCAACATCGAGCATGGTCAAGTCATCACTTCCGATGGTCATAACTTTGGCTGTCATTGCTGCGTCGTCTTCATTGAGGATCTTCTCGATATCTCTCCACTCACCTTTCAGTGCGGCTTCAAACAGTGATCGATTGTCTTTATTGACCACCGCTTTTGGCATGACTGCAAAAATTGCAAATTAAGGCTTTCGCAATTTTTTTTTTTTTTTTTTTCATGGTAAGTGCAATTATTGCACTGCTCAAAGTTCCCATGAAATGCGGATGCAGGCAAGAGGTGGTGGTTTACTCAACGGCCCCCTTTCACCTTCCTTTGACTCTTTGCACGTGAAAAATTTATTTTTAATTTGGGCTGTCTCAATTGCAATTCAAGATATAATTCGAATTTTGAAAATGATGAAGAGATTATATTTGAATTAACATATCATCAATTGACTATGAGATTTATATAATCTTTATATACTTGTGGTCCTCCTTCATATGTTAGCTTAAATTTTACAATTAGATTTTCTTACATAGTATCAGAGATAGGGTTTGCACTAATTTATTCACACGTGTGTCTCCCTTGTTCATCAAACTTCATTTTTTAATAATTTCTATGCCGTGAAATTTAAAATGTTTCAAATTACATAATGTCGATGCATGAAATACGAGATTTATCAAAAACGAAAATTAAAAGTCTGAAGTGACAAACCTTCAGATTCTAACATCATACATAGTTTCTCCGCCCACGCGACAAAGTCTTCACGAAGAGTTACCATTTCTTCTGAACTTCCTTCTTTGTGCAGCTCTTCGTTACCAAAAAGAGAAAGAACCTTTGAAAAATTAGTTACAGTGCGTACGGTTTAGATTACTACACATGACTACTATCATGCTTATTCATTGCATGGAATTTTCTATCTTGAACTTAGATGATAAACTTTAAAACAAAGAAAACTTTAATTTAAAATTTAACAAAGATCGTGATTTTTTTTTATTATCGAGATGAATACTGTAGCCTGGATTAGTTTTGTAGGACCTTGTAACTTTAATATCTTGAACAGTGTGTTTTTTCAATTAGTTTTTATTTCTTATTGCCATTGATTTTATCCGTAATATCACTCATAAATTGTGACCGCATTCTTTTACTCTTTGAAAGTTAAAAAGGCATTTCTTTTTGGGCTTTCTCGATTATAATTCAAGATATTAGTCAATTTTAAAAAATATGATAAGATTATATTTGAATTTACTTGTCTGTATTTGTATGCTATGAAGTATACAATGTTTCGCATTAAAAAAAGTATGCATGAAACACGAGATTTATGAAAAGCAAAAAATTAAATGTTCAAAGTTTGCGACTGATTTAGGAAGCTATGTCAGTTGCCATGTCTTTCGAAACTCCCATCTTCGTGAATCTTTTTATTATCAAAAGGAGAAATGAGCATAAATAACCTTAGAAAATTTAGTTACACTTTTTATGCTTTAGATCAAGTATTCATGACTAGTATCGGGCTCATTCACTGCATGGATATTCTGCATTAAACGTAGATACTAAATTTTTAAATAAAAAAAGAAATTAATGTTAAACTTAATAGAGATTACGAGTTTTTTCGGGATGGGTATCGCCCTAAATTAGCTTTGTGGGACCTTCTAACTTTCATTTATTAGACAATTTTTTTTTAGTGAGTTTTTATTTCTCGTCGCCGTGGATCTTATCTCGGATACATATCATAAATTACGAGCCCATTCTGTCACTCTTTGGAAGTTAAAAAGAATTTCTTTTGGACTTTCTCGATTATAATTCAAGATATTATTTAGTATTGTGAAAAGATTATATTAAAAACTATATGTCAGCATTTTTATGCTGTGAAATTTAAAATGTTTTAGATTAACAAAGTCAAAATACATAAAGCACGAGATATATGAAGAACTAAAATTAAAAGTTCTAAGTGACAAACCTCTAGTTGCTCCGTGATCATCATCAGAAGCTTTGTCAGTTGTCATAACCTCTGAACTCTCTTTTGCGGGAACTTTTTTGTTACCTAAAAAATAAATGAATAAAAATAACCTTAGAAAAATCAATTACACTTTGTATGCTTTAGATCATGTATACATGACTAGTAAGGAGATCATTCATTAAATGAAACTTTTTGCATTAAACTATGGTTTTTACACAAATGAAAATTTTAATGTTAAACTTAACAGAGATCATGACTTTTTTTTCTCGAAATAGGTATTGTATCATGAATTAGTTTTGTAGGACCTTCTAACTTCCTACACTGGACAATGTGTTTTTAGTGAGTTTTTATTTCTCATTGTCATTGATCTTATTTGCAATGTCCTTCATAAATTATGAGCGTGTCCTTTTGCTCTTTGGAAGTATAAAAGTATGTCTTTTTGGGCTTTCTCTATTTTATTTCAAGACATTTTTTATATTCTAAAAATCATGGAAAGATTATACTTAAATTTATATGTCAGCATTTGTAAGCTTTGAAATATAAAATATTTCAGATTAAAAAGTTAAAATCCATGAAACACGAGACAAACCTCTACTTGTATTACGACCGTCTTGGGAAGCTTTATCAGTTGTTATGCCTTTTGAACTCCTTTCTTCGTGAACCTCTTTGTTGCCAAAAAGAGAAAGGAATGCAATTAACCTTTGAAAATTTAATCAGACCTTATATGCTTTAAATCGTGTATAATGACTAGTTTCAGGCTCATTCATTGCATAGAATTTTCTGCATTAAATTTAGATTAAACTTTTAAACAAACAAAAAATATAACATTAAACTCAACAGAGATCGTGACTTTTTTTAGATAGGTATCAAATCATGAATAAAATTTTGTGGGACCTTCTAAGTTTGATATATCAGATAATGTGTTTTTAGTGAGTTTTGATTTGTAGTTGCCATTTCATTGGTACATTATGAGCACATTTTGTTATTCTTTGGAAGTAAAAGAGTATTTCTTATCGGTACATTATAATTCAAAATACTGTTCAGATTTTTTTTTAAAGAAAGAATTTTTTATGTTAGCATTTGTATGCTGTGAAATTTAAAGTGTTGGACTAAAAAAATTAAATGCATGAAACACAAGATTTATGAAAATCTAAAATTGAAGGTTCAAAGTGACAAACTTCTAGTTGTTTGGCAACCGACCTGGCAAGCTTTATTAGTTGCCATGCCTTATGAAGTCCCTTTTGCGTGAACCTCTTTGTTACCAAACAATAAATGAATATAAATAACCTAATTAATTTTACTACGTGTGCTTTAGATCATGTATGTATGACTGGTATTAGGCTCATTCATCACATGGAATTTTCTGCATGAAATTTAGATGGTAAAATTTTAAGCAGAAAAAAAAAATTTAAGTTAAACTTAATAGAGATCATGAGCTTTTTTCGAGATATATCAAATCATGAATTGATTTTGTGGGACCTTATAGGTTTCTTGTATTATATGATCTTTTTGTTTTATTTATTGTTACCATTTATCTTATCCGAGATATCATTCATAAATTATGAGCGTGTTCTTTTACTCTCTGGAGGTATAAAAATATGTTTTTTTTGGGCTTTTAAATTATAATTCAAGATATTAGCGAGATTTTAAATGATATGAAAAGATTATATCTGAAATCATATGTCAGCATTTGCATACTTAGAAATCTAAAATGTTTGGCGTTGAAAAGTTAAAATCCATGAAACACGAGATTTATAAAAACGAAAGTTCAATGTTCAAAGTGACGAACCTCTCATTGTGTTGCTACTGTCTTGGAAAGCTTTATCAGCTGCCATGCCTTGTGAACTCCCTTCTTCGTGAACTTCTTTGTTACCATGAAGAGAAATGAATATAATCAACCTTAGAAAAGTTCATTACACTTTGCATGCTTTTATATCATGGATATATGCACAATCAGCGAATGGAATTTTTTTCATTAAACTTAGATGGTGAGCTTTTAAATAAAATAAAAAAATTGATGTCAAACTTAATACCTATCTTGATAAAAAAAAAAAAACTCAAGATATTATTAAGATTTAAAAAATTATGAAAAGATTATATTTCTATGTCTATGTCATCATTTGTGTGCTCTGAAACTTGAAATGTTCGGGATTCAAAAAGTTAAAATTCATGAAACTCAAGGTTTATGAAAAAGAAAATTAAATGTTCAAAGTGACAAACCTCTTGTTGTTTTGCAACTATCTTGGCAAGCTTGATCAGTTGCCACGTCTTTTGAACTCAAGTCTATGCAAACCTCTTTGTCACCGAAAAGAGAAATGGACATAAATAACTTTAGAAAAATCAATTACACCTTGTATGCTTTAGATCAAGTATACATGAGTAGTCTCAGGCTCATTCAGTGCATGGAATTTTTTGTATTAAACTTAGATGTAAACTTTTAAACAAAAAAAAAAGAAAAAGAAAAATTTAGCAGTAAATTTAATAGAGATAATGAGTTCTTCTCGAATTAGGTGTTTTATCATGAATTAGTTTTGTGGTTCTTCTAATTTTGACGTATTGGACAAAGTGTTTTTAGCGAGTTTATATTGGTTGTTGACATTGTTCTCATCTGTGATATCATTCATAAATTAAGTTCGTACAAAATTTTATGTATCTTCAAAATTCCACGTGATAATTATAACAAGAGTATACATAAATAAAATAATTGAATTAATTTCATCAATTAATAAAATTGAGTTATAAGTTACCATCTATAAAAGATACTAGTTTACAACATTATTATTCCCATCATACCGATGCATTGCATGGACTTTTTTTCTTAATTTGCATGAATTTATTTTCTTAACTAAGTAAATCGTTCAACTTTATTGGATAGACAAAAAGGTTGGGAAAAAGAATTAATCTAATTTTTCTTACAAAACCCATATTATTTTTCTTGCTTTTGGGCAAGAACGTCCAGCCATGCATGTATCTTGCACAATTTGTTTGTTAGTGAACTTTCTTTTTTTAATTTTATCATAAACTTGTCATAATAGTGACAACCATTTTTATTGACAAGTTATTTTTCGCTCAAAACAACATTACATATTTCTTTTTTGGAGATGACTATAGTGAATTGACTGGTTTGTGGATCATATTTACGAAGGATTAGTCTCATGTAGTGTCTTAATGATTAGTAATTAATTATTCAGAACCTATTTATTTTGCCCTCTGCTCTTGACGAAATCGGTTTGTTGGACAACTAACTGCAACTTTGATTTGCTTATTACGTAAAGATAGAAAACAATTAGTCCTCGATAGGTGATTGTTTATACAAAACTCTCTGATAAGAGGAAATTTTAGGTAACTAGTTTTAATGTATTGATAATTGAGTGCTTGTAAGCTATATAGTACTGACACGGACATGCGACACGCGACACGACATTATTTGACATGTCATTTCTTAAAAATAGATAATTCCAACACATTCCGACATATGATATATTAAATATATTTTTATATATAAATGCATAAATAAATAATAATAAAAATTGCCTAGAATTAATTTACATGAAAAATATTAAATAATAGCATTCATTATTTTAATTTGTTATAATAATACATAAAATTTAGAGGAAAAAAAAACATTGTTTAAAGAAAAATGCTGAAATGATATTTTTAAATTTGTTTATTTATCATATATAGCATTTTTTATTACTTCTTTCATAGTAAAAGACTTTTAAAAAAAACTAAAACAATTCTAAAAAAACAAAACTGGAAAAAAAAAATTGACCCTGTGCGTGTATATTTATAGCATTTTTTATTACTTCTTTTATTACTTCTTTTTTGTATATTTATATTTTGACCCCTCAAGTATTATAAATTTTTAAAATTGACCCCGTGCGTGTCGGAATCACGTGTCGAAATTCCAGACTCACGTGTCGGAGCATGTCGGAGAGAATTGACCACGTGTCGGATTTTTCGACACTCGTTGACCGCGTGTCGGACACGTGTCGGAGTGTCAGACACAACACGAAGGCTCCCAGAAAGTGTCGATGCTACATAGCTTGTAAGTAATGAAACTTGAATTCACAAAAAGCAGTTGCAACAACTACAAGGGAACCTGTGGAACCAAGTCATACCAAAGTAGATTATTTGACTGTGTAATACATTTTGTGTGTTTACTGTTTTCTTGGAAAGGATAGTCATGCCCATGGGCCCGGGAAAATGAATCAATATCTGCATTTTACTTTTTTAGTTCGGAGAATTTAAATTTTTTTGTCCCTGTAATTGGTTCAATGAAATATGACGCAAAGCTAGAATAAAGGTAAAAAAAAAAAAAGAAAAAGAAATTATAAGACCACATCGCTTATGCCATAATTTGTCACTTGGTTTTGCCATTGGGTCGCTCTCTTAGTTGCAATCTTCCAACAGCAAAGCATGCGGTTTGATTACCTGAGGGCAAAAGGTTTATCACTAGGAACATAGACTAGACCTATACAAGTTGGCTAGCAAGCTTAGGCTCTAGGGCTACATATCATTGGGCTCAATCCCTCTTTCTTATAATAGAGTTCACTCCTTCCCTTGACATCATTATCAAATTGAAGTCTTTAACTTCACCTCATAAGATGACAATATTGTCATCCTCAATTAATAAAGTCAACATATACATTTAGCTTAATGTGAGTATTCTCACAAGCGTTTTAGAATTTTTTCTTAAGTTAAGAATAATTAACTTAATATGGATTTTTTTTTAAAGTAAGGAAAATGGGGAGGATGAAAATTTAGATGAAAGTTAACCAATGAAACTACCTCATATTGATGGAACGTTTTTCACGTGTACCAAGGGACACGGGCATGTCTGAAAATTTGCAATTATGTATGAAATTATATTGATGACTATTCTCGAATTGTACACATGTCACGCCAGAGGAAAGAGCGAAGAGATTTAGAAAATTAATGGATGGTGCGTACGGAATCGACTCCTGCAACTGCTATTCAATTTCTGACGGAATTTTGTTTTACAGACTTTTAGATGACTTACTAAACTTGAGTTGCGGACAGACTCAATGTAATTGGCTAAAAGTAATCGAAAGTAAAAATATGGATAAATGTAATAGAAGTCTTAAAACTTATCGTAAAAGTGTGACTAAATCAAGTTGTAAAACATGTCGAATTTGTACAATCAAGTCTTTTCATTAAATCCATTCAACTTGATTGCACCAATTTAACAAACTTTAGAATTTGATTGTATTTTTTGCAATTTTTATGATTTAATTACACTTCTATAACAAGTTTTAGAACTTCCAATATACTTATCCCATAAAAATTAATGAATTAACTTAATCATATCAATTTCATCAATGGGCATATAATTAATTTATAAGTTACAAATGATACTAGATACAAGTTTATAACATTATCACTTTTTTCAAGTCAATGATTGCATGGAATTTTTCTTAAATAAAGCATATCAATTAAACTTTATTGGATAGACTTAACAGTTGGGAAAAAGATCCAATTTTTCTTACAAAACCCATATTATTTTTTGTTGTTTTTTAGCACAAACATTCCACCATGCATGTATGTTGAACAATGTATTTGTTAGTGAATTTTCTTCTTTAATATTATATTTACACTTTGTCATAATAGTGACAACCATTTCTATTGACAAGTTATTTTTGGGTTAGAACAACAACATGATTTCCCTTTTGGAGATGACTGTAGTGAATTGATTAGTTCAAGAATCATGTCTCTAAAGGATGATTCTCATGTAGTCTCTTAAAGATAAATAATTAAATATTCAAAAACCCGTTTATTTTGCCGTCCGCTCTTGACGAAATTGCTTTGTTGGACAACCAACTACCAATCCGATTTGCATTTCAAGTAGACATAGAAATTAATTAGTCCTCAGAAAAAGATTGCTCAGACAAAAATTTCCGACAAGAGGAAATTTTCTGGTAGTTAATTTTAAGGAACTGGTCATTGAGTTCTTATGAGTGACGAAACTAGGATTGACAAAAAGCAATCGCATCATCATCCAAAACTACGAGGGAACTTGTGCAGCCAAGTCATACCAAATTTACGAGATTTGAGTTTGAGTAATATGTTTTGCTTTTGCTTACTGTTTTCTTGAATCAATCAACTGTATTTGATGGCCACACATTGCTTTTGCATTTTTAGTTCGTTGTTGGAAAGTTATTTATTTGTGGTCCCTATATATAGTTTCAATTACATATGCTGCCAAACTAGATAAAGGAAACAAAGAAATTATAAGACCACATCACTTATACCATAAATTTTTCTGGGTTAGAACATGAATATGTACCTGGCGGTGGTTCTACAGGATTCGAATTTCCTAGTATTTCACTTGGCTGCAGCACCATTGGGATGCTCTTCTTGTTGCAATCTTTCAACAACAAAGTAAATGGAGGATGCTAAAAAGGGAGAGATATCCACTTATCAAAGAGTTTTAGTTTCCCTAAGCGGAGTTTAGTCCTCCTTTTTATAGAAAACATTGCCTAGTGTAGAGGTAAGCCCCTACACCAAGAGCAAGTAAAGCATATAATTTTTTATTCACTTTATAATGGTTGGATTACCTAAATGTAGAGGAGATTATTGCATGGAATATAAACTAGGCCTATACAAATTAGCGAGTAGGCTCTAGCTTTGGGACCACAGATCATTAGGTTCAATCCTTACTAATCGAATCATTACTTTGAGGTGACTCAATCTCTCTTTCTTACAATAAAGATCATTCCGTCCCTTGACACCGGTGGAGTCTTTACCAAGTTAAGACACTTCTTTCTCGGACTTAGGAAACCTATTTAGACAAATTAATTTGCAAGCCTTTAGCCGAATACAGCTATCAGCAAAAACAAGTAGCTCACTTTTGTCAGGCCGAAAAGCACAAGCAAGGAACTTCTATTCCATTCAAGACGGAGTCTTTCTAAAGAAAAAGCTTACGCAAAATATAGATATAAGATGGAAATGATCCAATTTCCGATTTTACCCGCCCATGGAGTCTTTACCAAGTTAGGCCATTTCTTTCTTAGGCTTGGGAAAGCTACTCAAGCAAGTTAATTCGCAAGCCTTTAGCCAAATAAACCTATTGCAAAAACCAGCTCCTCACTTTGTCAAGCCCAAAAATACAAGCAAAAAACTTCCATTCAACTCAAGGTAGAAACTTTCTAACGAAAAAGCTTTCACACACAATATAATGTAAAATGGAAAGTTTTCAATTTCCACTTTTAGACACCAATGGAGTGTTTGTCAAGTTAAGCCACTTCTTTCTCAGGCTCAAGAAAGCTATTCAAGCAACTTGACTTGCAAGCCTTTTTTTAGCTGAATAAACCTATCGGCAAAAACTAGCGTCTCACTTTTGTCTTGCCAAAAACACAAGCAAGGAACTTCCATTCAATTCAAAGCGGAATCTTTCTAAAGAAAAAGCTTTCGCACAAAATGTAGATGTGAAATGGAAATTTTCCAATTTCTAGTTATTAGACACCAATGGAGTCTTTACCAACTTAAGCCACTTCTTTCCCAAGCTTAGAAAAGCAATTCGGGTAAATTAATTTACAAGCCTTTAGATGAATAAAGCTTTGCCAAAAGGGGGCACCTCACATTTTTTTGGCCTGAAAACACAAGCAAGTAACTTCCATTTGATTCAAAATAAAATATTTCTAAAGAAAAAGCTTTCACACAAAATTTAAATGTAAAATGGAAATTTTCTAATTTCCGATTTTAGACATCAATGGAGTCTTTACCATGTTAAGGCACTT
Source organism: Eucalyptus polyanthemos subsp. polyanthemos (assembly GCA_017140185.1). Taxonomy (NCBI): domain Eukaryota; kingdom Viridiplantae; phylum Streptophyta; class Magnoliopsida; order Myrtales; family Myrtaceae; genus Eucalyptus; species Eucalyptus polyanthemos. The sequence goes on along the minus strand of CM029459.1, from coordinate 59,929,058 downwards.
GTTTCTTAAAATTAGAAAAGCTATTCGAGCAAGCCTTTAGCTGTATTAAGCTATTGACAAAAACGGGTGCCTTGCTTTGCTTTGGCTCAAAAACACAAGGAAGAAATTTCCATTCGATTCAAGGCAAAGTCTTTCTAAAGAAAAAGCTTTTTCATGCAAAATATAAATGAAAAATGAAAAATTTTCAATTTCCTATTTCCAATTTCTTTTTTGCAAGAATTTTGGTTGCCATGTTTTCATAATTCGAATCTTAAAATTGAAAATGACCAAAAATTACATTATTTTGTACAAGTTTCATTCTTATCTAAACCTATTATCTCACCAAACATATTTTCAAGAAAATGGAAGATGAAAACATAATACAATTGTCATTAGAATATTTTTGTGAACCAAATGCACCTTAAATGCCTTGAAAGATTAAAAGCGATCTTTTCTTTAAAAAAAAAAAAAAAAGGTGTATGTTGACACCCGAACTTTTAGGCGTCCATCCATTTTTGCAACCATAAAAAAATAAAAAATAATAGTAATAAAGAATGATAAAAATAGTAATAAAATTCCGATCCAGCTCATTCTCTTCAACAAGTTTTGGGCCTGCCAAGCCCATGCGCATAGCCCTCCTTCTAGTGCCACTCTTTTGACTTCTTCTGGGTCCAAATTCATTTCTTTTCCTTCACCCCCCTTTCCTTCATTTATTCTTTTCCCGATTCTGAGTCCATTTTTGTTATATTCTTGTCCTTGGCGCACTCTCACGTTGTCGAGGGGAGTGACTGTGATGTGCAGGTGATGACAGAAGCAAAAAGGGACGCGCGAGTGGCCTGTGAGAAGAGCACGGTGAGGCGACGGTGACGGAAGAAAAGATTCTGTCTGGAGAGGGGGGAGGACGTTCGCTTGAGGTGTGCTGGGTCAGGCCGGGAAGAAAGGAGGCGAGGGAGAAAAAGAGAGGCTGAACCAGGGAGAGAAGGAGAGAAGGAGAGAAGGAGGATGTTCGCAGAATGAGAACCAGAGAGAGAGAGAGAGAGAGAGGAGAAGAGCTGAAAAAGGAAACCTAAGATTTTTTTTTGGAAAATTGGCAAAAATCTGCTGATTTCCTTCTGTTCTGGTCCTCGACTGGCGGGAGAACATGTTTCGCGACCATGGGCCACCATCTCCGTCCGTGGCTGAGCGAAGGCTTGCGTCCGTTAAACTCGATCCTCAGACGAAAAGGAAGGATACCGGTCATATTCTAAAGCCTCGTTGCCGAACGCACGGTAACGGCGACTCCATTCTTGATGAGGTTAGCTCCTCACTTCAAATGCTCTAACCTTGCTCTGTTTTGCCCGAATTTGAGACTTAGTGTTCACTAGCGAAATCGCGAGTTACTCGTCTGAAATTGAGGTTGATTTGAAATGGGTAATGCGGATCCCATACTTCGAATTGCACATCAACTGTTCGACAAAATGCTTGAATGAAACACCGAAATCCATTCCATCAAATCGATGCTTTGAAGTTTTATAGTTTAACGTTTGATTGTTCTGAGATTGTTGAACTACGTCTGATGTCGTGCTTTTCTCCACGCTTTCCTTCGATTTCGTGGCATATCCATCGCTTTTTCTGAGTCGCCCATGGAGGAACACCTTGCCTGAAATACCATTCCCTTTGCCAGAGAATGCCTGCGGTTAAGGGCCGCTGCAGCTAGTTCCCTAATGCTTTGCTTCGATGTGCATATATGTGTTGGTTCTCTAGAATAGATTTAGTTTGAAGTGCATGTGAATGGCGCCGAACAGGTTCGATGATGGCCTGAGAGATGACCGGCAGTGAGGTGACGACCTAGTGACAGTTGGTGAGGTTGGCCGCTGACGTCGGATTGGTTGAGATTTCGAAGTGTGCTCGTGTGGTGAGTGTTGAGTTCGTCCATGGAGAAGCTTCCGTCAACGGGTTGTAGGGAAGAAGACATCGCTTGAAGAAGACAACGCAGGTGGAAGAAAGAAAAGAAATAAGAAACTAGAAAATGAAAAAAAAGAAATAAAAAGTTGGTCAACTCTAATTTTGACCGGATCAAATTCGGATAATCAAACTGGGTCGGGTCAGATTATGAGACGAGCTGAAGGTTAGGCCGATTGAATGAACTAAGTACAGATTCGGGGTTAGGCTTATGGTGAATTGGGGATGGTTTAGATGAAATAGAAGTTGGGCCTGATTTAGGCTTAGTTGGACTTGGGCTGAACGTGACTAAAATCCGAATGGCAAGCTCCATCCCCGACCCTAGGGTCTGGGTTAGACCCGTACTCGGGCCGGTTCCCCGACCCGACCCGGTCCGAAGTCCCTTTTTCATAATAAAAAATTTTATAAAAAATTTTAAAATTCAGAAAAATTAGAACAATTAGAAATCCTTGGCAAAAGCTTAAAAATTAGGTAGTTTTCATTTAAAAAGTGAAAAATCCTTAAAAATTTAAAATCCAAAATTGAATAAACCTTTAAAGCTTTATAATAAGGATTTTCTTATGCCTTTATTTAGAGACAATATCAAGTTGTCTGTGTTTACTTCGATTGCACTTGACTGTGCACTTTAATATTTTGAGCGTTATTTTCATTTTTAGAATTGTTAGGCTGAACCCAAAAATTCTTTGATAGGCTCCCTAGCATTTTAGTTGGCGCGTTATCAAGTTTAGGTATCGAAAGACCATTAGTTTTAAAACTAGTGTAATCAAGTCCCCATTTTCAAGATCTCTGGTTGTGCAATGAATGAGATATTCTCCCATATCTTACTTGACTTTTAACCGACCTTAATAGGCTAGTGGCTACTTATTATATAGATATTCACATATGATTAGTAAAATAAAAATCGAATATCCAATGTCATGCGGGGTATGGACTTGAGAGAGTCCACGTTTGTGATTGATGAGCGTTTGTGATGTTAGCAAATGATGGTCCAACCGAGATCATCATTTGTATGAACCATTTGACTCATCTCATAAGCAAGTATCTCTAAACATATTCTCTCCCTCGGTAGGTCGTGACAGTGTAATGATACATGTTTAGAATCAAGAGGTGAAAAGGTTGATTCGACAATGTTGGCACTCATTTGGCGCATTCTAAAGTGACCTTATAAGACATTGAAACACTACAAAATTATACATGATTCTCTGTGTCAATATCTGCTTATTGAAAGGTTTTAGGTATTCACAAAGTTCTAATTGCAAGAATATGAAAAATAATTTATTAAAAAAAAATTGACGAGAGAATCCTTGAAATTGAAAACTGAGGCGAGATTTAATGTTGACTTAGGAAACCATCTAGCTAAAGGCTAATTGACTAAGATTTGTGTTAACCTAGGACTTTCTCCTTCAATATTGATTGGTGAAATCGTGTTAGCTTCATCATCTCTATCTAGCATCTAAATTTTTCTGAAAAATATTAGAACAATGAAAACATATGTACTAGTACTATGTCGGTTTTGAATTCTGCAACAAAATATCTTTCATCAAATTTTATATTTTGATTTTTATTTGAGGGGACTTAGGTTCTATGCTAGTATTGGACAGAAATGATCAAATACTAAGATATACATACATACATACATACATATATATATATATATATATATATATATATATATATATATATATTATATGGTCCTAAATTTAATGGAGTCACTTAATACAAGCTTAAAATTAATGATAACTAATGTCGAAATATAATCAACAATTTGATCCAAACTCATTACGACATACTAATGAAAGCCCATTAAAATCAAAATGGTTTGTATAATATCAAAGTTGATTCGACAACACTAGACATTGAAAACAATACGAATAAGGCACTGTTCTAATTGGGCCTGAGAACATAATGTCAGAACTTAATCGACAATGCTAGATAGTGGAACAACACCTAGTGGATACTAGTCCTAAATAGATATGAGGACATAACGTCGGAAGCTAATTGACGGACAATAAGATAGTACTGGAATCTAATCAACAACACTATCTTGGATATATACACTCACTGGAATGAAATATATATAACAAGAATCTGAAGTTATAGCTAAACTAAATTAGGCTAAGATAACTAAAAGGGTAAGACAAAGGAACTTTGTGTGTTGTTTAGGGGGGCTCTCCGTTGGATTGCATGCGGTATTTATTGGCCAATTTGTTAACTATCGGTTGTTGATTGCTTCTTCCTTGAAAGTTGTTCAACGTTCTTTGCTCAACTACTTTAACATGCAAGTGATCTTACATAAGACACATTAGCTAACACGATAATTATTTTTAACGGCTTTAAGTCTTCTTAATCTAGTAACCTATCCCTAGTTGAGTCATCAAGCCTGTCACGACCCAATCTCACCAAACATATTTTCAAGAAAACAGAAGATGAAAACATAATACAATTGTCATTAAAATATTTTTGTGAACCAAATGCACCTTAAATGCCTTGAAAGATTTGATAGTGATCTTTTCTTTTCAGAAAAAAAAAAAGGTGTATGTTGACATCCGAATTTTTAGGCGTCCGTCCATTTTTGCAACAATAAAAAAATAAAAAATAATAGTAATAAAGAATGATAAAAATAGTAATAAAATTCGGATCCAGCTCATTCTCTTCAACAAGTTTTGGGCCTGCCAAGCCCATGCGCATAGCCCTCCTTCTAGCGCCACTCTTTTTACTTCTTCTGGTTCCAAATTCATTTCTTTTCCTTCACCCACCTTTGCTTCATTTATTCTTTCCTGATTCTGAGTCCATTTTTGTTCTCTAAAGGCCCGGCCCCTTTCGTTATGTTCTTCTCCTTCGCACACGCTCACGTTGACGAGACTGTGATGCAGATGCGATGACAGAAGCAAAAAGGGACGCGCGCGTGGCTTGTGAGAAGAGCACGGTGAGGCGCTGGTGACGGAAGAAAAGATTCTGTTTGGGGAGGGGAGAGGACGTTCGCTTGAGGTGTGCTGGGTCAGGCCGAGAAAGAAAGGAGGCGAGGGAGCAAAAGAGAGGCTGAACCAGGGAGAGAAGGAGAGAAGGAGAGAAGGAGGATGTTCGCAGAATGAGAACCAGAGAGAGAGAGGTCCTCGACTGGCGGGAGAACATGTTTCGCGACCATGGGCCACCATCTCCGTCCGTGGCTGACCGAAGGCTTGCGTGCATTAAACTCGTTCCTCAGACGAAAAGGAAGGATACCGGTCATATTCTAAAGCCTCGTTGGCGAACGCACGGTAACGGCGACTCCATTCTTGATCAGGTTAGCTCCTCACTTCAAATGCTCTAACCTTTGCTCTGTTTTGCCCGAATTCGAGACTTAGTGTTCACTAGCGAAATCGCGAGTTACTTGTCTGAAATTGAGGTTGATTTGAAATGGGTAATGCGGATCCCATTTCGACAAAATGCTTGAATGAAACACCGAAATCCATTCCATCAAATCGATGCTTTGAAGTTTTTATAGTTTAACGTTTGATTGTTCTGAGATTGTTGAACTTCGTCTGATGTCGTGCTTTTCTCCATGCTTTCCTTCGATTTTCAGAGCACATCCATCGCTTTTTCCGAGTTGCCCATGGAGGAAAACCTTGCCGGAAATACCATTCCCTTTGCCAGAGAATGCCTGCGGCTAAGGGCCGCTACAGCTAGTTCCCTATTGCTTTGCTTCGATGTGCATATATGTGTTGGTTCTCTAGAATAGATTTAGTTTGAAGTGCATGTGAATGGCGCCGAACAGGTTTGATGATGGCCGGAGAGATGACCGGCGGTGACGACCTAGTGACAGTTGGTGAGGTTGGCCGCTGACGTCGGATTGGTAGAGATTTCGAAGTGTGCTCGTGTGGTGAGTGTTGAGTTCGTCCATGGAGAAGCTTCCATCAACCGGTCGTAGGGAAGAAGGCGTCGCTTGAAGAAGACAACGCAGGTGGAAAAAACGAAAAGAAATAACAAAATAGAAAATGAAAAAAATAAATAAAAAGTTGGTCAACTCTAATTTTGACCGGATCAAATTCGGATAATTAAACTGGGTCGAGTCAGATTATGAGACGAGCTGAAGGTTGGGCCGATTGAATGAAATAAGTACAGATTCGGGGTTAGGCTAATGGTGAATTGGGGATGGTTTTGATGAAATAGAAGTTGGGCCTGATTTAGGTTTAGTTGGACTTGGGCTGAACGTGACTAAAGAGAAATTGGGCTTGAATTACAGCAATAGTTCAAGCCCAGCAGATCGACCCATATTTGGATTAGGCCCAGGGGCCGATCCGAATTGCAAGCTCCGTCCCCGACCCTAGGGTCTGGGTTAGACCCATACCCGGGCCTGTTCCCCGACCCAGTCCGAAGTCCCTTTTTAATAATTAAAAATTTCATAATCATAAAATTCATAAAAAAAATCATAAAATTCAGAAAAATTAGAAAAATTAGAAATCCTTGGCAAAAGCTTAAAAAGTTAGGTAGTTCTCCATTAAAAAAATGAAAAATCCTTAAAAAATTGAAATCCAAAATTGAATAAACCTTTAGAGCTTTTCATATGCCTTTATTTAGAGACAATATCAAGTTGTTTATGTGTTTACTTCGATTGCACTTGATTGTGCACTTTAATATTTTGAGCGTTATGTTCATTTTTAGAATTGTTAGGATGAGCCCGAAAATTCTTTGGTAGGCTCCCTAGTATTTTAGTTGGCATGTAATCAAGTTTAGGTACCGAAAGACCATTAGTTTTAAAACTAGTGTAATCAAGTCCCCATTTTCAAGATTTCTGGTTGTGCGAAAAATGAGATATTCTCCCATATCTTACTTGATTTTTAACCGACCTTAATAGGCTAATGGCGACTTATTATATAGAAATTCACATATGATTAGTTAAATAAAAATCAAATATCTAATGTCATGCGGGGTATGGACTTGAGAGAGTCCACATTTGTGATTGATGAGTCGTTTGCGATGTTAGCAAATGATGGTCCAACCGAGATCATCATTTGTATGAACCATTCGACTCATCTCATAAGCAAGTATCTCTAAACATATTCTCTCCCTCAGTAGGTCGCAACAGTGTAATGATACATGTTTAGAATCAAGAGGCGAAAAGGTTGATTTGACAATGTTGGCACTCATTTGGCACATTCTAAAGTGACCTTGTAAGACATTGAATCACTACAAAATTATACATGATTCTCTGTGTCAATATCTGCATATTTTGAAAGGTTTCAGGTATTCACGAAGTTCTAATTGCAAGAATATGGGAAATAATTTATTAAAAAAAAAAAGTTTAACGAGAGAATCCTTGAAATTGTAAACTGAGGCGAGATTTAATGTTGACCTAGGAAACTATCTAGCTAAAGGCTAATTGACTAAGATTTATGTTAACCTAAGAATTTCTCCTTCAATCTTGATTGGTGAAATCGTGTTAGCTTCATCATCTCTATCTAGCATCTAAATTTTTCTGAAAAATATTAGAACAATGAAAACATATGTACTGGTACTTCGTCGATTTTGGATTCCGCAACAAAATATCTTTCATCAAATGTTATATTTTGATTTTTATTTGAGGGGACTTAGGTTCTATGCTAGTATTGGACAGAAATGGTCAAATACTAACATATACGTGTGTGTATATATATATTATATGGTCCTAAATTTAATGGAATCACTTAATACAAGCTTAAAATTAATGATAACTAATGTCGAAATATAATCAACAATTTGATCCAAACTCATTATGACATACTAATGAAAGCCCATTAAAATCAAAATGGTTTGTATAATATCGAAGTTGATTCAACAACAATGGACATTGAAAACAATACCAAGAAGGTGCTGCTCTTAATTAGGCTTGAGAACATAACATCAGAACTTAATCGACAATGCTGGATAGTGGAAACAACACCTAGTGGATACTACTCCTAAATAGATATGAGGACATAACGTTGGAAGCTAATTAACGAACAATAGAACAGTACTGGAATCTAATCAACAACACTATCTTGGATATATACACTCACTAGAATGGAATATATAACAGGAATCTGAAGCTATAGCTAAACTAAATTAGGCTAAGATAACTAAAAGGGTAAGACAAAGGAACTTTGTGTGTTGTTTAGGGGGGCTCTCTACTGGATGATGTGGTATTTAGGGTTGCCCTCTCAGGGGTCGCCCTTGCTCGATCGGGCCTCAAGCAGTGGTCGGCCACCAGCAAAAAAGAAAGAAAAAAGCTCAAAGGAAAAGAAAGAAAAAAAATCAGAAAAAATAATAATTCAAAAAATATTAAAATATTATTTAAAATTATCTACGTCGGTGCTGCGATCCTTTGTGGCACCATAAAGTCTACATCGGCATTTTTCGGCCAAAATTAATCGAATAACTCAATTGGCAAAATTTGAAAATATTTAGAACTGAATTAGCAAAATTAAAACGTTTATGACTAAATTAACAAAAGTGCAATTGGTTTAAACTTTTTGGACAATTTTCCTCGGAACTTCCTTGTTTGTGTTCGTACGATTGGTGCTCAGCCAAGTAGATCGTGGACCTTAACGTAAGATTGATTACGGGTGCATTTGCTTCAACATTCTCAATGAATTTTCAGCCTCCAAAACCCCTTGGGAAAATGCTGACAACAATTTTAAATGAGCTTTCAGCCAAATGTTGGCATTGGAAATAATGAAAAGCTCGATGCTAGTAGGGGGCTTTCAACATGGCCAAATGCTGAAACTAATTTTTTCCTCTCAAAACTATCCTTACCAATTTATTAAATTTTTTGATTTTGTCCCCGGTTATTTTATTTTATTTTATTTGTTAGGAAAGGAGAGAATCTTCACCGGTCCGGCGAAAGGCGATGGCCTTCAGTGAGCCAGATGTGGCACCGGCGGCCATCAGTTGAGGTTGCACGAGATCGGGGACCTTCGTCAAGGGCACGCAACCCAATCAAGGGTCGTCGAAGGTTGCATGACCTCAAGTGACCCACCACGAGGGTCGCGTGAAGACTAAGGCGACAGTCGCTTGGGTCACAACAGTCGTCGCGGGATCTTTTGAGACCAAAGCAAGGGCCACCTGTGGTCGTGCAACCTCTAACGGCTTCCGACTAGGTCGCACCACCCTCGCTGGAGGTCACCCAACTCAACCAACGATCGCTAGCGCCAAATCGAGTTTGTCTATGGCCACCAAAGGGTTTGGTTCATTTTTCTATACATACATACATACATATATGTATGTATGTATGTATGTATGTATGTATGTATGTATGATATACCTAAAGCCATTGTAAAAGTTTTTTTGTCAAATATACATTCAATTCAAAGCTTATTTATAAAGAAGTTTTAATCAAACACAATTTGCATTTCTCTAAATAGCTTTGAGTTTCAATATTTGCATTACACCCAAAACTCATTTGCAAAGCTTAACTAAATGCACCCTACATGACCCAACTTCCAGGACTTTCAGTCCAGAACTCACGTCCGATAAAAACTTAGCAACATCGATATTCTAATTTCATGTCTGAATCATGCCATTGATGCACTTAGCATGAGGACATACTTTGTACTTTTTTTTTTTTTTTTTTGTCTCTGGTAAATTGTTTTAACCGCACCTTATTCCATCACAATTCACAAGTTATCATCTACTCAATAATAATAAAAACAGTAGTAAAAGTCAAATTTGTTAAATGTTAAAAAAAAAATTCTCGAAAAACAGCGAGCAAGCATATCTTTTTCTCCTCACTTTATGGTAGTTGGATTAGTTGAGTGTAAAAATCTTTATTTATGGTAATATAGACTAGACCCATACCAATGGGCAAGCAAGGTCAGGCTCTTGGGCCATGGATCATTAGGTTCAATCTTGGCAATCGAACCATTACTTTAGTGACTTGTCCCTCTTTTTTACCAAAGAGTTCATTTCATCCTTTGACACCATGATCAAATTGGAGTCTACACCAAATTTAGTTGCTTCTCTACTCAAGCTGGGGAAAGCTAGTCACGACCTATGCTCGAGGGACCGCCCTTAGGAATAGATTTAGAGATATTTGCTTAAAAGAATCCTAGTGGTTCATTGAAAAGACGGCTCAAACACATTATCTTTTTAGCTATCCAAGAAAAGGTTTATCGATCAAGAGTGCGGGCTCTCTCCAGTTCATACATCATGTGATGTTACGTTCTTTCATTTTAAGTTCAAATTAATCCTATTAAATTTTTATATAAGGAGTCGTCATTAAACAATTAAGAATGGCTAGAAACCAATTGAAAAATAGGAATGTCATCTAAATTTCTACGGAACCAGAGATCTAAGATTGGGCACTTGATTACACTAGCTATACAAATAGTGCCATTTATACCTAAAGTTATTTATATTGTCAACTAAAGTGTTTTTCATACAATCTTTTCATCAATTTTAAGACTACTCCACTAAGCATTCATGCGATGTTTCTATTGAAATCCTAACCATGATAAAAGGAAAATAACAACCAATATATAGAGATTGCACAATCAAGTACAATCAAATTGAAATGTACAAGCAGCGTCCTAGCATCATCTTTAAAGAGAAAACAAAATAAAACAAATCTCCATCGTAAAATTCTAAAAGCCTATTGAATTGGGTTTCAAATTTTTTTTAGGGATTTTCAAGTTTATTCAAGACTAAGAGAAGTCTATTTGAAAAGAAAATTCTAAGGTTGATTCAAGCCACTAAGGGCGCGCATGGAAACACTTATGTTCTTTTTTTGTTCCTGGGAACAGAAATAAAAAAAAGTGTTTCTGTTTCGGGGAACAGTTTTTGAACAAAAGAACGCGTTTGGTAAGTGTAAAAAAAAAAAACTGTTCTTGGAATAAAAAAAGAACAAAAACATGTTTGGTAACTGCAGTCAATTTCTGTTCCTAGAATAGAAAAAGAACAGAAACACGTTTGGTAAACGAAAAAAAAAATTCTGTTAATTTAAAAAAAAAACATTTTCTTTAATAAAATTTAAAATTGATATTGAATTCTCATTTTTATGAAATGCTCATTAATTTTATTTTGTTCATGGTTAGTGAAGACAAACATTTTAAACATGATCATATGGCATATTTCGTAGAAAATTTTATAATTAAAGTTTGTATCAAATTTTTTCAAATACTTTTTTATTTGCATATAATGACACCACGAGCAGTATTCATTTGCATTAACTCCATGGAAGAGCATCACCAGGCCAACTGTCAACCTGTCAAGACAACATGCCCCTAATGGTCGTATTCCTCAGATTTGTAGAAGGAGATTGTCAAATGTACCAGAAGCTTAGAATGATCGAGATGTGATGAACTTACCCTGAGATTAGTAGAATTACAGAAACCACCCATAGCACATACTGATAAATCGTGTGCTTTGGTTTAAGTGAAAGGGTTGCTCTTCCAGGAAGAGCATTTCTTTGGCTAACCCACCCGAACTGGGGCCGAATTAGAAACACAAAGCCAAGAAGAAAACCAAAAAGAAATCCGCCAATATGAGCAAAGTTGTCCACGTGAGGTAGAATACCCATCGCGAGATTTATTATAACGATGATGATGAGAGTTAACAATGCTGCTAACTGCACATACATACAAAATGATCTATATGGTCAAAAGGCACGGTCAAAGAATTTCAAAAGGCTGAAGGTTCTAACAAAGGCCATGTTCGTGTTTGCATATATTGTCCAGTTTGTAATGAGTTCAGAGAGCATGCTCCCTAGCAAACCGAAAAGGGCACCCGATGCACCAACCGAGATGCTAAATTGAATGAATAGGGCTGATAATAAACTTCCACCAAAGCCAGATATAACATACAGTAGCCCGATTCGAACTAAAAATTGGAAGAGAAACTACGAGTTAATTTTTGCAAAGCTATGATACTTCATAAAAACGAGAGCTTAATATTTCCATGGAAGCATCAGTAGGAGCCTATCTGATTGGGTTTGTGTTAGAATCTCAAACAGGTAGAGCCTTTCAAGGTAAAGGTGATGATGCATTATGAAGTTGCAATAAAATCATTTGCTACAGTAAAGAACATTTATGCATACCAAAACCAAATTCCTGTTCAAGTCGGATCCCTATGAAAACTAGACTCAACATATTTGCCAGCACGTGGAAAACCCCAGCGTGCAACCATATCCAGGTAAATAGGCGCCAAGCCTGGTGCTTCTGAACCACGTCAGCAACTGCTAAAGCGCCCATCTCATATAACCTGAACAGGAAAATGGCAAATGACATAATTTCGTTGAATGAAAAATTTCCCAAAACCATAACTCCACTATATGGTATGCCAAATTGCATGTTAAGATGAGCTGGACACATAATGCAAATCTCCACCAATAAGAGTTAAGAGTTCTATTTTAGAGATTAACATTAAATTACGATTTAATATATGCGAAACAGCTGAGAAATAACTCTCGATATAGTTAATCATCCAGAATCAAAATGACATCTTCTCTTGTTTAGATGTGTCTTGGTAAGGGCTGCAAGAAATGCTATGCCCAGCACTATCATGTTAAGAAACATTTGTAAGTCTCATCCTTTCTCTATCTTGCTGCTCTCATTTCCCCTTTTTCGGGGTTCAAGTTTGTCTGATGGCTTTTATTCAGATCATCCATGAACAAGATGATGAAATCAAACTCAGCTTCTTAGTTCCAATTCTAATCAGGAGATTTCCAGTAACTACACAAGATATCTATTACACAACCGCCTTTTGCTACTTGGGTTTCACATTACTGTCCACCTTCTGCCTTCGGAACCACTATCTAATTCGAAACAAGTACATGGAATTTCATATTGAACATTAACTATAGTGCGAGCCTTACTTTAACAGAAAAATTACTGCATCTCTGGCTCCTCTCTCCACCAAAGATTGATCTCACGAGTAAACTAAACAACAATGGAGCACAAACTCACAAAAGTCATCCACTACAAGGACCATTCTAAAAAAACCCATGAAGCATCCACAAGCCCATGTCCTATTCAATTGTAGACACATCTAGACGTTGCATTCCACCCACCGTGCCATGCATCAATCCCATATACGCGCTAGAAATGATACAGAAACAGAGAAAGTAACAGAGAGACAGAAGGAAGACTCACGTATCCGATGAAGGCCCGAGCAGGGGATTCTCCTTGAGCGTTTGAAAAGAGAACCTCCCTAGAAACCTGGCGATGCAGAAGCCGGATTTCTTGGGACAATCGTTCACGTACATGGTCACCAAGAACATCACCACGTTGGCCACCACAAACGACGGGACCAGCCACGTGACCCACCGTCTATACCTGACCTGCCTGAACACATGGTCCTCCGTCCCCGCCGCCACCCCGCCGTCCCCGCCCCGCCCCTGCACCGTGATCTGCACCTCCAGCGAAGGATCCTTGCCCTTCGTCGCAACTCCCCCGCTCTTCTTATCGAAAATGTGTTAGCTTGTCGTCGCCATTGGGATTCGTGGGACAAAAATTCAATCTCGAACCCATGTGGGTCAGAGATGAATCATCAAAAGGCGAGATTTTTGGCCCCCGTTCGGATTGGGTCGGAGATGAATTATCAAAAGGCGAGATTTTCGTCCCTTTTTTGGGATTGGGTTGGAGGGGAACTTCTCTTTTTTCCCGTTCCTTCTGCAGCTAAAAAAACGCGAGACGGATGCGATCGATGTTAAAGCGAACGAGAAGAGAGAAAAAAAGAAATCTTGCGAAACCGTGACGTGGGTTGATGGGTTTTGTGCTATCTTTGGGTGATCCGTTGTTGCGAAACCGTCCCAGATCTGCCGTCGGCAGCCTCAAGCGAGTGTCCCAGATCTGCCGTGCCGAAGCCCATCGTCGACCGGAGAAGGAGGAGCACCGGAAACGTACCTGGAGTCGGAAGCTTCAGCCGGTGAGTCGCCGGAGTGAGGAGTCGCCGGAGTGAGGAGTCGCCGGAGAGTCAGCCGAGTGGGAGCCGCCGGAGAGAAGGGAGAGACGCCGGAAAAGGAAGGAGGAGGCGGAGGAAGCTTCAGCCGAGAGAGAGCACGCACGAAGGAGAAGCTTTGGCCGGTGTTCTTCTTTCTCCAATTTTGTTCCCGTTTTGTTTTTTGTTTCTTTTCATTTTTGTTCCTGAAGAAGTGTTTCTGGAGAAAAGAAACAATTTTTTTGTGTTTCTTTTTTTTTTTTTTGATTTTGTTAGGAACAAAAAAATAAAAAAAGAACAAAACGCAACCAAACGCGTTTATGTTCTTTTTTTGTTAACAAAATCCGAACAGTGTTCCGGAAACGTTTCTTAGAAACGTTTCCATGCACGCCCTAAAAGTCAACTGGAATCAATTAAGATGATTTCCCCCCACGTTTTTCCAATTTTTCATTTTTTTTTTTAGGAAATGAGCTTCGGACTGAAGGAAGGAACCCGGCCTGACTCGCTAACTCAGACCCTAATGGTTTGGGTTAGGTTCGAAACTGGGCCGCTTTAAGGCCCAGTTCAATTTTATTGAAATCGGCCTACAAACCTTCAACGCGCCTTCGATTCAACCCAACCATATGACCCAATCCGACGAACTGGATCCGAACTGATTCAGATTATATCCAATTCTTTTTATTACTTTTCTTTTGATTGATTTTTTAATTTTCGATTTTGTTTTCTGTTTTCTATTTTTGGTCTTCTTCTTCCCCTTCTCTTCATAAGAACCAGCACCAATATTCAGATGAGCTCTTGCCGGCGCCTAGGCCGTTGTCGAGATGACCTATTGTGACGGACGCTAAACCACAGCCAGCTGTCAGCTAGCCGACAGTTTTTATGTCGTCGGACCTCCTCCAACGAAGAATCCTCAAGCTGCGAAATTGCACGTCCTGAAGCTCTTATCAATTCTAGGCTAGAGAACACTCAAATGCCCATGAAAGTTGAAACGGACTAGCTGGAGCAGCCTCAAATGGCGGGCATCACAGGTGACGAAAAGCTTTCCAGTGGAGGGGAGGCGCACACATGGCCGACTCGGATAGTGAATAATATGCCACAAATCGCATGAAAAACAAAGATTCAGTGACGATTCAACAATTATAAGAACAAATCAAGCATGGACGAGGCTCTAATTATCGGTTTCCACAAAAGCAATTTCGGTTCTTCGTATATAAATTTTATCGGACAGTTAGCATGCGATTCAGGAAACGAGTTTCCGATTCGACTCCGATACGCCTTTCGATCAAAACATGATGTGCAGGCGCCTAAATCATATTATCCTACATCAAATAAACCGTATTCGATCAATATTTTCTCGCAAACTCATCATTCGAACCTAATGTCCCGTTCCCGACTGAAACAGAGCACGTACAGAGCATATGAAGGAGCTCACCTGGCGGACAAACGGAAAAAAGCGATCGGCGACGGAAGAGGAGCTTAGGCTTGGTTCACTCCATCGCAGTAGATGAAACACAATTCCTACGCAACTTCTGACTCCGGAAACGTTCAAAACGGCTCGCGAATCAAGCTTCAATCGGAACTCCAAGGCTCGACAATGAGCTCCGGCGATGATCTTTTCCGAGAAATCTCTCACTCAAAAACGAGGTAATCTCCCTCTTCCTCTCTCTATATCTCGCGTCCTTTCTCTCATTTCCGTTTCTCGGCCGAGCGTCCCTTCTCTGTTCTTCATCTTGGCCGCGGGAGCACACCCCCTCCTTCTCCCAAATAAGACAACCACCGGGGGCCGGGCTTTTTGCTAATTCAGATGGGCCAGGATGAAATGAAGGAAATGGGCTAAAGAAAAAGAAAGAAATTCGGGCCCAAAAGAAGTAATGAGCTGGGTAAAGAGAGGGAGAGTGGGCTGGCAGCGTAGCGGGCTGAAAGCTTGGCTAAAAGAAAAATGGGCTAGGAAAAACCAGGCCACCCGTTTTGATTTTGATTCTTATTTGTTTTACTATTTTTTATAGGGTGTCAACAAAGCTATTGAGGCAAGTTCATTGGCTAACCTTTAGTTGAATAAAGCTATTGGCGAAACGGGCACCTCACTTTTGTGTAGTTCAAAGGCAAAAGTAAGGAACTTCAATTTGATTCAAGACAGAATTTATTTTAAATAGAAATCTTTCATGTAAAATAGAAATATAAATTTTTAATTTCTTGTTTTCATTTTCAAATTTCTTTGGTCGAAAATTTGGTTGCCATATTTGAAAATTTGAACATTAGAACTAACAACGACAAAAATTTACTTTGTTCTATGCAAAGATTGCTTTTAGAAAACTACACCAAACATGTTTTTGTAATTTTGATTCTTGTTGAAAACTCATATCAAATGCATTATAAATACCTGGAAAGATTTGATGGTGATTTTTTTTTAGATGGTGATGATACATGACTTGGCTCAAGAGGCAGAAATGTTGATTCGGCTAAGCTGGCATTGATTTGGCGGCATTCCAAAGTGACCTTGCAAGACATTTTTGTTTTGGTCAAAAACCTGGCAAGACATTGGAGCGCTATAAAATTATATATGAATCTCTATGTCAATAATTGTATAGTTAGAAAGGTTTCAAGTATTCACAAAGTTCTAAATGCAAGAGTTGCAAATTTTTAAAATAAAATAAAATAAAAGGTAAAAAGAGAATCCTTAAATTGCAAATTGAGGAGAGATTTGACGTTGACTTAGGAATTCATCTTGCTCATGGCTAATTGAATAAGAGTTATTTTAACTTAGGACTTTCTTCTTCAATCTTGACTGGTGAAATCATGCTCACTACATCATCTTTATCTAGAAAAATATGAGAATAATAAATCCATATATACTTGTGACTTTCCTTATGGTGAAGTGGTTAAGCCCATATATTTTTTTTCTTTTATTGCTACTTCATTTCAATACAACACAACACACTATGCAGAGAGGTTGCAGGAATTGGGCATGAGACCAGGGGCAAGCCTCTAGTGTCATTGACTATTCTCGCTGCATCATCCATAAAATAAGCTCACGATAGATGAAATCCACAGGCTTATGCTTATCATTTAAATGCATTTAACATAATAAATTTACAGTTTTACTTGGCAGCCTTGCAAAGCCGTGAAGAATAGGAATAGGGGGGGGGCAGGTGGAAAAGCAAAACAATTAGTTTGGGAGGGCTTGGAATAAAAGATGTTCATGGGAGAAAATTTCTCAAGCCCCAACAAAACTGTGCATTAAAAAATTTACCCCAGGATATATATATCCTATACCAACAAGGTATTGGCTAAATGGCAAAAGAGTTTGCTCCTCTTCTTATGATTATGTATTCACAACATATTGGGAGCACTTTAAAAATAAGATTCTAAATCATCGAAGTGAAATGAAAGAGTGTGCTCTTAAAGATTATTCGGAGAGGTGGATCACTTGAGGCACACAAAAATTGGCATGGACACCATCTAACCGCTTAAAAAAAACTAATGGTTTCCAAAACTTATTCACAGATTTTGCCAGTAGTTGCACTCATATTGTGACATTTAGAAAAGTTCATACGTTGATTAATATAAAAGAAGTTAGATATGATTAACGTTACGTGAAGGAATTTTTATTGAACGAACGATAGATTAGAAAATTTACTGAGTTTATGTATCGTTTCAAGGATGAGTTAGAGTTTTATCGTGTTAAGTACTTCCATTTCATTTGGTAATTTTTGCTAAATGTTTTAGTGGATTTAAAATATCTTTCGTATTGCCAATGTTTAAAGTGAGCACTAGTTTTTCCTCATTTACATATTGATTCACTTAATATTTTGTTAAATAATCTATTATGAAAATTAGCCTTTGAATTCCCTTGATTGATATGTTTATTTCTTAATGTACCAAAATTGTATTAATGCTCTAAATTAGGCATTAAGCTTAGTCAAGCACTGATGTCATGCTTTATGTCAAACCATACTTCATCAAATTCAACTTTAGTTCATAAATAAAATGGGTGACTCATGCACTTACTTGGCTAATGGAGAAGAGGCATTTCCAAATTATCTCCTCTTGTGGCTAACTATATTTAGCCACATAGACCCTAGCTATTCACCTTAGGCAACTTAAAACCTTCTCATTGGACCATTTGTGCCCTATTACTTACTTAAGGGCCACATGAACTCATTTAATTGGAACAACAACCTCTCTAACCATAGATCTCATGATTTTACCATTGGTTAATTAAGCAACTCCATCAATTCACTTGTAAATATTTACCCTACTGAAGGGTAAGTCTTCGAACTTTAAAAGAGAGAACATTCCCTTCACTTGCTTCTAATTACACACTTCCCTTTTTGAATCATCTGTCTTCAATACCCCAAGAAAAGGTGTTGGCCCCATACTTGTATCATTAAAGTCTTGGTCTTAATTTCTCATGTTTGAACGAGGTAACCATTAAATTTCCAACTAATTCCATGCATGAGTTTTGTCGTTTTTGGCATAATGGCTTGGTAAATATGTATGCAGGTTGCTCCACAGTTCTAATTCCTCTTGTTGTGATAATCTTTTCCCGAATCTTGTCTTGAGTAAAATGACAATCAACCTCTATATGCTTGGTCCTCCCATGAAAAATTGGATTTGCTGCTAATTTAAGTGCAACATCATTCTCACAGAATAATTTGTTGGGTCCATCTACTTGTACTTCAAGGTCTGAGAGTAATCCACGTATCCAGACTATTTCACAAACAGTCTTTACCATGGCCCTATATTATGACTCAGTTGATGATAGTGATACAGTCGACTCTTCTTTATTTTCCATAAGATAAGTGATTTCCCCAATTTGATACAAAAACTAGTAATTGATCTTCTTGTCATTGGAAAAGTAACATAATTTGTATCACAATAAGTTGTCATTTTCATATTGCAATCACGAGATAGAAAAATGCCATGTCCTGGACATCCCTTCAAGTACTTCACAACTTCAGTGTTGCATTCATATGAGACTGCTTCAGCTTGTGCATGAACTGGTTGAGTATTTGCACTACGTAACATATAGCGAGTCTTGTCATGGTAAGGTAGATCAATTTTCCAACAAGACGTTGATATCTCGATGGGTCCTTAATGAACGAATCAGTAATGGATGAAGAACAGCTCACATCATATTCATGTGTCGTCAATTTTGCATTCTGTTCAATTGGTATAACGACCGGTTTGCATATTGATAACCCTGCTTTTGAAACTATCTCCAAAATGAACTTTCATTGGCTAAGGTTGACTCCTTTATCAGATTGAGCTATCTCAATCCCGAGGAAATATATGGGAGGCCCTAAATCCTTGATGTGAAAAACAAAATGTAGATATTTCTTGAACTTGGTAATAGCCAACTCATTGTTCCCTATGATAAGGATGTCATTAACATATATTAACAAGTAAATTGATGAAGTACCTTTAGTTCATGTGAATAAGGCATGATCATGCTTGGAGTGCTAAAATCATGCGCTGATTAATGCAATGGTGAACTTGGCGCACCACTGTCTGGAGGCCTGTTGAAGTCCATATAGGGATTTATGAAGACGACACACATGAGACTCCCCCTCTTTGTGTAAACCCTGTGGAAGCTCCATATAGATTCCTTCATCCAAGTCCCCATGTAAGAAGACATTATGGACATCCATTTGATGTAATTGCCAATTGTGAAAGGCAACAATGGTTAAAAAAGAACGAACAGTAACTTCTTTAGCTACAAGAGAGAAGGTTTCATGATAATCGAAACATTCTCATTGCGTGAATCCCTTTGCAACTAACCCGGCCTTCTATCTTTCAATAGAACCATCTTCCTTGAATTTAATCTTGTAAACCCATTTGCAGCCAATAGGCTTTTGATGTGGAGGCGGTGTAATAATGTCCCATGTATGATTTTTAGTAAGAGCCATTAGTTCAGTCTCCATAGCATCTCACCATTTAGGGTCACATGTTGCCTCATAATAAGAAGACAGTTCATGTTCTTCATAAATTCAATTAATGCAGCACATGTGTTCTAGTGACAACTGACTAAATGAAAGATATGAAGACACAAGATATTGTGTACCTGGACAATTCAGTCTAGGCCATATGTAGTCCTTTGTCCAAGTGGGTGGTCAGGTATGTCTACCAACACATCGGGGTTGCTCCACTCTTGTTTCTTAAGGACTAGCAGGTGAGGGCTCATTTGAAGAAGCCTGTGATTGTTGTGGCGAACAAATCACTAAAGATCTAGAAGAACGATCTCTCTCATCTGAAAGAATAGTTGATCCACCTGCCTGATGTGATGAGTCCGTTGTGACTGGCGCAGGGTGTTCTGGTGCAACAATTACAAACTGAGGCTGTACATATAGATCATTTTCTGATAGAAAAGGACGATGATTTGAAGTTAAGGGAGAGGATGAAGGTGCATTTTCTCGAAACGGGAATATGTCTTCCTAAAAAAAAACACATCTCTGCTCACAAATAAATACCTGTAGAAATCTCCATGACTCTATAACCTTTCCGTAGAGGGGGATATCCCATAAAACGCATGGAATGGCATGAGGATCCATTTTATCTCAAGGGCCCACAGTTGTTGCATAACACAAGCAGCCAAATACCCTAAGATGATCAATTCGTGGCTGTCTTCCATAATGCAATTGGAAAGGAGTTCGCCCGTTGTGGATCCAAGTCGGCATGCAATTAATTAAACAGGCTGCCATGACCACACAATCTTCCCAAAAGTTTTGAGGAATTAAAGCTTGATATTTGATAGCACAAGCAACTTCTAAGAGGTGCTAATGCTTGCGCTCAACAAACCCATTTTGTTGGGGAGTGTAGGTGTAAGAAGTTTCATGAATTATTCCCTCATATGACAAAAAAGACACACACTCTATAGTAAAGAATTATCCATGCTAATTCGTTTAATAGATTTGATGAATTGATTTTTAATGAGAGAGAGGAACTTTGACATATTTGAAAAGGTTTGACCCTTGGATTGCATAAGAAAAACCCAAGTGGCGCGAGTATAATCATCGACAATAGTGAGAAAGAATCACAATCCATCACGATGTGGTGTGTGGTAGGGACCCTAGATATTAATATGAAGTAAGGAGAAAGCACCGGTGGTTTGAGATGTGCTAGTTGGAAAGTGTCTTCAAGACTTTTTAGCTAGAGGGTAAATAGGACATTTTGGATAAGGGAATTGTGCACTATGACCCAAAGGTTGATGAGAAATTAGATTCTTATTACTGATAACAACATTACAAGAAGTGCATTCATTCAATAAATCGAAATCTATTAGGAAACTAGTCCAAAAATAAAGTCCTTGAGCAACACTACCTAAGCCCATCAATTCACCAATTGAAAGGTCTTGAAAGAAGTAGTTATCTGAATTGAATAAGGAACGACAGAAATTATCTTCGCAAGTTTTTGAGATAGATAAAAGATTGAAAGCTCAAATTCTGGAATATGAAGGACATTTTTTAGGACAATATTGGAACTAAGATGAACAGTCCCAATTTTGGTGACATGAGTGATATTTCCAGTTGGAAGACGGACGTAATATAAGTGTGGACTTTTCTGAATATGAGAAAATAATTTTTCATTGCAAATTATGTGGTCACTGACACCTGAATCGATTATCCACGCATCAACGTATATTGAGTTCATCTTGGAAAGGAGAGTATCTGAAAACTTGCAGCTTTGTCATTTGTGGTTAATTAATCCAGAGCCCTCATGATATTCTCATATTGATCTTGGGTAATTGGTTGTGCATCCCATCAGTCTTCAGTGCTGAAACCTGACAAGCAAAAAATTCTTTTCCCTTTTTTTCTTTATCACCCGGCTTGCCATATAATTTCCAACATGTTTCAATTGTATGATGCGAGTGGTTACAATATTCACAATATTTTTCTTTATATTTTGAATTTTACCTACCTGGTTTATGTGATGACGTGACATTTCGTGGTCCATTGGATGTCCTACGTGTGGGTGCTGTCATGGCTAAATAATAAGCGTTGGATTCGGGCATGTTGGATGAGACATAGGGCATGTTTGGTTCAGCTTCCTCAAGAGGCTTTGGGCCCCTAAAGCCCATTGGGGAAAATATTTTGTGTTTGGGAGTTACTTTTGAAAGTTAATTGGGCAATACCAGCATCCCTAATGCTGAAAGCCCAATGCAGCTCATGAGCTACATTGAGCATTCGACATTCTCCCAATACAAGTTTTACTGTTCACACGTCGTTCATCTTCTTCCCCATGACTTCGAGTTCTCCGCTGACCCCACTGCCACCTCTATCGTCGACGTCGCCTCCGCCTCCATTGTCGACGCTACCTCCCCCTCCGCCTCCGTCGTCAACGCTGCCTCCACCTCTGCCGTCGACGTCTTCCTCTTCTACGACAGATCCATCCCCTTCAACGAGCGCAAGCACCACCGCGTTGACTCCTTCGACTCGCATGAACCGGGCCTCATGCGGCCAGATCTAGCCGCCCGAAGGCCAGATCTGGCGGTCCAGAGGCCAGATTTGGCCGCCGACTTCGAGTTCTCCACTAGCTCCGCTGCCGCTTTTGCCTCCACCGTCGACACCTTCCTCTTTTGCGGTAGATCCATCCCCTTCGACAAGCGTGAGCAGCACCGCATCGACTCCTTGCTTCTGCACTTCGACGCCTTCGGCTCGAGCCAACCAGACCGTCCAGAGGCCAAAACTGGCCATCCGGAGGCTAGAGCTGGTCGTCCGGTGGCCAGATCTGGCCTTTGTGACTGTAGACGACAACGTGCGTCACCTGAGGTTTTGACCTTAGGCAACCGGACAGCTAAATCTGGCTGTCCAGCGGTTGGCCAGTGTTTAGCCGGCCGCCGAATTTAACCTTCAGATCAAAAAAAAAAAAAAAAAAGAAGCAAAAACTCATTACAAGTGCGAGTTTTGCCAAACGGTATTTATGTCAAGTAACATTTCAATACTACAATTTACCAAACAGTGTAACATTTCAGAAAACCCTTTTACCTAAAAAATATTTACATTCTCCCAATGGCATCTCACCAAAGCTGAACCAAACAGGCCCATAATGGTCTTCAAATCTCACTTGATAACCACTGTTGGATCCAAGTAAACTGATGGGCAAGTTTGGACCATTGGATGGCCCCTTTAGATCGTGGTCATCCATCCGCTTAGGATTGCCTCCTTCATTTCTCACAGCCGTCGCTTGTCCAACACTCCCAACGCTTGCAAGCCCTCCATGGCCACCGAGTAGCAAGCTAGAACCTCTTGTACCAAGACCCTTAGCGCTTGCAAATCCTCCATGGACTCCAAGCAAGGAGCTGGATCCTGCTGTGGGGGTTGCAAGAGCGACACCATCGCTTGTCTTCATGTGCTCGGCCGTCACCAGCCTTTGGCTCTCCTCTTAGACAGCTAGCTGGTAGATCCGGCCGAGTGACGACGTTGGCTCCATCATCAAGATCTGTGATCTAAAGGGTGAGTATGTTTCGTTCAAGCTTAGCAAAAAACACGTTACTTTCTCTCTTTCCCTCATTGTCCGATACTGATGGAGCGTTGTCTCAGGTTTCTCGAGCTGCTCTTGGGCCGCCTCGAGCTCGTTCCACAGAGTCAAGAGCCAATTAAAGCAAGTGGTAACCAAGAGGTTCCCTTGCTTCAATTCAGAGAGTGCTTGGGTTATATTGAACAATTTCACCCGAATAAGCCTCCCGTACATTTCACATATGCTTTCCCAGATGGTTTTTGAGTCCTCCGTCGGTGGGAGCCCAGCTACAACTTCCGCCAAGAGGCAATTTCCAATCTAGGTACGTACTAGTTCATTACATCTCCTCTAGTGCCGTTGCATGTGATCATCGGTCAGGTATGGAATTGATCTATCAAGAAATCCCTCATTGTCTTTGGTGATAAGAGCTCAATAGAAATCCAGTGCCCAAGCGCTGTAGTTATCAGGTCCAATGAGATGGAGGTTGATGAGACGCAATTTGGGCTCGTACACCGGCGACGTGTAGAGCAGGTCGCTAGGTTCGGGATGGCCGCTGTTCACCGGAAATGCATAGGGCAAGTATCCAGGTTGGGGAACCGGGTAGGGATTTATCCCCATATCCGATGGAATCGACCCAGGTCTGTGACCCAGTCTTCCCAAACCCGATCCTCCATTTGGGCTTGGTATTGCCTTAACTCCATCAGGCTGAATTTCTCCTCCAGACTGTCCATGTTGGACCCACGCGTAGCTCGGTCTAGCAGCTGGGTACCAAAGGCAAGGCGTTTATGGTGGTCAGAACCTCTGCGGGTTACAGAGCATGTTGTTTATTCGTAGAAAGATTGATTAATCTCTCTTCTTGCCTTTTTGGTGTTTCCTCCACCAAAGGGAAGGGAAAAGAAAATTTGTTGCGTTGCTTTGCTTTGCTCTCACTTTACGCGGGGGTCTCTGGCTTGCTCATCTGATTCCCTTCCTCGTCGATCTTGCTTCAAGTGTTATCAAGTCTGATGATTTAGCAATCTTCTCTTTTTGTAGAGTTGATTTTTTTTTTGATACTGTATTTGGGTTTTATTGGTTATTGATCCTTGTTGAGGGAGCAGGGGTTTTAAAGATTGGGATTTGGTGTTGAATGAGATATAGGGGTGGTGATGCAAGTGATCATTGTCCAGCTGGTTATGCTCTGTATCATCAGCTTTGCTTCAGCTGTCCAGGGATCTGCAGGTACAAAAGTTTTCTTGCCTTTTTACATGTTCGATTGTGATTTAGAGCACTTGGTGCAGCTACTGAACTTAACGTTTGATCTGATGATAACTGATGTCTTGGTTTATCAAGTTTTACTTAGCAATTGAAAGGTCTCATAACCATAAAGAAAGTTGCAAAGATCTATCCCTTCGTTGGCTCACTGCTAATATCGTGTTGTCGCATTCAGTGATTCCTCTGCAATGACTAAGCCAGAGCATGAATTTAGGAGAGGCATCCGAAAAAGGCATGTCGGATCCGTCATTTGAGCTATTTTTGTTATCTTGATTTCAATGTGCTATTTTTATGCGAAATCGTGTAAAAATCGCACTTGGCGGTCCTTAATTGCAAGTTCTAGTTTGATGTTTTTTCTGAATTAAAATCGTAGGTTTCAGCATTGTCTCTTCACAGCTAAAGCTTTCCCATCTAGGAAATGCTTGCTAGATCATGGTTTACCCCATGAACGGCCAGGAATGGTTTGCATAGACGTTTATGTTGTATATCTTCATTTATATAGGCTTTTCTGAATTTACTATTTTATTTCATATAGTTGGTTTTTGCTAGATCTAACTTAGCAGAGATGTAAATCTTACTTAGACCAATCGAAAGCAAAATGGAATTTAAGCTTTCATATTGTTGCTTGGGCTATTCAATAGTCTGTCGTAAGGGTGAGCAGCGGTCTAGGGTCGACCCTAAACCGACTCTAGACCGGCCCAACCCTGTCGGTTCTGGTCCGGTTCTCAAGGGGACTAGGTCAGTCCTTGGTCTTGAAATTCTAGGACCAACACTGTGCGGGTTGGGCTTCGGTCCTAAGAGTTTTAGGTCGGTCCGACCCTAGATCAACTATGTATATTATATTATATTATTTATAATTCTTTTCTATATTCAAACATAAGTAAAATGTCCGTTATATTATATTATATTGAGATGTTCTATAAAAAGTACTAATAGTAATTTCAATTTAAAACTTTTGTTGAGTATTAATTATGTGTCGTTTGTTTTGTTTTCAAGTGTTTAGAAGTTCAAGTGAATTAACAAGATGTGAAGTTATATATTCATGGTTTATATTAAGTATTTTGAACTTTTTATGGTTTAATTTTACTAATGAATTTCAGCTGCACTTTGCTTTTAAATTTGTGTTAAATAGTATAAGTTTTTGAAGAGTAGAGTAGTACTGCAGTTTCTACGATGATTTGTTAGTCAAGTAGTGTGAAGCTCATTTTTTGGCTAAGTGGACTCTACATGATCAAATGCAGGAAAACGCTTTTGCATATGGTGTTATGAATATTAAAGATAGATGATTACAAGAACTTTCCATTTTGTCCCATATCTCGATGAGCGGTTAGCAGATACGAAATTTCTATTATTTTGTCATCTTAAATTTGCTAAATATGTATTGGTATTTATAGTTTAATTGCACAATGCTGCATTGTTGATGAATGTGTAATTTGAATGTGTAGATTTTCTTTTTTAAGGAGTATAAAAAATAAGACGAAAAAAATTATCGAACAATCCTGGGTTGACTCTGAAACCAGACCGAACCTATTGGGTCGGACCGGGTCGGTCCTTAGTCCTAAAAATTGAGGACCAATACTATATGAGTTGGTCCTAGAGTTAGGGGGTGGCCCGGACCAACCTGGACCATGCTCACCCCTAGTCTGTTGAATGTTTTTTTTTTTTTAACTTACTTGTGAAATCCTTTTCACCAACACTAGAAAAGTAGTATTATTGTCGACAACTTGCATGAAGTAAGAGCAAGAGAAAGCAGAGAACTTCTAGATCTTCTTTCTTAACAGCTGTAGACTTCGTTGCATTCGCTTGACTCAGAAAAAGTCTTCGAAACTTTGTAGCTATTCAGAACGGCCCGGATCGCTACTTAGATTTGGCACTATGTGCACCCGGTGCCGACATAAACGTCATTCAAACCGCTGATTACCAACAATTGGCAAATTTTTCCTACGCCATTTCTCTTCAATTGTACCGGAGCTAAGGAGTGAACCAAATCAACTAATTACAAACAAATTCATTTTCCCCTCCTACCGATGCTTAACTTATGAGGCTGCGAATAATCTATCTTCACATTCATCTCGTCTATTACTACCCCTTAATTTTCTAGTTCGTTGTCTCTTGGGCCATTTCAAACAAGGAAAGAAAGATGTGCGACCAGGGCTTACAATTTTGCACCCGAGCTTATTCTCTCGCAATTCCTACACAAAATGTGGCACCACGCGATGGAATGCTTAGGGATCTCGACTTCCTCAATGAATGGTCATTAATGAAGTCGGCGAATTGAAGCTCTGAAGAGCGCTTTCCATCCTTTCTTTCTAGTTCCCCTTGTTAATGGGTTCCGACCGCGGGCGAGCTCACAAGGGAAAATCCCCAAAAATAGGGGGCGGGACATGACCATTTCAAGCTGGAAGCGTCTGCTCAAGGCCAAGATCTTATGACTCGAATTGCCATCCGAACAGGGCAAATCCCATACCCACTTTGTCTAGCCCCCCCTCTCGAAATGACGCCCGTTCAAGCCCAATTCCTAGAAAGATCATACACATGAGAGAGAGAGAGACAGACAGACAGACAGACAAACAGAGACAGAGAGGCAGAGAGAGAGAGAGAGAGAGAGCGCTAGTCCACACGTGCTCGTGGAAATCTTGGTGTGGAGGATCGATGAAGAGGGAGAGAGAGGAGAGGGCTAGGTCTGGAGAGTGTAGCGTGAGGACGGGATCGCATGTCTGAGGGGAGTTAGTCGAACCTTGCTTTCAGGGAATGAGAGAGACTGGTGTGGATCGTTAGAGCCTGCCGTATTTTCGCACTCACAATTCGCCTTCATGTCCCTTAGTTGACATGTTTCGAGGATCGGCTCTTCAGTTCCCTCATATTGTGTTTGTGCCTAGGCTTGGTTATTGGGCAAGTGGTCCAACGGGCCACACTGCGTCCTAGTCGTTTCAAAGGACGAAAGGGAAATGTGTTAGAAAAATCATAAACTTATTACATTGATGTCGATTTAATCATAAAACTTTTGATATAGTGTTAATTTAATCATTTCGGCTAATTTTGACCTGGAATTGCTGACTGTAGACAATTTTTTAAAATATTTTAATTTTTACTAGTTTTTGCTTTTTTCTTTCTTTTGCCAACTGCCGGCCATGGCCGGCGAGTTGGCCTTGCTTGGCAAGGGCTCCCCTCCCCACATCAGGTGAGGCCAGTCCTAACCTAAGTGAGGGTGGCCGTGTCGAGTGTTGCCTTCACTCGTACGAGACCCAACAAGGCCACTTGGCTTGGGCGAGGGCTGGCCTCACCTAATTGGGCAAGGGGAGCACCAGCCCAGGCTAGGGCGACCACATCAAGCATTACCTTTGCCTAGGTGAGGGCTAACCTCACCATATTTGGTGAAATGGGCAAGCCTAAAAAAGTGATTTCCTTCTTGAGCCCGGCCTACTCAAGCCAAATCATCTTCATATAGAAATATATATATATATATATATATTTATTTATTTATTTATTTATCATTGTTGATGTGAACGTTGGCCAGCTTACACGACACGGCTGGTATTGTCGTGGACAATTTTTAATAACTTTTTTATTTTTTAATTATCTTTTACTTTTTCCTTTCTTCTTTCTTTTGCCAACCATTGGCCATCGGCCATCACCAAGTAGGCCGGTATGGCCTAGGTGAGGGTTGCCATTGCTCACCAAAGGTAAGGCAAGATTGGGCAAGCCCTATTTATGGCTCCCCTTGCCAAATCTAGCGAGGCCAGTCCTCACTTGGGCCAAGGTGGGCTTGCCAAGCATTACCTTCACCTAAGTGACACCCGATGAGGTTGGCCTAACCTAGGCGAGGGCCGACCTCAACATATTTGGCAAGGGGAGTTGGCGAGACCGCCCTGGCCTGGGCCAAGGCTGATCTCGCCCAATCTAGCAAGGCTATCTTAGCCTAGGTGAGATCTGACCTCACTGGATTTGGCAAGGGGAGCCCTCTTTGTGGCTCACCTCGGCCAAGTCTCTCCTTTGGTGGGCGACAGCAATCCCCACTCAGGCAAGGTCAACTCACTCGGCCCTTTGCTTGTGACCGGTCACTGGCAAAAGGAATAAGAAAAGAAAAAAAAAGGAAAATTAATTAAAAAATGAAAAATATTATAATATTATTAAAAGTTATTCATGTAAGTGACAGCCATACTATGTAAGTTAACCAACCTCCACGTCAAAAAATCCGGTTAAAATTAACCAAAAGGAAAAAATCGGTAGTAGGTCAAAAAGTTTAGAACTAAATTGACATAATCAAAAGGTTTTATGACAAAATTAGTATCCATGCAATAGGTTTAATAATTTTTGTAAAACTTTTACCAAGAGCAAAATGGGCAAGCCTAGAGAAGCAATTCCCTTCTTGAACCCGGCCCACTAAATCCTAATCATTTTCATATAGAAACGTAATTTTTGTTTTAATCATTGTGGGGCTTGAACATGGATCTTCCCGCCCTGGCCATTAATCATCAGCTCAAATCTTGCGCTTTCGAACTTTCATTTCACATTTTCGTGTCCACAATGAATTAAAGGAAAGAGCCACGTGACGGGTTCACTCCAACTTGGGAGACCCTTGTTTTATATTCTCCTGACAATGACCTAGAGGGCACAAGGGCCACTAGCTCTTTATATGGAGCATTAAAAAATCGTTTGCGTTTCCGGTCAACGCATTCCACGGTCTTGATCCTTCGTCGGCGGGAACGGTCAAAGTCTCCTCCGGTTGCTTTCCCTCGGGGTCTTTGTCCTTTCATACCATCCATCGTCATGCACATTTTTCAGATTGTCTAAATCTTCAACATCATTTTTATAATTTAATTTATTGCAACCAATTATTTTTATAATTAAGCACCGATGTCTATCTTCTTTCAAAATGCATAGTCCACGAACTGTTGTTTCGGGGAGCAAAAGGCGAAACATGGTGTATTCTCAGAGAGAGCTGCAGCACATAGAGAAGCAATGTGATTTGTTGGTATAAACATGAATGGAAAGGTTCACTGGAAGAGGGATTGACATGATCGTAGGTTAAGATAGAGAATATAAAATTGTGATGCAAATGGCCTTCTCTGATTGGATGATGAAAGTATATTTATATTGATTCCTCAAAACTAATTTAGAGTGTAAGGGGGGCTTCTATTGTCTCCTGAGAGACGATACACCATTCTAAAAGCGCCGTACCTCCAACACAAAATAAGTTAGCTCATAAATAGTTCAAATGAATCCTCAAGAGTTTGATCCTTGAGTATTTGGAGAAGTGTCCATAGATTTAATCACTTGATATGGCAAAGAAGGATGAACTGGATTTGAGGGTTGAAGGAAAGGAATACCAGAGAGCAATCTAGAATAGTCATTCATTTGAAAATTACCTTAATATTTATCAAACCGAATTACATTTTGCTTGAATATTTGTTATCGCGTAGAAATTCATCAGTTAAATTACAAAGGTTTTTTTTTTTTTTGTCATGTCTTGAGTTTATCACTAGCTATTTAATTTACTTAAATATAATTCATTTTGGAACATGAATCATGTTGCCTAAAAAAGAAAAAACATCCGTACTAACTGAATACAAAGGATGAGATATCGGATATATGTTGTTAATTGATCTGTTCGATTTCATATACATATCGGGCAAATTTGATCTTATCTGGTTGCTAGCAACAGCTATCAATCACGTCAAAGTTAACATTTATATGGGGACTAATCAATGTGCTACAACATATGATGAAAGATGCGATTTGGGTTGGGTTTTGGCGGACTCGAAGAGCAATCTCCAATGGATCCAGTAGAGTTAATCATGCAATCGCTCATTTTTTGTCAAAGCACCAAGGACAGACAAAGTTCTACTTTTTCTCGTGAGCGTGGGGCTATCAAAGATTAGGTAATAGCTTGAATTTTTCCCCAGGGTGGGCTCTACTTATAATAGAATGGTCGAGGTCATCGAAATGGGCTGGGATCTCGTTTGACCTGTGATTTGAAGTTCAGCTACGGATCCGTAATGCACTCGATCGAATTTTAAAGTTATATGAAGAAAAAATGTATTGCGACTCTCTCTTTTGTGTTTCTGCCCATGTCGTACCAGGAAATTTCTCAGGTGAACGCATGCACTATAAGCACAAAGAAGGCCAGCGCTGGTCGATCTTAGGGATTCATGATGATGGTCAGGACCTGTTCTGATGTCAAAAAAATTCCGTGGGACTACTATGGAGTGTTCTAAAAATTCAAATTGTAATATAACGAAAGTGATTTTGATTTTTGTATAAAGTCGACTTGTTTTTGGCACGTGCTGTAACACCAGCAAACCATGTATCAATGTCCATGACTCAATTGGACATAAAATTATATGCACAAACACACACACACATTAGATTTCCTTCTTCCTTTTTTTTTTTGGTTGTGAACTGGGATCAATTAAATCTATTAGAGTGATTTCAAGATGTCAAATTAAAAACAAAGAACACGTGAAAGTCCTGGCAAAGAGAGAATGAACAACACCGCTCTAGCTATAATTTATGTTTAATATAAGCTTGTGCAAGAACTCTTTTGCTATATTATTTAACATCACATTGGATCTCAAAGCAAACGGAGCCAGATATTCAAGGGATTATTTATTTCGAAATCCAATATGATATTGTCAATTTTACTAGTTAATAAACAAATAAAATTTAGATATCTAGCATTTTTCAAAAGAAAGAGGATTTTTCTTGCCAATGTTACATGAAAAGAATCCCATAATCTACAATATCCACCTGAAAGAGTCACAAAGACATTTTGGAATGCTCCTGGATCACAATATATTTCCACCAATTGAAATCAACTATTTTTAATCATCTTATCTTCTTTTGACCATAGTTTGTGTTAAAATATACATGTGAGTTGTGTTAGAAAAGTCATACATTAAATAATTGGTATGTATAGTAGTTAATATATTTCAATTGACTTATAACTTATTCACTTAGACTTTTAAGTGAATGGCAATCTCCTCAGATGAGGTATCAGACTTCTGTTGGTGGGCCCCCAACCTGTTATAATGTTTGGTGAGTATCTCAAGGAAGAATTATGGTAACCAGCCCAATTTCCGAATAGGTGGGCCCTCCTCATTAAGAGTTATCTCAGTTGGCTCATAATTTATAAGCTTAAATTTTTGAGTAATTTAGCTCTCTCTTGGCAATCTTTCAAGTGAATGTATTAGGTTTCTACTATGCGTTCCTAATAGTTTAAGTGGACGAAGCAATTTTTTCCAAACCATAATTTTCGGTATGTGCATGGAGATTTTTTATGTGAATTTCACCGTGTAATTCCGAGACTCCTTTCATAAATTAGCGGATTGATTTGCAACCATCCAGTTTAATATGCATGATCAATTGAAGCTTGCACTGATATGGTGAGCACGTGAGCATCTCTCCTCATCACCACCACATCATCACTTTACATATTGACGTCATAATATAATAATGATGTAAACAAGTTTCTTTCCTTTAATGCCACGGACCATATAGCCCAACCTAATGAGCTAAGACGCTAGATGAATCTCCTTTTAGATATAACCCGTCTTTAAAAAAAAAAAAAAAAAAAAAAATGGGCCAAATTATATGATTCACCTTCAAGTAGATGAGTAATCTGCTGCTTATATAAATGAAGATAAAGTTTATATACAAATTGTCCCATAAAATGCACAAACATTGGCTTGAGTCTCAATTCTGCGCTATATTTACTTTTGTCTCATAAAAATACATCAACTTTAGTTTGTCTTTTGATTCTACGCCAACTTTTTTTCCCTCAAAGAAAGTACAAATTTCAGTTGGTACCCAAATCGACCCCATTAAACGTGATTGCTAAATTCAGAATCAAATGGGTTGTGTCAAATTATCTTGCAGCATAATCACATAGGCTAAGCGGTGGTGTGGCTGCTATTAATCTAGCATTGTCCTATCTGCCTTTGTTGCTGTCGTTTCATGCTCAGTTGCTGGTTGAATCTGGGTAATGAAACACAGACCCGGTTTTTCAATTTCGTGCCTTTATCAAAAAAATTGAGTCCTAGTAGATGTCCCAGACTTTAGTATCAGAATGTTTTTATTTTTTATTGTTTGGCCGGAAAGAGCCACCGATCTTTTCCACGAGTTGGCGAAGGTGGGTTTGGGCGTGTACATGTTGGCGTTCTTGAAGATGGGACCAAAGTAGCTGTGAAAGTTCTGAAGAATTAGGATTAACAGGGCGGCCGGGAATTTTTAGCTGAAGTCGATATGCCATCGAAGGAATCTTGTCAAGCTGATCGGTATATGTCCAGAGGAACGTGTCCACTGCCTTGTTTGCAAACTTTTTTCCGAATGGCTTTGTGGAATCTGATTTGCATGGTGAGTGTAGATGAATACGCAACTTCTCTAGGGTTACATACTATTGTCTCGCTCTTCATTCTGCTCACGAGGTGTAAAGCCAATGTCCATTTTCCCATGCTTTCAGGAGTTGGCAAGGAAGCTGCCCGACCAGAATGGAGCGCTAGGATGAAGGTAGCACTTCGTGTTGCTCGTGGTTTAGCGTATTTGCCTGGGGACTCGAGCACCTGTGTGATGCATGGGGACTTCAAGGCCAGCAACACGTTATTGGAACATGATTTTACGCCCAAAGTGTCAGATTTCGGTTTGGCTCGCACCAATATACATAAGAAAAACAGGCACATCTCTATGGGAACCTTCGGGTTAGGAAACTCCTCTCTTGTTGAAATAGTTCCTTTGATTTCTGATCTCGTATTCTTTGATTAATTCTAAATGTGTCAGTCGTAAATGCTGGTTTAAAGCAGCATAAGATCACTAATTATGAGGTTTCTTGGGAAGATTCTGTATCCTATTCTCTGGAACATCAATCTTAAAATCACAAGGTAAATCTAAAACAAACTCTGTTCTTGCTAACTTTCACTTGACTTATGGTCTCAAGAGACTTACAGAAGTATCTGTTTGCCTTATAGGCAATTTATTATTTTTTAATATTTGGCCGTTGAGACGTGACCTTTGAGATTCTAAGTCGTTTTCCGTGAGGCATCTAACTTGGTCATCTTGTCACAATATTGAAAAGTCTCCGCATGTCCGTTTCATTCAGGTACCTCGATCCTCCTCACATCACTGTCCCGCCAGGTGCCTGGCGTCCTGGCGCTATTCACCAAAGAAACGTCAACCTCGCTGCTGTGATCGCAGAGAGACCTGAAAGAGGCTAAAGTTTGATGGCTATGTTTTTTATGGAATTGGTGTTGGTGCTGAAGTGCACCGTGCGCAGTTGCCGGGTGAGCAATTAGGAAGGGATGATGCGATGGAGAAGAAGCGGAGCATGAAGATCATGAAAGTGCAGGAGTAATCGATGGCAATGCGGCAAGATGGCGGATGTAAAAGCCATACAGTTGGATGAGAGGATGAGGTGCAAGTGTCGGCAGTGGGTGAAGATTGATTTCGAAGTTTGTGCTTCCATTAAACTGAAATAGTTCTTTGCTCGGTGTTGCTGCATATGAAGTTCCTTGTGTTAGGCCATTACTTGGGTGGCTATCTTGTGTAGTATAGAGAATTTGTGTGGATCATTGCTTTATTTGAATGGATGAACCCTATTGACTGTTGATGGCCATCTTGCCAATTCTTTGAAGAATTGGGTTCACCTTGATACAACAATTAGCAATGAATGAATCGCTCACAGCTTGGGAGAAAATACCAATTGACCCATAGAGTTAAGGCGTGCACACTTGACAATATAGATTAAACTTTGGTACAAGTATGGCTAATGCCGTACCTCAATAGTCTTAAAACATGAGTAAACACCATGATTAACAAGTGGAAAAAAATATCGCATCACCATATGTCCTTGTTCAATAGTGATAGCACAAGTCATTTCCAAATCTTCACAGGACGGAAGAGGCGAGGCCAATAGGTGGATTCAACCATTTCAACATACAAGGAAGCTGTAGTAGTGCGAGACAATATGGCAGGGATGACCACCAACAAAGTAATGGGGATGTGAATCCACTTCCATCGTTCTCTTAGGACAATCACAAGAGCAGAGCCAAAAGCCACGAGTATGAAGACGAAAGAGAGGAAGAGAAAAGTGAGGCCCAGTATCATTTTTCTTGGTAGTGAATGAAGAAAATCTTCTGCGGCATAGCGTGAGGTTAGGATAGCCAAGAACATCGAGGTGGCGGTGACAGAGGAGAAGAGAGATAAAGCGTTTGCAACGGTAAATACCAAGAATGAGTCCTCTCTTAGAGAGACTGATGAGTCCCCTCTTAGAGAGACTGATGAGTTTAGAGAGACTGATGAGTCCCCTCTTAGAGAGACTGATGAGTTTAGAGAGACTGATG
Organism: Eucalyptus polyanthemos subsp. polyanthemos; assembly: GCA_017140185.1. Taxonomy (NCBI): domain Eukaryota; kingdom Viridiplantae; phylum Streptophyta; class Magnoliopsida; order Myrtales; family Myrtaceae; genus Eucalyptus; species Eucalyptus polyanthemos. The sequence continues at coordinate 59,894,229 of CM029459.1, read as the reverse complement.
AGTCCCCTCTTAGAGAGACTGGGTTACCCCTATCGTCGCTTCCAGGTACTGTAAAAGCTGCAGCAAAAGCTACTGTAAAGATGAGGGTTGATATGACGCTACAAGATGATGACGTCTCCTTCATCCATTGCCCCGCCTCTTTGTCCAAATCTTTTCGCTGTTCTACAAAAACTCCCCGATGTCTTCCCGCTCCTTTCTTTTGTTTCTTTCAATTCCAGACTTTTAGAAGGACTGCTCTTATCTTCTTTTACCTTCATCGATCAACGCAAATGTAAATTAAAGAGCAAAAAGGGTAGCAAATCAAATAAGGTGAACTGACCTTAAATTTTAGACTTCTTATGAAAGGAGAAGTCTTATCTTCCAGCACCTTCAGAAAATAAAGGACACCTATCAATGTGATTGTAAATAAATTAAAGAGTGGCAAGCAAATGTGGTGAACCAACCTCAAACCATTGAAGTTCCCTTTGCATAAGAAAAGCTGCTCCAGAAACATCTGCCGGTACATATCCTGGGGACCATTCTACTACCGCCCATCAGGTCGCGGTTCCTCTCAATATCGTACCTCAATTTTGGAATTGGGTCGAATGCATTCATTACTCTAAATAACTCAACATGCCTTCCCTTCACAATTTCTCTCATCAGTTCTTTTGTGAATTCTTTATTCCACATCAACTCCGGAGAATGCTCAAGACATAACCTGACTATTTCGGAGATTCCGCTGATGCAGCGTCAAGGGCAATGGTCGAAGTCAATTTGAGTATTTCAGGTGCTTTCATACAAGCCTTCCTCTTGTTAAAAGTTAGTTTTGCTAACTCAAGCGAGCATTCGTGGCTTACTTTCAATTCTCCAATCCTTTTGATAAAAGGTGCTGCACAAACATAAGATAAGCAATCTTGCCAGCAATAAAGAATCAAAGGATATGGACGCTTTCACATTTGTGCCGTGTTCTTCCGTACATAGTAGTTGAGAAGAGAATGATGGATTCAACATATTAATCGAGGAAGCAAACTTCGTATGGCTTGAAAATCAAAATGTATGTATCGAGAACAGATGGATCCATTAACACAATATCATGAGAGAGAGAGTTTCAAAAAATGGGTAGACTCAGCGACAAATCATTGGATTTTTTTTTAAACTGATTAGTTTTACGTATTCTCTTGATGGGATACATATCGATTAGACTTTGAATTGCAGGAAATCCAATCATATCATAATTTACAAATCGAAAGCTGATTCATATTGATAACTATGATCTCAACAGGATATGTCGATAATATCAATTTACGATTTAAAATAGAAATCTCTACCCATGGATCAAATAAGGTCCTTTTTCTATAGATACCATAGCGTTAGTGTACCTAGTTTTGTGGCAACATTCCGAGTGATCTCTTGAACCGGTGAGTCGGCTGGTGTCACCACCATTAAGAGGAGAGAAAAATCATGTTAGCAAATTATAAATTGATGATGAACAAAAAGATACATATCACACTCATGAAATGAAAATTGCACATGTAATTAAATTTATTAATGCTCGAATATGTGAGAAACACAACTTGGATCAATCAACCTCTATAATCTACGATCCCAATCTACTATCCTCGATAATTCTACTTGACAAATTGACATTGACTAAGTAACTCAAACTAACTTTATCAATGTTAAATTAGATATTAACTTGTATAACATATCATGGTTTAGATATTAATTTTATAGCCTATTCCTTAATTATTATTTTTTTAATGAATAAAATCTGTGAATGATATGCTTTTTCTCATGTTAGTCCATCCGATTTAAGAGAGATACCTCGAGCCATCTTCGTGTCTTTGGTGTTGTCAAATGATGTATCAACCGAGCAAGGGACACCTAACAGATAGCGTGAACCTTGTGTGGATAGAGTTGTTTGCATTGTACAAATCTAACAAAAGAAGCGCAAGAAGGACCTACATTGATAAATGCATTTTTCCCAAAAATTGAGTTTAGCTCCACTGCGGTAGTAGGACTTCACATGCGCAAAGACTTCCAACAGGCCGCCATTTTTGGTATCAACGGACGTTGCTAAGTCGTATCGGTGAGCTAAATCCAAGAGTATATCTTTTGGGACAAGAACAACAAAGTAAATTAACGTGAACGGTGAAGGAATTGAGATAAGAAAAGCGAGTGTGAAATCCTACCCAAATGGCCAGCCTTAATAAGGTTCATCACGATATCATCACTTGGGGGGGATGTTATACGCTTGGCCAGGTACCAGATAACCTCCTTTTGCTTAGGAGTACTTCTCGTAGTAATCAACAGGGCAGAGAGTGCCAAAGATCCACCTTCATCTTTTTCAAGTTTGTCTATAGATTCCTTTACCCTCTTTATTCTTCCTTTCCGGGCGGCAAACACGAAGGCATTTGCTAAGCCGTCAGCTTTACGTTCCGGAGGGATGCGCTTTAGCAGTTTCTCCACCAATTCATCTTGTCCAGTCAGATTCGCAATCTCGAGCACAGTATCGTCACCATCAACAGAGGTCATAAGATTGGCCGTCACTGCTTCGGGATCTTCATTGAGGATTCTCTCTATAGCTTTCCAATCACCTTTTAATGTGGCTTCAAACAAATTTCGATAATTTTCATCAACCACCGGTGTCGGCTCGACTGCAAATATTGCACATTAAAAGTCCTCAGTCTTTAAAACTTCCTGCTTTTACGATGATGCAAAACAAGGGGCAGTCCTTTACTGTTTGGAAGTCAAAGTTTTTTTTTTTTTTTTTTTTGGTTGGGCTTTGTCAATTACAATTCAAGATATTCTTATGATTTTAAAAACTATAAAAATATTATATTTGAATTTTTACGTTAGCATTTGGACCCCGTGAAGTTTAAAATGTTTTGTATTACACAAAGTCAAAATCCAAGAAACACAATATTTATGAAAAAGGAAAAATTAAAGGTTCAAAGTGACAAACCCCTAGGTGTTTTCTAACCGTCTTGGGATGCTTTATCAGTCACTGTGTCTTTTGAACTCCAGTCTAGGTGAATCTCTTTGTAACCAAAAAGAGAAATGAACACAAATAACCTTAAAAAAATAATTAATTACACCTTGTATACTATAGATCATCTATTCCAGACTGATCAAGCTCATTCATTGCATGAAATTTTCTGTATTAAACTTAGATAGCGAACTTTTAAACAAGAAAAATTACACGTTAAACTGAAGGAAGGTCCTGAGTTTTTTTTTTTGAGATAAGTATTATTTCATCAATTAGTTTTCTGGGACCTTCAAACTGTCATATCTTGGACAATGTGTTTTTAGTGAGTTCTTATTTTTCATTGCCATTGATCGTATCCGCTATATCATTAATAACTAATGAGCTCGATCTTTTACTCTTTCGAGGTAATTTTTTTTTTTTTTTGGGGCTTTCTTTGTATTAATTCAAGATATTATTCAAATTTTAAAAATTATGAGAAGATTAAATTTGAATTCATATGTCAACATTTGTATGCTGTAAAATTTAAAAAGTTTCGGAGTAAAATAAACCAAAATGCATCCTCCAACACAATATTAATGAAAAATGACAATTAGAAGTTCAAAGCGAAACAACTTTAGTTGGTTTGCAACTGCCTTGGAAAAGCTTTGTCAGTTGCCGTGCCTTCTGGATTTACATTGAAGAGAATGTCTTTAATAACAACAGGAGAGGATAAGGATACGACAAGTGTCAAAAATTTTATATGAGCATCATAACTTTTTTTTTCCATCACTCAAGTGTCGTATCAGTGAAAATTTATTTATTGGAGTGCCGCGATTCATTGATTTATTGATTTTGGCAGAGTGAGACTTGTTCAACATGTATCAACTTATTATGAACGACTTAGATAAATCCTATTTAATCAATAGAGAAAGGAATGGCTCCCTTGGCAACTGCGTACCCTACACTGCTTCATCGAGAGAATTTTGTATTTCTGAAGGATTGGTTTCTTTGTTGGAGTCCACATCCACACAACATCTTGGATAATAGAAGGAAGAAAACCAGAGTTGACGCAAATCGTCTTTCTGAAACTTATATGTTCCTTCAATTTAGCGGGGCGAAAAAGCTGAATGGTCACCCTAGAATCTAGAATTTTTAAATGGGGACATTTTGCGTATTTACTGTTTGCTTGAAACGAATAGTCATGCCATGGGCTCGAGAAAATGAATCAACTAGCGGTATTTCATGGCCACACATTGCTTTTGCATTTTTAGTTCGTGGGAATTAAAATTTTTCAGCCTCTGTAATTAGTTCCAATTGAATATGCCACCAAACTAGATAAAGGAAACAAAGAAATTATAAGACCACATCGCTCATACCATAAATTTTTCTGGGTTGGGACATGAACATGTCTGTACCTGGTGGTGGTTCTGCAAGATCCGAATTTCCTTGTGTTTCACTTTCTTCCGGCGCCATTGGGTTTCTCTCCTCATTGCAATCTTTCAACAACAAAGTAGACGGAAGATGCAAAAATGGGTAAGATATTCAATTATCAAAGAGTTTTAGTCTCTTCCTAGGCTGAGTTCATTCCTTCCTTTTATACAAGTACCTCCCCTAATATAAACCTACACCTAGAATAAGTAAAGTATATAATTCTTTATTCACTTTATAGCAAGTGGAATACTTTTCTTTTCTTTTATTTTTTATCGAAGCGGTTGGATTACTCGAGTGTAAAAAGGATTTTTTTTTTAATGTAAAAAATATTATCACTAGAAATAAAGACTAGACCTTTACAAGTTGGCAAGTAAGCTCAAGCTCTAGGGCCACACATAATTAGGTTCAATACCTAGTGATTGAACTATTACTTGAAGGTAACTATGTCTCTTTTTTTTTATGATACAATTCATTCTATTCCTTGAGACCAAAGGAGTCTTTTCCAAGTTAAGCAACTTCTTTCTCGAGCTCGGGAAAGTTATTCGGGCAAGTTATTTTACATGCTTTTAGCTTAATAAATCTATCGGCAAGAACGGGCATCTCACTTTGTCTAGTCCAAAAATAGGTATAAGGACATTAGAAGTACCAAAAGTTTCATCACTCATAATAGTGACAACCATTTTTATTGAAGAGTTATTTTTGGCCTAGAACAACAACATGATTTCCTTTCTGGAGATGACTATAGTGAATTGATTAGCTGAAGAATCATATCTTTAAAGGACGAGTCATGCAGTCTCTTAATGATAAGTAATTAAATGTTCAAAACCCGTTTGTTTTGCCGTACGCTCTTGACGAAATTGCTTTGTTGGACAACCAACTGCCAATCTGATTCGCATTTCAAGTAGAAATAGAAAATAATTAGTCCTCGCAAGGTGATTGCTCGGACAAAACTTTCCGATAAGAGGAAGTTTTCTGGTAGTTAATTTTAATGAACTAGTCATTGAGTTCTTATGAGTGACGAAACTAGCTAGGATTAACAAAAAGCAGTCGCACCATCATCCAAAACTAGGAGGGAACTTGTGCAGCCAAGTCATACCAAATTTAGGATATTTGACTTTGAGTAATACGTTTTGCTTTTGCTTACTTGGTTTCTTGAATCAATCAACTGTATTTGATGGCCACACATTGCTTTTGCATTTTTACTTCATTGTTGGAAATTTATTTATCTTTGGTCCCTGTATTTAGTTCCAATTACATATGCCGCCAAACTAGATAAAGGAAACGAAGAAATTATAAGACCACATTGCTTACACCATAAATTTTTCTGGGTTGGAACATAAATATGTACCTGATGGTGGTTCAGCGGGATTCGAATCTCCTTGCATTTCACTTGGTTGCGGCACCATCGGGTTGCTCTCCTCGTTGCAGTCTTTCAACAACAAAGTTATGGAGGATGCGAAAATGGGTAAGATATTCAATTATCAAAGAATTTTGGTCCCCCTAAGCGGAGTTCATTCCTTCTTTTTGTAGAAGTACCTTGCCTAATGTAAAGGTATGCAAGTAAAGCATGACTTGTTTTTATTTTGTTTTTACGTTATAGTGGTTGGATTACTTGGGTGAAAATGATTATCACTAGGAATATAAACAAGACCTATACAAGTTAGCAAGCAGGCTCAAATCATTAGGTTCATTTCCCAGTGATCAAACCATTGCTTTAAGGTGACTTTGTCCCTCTTTCTTAGGATAAAGTTCATTCTATCCCTTGACACCGATGGAGTCTTTACCAAATTAAGCCATTTCTTTCTCGGCTTAGGCAAGCTATTTAGGCAAGTTAATTTGCAAGGTTTTAGCCGAATAACGCCATTCACAAGAATGAGCGCCTCAACTTTGTCGAGCCCAAAAGCACAAGTAAGAAACTTCAATTCCATAAATTTGCTTAATGTAGAAAATAACTAGGTTTCTTCAAAATTTCTCTTTTTGACAAAATTAATTTCTAAGGAAGTAAAATCTAAAAATAAAGAGAAAACATAATGCATTTATTATATAAGGGATATTCACAATAAAGAAAAACAAAACATGTGATGTTCTTAGTTATGGCAACTAGATCCTACACAGAAATAGAAAATTTCACAAAAGAAGGAAAGTAAATAAATTGAGGGCTACCACTTAAAATTGCAATTGAATAATTAAGGGCAACTTTGTCTTTTTAAAGAAAATGAGGTGCATTTAGTCGGATAAGGTATGGAAATAGCGGCACCCGAAAGTTTTCATCTAATATATAATGGAAATTTTCCAATATTTTCATTTCTAAATTTGTCAATAAAAGTACATTTGGTAAAAGTTTTGATTGCTGTGTTTGAAAATGAATACAGTTAAACTTGGAAAGTTTAATCACACTTTGTATGCTTTAGATCTTGCATAGATGACTGGTATCAGGCTCATTCATTGCAGTGGAATTTTCTGCACAAAACTTATATGGTAAATTTCTAAACAAGAAAAATTAACAGAGATCATGAGTTTTTATAAATATGTATTGAATCATGAATTAGTTTGGTGAGACCTTCTAAGTTTCATACATCAAACAATGCGTTTTTACTGAGTTTTAATTCGTAGTTGCCATTGATCTAATCCACGATATCATTCATACATTGTAAGCGCGTTTTGTTCCTCTTTGGAAGTAAAAGAGTATTTCTTTTGGGTGTTTCTCAATTATAGATATTGTTCAAATTTTTTTTAAAAAAATGAAAAGATTATCTGTAAGTTTATATGTTAGCATTTGTATGCTGTGAAATTCAAAGTGATTTGGACTAACAAAAGTCAAAATGCATTAAACAAAAGGTTTATGGAAAACTAAAATTAAAAGCTCAAAAAGAGACAAACCTCTAGATTTTTTGCGACCAACTTGGGAAGCTTTATAAGTTGCCATGCCTTTTGTAGTCCCTTTTTCATGAAACTCTTTTTTTACCTAAAATTCAATGAATATAAATAACCTAATTAATTTTACTCTATATGCTTTAGATCATGTATACATTATTGGTATCAGGCTCGTTCATGACATGGAATTGTTTGCATGAAACTTAGATGGTAAAATTTTAAGCAAAAAAATCAACGTTAAACTTAGATCGTGAGTTCTCTCTTCTTCTGTTTTTTCTTTTATTTTTCCAGATAGGTATCAAATTAGGAATTAGTTTTGTGGGACCTTCTAGGTTCCATATATTGGATGAAATTCAAAGTAACTTGTACTCACAAAAGTCAAAATCCATGAAACGCATGATTTATGAAAAACGAAAATTAAAAGTTCAAAGTGATAAATCTCTGGTTGTTTTGCAGCCATTTTGAGAAGCTTTATCAATCGCCATGCCTTATGAGCTCTCTACTACGTGAACTTCTTTGTTACCATAAAGAGAAACGAATATAATCAACCTTAGAAAATTTAATTCCACTTCGTATGCTTTATATCATGCATACTAGCTCAATCATTGCATGAATTTTTTTTTCATTGAACTTAGATGGTAAAATTTAAAAAAAAAATTAACATTAAACTTAACAAAGATCACGACTTTCTTTTCAATAGAAATTGTATCATCAATTAGAGGGTGGGACGTTCTAGCTTTCATATAGTGGACAATGCGATTTTGTAAGTTTTTGTCTCATTGCGATTGATCTTATCCATGATATTGTTAAGTAAATTATGAGCACATTCTTTTACTTTTCGGAAGTAAAAAAAAATTGGCCTTTCTCAATTATACTTCAAGATATTATCCAGATTTTAAAAATTGTAAAAAGGTTATATTTCAATTTATATGTCAGCATATGTATGCTCTGAGACTATAAGTATTTGGGATTGAAAAAGTTAAGATGTTGGAAAATCAAGATTTATGAAAAACAAAAATTAAAAGTTCAAAGTGACAAACCTCTGGCTGTTTTGCAACTGTCTTGGCAAGTTTGATCAGTTGCCATGTCCTCTGAACTCAAGTCTATGCAAACCTCTGTTACCAAAAGAGAAATTTACATAAATAACTTCAGAAAAATTAATTACATTTTGTACACTTCGGTCTTATTAGGTTGGGAAATCTCACTTTTAGCCCCTATACTTTGGTTATAAGTCCAGTCCTCATATTGTTCTATGGTGACAATTTAAATCAATTGGTTAAAATTACCGGGACAAAGAATTTTGCATCCCCCAATAATTTGGATGTAATCTCTTTTTCAAAAGGAAAATTTTTTCCGATGATTTAGTTGGACTTTCCAAATTATTTAGGAGTCATTTTCCATTAGTCACACCAGAAAATTCTAAGCAATGTCTTTTTAGGGTACGTACTTGAGTCCATTGCATGATTTTAGGTACCCTAGACTCAGGTTAAGAGCATAACTTTAATTGTATGAGTTCCAGCTTAGTCGAATCGACATTTTTGCCTCTTGAGTTAGCTCATGTTTTTAAGGTACATTCGGTTTACTGAAATGTTTTAGTGAAAATTGCTCCTTATTTTAACTTCCATTTTCTTGAAAAGGCATTTGGAGGGTGAAAAGTAAGAGCTTTCAACAGGAATGAAAGTTATAGAAACATGTCGGGTGTAGTTGTTTAAAGCAAACCCCGTAAATATATTGTCAATTTTGGTCGTTTTGAGTTTTAAAGCTTAGATATTGAAAACACGACAACCAAAATTTCTACCGAACGTATTTTCATTGAAAACTTGTGGAAAGAAAAATAGGAAATTGGAAAATTTTCAAAGACCAAACACGCCCTCAAGTTCGGCACAAATTATTCTCCTTTCACACTCTTTCCTTTCTTACAAGGGTTTTCTTTATAAAGTGTCGGGATACTTGTTAAGTAATAAATAATTGCCATTTTATATTACTTAGAAATTAACCCCCAAAAAGCGACACTTTTCCAATTTTTCCATCACCCTTTGGGATGAAATCAGAACAAAGAAAGGAAAGAACAGAACATACCTGGCGCTAGTTCTTGATCCATGGAGGTTTCCAAGCCGTGCCGCGAGCAGGTAAAACTCTGAAGTGGAGAAGTAATTTCAAGGGATTGAAGTCGAAGTTGCTTTCTGCTCCCATGGGTCTTCTTTTTTTATAATCGACCTGGGGATGGAGCCAAAGTTCCAGCTGTAAAGACAATGTAACCCTTCTCTTCTCCCGAATGACGTCCGCATTTCCAAATTTTATGAAAATTCCTATTTATTTTTTCTTTTCTTCCACCATTCCCTTTTTGCTAAAAAACATATTTCCATATATTTTGTTCAGTGTGCCAGCGGTGCAAAAATAATGACAAATATTACGATTTTTATGTTTAGCATGTAGATTTAAGGTTTGTGTTCCTATTAGACGGCTTGTATAAAAAAAGACTTTTACATCAACAATGTACATAATATAAATCATATTTCAATGGACTTTTATCCTGTACAATGGCAATGTGAAATTTTCTTGACACAAATAGATTTTACATAATCAAAACAATCAATTTTTATTTTTAACACCTAACTTATACGGTAAATGGATTTGTATTTCCTTTCTCCGATTGTGTACCGAAAAAATATATATACTTTTACAATGACGATATATGTGATAAAAATATCCATAATATATATACACTTTTACAATGACGATATATGTGATAAAAATATCCATAATTTTTGTATTCGTAGTCATTATCCGTACTTTATGAACAACATAAGGAAAATCATTCTCTTAACTACTTTTCTTTCTTAACTTTTATTTATATTGCCAACTCAAAAAATCATTTTAACATAATTTGAGCCTGAATTGCGCTAATGTGTTATTCTCACAAAAGAAATACATTGACATTTTTAATTTTACCTCATAAGGTGAGAATATATTCATCCTCGATTAATGAAATCATCATATACTTTTAGTTAATGCAAGTATTCTCCAAATCTTAATTTCAGAATTTTTGTTCTAAGAATAGAATAATTGGAATGGCTAAATAACTCTATTCACATTAGAACTAAGTTAACTGAATATGGAATTTATGCTTATTTTTAAAAAGTACGGAAAATGGGGAGGACAAAATTTTTTGATGGAAAGTTAATCAATGAAATTAGCTCATATTTACGTTTTTTTTTTCCATGTACACGGGCAAGTCTGAAAATTTGCAATTCTTTATAAAATTATTGAGGACCCTTCTTGAATTGTACACGTGTCACGGGAGAAGAAAGAGAAAAAAGAGATTTGGAAAGTTATCGGAGAGTGCGTACAGGAATCGACTCTTTTATAGCCAACCCTTATTTTATACAACGCATGCTAGGGGCATTATAGACTTTGTCATGACCTAATAATGTAGAGCACCTTTAGGATGCTTTGCAGACTGGTTTGATGTAATGCCAAACAGTGTACGAACAGTATCTAACAGTTTTGCTATTTGAGGAAATATTCTTTCCCCTTCCCGTGGCTTGTCAGACTTTTTCTTAGGTTGCTTTAATGCTTTTGACTCCTCTGCTCTTCTTCACTTTCTTCTTCACGTGAAGATACTTCAGATTCCTTCACACGTCATATTTGCTCTCGCGACTCGACCTCAACCCTCGGCCGAAAAAGATCCAATTTAGGATACTTTACTATTAAAAACTCCCTCACCGTATACATTTCAAAAGATATCATCACTTCATCCTTGAGATTAATCATGTGAATTTATTCGATCACGATCATGAATTCTCTTAAACTCGTACTTCGTGTAACAGTGAGAATTGTCGTAATTCGCATTTATACGTGTGATATATCTTGAAAGGAGGTCAAATGTGAATAACAAAGCCATTAATATTAACTATAAAACCCTTATACACATATATACAACGTATTTAAATGATAGCTAGGATCACTGAAATTTCATGTGAAATGAAAGTATGAAAAATGGTATCTAAAATCGTTATAATCAATGCTATGAGGACATTTAAAAATGAAATTGATAAGGGGACTAAAATTACTGCCAGAACAAAATATAGGTATCAAACTCGAAAATTCCCAAAAGTACGAAGATTGTAAGTGTAATTGTGTTTAGAAGCTCGTAGGCATAAGTACCACGTGTCGATAATTGGTGTTCATCAAGCATATTTCATCCACTTTTGAATAAAAAATTGTTGCCATAAGGAGACTAACTTGCGGAATAAATTGTAATGAAATATTTTTACATGACCAAAACCAAATGTTGGGTAATAATGAGGATGATTTTTGCGACTTCCGCTATTTGATTTACGGAAATGCGTCACAAGTAGAAATCCAACGTCATATATCCAAAAGAAGTTCTTTAGAACCATTAAATGGACAAGGTGATTTGATCTTGCCGAATTTATTGGAGGGGAATTGACGACTTCAACCATTAAATCGACCTAATCTCCCACATTAAATATAAGAGACGAGGGCCAATAGTTATCATCGTTAGATCAAGTGGATCTATACGATTGGATTGATTAGACTAGGATCGACATTCTGTACCATTAGATCATGAGAAATCAGTGGCTGCAATTAGAGCGATTTTTCTTTTATAAATGAGCAAAACCTTATTTTAGTCTAGTATGACTATCTCTGTACATCCTCTCCTCTCTCTCTCTCTCCAATTTCCACCCTTGCCGCTGCCCTGCTCTCGTAGCGACTATTCGTGTTCCCTCTCGCGGCCAAAAAGGAACTGGCCTTTTTGGAGTCGGATTGCCAGTTGTGGATGTAATCATTGGCTTGACCTAAATCAAGCCCTCCAGTTGGGTTTAATTTGTTGCTCGGGCTTACCTCTTAAAAAACCAATACGCGGAATTTTTGAGAAGGGAAAACCAAGTTCAAGCCTCTTGAGTGAGGCTAACCTTGAAAATGAAATGCTCTTTCCTAAATCTACTCGAATGTGCCTTTATGCCAAATTGGACTAGTTGAGCATAAAGGGGCTTGCAGACTACTAGCTGAAACAAATTGACATACATTCTAATGTGTACATTACCAATCAAAAGTTCGTAAGAAATGCATTGCATGAATAAATATATTCAAATACCTTGGTATCCCATCTAAACGCAAATTCCCCAATTTCCATAATCATTGCAGATTGCAACAATGTATATTCCAATCATTATCACAACACTAATTATCAAAAACTCAAACTTATTATTTTTTTAAATACATTTTGCCAAATCCAATTTTGAATTTCAAATTTAGAATCATCAACTCTACAATGGCCATTCACTCTATTCCCCAGTTTCTACCTGTGAAAACCCATGAGATGAAATCGTTGATATGTTCCACATGATTCAATAAACTCGGGTCCACAAGGAAGAATTCCCCCTTCCCCCATTTTCACCCAAAGCCGAGATGGTCTTTCGGAAACCATCATGGTTTCTCGGTTCGCCCCAATCAGAGACGATCGAATTTCGACGTGCTTTTCCCCCTTTTTCTTGCCCCCACCGAACCGTCCCATGTCGATTGCCGCTGTCGGTTTCGCCAAGGCTCGAGACGAAGAGATCATCAGACGGCGGTGGGGGAGGGGGGAAGCGTACGGAGGAGGAATCCGGTGCGGACAAGACGCGTCCCCCCGCACTGCCCCGACATTCATGACTCTCCTTCTCTCTCTCTCTTTTGCAGTCTGTCTTTCTCTCCACTGTTCTTCTTCATCTCGATCTCGTCCTCTCTCTCCTTTGACCGGACATGAGGGCAGAACCCTCGGCTCTCTCTCTCTCTCTTCCCCGCCTTTGACCATTCAAAGCTGATCCGTATAGGAAGAAAAGAAACAAAAAATATCGACTCATCTCGCATATTAGATCCGCTTTGGATGGTGGACGGGGACTAGGAAGGTCGAATTCCATGTATCCGGCGGAAAGTAACTGCTGTGTTGGCGATCAAAGAAGGATCAATGAAATTAGCTCATATTTTTAAAAGGTACGGAAAATGGGGAGGACAAAATTTTGAATGGAAAGTTAATCAATGAAATTAGCTCATATTTACGTTTCTTTCCATGTACCGTGGGAGGGGACACGGGTAAGTCTGAAAATTTGCAATTCTTTCTAAAATTATTGAGGACCCTTCTCGAATTGTACACATGTCACAGGAGAAGAAAGAGAGGAGATTTGGAAAGTTATCGAGTGTGCGTGCAGGAATCGTCTCTTTTCGCCAACTCTTAATGGATTTCCGACGGAAGTTTGTTTTATACAAGGCGTGCTAGGGGGCATTATAGACTTTGTCATGACCTAAGGATGTAGGGTACCTTTTTAGGATGCTTTACAGATTTGATGTAATGCCTGGGGGCATTATAGACTTTGCACGATGCTTTGCAGACTGGTTTGATGTAACGCCTGGCGGCGTTATAGACTTTGATGTGATGCCAAACAGTATATGAACAGTATTAAACAGTGCTATTGCTCCCTACTTGGAGCAAATTTTCTTCCCCTTCCGGTGGCTTTTGTCAGAATTTTTCTTAGGTTGCTTTGGGAGTCCTGTGCTCTACTTCGCTTTCTGCTTGACGTTAAGATACTTCATATTTCTTCACACATCATATTTGTTGTCGCGACTCGACCTCGGCCCTCGGCCGAAAAAGATCCAATTTATGGATACTTGATTATAAAAATTCGTTATGATCACTTCATCCTTCGAGGTTGGTTATGTGAATTTATTCGATCACGATCGTAAACTTTTCTAAGCTCGTACTTCGTGTAATAACAAAAATTATCGTGATTCGCACTTATATGTGTGACATATCTTAAAAAGGAGGTCAGATGTGAATAACAAAGCTATTAATATTAACTATAAAACCCTTATACACATATATATAATGTATTTCATATGAAATAAAAATATAAAAAATTGTACCGAAAATTGTTATAATCTAACCTTTTACGAATTATGCCCTTTGGTTTGAGACTTCAAAGAATTGGGAGCTGTTTACTGTTCAGAATCTGAGTGGAAATAGTAGTGTATAGTTTCGATGGAGAAACGGGTAAAAAGTTGGAAATGCTGTTCACTGTCCAGACAAGGACTATGAAATTTCTTGTCAATAATATATGTTTAGGATTTGTGAGAATATCAATACTGTTCTGGTGGATTTTTGTTGTTCTTTTTATGTTATTGTTTATGTAGAGTGGTGCGAGAGTTGCCCTTGTCTTGGGAGACTTTAGTCTAACTCTCGCTTATATGACCTTCGATTAGCTTGGCATTGCTAGAAAAGTAACCATCAGTAGAAGCTCAACTATCATTGTTACTGATCCCTGGTGGAGTTGTTGTAATTAAGGTTTGCGAAATTCCAAAATCTTTTGTTTTCAGCACTTTGTTTGAAGAAACTAAAGATGTACAAAGCCCGTGAAATTTGAGATCCCCTAATTTCCTCAGAGATAAGATAATTGCATTTATTCATCGAAATCAAGATTCTTTAGTGCTTGCGAATCCATCAGAAAGTTTTACAAAAGTGACTGGATAAGTATCTTATTTATCTGTATTCCATAGTAAGCAATGTGCATTCAATTAAGGTGGGATGTGGTGGAACTTGAAGACCGGAAACTTAGAATAGAGGATCCAAAGTAGGCCACATATGCTGATATGAATGAAGGGAATGGAGCCTGGCGGTGTTGCAGCTTTATGTACGTCTTTCCAAGTGTGTCCCTGTGTAGAGGAGCAACAGGGAAAAAAAAAGAGGAGCAGGTTGGTTCTGATGTCATAGCAAAAGTATGATATCTCCAATAAGCATCCCCAGGAAGTCGTCAGTATAGGTGTGCACAGTGATCTTTGTGCCTTTTTTGGAGGATGCGTCGTGTCCTGAGCTCGACCTCAGGCCTCGGTGGACTTGGGCTCAAGCCATGTAGGCTTGAGGAAATTATATTTTAACAACCTCTCGTGGGGTCTTGAGGAAACCATGTTCTAGGTTTTTTTTTTTATTGATAACCTGCCTGATGTCTTTGATAATCTCTTGGCCATTCTAAGCGGAATGCATCAAGTAGAGGATCGTTTCTAGCATCTTGCTGTTGTTTTGGAGGTTTCTTTGTTCTTATAGGTGGTCAATTATAGATTGCAATTGCAGGCACTCCTTGCTCCTGCGAAAGCCATTACAACTAATGCAAGAAGCAGATGGTGATATCGTAATAGAGTCAACCTGAACATGTGGTTGGGAAATCAGTTACAATGCAATGATGGGAAAATGTGAAGATCTTCTCATTACTGGAGCGATAGATCCATGCGAGGTTTCAAGGTGCGCGCGACAAAACAGAGTCTCCATTGCGAGGACGGTCCTGACTACCCAAGCGATATTGGTGGAGAAAACTAAAATGCCCAAGCCACCCATTTCACTTGTGCTCGGGATAACACCTTAAAGTAAAACGAATGAGCAGATGCGACATCGCTCAGGATAGATAACGAGTCAGAGCTCTCCTTGATGTGCTTCATGGATGCGTGCTTTCCCAAATGAAGATGGGCGTGACATGTTTCGGGGAACTGGAGAGGTGTAATCTCACTTGTCTGGCTGGTCTTCAAGATTCATTGCTGTCATAATTGAAGAAACAGTTTGATATCAAAAGTCAGATAGTTTCTCTGAATTGCTTAATGGCAATCACATTTCTGCAATCTGAGGAACATGTGAAACTGCATCTAACCAACATTCATTGTGGGAATTCAAGTCGACAATGATGAAAAAAATGATGCTGCTCATGGAAATGGTGATCTCTCTATTAGACCGTATTTATGCACTGGCAATGACATCTACCTTGTTTGGGAACCATGCACAATGTAAGTTAAACAAATCAGTTGCAACTGTCTGGTTTGGTGCTTGTGCAGCCTATTGGGCTCGTTACCCTTTGCCCAAAATATCCGAGATTCTGCTTGGACAGTACTGATTCTTTGCACATGCACTTTGCATTCATGTCCTCTTTGTAGATTAGATATTTTTCACATTTGAGATCTGGAGAAAATAACATGGGGAGTTGCAATTCATTTGGTGTAACATGCGTTAAAGAGTTTTAGATTTTTTGAAATAGAGTGATGAAATTCCCGATATTGAACTTTTCTGCTACATCTTGTCTTGTTTAAGGTGTGAGATGGCACTTGTGCATCAGAGAATTAGGCGTGTGTTTTATGCTTTTCCAAATCTGAGTGCCAGAGCGTTGGGCAGTGTTCACCAGCTACAAGGGGAAAAAAGCTTGAATCATCACTATGCGGGGTTCAGGGTTGTGGTGCCACAGGATATCCTCGACAAATCCAAAACATCGATATCTGGGAGCCGAGAATGAGAATGTCGAGTTGAGGATGCCTTGAATTTTGCAGGAAGACGATAGTAGGAATATTGTATTGCATTATCTATCTTCTTGGTCATCAGCTTTTGGACTTCTTTTCCCCATTTCTAATCTTGTTCGAGTTATGTATTGCTTTTAGATGCCCATATTTAAGCAGTAGATATTCCACAGTTATTATAAAGTTGGCCCTCGTGCTTTATTCTTATGAGCGAGAGAATAAAATATGCAGAGCAAGGAACCAGATAGATGGTATAGTAATTTGGAAGAAACATCTGAAAGACTCGCTAAATGGCTTCGAAGACTAGGAGCGGCGACTTGCGAGTGTAGCATGTTGCTGAGCTCCATTATCATGTATGTTATGGCCTCTTTGACCCTCTCTTGAGATGTCTTGTTGAGTTGAATTGCCCACTGGCTTGAAATTGGCTTTAGGCTTGGGCAACTTCTTTGAAAGACCCAGTCTATAAATTATTCGAATAGTTTGTGATCCCTGTCCTTCCATTGCCTTGTAATGATGCATCTCTGCTCTTCTAAGATCTTTTGAATTATTTGTGAACTCAGTTTTTAAAGCAAGGTAACTTTGGCTGATTATAGCTCGGGTAGGTCAGTCGTTTTATTTAGTTTTGCGACTAGTGAGTTTGGCACCAAAACTTTCCCCAAAGGAGCACTAATGTTCATGAGTTCAATCGGAGGTTATCACAATACAACATTAGATGAATTTTACTTATATTTTGAAGCTACAACAATGGAATCAACAACCCTAGGTGCAAAAGCCTTTTCAGCTGAGCCAAGAAGAGGATACATAATAGACGCTACTTAAATAAACAAAGATTGAATTTGCTTGTGCTTTTTCCAGACCTTGGAACATCTCCTTAATCTCCTTAATTCTTCAAATCTTTACACTCATTTTGCAACCTGTGAGAGAGAGACTTGACAAATTCTATACACGAAAGATGTCCTTTGAATTTCTCGGCAAAATTCGCTTCAACGTTGAATCCTAGATTCGGCTCATATCGAGATGTTGAACATGTTCTTCACCAAGTTGTCCATGATTCGTGACTTCCATGGCGCATTGTATGTCCAAACTCCGATTCTCGAACTTACCATACAATGTGGATCGCGACGGGTCCTTTTTGGTTTTAGGGAGTTTGAGTGGGCAAGAGGACGGGAAGAGCTGGCAAGTTGTTGCAGTGCGTATCTCGATCATGTGACCGTCCAGGTCGTGGAAGAACAGCTGATCGACCTTGATGCCGCCTTCTTCGACGACTGCAGTCACGTACTCAATGTTCATCTCTTCCGACTTCTTCATCACGAGCTTCATGTCGGAGCACTGGAAGGAGATGCGGTTGTCCTTGGGATTTATCGCCCCTTTCTTAGCAGGAACATCCTCCACTTCAAGCAAATGGATGCCAATTCCATAGTTGAACAGCCTGAAAACGAGAAGGGCCGATTCTGTTATCAAATCCGGTCCGCACCATCAACTCGCGTATCGAACATCTTTATTGAATTCGACAATTTCGCAAAAGAGGAAAAAATCAACAAGATTCACAAAGACTACTACTATACATTTAGGTTCAAAAGAACTAAACATCCACCCAAACAGAACTGCCTCGAAGAAGCTATCAGGTGATGATGGATTGGAGACTTGTTCTTATTTAACTAATCAAGGTAAGAGTGTCAAGTCAAAATAGTTGGTGGGAACTGGACACAATCTGGTTATCCCAAATTTTGGATAATCAACCTACCTGCTTTAGAGATCTACGCCATGATCAGGGCTCTCCAGCATCTCATCAAGCAGGGTCTGCAGCTTCAATGTGTAACGATCGAATCCGACTGTCTCAGACTGGTGGAGGTTCTTCAACGGAAGCAGCCGCGGCCCTGGCGAGAGCAACACCTTTTTGCCGCTCTTGACGATTTGCTTTCTCAGTACCCTAATGCGTCGATCAATCATATTAGTCGAGAAGCTAACCTCACTGCAGATTGGGCTGCTAAAGCCCATAGGGCCCATGGATCAACAGGCAATTGGATGATCTTCCCTCCTCCTGCTTTCCTAAATATTGTACTTAGTGATGCACTTCTCGCTGGTTGTATATCCTCGTTCATCTAATATATATTCTGTTTCGACCAAAAAAAAAAAAAACCTACCTGCTTTAGAAGCAGGATTTTGTTATTGGGTTTCTGATTTATTTTTTTTCCCGAAACAATTGCTAAGCATTTAATTATCCCAAAAAAAATTACTTTAGAAAATTTTAAATATCTGTAATGATTGTCTCGCCAGCGCACTTGGGGCCTTTCCTAAATTAGAAAAGAGGAAATTGACCCAAAATATATATATATATGATAAACGCACCCCTAAAGGGGAAACCCACATCACCTCGTGTTTACTCCTTCGCTTCTTTTCCACACTAAACGAAGTCACTTCAGAAAGGCTGCTAACAATATAAAAGGGCAAAACAAGCTGTTCTAAGCACGAATCGAGCAAAGTTAAGGCTAAAATGCTTTAATATCTCAAAAGACTTATGTAGGTCCAAAGGGTTTGATGATGGAGACCATGTTGGAGTAAATTTCTTTAAAGGTTAATATCCTGAAAAACCCCAAACCGGTATTCCTATGATAAAATTACCATAAACTATATATTTTTTTTATTACCAAAAACTCAAAACTAATATACTTTTAACAAATTTATCATAGACTGGTACGCTTGTGACCAATTTAACCTCTCTTAGTTTTTGTTAAATTTTACTGTCAAATTATTAAGTTAAATGATACGTAATAGTTGATTGGTATACCAATTTGGGATTTTACGTTCCGTTTGTCACATTTACAATTTTTTTTTGATTTTTTTGGTGATATTAATCCAATTTAATGGAATGTATATTTGTCATAAATTTACTAGCTTGGGGTTTTTTGCCGTCGAATAAATTAGTTTGTGATAAATTTGTCATAAATGTACCAGTTTAGGGTTTTTTATGATCAATCGGGGTAAATTTGTAGCAGATGTACCAGTTTGGGATTTTCATAGTCAAAAAAATAATTTGAAGTAAATTTGTCATATATGTACTAGTTGAGGGTTTTTTAAAGTAGTAACTCTTTCTTTAAAAGCCCTCAAAACTATAACCCAAAAAAAAAAGCACAATTTGGTTTCAAAGATGACATGATAAAAGGTTTTCATCGTTAATAAAGATTGGAATTTAGAGAAAACATGTTTCTCACTCCAAGCTGGGCCTCATTTCAAAAGCTTCTTGTTGATTTGAGTGAAATGGCATGAAAAGATTCATGTAAAACGGGTAGTTCGCGATGCGAGAATCGCTCTTTCAACCCCTACCAAACATCTCCAAATAAGTTAGGGACGAGCCGAGAGATCTACATGTTCTAACCACACTTACATTTCCTGTCGGACCGGACCGACCAGACCACGTACAAAGAAATGCCCACATCTAAGACCGGGGCCAGTACCACAATGCGTACACCCCGGTCCGACCGACGTCATACAAGTTTCAAAGCATTGATTCCCAGCGATTCCAACAAGGGAAGCAAAGGGGGGCAATGCGAAAAACCAAAAGGGGCATGCAAGGATTTACCAGGCGCCTTCGAAGTTGAAGGAGGAGGGGCGCTTGATGAGGACGAAGCCCAGGACACGCTCGGAGAACCTCACGGACTCGGCCACCGACCTGCACACGAACGAGACGTGGTTCAGCGAGAGCAGGGGCAGCTTCGGCTGCTGATGCATCGAGGAGGAGGAGGAGGAGGAGGAGGAGGAGGAGGACTCACTCAGCCATCTCTGCATCTCCTCCTCCTCTGCGCTCACTATCTCTTTCCCCATCTGTGTGTGTGTGTGTGTGTGTGTGTGTGTGTGTGTGAATGATGCTGAGCGTTTGCGAGCTTGATAAGTGAGCAGAATTAC
Source organism: Eucalyptus polyanthemos subsp. polyanthemos (assembly GCA_017140185.1). Lineage (NCBI taxonomy): Eukaryota > Viridiplantae > Streptophyta > Magnoliopsida > Myrtales > Myrtaceae > Eucalyptus > Eucalyptus polyanthemos. The sequence continues at coordinate 59,873,744 of CM029459.1, read as the reverse complement.
ATGAAATGAGTGAAGGAGGAGGGGAGGGTGTATATGGAGGCGGAGCCAGCACCAAAGTGAGATATCACGCTTGTCTTTTGTTACAGTAAAAATCTCTGTCATCAGACTCATCGCCCTCAAAAGAAAAAGAAAAAAAGAGAGAGAAATTGCAAAAATAAATATGCTAATGTGAGAGCCCTTTCTCTCAGCACTTTTAAAGCATATATATGTCATTTTCTAATAAGTGATGAATTGAGAAGGCTTTGTTTTTTTTTTTTTCAAATAATAAATGGAGAATAAGTCCTAGAGAATCGGTGAGATTAATTTGTTTTATAAGAAGTGATCGTGAAGGAAGTTTTTTGAGAAAAATTACTCAATTTGTAATAAACATATTATATAAAAATTATTCAATCCTAAATTTTTGTGCGAAATTTTAATCTAGTCCTATCACTAACATGCAGTCCAATTGTTGGTGTTAATCCTATGTAGCAAATCACCACGTTCACGATTTTTGGCAAAAATTGGCCATCAAGAATTGGTTAGAATTTCACATAAAGGTTTATAACCGAATTGATAAAATTAAAAATTTCAAGATCAAACTAACATTCATATAAAATATGGGACGATTTCCCCCATTTTAACATTAAACTTATACCAATGTGACAAAAAAAATTGAGGATTTTTTATAATATGATTTGGGACAATTTCCCCCATTTTAACCTTAAACTTATACAAATTTGAAATTTTTTGTGAAATATAAATTTGGGTATTTTTATAGGATTGCTTTACGGTACTTTTTGAAAAATAAGGGAAGCATAAAAGCCATTTGAATTGGAGCTAAAGCAGGCGAAAGTGAAGACAACGTATGAGCAGGCGACAGGAGTGTAGGGACGGACCGACAATCATTCGAATTAGACCGTGTCGGGTACCACTGATGACTCTCTCTCCTTTTTCACTTTTTTTTTTATTTTTCCAAAAATAAATAATTGAATTTTTGTATATATATATATATAACACGATCCTATCCTATCCACACCGAACTCCTGAACTCCGTGGTCCTTTCCAAAGGCACGTGCGGCATGTAGCCTTTGGTTACTTAAGCCGATATTATTTAATTTAATTTAATATATTATTTTTCTGGGCCCTCACATTGTAATTTAGTTTAATATATTAGTTCGTCAATAAAAGGTTTCCATTTCAAAGTGCACCGAAATTGACAACGGTTGTGGGTAGATGCTGAAACGGGTACGAAAATTTTTCCATTAGTTGGCATTATTTTAGTTTTTGGATTATCACGAGGAATTTTAAATTGGTGCGCAACAAAAATTTATCCAAAATTAATTTTTTTATTATAAAAAAATTATAAATTGATATATCCTTGATAAATTTGCCTTTAGTTCGTTTCTATTTTGTCGAAAAGTTACCGACAAAAAACCTTTTGAAATGTAAATCGATATGAAAATCGATAAAGAATGTGCCGAGAAAATTAAAGGTATGAAGACTTGAGGCAATCGCGGCCAACCATGTAAAAAAAGTATTGAAATGTAAAGATAACGTGAAGATGAAATTAAATAATTTATATTCATTGCTTGATTGACGGTTTCTTTACTCTAACTAGAATCCTAATACTTATAGTTATTTCCGGCGGTTATAAAAGAAAGCAATATGGCTCCTAAAATTCAGCAGCATGTATTTATATACGGTTACTAGACAACCCGGCTACTCGATAATCAATAGCACTTCTGCACTTTTCACGCCTAGCAATGGCCAATACTTTTGTAACTTGGGGCTCGACTTCCTAATGTTTAAAACGGCCCATTATTCCCGGCTTTTATGGTCGTAAGCTTCCGAGATCTTCGGCTCCACTACATCATGATCATGTCAGTTCCATTTCTCGATAGCCAAACAGGCCTGCCCAAGCGAACTGTGTCTGAAACTATTGGTCCCATTAATTGGACAATCACCTGGTTCCTAGCTCGTAGTGATTTGTTTCGGTCGTGGCCTTCTTGTTGATGAAACCAAGCTTCATTCATCGACACTCGTATTTGAGGAATTAATAATTTCCTTTTGTTTTTACCGTTTGCAAAACTTTTTTAGTCGTTGAATGTCTATATTTGCCGACTAAAAGCTCCCAACAAAATTTTACTTTTATCATGTCTTGCTCGCCCTCTCCAAGTTCCAGTCGTCAGTCGGGAATTTAGGCACTTTTTTGTGTCAACAGCTTCCCTCTAATATTGTGGCGACCCTAAGGGTGTGGCCGGGATGACAGGGGAGGCTACGCTAACCGGCAACCCAAGAAGCTAAACACATCTCATGTCCCACATCGCTTAGGGGAGGAGTCCTAAACTAGTTTATAAGGCTTGAGTTCTCTACTCAGTGTAACGCGTTTTAAAACTGCGAGGGTCAAAAGCCATCGGATGATTAGCTTGCAATATAAAGAAAATGAACTTAGATTGGCAAACCTACTAATTTTACCTAAAAAAATTCCTCACATTTTAAAAATATGCTCAATTCCCTAATTTTATCATAAAAATTCAGTAGATTTGTCACATTAGCGTACCAACTCAAGATTTTTCGTAATACGAAAATTAGGTCGTAGTAAATATGACATCGATATATCAATTTAGAATTTTTTAAAATGACAATCCTTAATTTTTTCCCCGTAACTTTTTTTGCAGGCCTATAAATTGGAATTGTCTAGTGGACACAATGACGCAGAGAATTAAATACATGAGGGATATGGTAGGGCTAGAGCACACATAATCTCTCCATAGTCACATGTGGATTATTAAATACTTAAAGTTGTACAGCTAGATGTCTAGTCCCAAGTATTTACCGCAGGGGACCAACTATTTATTAGACTCGGTCCAATCCGTACATATATAGGAATATATTCACACTACATAATAATAATAATCATAATGTGACATGATATCTTGAACTGAATTCCACTTATTAGACTCGATCCAATCCGCATCTTTAATCTATCTTATACAAAAGACCATTCTAAATTATTGTAGGAGTTACTTCATGTAACCTAATTTGAATTCGAAGTGGCTATCTCAATTAGGGGTAATAAATTATTCAAGCAATGCCTCATTTTAGTTTAGTAATAGATTTTGAATATAATTTAGAGTGCATTTAGTAACGTTTTTATTTCTTTATTTCTTTATTCTCTAGAATAGAAATCCGTTTGTGTTGGTTTTTATTCTCAAGAGTAGATTTGGAGCAAATACAAAAAGAAAAAAATAAAAAAAAAAAAGTCTATTTGTTCCTAAGAACAAATCAAAAAACAAACATTTTCTCTTTTCTTTTCTTTCTTTTTCTCTTCTTCCTCTTCTACTCCTAGCCTATTGCCGGCCTTGGCGATGGCCGGCGATAAGCCAGACAAGACCCGGCGACCTCACGGGAGCCTCGTTTTGCCCCTGACGAGGTCCCCCTGAGCCTCGCCTAGCCACCGCGAGGTTGACATCGCTTAGCGAGCGATGTCAACCTCGTGGTGGCTAGGCGAGGATCAAGAGCATCTCGCAGACGACCAGCTAGAGGAAAAAGAAAAAGGACAAAAAGTTAAAAGAAAAAAAGAAAAAAAAATTAAAATTATTAATAAATTAAAAGAAATTCTAAGTTGCAAAAAAATTTGGGGTTGTACCAAATATGTTTATGTTCCGAGAATAAAAATTTTGTGCAATTACAAAATATCTTCAAATGTTCAGAAATTCATACAGGGGAATAAAAATATAAAAAATTATTTCTGAATAAAAATTATTCTTGAGAATAAAAATTATTCTTGAGAATAAAAATGTTATCGTACGCACCATTATTGTTCGTTGAGACGTGACCTTTGAGATTCTAGGTTGTTTGCTATGAGAGTATATCTTATTTGGTCATCTTGTCACGACATTGAAACGTCTCCACATGTCAATTGCATCTAGGTACGTTGTTCCTCTGTCCGGCCAGGTGCTTGCTGTACTAGCGCGATTCACCAAAGAAACATGTAAGCCTTTTGCTGTTGTGATCACAGAGAGAACTGAAAGAGGCTAAAGTCATGGTGAGGCGGGAGTGCGGGATTTTGATGGAGTTGGTGCTGCTACTAACAAGCACCGTGCCCTGTTGCTGGTTGAGAAGTTGGGAAGGGGTGATGCGACGGAGAAGAAGCGGAGCCTGATGATAATGGAAGTGTAGGAGGCATCAATGGCCAACGCGACTAAGATGGCAAAGGTCAAAGCCAAAGATTTGGATGAGAGGATGCGGCGAAAGTGTGGGCAGTGGGTGAAGACTGATTTTGAAGGCTCAGCTTCCATTGAACTAAAATAGTTGCTTGCTCGGCTTGCCATATGAGAATTTCCTTGTGGTGGGCCACTACTTGGGCGGCCATCTTCTGCAGGATAGAGAATTTCTATGGATGAACCCTATCAATTTAAATATTGATGGCCATGTTGCCAATTCTTTGAAGAATTGGGTTCACCTTAGTAGTTAATACCACAAGCAATGAAGTAATTGCTCACTGTTTGGGGTAAAAAAACCAAATAACCCATAGCGATAAGGTGTGCGCTTGATAACATACATTAAACTTACGCATAAATATGGCTAAGGTCATACCTCAATAGTCTTAAAACATGAGTAAACACCATAATATCTGCATTTCACACACAATAACAAGTGCAAACAAAGATCACATCATGGATGTCCTTGTTCCATAATAATAGCAGAAATCATTTCCAAATATTCACGGGACGATAGAGGCGAGGGCAATAGGTGGATTTAACCATTTCAACATACAAGGGAAGCTGTAGGATTGCGAACAATACGATAGGGACGGCAGCCAACAAAGTAATGGGGATGTAAATCCACTTCCATCGTTCGCTTAGGATGATCATAAGAGCAGAGCCAAAAGCCATGAGCATGAAGGCCAAAGAGAGAAAGAGAAAGGTGAGGCCTAATATCATTTTTCTTGGTAGTGAGCGGAGGAAATCTTTTGGGGCATAGCGCGTAGTTAGGATAGCCAAGAACATCAAGGTGGCAGTGATAGAGGAGAAGAGAGCTAGAGCGTCCGCAATCATGAATACCATGAATGAGGTCTCCTTCAAAAAGATCGGGAGCCCTGTATTGTCATCGTTGCCTCCAGGAACAGTAAAAGCTGCAGCAAAAGCTACTGCAGTGATGAGAATCGCTACAAAGCTACAAGATGATGATGTATCCTTCATCCATTGTCCTGCCTCTTGGAGCAAACCTTTGCGCTGTTCTACAAAGACTTCCCAATATGTTTTCCCTCTCCTTTCGTTTGTTTGCTCAAATTTCAGACTTTCAGAAGAAGGATCGCTTTCATCTTTCTTCACCTTCATTTATCAACACAAATGTAAATTAAAGAGCACAAAAGGGTGGCAAAACAAATAAGGTGAACCGACCTTGAATTTTAGACTTTCAATTTTAGGAGAGCTCCTATTTTCCAGTACCTTCAGAAAATTAAGAACATCTATTAACATGAATGTGAATAAATTAAAGAGTGGCAAACAAATATAGTGAACCGACCTCAAACCATTGAAGTTCCCTTTGCATAAGAAAAGCTGACCCAGAAACATCTGCCGGTGCATATCCTGTTGACCATCCTACTACTGCCTCCATCAGGTCGCGGTTCCTGCGAATGTCGTACCTAAAGTTTGGAATTGTGTCGTGTGCATTCATTAGTCTAAACAACTCAACATGCCGTCCCCTCACAACTTCTTCAATCAGTTTATTTGTGAATCCTATATCCCACATCAGTTCCGGATATTGCTTAAGACATAACTTGACAATTTCAGATATTCCATTAGATGCAGCTTCAAGGACAATGTCTGAAGTCAATTGGAGCATTTCAGGAGTTTTCGTAGGATCCTTTTTCTCTTAAAAACTAGAATTTGCTAACTCAAGCCAGCATTCGTGCCGTAACTTCAATTCTGCAATCCTTTTGATAAAAGGTGTTACACGTAACACTAGATGAGCAATTTTGCCTGCGATGAAAATTTAAAAGGTTATAGAGGCTTTCGCATTTAGGTCGTGATCTTATGTGTGCGCACGTGCATGTGTTTAGTAGTTGAGAAGAGAATGATGAATTTAACACATTAAATGGAGAAGCAAACTTCATATGGCTTGAAAATCAAAATGCATGTATCAAAGAACAAATGGATTTATGGATGAACACACACAATGTCATGGAAAAAAAAAAGAGTTCGGAAAAATGGATAGATTCAGCCATTTATCGATAGATCAATTTTCGACCTAACTATATTTACAGATTCTCCTATTGAATACATGTCGATTGGACTTTAAATTGAATGAAATCCAATCATATGTAATATATGAATTGAGAATCAATCCATATTAAAAACTATGATCCTAAAGGGATACATCGAGCACATCAATTTACAATATAAAATAGAGATCTCTAACCATGGATAAATAAGGTCATTTTTCTGTAGATACCACCGCATTTGTTTTTTTTTTTTTGGTCTGAAGATACTATGCCAATTTGTATACATGGTTTTGTGTTGAGATTCCAGATTAATATGTTGAACCAAGGAATTGCTGGTTCTACCACCATTAAGAGGAGAGAAGCATCACGTTGGCAAATTAGGAATTGATGATGGACAAAAAAGATACATATCACATTTGTGAAATGAAAATTGCACATGTAATTAAATTTAATAATGCTCAATGTTAGAAAACTTGGATCAATCAGCCTCCCTGACTTGACATTCAAATTTACAATTCTCAAGATTTCTACTTGGCAATCCAACATTAAGTAAGACTTCTCAAACTAATTATACAAATGCTAAGTGCGGCCCTATTTCCTATCTCCATTTTGGCTAAGAGACTCCTTTTTTCCAGGTAACTTACTGAAATACCCTCTTTCTCTCTTCAAATACCCTCTATTTCTCCCTTCAAAGTATTGTTTTATTATTATTATTATTATTATTATTATTATTATTATTATTATTATTATTATTATTATTATTATTATTATTATTATTATTATTATTATTATTATTATTATTATTATTATCACTTTCATCAATTTCACAATAGAAATGCTCCATTATTACCTAACAAAATATCACTTTATCACGCATCTTATTCTAATGCTCATTACCCAACAAAATATCACTTTATCATGCATCTTATTCTAACTTTGCCTACAAAATGTTGTCAATTTTAATTTATGGTATTATATTTTCAAAAGGGTTAAATTGAAGCATGATCACATGTCAAACATATGATCACATGTCAAACATATTTATATTTAGATCATATCTAAATATTAGCCAAGGATAAGAACATAAAGGAAAAAAAAAAAAAAAAAGAAAAGAAACTTCTTGTCGTTCTAGTCCAATTATGAAGAAAGTAACTATAACGATCATAGATTCAACCTCATATCAAGTGTGTCCAAATTTTAAAACATGCTTAAAACTTTCCTTTGAAAAAATCCGGTGTGAGTTTTAAAGTGAAGAAAGCGTAAATAAAATTTTAACCCCCATCTTGCAATTCATATTATAGTCTAAAAAGCCCAAAGAAAAAAAGTAAAAATCAACGATGTTTAACTTTATAAACCTACAAACTTATCACAATGTCAAAATCGGCTAGATAATTAGATTAAATTTTAATTTTCAACTTTGAAATAAAGTTTCCCTCAAACTATTTGATAAGATTATGCAATTAATAGTGTATTCATAAGCCATCATAACTAGAATTTTCTAACCTTCTATATAACTTTTGTGATTAAAATATGATATCATAAATTAAAATTAACAATCTTGTTTAGACAAGATAATAATAGGATAAATGATATTAAAATATCCTTTTGGATGTAAACTGACATTTATATTGTGAAATTGATAAGATTAGTGAGATGATAAAAATTTAGGCAGTTTTGCAGGTTAGTATAATATATAAAGAAACAATAATTTGGAGGGGGTTATTTTGATTAGTTTGTTGGAAAAAATAGTGTTTTAGCTAAAATGGGGGTGTAAATTTACTTGTTGTTAAATTAGAAATTAACTTGTTATGCACATTATGATTTAGATATTAATTGTATACATTAATGTAGTCCCTATCCCTTAACTTTTTATGAGTAAGATTTGAATGATATGCTTTTTGCCGTATTAGTCCATCCATCAGTAGATTAACAAAAATACCTCGAGCTATCTTGGTGTCTTTGACGTTGTGAGATGATGGATCAACCGAGGAAGGGATACCTAAAAAGGGAATAGATAGAACGAACACTATGAGGATAGAGTTGCTCTAATTGTGCATATCTAACAAAAGAAGCGCAAAAAGTACCTACATCGGTAAATACACTTTCCCCAAAAATTGAGTTGAGCACCACTGCGGTAGTAAGACTTCACTTGTACTAAGTCTTTTAACAGGCCATGGTTTTCGCTCTCGTCAAATTTCGTCAAGTCGGGGTATTTGTTAACTAAATACAAGAGTATGTCTTTTGGGACACAAGAACAAAAATATTAATTCAAGTAGACAGTGGAGGAAATCAGATAAGATGAGTGAGTGTAAAATCCTACCCAAATGGCCAGCCTTAATAAGGTTGAGCACGGTATTATACTTTGGGAGAGATTTCATACGTCTGGCTAGGTACCAGATAACCTCCTTTTGCTTAGGAGCTTTTTCAGTAGCAATTGACAAGGCAAATTCTACACCTGATTCAGCAACTTTGTCAAGATCATCTACTAATTCCTTTACCCTTCTTATACTTCCCGTCCGAGCAGCATGGTAGAGGGCACCCTTTAAAATGGGAGCTTTATTTTTCGCAGCGCGCTTAACCAGGTTTTCCATAAATTGATCTTGTCCGGCCGTAACCGCAATATCGCTCACAGTAGCTGGACCAGCTTCTGAGGTCAAAATTGTGGCCGTGATTGCTTCGGGATCATGATTGAGGATTTCCTCGGCACCTTTCCAATCACCTTTTACTGCGGCTTCAAACAATGATCGATAATCCTCACTGACCTCCACTTGGGGCATGACTGCAAATATTGAAATTTAAAAGTCCTCAGTCTTTCGCACTTCTTGTTTTTAAGGTTACGTGCAAGTGCAAAAAGTTCCGATGAAATTCCAATCCAAATCAAGAGGCGGTCGTTACTCAACAGGCCTGTTTCCACGGGCGCCTTCGTTTACTCTTTGGAAGTCGGTTCATTCTTTCTTTCTTTTGTTTTTGGAGGAGGGGGATTTCTCAATTTAAATTAAAGATATTATTATGATTTTAAAATTATGGAAAGATCATATTTTAACTTTTTTGTCAGCATTTGTCTCGGTGAATTTAAAATATTCCGAATTAAAAAAAAAAAAATGCAAGAAACATAAGATTTATGGAAAAGGAAAAATTAAAAGTTAAAATTGACAAACCTTTAGTTGTTTTGCAAACATCTTAAGAAGCTTTATCACTTGATGTGTCTTTTGAAATCATGTCCACGAGAATCTCTTTGTTACCCAAAAGATAAATGAACATACATAACCTTGGAAAAATTAATTACCCATTGTATGCTATAGGTCATCTATCGATGACTCATATCAAGCTCATTCATTGCATGGAATTTTTTGTATTAAACTTAGATAGTAAACTTATAAACAAAAAATTAAACGTTACAGTGAATAGATATTCGGAATTTTTTTTTTCGAGATAGGTATAGTGTCGCGAATGAGTTTTCTCGTTGCCATTGGTCTTATCCACAATATCATTCATAATTGATGAGCATGATCTTTTACTCTTTCAAAGTATAAATAAATAAACAAATTGGGCTTTCTTAGTGATAATTCAAGATATTATTTGAATTTTGAAAATTATGATGATTATATTTGAATTCATATTTTAACATTTATAAGCTATGAATTTGTAATGCTTTGGAGCAAAATAAAATTCAGCCAACACAAGATTTATGAAAAATGAGAACTAAGACTTCGAAGTGGCACACCTTCAGTTGGTCCATGACCGCCCTGAGAAGCTTCACCAGATGTTGTGCCTCTTGAATCAATGTCTAAGTAAACATCTTTATATCAAAAGGAGAGAATAAGAACATCAGCGTGTTATAATTTTCATACGGTACTCACTTAAGGGCTATGATATTTTTTTTTATCATTTGAGTGCCGTGACTTTTTTTTTTATTCATTTGAGGGTCATATTGGTAAAAAAAATCATTTACTTGAGTGCCTATTCCCTCGATTCATTTATTTATTTATTTGGTAGAAAGAGAATTGTGTAACATATATCAACTTATTATGAATGACTTAGATAAATCCTGTCTAATCAACAGAGAAAGCAACGGCCCACTTGGCAACGGCGTACATCGCTCTGCTTCATCAAGAGAAGTTTAAATTTCTGAAGGATTAGTTTCTTGTTGGAGTCCACGTCCACACAAACATCTTGGATAATAGAAGGAAGAAAACCGGAGTTAACGCAAGTTCGTCCATTTTTTTTTGGGGGGGGGGACGAAATAGATGAATAGTCACTCTAGAATTTAAAAAAAAAAAAATTAAAATTTTATGTGCATTTTTAGTTGGTGGGAATCAAAATTTTTCGGCCTCCATAATTAGTTCCATTTGAATGAGCCGCCAAACTAGATAAAGGAAACAAAGAAATTATAAGACCACATCGCCCATGCCATAAATTTTTCTGGGCTGGAACTTGAAGAGGTATGTACCTGGTGGTGGCCCAGCAGAGTTCAAATTTCCCTGTATATCCCTTGGTTCCGGTGACATTGGGCCACTCTCTCTTCGTAGTCTTTCAATAGCAAAGTAAATGGAGGATGCAAAAATGGGAAAGATATTCAATTGCCAAAGAATTTTAGTCTCCATAAGCGGAGTTCATTCTTTCCTTTTTATAGAAGTACCTCCCCTAGTGTAAAGGTAAGCCCCTACACCAAGAGCAAGTAAAGCATATTCTTCTTTTTTTCACATTAAAGTGGTTGGATTACTCTAGTGTAAAATGAATTATCATTGGGATTATATACTAAACCTATACAAGATGGCAACAAGCTCAGGCTTTAGGGCTGCAGATCATAAGGTTCAGTCCCTAGTGGTTGAATCATTACATTAAGGTGATTATGTCTCTCTTCTTACAATAGAGTTCATTTCATCCCTTGACACCAATGGATTAATTAATCAAGTGAAGCCACTTCTTCCTCGAGCTCAGGAAAGTTATTCAAGAAAGTGCATTTATAAGTTTTTAGCCAAAAAAAGCTTTCAGAAAAACGAGTGCCTCACTTTTGTTTGGCCCAAAAACACAAGCAAGAAACTTCAATTCGATTCAAGATAGAATCTTTCTAAAGAAAAAGGTTTCACACAAAATATAAATGTAAAATGGAAATTTTCCAAATTCTGGTTTTAGAAACGAAAAATGTTGCTTGACAATCTTTAATCTCTTCCCTCTGCAGATCCTCCGTGGTCACGAACTTGCAAAGCATTTATGTGTTGCGGTGCTAATCGTGAACTGCCCAGCAAAAAGATGATGGTCCTTTTACGTCTCTTCCTCTTTCTGTTTCTGTTTCTCGTGTTGGCCTCCACTCCAGCCAAAAGTCCCCCTCGAGATGTGAAAAATCCCGTCTTTTTATTGGGCAAAAATTTCCTTCGTTCCTGCACTCAAATCCCAGGATTTGGCCATCCTTTTGTCGTCATTTGCCATCAAATCTCCATTTGCTTCATTCAACTTTTCTCGGTTGTATTTCTACATGTGAACGCCCAAATTTGGCCGAGTGAATGAATATCCTTTCATATTGCTGCAAATTCCATCGATTCCTTTCCTAAGTTTACTCTTCACCCTAAAGATTTCATGGCCAGCTCACTCCATGAGCATTAAATTCTTGATTATTTCCCTTAATTTCTCTCATTCCAACCCCCACTCAATCTCTTACCTATCTTGCTTCTCGTCTGCCATATTTTCAAGTAAAAATATCCCATTGATTTCTCCTCCTGGCTGGCCGTGATCTCTTTCACGATCTTGCCTCCTAAAATCCCTGAAATTTTCTCGTTATAGATTTCAAATTAATTCTCTTAAGTGTCAAACAAGGCAGAACAGAGCTGCTCCTCTGTTGCTCCGAGATGACAAATGACGATGGTCGGCAGTGGCTCCAGCGGCTTGAAAACAGTGAGGAAAGCCGTCACTGGTGGTTGACGCTAATGAACGAGCCTCAGGCGACCCCCAAACTCTTCAAGCCTTCTTCACCAGAAAGCAGAGCAAACACGGGACGAACTGATTGCGGCTTCACCAGCGACCAGCAAGGGTGGTGAATAGCAGGTGGTGTCTGGCTGGCCCGAGATATTGGTGACCGGTGTTAGGATTGGGTGGTTCTTGGTTCCCCTTGGAACCTAGAAGCTACCTGTTAGAATAGGTTTCTAATTTTTTGAAACCTAAAACCTGCCCTATCAGTTATAGGGTCTACTAGGAACCAACCAATTTCATTTTTTTGGTTTTATTTTTATTTAAGCCTAATTTGTCATTTTTCTATGATTTTAACATGAAAAAAGGACAGAAGTTAACTAGCTTTTAAGACTTTTTTAAGTACGCAACAACCAAACAAGGACTCGAAGGCTATATCCAATCATTGATAGTCCATAGCTTTGCTTTGGCTTCAACAAATCAATTCAGGTTTACGTAGCAAAAGAGTACTTGTAAATAGAGGATAAGCAGTTCTACATTTCACTTGGAACGTCAAAATAAGTTCCTCATTTATTGAAATGTGAATCTACCATGCATACTCTAAAATCTAAAAACTTGACTGGTTCCCACCGATTCAATTATTCAATTTTAGGCTATACCCTGAAATCATACCCACCCCTAATTGGTGTGGATTAATAGTGGCTGCCCATGTCTATCCTCATGCTTGGTTTGATGATGCCTTTGGGAGAATGGCTGAGGTGACGCGGTGATCGATGGTGGCCATGCATGTGAGTGATAAGAGACGGTGAGCGATGGTGACAAGCAGAGTGATATGACAGTGCGACGGTATAATGTTGAAGATGATTGAACCCCAAAACCTTCCTTGGTGCGATATTGTTTTTGATTGGTTGGATTGAGTGACATCATTTATGTCCTACCAAGCCACGTTAGATTGAGCCATGTCATTTTGCATGTCCACGTGGATTGGATTTCTTTAAATAAAAAAATGCCAACTCATTTTAATATTTTTAATTATAATTGCCACGTAATACGTTTAGTCTAAAATTCTTGCTAGACAATTAAGGGTGCGAATGATAACCATTATTTTCCAAAATTCACTTTTTATTCCAGAAATAAATTTTTATTTTTATTCTCCGAACAAGTTTTTGACCAAAAATATGTGTTTGATAACAATACAAAATTTTTATTTTAACAGTAGAAATTCGTTTGATAACAATATAAAATTTCTCCTTCTAAGACGGCAATGGAGGTTGGCGGATGGCGGCGATCGACGACCAACGACGTCGGCCGTCGAGGGGGAGTAGGTGGCTAGTGACAAGGAGGAGCAATAAGAAAAGGTTTTATTTATCATTTCTATTACAGAAATAGAAAAGTGAAAAAATTTCACTTCTCATTTTTTTTTCCAAACCTATTTCTAGACTAAAAATTTGTTCCAAGAATTTTTAAAAAAAAAATTGCATTATTGAAAGAATTTCTGTTCTAAATCTATTCCCAAGAATAGAAAATAGTTATGGACAGAAATAGAATGGTTATCATACACATCCTAAGTAATCATTTTTCTTTAATTTGGTACTTAAGTGAGCTAGTTAAAAATTTTAGCATTAAAATGAGTGTCATACAAAAATTTTGGCACTTATGATGTCATTTAGCCCATGAAATTTTCTATATTAAACTTAGATGGTAGACTTTTAAACAAAAAAATATTAATGTTAAACTCAATAGAGATCATATTTTTTTTAGGATAGGTATTATATCATGAATTTATTTCGTGGGACCTTCTAACTTTCTTAAATTGGACAATGTGTTTATTTGTTGTTGCCATTGATCTTATATGCGTTATCCTTCATAAATTAAGTTTATACAAATATTTACGTATCTTCGCAACTTGATATAACAATTCTAACATAACTATACATAAATAAAAATAAATGAATTGACTTAATCACATCGATTTCATCAACTAATACAGGTAATTTATTAGTTACATTGATACGTGATACAAGTTCGTAACATGATTACTCTGACGACACCGATACATTGAATGGATTTTTTTCTTAAATAAATTAGATAGATTAAACTTTATTGGAAATACATAACGGTTGGGAAAAAAATTGATCTAATTTTTCCTACAAGAGCCATATTATTTGTGGCAAGAACACTCCAGCATTCCATGTATCTTGGACAAGATGCTCGAGAGTGAATTTTCTTCTTTAATGTTAAATTTGCACTTCGATGAGTTATTTTTGGCTCAAAACAACATTACATATTTCTTTTTTTGGAGATGACTACACCGAATAGGCGAGGATCATGTCTTCAAAGGCTTAGTCTCATGTAGTCTCTTAATGATAGGTAATTAACTATTTATAACCCATTTATTTTGCCCTTTGCTCTTCATGAAATTGCGTTGTAGGACAATCAGCGGCAAATTCAATGTGTGTGTGTGTGTTTTTCTTTTTTTTTTTTTGGTCAGACAATGTGTGTGTTAAGTAGACATAGAAAATGATTAGTCCTCATGAGGTAATTGTTTAGACAAAACTCTCTTGATAATAGGAAATTTTCTCGTAATTAACCTTAATGAACTGGTCATTGAGTGCTTGTAAGTAATGAAACTAGGATGACACAAGGCAGTGGTATCAGCATCGACAACTATAAGGGAGCTTGTGGAGCCAAGTCATCCCAGATTAGGAGATTGACTTTGAGTAATACATTTTGTGTGTTCACTGTTTACTTGAAAGGGATAGTCATACCACGGACCCGAAAAAATGAATCAATTAGCAGTATTTGGTAAACACACATTGCTTTTGCATTTTTAGTTCGTGGAAATTACATAATTTCAGCATCTGTAATTAGTTCCAATTAAATATACCGCCAAACTAGATAAAGGAAACAAAGAAATTGTAAGACCCTATCACTTATACCATTAATCTTTCTGGTTTGGAACATGAACATGTACCTGGTGGTGGCTCTGCAGGATTCGAATTTCCTTGTATTTCACTTCAATGTGGCGCCATTGGGTTGCTCTCCTCGTTGAAATCCTTTAATAACAAAGTAAACGGAGGATGCAAAAAATGGGTAAGATATTCAATTAAGTTTTAGTCTTCCTAGGCCGAGTTCATTCTTTCCTTTTATACAAGTACCTCACCTAATGTAAACCTACACCTAGAGCAAGTAAAGCATATAATTTTTTATTCACTTTATAGTGAGTGGATTACCTTTTTTTTTTTTTTTGCTTTTGGATAAAAGGATTATCACTTGAAATAAAGACTAGACCTTTACAAGTTGGTAAGTAGGTTGAGGCTCTGGGGCCACACATTATTAGGTTCAGTACCTAGTGATCGAACTATTACATGAAGGTGACTCTATCTCTCTTTCTTGTGATATAGTTCATTCTATTCCTTGACACCAAAGGAGTCTTTACCAAATTAAGTTACTTCTTTCTCGAGCTTGGGAAAGTTATTCAAGCAAGTTATTTTGCTAGCTTTTAGCATGACAAAGCTATCGACAAAAATGAGCATCTCACTTTGTCTAGTCCAAAAATAGGTATAAGGACACTAGAAGAGTTAAAAGTTTCATCACTTATAATAGTAACAACCATTTTTATTGACAAGTTATTTTTGGCTTAGAACAACACCATGATTTCCTTTTTGGAGATGACTACAGTGAATTGACTACCTCGAGAATCAAGTCTTTAAAGGACAAGTCTTATGTAGTCTCTTAATGATAAGTAATTAAATATTCAAAACCCATTTATTTGGCCGTTTGCTCTTGACGAAATTGCTTTGTTGGACAACCAATTGCAAATCCGATTTGCATTTTAAGTAGAGATAGAAAATAATTAGTCCTCGCAATGTGATTGTTCGGACAAAACTTTCCGATAAGAGGAAATTTTCTGATAGTTAATTTTAATGAAATGGTCATCGAGTCCTTGTTAGTGACGAAACTAGGATTGACAAAAAGCAGTCGCATCATCATCCATAACTACGAGGGACTACGAGGGAACTGGTGCAGCCAAGTCATACCAAACTTAGGATATTTGAGGAATACGTTTTGCTTTTGCTTATTGTTTCCTTGAATCAATCAACTGTATTTGATGGCCACACATTGCTTTTGCAGTTTTAGTTTGTCGTTGGAAATTTATTTAGTTCCAACTACATATGCCGCCAAAATAGATAAAGGAAACAAAGAAATTATAACACCACATCGCTTATACCATAAATTTTTTTGGGTTGGAACATGAATATGTATCTAGTGGTGGTTCTGCAGGATTCAAATTTCCTTGTATTTCACTTGGCTGCAGCACCATGGGGATGCTCTCCTTGTTGTAGTCTGTTGACACCTAATTTTGGAAAAATAAAATTGCATTTCGAACAAATAAAAAGAAAAAAATGAAAATGGGAGAAATTGATTTGATTGAATTATGCAAGGAAATATGGAATTATGATGGATGTCCGGATTTTGTTAAATACAACAACAATTTTGAAATCAAGTGAAAAATGGGCAAGAATTGAGCTGATTGCCAAATCATATAGATTTAATTTAATGTGACAAGGAATGGTAACTCGGGAAATGCCATATAAAGAGACCGTTTTGAATCACTATCAAAGAGAGGCTCATTTTTCATGACGGGGTGAATTTTCCTAAAATTGAGAGCAAAAAGTTTCGGAGAGAGACTTTTACCAAAAAAAAAAAAAAAGTTTTGGAGAGGGAAAATTCGAAGAAAAGAATGAATTTTTGCAAGAAGGCCTCGTTTGTCTTGATCAAAGAGAAAGCATTTTCTTTTTTCTTTCTTTGACAAGAAAAGAGAAAAGTCAGCTGCAGAACAGAGAAAAGAGAGAGAGAGAGAGAGAGAGAGAGAGAGAGAGAGAGAGAGAGAAGTGGCATGAGAGGTGAGAGAGTAAAAAAAAAAAGAAAAAGAAAACAGAACAGTGCACTGTTCTTCTCCTTTGTGTAGCACTCTCTTCGCTGTCCGCTGTCGCTTCACCAACAATTCTCCAGTCACCCCCCGCGCTGGACGCCGCGCAGCAAAAGCCGCTCGCTCCTCCAGCTGGCCACTACACCAGCACCGCCGCTTGTCGTCCCTGCTGTAGTTGCGGCAACCCGACACCTCCGCCAGCTCGCTTGTCGCTGCGTTCGCCAACGCCCGCGGCTCAGCGCCCGACGTCCTCTGCTCCAGCCGCGATTTGTGCAAGCCGAGCCTCCACTCGCTGTCCCCAAGCAGCACCCAATGCCTTCGCCGCTCCGCCTTGACCGCCCGCTACAGCAACCTGCACCGACCCCCTCTACTCCGCCTGCAACCGCACCACCGCTCTGTTAGAAATAGTAAAATTGATTTTGTGTTTTGATTAGCTTATTTGTCTTTTAATTGTTTTTTGGCTATGTGTAAGCAAGAGTTAGTCGGTTTGTAAATCGTCAAAGAAATGGTGCTCCAACACCACGTCTCTCTAAGCCGCCGGAGAAGAAAAATCATGAAGAAAGTACAAGTCTTGGGCACACAATAAAATATTATAGTTGCTGCTGAAGACTCCAAGAGCACGAAGGAAAGGAAGGAAAGCAACTTGGGGCTGGCAATATTTTATTCTCACTGAAGACAACAAGAAGAAGAGAATTCGCAGCCCACGTTTTTTTTTTACTGCCAAGAAGAAAAGTTCAAATTTAACTCTTGCAGGTTTGAAGTCCAGACGGTGAAGTGCTTTTAGATATAGGGTTATGTTAGTTTTTTTTTTTTAAAGTGTGTGAGAGTGTGTGTGAAAGTGTGAGAGAGTGAGATTTTAGAGAGAGTTTTAAGCTTAGCAAAGTTAGTGTATGTACTCTCTTAAGCCTTTGCAAGGTATATTGTGTAATATAATCTCTCTTTGTGTGTGTACTCTCTCCCTCCAAGTCCTTTTGATTCCAACAATTGGTATCAGAGCTAGCTATGGCATCCACTAGTTCCATTCAGATACAACTTCCAAAGTTGAACGGAAAGAATTTCAACAACTGGTTCATGTAGATGAAGGTTCTATTCAAGTCCCAAGATTTGTGGAACCTGGTGGAGAACGGCTACATCGAAGTAGCTGATGCTGAAGAATTCAATGCTTTGAGGAAGGAGGAGAAAGAAGCGTCGGTGGAATCTCGAAAGAAAGATCAGAAAGCATTATATGCGATCTTTCAAGCTGTGGAGGAGACGATATTTGAGAAAATATCGAGTGTTGAGACAGCGAAAGAAGCGTGGGATATATTGCAAAAATCCTACAAAGGCGATGATCGTGTCAGGCGGGTGCGGCTCCAAACACTTCGAGGAGATTTTGAGTCTTTACGCATGAATGACTTAGAATCTATCTCGGCTTACTTTGATCGTGTACAAGCCATCGTTAACCAACTGAGGGTTAATGGTGAAGAGCTCCAAGATGTACGAGTCGTAGAAAAAATCTTGAGGTCTTTGACTGAAAGATTTGACTACGTGGTTGCGGCGATCGAAGAAGGCCAAGATATATCAACCATGACGTTGGAGAGGTTGATGGGTTCATTATGTTCGCATGAGCAAAGAATGAACCAGAAGTCTATCAGTTCGAATTCTGAGCAAGCACTGCAGAGTCGGGTCACTCAATCAAATCGAGGAGGTCATCATGGTGGCCGAGGTCGTGGAGGTCGTGGAGGTGCCCGAGGTAGAGGTGGAAATCTGAATTCCACTAAAAGATATAAAACACGTGACAAATCAAAAGTCAAGTGTTTTAACTGTAACAAATTCGGACATTACAAATCCGAATGTCAAGCAAACATGGGGCAAGAGCAGCCAGAATATGTGCACGTTGTCGATGCAAATGAAGGCGTGGTGTTAGCATGCCAAATGGATGACTCAAGTACCATGGACACAAAAATTTGGTACCTTGATACTGGGTGTAGCAATCACATGTGTGGTCAAAAGGAGCTATTTTCGAAGTTAGATGAGACGGTTCATGGTGAAGTCAACTTCGGGAATAAATCCAAAATTCTCGTGATGGGCAAAGGTAACATTGATATCAACTCAAAAGATGGTACTAATGTTACTATTGCAGACGTTTACTTTGTGCCGGGACTCTTTTGGAATTTGCTGAGTGTTGGGCAACTATCTGAAAAAGGCCACAAAGTTAACATTGAAAATGGTGTGTGCACCATTAGAGGCGCAAACAATAAGTTGATTACGACGACACAGATGACAAAGAACCGGATGTTTCCTCTATCCCTTCAGACGAAGACTCTATTGAGTTTCCAAGCAATGATAAAAGATAGCAAGTGGCTATGGCATCTTCGGTTCGGTCATCTAAATTTTCGTGGACTTAAATTACTAGTCCAGAAAAAGATGGTGACTGGCATGCCCTTGATAGACGCTCCAAACCGCTCATGTGAAGGATGTCTCGTTGGAAAGCAACATCGGAAATCTTTTCCAATTGGGAGAGCTAGAAAAGCCAAGCAACCATTGGAGTTGGTACATACAGATATCTGTGGCCCTGTTGAGGTGGAATCATTTGGACAAAAAAGGTACACGCTAATTTTTGTCGATGATTTTACTAGAAAAACATGGGCTTATTTTTTGAGAGAAAAATCCGAAGCTTTTGGCAAATTTAAAGAATTCAAAGTCTATGTTGAGAAACAGAGTGGCTTTAATTTAAAGACATTGAGATCGGATAGAGGTGGAGAGTTTACTTCCAATGAATTTGACAATTATTGTAAAATTCATGGAGTGAAACGTCAGTTGACTGCTAGCTATACTCCTCAGCAAAACGGTATAGCAAAAAGAAAGAATAGAACAATTTTTGAAATGGCAAGAAGTATGCTAAAGGCTAAAGCATTACCGAAGAAGTTTTGGGTAGAAGCCATTGCTTGTGCTGTATTTGTGTTGAATAGGTGTCCAACAAAGAGTGTTCTTGGAAGAACTCCAGAAGAGGCTTGGAGCGGCAACAAGCTAGATGTTTCGTTCCTACGGGTATTTGGGTGCGTAGCATATCCCCATATACCAGACGAACGAAGAAAAAAGTTGGATGATAAAAGCGAGAAGTGCATTTTCATTGGATATAGTTATGTGACTAAGGGTTATAAGCTATATAATCCTATCACGGAGAAGGTAATTATTAGCAGGGATGTCCAATTTTTTGAAGATGAAGCCTAGGACTGGAATCAAAAGGCTGACCAAAAAGACATTCCTATGGAAGATGAACCATTGGTGAGGGAGACTGAAGAATCTTCAATTGAAGATCCATCACTTTCACCTGGTAGTTCATCCTCCTCACCAGCAACGACTGTAGAACCATTGATTCGTCGTTCACAACGACTGTAGAAGACGCTAGTAAAATTCAAGGATTATGTGGTCACAAGAGTTGATCATAATGACAGTGACGAAATCACTGATGAAACAATGGTAAACTTTTGTTTATTTACCGAATGTGACCCCATATCCTATGATGATGCAGCAGCAGATGAGAAGTGGAACCAAGCAATGGATGAAGAAATCCACTCCATTGAAAAGAATGACACGTGGGTGCTAACTTCTTTACCACCTGGTAAGAAGCCTATAGGTGTCAAGTGGGTGTACAAAACGAAGTGCAAACCCAACGGTCAGGTGGACCGTTACAAAGCTAGACTGGTGGTGAAAGGCTACAAGCAAAAGCCAGGTATTGATTATTTTGAAGTATTTGCACCAGTGGCTCGAATGGATACCATTCGGATGATCTTGGCACTTGCAGCTCAGAACCGTTGGAAAATCCATCAAATGGATGTGAAATCGGCATTCCTTAATGGTTTTCTCGATGAGGAAGTATATGTGGAGCAACCACAAGGTTATGTGAAGAAAGGGCGTGAAAATCAAGTTTATAAACTGAAGAAAGCGTTGTATGGGCTAAAACAGGCACCTCGAGCTTGGTACACGAGGATTGATACTTACCTGTTGGAGCATGGCTTTCAAAAGTGCCCTTATGAGCATACATTGTATATCAAGTCAAATACTAACGGCGATATTATAATTGTTTGCCTTTATGTTGATGATTTGATATTTACAGGAAGCTGTGAGAAGATGTTTGCTGAATTCAGGGAGGCCATGACAAGTCAATTTGAGATGACAGATTTGGGATTAATGTCCTATTTTCTGGGCCTTGAAGTGAAGCAGACAAATGAAGGCATATTTGTTTCACAGTAAAAGTATGCTAATGATATTTTGAAGCGATTCAATATGGAAACGCTCAAATCAATTCGAACTCCTGTAGCAGAACGGTTGGAGTTGAAGAAAGAAGGAACCGGTGAACTGGTAAATCCCACTTATTTTAAAAGTATTGTTGGCAGTTTAAGATATTTGGCTACCACTAGGCCAGATATAACTTATGGCGTGGGAATTATTAGTCAGTTTATGGAGAAACCATACCAATCACATTTGCAAGCAATAAAAAGAATTTTAAGGTATGTCGGTGGAACTCATGATCATGGAATTTTATATTCTTACGCTGACAATTTCAGTTTAGTGGGGTATACAGACAGTGATTGGGTAGGTGATATTGAAACACGGAAGAGCACTTCCGGATATGCGTTCTTTCTTGGATCAGGAATAATTTCTTGGTCATCAAAGAAACAACAAGTTATTGCACTCTCAACAGCTGAAGCAGAATACATTGCAGTATCTTCAGCAGCATGTCAGGCGATGTGGCTTTGAAGGATGCTTTTTGAGCTTATGCTTGAACAAAAAGGTCCTACTAAATTGATGTGTGATAACAAGTCAGCGATTGCATTGGCCAAGAATCCCGTATTTCATGGCAGGAGCAAACATATCGACATCAAGTATCATTATATTCGTGAGCTGATTAAAGAAGGTGAGATTGAACTTGATTTCTGTAAATCTGAAGACCAGATTGCAGATTTTTTGACAAAACCATTGAAGGCAGATTTTTTTGAGAAATTGAAGACAATGCTTGGTGTCGTAGTCTTACAAAATCAATTTTAAGGGAGGCTGTTAGAAATAGTAAAATTGATTTTGTGTTTTGATTAGCTTATTTGTCTTTTAATTGTTTTTTGGCTATGTGTAAGCAAGAGTTAGTTGGTTTGTAAACCGTCAAAGAAATGTGTGCTACAGCACCGCGTCTCTCTAAGCCGCCGGAGAAGAAAAATCATGAAGAAAGTACAAGTCTTGGGCACACAATAAAATATTATAGTTGCTGCTGAAGACTCCAAGAGCACGAAGGAAAGGAAGGAAAGCAACTTGGGGCTGGCAATATTTTATTCTCACTGAAGACAGCAAGAAGAAGAGAATTCGCAGCCCACGTTTTTTTTGACTGCCAAGAAGAAAAGTTCAAATTTAACTCTTGCAGGTTTGAAGTCCAGGCGGTGAAGTGCTTTTAGATATAGGGTTATGTTAGTTTTTTTTTTAAGTGTGTGAGAGTGTGTGTGAAAGTGTGAGAGAGTGAGATTTTAGAGAGAGTTTTAAGCTTAGCAAAGTTAGTGTATGTACTCTCTTAAGCCTTTGCAAGGTTTATTGTGTAATATAATCTCCCTTTGTGTGTGTACTCTCTCCCTCCAAGTCCTTTTGATTTCAACACGCTTGGAGCCCGACGCCGCCGCGCCTCTGCAACCTGCGACCCACCTGTCGCTGAGTCCGGCCCGTTGCTCGCCACCGCCTCAGCATCCCGCTTGGCCCCGTCACGCCCGCCAGCCTCTGCTTGTGCACCCAACGTGAACACTTGAACACCGCTGCACCTCCATGAACAGCCCGCAACGCCTCTGTTCCCCTTTGCTGGTCGCCGCACGCCGCGCCGCTTGCCGTCGCCTCGGCACCACTGCTTGCGATGCGCCCTACCGTCGCCGTCGACCAGCTCTCACCGGAGTCTTGACACTGGTCAGCGACCGCCCGGTGGCATCCACCGTCGTTTTCCCCCTTTAGGTAGTTTAGTTTATTTTTATTTTATGTTTTTTTTTAAAGTTTCGTTATTATTATAAGGTGGTTTCCATTTTATGAGTTTTGTAGGCATTATCCATAGGGATTTTGTTCGGAATTATTGTAATTATTAATTTAATCGAGAGAGACAACGGATTATTTTTTTCATTATATTAATTTTTAGGCTTTCGGTAGAATTTTAATTGTTAAATCATTATAATTATTAATTTGATCTATAGGACTTTGGATCAGATTTTTAATTATTTTAAGTTATTTGCCATGATAATTAGGATTAAGATAATCGTTAATTTGACTCGTGAGACAACATGTTATTTTTTTGATTATTTTAATCCTTTATTTTGCTGATAGTTTAGATTTAATAATTACTTATCTTTTAAAAAATTTAAAAAATCAAAAAAATCAAAATTCTACATGAGCATATAGGTTTAGTAAATCAAACATTTAGGTTTAGTAAATTAGAATTTTCTTAGGATTACATTTCTAGGATTGCATTTTTAGAAATAAGTTAGGGTTGAACCTAAATAAATTCTCTAGGGTTTTAGATAGTGTTCGCACATTTTAATTATCTCATTTTTCCAAAAAATAATTTTCTAAGAAATGATAGGGTTTAAGTCAAATTAATCCCTAGAATAAATTGGAAGATTATCCCTTTTTAGATAGATTAATTAGGGTTTTCATAAATTCTGAATTTCAATAAAAAAATGCAAAAATACTTGGTGCATGTTAACTAGCTTGCATAATAGGACCATGTAATCAGAATTTGTTCATCAGTGAAGTTAGGTCATGAGGTGCATAACAACTAGGTTGCATAATAGGCCCATTTAATTAGAATTTGCATATTAATAAGATTAAGTCATTCTAATTTTCAAGAAAACCCAAAAAAAAATTGTTTGCTTTGGGTGATGCAGTTTATTTATTGAATGTTTGAGCATTTGTGTGATCACCTTTTTGCATAATAGTGATTTAAGTTAAAATAAATTCAAGCTGCTTGCAAAAATATTTTGAAAATTAAAAAGAAATGGTATCGAAAGAGCATTAGAGAAATCTAATGTAACCAAATCCTCGTACCCTTAGTCTCTGGTTCGTAGGAGTAAAATAATTCTCTCATTATTTTACTCAGGTGTTTAATTAACCTACTATAAACCGATTAGTGGCGACTCCAATATAATAATCATTTGCATGTTAAATATTTGAACCTTAAGTCGCGAATTGATATGGGTTTGAGAGAGCCCAAGCTAAGTTTAAAGACTTAGTAGTCCATTAGCCTAAACTTAGGTGGTACACCCAAAATTTAGGTCGCGACACAGTCTTTCAACAACAAAGTAAATGGAGGATGCAAACAAGGGTAAGATATCCAATTATCAAAGAGTTTTAGTTTCCCTAAGCGAGGTTCATTCCTCCTTTTTATAGAAATACATTGCCTAGTGTAAAGGTAAGCCCCTACACCAAGAGCAAGTAAAGCGTATAATTTTTTATTCACTTTATAATGGTTGGATTACCTAAATGTAAAGGAGATTATTGCATGGAATATAAACTAGGCCTATACAAATTAGTGAATAGGCTCTAGCTTTGGGACCACAGACCATTAGGTTCAATCCTTAGTGATCGAACCATTACTTTGAGGTGACTCAATCTCTCTTTTTTACAATAAAGGTCATTTTGTTCCTTGACACTAGTGGAGTCTTTACCAAGTTAAGACACTTCTTTCTCAAACTCGGGAAAAGCCATTTAGACAAATTAATTTGCAAGCCTTTAGCCGAATAAAGGTATCAGCAAAAACAAGCAGCTCACTTTTGTCTAGCTGAAAAGCACAAGCAAGGAACTTCTATTCCATTCAAGACGGAGTCTTTCTAAAGAAAAAGGTTACGCAAAATATAGATGTAAGATGGAAATTATCCAATTTCCGATTTTACACACCAATGGAGTCTTTACCAAGTTAGGCAATTTCTTTCTCGGGCTCAGGAAAGCTACTCAAGCAAGTTCATTTGCAAGCCTTTAGCCGAATAAACCTATCGGCAAAAACTGGCTCCTCACTTTTGTCTGGCCCAAAAATACAAGCAAAAAACTTCCATTCAACTCAAGGTAGAAACTTTCTAAAGATTTAAAATGGAAAGTTTTCAATTTCCAGTTTTAGACACCAATGCAGTTTTTATCAAGTTAAGCCACTTCTTTCTTAGGCTCAAGAAAGCTATTCAAGGAACTTGACTTGCAAGCCTTTAGCCGAATAAACCTATCGGCAAAAACCGGCACCTCACTTTTGTCTTGCCAAAAATACAAGCAAGGAACTTCCATTCAATTCAAAGTGGAATCTTTCTAAAGAAAAAGCTTTCACACAAAATGTAGATGTAAAATGGAAATTTTCTAATTTCCGATTCTAGACACCAATGGAGTCTTCACCAAGTTAAGCCACTTCTTTCTCGTGCTCAAGAAAGCTATTCGGCAAGTTAACCTACAAGCCTTTAGCTTAATAAAGCTACTAGCAAAAATGAGCACCTCATTTTTGTTTAGCCCAAAAACATAAGCAAGGAACTTCCATTCAATTTGAGTCAGAATCTTTCTTAAGAAAAAGCTCTCACACAAAATGTAGATGTAAAATAGAAATTTTCTAATTTCAAACTTTAGAAATTTTCTAATTTCGGATTTTAGATATCAATGGAGTCTTTACCAAGTTAAACCACTTCTTTCTCAGGCTCAGGAAAGCTATTTAGGCAAGTTAATCTGCAAGCCTGTAGCCGAATAAAGCTATCGGCAAAAACCGGTACCTCACTTTTGGCTAGCAAGAAATTTCAATTCGATTCAAGACATAATCTTTCAAAAGAAAATCTTTCATGCAAAATATAGATGTAAATGGAAAATTTCCAATTTCTGGTTTTAGACACCAATGGAGTCTTTACCAAGTTAAGCCACTTCTTTCTCGAACTTAGGAAAGCTAATTAGGAAAGTTAATTTGCAAGCCTTTAGCGAATAAAGCTATCGGCAAAAATGAGCACCTCACTTTTTGTCTGGCCCAAAAACATAAGCAAGAACTTCACCTCAATTCAAGAGAAAATCAAATTAAAGAAAAAGCTTTCGTGCAAAATATAGATGTAAGATGAAATTTTTCCAATTTTTGGTTTTAAACACCAATGGAGTTTTTACCAAGCTAAGCCACTTCTTTCTTAGGCTTAGGAAAGCTAATCGAGCAAGTTAACTTACAAGCATTTAGCCGAATAAAGCTATTGGCAAAAAAAGGCTCCCCACTTTTGTCTACCCCAAAAACACAAGCAAGAAACTTCAATTCAACTCAAGATGGAATCTTTACCAAGTTAAGCCACTTCTTTCTCTAGCTAGGGAAAGCTATTCAGGCAAAGTAATTTGCAAGCCTTTAGCCGAATAAAGCTATCTGCAAACAGGCACCTCACTTTTGTCGAGCCCAAAAACACAAGCAAGAAACTTCAATTTGATTCAAGGCAAAATCTTTATGAAAAAAAATATTTTCACACAAAATGTAAATGTAAAATGGAAATTTTCCAATTTCTAGTTATTAGACCCCAATGGAGTCTTTACCAAGTTAAGCCACTTCTGTCCCAAGCTCAAAAAAGCTATTTGGTAAATTAATTTGCAAGCCTTTAGATGAATAAAGCTATCGACAAAAGGGGGCACCTCACTTTTGTCTGGCCTAAAAACACAAGCAAGGAACTTCCATTCGATTCAAAATAAAATATTTCTAAAGAAAAAGCTTTCACACAAAATTTAAATGTAAAATGGAAATTTTCTAATTTCCGATTTTAGACATCAATGGAGTCTTTACCTAGGTAGCACGGACACATTGTCCGTACTTCCGTATCGTGTCCGACATGTGTCGGAGCGTGTCGGACACGTCAACACGGTCGGACACGCGGTCAAACATGTGTTAGATTTTCCGACACGTGGTCAACCTTTGCCCAACACGTTTTGACACGCGTGTCCAGGAGGGTGGAAGCGACAGCGAGGGAGTAGACCGCGAGAGATGGTGAGAGACGGCCGAGCATAAACTGAGACGAGGGCCGCCTACCATGGATCCGACGAGGCTGTAGCCGTGAGGGAGAAATGATTGAAGGCGAGAGGAAGAGGAGAGGAAGGCGGTTGTGTGGCGAGCGACGAGCAGTGAGGAAGGAGGTCGTGCGGCGAGGAGCGGTGAGTGCCAAGGAAGGGGATCGTGCGGCGAGCGGCGAGGGGGAGGAGTAAAGGAGCTAGGGTTTCTGACTAAAAAATAATTAAAAAATGGGAGTATGATGGGCTATCACGTATTTTGGGGGAAGGGAAAGTGACAGGGACAGGTGGGGGAAATGGATGATGGTGGGGAGGGAAAGAAAAAAAAATTTAGGGGTGGGGGGAATGGACGATGGTGGGAGGGAAAGAAAAATATATTTGGGGGTTGGGGGGGGAAATGGATGAGGGAAAGAAGAGAGTGAGGTAGACGTGGGGATTTTTTTTTTTTAATTAGAAAAATAAGTAAATGATATAAAAAATAAAAAAAATAAAAATACTGAATTTGAATTAAATTAATTTAAAATAAAATATTTATTTAATATATAACATGTCCCAACGTGTCGGAATTTTACATTTTTAAGAAATAACATGTTAACGCATCGTGTCGTATCGTGTCGTGTCGTGTGTTCGTGCTACCTAAGTCTTTACCATGTTAAGGCACTTGTTTCTTAAACTTAGAAAAGCTATTTAGGCTAGCTAATTTGCAAGCCTTTAGCTATATTAAGCTATCGACATAAACGAGCGGCTCACTTTGCTCTGGCTCAAAAACACAAGCAAGAAATTTACATTCGATTCAAGGCAAAGTCTTTCTAAAGAAAAAGGTTTTTCATGCAAAATATAAATGTAAAATGGAAAATTTTCAATTTCTTGTTTCCATTTTTTTTTTGCAGGAATTTTGGTTGCCACGTTTTCATAATTTGAACCTTAAAACTAAAAATGACCAAAAATTACATTATTTTGTACAAGTTTCATTCTTATCTAAACATATTATCTCACCAAACATATTTTCAAGAAAACAGAAGATGAAAACATAATACAATTGTCATTAAAATATTTTTGTGAACCAAATGCACACTAAAATGCCTTGAAAGATTTGATAGTGATCTTTTCTTTTCAGAAAAAAAAAAAAAAAAAAAAGGTGTATGTTGACACCCGAATTTTTAGGCGTCCGTCCATTTTTGCAACAGTAAAAAAATAAAAAATAATAGTAATAAAGAATGACAAAAATAGTAATAAAATTCGGATCCAGCTCATTCTCTTCAACAAGTTTTGGGCCTGCCAAGCCCATGCGCATAGCCCTCCTTCTAGCGCCACTCTTTTTACTTCTTCTGGGTCCAAATTCATTTCTTTTCCTTCACCCCCTTTCCTTCATTTTATTCTTTCCTGATTCTGAGTCCATTTTTGTTTTCTGAAGGCCCCGCCCCTTTCGTTATATTCTTCTCCTTCGCACACGCTCACGTTGATGAGGGGAATGACTGCGATGTACCGGTGATGACAGAAGCAAAAAGGGACGCGCGAGTGGCCTGTGAGAAGAGCACGGTGAGTCGCCGGCGACGGAAGAAAAGATTCTGTTTGGTTAGGGGAGAGGACGTTCGCTAAAGGTGTGCTGGGTCAGGCCGAGATAGAAAGAAGGCGAGGGAGAAAAAGAGAGGCTGAACCAGGGAGAGAAGGGGAGAAGGAGGATGTTCGCAGAGTGAGAACCAGTGAGAGAGAGGAGAAGAGCTGCAAAAGGAAACCGAAGATTTTTTTTTTTTTTTGAAAATTGGCAAAAATCTGCTGATTTCCTTCTGTTCTGGTCCTCGACTGGCCGGAGAACATGTTTCGCGACCACGGGCCACCATCTCCGTCCGTGGCTGACCGAAGGCTTGCGTCCGTTGAACTCGTTCCTCAGACGGAAAGGAAGGATACCGGTCGTCTTCTAAAGCCTCGTTGGCGAACGCACGGTAACGGCGACTCCATTTTTGATCAGGTTAGCTCCTCACTTCAAATGCTCTAACCTTGCTCTGTTTTGCCCGAATTTGAGACTTAGTGTTCACTAGCGAAATCGCGAGTTACCTGTCTGAAATTGAGGTTGATTTGAAATGAGTAATGCGGATCCCATACTTCGAATTGCACATCAACTGTTCAACAAAATGCTTGAATGAAACACCGAATTCCATTCCATCAAATTGATGCTTAGAAGTTTTATAGTTCAAAGTTTGATTGTTCTGAGATTGTTGAACTACGTCTGATGTCGTGCTTTTCTCCATGCTTTCCTTCAATTTCGCGGCATATCCATCGCTTTTTCCGAGTCGCCCATGGAGGAACACCTTGCCGGAAATACCATTCCCTTTGCCAGAGAATGCCTGCGGTTAAGGGCCGCTACAGCTAGTTCCCTATTGATTTGCTTCGATGTGCATATATGTGTTGGTTCCCAAGAATAGATTTAGTTTGATGTGCATGTGAATGGCGCCAAAGAGGTTCGATGATGGCCTGAGAGATGACCGGCGGTGACGACCTAGTGACAGTTGGTGAGGTTGGCCGCTGATGCCGGATTGGTTGAGATTTCGAAGTGTGCTCGTGTGGTGAGTGTTGAGTTCGTCCATGGAGGAGCTTCCGTCAACCGGTTATAGGGAAGAAGACGTCGCTTGAAGAAGACAACGCAGGTGGAAAAAAGAAAAGAAATAACAAAATAGAATGAAAAAAAGAAATGGAAAGTTGGTCAACTCTAATTTTGACCGGATCAAATTCGGATAATCAAACTGGGTCGGGTCAGATTATGAGACAAGCTGAAGATTGGGCCGATTGAATGAACTAAGTACAGATTCGGGGTTGGGCTTATGGTGAATTGGGGATGGTTTAGATGAAATAGAAGTTGGGCCTCATTTAGGTTTAGTTGGACTGGGGATGAACGTGACAAAAGAGAAATACAGCAATAGTTCAAGCCCAGCAGATAGACCCATATTTGGATTAGGCCCGGGGCCGATCCGAATTGCAAGCTCCATCCCCAACTCTAGGGTCTGGGTTAGACCCATACCCGGGCCGGTTCCCCGACCCGGTCCGAAGTCCCTTTTTAATAATTAAAAAATTCATAAAAAATTCATAAAATTCATAAAAAAAAAATTAAAATTCAGAAAAATTAGAAATCCTTGGCAAAAGTTTAAAAATTAGGTAGTTTTCCATTAAAAAGTGAAAAATCCTAAAAAAATTGAAATCCAAAATTGAATAAACCTTTAGATCTTTATAATAAGGATTTTCGTATGCCTTTATTTAGAGACAATATCAAGTTGTCTATGTGTTTACTTCGATTGCACTTGATTGTGCACTTTAATATTTTGAGCGTATTTTCATTTTTAGAATTGTTAGGATGAACCCGAAAATTCTTTGATAGGCTCCCTAGCATTTAAGTTGGCATGTAATTAAGTTTAGGTACCGAAAGATCATTAGTTTTAAAGCTAATGTAATCAAGTCCCCGTTTCCAAGATCTCTGGTTGTACGAAAAATGAGATGTTCTCCCATATCTTACTTGATTTTTAACTGACCTTAATAGGCTAGTGCCGACTTATTATATAGAAATTCACATATGATTAGTTAAATAAAAATCGAATATCTAATGTCACGTGGGGTATGGACTTGAGAGAGTCCACGTTTGTGATTGATGAGTCATTTGTGATGTTAGCAAATGATGGTCCAGCCGAGATCATCATTTGTATGAACCATTCGACTCATCTTATTGATTCGACAATTGCTAGCACGATGACCCAACTCTCCACAAGAATAGCAATGTATTTCGGATGTAGTAGGTTGCTTCAAAATATGGGGCTGAGTAGAAGACTTACTAGCAGATTCCATTGTAGCCTCAGCAACTTTAGCAGTGCTAGTGGTGCTCTTAGTGGCTCGACTCGCCATGGTAGTTGATTGCTGTCTCCGAGAACGAAAGCGCTCCATTTTGAGTGCTCGTGTGCATCTCCTAAGTCCCAAATGTCGAGGACCTCCAAGGCGTCTTGAATGTAAAATTGAAGACCGTTCAAGTATTTGTTCACAAGCACCTCCTCCGGATCTTAGATATTATTATGAATCACCAACTCATTGAATTCATTGGTGTATTGGTCCACTGTTCGCGTACCTTGTTTTAGATTTTGGTACCGTTGGTAGAGCTCTCTCTTATATCCTTTGGGAAGAAAATATTTTTGAATCTTGCCCTCCATCTTTCTCCATGAAGTGACTGGTGCTTTGCCAACAACTTGGCGAGTTTGTTTTTCACGTCTCCACCAAGCAATCGCCTTGCCTCGGAATCGCATAGCAATGATCCCAACACGACGATTCTCCGGAACATTTCGATGCTCAAACACCTCATTCACAAGTGTTAGCCAATCAACAATTTCATCAAGAGACTCATTACCTGTAAATTCTGGGACATCTTTCTTGACTTCCTTTTCCCAATCTGGCTCACGAATATGTTGTAAACAATGTCGAACATGCCTCCGACCGTGAATAGATTGAACACTCTCCGAAGAGGAAGAGTCACCATGGGAATCTTCAGTCCTGGAACGGGGTGGAGAATTATTTGCTTCAGCCCTCAAACGCTGAACTTCTTGCGTCAATTCATCAATTTGTTGTTGCATATTCTCAGCGAGTGTGTGCAATTCATTGAGGGGAACGGTTCTGCCGCCACGACGCCTAGCTTGTCTTGGAGGCATTGTCCTCTCCTCCAAAGCTCTGATACCAAATGATGCAAGCCTAGGGGAAGCTTTCTCAAACAATAGGATCGGAATAGTGACTCGCACACGGAAACAGGACAAACAGGAATTTCAGCACTGCGCAAGCTCAGGAGAATAGTTGTATCTTTGTCGATACAGATTGGATCGACCTGATTCCAAAGCCAAATGAACAAAGACTTCTGGATCTACAATTTTTCTGTTTAGAGTTTTCCGAAATAAGCACTGTAGGATAGTCGAAATTGGGTTGGAAGTAACAAACAGAACAGGAAAAGACAGAGACTCCGTTGGTTGCTCTTCTAGGCCTCCAAGGAAGTTGAGGGGGCACCAATTCTTCTAGATCGATGACTGCAACTCTTCAAGGATGCAGATTTCGAAAGCTCCGACTCTTCAAGGACGGAGTGAAAACTCTTCTAGGTTTTCAAGGAGATGAACTCTACAAGGTTTATGATACTTGCTTCAAGCAAAGTTTTCTTTCATTCATCAAAAGCTGTCTGTCTTCTACAAGAGATTGGATGGCTTATATCATCAAGAAAATAAAAAAAGAGCGTTGAAACTAGGAGAAATAAAGACAAAGCGTTGAAACTAGGAGAAATAAAAACGGAGCATTGAAAATAGGAGAAATAGTAAAGAGCATGGAAACTATAAACTAGTAAAAGCGTTATGCGAGCTTCCAAGGTGTTTTATGTCGATATAGCTTCTCGGTTTCGTCGAGCTTGAATGCAGCCCGATCTTCTTGGTCGGGAAAGCTAGTCTTCAATGCGGGCTGCATCATTAAGTCACTTCTTTCTCTAGCTAGGGAAAGCTATTCAAGCAAAGTAATTTGCAAGTGTTTAGCCGAATAAAGCTATCTGCAAAAACAGCACCTCACTTTTGTTGAGCCCAAAAACATAAGCAAGAAACTTCAATTTTATTCAAGGAAAAATCTTTCTGAAAAAATATTTTCACACAAAATGTAGATGTAAAATGGAAATTTTCCAATTTTCCAATTTCTAGTTATTAGGCACCAATGGACTCTTTACCAAGTCAAGCCACTTCTTTCCCAGCTCGAAAAAGCTATTCGGGTAAATTAATTTGCAAGCCTTTAGATGAATAAAGCTATCGGCAAAAGGGGCACCTCACTTTTGTCAAGCCTAAAAACACAAGCAATGAACTTCCATTTGATTCAAAATAAAATATTTCTAAAGAAAAAAGCTTTCACACAAAATTTAAATGTAAAATGGAAATTTTCTAATTTCCATTCCATTCAAGGCAAAGGCAAAGTCTTTCTAAAGAAAAAGCTTTTTCTTGCAAAATATAAATGTAAAATGGAAAATTTTCAATTTCCCTTTTTTTTTTTTTGCAGAATTTTGGTTGCCATGTTTTCATAATTCGAACCTTAAAACTGAAAATGACCAAAAATTACATTATTTTGTACAAGTTTCGTTCTTATCTAAACCTATTATCTCACCAAACATATTTTCAAGAAAACGGAAGATGAAAACATAATACAATTGTCATTAAAATATTTTTGTGAACCAAATGCACCATAAATGCCTTGAAAGATTTGATAGTGATATTTTCTTTTTAGAAAAGAGGTGTATGTTGACACCTGAATTTTTAGGCGTCCGTCCATTTTTGCAACAATAAAAAAAATAATAATAGTAATAAAGAATGACAAAAATAGTTATAAAATTCGGATCCAGCTCATTCTCTTCAACAAGTTTTGGGCCTGCCAAGCCCATGCGCATAGCCCTCCTTCTAGCGCCACTCTTTTTACTTCTTCTGGGTCCAAATTCATTTCTTTTCCTTCACCCCCTTTCCTTCATTTTATTCTTTCCTGATTCTGAGTCCATTTTTGTTTTCTAAAGGCCCCGCCCCTTTCGTTATATTCTTCTCCTTCGCACACGCTCACGTTGATGAGGGGAATGACTGCGATGTACCGGTGATGACAGAAGCAAAAAGGGACGCGCGAGTGGCCTGTGAGAAGAGCACGGTGAGGCGCCGGCGACGGAAGAAAAGATTCTGTTTGGTTAGGGGAGAGGACGTTCGCTAAAGGTGTGCTGGGTCAGGCCGAGATAGAAAGAAGGCGAGGGAGAAAAAGAGAGGCTGAACCAGGGAGAGAAGGGGAGAAGGAGGATGTTCGCAGAGTGAGAACCAGTGAGAGAGAGGAGAAGAGCTGCAAAAGGAAACCGAAGATTTTTTTTTTTTTTTGAAAATTGGCAAAAATCTGCTGATTTCCTTCTGTTCTTGTCCTCGACTGGCCGGAGAACATGTTTCGCGACCACGGGCCACCATCTCCGTCCGTGGCTGACCGAAGGCTTGCGTCCGTTGAACTCGTTCCTCAGACGGAAAGGAAGGATACCGGTCGTCTGTTAAAGCCTCGTTGGCGAACGCACGGTAACGGCGACTCCATTCTTGATCAGGTTAGCTCCTCACTTCAAATGCTCTAACCTTGCTCTGTTTTTCCCAAATTTGAGACTTGGTGTTCACTAGCGAAATCGCGAGTTACTTGTCTGAAATTGAGGTTGATTTGAAATGAGTAATGCGGATCCCATACTTCGAATTGCACATCAACTGTTCGACAAAATGCTTGAATGAAACACCGAAATCCATTCCATCAAATCGATGCTTAGAAGTTTTGTAGTTTAACGTTTGATTGTTCTGAGATTGTTGAACTACGTCTGATGTCGTGCTTTTCTCCATGCTTTCCTTCGATTTCGCAGCACATCCATCGCTTTTTCCGAGTCGCTCATGGAGGAACACCTTGCCGGAAATACCATCCCCTTTGCCAGAGAATGCCTGCGGTTAAGGGCCGCTACAGCTAGGTCTCTAGTGCTTTGCTTCGATGTGCATATATGTGTTGGTTCTCTAGAATAGATTTAGTTTGAAGTGCGTGTGAATGGCGCCGAACAGGTTCGATGATGGCCCGAGAGATGACCGGCAGTGAGGTGACGACCTAGTGACAGTTGGTGAGGTTGGCCGCTGACGCCGGATTGGTTGAGATTTCGAAGTGTGCTCGTGTGGTGAGTGTTGATTTCGTCCATGGAGAAGCTTCCGTCAACCGGTTGTAGGGAAGAAGACGTCGCTTGAAGAAGACAACGCAGGTGGAAAAAACGAAAAGAAATAACAAAATAGAAAATGAAAAAAATAAATAAAAAGTTGGTCAACTCTAATTTTGACCGGATCAAATTCGGATAATTAAACTGGGTCGGGTCAGATTATGAGACGAGCTGAAGGTTGGGCCGATTGAATGAACTAAGTACAGATTCGGGGTTAGGCTTATGGTGAATTGGGGATGGTTTAGATGAAATAGAAGTTGGGCCTGATTTAGGCTTAGTTGGAATTGGGCTGAACGTGATTAAAGAGAAATTGGGCTTGAATTACAGCAATAGTTCAAGCCCAGCAGATAGACCCATATTGGATTAGGCCCGGGGCCGATCCGAATTGCAAGCTCCATCCCCGAACCTAGGGTCTGGGTTAGACCCATACTCGGGCCGGTTCCCCGACCCGGTCCGAAGTCCCTTTTTAATAATAAAAAATTTCATAACAAATTTTAAAATTCAGAAAAATTAGAAAAATTAGAAATCCTTGGCAAAAGCTAAAAAAATTAGGTAGTTTTCCTTTAAAAAGTGAAAAATCCTTAAAAATTTGAAATCCAAAATTGAATAAACCTTTAAAGCTTTATAATAAGGATTTTCTTATGCCTTTATTTAGAGCCATATCAAGTTGTCTGTTTTTACTTCGATTGCACTTGACTGTGCACTTTAATATTTTGAGCGTTATTTTCATTTTTAGAATTGTTAGGCTGAACCCAAAAATTCTTTGATAGGCTCCCTAGCATTTTAGTTGGCGCGTTATCAAGTTTAGGTATCGAAAGACCATTAGTTTTAAAATTAGTGTAATCAAGTCCCCTTTTTCAAGATCTCTGGTTGTGCAACGAATGAGATATTCTCCCATATCTTACTTGACTTTTAACCGACCTTAATAGGCTAGTGGCTACTTATTATATAGATATTCACATATGATTAGTAAAATAAAAATTGAATATCCAATGTCATGCGGGGTATGGACTTGAGAGAGTCCACAGTTGTGATTGATGAGCGTTTGTGATGTTAGCAAATGATGGTCCATCCGAGATCATCATTTGTATGAACCATTTGACTCATCTCATAAGCAAGTATCTCTAAACATATTCTCTCCCTCGGTAGGTCGCGACAGTGTAATGATACATGTTTAGAATCAAGAGGCGAAAAGGTTGATTCGACAATGTTGGCACTCATTTGGCGCATTCTAAAGTGACCTTATAAGACATTGAAACACTACAAAATTATACATGATTCTCTGTGTCAATATCTACTTATTGAAAGGTTTCAGGTATTCACAAAGTTCTAATTGCAAGAATATGAGAAATAATTTATTAAAAAAAAATTGACGAGAAAATCCTTGAAATTGAAAACTGAGGCGAGATTTAATGTTGACTTAGGAAACCATCTAGCTAAAGGCTAATTGACTAAGATTTATGTTAACTTAGGATTTTCTCCTTCAATCTTGATTGGTGAAATCGTGTTAGCTTCATCATCTCTATCTAGCATCTAAATTTTTCTGAAAAATATTAGAACAATGAAAACATATGTACTAGTACTATGTCGGTTTTGAATTCTGCAACAAAGTATCTTTCTTCAAATGTTATATTTTGATTTTTATTTGAGGGGACTTAGGTTCTATGCTAGTATTGGACAGAAATGGTCAAATACTAAGATATACGTATATATATATATTATATGGTCCTAAATTTAATGGAGTCACTTAATACAAGCTTAAAATTAATGATAACTAATGTCGAAATATAATCAACAATTTGATCCAAACTCATTACGACATACTAATGAAAGCCCATTAAAATCAAAATGGTTTGTATAATATCGAAGTTGATTCGACAACATTGGACATTGAAAACAATACCAAGAAGGCGCTGCTCTTAATTGGGCTTGAGAACATAACATTAGAACTTAATCGACAATGCTCAATAGTGGAAACAACACCTAGTGGATACTGCTCCTATATAGATATGAGGACATAACGCCGGAAGCTAATTGACAGACAATAGGATAGTACTGGGAATCTAATCAATAGCACTATCTTGGATGTATACACTCACTGGAATGGAATATATAATGAGAATCTGAATCTATAGCTAAACTAAATTAGGCTAAGATAACTAAAAGGTAAGACAAAGGAACTTTGTGTGTTGTTTAGGGGGGCTCTCCGTTGGATTGCATGCGGTATTTATTGGCCAATTTGTTAACTATCGGTTGTTGATTGCTTCTTCCTTGAAAGTTGTTCAACGTTCTTTGCTCAACTACTTTATCCATATAGAGACACCATAAGTGTTATAACTTTTTTATAAAGTTTATTTGAGTACCATAACTCTTTTTTTCCTTCAATCACTTGAGCCTCATGACTATTAAGTGTCATGACTTGTGACGCCTAAATTCTCCTTCTCTTTTATTGTTAATTAGATTATTCATATTAGAGACTAAGGTCATTTCTTAGGTTAAAAATAAAAATAAAAAATCACGTTATGTTAGTTCAGCCACAACCACCTCGTGCATGGAGTGACAATTCAAGGAGAAGCCTTTCTCCCCCACGTAGGTGCCAAGTGCAGAACATAAAAGAAAGGAGGGGGATGAGGCAGACCACAATTCTTTTTCTTTATTTTATTCTTTCCTCTTTTCTCCTTGTGGAGGGAATGTTCAATCAAAGGAACCCATTCTTTTTCCCTCACCTGCGTTTTCTTTCTCCCTCTCTCTACCGAGACACCCACTTCTTTTTTCCCCTGTTCTCGCTTCGTTCCAACAAAACTCGACCCAATCGCCACCCCTCGTAGCCCAGTACCTCCGTTCAGCAGCGGAGTCATCACTGCCCTGTCCCATTCGGAGCTCCCGCTGCCGGTTGCAAAGACCCGACTCGCCCGATGCTTCCTCCCTCTTCTACCGGTGAAAAATCTAGGCAATTGGGGCTATGATTAGTATCTTGGGTTCACAAAATGGCTGTGTCTAGTTATGCATGTAAGAATCGGGGTAGATTTCGAGGTTGGGTGCAAGAAATTTGGGAACCAAAGCTCTATTTGGGAGCTAAAATTGGGGGACTTGAAGTTCTATCCCTTTGCATTAGACTAATGAAATCCTTTGGTTGCTGGATGAGGTATCGTCACACATTATCTAAAGGATTTTCCTCTCCTTCGGTTCTGTTTCGGTTCAGCTTCACCAATGGTGTGCTTTTTGCAAGTTGTCTGTTGGATTAATGACCAGCATGGTGGTAGAAACTTTGCAAGAAAGTTGAGATACATTGTTTTGCTTAGTAAAAGGCCATGCGTATTGTAAACATTTGCTTTGTACCGAGTTGTGGAATATTTCTTTGTAGGTAAAGACCTACTATGATTTTTTTTAGATGCTGAGGAAGAGTCTTGAGGTGTTATAAAAGAGATTGGTAGAGAAATTTGTAGTTCGGTTGAACTAGAAACAGAAGAAAACAGTATAAGATGTTTCTGTTTTAGAGAAATATAGATGAAAAGCCTTTGTTTTGTGTCGCTTTGATTTATAATGGTGAAGATAAGGAAAATAAAAAGTTTATTTAAGAGAACATCCATTAGATTAAGTTCGACTTCTAGTTATAGCAAAAAGGATGGAAAAATGTATAGGCGAGAGTACTACTCATTGAAACAGGAAGCTGTATTGTAGGAGACAGCAAGACCTTTGATGATTCCACAAATCTTCTGTAATTATTTAGAAAGAATTGAACCTCAAACCCTTAATGAAAGTTGTAGAAAACATCTTTAGGAATAACATGTTAAAGTTTGAGAACAAACGGACAAGTTTTGGTAAGTAAAACAATTTTCTTCTATAGATACTAAATCTGAAAGTTACTGCAGAACTTTGGAAAGAAGACGGTAAATTACAGCTCTTAATACATTGAGATATAGACTTAATTTTCTTCATGGAAAGTGTTAATCTATGTCTCTTCTATAACATACTGAAATTTCATAACATTTTGATAAAGTTAGGTATACTTTATGTGTCTGTGATTGAAATTACTCATTTTAGTCCATAGACTGCTTTGATCCGAGAATATGAAATAGTTGTTGTGTCTCTTATACTTGATCCTCATGAACATATAGAGTCTAGTCTCTCAGTAGCCTTTACTTAGTTCTATCTAGGTTAGTAGATTCCGAGTTTTTGTAAGAAAAGGTTGGACTCTTACCTTGTCACCTCTAATGAGAGTTCTTGTATACCTTGTAGTAATTAGTAATGCATGTTTAGACCTTGATGAGATTGTTAATGTACGGGAGTTGTTGGTGCTGCAACAAGGTGGAATTATGAATGTGTGGTTGGCTAAAGAGCCAATGTGAGACCCCGGGTGTCAGGATGCCTGGAGAGGGATGAAAAGAAGTGATGGTATTCTCTTCAGAGGTCTGAGAAGGGTTGAACAGCTTCTCAGGGGACCTCGTGATGGCAGGTTGGGTGCGAGGGGTTCAGGGTGAAGTGTCGTCTTCCCTTGGGTGATTGTGGACCTCATGATGCCAGGTTAGGTGCGAGGGGTTCAGGTTGAAGTGTCGTCTTCCCCTAGGTGATTGTGGACCTCATGATGCTAGGTTGGGTGCAAGGGGTTCAAGGCGGAGTGTCGTCTTTCCTTGGGTTATTGTTGTAGCTACACTCCTGTGGATTTAGTAAATTGACAGCTTGTTTACTTATTTGTTGTGCTATTGACCAAATCCAACTTAGGATTAACCGTCCACTTGCTGAGTTTTTATTTTAAAAACTCACACTTATTTATTGTGTCTTTTCTTCAGAGCAGGAGGTGGCCGAGGAGTGCTCAACATGTGGGAGAATTTTGTTTTTGGTTGTCTGATAGCATGTACATACTCAACGGGAGGCGGGATGTTTAGTGTTCGTGGTTTCTAGTGATTTTTTTTTTTTTGTAGAAATCCCCTCTTAACCTCATCTCTCTATGTGTACAAAAACAAAGTTTTATGATAATTAGAGTCGAGTGCAATTCAGTTTCTTATTATTCAACTTGACTGAAATTTATTTTATAATTCCTAAAATTAAAGCAAGTCATGTGACTTGATCTGAGATCCCAAGTGCTACATGACTTCTTAAAAACATTCATTTGAAAGTCATAACTTTAGTTTGAACTTTTAGAAAATGTTCACCACTAGTGCCATGTTATGTCGGATTTTTGGCACATAAGGTGAACGATTATTAAAATGGTCATGGCACTCGAATGAACATTTTATTAGAATTTATGACACCCAAGTGATTGCCAAAAAAGTTATAACATTCAAATGAATGTTTTTTTTTTTTTTTTTTTGAAGTCACGGTACTTAAGTAATTGTGAAAAGAATTATGCCACTGAGATAAGCGTCATACAAAAGTTAAGACACTTAAGGTATTCTTTTTCCTAAAATTATAAGTAATAAGATTTACTCCAACAAATATAAATTCAACATAAACTCTTTGGAGTGGTATTGATCACGTGACAAGTAAATCTATTAGCTATGACAAAATCTGTACACGGGAAAGTCCTGGGGAGAATAGGATACACTCACGGCTAATTTGATTGTTCATTTAATATCAAACATCAATTGTGTGCGGCAAAAAAGGGGAAAATGTAAATAACAAGCATCTCGGTAGAAAAAGATATAGTTAAAGAGACATATATTCTAAAGAATCCTCAACGGCAGATTCACAATTTCTCTATGCAGGCAAGGAGATGTAATTGAGTCGATGAAGCAGCGCAAGCTTGACCTAGTATGCATACTCGTTACTCGAAGCACGACTCAAATTTGATCAAGCATTAAAAATTCTGCCCGAATTCAACTCCAATAGAAAATAAAAAAATTTGAGCTCCACTCGACTTGAATAGATATGTATTAAATATCGTATTTATTGTGATCCTAACGGTTACTGACGCCAAGAATCCAATCTTCAAGGATTTATAGAATTGTCATAAGATTTAATACCGGATATAGAAAAAGGAGGAGGAACTAGATTCCAAAATGAAGAGCTGGAGAAAAGGAGTACAGGAGAGGAATTTGCAATAACCCCTTAAAATCATCAAAATCAAAGCACATTCTGCTAGAATAAATGTTATGCTGTGCAATTTCAAGGATGATATCCTCAGTTAACTGACTGAAGTTGTTTTTTTTTCTTTGTCATATCTAGAGCTTGCCATCAATTATTCACTTCACTCAAATATACTTCGCCATCGAACATGAATCATGTTGTGCAAAGAAAAAAAGATCTGGACCTTCAAAATATGGGGTATAAAATATATATTGTTAATTGATTTATTCGATTCCATATACAAATCAGATAAATCGAAATGTTGGTCTTTTTTAATGGCCAGCGAGTATTATTGATTATATTTAACACAAGGTCATACTCCGTTGGAACTTGGATCTAGCTGGTGTTCACAGGCGTGACTTCAGTGGTCAATGGATAGGTTCAGTCTAAGCACCCAGACACAGACAAAGTTCTACTTTTCTCGTATGAAAGGGGCTATCAAACATTAAATAATAGCTTGATTTTTTCCAATAATTTTAAGCCCATGGCCGGGTCAACTTCTAATAGGGTGGTCCAGGTTATTGAGATGGGCCTTTAAGCTTAATCCCACACACCTCTTGTTTCTTGGGCTGGGGTAAATCAGTAGGTTTTGTGGAGAGTGCAAACCATTTGGCCCGTGATTTGAAATTCAGTCATGGATTGCAATGTACTTCCTAGAAAACTTGATCAAATTTAAGTTATATGAGGAGTATGGTACCGCGAATCTCTCTTCTGTTGTTGCCCCGACGTCCGATCAAAGGAGGCCAACGAAGGACAACCTTAGGGATTCGTGATTTATTCATCATAACTTGATCCCAAGGGATTAATCCATTGATTCAAAACGAAATTTTATATCAACTTGTTTCTAGCACATTTGAAATGTCAATGCACACGACTCAATTGGACCCAAAGTCATGTGCACAAACCACACTGGCTTTAGGCCATAATTTATTAGAGCCACAAGAATGCAATTTGATGCTTGGAGTGTGTGGTGGGTTTTTTTTTTGGGGGGGGGGGGTGTGGGGAGCGCCTTAACAAAGGCAAGCCAAAAGCAACACAAAACGTCCACGTGTATTATCTGTGTATGCATATGCATACATTGAAACCAAGATAGTGAAATAAGACCTACTTTGCCTCGAGTTCACGTCGGATTTGGCAAGAACTCAATGAATTGACCCTTCTTGATGGTCCCCCCTAAAGTTCTCCCCTTTCACTAATTCGATCTTTCTCTCACTAATTCTTCAATTAATCGAGACTTATCCTTTGCTATAACAATCGAGACATCATCATTTTGCCATAAATTTTCCTTTTTGTTCTTGGCGAAAATGATATAACAAAAGAGACAAGGCATATAAATGTTTTTTTGTTTTTTTGTTTTTTTTTTTTTTTTTTTTTTTGCGGAGCATGTGTTAGTTATTGCAGACAAACATATGGAGCAATGGTCCACCATATATTGCGGGGAATTGGGTATTAGAGTATGGTGCTTTGATGTGGCCAGTCTACATCCACGTGTGATAAATTCATAATATAATGCCAAACTGGGGCTAGGTGAAAATGCGTAATTTAACCCTTTTTCGTTCTATTGCTGAGACAACATAAGCTATATGTGCAATACCCGAGATGATATTCAAAGGGATTTATTCATCTGAAAATTCAATATGATATTGTCAACTTAATAAGAAAATATTAATAAGTCAAAAGTTTAGAAATTTGGCATTCCTCAAAAGTTAAT
This sequence comes from Eucalyptus polyanthemos subsp. polyanthemos, assembly GCA_017140185.1. Lineage (NCBI taxonomy): Eukaryota > Viridiplantae > Streptophyta > Magnoliopsida > Myrtales > Myrtaceae > Eucalyptus > Eucalyptus polyanthemos. The sequence goes on along the minus strand of CM029459.1, from coordinate 59,831,194 downwards.
ATGAAGAGATTTTTTTTTCCAATGGTACATGAAAAAATTTCCCGTAATTGACTATGACAATACCACCTATAAGAATCACGGAGAGATTTTGAAATGCTTTAGGATCACAGCACATATGCTTTCATCCAAATTAAGCGTTATTGATCATCTTGTTTTTTCTTTCAAATTAGTGTGCATGGCTTGAGTGGATTGATTTGCAACCATCGTGTTTAATATGTATGATCAATTAAAGCTTGCACTGATAGGCTAGAACCTAAGTATATCCCCAACAAAAATTCAAAGTAACAATTGGGTAAACTAAACTATGTTAGTGTGAAATTTAACATTTTTTGGGTTAATTGAGTTAATCAGTTTTTTTTTCCTAATAACCACAAACTCTAAGCTTTTGAGTGGCTTGGTTAAACAATGTAAAATATTTTCCCAAGCCATCATTATTGGAGAATGAATATTTGTCCGGCCTGTTGGTGCTAATTATAATTGTCCTTTTAAACTTCTCAACAAAAAACAGTAAAATTGCCAATTTTTTTCTTGGTTCACGTGCCTCGTGAGGATCTCGTGTGATCACCATCACATCATCACTTTGCGTGGAGTCATAATAATATAAAGCATCTTTCTTTTTTAAAGCTGACACAGCATGAGCTAAGACATTAAATTAATCTTAAAAACTAGGCCTTGTGGGATCCATTGAATCATCCTATCTTTTCACCATCTCACCCCCACCTCCTTTTTGATATAAACCCATTTTTCTATTCGGTCATATTATTATTAGGGTTAATACCCTGAAAAAACCCAAACTGGTACACTTGTGACAAATTTACCCCAAACTATTTTTTTTACCACAAAAAATCCAAAACTGGTATACTTTTGAAAAATTTACCCAAAACTGGTACACTTGTGATAAAGTTACCCTACGTTAGTTTTTGTTAAATTTTATTCTCAAATTATTAAGTTAAATGACACGTGACAGTTAACCAGTATACCAATTTAGGATTTTACGCTCCGTTTGTCACATTTTACAATTTTTGTGATTTTTTTGTGATATTAATCAAATTTAGCAGAGAGTATATTTGTCACAAATTTACCAGTTTATGATTTTTTGCAGTCGAATAAATTAGTTTGGGGTAAATTTGTCATAAATGTACCAGTTTATGGTTTTTTATAGTCAGTCGGGGTAAATTTGTCACAGATTTACTAGTTTGGAGTTTTTCATGGTCAAAAAAATAGTTTGGGGTAAATTTGTCACAAGTGTACCAGTTCGGGGTTTTTCAAGGTATTAGCCCTTATTATTATGTAATATGAGATACTTATTTAAAAAGTCCTAATTTTATTGTATAGTGACTAGTTTAGGTCATAACTTTTTAATTGTGTTAATTTAGTCCTAAATCTTTACATAATTTGTCAATATAGTCATTTTAATCAATTTTGACCAAAAATCACTAACTAATTTTTGACAAATTTCTATATTTTTATGATTTTCTTTTTTTCTCATTGTTTCCTTTTTTCCCCCTGTTCTTTTCATTTTGCCTAATACCAATACTTGGCCATGGTCAGTAACCTACCACAAGCTAGGTACCCTAGCTTGCACAATGTGTAGTTGACAAGAGTCATGATGTCCTCGCTTAGCAAGAGTGTTGTAGCCCTTGTCCCATCTAGAGTGGCCAACCATCCCCCATGCAAGTCTAGCCCTCGCCTGTGGCCGATCATCGGCCAAAAGCCAAAAAAAAAGGGGGGGGGGGAAGGAAAAATTCACAACAAGTTTAAAAAAAAATCCAAACATTATGCACATTAGTGCCACTTGGTCACATAGGATGGTTGACTATATCGCCATGTTGCCAATTTTTGGCCAAAAATTGGTAGGAATGACTATGCTAAGAAATTATCAAAAGGTTTGGGAATTAAGTGACGTAATTACAAGATTTAGTAATGAATTCGCTGCCATACAATATGTTTAAAAATTTTTGGATAATTTTCCTATATAATTGATTTTTGGGTTGCTTATTTATATATAAAGATAAAATCCATATACCCAAAGGGAGCATTTTTTAGAAAATAAAGTCTATAAGTGGAAGGCTAGTTCCTCGAGCACTTGATGCTGAAATTTATAGCGAAGGTGATATGAATTAACTAAATATATATTTCAATTATAACTTATTGATTCCTTACATCATCAATTGAAATGGTGTGAGCATTCGTTTGAAAGACGGTCCTTTTCAACCTTAATAAAAATTAAAAGAAACAAAATAAAGCTTCAAAAGGTTTATATTTGTGGAATTGTTTATCCAAGTCCATCATGCATTGAAAAGTAGAAACTAGGGGAAAATACACTAGAAGTGTCAAAAGTTGTGTACGACGCTCACTTTGATACCAAAAGTTTATTTTGGATTACTTAAGTGTTAAAAAGTTTGAAAAAAAATTATTTAAGTGCTAATGCCAATATGATTGACCGAAAATCCAGCACTTTTTTTTTATTAATTTAAAGCTAACGTGGCTCAACAGAGAGTACAGTTAGTATGCAAATAACAAAATGATGCCGTTTGGTGCTTTTCCCTCAAGTAAGAACCTTAAATCCCCAAATTGAAAGAGAACTAGAAGTTCAAAACACTAATCGGCCAATTTGAGTACCTACTTCAATTTTCCCTCAAAATTATCAGCTTGATCTTACAAATATTCGTTCCAAAAAAGTGAATTAGATAGTGAGTGTTACTGTTACCGCATGTTACTAAGTTTAAGAAGAACATCTTAGACTCGATTAAATCCTCGAAGAAGATTCCATGAGTGCGATAGGTATAGAGAAGGCTCAAAGTACAAATATTTCAAATGGGTTGACGCGAAATTCTCCGATCGAGCGACAAAGGTAATTTTGGAGCTACTTGAAGGCCAACATCAACCTCCAGCTACATTAATGGATGAGTTGGAGGATGTCGACTCAATACAAGCTCAAATGAATGGTTTAACATCTTTGGTCGACCATTTAAAGAAGGACGTTTCAAGGCTGAAAATTGAAAGAAACTTTTACTGGACGTTGATTGTGTTATTGTTCTCTTGTATAGTCTATTCAAATGTGAAGTGAGTAATGAGAAGAAATTTGTATTTCTACCATAGTTAAAGATGTGAAATATATACTTGTATTGGGTTATTTATATGTAAAGTCTGTTATTGATTTGTTGCAAATTTTGTATGGAACAAATTTTTTTTTGTTGCAATCTATAGTGAATATGTAAGGTTGGAGTCGAAATTCATTGGTTGTGAGCACTCAAAGGTTTTTTTTTTTTTTTACTTAGTTGTGTATTGTTAATATTGGTTTGTTTTGCTTAGTTTTTGCTTCAGATGTAATGGTTTACTACACTTTTTGTTTGGTAATGGTTTGTTGGTTTGCTATAACTATTACTACAAGCCATGACAAAATTAAGGGGTGGTAACAAATTCATGATTGACTATTCCAGTATCATAAGTTCTAATTTACTGTACGATGAATGATTAAATAGAATAGTCAAAATTTAGGTATCAACATTGTATGAATCATGTGTCACGTAAATCTATGAGATATGATAAGAAATGTACATGAGAAAGTCTTTGGGAGGAGAGAATACACTGACAGCTAATTTGATTGTTCATTAAAATACCAAGCGTCACATATGTGGCAAACAAGGGGGGCAAAGCTCTCAATATCAAATAATATTTAAAGGGATACACACTACAAAGAATCCCGAAAGGCTGCTTCACAATTTATGTAGTCGATATAGTATGCAGCTCTAGGTTGACTTGACATGCATACTTGGTACCTAAAACATGACTCAAATGTGATCAAGCATTACAAATCATACTCGATTTCAACTGGAATGGAAAACCGAAAATTTTGAACTCGACTCAACGTGAATAGATAACAATGAAATTATGGCTGATGTCACACTTCAAAAGTCTCTAAACATGAGTAAACACCATGATAGTCACATTTCACACATAGTAACAAGTGCAAACAAAGATCACATTGCAGATGTCCTTCTCAATAATAGCAGAGATCATTTCCAAAGCTTCAGGGGACAGTAGAGGCGAGGTCGGAAGGTGGATTCCATCATTTCAACATATAAGGGAAGCTGTAGGATTGCGAACAAAATGATGGGGATGGCAGCCAACGATGGAACTGGGATGTAAATCCACTTCAATTGTTCACTCAAGACAATCGTAAGAGCAGAGCCAAATGCCACCAGCATAAAAGCCAATGAGAGGAACAGAAAAGTGAGGCCCAATATCATTTTTCTCGGTAGTGAGTGGAGGAAATCTTCGATCGCGTAGCGCGAAGTTAGAATGGCCAAGAACATCAATGTTGCAATGACAGAGGAGAAGAGAGCAAGAGCATTTGCTACTATGAATACCATGAATGAGCCCTTGTTCAGAAATATTGGGATCCCCTTACTACCGTCGTTGCCTCCAGGCACCGTAAAAGTTGCAGCGAAAGCTACCGTAATAATTAGAGTTGCAACAAGGCTACAAGATGATGATGTATCCTTCATCCATTGCCCTGCATCTTTGAGCAATTCTTGGCACTGTTCTACAAACTTTTCCCAGTATGACTTTTTATCTTCTCTATATTTCAGCCGTTTATAAGAAGGAAAGCCGCTAATTTCCACTGCCTTCAAAAAAAAAAAAAAAAAAGGACACCTATCAATGTAAACATCAATAAAGAGCACAAAAGGGGGTAAACAAATGAGGATCACTCACTTGAAACCATTGAAGTTCCCTCTGCATAAGAAAAGCCGCTCCCGAAAAACATCGGGGACACATCTCGAAGACCATTTGGTTACAGCCTCCATCAGGTCAAAGGTCATGTAATTATCTTTAGCCAAATATCGAATTGGGTTGTTTTCGTTCACCAGTCTAAACAACTCAATATGCCGTCCCTCCACAACTTTTATGATCAGTTTTTTTGGGAAATTGGTATCCCACATCAACTCCGGAAAATATTTAAGACATAAACTCCACAATTTCAAAGACTCCGCGAGAGGCAGCATCAAGGACAACGCCTGAAGTCAATATATACTCAAGTATTTCGGGAGAGCTTGTACCATTCTTTATCTCGGTAAGAGCATGTTTTGCAAACTCAAGCGAGTAATAGTGCTTCAACTTCGATTCTCCACATCTTTTGATGAAAGGTGCTGCACGTAACATCAGAGAAGCAAATTTTCCAATGATGAAGAATCCAAAGGTTAAAGAAGCTTTCACATTTGCACTATATTATTATGTATATTTAGTAGCTCAGAGAAAAAAAAATATTAATTGAGAAAATAAACTTGATATGCCTTGGCAATCAAAATGCAGGCATCAGAACAAATAGATCTATTGATGAACACGCACAATGTCATATGAGAAAAAAAGTGTTCCTTTTTTCTTTTTCTTTTTTTGAGGAAAAGGGGTAGATTTAGCGAGGATAGATAGATAGAGTTTCCATTGAATATTTTTGTAGATTCACCTAATGGATACATGTAGTTCAAACGTTGAATTAAATTGATTAGAATCAAATCTTATCGCAATTTACGAATGATGAGCCAGTCTATATTAATTACTATGATCTCAAAGGGATGTACCGATAGTATCAATAATACACTTTAAATTTAGAGATTACTGTTTTTCTTTGCATAACATGGCAATATTGTATACCTGGTATTGTGGCAAGATTCCATAGTGATATCTTGATCCAGTTAAGTGCTTTTAGTACTACCACCACAAAGAGGAGAGAATAAATCATGTCAGGAAATTAGGAATTGATGATGAACAAAAAGATACATAGCACAATCATGAATTGAAAATTGCTCATGCTTTATAATGCTTGATTATGTTTAAAAACAACTTGTATCAATCAATCTCCATAACCTGAAATCCAAAATCTACAATTCTCAATAAGCCTACTTGGCAATTCGACAATGACTAAGACTTCTCCACTAGCTTTTCAAGTGTTACATTAGATATTAATTTGTGACATAAATCATCGTTAAGATATTAGTTTGTATACATCAATGCAGTCCTTGTTCCTGAACTTTTTTGTAAAATAGGATCCCTGAATGATATGCTTTTTTTTTTTTTTTTTTTCGTGTTAGTCCATCAACTAAACAGATCAATAAAAATACCTCGAGCCAATTTTGTGTCCTTGGAGTCGTCAAATGATGTATCGACCAAGCAGAGAGGGATACCTAAAAATGGGAACAAATAGAGTTAACGCTACGTGGATGGAGTTGCTTGAATTGCACGTATCCAACAAAAGAAGCGCAGCCAATACCTACATTTGTAAATACATTTTTCCCAAAAATTGAGTTGAGCTCCACTACGGAAGTGAAAAGGAATTATCGCCAAGAAATCCAAACAGCCCACGCCATCAGTTTCCTTGGATGTCGTTGAGCCAGGGTATTTGCGAGCTAAATATAAGCATATGTCTTTTGGGATGCAAGAATAAAAAAGTTAATTCAAGAAAATATGAGATAAGATGAGTCTGTGTGAAATCCTACCCAAATGGCCGGCTATAATAAGATGAGTCGGTGTGAAATCCTACCGAAATGGCCGGCTTCGATAAGGCTGGTCATGATGTCAGAAGATGGGGGGCATGTTAAACGCCTGGTCAAGTACCAGATGGCCTCCTTTTGCGAAGGAGCATAATCAATAGCAAGTCCTAGGGCAGAGTATATCATATCAGACTTCTTATCAGCATCAGCATTGTCTATTAATGCCTTTACCATCTTTAATCTTCCTCCCTTAGCAGCATAGAGAAGGGCTCTATGAGGATTGAGATCTTCATAAACCCGAGGGAATTGCTTGACCAGGTTCTCAACCAACTGATCTTGTGTGGCCATAATCGCAATATCAAGCACAGTAAAAGACTCATTTCCTATAGTCATAATTTCGGCCATCAATGCTGCATGATCTTTATTGAGGATTTTCGTGATAGTTTTCCAATCACCTCTCAGTGCGGCATCAAAGAGTGATCGATGGTTCTCATTCTCATTGACGACCGCTCTTGGTAGGACTGCAAAAATGGCACATAAAAAATTCCTCAGCCTTTCGTAATTTTTTATTTTCAGATCAAGTGTAATCATATAACTTGCTCAAAGTTCCGATAAAACATGGATGCAAGTGAAGAGGTGGTGGTTTACTCAACGGACCGTTTCACCTTCCTTACTCTTTGCAAGTAAAAAAGTATTTTTTATTTGGGTTGTCCGAATTGTTATTCAAGATATTATTCGGATTTTAAAAATAATGAAAAAATTATATTCAGCATGTTGATATATCCCATGTCACTTGATTATGAAATTTATATACTGTATATATATATGTTCTCCCTCCAACTATTAGCTTGAGGTTTATGATTGAACTTTCTTACACAATATCAAAGATAGGGTTTGCACTAGTTAATTTGGCGCTTGCGTCCGTCCCATTGGTCAAATTACCTTCTCTAACAATTTGTCTGCCGTGAAATTTAAAATGTTTTGCATTAAATAAATCAGTACATGAAACATAAGATTTATGAAATATGAAAATTAAAAGTGAAAAGTGACAAACCTTTAGAATTTAATAGATTCCAGGACTTTTTTTCCCGCCAACTGTCATAGTCTTCCACGGGACGTGGCATGTCTTCATTACTTCCTTCTTCGTTACCAAAAGAAAAATGAACATAAATAACCTTGAAAACATGACTCCTATTATGCTCATTCATTGCATGGAAGTTTATGTATTGAAGTTAGATGAAATACTTTTAAATAAATAAAACTTTAAAGTTAAAATAATAGAGATCGTAAGTTCTTTTCGAGATAGGCATTGTATCATGAATTCGTTAAGTGGGACCTTGTAACTTTCATATCTTGGACAATTTGTTTTTTAGTTAGTTTTTATTTCTCATTGCCATTGATCTTGTCCACAATACCATTCATAAGTTATGACTGCATTCTTTTACTCTTCGCAAGGAAAAAATATTTATTTTTGGGATTTCTCAATTATAATTCAAGATATTATTCAAAATTTTTAAAGCATAACTTGTTTTTATTTTGTTTTTACGTTATAGTGGTTGCATTACTTGAATGAAAATGATTATCACTAGGAATATAAACAAGACCTATACAAGTTGGCAAGTAGGCTCAAATCATTAGGTTAATTTCTCAGTGATCAAACCGTTGCTTTAAGGTGACTTTGTCCCTCTTTCTTATGATAAAGTTCATTATGTCGCTTAACACTGATGGAGTCTTTACCAAATTAAGCCATTTCTTTCTCGGGCTTAGGCAAGCTATTTAGGCAAGTTAATTTGTAAGACTTTAGCCGAATAGCGCCATCCGCAAAAACGAGCGCCTCGATTTTGTCGAGCCCAAAAGCACAAGTAAGAAACTTCAATTCCATAAATTTGCTTAATGTAGAAAATAACTAGGTTTCTTTGAAATTTCTCATTTTCGAAAAAATTAATTTTTATGGAAGTAAAATCTAAAAATAAAGAGAAAACATAATGCATTTAATATATAAGGGATATCCACAATAAAGAAAAACAAAACATGTGATATTCTTAGTTATGGCAACTAGATCCTACACATAAATAGAAAAGCTAACAAAAGAAGGAAAGTAAATAAATTGAGGGCTACCACTTAAAATTGCAATTGAATAATTAAGGGCAACTTTGTCTTTTTAAAGAAAATGGGGTGCATTTAGTTGGATAAGGTATGGAAATAGCGCCACCCGAAAGTTTTCATCTAATATATAATGGAAATTTTCCAATATTTTTTTTTTGGTAAAATGAAATTTTTCAATATTTTCATTTCCAAATTTGTCAATAAAAGTACGTTTGGTAGAAGTTTTGATTGCTGTGTTTGAAAATGAATACAGTTATTGTGGCTCGCCTCGGCCAAGTCTCTCCTTTGGTGGGCGACAACAATCCCCACTCAGGCAAGGTCAACTCACCCGGCCATTGTTTGTGACCAGTCACTGGCAAAAGGAATAAGAAAAGAAAAAAAAACGGACAAATAGTTAAAAATAAAAAATATTATAATATTATTAAAAGTTATTCATGTTAGTGACAGCCATACTATGTAAGTTAACCAACCTCCACATCAGCAAATCTGGTTAAAATTAACCAGAAGGAAAAAATTGGTAATAGGTCAAAAAGTTTAGGACTAAATTGACATAATCAAAAGGTTTTATGACTAAATCGGTATCAATGCAATAGGTTTAGTAATTTTTGTAAAACTTTTACCAAGAGCAAAATGGGCAAGCCTAGAGAAGCAATTCCCTTCTTGAACCCGACCCACTAAATCCTAATCATTTTCATATAGAAACGTAATTTTTTTTTTTTTTAACAATTGTGGGGCTTGAACATGGATCTTCCCGCCCTGCCCATTAATCATCAGCTCAAATCTTTCGCTTTCGAACTTTCATTTCGCATTTTCGTGTCCACAATGAATTAAAGGAAAAGAGCCACGTGACGGGTTCACTCCAACTTGGGAGACCCTTGTTTTATATTCTCCTGACGACGACCTAGAGGGCACAAGGGCCACTAGCTCTTTATGGAGCATTAAAAAATCGTTTGCGTTTCCGGTCAACGCATTCAACGGTCTTGATCCTTCGTCGGCGGGAACGGTCAAATTCTCCTCCGGTTGCTTTCCCTCGGGGTCTTTGTCCTTTCATACCATCCATCGTCATGCACATTTTTCAGATTGTCTAAATCTTCAACATCATTTTTTTAATTTAATTTATTGCCACCAATTATTTTTATAATTAAGCAACGATGTCTATCTTCTTTCAAAATGCATAGTCAACGAACTGTTGTTTCGGGGAGAAAAAGGTGAAACCTGGTGTATTCGCAGAGAGAGCTGCAGCACATAGAGAAACAATGTGATTTGTTGGTATAAACATGAATGGAGAGGTTCACTGGAAGAGGGATTGACATGATCGTAGGTTAAGATAGAGAATATAAAATTGTGATGCGAATGGCCTTCTCTGATTGGATGGTGAAAGTATATTTATATTGATGCCTCAAAACTAATTTAGAATGTAAGGGGGGCTTCTATTGTCTCCTGAGAGACGATATACCATTCTAAAAGCGTTGTACCTCCAACACAAAATAAGTTAGCTCATAAATAGTTCAAATGAATCCTCAAGAGTTTGATCCTTGAGTATTTGGAGAAGTGTCCATAGATTTAATCACTTGATATGGCAAAGAAGGATGAACTGGATTTGAGGGTTGAAGGAAAGGAATACCACAGAGCAATCTAGAATAGTCATTCATTTGAAAATTACCCTAATATTTATCAAACCGGATTACATTTTGCTTGAATATTTGTTATCGTGTAGATTACACGGACGAAATTCATCAGTTAAATTACAAAGGTTTTTTTTTTTTTTGTCATGTCTTGAGTTTATCACTAGCTGTTTACTTTACTTAAATATAATTCATTTTGGAACATGAAATGTTGCCTAAAAAAGAAAAAAAAAATCCGTACTAACTTAATACAAAGGATGAGATATCGGATATATGTTGTTAATTGATCTGTTCGATTTCATATACGTATCGGGCAAATTTGATCTTATCTGGTTGCTAGCAACAGCTATCAATCATGTCAAAGTTAACATTTATATGGGGACTAATCAATGTGCTACAACTTATGATGAAAGATGCGATTTGGGTTGGGTTTTGGCGGACTCGAAGAGCAATCTCCATTGGATCCAGTAGAGTTAATCATACAATCGCTGATTTTTTGTCAAAGCACCAAGGACAGACAAAGTTCTACTTTTTCTCGTGAGCGTGGGGCTATCAAAGATTAGGTAATAGCTTGAATTTTTCCCCAGGGTGGGCTCTACTTATAATAGAATGGTCGAGGTCATCGAAATGGGCTGGGATATCGTTTGACCTGTGATTTGAAGTTCAGCTACGGATCCGTAATGCACTCGATCCAATTTTAAAGTTATATGAAGAAAAAATGTATTGCGACTCTCTCTTTTGTGTTTCTGCCCATGTCGTACCAGGAAATTTCTCAGGTGAACGCATGCACTAGAAGCACAAAGAAGGCCAGCGCTGGTCGACCTTAGGGATTCATGATGATGGTCAGGACCTGTTCTGATGTCAAAAAAAATTCCGTGGGACTACTATGGAGTGTTCTAAAAATTCAAATTGTAATATAACGAAAGTGATTTTGATTTTTCTATAAAGTCGACTTGTTTTTGGCACGTGCTGTAACACCAGCAAACCATGTATCAATGTCCTGACTCAATTGGACATAAAATTATATGCACAAACACACACACACACATTAGATTTCCTTCTTCCTTTTTTTTTTTTTTTGTGACTGGGATTAATTAAATCTATTTGAGTGATTTCAAGATGTCAAATTAAAAACAAAGAACACGTGAAAGTCCTGGCAAAGAGAGAATGAACAACACCGCTCTAGCTATAATTTATCTTTAATATAAGCTTGTGCAAGAACTCTTTTGCTATATTATTTAACATCACATTGGATCTCAAAGCAAATGGAGCCAGATATTCAAGGGATTATTTATTTCAAAATCCAATATGATATTGTCAATTTTACTAGTTAATAAACAAATAAAATTTAGATATCTAGCATTTTTCAAAAGAAAGAGGATTTTTCTTTCCAACGTTACATGAAAAGAATCCCATAATCTACAATATCACCTAAAAGAGTCACGAAGACATTTTGGAATGCCCCTGGATCACAACATATTTCCACCCATCGAAATCAACTATTTTTAATCATCTTATCTTCTTTTGACCATAGTTTGTGTTAAAATACACATGTGAGTTGTGTTAGAAATGTCATACATTAAATAATTGGTAATATAGTAGTTAATATATTTCAATTGACTTATAACTTACTCACTTAGACTTTTAAGCGAATGGCAATCTCCTCAGATGAGGTATCAAACTTCTGTTGGTGAGCCCCCAACCTGTTCTAATGTTTGGTGAGTATCTCAAGGAAGAATTATGGTAACCAGCCCAGTTTCCAAATAGGTGGGCCCTCCTTATTAAGAGTTATCTCAGTTGGCTCATAATTCATAAGCTTAAATTTTTTAGTAATTTAGCTTTCTCTTCGCAATCTTTCAAGTGAATGTATTAGGTTTCTACTATGCGTTCCTAATAGTTTAAGTGGACGAAGCAATTTTTTCCAAACCATAATTTTTGGTATGTGCATGGAGATTTTTTATGTGAATTTCACCGTGTAATTCCGAGACTCCTTTCATAAATTAGCGGATTGATTTGCAACCATCCAGTTTAATATGCATAATCAATTGAACCTTGCACCGATATGGTGAGCACGTGAGCATCTCTCCTCATCACCACCACATCATCACTTTACATATTGACGTCATAATATAATAATGTTGTAAACAAGTTTCTTTCCTTTAATGCCACGGACCATATAGCCCCATAATGAGCTAAGACGCTAGATGAATCTCCTTTTAGATATAACCCGTCTTTTTTTAAGAAAAAAATTGGGCCAAATTATATGATTCACCTTCAAGTAGATGAGTAATCTGCTGCTTATATAAATGAAGATAAAGTTTATATACAAATTGTCCCATAAAATGCACAAACATTGGCTTGAGTCTCAATTCTGCACTATATTTACTTTTGTCTCATAAAAATACATCAACTTTAGTTTGTCTTTTGATTCTACGCCAACTTTTTTCCCTCAAAGAAAGTACAAATTTCAGTTGGTACCCAAATCGACCCCATTAAACGTGATTGCTAAATTCAGAATCAAATGGGTTGTGTCAAATTATCTTGCAGCATAATCACATAGGCTAAGCGGTGGTGTGGCTGCTATTAATCTAGCATTGTCCTATCTGCCTTTGTTGCTGTCGTTTCATGCTCAGTTGATGGTTGAATTTGGGTAATGAAACACAGACCCGGTTTTTCAATTTCGTGCCTTTATCAAAAAAATTGAGTCCTAGTAGATGTTCCAGACTTTAGTATCAGATTTTTTTTTTTTTTTTATATTGTTTGGCCGGAAAGAGCCACCGATCTTTTCCACGAGTTGAGAATACTCGGCGAAGGTGGGTTTGGGCGTGTACATGTTGGCGTTCTTGAAGATGGGACCAAAGTAGCTGTGAAAGTTCTGAAGAATTAGGATTAACAGGGCGGCCGGGAATTTTTAGCTGAAGTCGATATGCCATCGCAGGAATCTTGTCAAGCTGATCGGTATATGTCCAGAGGAACGTGTCCACTGCCTTGTTTGCAAACTCTTTTCCGAATGGCTTTGTGGAATCTGATTTGCATGGTGAGTGTAGATGAATACGCAACTTCTCTAGGGTTACATACTATTGTCTCGCTCTTCATTCTGCTCACGAGGTGTAAAGCCAATGTCCATTTTCCCATGCTTTCAGGAGTTGGCAAGGAAGCTGCCCGACCAGAATGGAGCGCTAGGATGAAGGTAGCACTTCGTGCTGCTCGTGGTTTAGCCTATTTGCATGGGGATTCGAGCACCTGTGTGATGCATGGGGACTTCAAGGCCAGCAACACGTTATTGGAACATGATTTTACGCCCAAAGTGTCAGATTTCGGTTTGGCTCGCACCAATATACATAAGAAAAACAGGCGCATCTCTATGGGAACCTTCAGGTTAGGAAACTCCTCTCTTGTTGAAATAGTTCCTTTGATTTCTGATCTCGTATTCTTTGATTAATTCTAAATGTGTCGGTCGTAAATGCTGGTTTAAAGCAGCATAAGATCACTAATTATGAGGTTTCTTGGGAAGATTCTGTGTCCTATTCTTTGGAACGTCAATCTTAAAGTTGTAGAAAATTATTCACTTGAATAATTAATTAATCAAGAAGAATTGGATCCATATATGATTGTAAAACATCGAGATCAATAAATACAGCGGAATCAAAGCGTACATGTTTGAGCCATTGCTTCACTTGAAGAAAATAGATTAATCTGATAACTAGTGATCTATCGGAATGCTAGATCTTCCTCTCTATGACCTATTTCGATATAGCAGTTTTCAATGAGATTAAAGCAACTGATGGGTATAACCTACCCTTTTATAGACTAGAGAAGGGACCTAGCAAACCCTAATCAACAACATGTCAACTGGGCCCTTCCTATTACTGGCTTCAGTCAAACACAATTGCCTACACTTTGCTGCTTAACTAGACCCGTTAACAATAGATGCCAATACACAATTCAATCAGATCACTTTAGGGTTTAACAAATATTTGAATATCCATTAACCCGATTATTTAAAATAGAAAATCAATTAATTAATATAAGCCCATATTATTGGAAATTTCCAACATTCTCCCACTTGGGCTACATTAATTAACTTATTTTATTTTGAAAAGGATTTTGTATTTAAAAACGACACTATCGGGTTAATAACTGAAAATTTTGTTTTATGTGGCCACAACTTTTAAAAAATAATATTCCAATAATGGTAACTCAATACCAATCCAATCCTATATAACCTCAGTATAGGACTATGAAGATCAATATGTTAAGAATTCCATAATCACATATAATAAGTATTATATTTTCATGGATCATGGGCCTAGTAGTGTAGTAAGAAATAGCGCCAACATGTGATCAAAATATACACTATTTCTTATCGGTCCTCAATGCAATTTCTCAATAACATGAAACTGCATCAACGCAATTTCTAAACAACATGAAATTGCCATGGTGCGATTTCTAAACAACATGAAATTGCACAATTATGTCATAATCCAACATGAGATCTCATAATCAGTGACATCCAGTCATCTTTAAACTAAAATTTGTTTAAAGATACTATTTTATACTTCCATTTCTCAGTCAATAGGAGAAAGGATAACAATAGAATCAACAATAATAATCATTGAAAATAAATACTTTAATAAACATCATAAAAGCATTATCTGTTTGCATATAAATACAATATCCATAAATACAAATTATATAACTCCCACTAACAAAAGAAATCAAAAGAATCCAAGACACTCATATTCTTTACATGTTCTTTAAACAAAATGGACCATAAGCCTTTTTGTTAGAGGATCAACCAACATGGACTCAATTCTAATATTCACAATCACAATGTCTCCCTTTTTGACCAAGTCCTTAACAATCTAATATTTTATCCTATTAACATTTTAACCGTGGCATTGTTGTTATTTATAGCAAAAGTAACTGTTTGTCACACATAATACAATAAGATCAATTTTGGACAATAAGTATTTCAACAAAAATAATTAGTACATTATAAACTCCCCTTTCGGCAGAGTGTATAATGCACCATTATTTTTCAATGCATGAAGTTTATAAAGCAACAACAAGGAGAATTACATATAATTGTTAATGATCCATCCCCTTTGGACAGACAAATCATTTAAATTATATATCTCCATGATATCAATATATAGAGACGACAAAGGAGAATTACATATAATCTTCAAGGATCAATCCCCTTTGGGCAAATAAATCCTTTAAATTATATATCTCCATTATCTCAACACAGAGGGGAATTACACATAACTCTAAAAAATGTATCCCCTTTAGGCGGATAAACCTTTTGAGTCACACATCCCCATCATTCATCTCTAATATATCAATATAGAGGAGAATTACATATAACTTTCAAAAAATTTATCCCCTTTGGGCAAATAAATCTTTTTGAGTCATACATCCCCATCTTTTAATTTTGGAATTTATCTTCCTACAATTTTCAAATTAATATACACAATAACCCCATTTGGGCAGGTAATTGTATATACTAATTTGTATCAATAAGGAACTTGAACAATTTACAAACTTTAACAATTTGTAAATAATGTTCCATTTAATTAATACCCAAAAAAAAAAAAAATCAAATAATATGAAGCATTTTATGACATGTGCTTCCCAAGATCATATTGCATTTATCAAACAACTTTTGCCACAGTTTTTTCTTTTTTCTCTCTAACATGACCTAATTGTAGATCCGCCAAGGAGTTGCATTGCAGAAAATCCAAGCGACCAACTCCACAAATCCACAAAAAAAAAAAAAAAAAAGGAAACTGATTAAAAGAAGCAACTTCTCATCGCAACGACGCGAGAGCTTTGATTCGACCGTGGACCCCGATCCAATTCCACAGATTAAAAGGGGTTTGTGGGCCCTTACACCATTCCCGATGACAAGAGGACAGATCATATACCATCGACTGCAACTTACAGCTTGGTAGAATGTGTGCACCTCGAGGACACAAGTCTGGTGGCCGCAAATTACCAAAGGGGAATCGATTGGAAGCGAGTTAGAGAAAGCGCCACCTGCTGTTCGGACAAGGGCTTGCATTGCAGGAGCTAAGAGACGTGGCCGTCAATGCCGTCGTGCGAGTGGGAGGAGGAGAGCGAACCCGAGCTCATCTCTCCCTCGCTTGCTCCCTAATCCTCGCACCTCCTCGGGATCTATCTTCCCCAGAATTACTCCTGCCTCAACACGAACTTCACGAGTCCGCGATTCATACTACGGACCCTCCTCCATGTATGCATCGAAACAAGTCGGACAACCGCCTCACAACGGAGAGAATCACGCAACAACCATGAAAAAAAAAAAAAAAAAAAAAAACTACACGCAATGCATATGGACTAATCTACAAACATGAATCGCATTGAAAAACCCAGAGATCAAGTTAGCAAAATCGGCCAAAACCTTGATCACTCGTCCAAAAGGGAACAAACAATTAGCAAAATCGTATGGTTTTGACCCGGAACATGAAAAAACACCAATTAACTTGATTTTTGATGAAATCTCTCCATGGGTCTATCATATAACATCAATTTAATTTACTAGAATGAATTAAACGAAGAAAAACCGAGTAAATCTTCCACATATAAGCTTCAAAATTTCTGATCTAAGCCTCTCATGGTCGAAATTTGGTTTTCTTAAATTTAAACCTAAAAAACTTACCTTTAATGCAACAAAAGATGTATATATATATATATATATATATATATATATATATATATATATATATATATATATATATATATATAACAATACTCATGCAACAATTTACAACAAACATCAATCAATTGCAAGTAATTTGAAGATTCTAGAACTTTTTCTCTATCAAATAAATCCCAGCAAAAATCTGCATAGATGAACCACATGTGACTCAAGAGGATTCCTTAAGGTTGCTTAATCAATGCGAGTCACATATATTTGGTCAGTGGACAAAGGTCACATGATTTGGGTAAAACGCTATACAAGCAATTAATGCAACCAAATCTTTTTACTGGAAATATTTCCCAGAACAGAGTTATGTCGATAGTGCAGAATGATCAACTAGCTACTAAACAATACAATTGTCAATCATCTTTCTCTGTCAAATAAATTCCACCGGGTTGCCAAATTTCCCTACTCCATTATAACTCAAAAATTCAACAGAAAGGTCAAGCCATCACATGACAAAAATAAAAGAACCCACGATGTCAGCAATGTGACAGAATCAGAACACCACAACGAACCATCAAGCAAGGTCAAGCGTAAAGGAACGCAAGAACAAGAAAATCCCCCATGCACGGAGCAATTTCTACAATATTTACTTTGCTACCCAACATGCAGCGAATCTTTCGAATACTGATGACAATATTTCGCAATCAAAGTAACCCAAAAAACAGATTCTGACGGACGAGCCCCTAAACAACAAACATGAACACGAGCAAATAACAAAACGAAAAGCACCAATACAACTCGGGAGCAAACAAGCACTGTACGAGAATTTTCCCATAAAAAAAACAAGCACAGTAATCTCCAAACCAACCGTTGCTACCATTGAATTGAAGAGAAAAACAAAGGTAACACTAGAATGTAACTTAAAATTCTAGGACCTTTTCTATGTACAAACCCTAGAATTTCAAATTTCAAATTCTCACTCAATTCTCAACAAAACCATACAAATTATACATGGTTGGAAAGATCTCGACATGTAGAACAAAAGCCCTATGATTTAAGGATTAATCGAGTAAAAATCCATACGAATAAATAATGCCCATATTCGGCTCAAAGAGGAAGATTTCGAATTTGTTTATATATATAAAAAAAAAAAACAAATTTTGGTTCTACACTCATATATGACTGGCTCGATATCACATGTAGAAAATTATTCACTTGAATAAATAATTAATCAAGAAGAATTGGATCTATATATGATTGTAAAACACCGAGATCAATAAATATAGCGGAATTAAAGCGTATCTGTTTGAGCCATTGCTTCACTTGAAGAAAATAGATCAATCTTATAACCAGTGATCTGTCAGAATGTCAGATCTTCCTCTCTATGACATATTTCGATATAGTAGTTTTTAATGGGATTAAAGCAACTAATAGGTATAACCTATCTTTTATAGATTAGAGAGGGGACCTAGCAAACCCTAATCTATAACGTGTCAACTGGGCCCTTCTCATTACGGGCTTCAATCAAACACAATTGCCTACACTTTGCTCCTCAACTAGGCCCGTTAATAATAGATGCCAATACTCAATTCAATCAGATCACTTTAGGGTTTAACAAATATTGGAATATCCATTAACCCGATTATTTAGAATAGAAAATTAATTAATTAATGTAAGCCCATATTATAGGAAATTTCCAACAAAAGTCACAAGGTGAATCTAAAACAAACTCTGTTCTTGCTAACTTTCACTTGACTTATGGTCTCCAGAGACGTGCAGAAGTATTTGTTTGCCTTATAGGCAATTTATTATTTTTTAATGTTTGGCCGTTGAGACGTGACCTTTGAGATTCTAAGTCGTTTGCCGTGAGGCATCTAACTTGGTCATCTTGTCACAATATTGAAAAGTCTCCGCATGTCCGTTTCATTCAGGTACGTCGATCCTCCTCACATCACTGTCCCGCTAGGTGCCTGGCGTCCTGGCGCTATTCACCAAAGAAACGTCAACCTCGCTGCTGTGATCGCAGAGAGAGTTGAAAGAGGCTAAAGTTTGATGGCTATGTTTTTTTATGGAATTGGTGTTGGTGCTGAAGTGCATCATGCGCAGTTGCCGGGTGAGCAGTTAGGAAGGGATGATGCGATGCAGAAGAAGCAGAGCATGAGGATCATGAAAGTGCAGGAGTAATCGATGGCAATGCGGCAAGATGGCGGATGTCAAAGCCATACAGTTGGATGAGAGGATGAGGTGCAAGTGTCGGCAGTGGGTGAAGACTGATTTCGAAGTTTGTGCTTCCATTAAACTGAAATAGTTCTTTGCTCGGTGTTGCTGCATATGAAGTTCCTTGTATTAGGCCATTACTTGGGTGGCTATCTTGTGTAGTATAGAGAATTTGTGTGGATCATTGCTTTATTTGAATGGATGAACCCTATTGACTGTTGATGGCCATCTTGCCAATTCTTTGAAGAATTGGGTTCACCTTGATACAACAATTAGCAATGAATTAATCGCTCATTGCTTGGGAGAAAATACCAATTGACCCATAGAGTTAAGGTGTGCACTTGACAATATAGATTAAACTTTGGTACAAGTATGGCTAATGCCGTACCTCAATAGTCTTAAAACATGAGTAAACACCATGATTAACAAGTGCAAAAAAATATCACATCACCATATGTCCTTGTTCAATAGTGATAGCACAAGTCATTTCCAAATCTTCACAGGACGGAAGAGGCGAGGCCAATAGGTGGATTCAACCATTTCAACATACAAGGGAAGCTTTAGTATTGCAGACAATATGACAGGGATGACCACCAACAAAGTAATGGGGATGTAAATCCACTTCCATCGTTCGCTTAGGACAATCACAAGAGCATAGCCAAAAGCCACGAGTATGAAGACGAAAGAGAGGAAGAGAAAAGTGAGGCCTAGTATCATTTTTCTTGGTAGTGAATGAAGAAAATCTTCTGCGGCATAGCGTGAGGTTAGGATAGCCAAGAACATCGAGGTGGCGGTGACAGAGGAGAAGAGAGATAAAGCGTTTGCAACAGTAAATACCAAGAATGGGTCCCTTTTTAGAAAGACCGGGTTACCCCTATCGTTGCTTCCAGGTATTGTAAAAGCTACTGTAAAGATGAGGGTTGATATGACGCTACAAGATGATGACGTATCCTTCATCCATTGCCCCGCCTCTTTGACCAAATCTTTTCGCTGTTCTACAAAAACTCCCCGATGTCTTCCCGCTCCTTTCTTTTGTTTCTTTCAATTCCAGACTTTTAGAAGGACTGCTCTTATCTTCTTTTACCTTCATCGATCAACGCAAATGTAAATTCAAGAGCGAAAAGGGTAGCAAAACAAATAAGGTGAACTGACCTCAAATTTTAGACTTTTTATCAAAGGAGGACTCTTATCTTCCAGCACCTTCGAAAATAAAGGACACTGTCAATGTGATTGCAAGTAAATTAAAGAGTGGCAAGCAAATATGGTGAACCAACCTCAAACCATTGAAGTTCCCTTTGCATAAGAAAAGCTGCTCCGAAACATCTGCTGTACGTATCCGGGACCATTCTACTACTGCGCCATCGGTTCAGCTTCCTCGAATATCGTACCTCAAATTTGGGATTGTGTTATATCCATTCATTAGTCTAAATAACTCAACATGCCTTCCCTTCACAATTTCTTTCATCAGTTCTTTTTGTGAATTGTTTATTCCACATCAACTCCGGAGAATGCTCAAGACATAACTTGACTATTTCGAGATTCCGCTAGATGCAGCATCAAGGACAATGGTCGAAGTCAATTTGAGTATTTCAGGTGCTTTCATACGAGCCTTCCTCTCGTTTAAAGTTAGTTTTGCTAACTCAAGCAAGCATTCGTGGCTTACTTTCAATTCTCCAATCCTTTTGATAAAACGTGCTGCACAAACATCAGATAAGCAATTTTGCCAGCAATAAAGAATCAAAGGATATGGAGGCTTTCACATTTGTGCCGTGTTCTTACGAATATAGTAGTTGAGAAGAGAATGATGAATTCAAGATATTAATCGAGGAAGCAAACTTCATATGGCTTGAAAATCAAAATGCATGTATCAGAGAACAGATGGATCCATTGATGAACATACAAAATATCATGAGATAAAAAGGAAAAAAGAAAAAAAGAAAGAGTTTTGAAAAATGGGTAGATTCAACGACAGATCAATAGATATGTTTTCAAACTGATTAGTTTTACATATTCTCTTGATGGGATACATGCCAATTAGACTTTGAATTGAATGGAATCTAATCATATCGTAGTATACAAATCAAGAGCCGATTCATATTGATAACTATGATCTCAACGGGATATGTCAATACTATCAATTTACAATTTAAGATAGATATCTCTACCCATGGATGAAATAAGGTCCTTTTTCTATAGATACCATGGCATGTTTTTTGTCTAAAGATACCATGGCAGTTAGTGTACCTGGTTTTGTGGCAACATTCCAGAGTAATGTCTTGAACCGGTGAGTCGCTGGTGTCACCACCATTAAGAGGAAAGAAAAATCATGTTAGCAAATTATAAATTGATGATGAACAAAAAGATACATATCAGCGCATGTAATTAAATTTATTAATGCTCGAATATGTGAGAAAAACAAATTGGATCAATCAACCTCAATAATCTGAGATCCAAATCTATTCTCCATAATTCTACTTGACAATTTGACTTGCCTAAGTAACTCAAACTAACTTTATAAATGTTAAATTAGATATTAAGTTGTACCACACATCATGATTTAGATATTAATTGTATACCCTATCCCCTAACTTTTTTTTGTGAAGAAGATCTATGAATGATATGCTTTTTGTCATGTTAGTCCATCCATCAATCAGATTTAACAGAGATACCTCGAGCCATCTTCATGTCTTTGGAGTTGTCAAATGGTGTATCAACCAAGCAAGGGACACCTAAAAAGGGAACAGATAGAGTGAACCCTGTGTGGATGAGTTGTTTGAATTGTACAAATCTAACAAAAGCAAAAGAAGCGCAAGAAGTACCTACATTGGTAAATACATTTTTCCCAAAAATTGAGTTTAGCTCCACTACGGTAGTAGGACTTCACATGCACAAAGACTTCCAACAGGCCATTGTTTTTGGTATCAACCGACGTCGCTAAGTCACGGTATTGGTGAGCTAAATACAAGAGTATGTCTTTTGGGACACGAACAAAAAAGTAAATTAAAGTGAACAGTGAATTAATTGAGATAAGAAAAGTGAGTGTGAAATCCTACCCAAATGGCCGGCCTTAATAAGGTTCATCATGATTTCATTACAAGGGGGGTATGTTATACGCTTGGCCAGGTACCAGATAACCTCCTTTTGCTTAGGAATACTTCTCGTAGCAGACAACAGGGCATCGTGTACCGCAGATTCACCCTCGACTTTTACAAGTTGTTCTATTGATTCCCTTGCCCTCCTTATTCTTCCTTTCTGGGCGGCAATGCAGAAGGCTTGACCTAAGCCACAAGCTTTATGTTCCCGAGGGATGCGCTTTAGCAGTTTCTCCACCAATTCATCTTGTCCAGTCACAGCCGCAATATTGAGCACAGTAAAGTCACCATCACCATCTTCTATGGTCATAAGTTGGGCCGTCATTGCTTCGGGATCTTCAGTGAGGATTCTCTCTATAGCTTTCCAATCACCTTTTAATGTGGCTTCAAACAATTGTCGATAATTTTCATCAACCACCGGTGTCGGCTCGACTGCAAATATTGCACATTAAAAGTCCTCAGTCTTTAAAACTTCCTGCTTTTACGATGATGCAAAACAAGGGGCAGTCCTTTACTCAACATTGCTGTTCCTGTGAGCGTCTTTCTTTACTGTTTGGAAGTCAAAGTTTTTTTTTGGTTGGGCTTTGTCAATTACAATTCAAGATATTCTTATGATTTTAAAAACTATGAAAATATTATATTTGAATTTTTATGTCAGCATTTGGACCCGTGAAGTTTAAAATGTTTTGTATTACACAAAGTCAAAATCCAAGAAACACAATATTTACGAAAAAGGAAAAATTAAAGGTTCAAAGTGAAAAACCCCTAGGTGTTTTGTAACTGTCTTGGGATGCTTTATCAGTCACTTTGTCTTTTGAACTCCAGTCTAGGTGAATCTCTTTGTAACCAAAAAGAGAAATGAACACAAATAACCTTAAAAAAAATAATTAATTACACCTTGTATACTATAAATCATCTATTCCAGACTGATCAAGCTCATTCATTGCATGAAATTTTCTGTATTAAACTTAGCTAGTGAACTTTTAAACAAGAAAAATTACACGTTAAACTGAAGGAAGGTCCTGAGTTTTTTTTTTTTTTCGAGATAAGTATTATTTCATCAATTAGTTTTCTGGGACCTTTTTTTTTTTTTTGGTCAGTTGTTTTCTGGGACCTTCAAACTGTCATATCTTGGACAATGTGTTTTTAGTGAGTTCTTATTTTTCATTGCCATTGATCGTATCCGCTATATCATTAATAACTAATGAGCTCGATCTTTTACTCTTTCGAGGTTTTTTTTTTTTTGGGATTTCTTTGTATTAAAAATTTTAAAAATTTTAAAAATTATGAGAAGATTAAATTTGAATTCATATTTCAGCATTTGTATGCTGTAAAATTTAAAAAGTTTCGGAGTAAAATAAACCAAAATGCATCCTCCAACACAAGATTAATGAAAAATAACAATTAGAAGTTCAAAGCGAAACAACTTTAGTTGGTTTGCGACTGCCTTGGAAAAGCTTTGTTAGTTGCCATGCCTTCTGGATTTACATTTAAGAGAATGTCTTTAATAACAACAGGAGAGGATAAGGATACGACAAGTGTTAAAATTTTTATATGAGCATCATAACTTTTTTTTTCCATCACTCAAGTGTCATATCAGTGAAAATTTGTTTATTGGAGTGCTGTGATTCATTGATTTATTGATTTTGGCAGAGTGAGACTTGTTCAACATGTATCAACTTATTATGAACGACTTAGATAAATCCTATTTAATCAACAGAGAAAGGAATGGCTCCCTTGGCAACAGCGTACCCTGCACTGCTTCATCAAGAGAATTTTGTATTTCTGAAGGATTGGTTTCTTTGTTCGAGTCCACGTCCACACAAACATCTTGGATAATAGAAGGAAGAAAACCAGAGTTGACGCAAATTGTCTTTATGAAACTTATATGTTCCTTCAATTTAGCGGGGCGAAAAGGCTGAATGGTCACCCTAGAATCTAGAATTTTTAAATGGGGACATTTTGCGTATTTACTATTTGCTTGAAACGAATAGTCATGCCATGGGCTCGAGAAAATGAATCAACGAGTAGTATTTCGTGGCCACACATTGCTTTTGCATTTTTAGTTCATGGGAATTAAAATTTTTCGGCCGCTGTAATTAGTTCCAATTGAATATGCCGCCAAACTAGATAAAGGAAACAAAGAAATTATAAGACCACATTGCTCATACCATAAATTTTTCTGGGTTGGGACATGAACATGTCTGTACCTCGTGGTGGTTCGCAAGATCCGAATTTCCTTGTGTTTCACTTTCTTCCAGCGCCATTGGGTTTCTCTCCTCATTGCAATCTTTCAACAACAAAGTAAATGGAGGATGCAAAAATGGGTAAGATATTCAATTATCAAAGAGTTTTAGTCTTCCTAGGCCGAGTTCATTCCTTCCTTTTATACAAGTACCTCCCCTAATATAAACCTACACCTAGAGCCAGTAAAGCATATAATTCTTTATTCACTTTATAGCGAGTGGAATACTTTTCTTTTCTTTTCTTTTTTATCGAAACGGTTGGATTACTCGAGCGTAAAAAGGATTTTTTTTTTTTTTGAATGTAAAAAAGATTATCACTAGAAATAAAGACTAGACCTTTACAAGTTGGCAAGTAAGCTCAGGCACTAGGGCCACACATAATTAGGTTCAATACCTAGTGATCGAACTATTACTTGAAGGTAACTCTATCTCTCTTTTTTATGATACAGTTCATTCTATTCCTTGAGACCAAAGGAGTCTTTTCCAAGTTAAGCAACTTCTTTCTCGAGCTCGGGAAAGTTATTCAGGCAAGTTATTTTACAAGCTTTTAGCTGAATAAATCTATCGGCAAGAACAAGCATCTCACTTTGTCTGGTCCAAAAATAGGTATAAGGACATTAGAAGTATCAAAAATTTCATCACTCATAATAGTGACAACCATTTTTTTTGAAGAGTTACTTTTGGCTTAGAACAACAACATGATTTCCTTTCTGGAGATGACTATAGTGAATTGATTAGCTCGAGAACCATGTCTTTAAAGGACAAGTCATGTAGTCTCTTAATGATAAGTAATTAAATATTCAAAACCCGTTTGTTTTGCCGTACGCTCTTGACGAAATTGCTTTGTTGGACAACCAACTGCCAATCCGATTCGCATTTCAAGTAGAAATGGAAAATAATTAGTCCTCGCAAGGTGATTGCTCGGACAAAACTTTCCGATAAGAGGAAGTTTTCTGGTAGTTAATTTTAATGAACTGGTCATTGAGTTCTTATGAGTGACGAAACTAGGAGGAAACTTGTGCAGCCAAGTCATACCAAATTTAGGATATTTGACTTTGAGTAATACATTTTGCTTTTGCTTACTGGTTTCTTGAATCAATCAACTGTATTTGATGGCCACACATTGGTTTTGCATTTTTACTTCATTGTTGGAAATTTATTTATCTTTGGTCCCTGTATTTAGTTCCAATTACATATGACGCCAAACTAGATAAAGGAAACGAAGAAATTATAAGACCACATCGCTTACACCATAAATTTTTCTGGGTTGGAACATAAATATGTACCTAGTGGTGGTTCAGCAGGATTCGAATCCCCTTGCATTTCACTTGGTTGCGGCGCCATTGGGTGGGTCTCCTCGTTGCAGTCTTTCAACAACAAAGTTATGGAGGATGCGAAAATGGGTAAGATATCCAATTATCAAAGAATTTTGGTCCCCCTAAGCGGAGTTTATTCCTTCTTCTTATAGAAGTACCTCGCCTAATGTAAAGTTATGCAAGTAAAGCATAACTTGTTTTTATTTTTAATTTTACATTATAGTGGTTGGATTACTTGGGTGAAAATGATTATCACTAGGAATATAAACAAGACCTATACAAGTTGGGAAGCAGGCTCAGATCATTAGGTTCATTTCCTAGTGATCAAACCGTTGCTTTAAGGTGACTTTGTCCCTCTTTCTTAGGATAAAGTTCATTTTGTCCCTTGACACCAATGGAGTCTTTACCAAATTAAGCCATTTCTTTCTCGGCTTAGGCAAGCTATTTAGGCAAGTTAATTTGCAAGGCTTTAGCCGAATAACGCCATTCACAAAAACGAGCGCCTCAACTTTGTCGAGCCCAAAAGCACAAGTAAGAAACTTCAATTCCATAAACTTGCTTAATGTAGAAAAGAACTAGGTTTCTTCGAAATTTCTCTTTTTGACAAAATTAATTTCTAAGGAAGTAAAATCTAAAAATAAAGAGAAAACATATTGCATTTAATATATAAGGGATATCCACAATAAAGAAAAACAAAACATGTGATGTTCTTAGTTATGGCAACTAGATCCTACACAGAAATAGAAAAGTTCACAAAAGAATGAAAGTAAATAAATTGAGGGCTACCACTTAAAATTGCAATTGAATAATTAAGGGCAACTTTGTCTTTTTAAAGAAAATGAGGTGCATTTAGTCGGATAAGGTATGGAAATAGCGGCACCCGAAAGTTTTCATCTAATATATAATGGAAATTTTCCAATATTTTCATTTCTAAATTTGTCAATAAAAGTACGTTTGGTAAAAGTTTTGATTGCTGTGTTTGAAAATGAATACAGTTAAACTTGGAAAATTTAATCACACTCTCTGTATGCTTTTGATCTTGCATAGATGACTCGGTATCGTGGCTCATTCATTGCGTGGAATTTTATGCACAAAACTTATATGGTAAATTTATAAACAAGAAAAATTAACAGAGATCATGAATTTTTATAAATATGTATTGAATCATGAATTAGTTTGGTGAGACCTTCTAAGTTTCATACATCAAACAATGCGTTTTTACTGAGTTTTAATTCGTAGTTGCCATTGATCTAATCCACGATATCATTCATACATTGTAAGCGCGTGTTGTTCCTCTTTGGAAGTAAAAGAGTATTTCTTTTGAGGGTTTCTCAATTATAGATATTGTTCAATTTTTTTAAAAAAATGAAAAGATTATCTGTAAGTTTATATGTTAGCATTTGTATGCTGTGAAATTCAAAGTGATTTGGACTAACAAAAGTCAAAATGCATTAAACAACAGGTTTATGAAAAACTAAAATTAAAAGCTCAAAAAGAGACAAACCTCTAGGTTTTTTGCGACCAACTTGGGAAGCTTTATAAGTTGCCATGCCTTACGTAGTCCCTTTTTCGTGAAACTCTTTGTTACCTAAAATTCAATGAATATAAATAACCTAATTAATTTTACTCTATATGCTTTAGATCATGTATACATTATTGGTATCAGGCTCGTTCATCACATGGAATTGTTTGCATGAAACTTAGATGGTAAAATTTTAAGCAAAAAAAAAAATCAACGTTAAACTTAGATCATGAGTTCTCTCTTCTTCTTCTTCTTCTTCTTCTTCTTTTTTCAGATAGGTATCAAATTAGGAATTAGTTTTGTGGGACCTTCTAGGTTCCATATATTGGATGAAATTCAAAGTGACTTGTACTAACAAAAGTCAAAATCCATGAAACACATGACTTATGAAAAACGAAAATTAAAAGTTCAAAGTGATAAATCTTTGGTTGTTTTGCAGCCATCTTGAGAAGCTTTATCAATCGCCATGCCTTATGAGCTCTCTTCTACGTGAACTTCTTTGTTACCATAAAGAGAAACAAATATAATCAACCTTAGAAAATTTAATTCCACTTCGTATGCTTTATATCATGCATACTAGCTCAATCATTGCATGATTTTTTTTTTCATTGAACTTAGATGGTAAACTTTTAAACAAAAAAAAAAATTAACATTAAACTTAACAACGATCACAAGTTTCTTTTCGAGATAGAAATTGTATCATCAATTAGAGGGAGGGACGTTCTAGCTTTCATATAGTGGACAATGCGATTTTGTAAGTTTTTGTCTCATTGCGATTGATCTTATCCATGATATTGTTAAGTAAATTATGAGCACATTCTTTTACTTTTCGGAAGTAAAAAAAAAAAAAAAAAATTGGCCTTTCTCAATTATAATTCAAGATATTATCCATATTTTAAAAATTGTAAAAAGGTTATATTTCAATTTATATGTCAGCACATATATGCTCTGAGACTAGAAGTATTTGGGATTGAAAAAGTTAATCGAGATTTATGAAAAGCAAAAATTAAAAGTTCAAAGTGACAAACCTCTGGTTGTTTTGCAACTGTCTTGGCAAGCTTGATCGTTGCCATGTCCTTTGAACTCAAGTCTATGCAAACTTCTGTGTTACCAAAAGAGAAATTTACATAAATAACTTTAGAAAAATTAATTACATTTTGTATGCTTCGGTCTCAATAGGTTGGGAAATTTCACTTTTAGCCCCAATACTTTAGTTATAGGTCCAGTCCTCATACTGTTCTATGGTGACAATTTAAATCACTTGGTTAAAATTATCGGGACAAAGAATTTTGCGTCCCCCAATAATATGGATGTAATATCTTTTTCAAAAAGAAAATTTTTTCCGATGATTTAGTTGGACTTTCCAAATTATTTAGGAGTCATTTTCCATTGGTCACACCAGAAAATTCTAAGCAATGTCTTTTTAGGGTATGTACTTGAGTCCATCGCATGATTTTAGGTACCCTGGACTCAGGTTAAAGAGCATAACTTTAATTGTATGAGTTCCAGCTTAGTCGAATCGATATTTTTGCCTCTTGAGTCAGCTCATGTTTTTAAGGTACATCCGGTTTACAGAAATGTTTTAGTAAAATTTGCTCCTCATTTCAACTTCCATTTTCTTGAAAAGACGATTGGAGGGTGAAAAGTAAGAGCTTTCAACAAGAATGAAAGTTATAGAAACATGTCGGGTGTAGTTGTTTAAAGCAAACCCCGTAAATATACTGTCAATTTTGGTCGTTTTGAGTTTTAAAGTTCAGATGTTGAAAACACGACAACCAAAATTTCTACCGAACGTATTTTCATTGAAAACTTGTGGAAAGAAACACAGGAAATTGGAAAATTTTCTCAGACCAAACACGCCCTCAAGTTCGGCACATTATTCTCCTTTCACACTCTTTCTTTTCTTACAAGGGTTTTCTTTATAAAGTGTCGGGATACTTGTTAAGTAATAAATAATTGCCATTTTATATTACTTAGAAATTAACCCCCAAAAAGCGACACTTTTCCAATTTTTCCATCACCCTTTGGGATGAAATCAGAACAAAGAAAGGAAAGAACAGAACATACCTGGCGCTAGTTCTTGATCCATGGAGGTTTCCAAGCCGGCCGCGAGCAGGTAAAACTCTAAAGCGGAGAAGTAATTTCAAGGGATTGAAGTCGAAGTTGCTTTCTGCTCCCATGGGTCTTCTTTCTTTTATAATCGACCTGGGGATGGGGCCAGAGTTACAGCTGTAAAGACGATGTACCCCCTTCTCTTTTCCCGAATGACGTCCGCATTTCCAAATTTTATGAAAATTCCTATTTATTTTTTCTTTTCTTCCACCCTTCCCTTCTTGCAAAAAACATATTTCCATATATTTTTGTTCAGTGTGCCAGCAGTGCAAAAATAATGACAAATATTACGATTTTTATGTTTAGAATGTAGATTTAAGGTTTGTGTTCCTATTCTGAGACTGCTTGTATAAAAAAAGACTTTTACATCAACAGTAGACATAATATAAATCATATTTCAATGGACTTTTATCCCGTACAATGGCAATGTGAAATTTTCTTGACACAAATAGATTTTACATAATCAAAACAATCAATTTTTATTTTTAACATGTAACTTATACGGCAAATAAATTTGTATTTCCTTTCTCGAGATTGTATGTACATATATATATATAGACACACAC
The DNA here is from genome assembly GCA_017140185.1 of Eucalyptus polyanthemos subsp. polyanthemos. Lineage (NCBI taxonomy): Eukaryota > Viridiplantae > Streptophyta > Magnoliopsida > Myrtales > Myrtaceae > Eucalyptus > Eucalyptus polyanthemos. Next base: position 59,801,231 of record CM029459.1, on the reverse strand, counting down.
ACTTTTACAATGACAATATATGTGATGTAAATATCCATAATTTTTGTATTCTATCCGTACTTTATGAACAACGTGAGGAAAATCATTCTCTTTGCTAATTTTTTTTCTTAACTTTTATTTTTATTGCCAACTTAAAAAATCATTTTAACATAATTTGAGCCTAAATTGCGCTAATGCGTTATTCTCACAAAAGAAATACATTGACATCTTTAATTTTACCTCATAAGGTGAGAATATTTTCATCCTCAATTAATAAAATCATCATATGCTTTTAGTTAATGTAAGTATTCTCAAAATCTTAATTTCAGAATTTTTTTCTAAGAATAAAATAATTGGAATGGCTAAATAACTCTATTCACATTAGACCTAGTTAACTGAATATGGAATTTATGCTTATTTTGAAAAAAGTACGGAAAATGGGGAGGACAAAAATTTTGGATGGAAAGTTAATCAATGAAATTAGCTCATATTTACGTTTTTTTTTTTTTACACATGCAAGTTTGAAAATTTGCAATTCTTTATAAAATTATTGAGGACCCTTCTCGAATTGTACACATGTCACGGGAGAGGAAAGAGAGAAAAGAAATTTAGAAAATTATTAGAGAGTGTGTATAGGAATCGACTCTTTTAGGCCTTGTTTGGTAATCATCCAAACATTGCCAAATTTTGATTTTTTATTCCTATAATTAGTTTGGGCCGATAATCGCGTTTGGTAAAATTTTTATTCCCGAGAACAAATTGTGAGTGGAATCAAGAATAAAAAAAAGTTAATTCTTGTTCTAGGAACAAATTTGAGAATTAAAAACCAACTTTTCTTCTTCTTCCCTTTGGCCATCTTGCGACCGCCGTCCATCGTCGCCCGCTGCCGTCAGTCGTTGTTTGCCAGTCCAGCGAGGCTAGCCCAGCCCCGCTGGTGGCTAGATGGGCCTTGCCCCACCTCAGCGAGGCTTGCCTGGCCACCAGGGTTGGGCAAGCCTCACGACGCCTAGCCTTGTCGGTGGCTAGGCAAGCCTCGCCCAGCCCGGCGGTGGCTAGCGGAGTCTCGCCTAGCCCCGAGGCCGGGCAGCCAAACAAGGCTCGGTGACGAGGGCCAACAATGCTCCGGTGAGGTCGTCAGTCCACAAGAAGAAGAAGAATAGGAGAAAAAAGAAAAAAAAAAGAAAAGGAACAAAGGAAAAAAAGGAAAAAAGTAAAAAAAATATTTAAAAATTAAAAGAAATTGATTTAGAACAAAATTAATTAGCACGTGTACCAAATGCAATTCTATTACAAATTAGAAATTTTAGGTAGTAAAAAACGCGTTCTTTTACTCATAATCATTTTTGATAATAGAATAAAAATAATCATTTTTTATCGAATCTCTTCTCTCGAATATAATCGTTATCAAGTGAGTCCTTATCCAATTTTTTATAAGATTTCTGACGGAAGTTTGTTTTATACAACGCATGGTGGGGGCATTGTAGACTTTGTCATGACCTAATAATGTAGAGCACTTTAGGATGCTTTACAGACTGGTCCGATGTGATGCCTGAAAGCATTATAGACTTTGCAGGATGCTTTGCAGACTGGTTTTGATGCAATGCCTGGCAGCATTATAGATTTTGATGTGATGCCAAACAGAATATAAACAGTATCAAACAGTGCATTTGCTACGGTACTTTAAGAATATTTGCTTGCCCTTTCCGTGGCTTGTCAGACTTTTTCTTAGGTTGCTTTTGACTCCTGCTCTTCTTCACTTTCTTCTTCACGTGAAGATACTTCATATTTCTTCACACTTCTTCACACATCATGTTTCTGTCGTGACTCGACCTCGGCCCTTGGCCGAAAAAGATTCAATTTATGGATACTTTACTATAAAAGTTTGGTATGTATTTCAAAAGAGATCATCACTTCATCGTTCGAGGTTTCTTTGGTCATGTGAATTTATTCGATCATGATCGTGAACTCTCCTAAACTCATACTTCATGTGATAGTGAGAATTGTTGCGATTTGCATTTATACGTGTGATATAGCTTGAAAAGGTGGTCATATGTGAATAACAAAGCCATTAATATTAACTATAAAATCATTATACACATATATACAATGTATTTAAATGATAGGTTGCATCACTGAAATTTCATGTGAAATAAAAATATGAAAAGTTGTACCAAAAATCGTTATAATCAATGCTATGAGGACATTTAAAAATGAAATTGATAAGGGGACTAAAATTATTGCCGGAACAAAATATAGGTATCAAACTTGAAAATTCCCAAAAGTACGAGAATTGTAAGTGTAATTGTGTTTAGAAGCTCGTAGGCATAAGTACCACGTGTCGATACTTGGTGTTGCTCGAGCATATTTGGTCCACTTTTGAATAAAAAATCGTTGCCATAGGGAGACTGACTCGCGGAATAAATTGTAATGAAATGTTTTTACATGGCCAAAACCAAATGTCCGGTAATAATGAGGATGATTTTTGTGACTTCCGCTATTTGATTTACAGCAACGTGTCACAAATAAAAATCCAACGTCATATATCTTAAAGAAGTTCTTTGGAACCGTTAAATGGACAAGGTGATTTGATCTCTCCGAATTTATTGGAGGGGAACTGACGACTTCAATCATTACATGGACCAGTCTCCTACATTAAATTTTGGAGACGAGGGCCGATAGATATCACCGTTAGATCAAGTGGATCTATACGGTTGGATTGATTAGACTACGATCGATATTCTCTACCATTAGATAATGAGAAATCAACGGCTGCGATTAGAACGATTTTTCCTTTATAAATCAGCAAAGCCCTGTTTTAGTCTCGTACGACTTTCTCCGTACATCCCCCCCTTTCTCTCTCCCGGCGAAGTAGCGACGAGGAAGAAGTTCCCCGGTTAGGGTTTCCATCTTCTTTCGACGATGACGATCTCCCGCTCGCCGCCGGAGGGTTTTCCAGGTCGGGCTTGCGGCGTTTGGTAGTCGTTCGCGTCGATTGTTAGGGTTTCTTAATCCCGAAGGAATCGGGGGTTTTGTTCCGCCTTGAAGGATGGGGGGCATGTTGCCTTGATTCGAGGGGAAATTAGGTTTGATTACTGGAATTTATCTTGAAAGGGCTCGGACGATGCGACGTGGTTGTCGAGATTTACTGTCTCTACTTCGTTTTCTAGAATTTTAATCGCTTCTGCTTCTGGGTGAATTTGATTTGGTTGGAACCGAAAGAGATGGGAATCATGATGGATGGAGATGTTTATCCATTCTCTTACAGGTCGACCGTTCGTATTGTTGGTGATAAGAGGAATTTAAACGCTTGGGATTGCTGACTACAGCGGACCTTGGCTTTTCTGCAAAGGGATCTTCTTGCAAGAACGAGTTCTGATGCTTTGAGTTAACTTTGGATAGGTCGTTCAGTTCAGAGATTAATAGCATGGATGTTAAGACAGCAAGCAGTACCGTGGTTTGGCCACAAAAATCAGCTACTCACTATAATCAGATTCGAACAGCACCCGGCGACCGTTCGTGTCCCCTCTCGCCACTCGCCAGTGCTCGCCTATGTTCACTGTTCAGTACATCTTCACCCAGCTAAGGCCCGTTCTCTCCCATCTCGCGGTTCCCTCGCTTGTTGACTGACCAGCTGGTTGTGCTGAAGGGGCAAATCTCCCTGTTTTTTTTTTTTTTTTTCCTTTTCCCTATCTACTGTAGTGCCCGGCGTACGTCTCCTCGGCAGGCAGCGCCCCATGTCCACTGCCGCCAGATTCTCCTCTCTTGTCAGCTCAACGCGCCCCTCACCTCGGGCGGTGACCTCTCCGTGTCGCCGTTTGCCGCTGCCCGCCCGCTGCTGGTCGGTCAGTCGGTCAGTAGCACTAGGGGCCGTCTCATCCTCATGCACCGTCTCTTTGACGGGTCTCTCTCGGCCGCTCATCGATCATCCTTTGCTGAACCTGGTTACACCGGCCTGGTCACTCTTTGGCTAAACGGAAAAAAAAAAGGCTTCTTCTTTTTGCCAAAGAGTGGGTAAGCCGGCCACCTCCTCTGCGAAGGAGATGAACCCAGAGACATTTCTCAAAAAAAAGGGATGGGGACAGGGGTGGGGACGCTCTCTTTTTGACGAATCACCCTGGCTGCTCGTCGCTTTGCCAAGTTGGCTACGCTGCCCTGGCCACTGTTTGGCCAAAGGAAAAGGCCAGTTCCTTTTTTGCCATACATTGGCTAAGCCCCGGCAACCGAGAGAAATTCCTCAAAAAACAGGAATGGGTAGAGGTTACCTGGGATGTGGCCAGTCTTCCTCATGCTCTCTTTTTGGTGATTCTCTCTTTAGTCCTCTCGCCTTCGCCTGGCTGCTTGTGGCCATCCTTTGCCAAGCTGGCTACGCCAGCCACCAGCATTGCAACGATGACGAGGGCTGCAAAGATGGGAGATGGGAGATGAACTTAGAGGAATTCCTCAAAAACGGATATGGGGAGAGACGGCCCTTACCCGTACAACGGCTAGTGGCTGAGTGGTTGCTGTGAGGGGAGAGCAGGGTGAGCGCTGAGCTGACAGTAGTACCATGACTACCGATGGCACGGCACGGGACATGGATGGCGAGGGCTGGCCATAGTTTTAGGGGAAAAAACAGAGATCTACCCTAATTTGGAACCAGTTTGACAAACGAGAGAGGACTGCTAGAATGGGAGCATATGAGAGACGGCTGTTACTGGGCGAAGTCGACTGGATAGACACAAGCAGTGGCAGGCGGAACAGTTCCTCTTTTTCTTCTCTTTTTGCTCAATTTCTTGATGGCCTTTTACGAATTATGCCCTTTGGTTTGAGATTTTGAAGAATTGGGAGCTGTTCACTGTTCAAAATCTGAGTGGAAATATTAGTATATAGTTTCTATGGAGAAACGGGTAAAAAGTTGGAAATGCCGTTCACTGTCCAGACAAGGACTATGAAATTTCTTGTCAATAATATATGTTAGGATTTGTGAGAATATCAATACTGTTCCGGTGGATTTTTGTTATTCTTTTTATGTTATTGTTTATGTAGAGTGGTGCGAGAGTTGCCCTTGTCTCTGGAGACTTTAGTCTAACTCTCGCTTATATGACCTTCGATCAGCTTGGCATTGCTGGAAAAGTAACCATCAATAGAAACTTAACTATCATTGTTACTGATCCTTCTACTAAAGCCGAAATCTAGGCAAGGATTTTGCAGATTAAGAAGGATTTAGCTGAAACCGACGGTGCATACCATTCACAAAAGCATGCAGAAAGAATTGCCAAACTCCCTGGTGGAGTTGCTGTAATTAAGGTTTGCAAAATCCCAAAATCTTTTGTTTTCAGCACCTTGTTTGAAGAAACTAAAGATGTACAAAGCCCGTGAAATTTGAGATCCCCTAATTTCCTCAGAGATAAGATAATTGCATTTATTCATCAAAATCAAGATCCTGTAGTGCTTGCGAGTCCATTGGAAAGTTTTACAAAAGCGACGCAGTTTTGTCATTCCGGATAAATATCTTATATATCTCCATTCCATGGTAAGCAATGTGCATTGAATTAAGGTGGGATGAGGTGGAACTTGAAGACCGGAAACCTAGAATAGAGGATGCAAAGTAGCCCACATTTGCTGATATGAATGAGGGAATGAAGCCTGGTGGTGTTGCAGCTTTATGTACATCTTTCGAGTGTATCCCTGTGTTGAGGAGCAACATGGAAAGATCAAGAGGAGCAGGTTGATTCTGATGTCTTAGCAAAAGTATGATATCTCCAATAAGCATCCCCTGGCAGTCATCAATATAGGTGTGCACAGTGATCTTTGTGCCTTTTTTGGAGGATGCGCCGTGTCCTGAGCTCGACCTCAGGCCTCTGTGGACTTGGGCTCAAGCCATGTAGGCTTGAGGAAATTATATTTTAACAACCTCTGGTGGGGTCTTGAGGAAACCATGTTCTAGTTTTTCTTTTGATTGATAACCTGCCTTGTGTCTTCGATAATCTCTTGGCCATTATAAGCGGAATGCATCGAGTAGAGGATCGTTTCTAGCATTTTGCTGTTGTTTTGGAGGTTTCTCTGTTCTTATAGGTGGTCAATTACAGATTGCAATTGCAGGCACTCCTTGCTCCTGCAGAAGCCATTGCAACTAATGCAAGGAGCAGATGGTGATACCGTAGTAGAGTCAACCTGAACATGTAATTGGGAAATCAGTTACAATGCAATGATGGGAAAATGTGAAGATCTTCTCATTGTTGGAGTGATAGATCCATGCGAGGTTTCAAGGTGCGTGCGACAAAACAGAGTATCCACTGCGGGGACAATCCTGACTACCCAAGCGATATTGGTGGAGAAAACTAAAATGCCCAAGCCACCCATTCCACTTGTGCGGGGGATAACACCTTAAAGTAAAACGAATGAGCGGATGCAACATTGCTCAGGATAGATAATAAGTCAGAGCTCTCCTTGATAAAAAAATATCTGTGCTTCATGGATGCATGCTTTTCCAAGTGAAGATGGGCGTGACATGTTTTGGGGAACTGGAGAGGTGTAATCTCACTTGTCTGGCTGGTCTTCAAGATTCATTGATGTCATAATTGAAGAAACGGTTTGATATCGAAAGTCAGATAGTTTCTCTGAATTGCTTAATGGCAATCACATTTCTGCAATCTGAGGAACATGTGAAACTGCATCTAACCAGCATTCATTGTGGGAATTCAGGTCGACAATGATGAAAAAAATGATGCTGCTCATGGAAATGGTAATCTCTCTATTAGACCGTATTTATGCACTGGCAATGACATCTACCTTGTTTGGGAACCATGCACAATGTAAGTTAAACAAATCAGCTGCAACTGTCTGGTTTGGTGCTTGTGCAACCTATTGGGCTCATTACCCTTTGCCCAAAATATCCGAGATTCTGCTTGGACAGTACCGGTTCTTTGCACATGCACTTTGCATTCCTGTCCTCTTTGTAGATTAGATATTTTTCACATTTGAGATCTGGAGAAAATAACATGGGGAGTTGCAATTCATTTGGCGTAACAGGCGTTAAAGAGTTGTAGATTTTTTGAAATAGAGTGATGAAATTCCTGATATTGAACTTTTCTGCTACGTCGTCTTGTTTAAGGTGTGCGATGGCACTTGTGCATCAGAGAATCAGGCGTGTGTTTTATGCTTTTCCAAATCTGAGTGCCAGAGCGTTGGGCAGTGTTCACCAGCTACAGGGGGAAAAAAGCTTGAATCATCACTATGCGGTGTTCAGGGTTGTGGTGCCACAGGATATCCTCGACAAATCCAAAATATCGATATCTGGGAGCCGAGAATGAGAATGTCGAGTTGAGGATGCCTTGAATTTTGCAGGAAGAAGATAGTAGGAAGATTGTATTGCATTATCTATCTTCTTGGTCATCAGATTTTGGACTTCTTTTTCCCCTTTCTAATCTTGTTCGAGTTATGTATAGCATTTAGATGCCCATATTTAAGTAGTAGATATTCCACAGTTATTATAAAGTTGGCCCTCGTGCTTTATTCTTATGAGCGAGAGAATAAAATATGCAGAGCAAGGAACCAAATAGATGGTATAGTAATTTGGAAGAAGCATCTGAAAGACTCGCTAAATGGCTTCGAAGACTAGGAGCGGCGACTTGCGAGTGTAGCATGTTGCTGAGCTCCATTATCATGTATGTTATGGCCTCCTTGACCCTTTCTTGAGATGTCTTGTTGAGTTGAATTGCCCACTAGCTTGAAATTGGCTTTAGGCTTGGGCAACTTCTTTGAAAGAGCCGGTCTGTAAATTATTCGAAGAGTTCGTGATCCCTGTCCTTCCATTGCCTTGTAATGATGCATCTCTCCTCTTCTAAGATCTTTTGAATTATTTGTGTAACTCAAAAGTTTTTATAGCCAGGTAATTTTTGCTGATTATAGCTCAGGTAGGTCATCAGTAAGTTATCACAATACAACAGTAGATGAATTTTACTTATATTTGAAGCTACGACAATGGAATCTACAACTTATGATGCAAAAGCCTTTACAGCCGAGCCAAGAAGAGGATACACGATAGACGCTACTTAAATGAAACAAAGATTGAATTTGCTTGAACTTTTTCCGGACCGTGGAACATCTTCTTATTCTTCAAATCTTTACACTCATTTTGCAACCTGCATCGAGAGAGAGACTTGGCAAATTCTATACACGAAAGGGGTCCTTCGAATTTCTCGGCAAAATTCACTTCGATGTCGAATCCTAGATTCGGCTCATATCGAGATGTCGAACATGTTCTTCACCAAGTTGTCCGTCATGGCTCATATCGAGATGTCGAACATGTTCTTCACCAAGTTGTCCATCATCTGATTCACGATTTGCATTGTATGTCCAAACTCCAATTCTCGAACTTACCATACGATGCGGATGGGGATGGGTCCTTGGTAATTTTCGGCTCATATCAAGAATTCAAGTTAAGTATCAATGATTTTGATGAAGACGAGGACTTAAAACTGATGGTTCAAAAATAGGGATTTTTTATTATAAATTTTTAAATTTAGATATGTGTGATTATGTCTACATCCTTCAATCCTTTATATTGGTCAATAAAGAAATGAAAGTGACCAATAATTCAAACAATGGAAAAAAAAAAAAAAAAAACTCTACTTAGGTAGCCTCCACTACTAATTACAACATTCGTTTTTTTTTTTTTTAATATATCAATTCCGAAATTTATAGATGTAAGTCCACCTTTTCCACTTTACAATAATAATAATTGACGCCATATAATTATGCGAAACTTCTAAAACATTCTGGTGATCACAACACTGTTTCACTAATTTAATCTTTAAACCATGTGTAACAAGTTTTTGTTGTGGTTAGCACGATCAACAACGCTTTTACAATCATTGTTCTATTTGGGTACGTGTCACCATGCACTTCGTAGCTAGGATTGTCCTTGCTCCCCACTAAAATGACTCGATGATAATATATATATTATCAAATAGTTAATATTTACTATGATACGAATACCTACAATTTTTACCGTGTCGAAAAAATCATAAATTATGCCCTCCACTATGCTAATATCCCAATTTTTGTTTAGAAAAATTGCTCAACTTGTAATATACATATTGTACGATTGTTAATTCAATCATAAATTTTTGTGCGAAATTTTAATTTAGTCCCATCACTGACATGCGGTCCAATTGTTGGTGTTAATCCTATGTAACACATTGCCATGTTCACTATTTTTGGTGAAAATTGACCAACAAGAATTGGTTAGAATTTCTTGCAAAGGTTTATAATCAAATTAATAAAATTGAAAAGTTCAAGATTGAATTAACATTCATATAGAATATGATTTGGGACGATTTCCCCCATTTTAACCTTAAACTTCTTCCAATATGACAAAAATCAAAGATTTTTGTTCACGCTATGCAAATTTGAGATTTTTTGTGACATATAAATTTGGGTATTGATGTTATAATGTCTATAATTTAGGATTGCTTTCCGGTACCTTTTGAAATATAAGGGAAGCATAAAAGCCATTTTTTTTTTTTTTTACATAAAAGCCATTTGAATTGGAGCTACAGCGGGCGAAAGTGAAGACAGCGTATGAGCAGGCGAGAGGAGTGTAGGGACGGACCGATAATCATTAGAAGTGGACCGTGTCGGGGTACCACTGATGACGCTCTCTTTTATTTTTCCAAAAATAAATAATTGATTTTTGTATGTATATATATATATAGCGATCTTATCCTTTCCACACCGAACTCCTGAACTCCATGGTCCTTTCCAAAGGTACGTGCGGCATGTTGCCTTCGGTTACTTCAGTCGGTATTATTTAATTTAATTTAATAAATTATTTTTCTGGGCCCTCACATTGTAATTTAATTTAATATATTAGTTCATCAACAAAAAGTTTCCCTTTCAAAGTGCACCGAAATTGACGACGGTTGTGGGTAGATGCTTAAACGCGAACGAAATTTTTTCCATTAGTTGGCATTAGTTTAGTTTTTCGTTTTGGATTACTACAAAGAATTCTAAATTGGTGCACAACAAAAATTTATTCAAAATTTATTTTTTTATTAAAAAAATTTAAATCAATATATTCGTGATAAATTTACCCTTCGTTTGTTTTTGTTTCGTCAAAAAGTTACCGACAATAAAACCTTTCGAAATGTAAATCGATATGAAAATCGATAAAGGATGCACCGAGAAAATTAAAGGTATGAAGACTTGAGGCAATCACGGCCGACTAAGTAAAAAAGGTATTGAAATGTAAAGATAACACGAAGATAAAATTAAATAATTTATATTCATTACTTGATTGATAGTGCCTTTACTCTAATTAGAATCCTAGTACTTATAGTTATTTCCAGCGGTTATAAAAGAAAGCAATATGGCTCTTAAAATTCAGCAGCATGTATTTATATACGGTTACTAGACAAGCTCGCTACTCGACAATCAATAGCACTTCTCCACTTTTCACGTCTAGCAATGACCAATACTTTTGTAACTTGGGTCTCGACTTCCTAATGTTTAAAACGGCCCATTTTTCCCGGCTTTTGTGGTCGTAAGCTTCCGAGATATTTGGCTCCACTACACCATGATCGTGTCAGTTCCATTTCTCGATAGCCATGCAGGCCTGCCCAAGCGAACCGTGTCTGAAATTATTGGTCCCATTACTTGGACAATTACCTGGTTCCTAGCTCGTAGTGATTTGTTTCGGTCGTGGCCTTCTTGTTGATAAAACCAAGCTTTATTCATCGACACTCATATTTAAGGAGTTAATAATTTCCTTTCGTTTTTACCGTTTGCAAAACTTTTTTTAGTCATTGTTGTCTAAAAAATTGCCGACTAAAAGCTCCCAACAAAATTTTACTTTTATCACGTCTTGCTCGCCCTCTCCAAGTCCCAGTAGTCAGTTGGGAATTTAGGCACTTTTTTGTGTCAACAGCTTCCCTCTAATATTGTGGCGACCCTAAGGGCGTGGCCGGGATGACAGGGGAGGCTACGTTGACGGGCAACCCAAGAAGCTAACCACATGTCTCATGTCCCACATCGCTTAGGGGAGGAGTCCTAAGCTAGTTTATAAGGCTTGAGTTCTCTACTCTGTGTAACTCGTTTTAAAACTGTGAGAGTCGAAAGCCATCGGATGATTAGCTTGCAATATAAAGAAAATGAACTTAGATCGGCAAACCTACTAATTTTACCTAAAAAATTCCTCACATTTTAAAAATATGCTCAATTCCCTAATTTTATCAAAAAAATTCAGTAGATTTGTCACATTAGCGTACCAACTCAAGATTTTTCGTAATACGAAAATTAGGTCGTAGTAAATATGACATTGATATATCGATTTAGAATTTTTTACAATAACAATCCTTAATTTTTTTCCCGTAACTTTTTTTGCAAGCCTATAAATTGGAATTGTCTAGTGGACACAATGACGTAGAGAATTAAATATAGGAGGGATATGGTAGGGCTAGAGCACACATAATCTCTCCATAGTCACATGTGGATTATTGTATACTTAAAGTTGTACAGCTAGATGTCTATTCACAAGTATTTACCGCGGGGGACCAACTATTTATTAGACTCGGTCCAATCCATACATATATAGGAATATATTCACACTACATAATAATAATAATAATAATAATAATAATAATCATAATGTGACATGATATCTTGAACCGAATTCCACTTATCAGACTCGATCCAATCCGCATCTTCAATCTATCTTATACAAAAGACCATTCTACATTATTGTAGGAGTTACTTCATGTAACCTAATTTGAATTCGAAGTGGCTATCTCAATTAGGGGTAATAAATCATTCAAGCAATGCCTCATTTTAGTTTAGTAATAGATTTTGAATATAATTTAGAGTGCATTTAGTAACGTTTTTGTTTCTTTATTTCTTTATTCTCAAGAATAGAAATCCATTTGTGTAGGTTTTTATTCTCGAGAGTAGATTTGGAGCAAATACAAAAAGAAAATAAATAAATAAAATCGTCTTTTTGTTCCTAAGAACAAATAAAAAAAACAAGCATTTTCTCTTTTCTTTTCTTTCTTTTTCTCTTCTTCCTCTTCTACTCCTAGCCTATTGCCGGCCTTGGCGATGACCGGCGATAAGCCAGACAAGACCCGGCGACCTCACAGGAGCCTCGTTTTGCCCCTGGCGAGGTCCGCCTGAGCCTCGCCTAGCCACCACGAGGTTGACGTCGCCCAGCCGAGCAATGCCAACCTCGCGGTGGCTAGGCAAGGGTCGAGGGCATCTCGCCGACAACTAGCTAGAGGAAAAGAAGAAGGACAAAAAGTTAAAAGAAAAAGAGAAAAAAATGTTTAAAATTATTAATAAATTAAAAGAAATTCTAAGTTGCAAAAAATTTGGGGTTGTACCAAATATGTTTATGTTCCGAGAATAAAAATTTTGTGCAATTACAAAATATCTTCAAATGTTTAGAAATTCGTTCAAGGAATAAAAATAGAAAAAATTATTTCTGAATAAAAATTATTCTTGAGAATAAAAATATTATCGTACGCACCATTATTGTTCGTTGAGACGTGACCTTTGAGATTCTAGGTCGTTTGCTATGAGAGTATATCTTATTTGGTCATCTTGTCATGACATTGAAACGTCTCCACATGTCAATTGCATCCAGGTACATTGTTCCTCTGTCCGGCCAGGTGCTTGCTGTACTAGCGCAATTCACCAAAGAAACATCTAAGCCTTTTGCTGCTGTGATCACAGAGAGACCTGAAAGAGGCTAAAATCGTGGTGAGGCGGGAGTGCGGGATTTTGATGGCTATGTTTCTGATGGAGTTGGTGCTGCTGCTAACGAGCACTGTGCACTGTTGCTGGGTGAGAAGTTTGGGAAGGGGTGATGCGACGGAGAAGAAGCGGAGCATGATGATAATGGAAGTGCAGGAGGCATCGATGGCCAACGCGACTAAGATGGCGGAGGTCAAAGCCAAAGATTTGGATGAGAGGATGCGGCGAAAGTGTGGGCAGTGGGTGAAGACTGATTTTGAAGGCTCAGCTTCCATTGAACTAAAATAGTTGCTTGCTCGGCTTGCCATATGAGAATTTCCTTGTGGTGGGCCACTACTTGGGCGGCCATCTTCTGCGGGATAGAGAATTTCTATGGATGAACCCTATCAATTTAAATATTGATGGCCATGTTGCCAATTCTTTGAAGAATTGGGTTCACCTTAGTAGTTAATACCACAAGCAATGAAGTAATTGCTCACTGTTTGGGGTAAAAAAACCAAATAACCCATAGCGATAAGGTGTGCGCTTGATAACATACATTAAACTTACGCATAAATATGGCTAATGTCATACCTCAATAGTCTTAAAACATGAGTAAACACCATAATATATGCATTTCACACACAATAACAAGTGCAAACAAAGATCACATCATGGATGTCCTTGTTCCATAATAATAGCATAAATCATTTCCAAATCTTCACGGGACGATAGAGGCGAGGGCAATAGGTGTATTCAACCATTTCAACATACAAGGGAAGCTGTAGGATTGCAAACAATACGATAGGGCCGGCAGCCAACAAAGTAATGGGGATGTAAATCCACTTCCATCGTTCGCTTAGGATGATCATAAGAGCAGAGCCAAAAGCCACGAGCATGAAGGCCAAAGAGAGAAAGAGAAAGGTGAGGCCTAATATCATTTTTCTTGGTAGTGAGCGGAGGAAATCTTTTGGGGCATAGCGCGTAGTTAGGATAGCCAAGAACATCAAGGCGCGTGATAGAGGAGAAGAGAGCTAGAGCGTCCGCAATCACGAATACCATGAATGAGGTCTTCTTCAAAAAGATCGGGAGCCTGTTGTCGTCGTTGCCTCCGGGAACAGTAAAAGCTGCAGCAAAAGCTACTGCAGTGATGAGAATCGCTACAAAGCTACAAGATGATGATGTATCCTTCATCCATTGTCCTGCCTCTTGGAGCAAACCTTTGCGCTGTTCTACAAAGACTTCCCAATATGTTTTCCCTCTCCTTTCGTTTGTTTTCTCTAATTTCAGACTTTTAGAAGAAGGATCGTTCTCATCTTTCTTCACCTTCATTTATCAACACAAATGTAAATTAAAGAGCACAAAAGGGTGGCAAAACAAATAAGGTGAACCGACCTTGAATTTTAGACTTTCAATTTTAGGAGAGCTCCTATTTTCCAGTACCTTCAGAAAATTAAGAACGTCTATTAACATGAATGTGAATTAATTAAAGAGTGGCAAACAAATATAGTGAACCGACCTCAAACCATTGAAGTTCCCTTTGCATAAGAAAAGCTGACCCAGAAAAATCTGCCGGTGCATATCCTGTTGACCATCCTACTACTGCCTCCATCAGGTCGCGGTTCCTGTGAATGTCGTACCTCAAGTTTGGAATTGTGTCGTGTGCATTCAGTAGTCTAAACAACTCAACATGCCGTCCCCTCACAACTTCTTCAATCAGTTTATTTGTGAATCCTATATCCCACATCAGTTCCGGATATTGCTTAAGACATAACTTGACAATTTCAGATATTCCATTAGATGCAGCTTCAAGGACAATGTCTGAAGTCAATTGGAGCATTTCAGGAGTTTTCGTAGGATCCTTTTTCTCTTTAAAAACTAGAATTGCTAACTCAAGCCAGCATTCGTGCCGTAACTTCAATTCTCCAATCCTTTTGATAAAAGGTGTTACACGTAACACTAGATGAGCAATTTTGCCTGCGATGAAAATTCAAAAGGTTATAGAGGCTTTCGCATTTAGGTCGTGATCTCATGTGTGCGCACGTGCATGTGTTTAGTAGTTGAGAAGAGAATGATGAATTTAACGCATTAATTGGAGAAGCAAACTTCATATGGCTTGAAAATCAAAATGCATGTATCAAAGAACAATTGGATTTATGGATGAACACACACAATGTCATGGAAAAAAAAAGAGTTCGGAAAAATGGATAGATTCAGCCATTTATCGATAGATCAATTTTCGACCTAACTATTTTTACAGATTCTCCTATTGAATACATGTCGATTGGACTTTAAATTGAATGAAATTCAATCATATGTAATATATGAATCGACAGTCAATCCATATTAAAAACTATGATCCTAAAGGGATACATCGAGCACATCAATTTACAATATAAAATAGAGATCTCTAACTATGGATAAATAAGGTCATTTTTCTGTAGATACCACCACATTTGTTTTTTAGTTTTTTTGGTTCTGAAGATACTATGCCAATTCGTATACATGGTTTTGTGTAGAGATTCCAGATTAATATCTTGAACCAAGGAATTGCTGGTTCTACCACCATTAAGAGGAGAGAAGCATCACGTCGGCAAATTAGGAATTGATGATGGACAAAAAGATACATATCACATTTGTGAAATGAAAATTGCACATGTAATTAAATTTAATAATGCTCAATGTTAGAAAACAACTTGGATCAATCAGCCTCCCTGACTTGACATTCAAATTTACAATTCTCAATATTTCTACTTGGCAATCCAACATTAAGTAAGACTTCTCAAACTAATTATACAAATGTTAAGTGCGGCCCTATTTCCATCTCCATTTTGGCTAAGAGACTCCTTTTTTTCCGGTTAACTTACCGAAATACCCTCATTTCTCTCTTCAAAGTATTGTTTCTTTTATTATTATTATTATTATTATTATTATTATTATTATTATTATTATTATTATTATTATTATTATTATTATTATTATTATTATTATTACTATTACTATTACTATTATTATTACTATTACTATTAGTATTACTATTATAATTACTACTACTATTATTATTATTATTATTATTATTATTATTATTATTATTATTATTATTATTATTATTATTATTATTATTATTATTATTATTATTATTATTATTATTATCACTTTCATCAATTTCACAATAGAAATGCTCCATTATTACCTAACAAAATATCACTTTATCACGCATCTTATTCTAATGCTCCATTATTACCCAACAAAATATCACTTTATCATGCATCTTATTCTAACTTTGCCTACAAAATGTTGTCAATTTTAATTTATGGTATTATATTTTCAAAAGGGTTAAATTGTTAGAAGCATGATCACATGTCAAACATATTTATATTTAGATCATATCTAAATATTAGCCAAGGATAAGAACATAAAGGAAAAAAAAAAGAAAAAGAAAAGAAACTTCTTGTCGTTCTAGTCCAATTATGAACAAAGTAACTATAACGATCATAGATTCAATCTCATATCAAGTGTATCCAAATTTTAAAACATGCTTAAAACTTTCCTTTGAAAAAATCCGGTGCGAGTTTTAAAGTGAAGAAAGCGTAAATAAAATTTTAACCCCCATCTTGCAATTCATATTATAGTCTAAAAAGCCCAAAGAAAAAAAGTAAAAATCAACGATGTTTAACTTTATAAACCTACAAACTTATTCCAGAGAACCACTCACAATGTCAAAATCGGCTAGATAATTAGATTAAATTTTAATTTTCAACTTTGAAATAAAGTTTCCCTCAAACTATTTGATAAGAATATGCAATTAATAGTGTATTCATAAGCCATCATAACTAGAATTTTCTAACCTTCTATATAACTTTTGTGATTAAAATAAATCATAAATTAAAATTAACAATCTTGTTTAGACAATATAATAATAGGATAAATGATATTAAAATATCTTTTTGGATGTAAACTGACATTTATATTGTGAAATTGATAAGATTAGGGAGGTGATAAAAATTTAGGCAGTTTTGCAGGTTAGTATAATATATAAAGAAACAATAATTTGGAGGGGGTTATTTTGATTAGAAATTAACTTGTTATGCACATCATGATTTAGATATTAATTGTATACATTAATGTAGTCCCTATCCCTTAACTTTTTATGAGTAAGATCTTTGAATGATATGCTTTTTACCGTATTAGTCCATCCATCAGTAGATTAACAAAAATACCTCGAGCCGTCTTGGTGTCTTTGACTTTGTGAGATGATGGATCAACCGAGGAAGGGATACCTAAAAGGGAATAGATAGAATGAACACTATGAAAATAGAGTTGCTCTAATTGTGGATATCTAACAAAAGAAGTGCAAAAAGTACCTACATTGGTAAATACACTTTTCCCAAAAATTGAGTCGAGCTCCACTGCGGTAGTAAGACTTCACTTGTACTAAGTCTTTTGACAGGCCATGGTTTTCGCTCTCGTCAAATTTCCTCAAGTTGGGGTATTTGTTAGCTAAATCCAAGAGTATGTCTTTTGGGACACAAGAACAAAAAAATTCATGCAAGTAGACAGTGAAGGAAATCAGATAAGATGAGTGAGTGTGAAATCCTACCCAAATGGCCAGCCTTAATAAGGGCAAGCACGAGATCATTCTCTGGTTTGGATTTCATATGTTTGGCTAGGTACCAGATAACCTCCTTTTGCTTAGGAGCTTTTCCAGTAGCGATTGACAAGGCAACTTCTACACCTGATTTACCAACTTTGTCAAGATCATCTACTAATTCCTTTACCCTTCTTATTTTTCCCGTCCGAGCAGCATGGTAGAGGGCACCCTCAAAAATGGGAGCTTTATTTTTCTCAGGGTCGCGCTTAACCAGGTTTTCCATAAATTGATCTTGTCCGGCCGTAACCGCAACATCGCTCACAGTAGCTTGACGAGTTCCTGAGGTCAAAATTGTGGCCGTGATTGCGTCGGGATCATGATCGAGGATTTCCTCGGCACCTTTCCAATCACCTTTTACTGCGGCTTCAAACAATGACCGATACTCCTCATTGACCTCCGGTTTTGGCTTAACTGCAAATATTGAACTTTAAGAGTCCTCAGATTTCGCACTTCTTGTTTTTAAGGTCAAGTGAAAGTGCAAAAACTTCCGATGAAATGCCAATCCAGATCAAGGGGCGGTCGTTACTTAACAGGCCTGTTTCCATAAGGGTCTTCATTTACTCTTTGGAAGTCAGTTTGTTCGTTCTTTCTTTCTTTTTGGGAGGGGGATTTCTCAATTAAAATTAAAGATATTATTATGATTTTAAAATTATGGAAAGATCATATTTTAACTCTTTTGTCAGCATTTGTCTCAGTGAATTTAAAATATTCCGAATTAAAAAAAAAAGTAAAAATGCAAGAAACATAAGATTTATGGAAAAGGAAAAATTAAAAGTTAAAATTGACAAACCTTTAGTTGTTTTGCAAACATCTTAAGAAGCTTTATCACTTGATGTGTCTTTTGAAATCGAGTCCATGAGAATCTCTTTGTTACCCAAAAGATAAATGAACATACATAACCTTGGAAATATTAATGACCCATTGTATGCTATAGGTCATCTGTTCATGACTCGTATCAAGCTCATTCACTACATGGAATTTTTTGTATTAAACTTAGATAGTAAACTTCTAAACAAAAAATTAAACGTTACAGTGAATAGATATCTGGAATTTTTTTTTTCGAGATAGGTATAGTGTCACGAATGAGTTTTCTCGTTGCCATTGGTCTTATCCACAATATCATTCATAATTGATGAGCATGATCTTTTACTCTTTGAAAGTAAAAATAAAATAAATAAATAAATTGGGCTTAGTGATAATTCAAGATATTATTTGAATTTTGAAAATTTATGATGATTATATTTGAATTCATATTTTAACATTTATATGCTATGAATTTTTAATGCTTTGGAGCAAAATAAAATTCAGCCAACACAAGATTTATGAAAAATGAGAACCTAAGACTTCGAAGTGGCACACCTTCATTGGTCCATGACCGCCCGAGAAGCTTCACCAGATGTTGTGCCTTTTGAATCAACGTCTAAGTGAACCTCTTTATATCAAAAGGAGAGACTAAGAACATCAGCAGTGTTATAATTTTCGTATGATACTCACTTAAGGGCTATGATATTTTTTTTATCATTTGAGTGCCATGACTTTTTTTTTTTAATCAATTGAGGGTCATATTGGTAAAAAAAATCATTTACTTGAGTGCCTATTCCCGCAATTCATTTATTTTGGTAGAAAGAGAATTGCGCAACATAAATCAACTTATTATGAACGACTTAGATAAATCCTGTCTAATCAACAGAGAAAGCAACGGCCCACTTGGCAACGGCGTACATCACTTTGCTTCATCAAGAGAAGTTTGTATTTCTGAAGGATTAGTTTCTTGTTGGAGTCCACGTCCACACAAACATCTTATATAATAGAAGGAAGAAAACCGGAGTTAACGCAAAACGCCTTTTTGAAATTGTTCGTCCAATTTTTATTATTTGGGGGGGGGGGTGTGGGTGGAATGAAAGAGATGAATAGTCACTCTAGAATCTAAAAAAAAAAATTAAATTTTTCGTGCATTTTTAGTTCGTGGAATCAAAATTTTTCCGCCTCCATAATTAGTTCCATTTGAATGAGCCGCCAAACTAGATAAAGGAAACAAAGAAATTATAAGACCACATCGACCATGCCATAAATTTTTTTGGGCTGGAACTTGAAGGGGTATGTACCTGGTGGTGGCCCAGCAAAGTTCGAATTTCCTTGTATTTCACTTGGTTCCGGTGCCATTGGGCCGCTCTCTCGTCGCAGTCTTTCAATAGCAAAGTAAACGGAGGATGCAAAAATGAGTAAGATATTCAATTGCCAAAGAATTTTAGTCTCCATAAGTGGAGTTCATTCTTTCCTTTTTATAGAAGTGCCTCCCCTAATGTAAAGCATGTTCTTCTTCTTTTTCCCATTAAAGTGATTGGATTACTTGAGTGTAAAATGAATTATCACTGGGATTATAAACTAAACCTATACAAGATGGCAACAAGCTCAGGCTTTAGGGCTATGTCGCGACCTACCCTCGAGGGGAGGGAACAAGTTTAAGGGTATTGCCTAAAGACCCATGATTATGCACGGACTCTCCCAAGCTCATATCTCGCATGAGGTTGGGGTGTTCTAAAGAATTTTGTAAAAAAGAGTCGCCACTAGCCTATTGGGGTTGGCTAGAAACCAAGTGAGGTATGGGAAAGTGAGGTATGGGAATATACCTCACTTTCTACGCAATCAGAGAATCTAGGGTCGGGGACTTGATTACACAAATTAATCAATTAATGCCATTTTAAAAAGAAATTATTTTTGTTAGGCAATTTGGATTGATTTTATACTTATCCACTAACATGTGAGGTGATCATGCGAATGCACAATCATTAAAGTAACAATCATAGCTACCAAGATCCTAATTATAATAAAATTAACATATGCCACTGAGCAATTGCAAACATAGTTAAACAAGTAAAATAAACATGCAATATGATCAATATACAAGCAATTAAAGGCTTAAATACACTATAAAAGCAATGCATGACAATTCCTAATCAAAACCTGCATTTTTTGGATTTTAGAAATTTTTTAATTTTTAAATATTTTTTAATGTTTTAAAATTTAAAAAAAAAAATTAAAAGGGGGCTGGCCGGGTCGGGTCCGGTCGGACTGGGGGCGGGCCAGTTGGCCCGCTCCGTAAAGAGACTAGGCTCGGCAAGAGGTGGCTGGGCGATCTCTCAAATGGGGTTGGGCCCGTCGAAAGGCCTGACCCCCCTTCGCAGAAGAGACTCCCCCTCGCAGGCCCACGGCCCAGATTGACCCCGGGCTGTTGGCCTGCGGGGCGGAGGAGGCCGAGCGGGCCAGATCGCGAATCTGGCCCAGCTCGGCCAGCGGTCCCTGGCAGCGACCGCTCAGTCGGGACTAGGGAGGTCGCGACGGCGTGCTGCCAGCGGAGGTCCTCCGGAAGCGGCGAGGCGCCGGTCGAAGGCTCCGCCGGCTCGCGACCCGGTTTAGCGGCTGTTCGGCCGCAACGGAGGAGAAGGCAGCTGCGAAGGGCACAGGCGGCCTCCGGATGGAGCCATGATGGCATCGCCTTGGTCCGGTGGGACGCAGTCCGGCTTCCGGGCAAACGACGGCGGCCTTCCGTGGCCGAAAATCCTAGCTGGGCTCTACACGAAGGAGTCGGGGAGGCGGAGCTCACTCGGGCAATTCGTCGAGCAGGCGGCATGCGCGCGCGAATCGGGGCAGTTTCGGCTCGGCCGAGGCCCGAGCACCGGTCACAAACCTCGAGGAAATACACCAGAACATCAAAAACAATCGTGGAGGACTAGTGGTGGCTGGAGATCCCCCGAAATGGACAGAACGAGCTCCGGCCAGCTCGACTTCAAAAGCTACACGCCAAGTGTTCGATAAACGGTTTACCTGGGTTCCGGCGGGAATGGAGGCTCGAAGACGCGTTGGCGGCGGCGGTGGCGGTGGCCAGTTCTCGCCTCTACTCCTGCTCCTCCTCCCTGCCCCTCTTCTTTTTTCTTCCGTTCTTCTCTGTGTTCCTTCCTGCTTCTCTGTTCCTTGCTTTTCTTGCAGGTCGCGTGGAAAGGACGCCGAGGGGGAGGAAAACAGCTGGGCCGGGCCCCCACGAGAGAGAGAGAAAAAAGCGGGCCGGGCCAAGGCCGGATTCGGCCTAACCCGGCCGTAAGCGTTTTCTCTCTCTCTCTCTCTCTCTCTCTCTCTCTCTCTCTCTCTCTCTCTTTTTGGTTGTTGTTTTTTCGTTTTTTTTGTTTCTTTTTTTTTAGTGACTAATTCCTAATTTTGTATGCAACTGAATCATAAATAAAATAATAAAATTTAAGTGTCAACATGCTGTAGATCATAAAATTCACCCTAGTGTAGTGGTCGAATCATTACATTAAGGTGGTTTAGTCTCTCTTTTTGCAATAGAGTTTATTTCGTCCCTTGACACCAATGGTTATTTAATCAAGTTAAGCCACTTCTTCCTTGAGCTTAGGAAAGTTATTCAAGCAAGTGAATTTACAAGTTTTAGCCAAAAAAAAAAAAGCTTTCGAGAAAAACAAGTGCCTCACTTTTGTTTGGCCCAAAAACACAAGTAAGAAACTTCAATTCGATTCAAGATAGAATCTTTCTAAAGAAAAAGCTTTCACACAAAATATAGATGTAAAATGGAAATTTTCCAAATTCTAGTTTTAGACATGAAAAATGATTGCGTAACAATATTTAATTTTTGTGAAAATAATGGTCTATTCTGTACCATAAAAAATCAAATCACAAATAATTATATATTATTGTGGGGCCCACTTCTTCAAGAATTTGTAATTATTCTCATAGTACCTCAATGATTATTATGCTAGCAAAACCCTTTAGACACCCATCAAATTTTACCAAGTTAAGTCATTTCTTTCCAAAGCTCAGGAAAACTATTCAAGCAAATTAACTATGGTAAGAATAGGCGCCTCACTTTTATTTGGCCCAAAAACACAAGCAAGGAACTCCATTTGATTCATGGCAGAATCTTTCTAGAGAAAAAGCTTTCG
The DNA here is from genome assembly GCA_017140185.1 of Eucalyptus polyanthemos subsp. polyanthemos. Lineage (NCBI taxonomy): Eukaryota > Viridiplantae > Streptophyta > Magnoliopsida > Myrtales > Myrtaceae > Eucalyptus > Eucalyptus polyanthemos. The sequence goes on along the minus strand of CM029459.1, from coordinate 59,778,941 downwards.
TGCAAAATGGAGGTGTAAAATGAAAATTTGTCAATTTTCGGTTGTAGATACCAATGGAGTCTTTACCAAGTTAAGTCACTGCTATCTCGGGCTTAGGAAAGCTATTAGGCAAATTAATTTGCAAGCCTTTAGCCGGATAAAGTTATCGGCATAAACAGGTATTTTACTCTTGTCTGGCCAAAAACACAAGCAAGAAAATTCAATTCAATTCAAGGTAGAAGAAAAAAAGCTTTCTTGCAAAACATAAATGTAAACTGGAAAATTTTCAATTTCCAATTTTAGACACGAATGGAGTCTTCCACTTCTTTTTCGGGCTCAAAGCTATTTAGGTAGGTTAATCTGCAAGCCTTCAGCCAAATAGAACTATTGGCAAAAAATGGGCACCTCACTTTTTTCTAGCCTAAAAATACAAGCAAGGAACTTGCATTCGATTCAAGACAAAATCTTTCTAAAGAAAAAGTTTTCACACAAAATGTAGATGTAAAATGAAAATTTTCCAATTTCCAATTTTACACACCAGTGGAGTCTTTAACAAGTTACGCCACTTCTTTATTGGGCTCGGGAAGGCTATTCAGGCAAAGCTAATTTACAAGCCTTTAGCAGTATAAAGCTATCACCAAAAATGGACACCTCATTTTTGTCTGGCCCAAAAACACGAGCAAGAAATTTCCAGTCAATTCAAGGAAGAATTAAAATGCTTTCATGCGAAATACGAAGTAAAATGGAAGTACTACAGGTTTCCTATTTTCATTTCCAAAATTGTCGATGAAAATAAGTTTTGTAGGAATTTTGGTTGGCATGTTTTTCACAATTTGAACCTTAAAATTGAAAACGACCAAAATTACATTATTTTGTACAAGTTTCATTCGTATCTAAAATTGTAACTCGACAAGCATATTTTTAAGAAAATGGAAGGTGAAAACAGAATACAATGGTCATTAAAACATTTTTGTGATCCAAATGCACCCTAAATAACTTGAAAGATTTGATAGCGGTTTTCTCTTTTTACGAAAAATGGTGCAATGATACATGTGTAGAATCAAGGGTGGAAAGGTTCATTCAACTATGTTGGCACTCATTTGGCAGCATTCCACATTGACCTTGTAACACACGAAGCTCTACAAGATTATTCATGATTCTCTATGTCAATATTTTGAAAGGTTTTAGGTATTCACAAAGTTCTAACTGCAAGAATCTGGGTAATTAAAAGAAAAAGGTAATGAGAGAATCCTTGAAATTGCAAAAATTGGGGCGAGATTTGATGTTGACCTGGGAATTTATCTTGCTTATGGCTAATTGACTAATAGTTATGTTAACCTAGGAATTTCTCCTTCGATATCAATTGGGGAAATCATGCTAGCTTCATCATTTCTATCTAACATATAAATTTTTCCACAAAATGTTAGAACATTGAACACATATGTACTGGTTACCTCCCTTATGGGTAAAGTGCTTAAGCCCAAATATTATTCTCTTTGGCTGTCACTCCATCTCAATACAAAACAATACCAAATGTGGAGAGGGTGTGGAAATTGGGCATGGGACCAGGGGCAAGCCCCTGGCGTCATTGACTACTTTCGCTGCATCACGCATAAAATAAGGTTGAAATAGATGAAATGCACAGGTTTATGCTTATCGATTTAACGCATTTAACATAGTAAAATTACACTTTATTTGGCAACTTTAAAAAGGGTGAATAATAGGAATAGGGAGGAGAAAGTAAGTAAGAAAGACAAAATAAATTGTTTGGGAGGGCTCGGAGTTGAAGAAGATTTCAGTGGAAGCAAATTTCTTGGGCCACAACAAAACAGGGCATTCCGGAATTCCACCCCAAGATGCATGCATGCACGTACGCATCAATAAGGCATTGGCTAGATGACAAAAGAGTTTGATGTTCTTCTTGTGATCTCGTATTCAAAGCTTATTGGGAGCAATTTAGAATCCACCGGACTGAGAAGAAAGAGTGCACTTTTAAAATTATTCAAAGAAGTGGATCACTCGAGGCACAAAGAAACTGACGTGGACACCATTTAACTGCTAAAAACACGAATGGTTCCCAAGTCTTATTCACAACTTTTGCTAGTAGTTGGGCCCATCTTGTCATCTCCACCTAACTTTTGTATACACCCGAAATACCCATTAGCCGGTAAAAGTGTGAAAAAAAGTCTAAACCTATTGCATTTATGTTAATTTAGTATTAAATCTTTTAATGGCGCCAATCAATCCTAAACCTTTTAACTTAGTGCTAATTCAATCATTCAATTTAATTTTAATCGAATATTGCTGACATGGATATCGATCGGCCTATATGGCATGGCCAACTAAAATGGACAACTTCTAATTTTTTTTCCCCTTCCCTTCCTTCTTCCTCTAGCATCACCGAACCTTGTCGACTAGCCAGAGGCCAATGAGGTCCCTTGTTGGCCACTATCAAGGGTTGAGCTTGCTAGCCATGGGCGAGTCACGACCTAGCCAAAGGCCATGAGGTCGTGGTCTTTGACTTGGCGGCCTCTGGACCACGACCTCATGGCGAGGTAGGGCCTCACTCGCCCAATGTAAGGCCACCCTTGTAGCCTTTGGTCGGTCGCCGACTAGATAGAGGAAGAAGAAAGGGAAGGAGAAAAAAAGAAGGGAAAAATAAAAATAAAAAACAAAAAATTATTATTATTTTTAAAAATTATTTACGTCAGCGCTAGTCATGCCATATAGGACAGTTAGTTTCCATATCAGTAAAATTTGGCCAGAATTATCTGGAAGGATTGAATTGGTACTACGCCAAAAGGTTTGGGATTAAATTAATATTAATATAAGGTTTATAACTAAATTGACATCAATGCAATAGGTTTAAGACTTATCTAACACTTTTTTCCCTATTAGCCCTTGCCCCAGATTATTCTACTTTTGTCAAGCTACAATGAAGGGAATAGTGAATTCGTGAAGCTATGTATTCAGCTTTACTCGGAGCTTATTTGGACTTCGCCTTATATGAAAGGAACTCTCGGACGCTTTTTGAAGGTAAGTTCAACTAATGAGTTTTCATTAGGTCAAGCAACTACACCGGAAGAATCGACTAGGATGATGGTCATAGCAGCAAAGTACAACCATAAATTCTGCTGTAACTAACGTCCTAAGCAATTATTTAAATGCGAAGAGAACTCCAATCATTTAAGGTAAGTATCTTTGTTTTCATATATGTAATAACGACACTTACTACTAATTATCATATCTTCTAGACAAATTTCTTAAAGTATGATGGCTAGGATAAGGACATTGTAAGTGCTATAACTTTTTTATAATAGTCCCTTGAGTATTATAATTTTTTTTTTCAATCAAATGAGCATCATGACCATAGAGTGTCATGACTTCTAAAACATATTAACTTGTATGTCATAACTTTCAATTGATCACTTAAGAGTCATAGCTTATAGAAAATGTTCACCACGAGAGCCATGTCAGGTCAAATTTCCAGGGCATGCGATGAATGTTTTTTAAAAAAAAAAAATCATGGCACTTAAGTAAATGATTTATTAGAAATCATAACACTCAAGTGACTTAAAATAGTTATGTCATCAAGTGAACACTTTTTTGAAGTCATGGTACTTAAACAATTGTAAAAAAAGTTATGGTTCTACGTAAGTTATAATACTTACGGTATTCTTTTTTCCTAAAGTTATAGATAATAAAATATACTCCCATAAATATATTTTAAAGATAAATCTTTTGGAGTGGTATCAATCACCTGCCACATAAATCTATTAGAAATGACAAAATCGGCACATGGGAAAGTCCTAGGGAGAACAGGACACACTCGTGGCTACTTTGATTGTTCATTTAATATCAAGCATCAAATATAGGCGGCAACAAAAGGGCAAAATATAAATAACAAGCATCTCGGTAGAAAAAGAATATCTTAAAGAAGTGGGAGAAACAGGGGTTTTCGCTCTCTCGCCGGAGACCTTCTTGGTTAAGCCGGCGACGGCGGCGCCTCCTCCGGGCGGGATCGGAGAGATCTTTGCTCCATCCGAGCAAAGAAACTTGAAGAGCGAAGGTGTGCGAGCGAGGGTTTCGCGAGGGTTTGAAGAGCAAGAGCTGCGCGGTTGAAGGAAAGAGGGCAGAGGGTTTGCAAGCGAGGGTTTCTCTGCTCTCGTCGGGGAGCCTTCTCCGGTAAGCCGGCGACGGAGGCGCCTGCTCCGGCGGGATCGAAGTGGGCTTTGATTCAACCGAACGAAGAAACTCGAAGGGGATTGCAGAGGATTGCAGAGGATTCGCGAGCGAGGGCTCTCTTCTCGCGTTGGAGGGCTTCTCGGTTAAGCCGGCGAGCTCTCGGTTAAACCGGCGACGGCGGCACCTGCTCGGCGGGATCGAAGAAGGAGGGCGCCTGGTCCATCGCCGACGGCTCGGGGACTGGGGGACGGATTTGCGCTCGAACGTGAGGGTCTTCCTCCGTAACCTCCGTGAGTCTCCTCCTTCTCGGTTTGAACCGGCGACGACGGCGCCTTCTCTCGGCTGGAACGAAGAGGAGCTGCATTCGGGTCTGTGTGTGGCCGAACCTTCGTCGGTGGCTCGGGACCAGGGTGCGGACGGACGCAGACGCAGTGTTGAGTGGCGGCGCGAGGGTTGCTCTGGTGAGCCGGTTTGAGCGTGAAGAGGTTCCCTAAAGGTCAGCTTGTTCTTCCTCTCCTTCGGGCTATTCTTGTTGCTGATGGAATAGGTTTTCTGAGATCTGGGATTTAATTTGAGATGGAGGCCGACACTATTCGACCTCACCTGAATGATGAGGGATTGCGCTCGTCTGGACCGTTTTCCCTTAGGAATGATCATCCTTTGATGAATGCTTCTGTGGCGAATTTGAGTAACCAAATGAAAACCCATGCTGCTGGAGTCGGGACATTGAAGCCCCCAACGACATCAAGAAGTCGTCCTGTTAATAGAGAGCCTTCTAAATCGAAAATACCTCAGTCTAGGAGTCGATCGAGGAAGCCTCAAAACCGTTCATGGGCTTTCTTTATGTCGCAAGTGCTGCGAATAAGGGATATGATCTTGAGTTTACCCCCCCGATATTTGTGAATAACAAGCCAGTTATTCAAATGGACGATTCTGATATCGATGCCGCGGACCCTAAGTTGTATGACTGTCTTGTGGGACAATTCATTGGGAAGAATCTACCATTTAAGCTGGTTGAGGAGTCCCTGAGGAGAGCTTGGGGACCGAAGTTGGTAGAAGTAATGTCCAATGGGCGTGGTGTGTTTCTTCTGCGCATTGTTGATCGCGAATTCAGAAGGAGTATCCTGGAGGGCAGTCCCATCACCATTGCAAGAATTCCGCTAATCCTTCAACAATGGAAACCGGGGGTTGAGCTAAATAGAGATACCCATAGATCTGTTCCAGTTTGGGTAAGATTAAGGAACCTTCCGTTTGCCTTCTAGTCTGCTCAAGCTATTGGTAAGGTGGCTAGTGCCTTGGGTAAGCCGCTCTATGTTGATCAGAAAACTGAGCAGATGTCCATGTTGACTTTTGCCCGAGTATGTGTAGAAATGACAACTCAGCAACCTCAATATGAAACCCTTGATTTAACTACTAATGGATCAAAGGTCGTGGTGGAAGTTGAGTACGAATGGAAACCTATGATTTGTTCCAAATGTGAAATGTTTGGTCACACCTGTAAAAGTGTTACTCCTGGTCCTTCTGCTGGACGATCTGAAGGAGCTTCAGAAAGTATTCAGAAGGCTAATCCGGTAGTTGAGGCCCACTCCTCTAAAGGAAAGGAGGTGGTTATGCAGCATCCTTCTGTGGAAGATGTGGATGTTCAAGTCACCCAACGTGCTAAAGTGGGTGCAACAAAACCCGTATCTGGTATGGCTGGTGACAGACCTTCCTATGTTGGGGAATCAAGCTCGGGAAAGGCGGCTCCTCAGGGACCGGATGCTCTACCTAATCCGCAATCAGTTGCTGAGGAGGAAGGATGGAAGCAAGTTAATAGGAAAAATAAGAAAAAGAAGATGAAGCAGGCAGCAAGGAAGGCTGCTGCTGCTGCTGCTGCTGTTGCTACTGATGCAAATGCTGTAGCACCTGCTGATATTGTTCAAGCGGAGGTTGGAAAATTGTCTATGATTTCTATTGATCCGGTGATTCATTCCCCGCCAAGGATGTTATCCCCTTCTATAGCGGACCCTCCCGCTCAGGATGATCCCCTGGTTTTAATCGATACCTCCGACGAAATTAGTAATTCTAGTATCCAAGAGGACCCGATTGGAGTAGATTCTCAAGTTGGGGATATTCCCGATGCTAAAAGGCTCACTTCGCCGTTAATGGCAAGCTTCCAAGAAAACCTTCGCATGCTCCTATCTGATGGTCCAGAAGATTTGAAGAAGGAAGTTGCAGCTTCGAGGACCTCTAAAAAGAGGTAATTTTGCTCCTTGTTTTTTGATGATTGTTGGTTTTTGGAATATTAGAGGTATCTTAAATCCTCTTAGGCGTGCTGAAATTAGACGTTTTGCCGCGGTAAATAAGCTTTGTTTTATTGGCTTGATTGAAACTAAAGTTCCTTTAGAGCTTTTTGATTCTATCTCAACCACCCTCATTAAGGGGTGGAATTGGTGTGCTAATTATGATTATGCTCCGCGTGGGAGGATTTGGGTTGGATGGAACCCGGATCTCGTTGCCTTTTCTGCTATCTCTATTAATGACCAAGCGTTGCATGGCATCTTAAAATGCAATCTTTCTGGAAGGAGTTTTTGTATATCGGCTGTCTATGGAGAACATACGTTTGCCCGTCGTAGACCGTTATGGGAAAATCTCCAGCGCTGCAGTGAACTCTTCCTTGATTCGCCATGGCTAGTTGCTGGTGATTTTAATGCTATCAGGGATCCTTCGGACCGTGTTGGAGGCGCCACCAATTGGATTCCGTATTTTGATGAATTCCGCCAGTGCTTGGACCAAACTGATCTTACTGACCTCAGGTTTGTCGGGTTTCGTTACACTTGGTCCACTTCATCTAGGACCGGGAGGAATATGAGAAAGATAGATCGTGTATTGGTTAACAACAAGTGGAACCTTGATTTCTTGTATTCGGAGGCGTCCTTTTTGAATCCTGGCATATCTGACCACACGCCGATGGTTGTAAGAGTTGTCCAAATGGCCCCGAGGAGGAAACCTTTCAAATATTTTGATTTCTGGACAGATCATCCAGAGTTTAAGGCGATCGTGCAACGTGTATGGAATACTCCGGTAAGAGGTGTCCCTATGTTTAAACTGGTTTCTAGGTTGAAGTTTTTGAAAGCTCAACTCAAGACCCTCAACCGTGATGCCTACTCTAACATTTCGACTAGAGCTGCTGAGGCAAGAGAAGCTCTCATCGCCACTCAAGTTCAACTTCAATCAAACCCATCTAGCTTTGCTCTGGCTGATCAAGAAAGGTGCCAACGTCAGGTGTTTGTTGAATTGAGGAATCAAGAGGAATCTTATTATAGGCAAAAGTCCAGAATTAGATGGCTAAAGCGGGGTGACCGAATACGAAATTCTTCCACCAAACATCAAGAGGAGACAGCTAATCAACGAATCCTTTCGGTGAAGGATCCCACCGCGCGCGATCACCGGCCCGGAGTTGGTTCCGCAGTGTTCATTAGCTACTTCTCTTCGTTGTACTCTCCCCGTGATGCGTTAATCAGGCAGTCCGTCCAAGAGGTGGAGCGGGTTATTCGTCAACCTCTAGCTGCTGATCAGATATGCCTTCTCTCTAATTCGATTTCTGATTTGGAGATCAAGTCCACGGTATTCTCATTAGCCAAAGGTAAAGCCCCTGGACCTGATGGATTCTCGGTTGAATTCTTCAAATCCAACTGGGAGATTGTTGGTCCATTGGTTCTGGAGGCGGTTCACGACTTCTTCCGCACCGGCCGGCTGCTGAGAGAGGTAAATGCAACCATCCTTGCTCTCGTCCCTAAAGTTCCTAACGCCAGTGCTGTGTCGGATTTTAGACCGATTGCTTGTTGTAACACTATATATAAGGTGATTACCAAGATCTTGGCTAATCGTATAGCGGCGGTGTTAAATGTTTTGATAAGTCCATCTCAGAATGCGTTCGTTAAAGGAAGGAGAATTAGGGATAACATCCTCTTGGCTCAGGAATTGTTTGCGGGATTTCATCTCCACCCATACCTGCCTAAATGTGTGATTAAGGTTGATTTCCATAAGGCATATGACACGGTAGATTGGGAGTTCCTTGAACTTGTTCTTCTAGCCTTCCACTTCCCGGAGAATTTCATTAAGTTAGTCATGGCTTGTGTTCGAACTCCTAAATACTCCATTTCTATAAATGGCGACCTCCATGGCTTTTTTTCGGGAGGAAGTGGTTTGAGACAGGGTGACCCTATGTCACCTTATCTCTTCACCCTAGTGATGGAAGTGTTTTCTGGTTTATTGGTGTCTCAAACTTCAAATCATGAATTCAGGTATTATGGAGGTGTAAGCCGGTCAACTAACGCATCTATTCTTTGCCGATGATGTTTTCCTTTTCTCTCAAGCTAATCGGCCGTCGCATCCATGCTGAAAAGAGGCCTAGATATATTCTCATCCTGGAGTGGATTGGTTCCTAACAAAAACAAGAGCGAGATTTTTATTGCGGTGGTGACCCTTCTATTCAAACAGAATCCACTCGGCATTTGGTTTTAAGGAAGGGAAACTCCTGTTCGCTATCTTGGGGTACCTATCATATCTACCAGATTGAATAAGGGGGATTGTATTGCATTAACCGAGCGTATTACGGCTAGGATTCAATCTTGGGCGCATCGTTTCTTGTCCTTTGCAGGGAGACTGCAACTGATTCGGTCGGTTCTTTACTCGATTCAATCATTCTGGACAAGTGTCTTTATGCTTCCTGCTTCGGTGTTGTCAGACATCGAGAGAATTATGAGGCAATTTTTATGGAAGGGAACAGCTCTTGGCCGTGGAGGAGCAAAAGTAGCGTGGGAGGATGTATATCTTCCGAAACTTGAAGGGGGTCTTGGCATTAGGAATATCAGAGATTGCAACAAAGCCTCTATGCTCAAATCCATATGGATCCTCTTCTCGGATAAGGAATCGATGTGGTGCCGGTGGATTCATTCCATTTTCTTGGCAAGGAAGAATTTTTGGGTTTCACCTCAACCTGCGACTTGCTCCTGGGCGTGGAAGAAAATCCTCCAACTTAGAAAGCATTTCAGAACTTTGTTTAGGTGGAAAATCGGTAATGGCCTATCGGTATCCTTATGGCATGATTACTGGCTTCCTTGTGGCCCTCTTGATGGATTTGTTCCGCCCGTGTTTAGGGACAATATGCGGCTCCCTTATAATGCAGTAGTTGCTGACTTATACACCCCGTTAGGTGACTTGTTCGCTCGGATATTAACCAGATGGGGTGTAGCTTTACCAACTTTGGAGGCTTATAATGATAAGTTTATTTGGTGTGGCGATCCATCAGCCTCCTTCTCGGTCGCATCTGCATGGAATGTCATTAGAACCAAGAGAGATCGGGTGGAGTGGGCTTCTTTGATTTGGGATATTGATATAGTCTCGCGCCATCAGTTTATTCTATGGCTTATATCTAGAAACCGTCTTCCCACTCAGGTGAGGTTGTTAAATCAAGGCCGAATTGATTTTAATCTATGTGCTTTTTGTAGTGAAGAACCGGACTCAATCGAACACCTATTCTTCCGGTGTCGCATCTCCGCCTCCTTGGCCTTTTTTTGGGCGGCCAGATGTAACTTGCCATGGAGGAATAGATGTTGGAGTGAGGCGCTCACTTGGGCCAGGAAATTCCTCATGGGGAAGGATTTTTACCACAGGATAGTTCGATTCTCCTTCGGTGCGTTGTGCCATCTCATTTGGAAGAAGAGGAATGCGATTATCTTTGAGGGCGAACCCTTGGTAGTCCCTGCCCTTAAAAATCACCTAATCAAGGTGGTTAAGGACAAAGCACTTACATTCACGAGAGTTCTTCCTTCTCCGAGGAACAGAAGACTGCAAAGGGGGTGGGGATTCCACCCAATGATCTTTTCATCTGTACCTATTCCTCTTTAGGGTGCTGGTGTTTCGGTCTGCTCTTGTTCTTGTACTTACAGGCGCCTTCCTCCTCCGTTCTCCGCTTTCAGCTTTGAGGGCTTGAGGGATGGGGACGTTACGGGTTCCTGTTGTTACGGATTGGTTGTTCGTTTCATAGCTTTTGTGTTCTTGCTGGCGCCCTCGGGCTTTTATCGGATCCCCGTCACTCTTGCTTCTTTGTTAAGAGTGCTTGTTTGGATCCGATCTTTTGTACATTTGTCCTTCTCATTAATATTATTACCTTTACCAAAAAAAAAAAGAATATCTTAAAGAATCCTCGACGACAGCTTTCAATATTTTTTTATGAAGGCAAGGGCACGTAACCAAAAAAAAAATTATGCTTCAATCAGTAGCCGCAGGGCCGGGTGCGGGGGGCCGTGTCACTGATCGATGAAGCTGACGCTTAACAGGATACTCGTTACTCGAAACACAACTTAATTTGATCAAGTATTAAAATATCATGCTTAAGCTCAGCTAGAATAGAAAATAAAAAAAATATATGAACTATACTTGACTCGAATAGATAAGTATTAAATATCATGTTCTCTCGTGATCCTAACGCTTACCGGCCCCAAGAGTATCATCCTTAGTGATTTATAGAATTGCCGGAAGATTTAATCACCCGATATAGGAACGAAGGAGGAACTGGATTCCAAAATGAAGGGTTAGACAAAAGGAGAACTGGAGAGGAATTTTAAAAAACCACTTAGAATTATCAAAATCGAAGCACAATTTGCTAGAATAAATGTTATGCTGCGCAATTACTAGGGTGATTTCATCGGTTAAATTACTGAAGTTGTTGTTCGTTTGTCTCTTAGAACATGAATCATGTTGCGCAAAGAAAAAAAATAGGTCCACGCTTATTTAATACAAAAGATGAGATATACAAATCAAATCAATCGAAATATTGGTCTTTCTCGGTACCTAGTGAGAATTATCAATTCTGTTTAACTATATGTTTATATGGTGACCATCATTGTGTTTCAGCTTGTGATGACAGATGTGATTGGGGTTGGGTTCGATAGACTCCAAGATCAATGTCCATTGAATCTAGGTTGTGTTCATAGGCATGATTTTCATAGTCAATGGATAGGTTTAGTCCAAGCCCCTGGACACAGACAAAGTTCTACTTTTCTGGAATGAGCGGGGCTATCAAGATTAAATAATAGCTTGAGTTTCCCAATTATTAGAAGCACATGGTCTGGTCAACTTATTACAGACTAGTCCAGGTTATTGAGATGGGCCTTTCAGCTTAATCTCAAGCAACTCTTCTTTCTTGGGCTGGGTAAACGAGATAGATTTTGTGGAGTGGGCAAACCATTTGACCTGTGATTCGAAATTCAGTCATGGAATGCAATGCACTTCTAGAAAACTTGGTCAAATTTAAGTTATATGAAGAGTATCGTATCGCGGCTCTGTCTTCTTTTGTTGCGCCGATTTCTAAGAGGCAGACGGGTGTCAACCTTAGGGATTCAGGATGAATTATTGCATCAGAAATTGATCCCAAGGGATTGATTCAAAATGAAATTTGAGATCAACTCGTTTCTAGCACATTCCCAAATGTCAATGCACATGACCCAATTGGACCCAAGATTGTGTGCTCAAACCACACTGGCCTTAGTCAATAACTTGTTAGAGCCACAAGAATGTAATTTGATGCTTGGAGTGTGGTGGGGTTTTGGTGGAGAAAATATTCAGTGGTTGCTAACCACCACATCATTTGCACGTGTGGCACATTGAAATGGTGACACATGTCGAGTGACTGAAAATTAGAAGAAGAGAAAATGAGAACTTTTTGCAGACTTGTTAGGCGATGCTCTCACCTCATTAATTACATGGCGCTCTTTCTCCCGTGTCTTTCTCCTCCCCCCTCCTCTCTCTCTCTCCCCCTTTATTTAAAATTTCGCTCCAGATCCCTCCCTCCTCTGTCTCTCCTCTCCTCTCTATCTTGCAAAATCTGATGACCACTGCCAGACGCTCTCTTTCAGTTGCTAGGAAACGACGGAGGCTTGGTGGCGTTAGGGCCAAAGGGCTGTATGGCACGAGTTTCCCTCTGAAGAAGGGGTCGTTGGAGAGAAATAGACATGAATTGTTGGCGTCCATGCAGTCGTGGCACTAGCCGGACGAACCAATGTAAAGGACGAAGTCAGACTCCCTATCGACGGCACCGACATTATCCATACTAGCACCATGGTCTTCTTTGTTGCCCACTCGTCCTACTTCCGTCTCTCATATTCCTCCTCCTCTTCCTGTGCGGATGCTGCCTCTATCCATTAAGATGATTAGTTTGAGCATCACCCGTCGGTAAGCCCTCTGCTCTTGCCTAGTGCTTGAAATTTGTTGTCCTTACTTTCGGGACGATTAGTTGCCCTTGATTTTGTGCATCCTTAGGAGAGAGAAAAATGCTTGAGCAGAAAAAAACAAACATTCCAGTTCCAGATCCTTTTTCCTCGCTGCCATCGAACATCGCTCACCTTCGCTGATTGCCATTAGCCATGGGGTCTTAAGAGGGTACAAAACCATCCCCATTCTTCTCTATTGTGTGTTTGGAAACCTTGAAGAGGCAATACCGTGGTTGATTGTTGTTCATAGTTTGGATTAAAAAATTGCCTTCGCTTTGAATGTGAGACTTGTGTTGATAGTACACATAACCTGTTTGACAAATTGTTCATGAGATGTATCTGCAAAACAATACTTTCTGATGTTGAATTTGAAGATTAATGATTGTAGTTTATATGTTATAAACCGATTAGTGGTCATTTGGCTTACCGATGGGTAATGCTCAAACTAATCATCTTAATGGATGGAGGCAACGTTTGCATAGGAAAAGGAGGAATACAAGAGACGGAAGCAGGGCGAGTGGGCAACAAAGAAGACAACAGTGCCGGTATGGAGGAAGGCGACGACGTTGACAAGGAGTCCGACTTCGTCCTCTCTTCTAGGTCATTCAGCTAGTGCCACAACTGTACAAACGCTAACATTTCGCATTTTTTTTCTCTCTGACGACCCTTCTTTAGAGGGAAGCTTGTGCCATAGAGCTCTCCGACCCCAATGCCGTCAAGCCTTTGTCCTTTCCCAAAGAGAGCGTCTAGCGGTGGTTGTCCGAAGGTGGTCGTCGGATTTTGCGGGATAGAGAGGAGAGGAGAGATAGAGGAGGGAGGAGTCTGGAGCGAAATTTGAAATAAAGGAGGAGAGAGAGAGTGGAGAAAAAGACACAGAGAGAGAGTACTACGTGATTAATGAGGAAGAGAGTATCGCCTTGACAAGCTTACAAAGTTCTTATTTTTTCCTTTTTTAATTTCCACATCACTCGACACGTGTCACCATTTTAATGGATCATGCATGCCACACGTGCAGATGACGTGGAGGTTAACATCCACTAAATATTTTCTCTAGAGGGAGAGACCGCCGGCAACCATGCTTGAATCGCGGCCGACAACCCGCTGTTGCGCCTCCTCTCCTGCGCCTAAAGCTCCGGTAAGCCTCGGCCTTGCCTTTGCCTTGTTTTTGGGCACCCCGGGCCGGAGCTCGCAGCCATCCAGCTCATACGGACTCCGGCCCACGTTGTTCTTGTGTCTCTTGTGTTTTGTATAGCTCGAGAGAGAGTGTTGTGAATGAGAGTTCGAGCAAGGAAAGGAGCTGGAGGGAGAGACCTGCGGCAGCCACGCCTGAATCGCGGCCGACAACCACCCGCCATGCCTCCTCTCCAGAAGCTCCAGTAAGCCCTGGCCTTGTGTTTACCCTGTTTTTGGGCATGTCAAGCCGGAGCTCCCGGCCATCTGGCTCACACGAACTCTGTCCCCGTGTGAGTTGGTCGATTTTTCCCCTAGAAGCCAGTGCGCCTCAAATGTTCAATGAAATGTTTCTGGGATGTCCTTGAAAGTCATGTCTGTTTTGCCAAAACTGTAGGCCCCCTCGCGATTGTACGCCTGTTCTGTGAACCTTTTGCTGTCTTGCCTTGCTTCTCGATTCTTCTTTGTTGTGCTCCGTAAGCATGCTGTGCTTGGGGTGTGCTTGGAGTAGGCTGATGTGTTCATTTTGGGTTGACCCAGACCACTACTAGTTGTTTCAGTTCGCATCAAAATCATACGTTATCTCTAACTCGCACTTGAATCATGGCATAATCAAAATATCTGCATGAAATGTAATCCAAGATTGATAACATTATCTCTACCTTGCATCAATATGCAATCCTAGATTAAAAACGTTATCTCCAGCTTATACTAGAATCACAGCTTAATCAGAATATCCACATGATATGCAATCCCTAATTGATTCAAATATTATCTGCAAAGGTGGTTACCAATTGTTGTTAATATCTATCTCTAGAGATTCTTTCTAAATTTGAAATATGCGATTCATAAATCAAAATATGCAATCCCTACGTCTTCTATATTCTCTATTTTCTTTCTGCATCTCTATTTTTCTCTTCTAATGGTTGAGTTTTTTTTTTTTTTTTTTTTTTTTTTTTTTTTTTGGGGCATCGTCGCCATTCTCTTTGTCCTACGTCTTACATTACCATACTGGCAAAAAAAAAAAAAAAATTGGTTTGGTGCGGATCCTCAGCGAAGTTCATGTTGCGCCCTATGCATCTTTATTGTCCCATCCGTACGTGACGTATTCAGTATGATGTCTGCAAGTTATTGTTCGTTGAAATTTGTTTATTTTCCCGGTTAGTTCATAGATGCTTCAGGTTTATATTACGTGAGTGAAACCGAAACCCAAGCGGTGGGGGTGAAAGAAAAAGAAATAGAAAAAGGTTATAAAAGAAGGGAAAAGACAAAATGGGGAGGAGTGAATTAGCATGAGTTTAATTGATTAATTAGTTTGGGGCTAGAACGTGTTTGGGCTCTGGCGGACATGGGCTCAAAATTAGCTTGTTGAGTTTGGGCTCAGCTCCAGTAATAATAGCACTGGAAGATTTTGGTGTTAAAGTGAGCTAGGTTCGTATAAGGACTGTGCTGATATTTTTTCGTGGGCCGGAGATGGCTGGGCCGAGAATAGAATATAGAAATGGGCTGGAGGCTCCAAG
Source organism: Eucalyptus polyanthemos subsp. polyanthemos (assembly GCA_017140185.1). Classification (NCBI taxonomy): domain Eukaryota; kingdom Viridiplantae; phylum Streptophyta; class Magnoliopsida; order Myrtales; family Myrtaceae; genus Eucalyptus; species Eucalyptus polyanthemos. Next base: position 59,763,832 of record CM029459.1, on the reverse strand, counting down.
TGGGCTAAGAATTTCATGGGCTGACTCGGTCAATTCGGATAGGCTCTAGTGCTGGTCCGAATTTAGACCCGACCTGGACTGATAGGGTCCAGGTTAGCTTAGTCGGGCCGGGTCACTGGCCCGTATTTCTTTTTTTAAATAATATTAAAATTCATGAATAACAATAAAAAAATCATAAAAATTAAATATTATTAAAAAATTAATAAAATGTATAAAAATATTTAAAAAATCAGAAAAATATTTAAATTTGAAAAATCGGAAAATCCCTAAAATTCCAAAAAAAATTCCAAAAAAATTAGAATTCCTCGAAAAGGATTAAAAATGGTTTTTGGGTAGTTTTCTCCTAAAAGTGTGGGAAAATCTTGGATAAAAACTATGCCCAAAATTGAACAAACCTAGGGCTTTATAATAAGGTTTGAATATCGACGTCATAATATAATAATGATGTAAACAAGTTTCTTTCCTTTAATGCCACGGACCATATAGCCCAACCTAATGAGCTAAGACGCTAGATGAATCTCCTTTTAGATATAACCCGTCTTGTTTTAAAAAAAAAAAATTGGGCCAAATTATATGATTCACCTTGAAGTAGATGAGTAATCTGCTGCTTATATAAATGAAGATAAAGTTTATATACAAATTGTCCCATAAAATGCACAAACATTGGCTTAAGTCTCAATTCTGCGCTATATTTACTTTTCTCTCATAAAAATACATCAACTTTAGTTTGTCTTTTGATTCTACGCCAACTTTTTTTCCCTCAAAGAAAGTACAAATTTCAGTTGGTACCCAAATCGACCCCATTAAACGTGATTTCTAAATTCAGAATCAAATGGGTTGTGTCAAATTATCTTGCAGCATAATCACATAGGCTAAGCGGTGGTGTGGCTGCTATTAATCTAGCATTGTCCTATCTGCCTTTGTTGCTGTCGTTTCATGCTCAGTTGCTGGTTGAATTTGGGTAATGAAACACAGATCCGGTTTTTCAATTTCGTGCCTTTATCAAAAAAATTGAGTCCTAGTAGATGTCCCAGACTTTAGTATCAGAATTTTTTTTATTTTTTATTGTTTGGCCGGAAAGAGCCACCGATCTTTTCCACGAGTTGAGAATACTCGGCGAAGGTGGGTTTGGGCGTGTACATGTTGGCGTTCTTGAAGATGGGACCAAAGTAGCTGTGAAAGTTCTGAAGTATTAGGATTAACAGGGCGGCCGGGAATTTTTAGCTGAAGTCGATATGCCATCGCAGGAATCTTGTCAAGCTGATCGGTATATGTCCAGAGGAACGTGTCCACTGCCTTGTTTTAAACTTTTTTCCGAATGGCTTTGTGGAATCTGATTTGCATGGTGAGTGTAGATGAATACGCAACTTCTCTAGGGTTAGATACTATTGTCTCGCTCTTCATTCTGCTCACGAGGTGTAAAGCCAATGTCCATTTTCCCATGCTTTGAGGAGTTGGCAAGGAAGCTGCCCGACCAGAATGGAGCGCTAGGATGAAGGTAGCACTTCGTGTTGCTCGTGGTTTAGTCTATTTGCATGGGGACTCGAGCACCTGAGTGATGCATGGGGACTTCAAGGCCAGCAACACGTTATTGGAACATGATTTTACGCCCAAAGTGTCAGATTTCGGTTTGGCTCGCACCAATATACATAAGAAAAACAGGCGCATCTCTATGGGAACCTTTGGGTTAGGAAACTCCTCTCTTGTTGAAATAGTTCCTTTGATTTCTGATCTCGTATTCTTTGATTAATTCTAAATGTGTCAGTTGTAAATGCTGGTTTAAAGCAGCATAAGATCACTAATTATGAGGTTTCTTGGGAAGATTCTGTATCCTATTCTCTGGAACGTCAATCTTAAAGTCACAAGGTGAATCTAAAACAAACTCTGTTCTTGCTAACTTTCACTTGACTTATGGTCTCAAGAGACGTGCAGAAGTATTTGTTTGCCTTATAGGCAATTTATTATTTTTTAACGTTTGGCCGTTGAGACGTGACCTTTGAGATTCTAAGTCGTTTGCCGTGAGGCATCTAACTTGGTCATCTTGTCACAATATTGAAAAGTCTCCGCATGTCCGTTTCATTCAGGTACCTCGATCCTCCTCACATCACTGTCCCACCAGGTGCCTGGCGTCCTGGCGCTATTCACCAAAGAAACGTCAACCTCGCTGCTGTGATCGCAGAGAGACCTGAAAGAGGCTAAAGTTTGATGGCTATGTTTTTTATGGAATTGGTGTTGGTGCTGAAGTGCACCGTGCGCAGTTGCCGGGTGAGCAGTTAGGAAGGGATGATGCGATGGAGAAGAAGCGGAGCATGAGGATCATGAAAGTGCAGGAGTAATCGATGGCAATGCGGCAAGATGGCGGATGTAAAAGCCATACAGTTGGATGAGAGGATGAGGTGCAAGTGTCGGCAGTGGGTGAAGATTGATTTCGAAGTTTGTGCTTCCATTAAACTGAAATAGTTCTTTGCTCGGTGTTGCTGCATATGAAGTTCCTTGTGTTAGGCCATTACTTGGGTGGCTATCTTGTGTAGTATAGAGAATTTGTGTGGATCATTGCTTTATTTGAATGGATGAACCCTATTGACTGTTGATGGCCATCTTGCCAATTCTTTGAAGAATTGGGTTCACCTTGATACAACAATTAGCAATGAATGAATCGCTCACAGCTTGGGAGAAAATACCAATTGACCCATAGAGTTAAGGCGTGCACACTTGACAATATAGATTAAACTTTGGTACAAGTATGGCTAATGCCATACCTCAATAGTCTTAAAACATGAGTAAACACCATGATTAACAAGTGGAAAAAAATATCGCATCACCATATGTCCTTGTTCAATAGTGATAGCACAAGTCATTTCCAGATCTTCACAGGACGGAAGAGGCGAGGCCAATAGGTGGATTCAACCATTTCAACATACAAGGGAAGCTATAGTAGTGCAGACAATATGGCAGGGATGACCACCAACAAAGTAATGGGGATGTGAATCCACTTCCATCGTTCTCTTAGGACAATCACAAGAGCAGAGCCAAAAGCCACGAGTATGAAGACAAAAGAGAGGAAGAGAAAAGTGAGGCCCAGTATCATTTTTCTTGGTAGTGAATGAAGAAAATCTTCTGCGGCATAGCGTGAGGTTAGGATAGCCAAGAACATCGAGGTGGCGGTGACAGAGGAGAAGAGAGATAAAGCGTTTGCAACGGTAAATACCAAGAATGAGTCCCCTTTTAGAAAGTCCAGCAAGAATGAGTCCCCTTTTAGAAAGACCAGGTTACCCCTCTCGTCGCTTCCAGGTACTGTAAAAGCTGCAGCAAAAGCTACTGTAAAGATGAGGGTTGATATGACGCTACAAGATGATGACGTCTCCTTCATCCATTGCCCCGCCTCTTTGACCAAATCTTTTCGCTGTTCTACAAAAACTCCCCAGTATGTCTTCCCGCTCCTTTCTTTTGTTTCTTTCAATTCCAGACTTTTAGAAGGACTGCTCTTATCTTCTTTTACCTTCATCGATCAACGCAAATGTAAATTAAAGAGCGAAAAGGGTAGCAAATCAAATAAGGTGAACTGACCTTAAATTTTAGACTTCTTATGAAAGGAGAAGTCTTATCTTCCAGCACCTTCAGAAAATAAAGGACACCTATCAATGTGATTGTAAATAAATTAAAGAGTGGCAAGCAAATGTGGTGAACCAACCTCAAACCATTGAAGTTCCCTTTGCATAAGAAAAGCTGCTCCAGAAACATCTGCTGGTACATATCCTGGGGACCATTCTACTACTGCCGCCATCAGGTCGCAGTTCCTCTCAATATCGTACCTCAATTTTGGAATTGGGTCGAATGCATTCATTACTCTAAATAACTCAACATGCCTTCCCTTCACAATTTCTCTCATCAGTTCTTTTGTGAATTCTTTATTCCACATCAACTCCGGAGAATGCTCAAGACATAACCTGACTATTTCAGAGATTCCGCTGGATGCAGCGTCAAGGGCAATGGTCGAAGTCAATTTGAGTATTTCAGGTGCTTTCATACAAGCCTTCCTCTTGTTAAAAGTTAGTTTTGCTAACTCAAGCGAGCATTCGTGGCTTACTTTCAATTCTCCAATCCTTTTGATAAAAGGTGCTGCACAAACATAAGATAAGCAATCTTGCCAGCAATAAAGAATCAAAGGATATGGACGCTTTCACATTTGTGCCGTGTTCTTCCGTACATAGTAGTTGAGAAGAGAATGATGGATTCAACATATTAATCGAGGAAGCAAACTTCGTATGGCTTGAAAATCAAAATGTATGTATCAGAGAACAGATGGATCCATTAACACAATATCATGAGAGAGAGAGTTTCAAAAAATGGGTAGACTCAGCGACAAATCAATGGATTTTTTTTTAAACTGATTAGTTTTACGTATTCTCTTGATGGGATACATATCGATTAGACTTTGAATTGCAGGAAATCCAATCATATCATAATTTACAAATCGAAAGCTGATTCATATTGATAACTATGATCTCAACAGGATATGTCGATAATATCAATTTACGATTTAAAATAGAAATCTCTACCCATGGATCAAATAAGGTCCTTTTTCTAGAGATACCATAGCAGTTAGTGTACCTAGTTTTGTGGCAACATTCCAGAGTGATCTCTTGAACCCGGTGAGTCGCTGGTGTCACCACCATTAAGAGGAGAGAAAAATCATGTTAGCAAATTATAAATTGATGATGAACAAAAAGATACATATCACACTCATGAAATGAAAATTGCACATGTAATTAAATTTATTAATGCTCGAATATGTGAGAAACACAACTTGGATCAATCAACCTCTATAATCTACGATCCCAATCTACTATCCTCGATAATTCTACTTGACAAATTGACATTGACTAAGTAACTCAAACTAACTTTATCAATGTTAAATTAGATATTAACTTGTATAACATATCATGGTTTAGATATTAATTTTATAGCCTATTCCTTAATTATTTTTTTTAATGAATAAAATCTGTGAATGATATGCTTTTTCTCATGTTAGTCCATCCGATTTAAGAGAGATACCTCGAGTCATCTTCGTGTCTTTGGTGTTGTCAAATGATGTATCAACCGAGCAAGGGACACCTAACAGATAGCATGAACCTTGTGTGGATAGAGTTGTTTGCATTGTACAAATCTAACAGAAGAAGCGCAAGAAGGACCTACATTGATAAATGCATTTTTCCCAAAAATTGAGTTTAGCTCCACTGCGGTAGTAGGACTTCACATGCGCAAAGACTTCCAACAGGCCGCCGTTTTTGGTATCAACGGACGTTGCTAAGTCGTATCGGTGAGCTAAATCCAAGAGTATATCTTTTGGGACAAGAACAACAGAGTAAATTAACGTGAACGGTGAAGGAATTGAGATAAGAAAAGCGAGTGTGAAATCCTACCCAAATGGCCAGCCTTAATAAGGTTCATCACGATATCAGCACTTGGGGGGGATGTTATACGCTTGGCCAGGTACCAGATAACCTCCTTTTGCTTAGGAGTACTTCTCGTAGTAATCAACAGGGCAGAGAGTGCCAAAGATCCACCTTCATCTTTTTCAAGTTTGTCTATAGATTCCTTTACCCTCTTTATTCTTCCTTTCCGGGCGGCAAACACGAAGGCATTTGCTAAGCCGTCAGCTTTACGTTCCGGAGGGATGCGCTTTAGCAGTTTCTCCACCAATTCATCTTGTCCAGTCAGATTCGCAATCTCGAGCACAGTATCGTCACCATCAACAGAGGTCATAAGATTGGCCGTCACTGCTTCGGGATCTTCATTGAGGATTCTCTCTATAGCTTTCCAATCACCTTTTAATGTGGCTTCAAACAATTGTCGATAATTTTCATCAACCACCGGTGTCGGCTCGACTGCAAATATTGCACATTAAAAGTCCTCAGTCTTTAAAACTTCCTGCTTTTACGATGATGCAAAACAAGGGGCAGTCCTTTACTGTTTGGAAGTCAAAGTTTTTTTTTTTTTTTTTTGGTTGGGCTTTGTCAATTACAATTCAAGATATTCTTATGATTTTAAAAACTATGAAAATATTATATTTGAATTTTTATGTTAGCATTTGGACCCCGTGAAGTTTAAAATGTTTTGTATTACACAAAGTCAAAATCCAAGAAACACAATATTTATGAAAAAGGAAAAATTAAAGGTTCAAAGTGACAAACCCCTAGGTGTTTTCTAACCGTCTTGGGATGCTTTATCAGTCACTGTGTCTTTTGAACTCCAGTCTAGGTGAATCTCTTTGTAACCAAAAAGAGAAATGAACACAAATAACCTTAAAAAAAATTAATTACACCTTGTATACTATAGATCATCTATTCCAGACTGATCAAGCTCATTCATTGCATGAAATTTTCTGTATTAAACTTAGATAGCGAACTTTTAAACAAGAAAAATTACACGTTAAAATGAAGGAAGGTCCTGAGTTTTTCTTTTTCGAGATAAGTATTATTTCATCAATTAGTTTTCTGGGACCTTCAAACTGTCATATCTTGGACAATGTGTTTTTAGTGAGTTCTTATTTTTCATTGCCATTGATCGTATCCGCTATATCATTAATAACTAATGAGCTCGATCTTTTACTCTTTCGAGGTAAAATTTTTTTCTTTTGGGGGCTTTCTTTGTATTAATTCAAGATATTATTCAAATTTTAAAAATTATGAGAAGATTAAATTTGAATTCATATGTCAGCATTTGTATGCTGTAAAATTTAAAAAGTTTCGGAGTAAAATAAACCAAAATGCATCCTCCAACACAATATTAATGAAAAATGACAATTAGAAGTTCAAAGTGAAACAACTTTAGTTGGTTTGCAACTGCCTTGGAAAAGCTTTGTCAATTGCCGTGCCTTCTGGATTTACATTGAAGAGAATGTCTTTAATAACAACAGGAGAGGATAAGGATACGACAAGTTTCAAAAATTTTATACGAGCATCATAACTTTTTTTTTCCATCACTCAAGTGTCATATCAGTGAAAATTTATTTATTGGAGTGCCACGATTCATTGATTTATTGATTTTGGCAGAGTGAGACTTGTTCAACATGTATCAACTTATTATGAACGACTTAGATAAATCCTATTTAATCAATAGAGAAAGGAATGGCTCCCTTGGCAACTGCGTACCCTGCACTGCTTCATCAAGAGAATTTTGTATTTCTGAAGGATTGGTTTCTTTGTTGGAGTCCACATCCACACAAACATCTTGGATAATAGAAGGAAGAAAACCAGAGTTGACGCAAATCGTCTTTCTGAAACTTATATGTTCCTTCAATTTAGCGGGGCGAAAAAGCTTAATGGTCACCCTAGAATCTAGAATTTTTAAATGGGGACATTTTGCGTATTTACTGTTTGCTTGAAACGAATAGTCATGCCATGGGCTCGAGAAAATGAATCAACTAGCGGTATTTCGTGGCCACACATTGCTTTTGCATTTTTAGTTCGTGGGAATTAAAATTTTTCGGCCTCTGTAATTAGTTCCAATTGAATATGCCACCAAACTAGATAAAGGAAACAAAGAAATTATAAGACCACATCGCTCATACCATAAATTTTTCTGGGTTGGGACATGAACATGTCTGTACTGTGGTGGTTCTGCAAGATCCGAATTTCCTTGTGTTTCACTTTCTTCCAGCGCCATTGGGTTTCTCTCCTCATTGCAATCTTTCAACAACAAAGTAGACGGAAGATGCAAAAATGGGTAAGATATTCAATTATCAAAGAGTTTTAGTCTCTTCCTAGGCTGAGTTCATTCCTTCCTTTTATACAAGTACCTCCCCTAATATAAACCTACACCTAGAATAAGTAAAGTATATAATTCTTTATTCACTTTATAGCAAGTGGAATACTTTTCTTTTCTTTTATTTTTTATCAAAGCGGTTGGATTACTCGAGTGTAAAAAGGATTTTTTTTTTTAATGTAAAAAAGATTATCACTAGAAATAAAGACTAGACCTTTACAAGTTGGCAAGTAAGCTCAAGCTCTAGGGCCACACATAATTAGGTTCAATACCTAGTGATTGAACTATTACTTGAAGGTAACTGTGTCTCTTTTCTTTTATGATACAGTTCATTCATTCCTTGAGACCAAAGGAGTCTTTTCCAAGTTAAGCAACTTCTTTCTCGAGCTCGGGAAAGTTATTCGGGCAAGTTATTTTACATGCTTTTAGCTTAATAAATCTATCGGCAAGAATGGGCATCTCACTTTGTCTAGTCCAAAAATAGGTATAAGGACATTAGAAGTATCAAAAGTTTCATCACTCATAATAGTGACAACCATTTTTATTGAAGAGTTATTTTTGGCCTAGAACAACAACATGATTTCCTTTTTGGAGATGACTATAGTGAATTGATTAGCTGAAGAATCATATCTTTAAAGGACAAGTCATGTAGTCTCTTAATGATAAGTAATTAAATGTTCAAAACCCGTTTGTTTTGCCGTACGCTCTTGACGAAATTGCTTTGTTGGACAACCAACTGCAAATCTGATTCGCATTTCAAGTAGAAATGGAAAATAATTAGTCCTCGCAAGGTGATTGCTCGGACAAAACCTTCCGATAAGAGGAAGTTTTCTGGTAGTTAATTTTAATGAACTAGTCATTGAGTTCTTATGAGTGACGAAACTAGCTAGGATTAACAAAAAGCAGTCGCACCATCATCCAAAACTAGGAGGGAACTTGTGCAGCCAAGTCATACCAAATTTAGGATATTTGACTTTGAGTAATACGTTTTGCTTTTGCTTACTGGTTTCTTGAATCAATCAACTGTATTTGATGGCCACACATTGCTTTTGCATTTTTACTTCATTGTTGGAAATTTATTTATCTTTGGTCCCTGTATTTAGTTCCAATTACATATGCCGCCAAACTAGATAAAGGAAACAAAGAAATTATAAGACCACATTGCTTACACCATAAATTTTTCTGGGTTGGAACATAAATATGTACCTGATGGTGGTTCAGCAGGATTCGAATCTCCTTGCATTTCACTTGGTTGCGGCACCATCGGGTTGCTCTCCTCGTTGCAGTCTTTCAACAACAAAGTTATGGAGGATGCGAAAATGGGTAAGATATTCAATTATCAAAGAATTTTGGTCCCCCTAAGCGGAGTTCATTCCTTCTTTTTGTAGAAGTACCTTGCCTAATGTAAAGGTATGCAAGTAAAGCATGACTTGTTTTTATTTTGTTTTTACGTTATAGTGGTTGGATTACTTGGGTGAAAATGATTATCACTAGGAATATAAACAAGACCTATACAAGTTAGCAAGCAGCTCAAATCATTAGGTTCATTTCCCAGTGATCAAACCATTGCTTTAAGGTGACTTTGTCCCTCTTTCTTAGGATAAAGTTCATTCTATCCCTTGACACCGATGGAGTCTTTTACCAAATTAAGCCATTTCTTTCTCGGCTTAGGCAAGCTATTTAGGCAAGTTAATTTGCAAGGTTTTAGCCGAATAACGCCATTCACAAAAATGAGCGCCTCAACTTTGTCGAGCCCAAAAGCACAAGTAAGAAACTTCAATTCCATAAATTTGCTTAATGTAGAAAATAACTAGGTTTCTTCAAAATTTCTCTTTTTGACAAAATTAATTTCTAAGGAAGTAAAATCTAAAAATAAAGAGAAAACATAATGCATTTATTATATAAGGGATATTCACAATAAAGAAAAACAAAACATGTGATGTTCTTAGTTATGGCAACTAGATCCTACACAGAAATAGAAAAGTTCACAAAAGAAGGAAAGTAAATAAATTGAGGGCTACCACTTAAAATTGCAATTGAATAATTAAGGGCAACTTTGTCTTTTTAAAGAAAATGAGGTGCATTTAGTCGGATAAGGTATGGAAATAGCGGCACCCGAAAGTTTTTATCTAATATATAATGGAAATTTTCCAATATTTTCATTTCTAAATTTGTCAATAAAAGTACGTTTGGTAAAAGTTTTGATTGCTGTGTTTGAAAATGAATACAGTTAAACTTGGAAAGTTTAATCACACTTTGTATGCTTTAGATCTTGCATAGATGACTGGTATCAGGCTCATTCATTGCAGTGGAATTTTCTGCACAAAACTTATATGATAAATTTCTAAACAAGAAAAATTAACAGAGATCATGAGTTTTTATAAATATGTATTGAATCATGAATTAGTTTGGTGAGACCTTCTAAGTTTCATACATCAAACAATGCGTTTTTACTGAGTTTTAATTCGTAGTTGCCATTGATCTCATCCACGATATCATTCATACATTGTAAGCGCGTTTTGTTCCTCTTTGGAAGTAAAAGAGTATTTCTTTTGGGGTTTCTCAATTATAAATATTGTTCAAATTTTTTTTAAAAAATGAAAAGATTATCTGTAAGTTTATATGTTAGCATTTGTATGCTGTGAAATTCAAAGTGATTTGGACTAACAAAAGTCAAAATGCATTAAACAAAAGGTTTATGGAAAACTAAAATTAAAAGCTCAAAAAGAGACAAACCTCTAGATTTTTTGCGACCAACTTGGGAAGCTTTATAAGTTGCCATGCCTTTTGTAGTCCCTTTTTCGTGAAACTCTTTTTTACCTAAAATTCAATGAATATAAATAACCTAATTAATTTTACTCTATATGCTTTAGATCATGTATACATTATTGGTATCAAGCTCGTTCATCACATGGAATTGTTTGCATGAAACTTAGATGGTAAAATTTTAAGCAAAAAAATCAACGTTAAACTTAGATCGTGAGTTCTCTCTTCTTCTGTTTTTTCTTTTATTTTTCCAGATAGGTATCAAATTAGGAATTAGTTTTGTGGGACCTTCTAGGTTCCATATATTGGATGAAATTCAAAGTAACTTGTACTCACAAAAGTCAAAATCCATGAAACGCATGATTTATGAAAAACGAAAATTAAAAGTTCAAAGTGATAAATCTCTGGTTGTTTTGCAGCCATTTTGAGAAGCTTTATCAATCGCCATGCCTTATGAGCTCTCTACTATGTGAACTTCTTTGTTACCATAAAGAGAAACGAATATAATCAACCTTAGAAAATTTAATTCCACTTCGTATGCTTTATATCATGCATACTAGGTCAATCATTGCATGAATTTTTTTTCATTGAACTTAGATGGTAAAATTTTAAAAAAAAAAATTAACATTAAACTTAACAAAGATCACGACTTTCTTTTCAATAGAAATTGTATCATCAATTAGAGGGTGGGACGTTCTAGCTTTCATATAGTGGACAATGCGATTTTGTAAGTTTTTGTCTCATTGCGATTGATCTTATCCATGATATTGTTAAGTAAATTATGAGCACATTCTTTTACATTTCGGAAGTAAAAAAAAAAAAAAAAAATTGGCCTTTCTCAATTATACTTCAAGATATTATCCAGATTTTAAAAATTGTAAAAAGGTTATATTTCAATTTATATGTCAGCATATGTATGCTCTGAGACTATAAGTATTTGGGATTGAAAAAGTTAAGATGTTGGAAAATCAAGATTTATGAAAAACAAAAATTAAAAGTTCAAAGTGACAAACCTCTGGCTGTTTTGCAACTGTCTTGGCAAGTTTGATCGCTTGCCATGTCCTCGAACTCAAGTCTATGCAAACCTCTGTGTTACCAAAAGAGAAATTTACATAAATAACTTCAGAAAAATTAATTACATTTTGTACACTTCGGTCTTAGTAGGTTGGGAAATCTCACTTTTAGCCCCTATACTTTGGTTATAAGTCCAGTCCTCATATTGTTCTATGGTGACAATTTAAATCAATTGGTTAAAATTACCGGGACAAAGAATTTTGCATCCCCCAATAATTTGGATGTAATCTCTTTTTCAAAAGGAAAATTTTTTCCGATGATTTAGTTGGACTTTCCAAATTATTTAGGAGTCATTTTCCATTAGTCACACCAGAAAATTCTAAGCAATGTCTTTTTAGAGTACGTACTTGAGTCCATTGCATGATTTTAGGTACCCTAGACTCAGGTTAAGAGCATAACTTTAATTGTATGAGTTCCAGCTTAGTCGAATCGACATTTTTGCCTCTTGAGTTAGCTATGTTTTTAAGGTACATTCGGTTTACTGAAATGTTTTAGTGAAAATTGCTCCTTATTTTAACTTCCATTTTCTTGAAAAGGCATTTGGAGGGTGAAAAGTAAGAGCTTTCAACAGGAATGAAAGTTATAGAAACATGTCGGGTGTAGTTGTTTAAAGCAAACCCCGAACAGAACATACCTGGCGCTAGTTCTTGATCCATGGAGGTTTCCAAGCCGTGCCGCGAGCAGGTAAAACTCTGAAGTGGAGAAGTAATTTCAAGGGATTGAAGTCGAAGTTGCTTTCTGCTCCCATGGGTCTTCTTTTTTTATAATCGACCTGGGGATGGAGCCAAAGTTCCAGCTGTAAAGACAATGTAACCCTTCTCTTCTCCCGAATGACGTCCCGCATTTCCAAATTTTATGAAAATTCCTATTTGTTTTTTCTTTTCTTCCACCATTCCCTTTTTGCTAAAAAACATATTTCCATATATTTTGTTCAGTGTGCCAGCGGTGCAAAAATAATGACAAATATTACGATTTTTATGTTTAGCATGTAGATTTAAGGTTTGTGTTCCTATTAGACGGCTTGTATAAAAAAGACTTTTACATCAACAATGTACATAATATAAATCATATTTCAATGGACTTTTATCCTATACAATGGCAATGTGAAATTTTCTTGACACAAATAGATTTTACATAATCAAAACAATCAATTTTTATTTTTAACACCTAACTTATACGGTAAATGGATTTGTATTTCCTTTCTCTGATTGTGTACCGAAAAAATATATATACTTTTACAATGACGATATATGTGATAAAAATATCCATAATATATATATATATATATATATATATATATATATATATATATATATATATATATATATATACACTTTTACAATGACGATATATGTGATAAAAATATCCATAATTTTTGTATTCGTAGTCATTATCCGTACTTTATGAACAACATGAGGAAAATCATTCTCTTAACTACTTTTCTTTCTTAACTTTTATTTATATTGCCAACTCAAAAAATCATTTTAACATAATTTGAGCTTGAATTGCGCTAATGTGTTATTCTCACAAAAGAAATACATTGACATTTTTAATTTTACCTCAAAAGGTGAGAATATATTCATCCTCGATTAATGAAATCATCATATACTTTTAGTTAATGTAAGTATTCTCCAAATCTTAATTTCAGAATTTTTGTTCTAAGAATAGAATAATTAGAATGGCTAAATAACTGTATTCACATTAGAACTAAGTTGACTGAATATGGAATTTATGCTTATTTTAAAAAAAATTACGGAAAATGGGGAGGACAAAATTTTTTGATGGAAAGTTAATCAATGAAATTAGCTCATATTTACGTTTTTTTCCATGTACACGGGCAAGTCTGAAAATTTGCAATTCTTTATAAAATTATTGAGGACCCTTCTTGAATTGTACACGTGTCACGGGAGAAGAAAGAGAGAAAAGAGATTTGGAAAGTTATCGGAGAGTGCGTACAGGAATCGACTCTTTTATAGCCAACCCTTATTTTATACAACGCATGCTAGGGGCATTATAGACTTTGTCATGACCTAATGATGTAGAGCACCTTTAGGATGCTTTGCAGACTGGTTTGATGTAATGCCAAACAGTGTACGAACAGTATCAAACAGTACAACCGGCCGCTAATGCATCGGGAATAACAGATCTAAAAACATTAAAAGAGGCGAAATATTCTTCCCCTTCCCGTGGCTTGTCAGACTTTTTCTTAGGTTGCTTTAATGCTTTTGACTCCTCAGCTCTTCTTCACTTTCTTCTTCACGTGAAGATACTTCAGATTCCTTCACACGTCATATTTGCTCTCGCGACTCGACCTCAACCCTCGGCCGAAAAAGATCCAATTTAGGATACTTTACTATGAAAAACTCCCTCACCGTATATATTTCAAAAGATATCATCACTTCATCCTTGAGATTAATCATGTGAATTTATTCGATCACGATCATGAATTCTCTTAAACTCGTGCTTCGTGTAACAGCGAGAATTGTCGTAATTCGCATTTATACATGTGATATATCTTGAAAGGAGGTCAAATATAAATAACAAAGCCATTAATATTAACTATAAAACCCTTATATACATATATACAATGTATTTAAATGATAGCTGACATCACTGAAATTTCATGTGAAATGAAAGTATGAAAAATGGTATCTAAAATCGTTATAATCAATACTATGAGGACATTTAAAAATGAAATTGATAAGGGGACTAAAATTACTGCCAGAACAAAATATAGGTATCAAACTCGAAAATTCCCAAAAGTACGAGGATTGTAAGTGTAATTGTGTTTAGAAGCTCGTAGGCATAAGTACCACATGTCGATAATTGGTGTTCATCAAGCATATTTCATCCACTTTTGAATAAAAAATTGTTGCGATAAGGAGACTAACTTATGGAATAAATTGTAATGAAATATTTTTACATGACCAAAACCAAATGTTGGCTAATAATGAGGATGATTTTTGCGACTTCCGCTATTTGATTTACGGCAATGCATCACAAGTAGAAATCCAACGTCATATATCCAAAAGAAGTTCTTTAGAACCATTAAATGGACAAGGTGATTTGATCTTGCCGAATTTATTGGAGGAAAATTGACAACTTCAGCCATTACATTGACCTAATCTCCCACATTAAATATAAGAGACGAGAGCCAATAGCTATCACTGTTAGATCAAGTGGATCTATATGATTGGATTGATTAGACTAGGATCGACATTCTGTACCATTAGATCATGAGAAATCAACGGCTGCGATTAGAGCGATTTTTCTTTTATAAATGAGCAAAACCTTATTTTAGTATGGTATGACTATCTCCGTACATCCCCTCCTCTCTCTCTCTCCAGTTTCCACCCTTGCCGCTGCCCTGCTCTCGTAGCGACTATTCGTGTCCCCTCTCACGGCCAAAAAGGAACTGGCCTTTTTGGAGTCGGATTGCCAGTTGTGGATGTAATCATTGGCTTGACGTAAATCGAGCCCTCCAGTTGGGTTTAATTTGTTGCTCGGGCTTACCTCTTATAAACCAATACGCGGAATTTTTGAGAAGGGAAAACCAAGTTCAAGCCTCTTGAGCGAGGCTAACCTTGAAAATGAAATGCTCTTTCCTAAATCTACCCGAATGTGCCTTTATGCCAAATTGGACCAGTTGAGCATAAAGGGGCTTGCAGACTACTAGCTGAAACAAATGGGACATACATTCTAATGTGTACATTACCATTCAAAAGCTCGTAAGAAATGCATTGCATGAATAAATATATTCAAATACCTTGGTACCCCATCTAAACGCAAATTCTCCAATTTCCATAATCATTGCAAGTTGCGACAATGTACATTCCAATCATTATCACAACACTAATTATCAAAAACTAAAACTTATTATTTTTTTAAATACATTTTGCCAAATCCAATTTTGAATTTCAAATTTAGAATCATCAACTCTATAATGGCCATTCACTCTATTCCCAGTTTCTACTGTGAAAACCCATGAGATGAAATCGTTGATATATTCCACATGATTCAATGAACTCGGGTCCACAAGGAAGAATTCCCCCTTCCCCCATTTTCACCCAAAGCCGAGATGGTCTTTCGGAAACCATCATGCTTTCTCGGTTCGCCCCAATCAGAGACGATCGAATTTCAACGTGCTTTTCCCCCTTTTTCTTGCCCCCACCGAACCGTCCCATGTCGATTGCCGCCGTCGATTTCGCCAAGGCTCGAGACGAAGAGATCATCAGACGGCGGTGGGGGAGGGGGGAAGCGTACGGAGGAGGAATCCCGGTGCGGACAAGACGCGTCCCCCCGCACTGCCCCGACATTCATGACTCTCCTTCTCTCTCTCTCTTCTGCAGTCTGTCTTTCTCTCCACCGTTCTTCTTCATCTCGATCTCGTCCTCTCTCTCCTTTGACCGGACATGAGGGCGGAACCCTCGGCTCTCTCTCTCTCTTCCCCCGCCTTTGACCATTCAAAGCTGATCCGTATAGGAAGAAAAGAAACAAAAATATCGACTCATCACGCATATTAGATCTGCTTTGGATGGTGGACGGGGACTAGGAAGGTCGAATTCCATGTATCCGGCGGAAAGTAACTGCTGTGTTGGCGATCAAAGAAGGATCAATGAAATTAGCTCATATTTTTAAAAGGTACGGAAAATGGGGAGGACAAAATTTTGAATGGAAAGTTAATCAATGAAATTAGCTCATATTTACGTTTTTTCCATGGACCGTGGGAGGGGACACGGGCAAGTCTGAAAATTTGCAATTCTTTATAAAATTATTGAGGACCCGTCTCGAATTGTACACATGTCATGGGAGAAGAAAGAGAGGACAGATTTGGAAAGTTATCCGAGTGTGCGTACAGGAATCGACTCTTTTAGCCGACTCTTTTAGCCAACTCTTTTTTGGATTTCCGACGACGGAAGTTTGTCTTATACAACGCATGCTGGGGGGAATTATAGACTTTATCATGACCTAAGGATGTAGGGTACCTTTTTCGGATGCTTTACAGATTTGATGTAATGCCTGGGGGAATTATAGACTTTGCACGATGCTTTGCAGACTGGTTTGATGTAACGCCTGGCCGCGTTATAGACTTTGATGTGATTCCAAACAGTATATGAACAGTATTAAACAGTGCTTTTGCTCCCTACTTTGAGCAAATTTTCTTCCCCCCGATGGCTTTTGTCAGACTTTTTCTTAGGTTGCTTTGGGACTCCTGTGCTCTACTTCACTTTCTGCTTGACATGAAGATACTTCGTATTTCTTCGCACATCATATTTTGCTGTCGCGACTCGATCTCGGCCCTCGGCCGAAAAAGATCCAATTTGTGGATACTTGATTATAAAAATTCGTTATGATCACTTCATCCTTCGAGGTTGGTCATGTGAATTTATTCGGTCACAATTGTAAACTTTTCTAAGCTCGTACTTTGTGTAAGAGCAAAAATTATCGTGATTCGCACTTATATGTGTGATATATCTTGAAAATGAGATCAAATGTGAATAACAAAGTCATTAATATTAACTATAAAACCCTTATACACATATATAATGTATTTCATATGAAATAAAAATACGAAAATTGTACCGAAAATTGTTATAATCAATGCTATGAGGACATTTAAAAATAAAATTGATAAGGGGACTAAAATTATTGCTGGAACAATATATAGGTATCAAACTCAAAAATTCCTAAAAGCACGAGGATTATAAGGGTAATTGTGTTTAGAAGCTCATAGGCATAAGTATCATGTGTCGATACTTGGTGTTGATCAAGCATATTTCGTCCACTTTTGAATAAAAAATTGTTGCATAGAGAGACTAACTGGTCGAATAAATTGTAATGAAATATTTTGACATGGCCAAAACCAAATGTCGAGTAATAATAAGGATGATTTTTGCGACTTTCGCTATTTGATTTACGGCAATGCATCACAAATAGAAATCTAACGTCATATATTTAAAAGAAGTTCTTTTATTTACTATTTATTTATTTTATTTTTAAAAGAAGTTCTTTGGAACCATTAAATGGACAAGGTGATTCGACGCGGAATTTCTTGGAGGGGAATTGACGACTTCAACCATGTCCAATCTCTTACATTAAATTTAAGAGACGAGGGCCAATAGCTATCACCGTTAGATGAAGTGGATCTATACGGTTAGATTGATTAGACGAGGATCATATTCTCTATCGTGAGCTCATGAGAAATTAACGGCTGTGATTAGAACGATTGTCTTTTATAAATGAGCAAAACCCCGTAAGACTTTCTCCGTACATCCCGTCCTCTCTCTCTCCAGTTTCCACCCTCGCCGCTGCCCTGCTCTCCCGGCGACCGTTCGTGTCCCCTCTCGCCACTGCTCGCGTATGTTCACTGTTCAGTCGCCTTTGCCGGGCTGCTTGTGGCCATCCTTTGCCAAGCTGGCTATGCCGACCACCAGCATTGCAACGATGACGAGGGCTGCAAAGATGGGAGATGAACTTAGAGGAATTACTAGAAAACAGATATGGGGAGACACGGCCCTTACCCGTACAACGGCCAGTGGCTGAGTGGTTGCTGTGAGTGTTGGGGAGAACTCGGTACAACAATTCACCACGTCCAAATACAATCCAGGATCAATTTCTCCCCCGAAGCAAAATCAACTAAGAATTTCTTAACCCCCAGCAACAACCAGCAATGTACAGCCTCACAAAATGCAAATATAACGCCAAAATAATAAGTAGACAAAGCAAATAACGACACCAAGGATTTAACGTGGAAAACCCGATACGGGAAAAACCACGGACAGCCCAAAAACATCCACTAATCACCAAGAATAGCAGGATACATAAAGTATTCTTCTCTAGTCACACACTAGAGTCTCAACATCAACGTTACAATCATCTTCTTCTCACCACATAGGTAGATAAACAAGTTTGGAGCAAGAAAACCTGAACTGCGACTGGAGAATTTGGAGACGGTTCTCGACGAACAAAAACCATCAACTCGTAGCCCTCGGTCTCACGAACAACATACTGAAATTTGAGCCGATTCCGACAATATTTGGCCTTCGAATCAAAGCCGCAAAGTTACAGCCCTATTCCTTCTTCTTCCTTCCTTGTGCAGTTTTTGTTTTCTTTTTCTCTCTCCTCTCTTCACTTTTCGACGGACACACCCACGTACGACAACTTCCCCTTCTTTTTGTTCTTTTCTTTTCTTTTTCCTTTTTTTTTTAGTGCTGGCTGGGCCCCACATGAAGGTGGACCCAGCCGACAAATCTCCCCCTCCACCTCATGTGGGAAGATTCGTCATGCCCGCTTTTCTTCTACAAGCATCAAGCTTCATCACGGGCAAGGCTTTGGTCATCATGTCGGATTTATTGTTGTCGGTATGAACTTTCTTAAGTAGGAAGAGCTTTTCTTCTAGCTTTTCTCGGATCCAATGATACTTCACATCAACATGCTTCGATCTTGAATGAAACACCGGATTCTTGCTAAGATGGATGGCACTCATGCTATCGCAATATAAAACAAACTTCTCTTGCTTCAAGCCCAACTCTTGTAGGAATTTTTGCATCCACAAAAGTTCTTTACCTCCTTCGGTAATAGCAATATACTCCGCTTCAGTTGTAGACAAAGCGGTACATTTTTGCAATCTCGATTGCCATGAAACAGCTCCCCCTACAAAGATTATTATAAAACCCGATGTGGATTTTCGGGAATCAACATCACCGGCATAGTCCGCATATGAGTAACCACTCAACTCAGGCTTCGCATTTCCATAACACAAGCAAAGTGTAGAAGTGCCTCTAAGATATCTCAAAATCCATTTAACAGCGATCCAATGCTCCTTACCTGGATTAGAGAGAAATCTACTCACAACACCAACTGCATGAGCAATATCCGGTCTTGTACAAACCATGGCATACATCAAACTACCCACGGCCGATGCATAAGGAATTTTCATCATCTCAACCTTCTCTTTCTCACTTGAAGGACACTCATTACTACTCAACTTGAAATGGCCTGCAAGTGGAGTACTTACCGGTTTACATGTGCTCATGTTGAATCTTTCAAGCACCTTCTCAATATACTTCTCTTGAGATAACCACAGTTTCTTATTCTTCCTATCACGAGTAATTCTCATGCCTAAGATTTGCTTAGCCGGGCCTAGGTCTTTCATTGCAAAAGCTTTACTCAACTCATTTTTCAAATTCTTGATTTTCTTGGCATCATGCCCAACAATCAACATATCATCCACATAAAGTAGGAGAATAAGAAAATCATTATCTGAGAATCTTTTCATAAAGACACAAGAATCGGAGTTTGTCTTACCGTATCCTTATTCTTCCATGAATGACTCAAACTTCATATACCATTGCCTAGGCGCTTGCTTGAGACCATATAAGCTTTTCTTCAATCTACATACAAGGTGCTCCTTGCCTTCAACTTCAAAACCCTCTGGTTGCTCCATATATATCTCCTCTTCTAGGTCTCCATGAAGAAAAGCCGTCTTTACATCAAGTTGTTCAATTTCTAAATTCAAACTGGCGGCCAACCCAAGAACAACTCGAATAGAAGACATTTTTACAACCGGTGAAAAAATCTCTTCAAAGTCTATACCCTTCTTTTGACGAAAGCCCTTCACAACAAGTCTGGCCTTGTATCGTGGTTGTAAACTATTTTCTTCCATCTTTAACTTGTACACCCACTTATTTGTGAGTGCTCTCTTACCTTGAGGCAACCTCACCAATTCAAATGTGTGGTTCTCATGCAATGATTTAAGCTCCTCTTGCATGGCTTCATGCCACTCATTCTTTCGTTCACATGATATAGCCTCTTCATAAGTTTCTGGCTCCCCTGCATTAGTGAGTAACACATACTCATGCGGTAAATATTTTTGAGAAGGCCTACGCTCTCTTTCAGATCTTCTAACTTGAGGTAGAATAGATTGCTCTTGCTCAGCTATTTCACTTGTATCAGCTGAAGAATCAACATTATGTGAGGACTCACCATCTTCATGACTTCCATGCACTTCTCCCCCATAATTTCTATCAACATTAGAAGGATTTGGGCTGAAACTAACTGAACGTTGAGCTGTATTCTTTGGTCTCTCCACATTGTCAATGTCTTCAATAGTTTGATACTCACAAAACACCACATCTCGGCTTCTAATGACTTTCTTTACAACTGGATCCCATAACCTGTAACCAAACTCTTCATGTCCATAACCTAAGAAGATACACTGTTTAGACTTGTCATCAAGCTTGGATCTTTCATCTCTTGGAACATGCACAAATGCCCGACAACCGAACACTTTTAGATGGCTGTAGGAAACATCTTTGCCACTCCAAACTCTTTGTGGAACATCTCCCTTAAGAGGAACAGATGGAGATAGATTTATCAAGTCCACTGCTGTTCTCATTGCTTCACCCCAAAATGACTTAGGCAACTTTGCATGAGAAAGCATACACCGAATCCGATCATTAATTGTCCGGTTCATTCTCTCTGCCACTCCATTATGCTGTGGTGTTTTTGGAACAGTCTTCTCAAGCTTGATACCATAATCCCTGCAATAGTGTTCAAATGGGCCTCTATATTCACCACCATTGTCAGCCCGAACACATTTCAGCTTCTTCCCGGTTTCTCTTTCCACATTGACATGAAATTGCTTGAATGCCTCAAGTACCTGATTTTTAGATTTCAAAGCAATAGCCCACACTTTTCTAGAACAGTCATCAATAAATGTCACAAAGTATAATGCACCTCCAAGAGTTCTAGCATCCATGCAACAAACATCAGTGTGAACTAAATCAAGTACATTTAATTTCCTGTGTGGAGAGGAACTCTGAAATGAGAATCTATGTTGCTTACCAGTCAGACAATGAGTGCATTCCTTTAGATTTTTCTCCTTCAAAGGTAAAAGGTTCTTTTTAGCAAGAGTTTCAAGTCCTTTCTTGCTAAGATGACCCAGCCTCATATGCCATAAATCAACCAAGGAATCCTCCACTGCATTTACCTCTTCTTTAATCAAGTCAGCTTGCATGGTGTAGAGAGAGCCTGTCTTCTTACCTTTTGCCACTACCATAGAACCTTTAGTCAATTTCCATTTGCCATCAAAGAAGGAATTACAATAACCATCATCATCCAAGGCACCCGTAGAGATCAAGTGAAGTCGAATATCCAGAACATGTCTCACATTTTTCAAAAGCAAATTACATCCGACATCGGTTTCCAAATAAACATCTCCTATGCCAATAACCTTGGAAACATCACTATTTCCCATCCTTATGCAACCAAAGTTGCCACCGCGATAAGAAGCAAAGTAATCACGCCGTGAGGTGACATGAAAAGAAGCTGCGGAATCAACAACCCACATAGAGTCTTGGCATGTAAAATTCACATATCCGTCATCACATACAAACACAATATCGCCATCGGATGCAACCGCTGTTGTAGCTTGTTTCTCTTCTTTCTTTTGATCTCCATTTCTATCATGGAATCTATCTCTCTTTGGCAACCAACACTCTTTTGCATAATGTCCCATTTTGCCGCAATTATAACACTTGACACTCCTCCTCGGTCTTGATTTTGACCTTCCTCTTGACTTGCCTCGGGTATCATTTCTTTGAAACCTTCTTGATTGACTTCTCCCCCTGTTTTCTATAACAAGAGCATCCAATGTAGAAGCATAATTTAAGCCTTTTCTTCTTGTTTCTTCATTGAACAAGCTTTCTTTAACCATGCTCATAGAAAGCACACCAAAAGGAGCCGAGTTATTTAATGCCACAACCAAGGTGTCCCAACTATCAGGAAGAGTACCAAGTAATAAGCATGACTGCAATTCATCACCAAGATCAATCTCAAGATTTGTCAATTGATTTACAACATCTTGAAATTCACTCAAGTGTTCCGCCATGTTACTCCCCTCCTTGTATCTCAAATTCACAAGTCGCTTAACTAAAAGAGCTTTATTTTGTGGAGTTTTTCTCTCATAAAGATCTTGTAATTTCTTCCACAAAGTGTCGGCCCTCGTTTCTTGAGCAACATGATGAAACACACTATCATCAATCCATTGTCGGATAAACCCAACCGTTTTCCGATTCATTCTCTCCCATTCTTTGTCTTCCTTATCTCCTTTGGCTTCATCACCTTCAATAGGATCAAATAAGTCTTTGCAATATAACACATCTTCCATCCGAGGCTTCCAAATAGAATAATTCGAGGCATTTAACTTAAACATGGTGCTGCTGGTTTCTTCCATTTAACACTAAAATTCAACCGTGCTCTGATACCACTTGTTGGGGAGAACTCGGTACAACAATTCACCACGTCCAAATACAATCCAGGATCAATTTCTCCCCCGAAGCAAAATCAACTAAGAATTTCTTAACCCCCAGCAACAACCAGCAATGTACAGCCTCACAAAATGCAAATATAACGCCAAAATAATAAGTAGACAAAGCAAATAACGACATCAAGGATTTAACGTGGAAAACCCGATACGGGAAAAACCACGAACAGCCCAAAAACATCCACTAATCACCAAGAATAGCAGGATACACAAAGTATTCTTCTCTAGTCACACACTAGAGTCTCAACATCAACGTTACAATCATCTTCTTCTCACCACATAGGTAGATAAACAAGTTTGGAGCAAAAAAACCGAACTGCGACTGGAGAATTTGGAGACGGTTCTCGACGAAAAAAAACCATCAACTCGTAGCCCTCGGTCTCACAAACAACATACTGAAATTTGAGCCGATTCCGACAATATTTGGCCTTCGAATCAAAGCCGCAAAGTTGCAGTCCTCTTCCTTCTTCTTCCTTCCTTGTGCAGTTTTTGTTTTCTTTTTCTCTCTCCTCTCTTCACTTTTCGACGGACACACCCACGTACGACAACTTCCCCTTCTTTTTGTTCTTTTCTTTTCTTTTTCCTTTTTTTTTTAGTGCTGGCTGGGCCCCACAGGAAGGTGGACCCAGCCAACAGTGAGGGGAGAGTAGGGTGAGTGCTGAGCTGACAATAGTACCATGACTGCCGATGGCACGGCACGGGACATGGATGGTGAGGGCTGGCCATAGTTTTAGGGTAAAAAACAGAGATCTGCCCTAATGTGGAACCAATTTGACAAACGAGAGAGGACTGCTAGAATGGGAGCATAAGAGGACGGCTGTTACTGGGCGAGGACGGCTGTATAGACACCAGCAGTGGCAGGCGGAACAGTTCCTCTTTTTCTTCTCTTTTTGCTCAATTTCTTGATGGCCTCTTACGAATTATGCCCTTTGGTTTGAGATTTTGAAGAATTGGGAGCTGTTCACTGTTCAGAATCTGAGTGGAAATAGTAGTGTATAGTTTTTATGGAGAAACGGGTAAAAAGTTGGAAATGCTGTTCACTGTCCAGACAAGGACTATGAAATTTCTTGTCAATAATATATGTTAGGATTTGTGAGAATATCAGTACTGTTCTGGTGGATTTTTGTTATTCTTTTGGTGGATTTTTGTTATTCTTTTTATGTTATTGTTTATGGAGAGTGGTGCGAGAGTTGTCCTTGTCTCTGGAGACTTTAGTCTAACTCTCGCTTATTGACCTTCGATCAGCTTGGCATTGTTAGAAAGGTAACCATTAGTAGAAGCTCAACTGTCATTGTTATTGATCCTTCTACTAAAGCCGAAATCTAGGCAAGGATTTGCAGATTAAGAAGGATTTAGCTGAAACCGGCAGTGCATACCATTCGCAAAAAGCATGCAGAAAGAATTGCCAATCTCCCTGGTGGGGTTGCTGTAATTAAGGTTTGCAAAATCCCAAAATCTTTTGATTTCAGAACCTTGTTTGAAGAAACTAAAGATCTACAAAGCCCATGAAATTTGAGATCCCCTAATTTCCTCAGAGATAAGATAATTGCATTTATTCATCGAAATCAAGAAACGGTTTGATATTGATGACTGCCGGGGGATGCTTATTGGATTCATTGTTGTCATAATTGAAGAAATGGTTTGATATCGAAAGTCAGATAGTTTCTCTGAATTGCTTAATGGCAATCACATTTCTGCAATCTGAGGAACATGTGAAACTGCATCTAACCAACATTCATTGTGGGAATTCAGGTCGACAATGATGAAAAAAATGATGCTGCTCATGGAAATGGTGATCTCTCTATTAGACCGTATTTATGCACTGGCAATGACATCTACCTTGTTTGGGAACCATGCACAATGTAAGTTAAACAAATCAGCTGCAACTGTCTGGTTTGGTGCTTGTGCAGCCTATTGGGCTCGTTACCCTTTGCCCATAATATACGAGATTCTGTTTGGACAGTACTGATTCTTTGCACATGCACTTTGCATTCCTGTCCTCTTTGTAGATTAGATATTTTTCACATTTGAGATCTGGAGAAAATAACATGGGGAGTTGCAATTCATTTGGCGTAACAGGCGTTAAAGAGTTGTAGATTTTTTGAAATAGAGTGATGAAATTCCTGATATTGAACTTTTCTGCTACGTCTTGTCTTGTTTAAGGTGTGCGATGGCACTTGTGCATCGAGAATCAGGCGTGTGTTTTACGCTTTTCCAAATCTGAGTGCCGGAGCGTTGGGCGTGTTCACCGGCTACGGGGGAAAAAAGCTTGAATCATCACTATGCGGTGTTCAGGGTTGTGGTGCCACAGGATATCCTCGACAAATCCAAAACATCAATATTTGGGAGCCCAGAATGAGAATGTCGAGTTGAGGATGCCTCGAATTTTGCAGGAAGAAGATAGTAGGAAGATTGTATTGCATTATTTATCTTCTTGGTCATCAGATTTTGGACTTCTTTTTCCCTTTCTAATCTTGTTTGAGTTATGTATTGCATTTAGATGCCCATATTTAAGTAGTAGATATTCAAATGCCCATATTTAAGTAGTAGATATTCCACAGTTGTTATAAAGTTGGCCCTCGTGTTTTATTCTTATGAGCGAGAGAATAAAATATGCAGAGCAAGGAACCAGATAGATGGTATAGTAATTTGGAAAGAAGTATCTGAAAGACTCCCTAATGGCTTCGAAGACTAGGAGCGGCAACTTGCGGGTGTAGCATGTTGCTGAGCTCCATTGTCATGTATGTTATGGCCTCTTTGACCCTTTCTTGAGATGTCTTGTTGAGTTGAATTGCCCACTAGCTTGAAATTGGCTTTAGGCTTGGACAACTTCTTTGAAAGACCCAGTCTGTAACTTATTCGAAGAGTTCGTGATCCCTGTCCTTCCATTGCCTTGTAATGATGCATCTCTGCTCTTCTAAGATCTTTTGAATTATTTGTGAACTCAGTTTTTAAAGCAAGGTAACTGTGGCTGATTATAGCTCCGGTAGGTCAGTCGTTTTATTTAGTTTTGCGATTAGTGAGTTTGGCACCAAAACTTTCCCCAAAGGAGCACTAATGTTCATGAGTTCAATCGGAGGTTATCACAATACAACATTAGATGAATTTTACTTATATTTTGAAGCTACAACAATGGAATCAACAACCCTAGGTGCAAAAGCCTTTACAGCTGAGCCAAGAAGAGGATACATAATAGACGCTACTTAAATAAACAAAGATTGAATTTGCTTGTGCTTTTTCCCGACCTTGGAACATCTCCTTAATCTCCTTAATTCTTCAAATCTTTACACTCATTTTGCAACCTGTGAGAGAGAGACTTGACAAATTCTATACACGAAAGATGTCCTTTGAATTTCTCGGCAAAATTCACTTCTACGTCGAATCCTAGATTCGGCTCATATCGAGATGTTGAACATGTTCTTCACCAAGTTGTCCATGATTCGTGACTTCCATGGCGCATTGTATGTCCAAACTCCGATTCTCGAACTTACCATACAATGTGGATCGCGACGGGTCCTTTTTGGTTTTATGGAGTTTGAGTGGGCAAGAGGACGGGAAGAGCCGGCAAGTTGTTGCAGTGCGTATCTCGATCATGTGACCGTCCAGGTCGTGGCAGAACAGCTGATCGACCTTGATGCCGCCTTCTTCGACGACTGCAGTCACGTACTCAATGTTCATCTCTTCCGACTTCTTCATCACGAGCTTCATGTCGGAGCACTGGAAGGAGATGCGGTTGTCCTTGGGATTTATCGCCCCTTTCTTAGCAGGAACATCCTCCACTTCAAGCAAATGGATGCCAATTCCATAGTTGAACAGCCTGAAAACGAGAAGGGCCGATTCTGTTATCAAATCCGGTCCGCACCATCAACTCGCGTATTGAACATCTTTATTGAATTCGACAATTTCGCAAAAGCTGAAAAAATCAACAAGATTCACAAAGACTACTACTATACATTTAGGTTCCAAAATAACTAAACATCCACCTAAACAGAACTGCCTCGAAGAAGCTATCAGGTGATGATGGATTGGAGACTTGTTCTTATTTAACTAATCAAGGTAAGAGTGTCAAGTCAAAATAGTTGGTGGGAACTGGACACAATCTGGTTATCCCAAATTTTGGATAATCAACCTACCTGCTTTAGATGCAGGATTTTGTTATTGGGTTTTTGATTTTTTTTTTTTCCGAAACAATTGCTAAGCATTTAATTATCACAAAAAAAATTACTTTAGAAAATTTTAAATATCTGTAATGATTGTCTCGCCAGCGCACTTGGGGCCTTTCCTAAATTAGAAAAGAGGAAATTGACCCAAAAAAATAAATAAATAAATAAATAAATATATATATATATATATATATATATATATGATAAATGCACCCCAAAAGGGGAAACCCACATCACCTCGTGTTTACTCCTTTGCTTCTTTTCCACACTAAACGAAGTCACTTCAGAAAGGCTGCCAACAATATAAAAGGGCAAAACAAGCTGTTCTAAGCACGAATCGAGCAAAGTTAAGGCTAAAATGCTTTAATATCTCAAAAGACTTATGTAGGTCCAAAGGGTTTGATGATGGAGACCATGTTGGAGTAAATTTCTTTAAAGGTTAATATCCTGAAAAACCCCAAACCGGTATACCTGTGATAAAATTACCATAAACTATATATTTTTTTTTTTATCACCAAAAACTCAAAACTAATATACTTTTAACAAATTTACCATAAACTGGTACGCTTGTGATCAATTTAACCTCTCTTAGTTTTTGTTAAATTTTACTGTCAAATTATTAAGTTAAATGATATGTAATAGTTGATTGGTATACCAATTTGGGATTTTACGTTCCGTTTGTCACAGTTTACAATTTTTGTGATTTTTTTGTGATATTAATCCAATTTAATGGAATGTATATTTGTCATAAATTTACTAGCTTGGGGTTTTTTGCCGTCGAATAAATTAGTTTGGGATAAATTTGTCATAAATGTACCAGTTTAGGGTTTTTTATGATCAATCGGGGTAAATTTGTCGCAGGTGTACCAGTTTGGGATTTTCATAGTCAAAAAAATAATTTGAAGTAAATTTGTTATATATGTACCAGTTGAGGGTTTTTTAAAGTAGTAACTCTTCTTTAAAAGCCCTCAAAACTATAACCCAAAAAAAAAAAAAAAAAAAAAAAAAGCACAATTTGGATTCAAAGATGACATGATAAAAGGTTTTAATCGTTAATAAAGAT
Source organism: Eucalyptus polyanthemos subsp. polyanthemos (assembly GCA_017140185.1). NCBI lineage: Eukaryota > Viridiplantae > Streptophyta > Magnoliopsida > Myrtales > Myrtaceae > Eucalyptus > Eucalyptus polyanthemos. The sequence continues at coordinate 59,735,673 of CM029459.1, read as the reverse complement.
TGGAATTTAGAGAAAACATGTTTCTCACTCCAAGCTGGGCCTCATTTCAAAAGCTTCTTGTTGATTTGAGTGAAATGGCATGAAAAGATTCATGTAAAACGGGTAGTTCGCGATGCGAGAATCGCTCTTTCAACCCCTACCAAACATCTCCAAATAAGTTAGGGACGAGCCGAGAGATCTACATGCTCTAACCACACTTACATTTCCTGTCGGACCGGACCGACCAGACCACGTACAAAGAAATGCCCACATCTAAGACCGGGGCCAGTACCACAATGCGTACACCGCGGTCCGACCGACGTCATACAAGTTTCAAAGCATTGATTCCCAGCGATTCCAACAAGGGAAGCAAAGGGGGGCAATGCGAAAAACCAAAAGGGGCATGCTAGGATTTACCAGGCGCCTTCGAAGTTGAAGGAGGAGGGGCGCTTGATGAGGACGAAGCCCAGGACACGCTCGGAGAACCTCACGGACTCGGCCACCGACCTGCACACGAACGAGACGTGGTTCAGCGAGAGCAGGGGCAGCTTCGGCTGCTGATGCATCGAGGAGGAGGAGGAGGACTCACTCAGCCATCTCTGCATCTCCTCCTCCTCTGCGCTCACTATCTCTTTCCCCATCTGTGTGTGTGTGTGTGTGTGTGTGTGTGTGTGTGTGTGTGTGAATGATGCTGAGCGTTTGCGAGCTTGATAAGTGAGCAGAATTACATGAAATGAGTGAAGGAGGAGGGGAGGGTGTATATGGAGGCGGAGCCAGCACCAAAGTGAGATATCACGCTTGTCTTTTGTTACAGTAAAAATCTCTGTCATCACCCTCAAAAGAAAAAGAAAAAAGAGAGAGAAATTGCAAAAATATATATGATAATGCGAGAGCCCTTTCTTTCAGCACTTTTAAAGCATATATATATATATATAATTTTCTAATAAGTGATGAATTGAGAAGGCTTTGTTTTTCTTTTTCAAATAATAAATCGAGAGTAAATCCTAGAGAATCGGTGAGATTAATTTGTTTTACAAGAAATGATCGTGAAGGAAGTTTTTTGAGAAAAATTACTCAATTTGTAATAAACATATTATATGTATATTAATTCAATCCTAAATTTTTGTGAGAAATTTTAATCTAATCCTATCACTGACATGCAGTCCAATTGTTGGTGTTAATCCTATGTAGCAAATTGCCATGTTCATGATTTTGGGCAAAAATTGGCCATCAGGAATTGGTTAGAATTTCACATAAAGATTTATAATCAAATTGGTAAAATTGAAAATTTCAAGATCGAACTAACGTTCATATAAATAATTTGGGACAATTTCCCCCATTTTAATGTTAAACTTATACCAAGGCAACAAAAATCGAGGATTTTTTGTCGTGCTATGCAAATTTAAGATTTTTTGTGACATATAAATTTGGGTATTTTTAGGATTGATTTACGGTACTTTTTGAAAAATAAAGGAAGCATAAAAGCCTTTTTTTTTTTTTAACATAAAAGCCATTTGAATTGGAGCTACAGCAGGCGAAAGTGAAGACAACGTGTGAGCAGGCAAGAGGAGCGTAGGGACGGACCGATGATCATTAGAATTAGACCGTGTCGAGGTACCACTGAAGACGCTCTTGAAGAAATTCATGAACATAAAAGAAATGAAGAAAACGAGAGAGAGAGAGAGAGAGAGAGAGAGAGAGAGAGAGAGAGAGAGAGAGAGAGAGAGAATTTGATGAATGTATTTCTTCTGTTATTCAACTTCCTTGAATCTTTACAATATGAGAGATTTCATTCTTATATCTGCTCTAGTTCTCTTAATGAATCTGTTTTACAAATGAGCTGTTGAAGAAATAGTCAACTCCCTAACTGCAAGGAACTAACCGAATACCGGTCACAAGAAGAAGAAACAGAGTAAATGGAAAAACAGAGTAACGATTCAGCAAACTTCGCAGCCTCTCTTCATGCAATATCTCGATCCGTACTATCATCCTTTTTCTTTCCTTTCTTTATTTTTGACAGTAGATCTTCTTCTTTTTGTATACTTCTCGGCATCATTCATACAATCAACTTCTTCCTCATTTATGCTCTTGGCTTTTGTTCTTGTTATTTGCTATTGAATAAGCTGTTGTCTCTTGTTCTTAACATCCCCCCTCAAATTGGGCAGGGGTGAATAACCAATGCCCAATTTGAGACGAAGGGAGGAGTGTGTTAGTTTAGATAGTGGCTTAATAAAAATATCAGCAATTTGATTATGGCTGGGAACATATCTAACACACAAGGATCCAGACGCAACTTTTTCTCGAACAAAGTGGAAATCAACCTCAATATGTTTTGTTCGAGCATGAAGTATAGGATTTGCTGTGAGAGATATGGCAGATTGATTGTCACAGAATAATATGGTTGGTGAGTGAAGAGGAACTCCAATATCTCTGAGAACAAAAGTAATCCAAGTAAGATCAGCTGTTGCTGAGGCAAGGGCTCTATATTCAGCTTCAGTGGAGGAACGAGAAACAGTTGATTGTTTCTTGGCTGTCCATGAGATGAGATTAGAGCCGAGATAAGTACAGAAGCCTGTGGTAGAACGTCTAGTTTGAATACAGCCAGCCCAATCTGCATCAGAGAAGCCATATAAGTTGAGAGAGCTATGAGAGTGAAGTGAAATACCGAGGTGAATTGTTCCTTTTACATATCGAAGAACTCGTTTCAGTTGAAGAAAGTCCCCAATAGTAGGTTGCTGTAGATTCTGACATAGGATATTTGTTGCAAAGGCAAGATCAGGCCTGGTGATAGTGAGATGTTGTAAGCCACCTACGAGACTTCGGTAGTTCATGGGATTTGGAAGAAGAACAACATCTCTCTCAAGTATGACTGGTTTAAGAGAAAGAGGTGTAGCAATAGGTTTGCAGTCAGTCATATTTACACGAGACAGTAAGTCAAGGGCATACTTGGTTTGACATAAGAACAACTCAGTAGATGTTCGTGTGGCTTCAATTCCAAGAAACTAATGAAGCTGGCCAAGGTCTTTCATATGGAATTGAACACTGAGTGAGTGAATAAGAGTCTGTAGCAATTGTTCTGAGCTACCGGTTAGAATTATATCGTCAACATATAGAAGTAAAAGTATTGTCTCTTGTCCTTGATGAAGTATGAACAGAGAGGGGTCAGTTGAGCTGCAGAAAAAACCAACTTCAAGCAAGAAATTGCTGAATTTATCATATCAGGCACGCGGTGCTTGACGCAGTCCATAAAGTGATTTTTGAAGCAGACATACATATTGAGAGTACTGTGGATGAACAAAACCAGGGGGTTGCTCCATGTACACAGTTTCATTTAAGGTGCCATGTAAGAAGGCGTTCTTGACATCAAGTTGATGTATAGACCAGTGTTTTACCATTGCTACAGAGAGAATAAGTCTAACAGTTGCATGTTTTATCACAGGGCTAAAGGTTTCTGTGAAGTCGATTCCTTCTTCCTGATGAAATCCCTTGGCTACTAGACGAGCCTTCAATCGATCTAGACTACCAGTAGAAGTAAGTTTAGTCTTGAATACCCATTTGCAGCCAATAACATTCATGTTATTAGTTCGAGGAACCAATAACCAAGTTTGATTATGATGTAAGGCATTAATTTCTTCTTGCATTGCCTGATACCATCCTGGATCTACTAGAGCAGATTTTATTGATTTTAGTTCTAAAGGAACTTGGTATTGAGCAAGACATGCATATCGAGGATTAACTTTGACTATACCAGATTTAGATCTGGTTTGCATGTGATGAGTAGGTTGTGTACCTTGCACAGGATGGATAGACTGTGTTTGTGTATTAGAAACATTTTGATCGATAGCTGATTCTGTTGCTGTCACCGTTGTGGTTCCAGATATGTTTACTTGTGGAGAAATACTTTGAATAGTAGATGGAACTTGATCATCAGGTAATACAGTTGTAGAGATAGGATCTATATGTTCTGTAAGAACTTGCTCAGTTGGAGGGTTCTGAACATACCTTGTTTGATGAGATGATGAAGTGTTGATAAGCTCTGTACTTGGAGTTTGTAAGAATCTCTCTTCTTCTGTCCATAGTTTATATAGTTGTGTGTAAGTTGAAGAATGTGTTGCTAGCTTCTTAGAGAAAGGAAAGAATGTCTCATCAAAGATTACATGTCGACTAATGTACACATGACCAGTGGTAGGCACCAGGCATCGATATCCTTTATGATGGGTACTGTATCCGAGGAAGACACAGGTAAGTGATCGTGGATCCATCTTGTGTTGTGCATAGGGTCGAAGACAGGGATAGCAGGCACACCCGAACACTCTGAGATGATCATATCTCGGCTTATGCTGATATAGCTTGGTAAAGGGAGATTGCATCTTTAACTTTGGAGTAGGAAGTATATTGACAATATAATTTGCTGTCATAAAGGCATCAACCCAAAATTTTAATGGGACTTTTGCATGATATAGCATAGCCAGACCAAGCTCAACTATATGTCGATGTTTTCTTTTAGGTATATATGGACAAGAAATAAGTTGTTGGATGCCACAACTCTGTAGGTGAGCTTTAAACTTGTGACTGACAAACTCTCCTCCACCATCACTTTGAAACCTCTTGATTTTACAGTTGTGCTGATTTTCTACTAACCTCTGAAACATAAGAAAGATATCATAGAAGTCTGATTTTAGTTTCAATGGGTACATCCAGCTGAACCGAGAGAAGCTATCAACAAAGATCACATAATATTTGAAATTCTGACAAGAGTTGAATGGAGAAGGTCCCCAGATATCGCAATGGACTTGTTCTAGAGGTTTATTAGCTATAGAACTCGACATAGGAAAAGGTAGAGCAGTATTCTTAGTAAGCTGACAACTTCTACATATAGATTGTGGTTCTGTATGACACTGGATTAACTTTTGATTCTTCAAATGCTTCAGGACATTCTGATTTGTATGAGCTAGCCGTTGATGCCACACGTTTTCTCCTGTAATCTTTTGTCCTTGAGTGAAGAATACCTCTGCAGCACAAGGATCAACTCTGTATAGTCCTTTCTCCTTCTTCCCTAGCATCTTGGTTATGTTGGTGATGCTGTCCTTTATGTACACCCCAGTTTTGTCAAAGACAAAAGAACAGGGATAATCATCGGTTAGTCTAGAGACTGAAAGAAGGTTTTTCTTAATTGCTGGAACAATTAACACATCTTTTAGAGGTAAGGTAGTAGTAGCAGTAGTTAGCATTGTATTCCCAATATATTTCACAGGTAAACATGAACCGTTGCCAATCATAACTGTATCAGTACCAGCATTCTTAGAAAAGTTTTGGAGAATACCAGCATTTGCAGTAATGTGAGCAGTTGCTCCAGTATCAAGATACCACTCATTTCCATTTGTTTCCTCAATATGGAGTGCTGATAAAGCTGTTGGTATCTCTTCAGCTTGGTAAGAATTATCAAATCTATACCAACAGTGCAATGCATCATGACCTGGTTTTCTGCAGATCTGACACTCCAGTCGAGTGTTTGTTGTTGTTTTCTCCATCTGCACATCTTTATGGAGAGTTAAATTTGAGGATGGATAGATCTTGGCTTCTGTATACCTCTGAGCTGAACCATTATATGGTCTGAATCCCTGACCAGAACTCAAAGTAGAGGGGGTATTAACCTGGTTAAGATGTTGACTCCCCTTTTCGTAGCTCGAGTTATTAGTTCTGTAATTCATATTTCTTCCAGGATATCCAAAATTTCTGTATCTGTTACTGAATGGCCTTCCTCTTCCAATACTTCTTCCTCCACGACTATATCCCCTTGAACTTCCAAGACAGTTATTTTGCTGTACAAAGTTTCTATTAAACTCCTCTTTGTGTATAGCTTCAGTCTTCCTTTGACCACAATAGGCTAGATTTGGACTGAACTGGCTTGAGGAATAGTTATGTAGCCTTGTTTCAAACCTCTCTAGATGAGAGATTACTTCATCATATTCTGGCTGAGGCTTTAAACAATAGATTGTTGTTTTAAAGCTCTCATACTCAGACCCTAAACCTTCCAAAATACCAAACAGTTTTGTTATTTCATCCACTGGTTTACCGATTGCATTTAATTGATCACATATTGTTTTGTACTCTCTGAGATATGTTGATAAAGCTCTATCACGTTTCTGACAAGCCTACAATTTTCCTCTTAGTTCAAACTCCTTTGCCACAGATTTTTGGGTGAACCGATTAAGCAAGGCCTGCCAGAGTTCATAGGCTGTGTTTAAGCCAATTATTAGGCTAAGTATGTCTTTGGAAACAGCACCACTAATCCAAGAGGAAACAAGTTGATCTGTCTTAATCCAATCATTATAGTCAGGATTAGGGATATCAACTGTTTGATCACCTTCTTCGACCTGTAGAGTTTTAGCAGGCGGTGGAGTTTCTCCATTCACGAACCCAAACAGATCTTGGCTTCTTAGAAACCTATGAAACTGAGCTTGCCATAGGACGAAGTTATCCTCAGCTAATCTGATTGTAACAAAGTTCGAGATGTTGACATGAATGGGGAATGGATATCTCAAGCTTCTTGCTGCCATTCTACTTTTCTAGATCTTTGAACACCACTTGTTTCGAATACAACCTCTACTGGTTTTTGCAATATGATGCAGCAAATCGATTTCCGATGATAGAGATTTGAAGGAAGATGAAGAATATCAACTCACAGATCAATGAGGCTTCGATTCCTGATTCCAATCTAAAAGAATATCAACTCACAGATCAATGAGGCTTCGATTCCTGATTCCAATCTGCTGTAGATTCAGCCATTTTTATGCAGTATTGAGGTGATTTCTTCAGGATGAAAGCTCTGATACCCTGAAGAAATTCATGAACAGAAAAGAAATGAAGAAAACGAGAGAGAGAGAGAGAGAGAGAGAATTTGATGAATGTATTTCTTCTGTTATTCAACTTCCTTGAATCTTTACAATATGAGAGATTTCCTTCTTCTATCTGCTCTAGTTCTCTCAATGAATATGTTTTACAAATGAGCTGTTGAAGAAATAGTCAACTCCCTAACTGCAAGGAACTAACCGAATACCGGTCACAAGAAGAAGAAACAGAGTAAATGGAAAAACAGAGTAACGGTTCAGCAGACTTCGCAGCCTCTCTTCATGCAATATCTCGATCCGTACTATCATCCTTCTTCTTTCCTTTCTTTATTTTTGACAGTAGATCTTCTTCTTTCTGTATACTTCTCGGCATCATTCATACAATCAGCTTCTTCCTCATTTATGCTCTTGGCTTCTGTTCTTGTTATTTGCTGTTGAATAAGCTGTTGTCTCTTGTTCTTAACAGCTCTCTCCTTTTTCACTTTTTTCTTTTATTTTTCCAAAAAAGAATAATTGGTTTTTGTATATATATATATATATATATATATATATATATATATATATATATACATAGCGATCTTATCCTATTTACACCGAACTCCTGAACCTCCGTGGTCCTTTTCAAAGGCACGTGCGGCATGTTGCCTTCGGTTACTCCAGCCGGTATTATTTAATTTAATTTAATATATTATTTTTTCTGGGCCCTCACATTGTAATTTAATTTAATATATTAGTTCGTCAATAAAAAGTTTCCATTTCAAAGTGCACCGAAATTGACAACGGTTGTGGGTAGATGCTTAAACGAGTACGGAATTTTTTCCATTAATTGGCATTAGTTTAGTTTTTAGTTTTTGGATTATCACGAAGAATTCTAAATCGTGCGCAACAAAAATTTATTCAAAATTAATTGTTTTATTGTAAAAAATTTTAAATCGATATATTTGTAATAAATTTATCATCCGTTTGTTTATGTTTCGTTGAAAAGTTATCAACAAAAAAACCTTTCAAAATGTAAATCGATATGAAAATCGATAAAGAGTGTGTCGAGAAAATTAAAGGTATGAAGACTTGAGGCATCGCGGCCGACCATGTAAAAAAAGTATTGAAATGTAAAGATAACATGAAGATAAAATTAAATAATTTATATTCATTACTTGATTGACGGTGCCTTTACTCTAACTAGAATCCTAATACTTATAGTTATTTCCGGCGGTTATAAAAGAAAGCAATATGGCTCCTAAAATTCAGCAGCATGTATTTATATACGGTTACTAGACAAGCCCGCTACTCGACAATCAATAGCACTTCTCCACTTTTCACGTCTAGCAATGGCCAATACTTTTGTAACATGGGGCTCGACTTCCTAATGTTTAAAACGGCCCATTTTTCCCGGCTTTTATGGTCGTAAGCTTCTGAGATCTTCGGCTCCACTACATCATGATCGTGTCAGTTCCATTTCTCGATAGCCATACAGGCCTGCCCAAGCGAACTGTGTCTGAAACTATTGGTCCCCATTACTTGGACAATTACCTGGTTCCTAGCTCGTAGTGATTTGTTTCTGTCGTGGCCTTCTTGTTGATAAAACCAAGCTTTGTTCATCGACACTCGTATTTAAGGAATTAATAATTTCCTTTCGTTTTTACCGTCTACAAAACTTTTTTAGTCGTTGATTGTCTATATTTGCCGACCAAAAGCTCCCAACAAAATTGTACTTTTATCACGTCTTGCTCGCCCTCTCCAAGTCCCAGTCGTCAGTCAAGAATTTAGGCACTTTTTTGTGTCAACAGCTTCCCTCTAATGTCCCTGTTAAAATGCAAGCGTGGAAACACATGTGGCAAACGACTCGGATGATCGGCTTGCAATGTGGGTCTAATGCGTGAACTTAGAATGATTGGGTTTCCTGAACAACGTCATCCTCGGGAGCTAGATCTAAAGAAAATGAACTTAGATCGGCAAACTTACTAATTTTACTTAAAACTTCCTCACATTTTAAAAATATGCTGAATTCCCCAATTTTATACTAAAAATTCAGTAGATTTGTCACATTAAGCGATACCAACTCAAGATTTTTCGTAATACAAAAATTAGTTCGTAGTAAATATGACATCAATATGTTGATTTAGAATTTTTTAAAATAACAATCCTTAATTTTTTCCTCGTAACATTTTTTGCAGGCCCATAAATTGGAATTGGCTACTGGACACAATATGACAGAGAATTAAAGACAGGAGGGATATGGTAGGGCTAGAGCACACATGATCTCTCCACAGTCACATGTGGATTATTGTATACTTAAAGTTGTACAGCTATATGTCTAGTCACAAGTATTTACTACGGGGGACCAACTATTTATTAGACTCGGTCCAATCCGTACATATATAGGAATATATTCACACTAATTAATAACAATCATAATGTGACATGATATCTTGAATCGAATTCCACTTATCAAACTCAATCCAATCCGCCTCTTCAATCTATCTTATACAAAAGATCATTCTATATTATTATAGGAGTTGCTTCATGTAACCTAATTCCGAATTCAAAGTGGTTGTCACAATTAGGGGTAATAAATCATTCAAGCAATGCCTCATTTTAGTTTAGTAATACATTTTGAATATAATTTAGAGTGCATTTAGTAACGTTTTTGTTCCTCTATTTTTTTTATTTTTTTATTCCGAGAACATAAATATAACAGAAATCCATTTGCGTAGGTTTTTGTTTGCGGGATTAGATTTGGTGCATAAACAAAAAACAAAAAAAAAAAAATTGCCTCTTTATTCCCAAGAACAACTCAAAAAACAAGCATTTTCTCTCCTTTTTTTTTTCCCTCTTCCTTCTCTTCTACCCCTCACCAATCCGGCCTTGGTGATGGACTAGACAAGGCCCCGTGACCTCACTGGAGCCTTGTTGGCCCCCGATGAGGTCCCCCTGAGCCTCGCCTAGCCACCGTGAGGTCGACATCGTGGTGGCTAGGCGAAGGTCGAAGCACCTTGTCGGCGACCGGCTAGATGAAGAAGAAGGAAAATAAAATGAAGAAAAAAAGAAATTTTTTTAAAATTTTTAATAAATTAAAAGAAATTCTAACTCACAAAAAAATTTTGGGTTGTACCAAATGTATTTTTGTTCTGAGAATAAAATTTTTACGCAGTTACCAAATATTTTCAAATGTTCATAAACTCGTTCAAGGAACAGAAATAGAAAAAAATGTTTCTGAATAAAAATTATTTATGCACCCTTATTGTTCATTGAAGGTTGTTTATTCTCTCGGTTAGTTCTTAGATGCTTCAGGTTTATGTTACAAGAATGAAACTGAAAGCCAAGCGGTGGGGGTGGAAGAAGAAGAAATAGAAAAAGGTAATAAAAAAAAGAGAAAAAAGACCAAATCGGGAGGAGTGAATTAGCATGGGTTTAATTGATTAATTAGGTTTGGGCTAGAACGTATTTGGGCTCTGGTGAACATGGGCTCAAAATTAGCTTGTCGAGTTTGGGCTCAGCTTCTGTTATAATAGCACTGGAAGATTTTGGTGTTAAAGTGGGCTAGGTTCGTTTAAGGACTGGGCTGATATTTTTGTGGGCCGGAGGTAGCTGGGCTGAGAAAAAAAATAGAAATGGCCTGGAGGCTCCGAGTGGGCTAATAATTTTATGGGCTTTGGTTAATTCGGAATGAGCTCTAGGGCTAATCCGGATTTAGACCCGACCCGAACTGATAGGGTCTGGGTCAGATTAGGGCCGGGTCACCTGGCCCGAATTTCTTTATTTTTTTAATAATAATATTACAATTCATGAAAAAAATTTAAAAAATAAAGAAAAAATGATAAAAATATAAAAATATAAGAAATTCAAAAAATGTATAAAAATATTTTAAAAAATCATTTAGAAAAATAGGAAAATCCCTAAAATTCCAAAAAAAATTTCAAAAATTAGAATTCCATGAAAAGGGTTAAAAATAGTTTTTGGGTAGTTTTCTCCTAAAAGTGTGGGAAAATCTTGGATAAAAATTATACTCAAAATTGAACAAACCTAGGGCTTTACAATGAGGTTTGAATGTTTCTTTTTGAGATAAATGCCTTTAATTGAGCACTTTCAATACGTTGATCTTTTTTTCCCCTTAGCTTAGTTAGAAATGGTTGCTGATTATTATTTTAATAATTGTGCACTTGTATGATCATCTCATATATTAATGGATTAGCTTAATTTCAATCCCGAATGCGTGACAAAATTTTTCTTAAATTGAATAAGATTAAGTACTGAAAGAGCACCGATTGATTCATTACTCTAATCAAGATACCGACCATAGATTTTCTAGTTGCATAAGAAGTTAGGTATATTTTAATGTCTCACTTGATTTCTAGCTAACTCCAATAGACCAATGACGACTTCTCATTTGAAAATCCTCATCACGTCATTTAAAGCTAAAGTTTAATACCCCTACATAGCGCGACGTTTGGGCTTGGGAAAGCCCACGCCTACATGAGCCCGCCTTTTAGGCAATATCCCTAAATCTATGTCCTTTCTCCTTCGAACGAAAAGGGTAGGTTGTAACAACTATGTACTAAGCATCATATATGAGGGGCAAACAAGCGGGAAAATTAAAAATAATAAGCATGTCGGTGGATTAATATATACATATATATAGTTTAAATAATCCTAAACGGCAACTTCACAAAATTGTTTAGGCAAGGGGTGAGATCGAGTTGAGTGGAGATAGGAGGGAAAAAAATTGTTCAAAAAATCTTAAATTTATTAACATTTCAATTTTGCTAATTGAGTCTTAAATATTTTCATGTTTTGCTAATTGAATACATCTAACCCACTTTAGTCAAAAATCATTGACGTAGACATTAACCATCCTACATAGCACAACTAACGTTGACATGAACAATTTCAATAATGCTTTTAAAAAAATTCGATTTATTTTCCCTTTTTTGCTTTCTTTTTTTTTTTTTTTTTTCTCTTTCAAGCCTAGTGAGGGCCGTGCGACTCTCCCCAGCCACTAGGCAAGGGCTTGCCGACCCTCAGTGCCTCTTGGGCGAGGGCCGTACGGTCATGCCATGTAGGATGGCTGACGTCCATATCAGTGATTTCCTATGAAAATTGGTCGAATAGACTCAATCGGCAGAACATTAAAATGTTTAGGATTAAATTAGTACAATTGAAAGGTTTAGGATTGAATTGATATAAATGTAATAAGTTTATGAATTTTTAGGTAATTATCCTAAGGAAGCTGGCCTCAGATTGGCGCTACTTGTGGTTTAGCCGTTTTGCTTTAGGACTCGAGCCCATTGTGTTATTCATAAAGACTTCAAGGCCAGCAACATATTATTGGAACGTGATTTTATGCTCAAAGTGTCAAATTTCAGTTTGGCTTGCACCACTATGGATGAAGAAAATAGACGCATCTGTAAACGTGTCATGGGAACCTTCTGGTTAGGAAACTCCTCTCTTGCTCAAATAGTTCCTTTGGTTTCTCATTGCGTATTCTTTGGTTAATTCTAAATGCGTCGATTGTAAATGTTGGTCCAAAGCAGCATAAGATCAGTAAATTCTAAGGTTGATTAGAAAGAATCGGTATCCTATTCCTTGAGACCTCAATCGTAACATCACAAGGTGATTTCAAAACAAACTTTGCTCTTGCTTACTTTCGCTGGACTTATGGTCTCGAGAGACATGTGCAAAGATATCCGCTAGCCCATAGACAATTTGTTCTCTGATGTTTGGCCGTTGAGACGTGACCTTTGAGATTCTAGGACATTTGCTCTGAGAGTATATCTCATTTGGTCATCTTGTCACGACATTGAAATGTCTCCACATGTCAATTGCATCCAGGTACGTTGATCCTCCCCACTTCACTGTCTGGCCAGGTGCTTGGTGTACTAGCGCTATTCACCAAAAAAATGTCTAAGCCTTTTGTTGTTGTGATCACAGAGACCTGAAAGAGGCTAAAGTCGTGGTGAGGTGGAAGTGCGGGATTTTGATGGCTATGTCTCTGATGGAGTTGGTGCTACTGTTAACAAGCACTGTGCACTGTTGCTGGGTGAGCAGTTAGGAAAGGGGTGATACGACGGAGAAGAAGCGGAGCATGATGATAATGGAAGTGCAGGAGGCATCGATGGCCAACGTGGCTAAGATGGCAGAGGTCAAAGCCAAAGATTTAGATGAGAGGATGCGGCGGAAGTGTGGGTAGTGGGTGAAGACTGATTTTGAAGGCTGAGCTTCCATTGAATAGTTCTCATTTGAATATTTGCTACTACCACCAAGATCTGCATCGACGGCCGCTCCGAATAGTTGCTTGCTCGGCTTGCCATATGAGAATTTCCTTGTGGTGGGTCACTACTTGGGTGGAAATCTTCTGCAGGATAGAAAATTTCTATGGATGAACCCTATCAATATTAAATATCGATGGCCATGTTGCCAATTCTTTGAAGAATTGGGTTCACATTAGTAGTTAATACCACGAGCAATGAAGTAATTGCTCACTGTTTGGGGTAAAAAAGCCAAATAACCCATAGAGATAAGGTGTGCGCTTGATAGCATACATTAAACTTAAAGCAAAAGTATGGCTAATGTCATACCTCAATAGTCTTAAAACATGAGTAAACACCACAATCTCTACATTTCACACACAATAACAAGTGCAAACAAAGATCACATCACGGATGTCCTTGTTCCATAGTAATAGCAGAAATCATTTCCAAATCTTCACGGGACGATAGAGGCGAGGGCAAAAGGTAGATTCAACCATTTCAACATACAAGGGAAGCTGTAGGATTGCAAACAATATGACAGGGACAGCAGCCCACAAAGTAATGGGGATGTAAATCCACTTCCATCGTCCACTTAGGATGATCGTAAGAGCAGAGGCAAAAGCCACGAGCATAAAGGCCAAAGAGAGAAAGAGAAAGGTGAGGCCCAATATCATTTTTCTTGGTAGTGAGTGGAGGAAATCTTTTGCAGCATAGCGCGAAGTTAGGATAGCCAAGAACATCAAGGTGGCAGTGATAGAGGAGAAGAGAGCTAGAGCGTCCGCAATCGCGAATACCGTGAATGAGGTCTTCTTCAGAAAGATCGGGATCCCTGTATTGTCATTGCCTCCAGGTACAGTAAAAGCCGCAGCAAAAGCTACTGTAATGATGAGAGTCGCTACAAGGGTACAAGATGATGATGTATCCTTCATCCATTGTCTTGCCTCTTGGAGCAAATCTTTGCGCTGTTCTACAAAAATTTCCCTGTACGTTTTCCCTCTCTTTTTTTCCACTAGTTCCAATTTCAGACTTGTAGAAGAAGGATCGCTCTCACCTTTCATCACCTTCATCTATCAACACAAATGTAAATTAAAGAGCACAAAAGGGTGGCAAAACAAATAAGGTGAACCGACCTTGAATTTTAGACTTTCAATTTTAGGAGAGCTCCTATTTTCCAGTACCTTCAGAAAATTAAGGACGTCTATTAACATGAATGTAAATAAATTAAAGAGTGACAAACAAATACAGTGAACCGACCTCAAACCATTGAAGTTCCCTTTGCATAAGAAAAGCTGCCCCAGAAACATCTGCCGGTGCATATCCTGTTGACCATCCTACTACTGCCTCCATCAGGTCGCGGTTCCTCTGAATGTCGTACGTCAAGTTTGGAATTGTGTCGCATGCATTCATTAGTCTAAACAACTCGACATGCCGTCCCCTCACAACTTCTTCAATCAGTTCTTTTGTGAATTTTATATCCCACATCAGTTCCGGATATTGCTCAAGACATAACTTGACAATTTCATATATTCCATTAGATGCAGCTTCAAGGACAATGTCTGAAGTCAATTGGAGTCTTTCAGGAGTTCTCTTAGGATCCTTCATCCCTTTAAAAACTAGAATTGCTAACTCAAGCCAGCATTCGTGCCGCAACTTCAATTCTCCAATCCTTTTGATAAAAGGTGCTACACGTAACACTAGATGAGCAATTTTGCCTGCGATGAAAATTCAAAAGGTTATAGAGGCTTTCGCATTTGGGTTGTGATCTTATGTGTGGACACACGCATGTGTGTAGTAGTTGAGAAGAGAATGATGAATTTAACGTATTAATTGGGGAAGCAAACTTCATATGGCTTGAAAATCAAAATGCATGTATCAAAGAACAAATGGATTTATGGATGAACACACACGATGTCATGGAAAAAAAAGAGTTTGGAAAAAGGGATAAATTCAGCAATTGATTGATAGATCAATTTTCGACCTAACTATCTTTATAGATTCTCCTATTGGATACATGTCGATTGGACTTTAAATTGAATGAAATCCAATCATATGTAATATATGAATCGAGAATCAATCCATATTAAAAACTATGATCCTAAAGGGATACATTGAGCATCTCAATTTACAATATAAAATAGAGATCTCTAACCATGGATAAATAAGGTCATTTTTCTGTAGATACCACCGCATTTGTTTTTCTTTTCTTTTTTTGGTCTGAAGATACTATGCCAATTCGTATACATGGTTTTGTGTTGAGATTCCAGATTAATATCTTGAATCAAGGAATTGCTGGTTCTACCACCATTAAGAGGAGAGAAGCATCACGTCAGCAAATTAGAAATTGATGATGAACAAAAAGATACATATCACATTTGTGAAATGAAAATTGCACATGTAATTAAATTTAATAATGCTCAATGTTAGAAAACAACTTGGATCAATCAGCCTCCCTGACTTGACATTCAAATTTACAATTCTCAATATTTCTACTTGGCAATCCAACATTAAGTAAGACTTCTCAAACTAATTATACAAATGTTAAGTGCGGCCCTATTTCCATCTCCATTTTGGCTAAGAGACTCCTTTTTTTCCAGTTAACTTACCGAAATACCCTCATTTCTCTGTTCAAAGTATTGTTTCTTTTTTTCTTTTTTTTATCACTTTCATCAATTTCACAATAGAAATGCTCCATTATTACCTAACAAAATATCATTTTGTCACGCATCTTATTCTAACGCTGCCTAGAAAATGTTGTCAATTTTAATTTATGGTATTATATTTTCAAAAGGGTTAAATTGTTAGAAGCATGATCACATGTCAAACATATTTATATTTAGATCATATCAAAATATTAACCAAGGATAAGAACATAAAGGAAAAAAAAAAACTTCTTGTTGTTCTAGTCCAATTATGAAGAAAGTAACTATAACGATCATAGATTCAATCTCATATCAAGTGTCTCCAAATTTTAAAACATGCTTAAAACTTTCCTTTGAAAAATTCTAGTGTGAGTTTTAAAGTGAAGAAAGCGTAAATAAATTTTTGACCCCCATCTTGCAATTCATATTATAGTCTAAAAAGCCCAAAGAAAAAAGTAAAAATCAAAGATGTTTAACTTTATAAACCTACAAACTTATTCCAGAGAACCACTCACAATGTCAAAATCGGCTAGATAATTAGATTAAATTTTAATTTTCAACTTTGAAACAAAGTTTCCCTCAAACTATTTGATAAGAATATGCAATTAATTGTGTATTCATAAGCCATCATAACTAGAATTTTCTAACCTTCTATATAACTTTTGTGATTAAAATATGATATCATAAATTAAAATTAAAAATCTTGTTTAGACAAGATAATAATAGGATAAATTATATTAAAATATCTTTTTGGGTTTAATCTGACATTTATATTGTGAATTTGATAAGATTAGAGAGTTGATAAAAATTTAGGCAGTTTTGTAGGTTAGTATAATATATAAAGAAACAATAATTTGGAGATAGTTATTTCGATTAGTTTGTTGGGAAAAAAAAAAAAGAGAGTGTTTTAGCTAAAATGGGGATGTAAATATCGTTACTTGTTCAATTAGAAATTAACTCGTTACACACATCATGATTTAGATATTAATTGTATAAACTGATGTAGTCCCTATCCCTTAACTTTTTATGAGTAAGATCTTTGAATGATATGCTTTTTGCCGTATTAGTCCATCCATCAGTAGATTAACAAAAATACCTCGAGCCATCTTGGCGTCTTTGACGTTGTTAGTTGATGGATCAACCGAGGAAGGGATACCTGAAAAGGGAATATATAGAATGAACACTATGAGGATAGAGTTGCTCTAATTGTGCATGTCTAACAAAAGAAGCGCAAAAAGTACCTACATTGGTAAATACACTTTTCCCAAAAATTGAGTTGAGCTCCACTGCGGTAGTAAGACTTCACGTGCGCTAAGTCTTTTAACAGGCCAAGGTTTTTGCTCTTGTCAAAGTTCGTTAAGTCGGGGTATGCGTTAGCTAAATGCAAGAGTATGTCTTTTGGGACACAAGAACAAAAAAATTAATTCAAGTAGACAGTGAAGGAAATCAGATAAGATGAGTGAGTGTGAAATCCTACCCAAATGGCCAGCCTTAATAAGGGCAAGCACGAGATCATACTTTGGGGTGGATTTCATATCTCTGGCTAGGCTCCAGATAACCTCGTTTTGCTTAGGAGCACTTCTAGTAGCAATTGACAAGGCAACTCCTACACCTGATTCAACAACTTTGTCAAGATCATCTACTAATTCTTTTACCCTTCTTATTCTTCCCATCCGAGCAGCATGGCAGAGGGCAGCCTTTAAAATGGGAGCTTTATCTTCCGCAGGGACCCGCTTAACCAGGTTTTCCACCAATTGATCTTGTCCGGCCATAACCGCAATGTCGCTCACAGTAGCTTGACCAAGTTCTGTGGTCAAAATTTTGGCCGTGATTGCTTTGGGATCATCATCAAGGATTTCCTCGGCACCTTTCCAATCACCTTTTACTGTGGCTTCAAACAATAGTCGATAATCCTCATTGACCTTCACTTTTGGCACGGGTCGCATGACTGCAAATATTGAAATTTAAAAGTCCTCAGTCTTTCGCACTTCTTGTTTTTAAGGTCACGTGCAAGTGCAAAAAGTTCCGATGAAATGCCAATCCAAATCAAGGGGCGGTCGTTACTCAACAGGCCTGTTTCCATGGGCGCCTTCGTTTACTCTTTGGAAGTCAGTTCTTTCTTCTTCTTTTTTCTTCCTCTTGGGTTGTTTTTTTCTTTTTTTTCTTTTTCAGAGGGGGGGGTTCTCAATTAAAATTGAAGATATTATTATGCTTTTAAAGTTAGGGAAAGATCATGTTTTAACTTTTATGTCAGCATTTGCACGCTGTGAATTTAAAATATTTCGAATTTAAAAAAAAAAAATGCAAGAAGCATAAGATTTACGAAAAAGGAAAAAATTAAAAGTTAAAAGTGACAAAGCTGTAGTTGTTTCGCAATCGTCTTAAGAAGCTTTTTTAGTTGATGTGTCTTTTGAACTCGAGTCCACGAGAATCTCTTTGTGACCAAAAAGATAAATGAATATAGGTCATCTATTCAAGATTCATATCAAGGTCATTCATTGCATGGAATTTTTTTGTATTAAACTTAGATAGTAAACTTTTAAACAAAAAATTAAACATTACACTAAAGAGATTTCCCGAGTTTTTTTTCTTTTTTTTTAGATAGGTATTTTATAGTGAATGAGTTTTCTCGTTGCCATTAGTCTTATCCACAATATCATTCATAATTGATGAGCATGATCTTTTACTCTTTCAAAGTAAAAAAAAAAGGGTTTTCCTAGTTATAATTCAAGATATTATTCAAATTTTTAAAATTATGATGAGATTATATTTGAATTCATATTTTAACATTTATATGCTATAAATTTGTAGCGTTTGGGAGCAAAATAAAATGCAGTCAACACAAGATTTATGAAAAATGAGAACTAAAACTTCGAAGTGGCAAACCTTTAAGTGGTCCAAGACCGCCCCTTTTTATTTTTATTTTTATTTTTTTTCGTCGGTGTCCAGGACCGCCTTGAGAAGCTTTATCAGATGCTGTGCCTTCTGGATCAACGTCTGAGTGAACCTCTTCATATCAAAAAGAAAGAATAAGAACATCACCAATGTTGTGATTTTTATACAGCGCTCAATTGAGAGCTGTGACTTTTTTTTTTCTTATCATTTGAGAGCCATATCAGTAAAAAATCATTTACTTGAGTCCCTATTCCAACAATTCATTTATTTATTTATTTTGGTAGAAAGAGAATTGTGCAACACATCAATTTATTATGAATGACTTAGGCAAATCCTATTTAATAAACAGAAAAAGGAACGGCTCCCTTGGCAACGGCGTACACTGCACTGCTTCATCAAGAGAAGTTTGTATTTCTGAAGGATTGGTTTCTTTGTTGGAGTCCACGTCCACACAAACATCTTGGATAATAGAAGGAAGAAAACCAGAGTCGATGCAAAACGCCTTTCTGAAACTCATATGTTCCTTTCGGTCAAAAAAAAAAAAAAACTCATATGTTCCTTCAATTTAGGGGGGCGAAAAAGCTGAATAGTCCGTCTAGAATCTAGAATTTTTAAATGAGGACATTTTGCGTATTTACTGTTGCTCGAAACGAATAGTCATGCAATGGGCTCGAGAAAATGAATCAACTGGCAATATTAGGTGGCCACACATTGCTTTTGCATTTTCAGTTCGTGGGAATTACAATTTTTCGGCCTCTGTAATTAGTTCCAATTGAATATGACGCCAAACTAGATAAAGGAAACAAAGAAATTATAAGACCACATCGCTCATACCATAAATTTTTCTGGGTTGGGACATGAACATCTCTTTACCTGGTGGTGGTTGTACAGGATCCGAATTTCCTTGTATTTCACCTTCTTCCGGCGCCATTGGGTTTCTCTCCTCATTGCAATCTTTCAACAACAAAGTAAATGGAGGATGCAAAAAGTAAGATATTTAATTATCAAAGAATTTTAGTCTTCGTAGGCCGAGTTCCTTCCTTCCTTTTATACAGGTACCTCCCCTAATGTAAGCCTACACCAAGAGCAAGTAAAGCATATAATTTTTTATTCACTTTACAGTGGATTACTTTTTTTTTTTTTTTTGGTCAAAGCAGTTGGATTTCTTCAGTGTAAAAAGGATCATCATTGGAAATAAAGACTAGACCTTTGCAAGTTGGCAAGTAGGCTCAAGCTCTAGGGCCACACATAATTAGGTTCAGTACCTAGTGATCGAAATATTACTTGAAGGTGACTCTCTCTCTTTCTTATGATACATTCATTATATTCCTTGACACCAAAGGAGTCTTTACCAACTTAAGCTACTTCTTTCTATTGTTTTTGGACCAGACAAAGCGAGACGCTCATTTTTGCCAAACAAGTATAAGAACAATAGAAGTGTCAAAAGTTTCGTCATTCGTAATAGTGACAACCATTTTCATTGACAAGTTATTTTTGGCTTAGAACAACAACATGATTTCCTTTTTGGAGATGACTATAGTGAATTGATTAGCTCAAGAATTATGTCTTTAAAGGATGAGTCTTATGTAGTCTCTTAATGATAAGTAATTAAATTTTCAAAACCCCTTTTTTTGCCGTCCGCTGTTGGTGAAATTGCTTTGTTGGACAACCAACTACCAATCCGACTTGCATTTCAAGTAGACAGAAAATAAATAGTCCTCGCAAGGTGACTGCTCAGACAAAACTTTCCGATAAGAGGAAATTCTATGGTACTTAATTTTAATGATCTGGTCGTTGAGTTCTTATGAGTGACGAAACTAGGATTGACAAAAAACAGTCGCGTGATCATCCAAAACTACGAGGGAACTCGTGCAGCCAAGTCATACCAAAATTTAGGAGATTTGACTTTGAGCAATACGTCTTGCTTTTGCTTCCTGTTTTCTTTAATCAGTCAACTGTATTTGATGGCCACACATTGCTTTTGCATTTTTAATTTTTAGTGCGTTGTTGGAAATGTATTTATTTTTGGTCCCTGTATTTAGTTCCAATTACATCTGCCGCCACTAGATAAAGAAAACAAAGAAATTATAAGACCACATCGCTTATACCATAAATTTTTCTGGTTTGGAACATAAATATGTACTTGTTGGTGGTTCTGCAAGATTCGAATCTTCTTGTATTTCACTCGGTTGCGGCGCCATTGGGTTGCTCTCCTCGCTGCAGTCTTTCAACAAAAAGTAAATGGAGGATGCAAAAATGGGTAAGATATCCAATTATCGAAGAGTTTTGGTCCCCCTACATCTAGTGCAAGCAAAACATAACTTGTTCTTTTTCTTTTTCTTTTTTTCTCTTTTTACGTTATAGTGGTTGGATTGAGTAAAATACAAATTGGCAAGGAAAAGTGTTAAAAAAGTCATAAACCTTTTGCATTTGTGTCAATATAGTCCTAACCTTTTTTTTGTATCAATTTAATCCTAAACATTTTTACTTTGTGCCAATTTAGTCCTTTTGGGCTAATTTTGGCGAATTTTGCTGATTGGGGGCCGGCCGGCTGACATAGCACAATTGGCGCTAACGAGAACAACTTTTAATCATATTTTAATATTTTTTGAATTTTTATTTTCTCTTTTCCTTTTTTCTTTTTTTTCCTTATCCTCCTCCTTAGGTAACGGCCAGCTAGGGATCGAGCCTGGCGCGGCCTTGTGCTAGGTAGCAAGGCTCAACCCTCGCTGACACGACGCGAGACCACCTAGGCCGTGAGAGCTATCATGGCCTCGCGCTTGGGCAAGGCTCCACCTTGCCGAATCTCATTAGGGTGGCGAAGGCTCGAGCCTCACCAGTAGCCGGCAAGGTCAACCTCAACCTCCCTAGCTATCACCTCTAGCCAATCGCTGAGGTCTGGCGACTGGCTGGAGGAAGGAGGAGGAGAAGGAAAAAAGAAAAAGAAAAAGAAAAAGAGAATAAAAAATTCAAAAACATTAAAATATTTTTAAAAGTTGTTCACGTTAGCATTTATCGTGCCACGTTAGCGTCGACGCCCAATTAGCAAAATCTAGCTAAAATTAGCTAGAAAGGATTGAATTGGCATCAAGTAAAAAAAGTTTAGGATTAAATTGGTACAAAAAAAGGTTTAAGACTAAATTAGCACATATGTAAAAGGTTTAAGACTTTTTTAACACTTTTCCCCAAGTTGGCAAATAGGCTCGGACCCAGGCCACATGAAGATCATTAGGTTCATTCCATAAAAATTGAACTATTTCTTTAAGGTGACTTTGTCCTTCTTTCTTATGATAAAGTTCATTCCGTCCATTGACGCCAATAGAGTCTTTAGTTAAGCCACTTCTTTCCCGGGGTAGGCAAGCTATTTAGGCAAGTTAATTTGCAAGGCTTTAGCCAAATAATGCCATATGCAAAAATGAGCGCCTCAATTTTGTCTAGCCTAGAAGCGCAAGTAAGAAACTTCAATTCCATTAATTTGCTTAATGTACAAAATAACTAGATTTCTTCGAAATTTCTCTTTTCAACAAAAATAATTTTTATGGAAGTAAAGTCTAAAAATAAAGAGAAAACATAATGCATTTAATATATGTGATATCCACAATAAACAAGAACAAAACATGTGATATTCTTAATTATGGCAACTAGATCTTACACAGAAATAGAAAAACTAACAAAAGAAGGAAAGTAAATAAATTGGGCCTACCACTTAAAATTGCAATTGAATAATTAGGGTACCTTTGTCTTTTTAATGAAAATGGGGTGCGTATTTTTTTGTCAGTCCTACTCTACTCCTACTCTAACTCCAACTCTTAGATTTTTGCACTGCCTTCTTGCAAGGCATGGAAGTCAAAGCCCATACCTGAAACTAAATCGTCCCCACCCGAACCCCATTGAGAATGTTGGAATTTGAAACTCCCACCTCTCCTTTCCCATGTGGGAAGGGTGGCCATTGGGGTACATTTAGTCACATAAGGGATGGAAATAGTGCCACGCAAAAGTTTTCATGTAATATATAGTTAAAAAATGGAAATTTTCCAATTTTTTCATTTCCAAATTTGACGATAAAAATACATTTGGTAAAGTTTTGATTATTGTGTTTGAAAATGAACACTGTTAACCTTGGAAAATTTAATTACACTTGGTATGCTTTAGATCTTGTATACATGACTAATATCAAGCTCATTCATTGCAGTGGAATTTTCCGCATTAAACTTATACGGTAGATTTCTAAACAAAAAAAAAAAAAAATAACAAAGATCATGAGTTTTTTTATAAATAGGTATTGAATCATGAATTAGTTTTGTGGGACTTTCTAAGTTTCATATATCAGACAATGTGTTTTCAGTGAGTTTCAATTCGTAGTTGGTATTATCTAATCCACGATGTCATTTATACATAATAAGCACGTTTTGTTACTCTTTGGAAGTAAAAGAGTATTTCTTTTGGGCTTTCTCAATTGAAGACATTGTTCAAATTTTAAAAACATGAAAATATTGTCTGTAAGTAAAAGAGTATGCTGTGAAATTCAAAGTGATTTGGACTAAAAAAAAGTCAAAATGCATTAAACACAAGGTTTATGAAAAACTAAAATTAAAAGCTCAAAGAGACAAACCTCTAGTTGATTTGCGATCAACTTGGGAGGCTTTATAAGTTGCCATGCCTTATGTAGTCCCTTTTTTTCGTGGAACTCTTTGTTACCAAAAATTCAACGAATATTCAAACCAAAAAATAAAAATAAAATCAATGAATATAAATAACCTAATTAACTTTACTCTATATGCTCTAGATCATGTATAATTATCAGGCTCATTCATCACATGGAATTTTTTGCATGAAACTTAGATGGTAAAATTTTTAAGCAAAAAAAAAAAAAAAAATCAACGTTGAACTTAGCAAAGATCATGATTTTTTTTTTTTAGGTATCAAATTAGGAATTAGTTTTGTGGGACCTTCTAGGTTTCATATGTTGGATGATCTGTTTTTAGTGAGCTTTTAATTCTTGTTGTCATTGATCTTATCCAATATATCATTCATAAAATATGAGCGTGTTCTTTTACTCTTTGAAAGTATAAAAGTATGTCTTTTTGGACTTTTTAAATTATAATTCAAGATATTATTCAGATTTTAAAATTTATGAAAAGATTTTATTTAAAATTATATTCTAGTATTTGGGGAGAATTACCAAAAATGTCCTAAACCTATTGCAATTGTGCCAATTCAGTCCTAAACTTTTTTTTGGCCAATTTAATCCTAAACCTTTTACAATTATGCCAATTTCAGTCCATCCGGCCAAAATTGGCCGGCCGGTGCTAACGTGGACGCCGACCGCCGGTGAACGATTTTTTAATAATTTTTTAAATTTTTTTTTCGAATTTTTTAATTTTTTTTTTTTTTTTTCCCTATCTTCTTCTTCCTCCGGCCGGCGAGATTGGCCTCGCCGGCCACTAGTGAGGCTCCCCCCTGCTAGCCATTGGCAAAGGCGAGCCTTGCCTAGCGACGGCAGCCTCATTAACCACTGGCGAGGTCAACCCTCGCCTTGGCTAGGCGAGGGTCGACCTCACCAGTGGACGACGAGGCTGCCGTCGCTAGATCTTGCGAGGCTCGACCTCACTTAGCCAAGGCGAGGGTCGACCTCGCCAGTGGCCGGCGAGGCTGCCGTCGCCAGATCTGGCGAGGCTCGACCTCGCCATGGCTAGCCTTGCCTTGGCTGAGCAACGGCGGCCTCGCCGTCGCTGGGCAAGGCTCGCCCCCGCTGGCCACTGGCAAAGGCGAGCCTCGTCCAGCGATGGCGAGGCCGCCATCGCCAGATCTAGCGAGGCTTAACCTCGCCATGGCTGGGCGAGGCCGAGCCTCGCCTTTGCCAGTGGCCGGTGAGGCTGACCTCATCGGCCCTTGCCTCCGGCTAAGACAGGGAAAAAAATATAAAAAAATAAAACTAAAAATATTAAAAAATTGTTCGTCGGCCGGCCAATTTTGGTCGGATGGACTGAATTGGCACAATTATAAAAGATTTAGGACTAAATTGGCAAAAAAAAAAAGTTTATGACTAAATTTGCACAATTGCAATAGGTTTAGGATTTTTTTGGTAATTCTCCCTCAATATTTGTATGCTTTGAAGCTTAAAATGTTCTAGATTGAAAAGTCAAAATCCACGAAACACAAGATTTATGAAAAATAAAAGTTCAAAGTGACAAACCTCTAGCTGTTTTGCAACCGTCTTGGGAAGCTTTACCAATTGCCATGCCTTGTGAACTCCCTTCTTCGTGAACTTCTTTGTTACCATAAAGAGAAACGATTATAATCAACCTTAGAAATGTTAATTACAATTTGTATGCTTTATATCATGCATACTAGCTCAATCATTACATGGAATTTTTTTTTCATTAAACTTAGATGGTAAACTTTTAAACAAAAACAATTAACCTTAAACTTAACAAAGATCACCAACTTTCTTTTCGAGATAGAAATTGTATCATGAATTAGTGGGACGTTCTAGCTTTCATATAGTGGACAATGCGATTTTACTAAGTTTTTGTCTCATTGCCATTGATCTTATCCATGATTTACTTTTTGGAAGTAAAAAAGTATTTTTTTTAGGGAGGGGGGGCTTTCTCAATTATAATTCAAGATACTATTCAGATATCAAAAATTTAAATTGTTCACAAGGAGGGACCTAGACTGGTTTGAGAGTGGGCCATGTCTCCCGAACGATCATAGTACGGCCGCTCATCTAAAGAGTCAGAGCGGGTTTATATTTCAATTTATATGTCAACATATGCTCCGAAACTTGAAGTATTTGGGATTGAAAAAGTTAAAATGCCTGAAACACAAGATTTATGAAAAACAAAAATTAAAAGTTCAAAGTGACAAACCTCTGGTTATTTTGCAACTGTCTTGGCAAGCTTGATCAGTTGTCATGTTCATTGAACTCAAGTCTATGCGAACCTCTTTGTTACCTAAAAGAGAAATGGACATAAATAACTTTAGAAAAATTAATTGCACTTTGTATGCTTTGGACCATGCATACATGAGTAGTATCAGGCTCATTCGGTGCCTGGAATTTTCTGTATTAAATTTAGATGGTAAAAATTTGTTTAAAAAATTAATGTTAAACTTAATAGAGATGATGAGTTATTTTTGAGATCTCGGTGCCATTAATCTTATTTGTGATACCGTTCGTAAATTAAGTTTATACAAAATTTATGTATCTTCATAATTCCACATGATAACTATAACAGAACTATACATAAATAAAAAAATTATGAATTTATTTAATCATATCGATTTTATCAATTAATAAAATTAATAAATAAGTCACCATCTATACAATATACAAGTTTACAACATTCATACAAATGCATTGCATGGATTTTTTTTTTCTTAAATAAGTATATCGTTTAACTTTATTGGATAGACATAACGGTTGGGAAAAAGAATTGATCTAATTTTTCTTAGAAAACCCATGTTATCTTTCTTGTTTTTGTGGCAAGAACGTTCAGCCATGCATGTACATTGCACTATGTGTTCGTTAGTGAATTTTCTTCTCTAATGTTATCTTAAACTTTGTCATGACGGTGACAACCACTTTTATTGACAAGTTATTTTTCACTCAAGATGATGGTAAATATTTATTTTTGGGAGATGAGAGTTGTAAATTGACTGGTTTGGGGATCATGTGTTAAAGGGATTAGTCTCGTGTAGTCTCTTAAAGATAAGTAATTAACTATGTAGAAACCGTTTGTTTTGCCCTGATGAAATTGCTTTGTACGACATTGTGTGTGCTTACAGTTCACTTGAAAGGAATAGTCACGCCCCTGGGCTCAAGAAAAATAAATTAGTTAGTGGGAAAAGTGTCAAAAAAAGTCCTAAATTTATTACGTTAGTGTCAATTTAATCATAAACATTTTGGTCTAATGATAATTCAGTCCTTTCAACTAATTTTGATCAAATATTGATGACGTGGGTGCCAGTTGGCTAACATGGCACTGCCAGCATTAACAAAGACAACTTTTAATAACATTATTTTAATTTTTAATTTTTTTCCTTTTCTTTTTATTTTCTTCTCCTTCTCCTTGCTCCAACTAGTTTCAGACCTTGGCAACTGGCCAAAGGTGAGGCCCAACGAGGTCGAGGTTGACCTTGCTGGCCACTAGCGAGGGTCAAGCCCTCACTAAAGGCCGCAAGGACGGCCTCACTGGCCATGGGTGAGGCCCGATCTCGCTAGATCAAGCAAGGTCAAGTCTCACCCAGCCACTAGTAAGGGCTCAACCCCTCGCAGGCACGACCTCACGACCTCTGGTGAGGGCTCTAGCCTAGCCGAAAGGCTAAGCCTCACCCATGACCAACGAGGGCAAGCCTCATTAGTGGTCAGCGAGGCGCGACTTGCCAAAGGCCAACAACATCGACCTCACCAACCCTCGCCTTTGGTTGATCACGCGGTTGGCAACCGACCGGAGGAAGGAGGAGGAGAAGGAAAAAAAAAAAAAGAAAAAAGAAAAAAAATTAAAAATGCAAAATATATATAAAAAAATTATTAAAAGTTGTCCCACATCGCCGATCGGCATCCACATTAGCAATATTTGGCCAAAATTAGCTAGAATGATTGAATTAGCACTAGGTCAAAAGATTTAGGATTAAATTAGCACCAATAAAAAGTTTAAGACTAAATTGGTAACAATACTATAGATTTAGGACTTTTCTAAGACTTTTCCCTCAATTAGCTATATCGGCTTTTGCATTTGTAGTTTGGGGAAATTATATTGGTTCGGCCTCAGTAGGTTGGGAAATCTCACTTGTAGCCCCTATACTTTGTTTGTTTATGAGTCCAGTCCTCATACTATTCTATGGCGACAGTTTAAGTCACTTTGTTAAAATTACTAGGATAAAGAATTTTGCGTACCCTAATAGTTTGGAAGTAAGCTCTTTTTGAAAAAGAAAAATTTTTCTAATGATTTAGTTGGACTTTCAAATTATTTAGAAGTTAAGCAATGCCTTTTTATAATACGTACTTGAGTCCAATGCATGATTTTAGGTACCATGGACTCAGGTTAAGAGCACAACTATAATTGTATGAGTTCCAGCTTAGTCGATTCAACATTTTTGCCTCAAGTCAGCTCATGTATTTAGGGTACATTTGGTTTACGAAAATGTTTTAGTGAAAATTGCTCCTTATTTCAACTTCCATTTTCTTAAAAAGATGGCTGGAGGGTGAAAAGTAGGAGCTTTCAATAGGAATTAAAGTTATAGAAACATGTTTGGTGTAGTTGTCTATAGCAAACCTCGTAAAAATACTGCATTTTTGGTCATTTTGAGTTTTAAAGTTCAGATGCTAAAAACACGAAACCAAAATTTCTACCAAACGTACTTTCATTGAAAACTTGTGGAAAGAAAAACGGGAAATTGGAAAATTTTCTTAGACCAAACACGCCCTCAAGTTCGGCACAAATTATTCTCCTTTCACACTCTTTGCTTTTTTACGAGGGTTTTCTTTATAAAGTGTCGGGATACTTGTTAAGTAATAAACAAATAAAAATGTTGCCATTTTATATTACTTAGAAATTAACCCCCAAAAAGCGAAACTTTTCCAATTTTTCCATCACCTTTTAGGATGAAATCAGAACAAGAAAGGAAACAAGAGAACATACCTGGCGATGGTTTCAGAATCGAACTGTCTTGGATATCCATGGAGGTTTCCTTGCCGTGCCGCGAGCAGGGAAAACTCTAAAGCGGAGAAGTAATTTCGAGGGGTTGAAGTCGAAGTTCTTTTCTGCTCCCATGGATCTTCTCCTTTTATAATCGACCTGGGGATAGAGCCAAAGTTCCAGCTGTAGAGATGATGTGCCCTTCTCTTTTCCCGAATGACGTCCTCATTTCCAAATTTTATGACGTCGGAAATTTTATGAAAATTCCTATTTATTATTTTCTTTTCTTCTACCATTCCCTTCTCTGCAAACAACATATTTCCATATATTTTGGTTAAGTGCACCGGCGGTGCAAAATTTCTTACTTTACATAAGCAGGTTTTATAGAATCACAAATATTACGATTTTTATATTTAGCATGTAGATTTATTCCTTAAACAGGTTTGTGTTTCCATTCTGACATTGCTTGTCTAGAAAAGACTATTACATCGACAAAGTGCATAATATAAATCCTATTTCAATGGGCTTTTATCTTGTACAATGGCAACGTGAAATTTTCTTGACACAAGTAGATTTTAAATAATCAAAACAATAAATTTTTATTTTTAACATGTAACTTTATACGGCAAATAGAATTGTTTTCCGTCCTAAGATTGTATGGGCCACAAAAAATGTATTTTTTAAATAAAGATATATGTAATATAGATATCCATATTATTTGTATTTGCAGCCATTTGATCCATACTTTATGAACAATATCGAGAAATCATTCTCTTCACCACTTTTTTCTTAACTTTCATTTTTATTGCCAACTCAAAAAATCATTCTAACATAATGTGAGCTTGGATTGCACTAATGTGTTACGCTCGATAAGAAATACATTGAAATATTTAATTTTACCTCATGAGGTGAGATTATTGTCATCCTCAATTAATAAAATCATCATATACTTTTAGTTAATAAAAGTACTCTCAAAATCTCAATATCAGAATTTTTTCTTAGAATAGAATAATTGAAATGGCTAGATAACCCTACTCACATTGCACCTAGTTAATTGAATATTGAATTACCGATCAAAAAAAAAACTGAATATGGAATTTATGCTTATTTCTAAAAAGTAAGGAAAATGGGGAGGACGAAATTTTTTGGATGGAAAGTTAATCAATGAAATCAGCTCTTATTTATATAATAAACGATGAAACGTTTTTCCCGTGTACCGTGGGAGGGGACACGGGCAAGTCTAAAAATTTGCAATTACATATGAAATTATTTAGGATTCTTCTGCAACTGAACATGACATCTTTGTACAACAATTTTTGGGCCCAACATCGGGGCGCCTTAAAGGTGTCATTGTTCGATAAAAAAAAAAAAAAGGTGTCATTGAAGTCAAGAAAGCTGCTGAGGCTCCTCATCCCGAGGACGTGACATGCTTGCCTCATCTCTACGGGACTTATGACGTCATCTATGACGTCACTGCTTACGTCCTCCAGCAGAAAATTAGGTCGCATCCCATCAGTAATTATGACGCCCACTGTCCAACTAAATTGTTAACATTAATGCTTGAACCATCAGTATCAATTTAATGGCCGAATGGTTGGATGCCCGCAATAAAAAATCGATAACTTCATCTCGTCCCATCAATAATTATGACACTCGCTGTCCACCTGTATCGTTAACATTAATACACGAACCATCAGTAACGAATTTGATAGCCGAATCGTTGGATGTCCGCAATAAAAAATCTACACCTTCATTTAGGGCAGATCGCTAAAAAAGAACTCAAATTTGAATCTTTCGATTGAAAAAAAGAAATCTATCTTCACTAAAAAAATTTAGTGAATGAGTTTTGTACCAATTTAGATATATTAACAGCTCAATACCACATTAATTCTTTAATATAGTATTTTTTTTAATACAATTCACTCACACATACATCCTAACAATCTCCCCATCATGCATTTGAGAGCGTAATATTTTTAGGTCTATTTCCCCTTAATCTAAGTATTCTTCTACATCAACATATCTCATTTTGACTAGATTGGAGGCCTATAAATCTATCATAGGCTCTAATATCATTTGTTGAAAGTGCACAGTAGAAATTCAATACCTTCACTAAATGAGATTATTAAGAGAAAGCTCAAGTATAAATTCGTCAATATATCTAGTTAAATTCACATTCACTCAAAAATTTAAGTTGATAAATTATGAACCAACTTAAAGATAAATTAACCATTTCATATCACACTAATTCTTTAATATAATAATTTTCTAACACAACTCACTTACAGTTATATCTTAACATGAACTTAATTGATAAGACTCGATTGATAGAATGCCTAGGAAGCTCATCGATTAGGCATGACAATGCAAATGACCCCCACAGCCCATTCATGGAGCGTCCGGTGAGGTCATTGATCTCAAGTTTCCAATGGGCAGAGTTTAAATAAAGCACATGACACGTGGTGATGATTAAGTGATGCAAAGCGTGCACAATTCAAGGCGGAGTCAAATAGAATCTGAAACCTCAACATTAAACTTAACGAAAGTCACGAGTTCTTTTCAAAATAGATATTGTAGAACTAGTTTTATGGGACCTTCTAATTTTAATATTTTGGACCGTGTGTTTATCAAAGAGGTTTTATTTCTCGTTGCCGTAGATCTTATCCATTTTGCATATCTTGGATTCTTTCCTAAGAAAAGCAATGGTATCATCATCCACAAGCACAACTATAAGGGAACTTGCGGAGCCAATTCAGACCAAATTAGGAGACTGGACTTTGAGTTCTACAATTTGTGTGCCAGCTGTTTACTTTGAGTTATACCTGTTGACACTCATAATTGATCTAATTGACACATGCTCAGCACAAGGGCGAGACACATGCCACATTTAGGCAGAAATAAGTTACAATTACTTGCATAACGAATAAATGCTATCTTATATATATGACCATCAATGGACATAGGAGAAAACGAATGATGATTGATGATAAAATATGTCAGAAGACCAAGAAAAGGAATCAAGAAACAGAAGAAGGAACGCAAGGGAAGAAATTGTTGTATTGATTGTATATTTCTGTTGTGTACAAAGGCTGTATTTAATTACAACGAAAGAGATTAATAAAGGAAAAGAAATATTCTTCTATCTTTCTAATCCTAAAATAAATAAGATTCTTTGTCTATCAAAGATTTATATACAATTCGAATCATATCTTCCAACAAAATAAACAAATGCCAGGTATCTAGTTGTTGAAATACGACGATGCACGATTGGTAGCCGTTTGTATAAACATTGGCGGATATTTCTCATTAATGGAGTTTTAATTGTTACCCAAAGAGCCAAGATGGTTAGCATCGAAGACGTACATTGTGGAAAATAATAGTTGCTATTTGGAGGCCTAGTCATGGAACAGTCACCGATGATTGCAGAATTCTCAAAGCACGATGAAGACGATTGCGTAAAGCATGGGCAGAATGGATCTGTGAGAATAAAAGAGTATGGGCAAAGTCGATGGCAGTTACCGAAGAAGATGCAATTGCTAAGCGGTTATTACACTTTCACTATAAATACCACCAGTTATCCAACAAGAAAGCCCCGGACAAATCAATAAAAATATTATCCTTTTATCTTTACTTTTCCTATATTGCACTTTAATTTTCTTAGTCATAACTTTTAGATTCCCATCGTCAATTAGATATGACGCGTTTCTTTACCCTAGTACCTCGTCGTTGATTAAATTCTGACATTGTATCTTACCATCCCTAATTTGTGCCACTGATTAAATTCCAGCATAATTTGAGACTAATCTTGTAACTTTTGGATCTTATCATTGATTAAATTCCAACTTGGTCAAAAATTGTACAGCGTTATTTAAGGGCACTAGATTTCTCATTGCATCAGATATCTTTTGTCCAGAGTTGGTGTAGAACCATTGTCCCCTTTAATAAAACTAAAGAATGACTTTTGGTGAAAGATATTTCATTGTAAAAGTAATTTTGGTGAAACGATACATAAAATAGTTTTTCTTTAAACAAACGAATCATTGGCCTCCTTAAAAGCAGTTCATTCCCTCGAAAATATACAAGTACCTCCCTTAGAATTAGGGAAAATTCCAAATAAAAATTTGAAGTGCCATTATTTTCTCAAATAAGGGCTTAAAGTGAAACTTATTTCAAATAAGAGTCTAAAAAATACCCTCTTTTTCTCAAATAAAGGTTTGAAATAGTTATGGCAGTTTCAAATAAAGGCCTAATTTTTCCAGCTCGCCAACCAGCATAATATTCCAGCCGATCAAAAGTATTTTCATCTAAACACATTTTTAATTTAAATTTTAATTAAATTACATCAAAAAAAAAAGAGAAATGTTTTTTTAAAAGAGCAAAAATACAGATGAGAGGGAGGCCTCCCACTTGTGGATACCACCCCATCATTGAAGGGGCAACAACGATGGCCAGCGGGGTCACTGGTGACCCTCGCTGGAAATGGGAGAGGGTGGCGACCCTCGCCAAGGCATTAACAACCCCATTGGCAATAGGGCAACAGCCGCAAGTGAGAGAGAGCCCTCCCACCCCCGCACACATGCACGTTTGTGTTTTTTAATTTTTAGTTTTTCATTTAGTGTTTTTTTATGGGAAAAAAATAAAGAAAAAAATATTAAAATTTAAAAAAAATGAAATTGCCTTTCATTGAACACTGATATGGCTATTGCACGCTCTTATTTGAAATAAGATCATTTTTAAATCATCATTTAAGAAAATGATCGCACTTCGAAGACCTATTTAAAATAATGTCTACTTCAAATATTTATTTGAAAAGATAAAGATATTTCAAATCTTTATTTAAATTTTATTTTAAAATTATCGAAGGATTATTTTGGTGGGGTTCTCGTGCAAAAAAGCTGGTCCGGGTTCCATCTTTCGTTTTCAATGACTTGCGACGTTTTGGACTCTTCGATTTTCATGTAAAATCCAAAAACAAAAAGAGAGGGAGAAAAAAATTGTTTTCGTGGGCAGCGTGATTCACCATTTCTTAGAAACGAGTAGGATTGATGTAGCAATGAAAGTACTCGTACTAATTAAATAGCGACAGAGCGAGCACGTGCATGTTACGTTCCTTCCTTGCAACTTCAGGACAAACATGCTACGGTTATGAAGATAGTTGATTTTTTTGCTCATGTTTTACGGAGACAAAGTCAATGCGGTCCCTTTGAAAATATCTTTCGCCTTTTGCCTTTTGCATTTAATTTATTTCGCAAAAATTAAATAATTTAAAAATATATTTTTTTAAAATCCTATTATAAATTATAGAAATATTTGTTATTCTTTCATTTTTATAAACGATAGAAGCAAGCATTTAAAAAAATATTTTGAAAATTATTTATTTGTCGCAAAATAAACAAAACCTTAATATTATTTTCTCGACAATATATTTGAAGCATTAACTTCTCTTTTTTCAAGAGCGGCGCTATTTCCACCCTACTAAATCAACTCCATTTTCATTAAAAAAAACTAAGTTGCACTCGATCATTTAATTACAATTTAAAATGGTGACCTCATCTGCTTTTTATATATTTAGTTCTATTTCTATTTGAGATCTGATTGTCATAATCAAACACTTCACATGTTTTATTTTGTTCATTGTAGGCATCCCACTAATATTAAAGGCACTACTTTCCTTCTTTATATCTAGATTTTACTTCCATAAAAATAAGTTTTGTCAAAGAAAGAAAGTTCAAAAAATATATATATCAATTTTCTTAATTTACTACATCAAATAATTTGTCTTTTTTTCTTTACTATTGGTGAGATGTCTTTACACAAAGAATGTAAAGAAGTTAGAGGAGTATTTAGGAATCACTAAAAACATTGATGTAAAAAAGTTATCTATAATGAGGAATCTTGATATTTATACTTCATTGATGATATTAATTTTTGTCAATCCAAAATGATAATTTAAAAAAAAAACTCTTATCTTATGCAATTGATATAATTAAATTTTACCTTTTAAAGTTTCACATCGGATAATGTAATGGTGATTTTATTTTGGTAAATCTCTAAAGATGGTCTTTTTTTTTTTTTTCTGTTTCATCCTATGGTCCCATTATATGACAACTGATAAGAAAATGTTTGATGGTGATATGCACAACAAAAGTGTAAATTTATAAACAAGTGATTGTGTAAAAAAAAAATATCTACGTTGAAATTTTTCTGCACTACTTGACAATTGATTCATAAATTTGTTGGACAACGTAGAAGAGAATTAGGTTTCTTGAAAAATTTTCTTTTTGACAAAAAAAAAGGGCCTACAAAGTGCTAAATTCTTAGAATAAATTTGAGTGTATTTACCCTGCATGAATGTTAATTTTGTCACCATTAATAAAAAGGGTTAATACCCTGGAAAACTCCAAACTGGTACACTTGTGACAAATTTATCCCAAACTATTTTTTTTACCATAAAAAACCCCAAACTAGTATACCTGTGATAAATTTACCTCGACTGACTATAAAAAACCTTAAACTGGTACATTTATGACAAATTTATTCCAAACTAAATTATTTGACTGCAAAAAACCCCAAAATGGTAAATTTGTGACAAATATACCCTATGCTAAATTGGATTAATACCACAAAAAAAATCACAAAAATTGTAAACGGTGACAAACGGAGCGTAAAATCCTAAATTGGTATACCGGTCAATTGTCACGTGTCATTTAACTTAATAATTTGAGAATAAAATTTAACGAAAACTAACAGAGGGTAAATTTGTCACAAGTGTACCAGTTTTGGGTAAATTTGTTAAATATATACCAGTTTGGGATTTTTGGTGCTCAACAAAATAGTTTGGGGTAAATTTGTCATAAGTGTACCAGTTTGGGATTTTTAAGGGTATTAACCCTAATAAAAATTCCCTAATCCATCCCGTTTTAAAAGAATTTTCTGTTATGCCTCGGACATTAGGCACGTCGGCTCATTATTATCCCACAGATTAAAAGTTGATCAGAAATCACTGGGAAGACACTACATCTTTAACCAAAAAGACAACGTTGTTTCATTCTTGCAAGGCGAATGCAATCATAAACTAAAGATTGTGTATTTCGTCAACTTCCAACCTTTTTCTTTCGTCATCGAACTTAAGCGTAAGAAGGTTTCCAAAAGCACCAAAAGCACCACCCCGGAACTTCCTTGTCCTTGTTCTTTACGATTGGCGCTTGGCCAAGCAGATCGTAGACCTTGACGTTAGATTGATTACATGACCCGACTTCCAGGAATTTCCAGGACCTCCGGTCCAGACCTCGGGTCAGAGTGAAACTTAGCGACACCAATACTGTAAATTCATATATCTGAATCATGCTATCGATCCACTTAGCGTGAGGACATACTTTGAACTTTTGTTATTTTTTGTCTCTGGTATATTGTTTTAACCAAGCCTCATTTCATCACAATTCACAAGTTCTCAAACACCGCCGTATAAGTCCAATTTGTTAAATGTAAAAAAAAAAAAAAAAAAAAACCCTCAAAAAACAGCGAGCAAGCATTTCTTTTTGTTCCTCACTTTTTGGTAGTTGGATTAGTTGAGTGCGAAAATTTTATTCATGGTGATATAGACCAGACCCGTACCAATGGGCAAGCAGGGTCAGGCTCTAGGGCCACAGACCATCAGGTTCAATCTTGGTGATCAAACCATTACTTTAGTGACCTGTCCCTCTTTCTTACCAAAGAGTTCATTTTGTCCTTTGACACCACAATCAAGTTGGAGTCTACATCAAGTTAAGTTGCTTCTCTTCTCGAGCTAGGGAAAGCTTGTCATGACCTTAACTCGAGGGACCGCCCTCAGGAATAGATTTAGAGGTACTTGCTTAAGAGACGATCCTAGTGCTTTGTTAAAAAGACGGCTTGAACACATTCTATTTTCAGCCATCTCAAAAAAGGTTCATCGATCAAGAGTGCGGACTCTCTCAAATCATACCTCGCATGACGTTAGATATTTTCATTTTAAGTTTGGATTAACCCTATCAGAATTCTATATAAGAAGTTGCCACTAGCCAATTAGAATTGGGTAGAAACCAATTGAGACGTAGGAGTGTCATTTCAATTTCTACATAACCAGAAATCTAGGATTTGGGACTTGATTACACTAGTTATACAAATAGTGTCCTTTTAGTACCTAAACTTATTTATATTGTCAACTAAAGTGTTTTTCATGCAATCTTTTCATCAATTTTTAAACTACTCTGCTAAGCATTCATGCGATATTTTTCTTGAAATCCTAACCATGATAAAAGGAAAGCAACAACCAACGTATTGAAATTACAAAATCAATTATAATCAAATTGAAATGTACAAGCAACAACTTAGCGTCGTCTCTAAAAAGAAAACAAAATAAAATAAATCCCTATTATAAAGTTCTAGAAGTTTTTTCAATTGGGTTTCAAAATTTTTTAAGGATTTTCAAGTTTATCCAGGATTAAGAGAAGTCTATTTGAAAAGAAAATTCTAAGGTTGATTCAAGCCACTAAATGCTACCGGAATCAATTAAGATGATTTTTCCCAATTTTTTTCCAATTTTTCATTTTATTTTTATTTATATTTTTTTTTGTTTAGGGAATGGACTTCGACGACTCGACTCGACCCTAATGGTCTCAAGTTAGGTCCAAAATTGGGCTGGGCTTTGGGTCCAGTCCAATTTTATTGAAATCGAACTACAAGCCTTCAACTCGCCTTTGATCCAACCTATATGACCCAATCCAACTAACCAGATCCGAACTGATTTAGATTATACTAGACCTGTTAAATGGTTGGATCGGACCGGATTTTGGTTGGGTCATAAATTGTCTGACCTAAATCGACCTATTTAACCTGTTTATGACTCATTTCTTGCAGTATAAAATTTTTTACCCATACTCGACTCATACCCGACAAATTTAATGGACAATTTTTATAAATTTTAAAATAATTATTTTTATTTTTAAGAAATTAATTTTTAATTTTCTTTTTCTCTTTTCTCTTTTCTTTTTTGTTCCTCTTCTTCTTTAGCCGGCCGCCAGCCACAACGATAGCCGGCGACTGGCCATAGGCGAGCCTCGAGCTCACTAGCTCGCCGACGCTGGTGAGCTCCAAGCTCGCTAGATCGGCGAGCTCAAGCTTCCCCTCGCTAGATCTGGCGAGGCTCCAACCTCGCTCGATGTTGGCAAGTTGGCGAGTTCGATTCTCGCCAGATCCGGTGAGACTCAAGGCTCGCCTAGCCGATCGCTAGCCATAGCCTTGCCGGCCACTTTGGAAGAAGGAAGAAGAAAGAAAAAATTTAAAATTTAAAATTAATAAAATAAAATAAAATAAAATTAATTATAATTATAATTTTGGTTTTTATAAAAAAAAAATTTTGTAAAGTTAAAGAGGGAAGAAAGAGATTGTGAGGTTTTGGTTGAAAATGGGTTTTAAATCCAGCCCATTTAAGACTCACTTAAAACCCATATATTTTAAGTATTTAATTATTAAACCCATTTAACTAGTTTATTCAAAAAATAAGTGACCCATATATGACCCATTTATGATTTAAATTGGTCATATATGGGTCTAAAACCCATTTTGCCACCTCTAATTAGACCCATTAAACGGGTGGGTCAAGTCGGGTTTGGGTCGGGTCATAAATGGTCCGACCCAAATCGACCCATTTAACCCGTTTATGACCCGTTTATCGCAATGCAAAAATTTTGACCCATACCCGACCCAACCCATACCCACCCATTTAACTAAACTTAATTTATTATATATATTTAAAAATGGTATTGCTAAAATAATTTTATACAACACAAATTTAATAGACAATTTTTATAATTTTTAAAATAATTATTTAAAAAAATCGAATTTTAATTATCTTTTATTTTTTAAATAAATTTTTAATTATTTTTATTTTTATTTTTTAATTTAAATTTTCTTTTTTTCTTTTTTCTTTTTTCTTCTTCTTTTTTTGGCCGGCCGCCGGCCATGACGACGCCGCGGCCGGCCACAAGCGAGCCTCGAGCTCGCCCGGCTCGTTGACGCCGCCGAGCTCGAGCCTCGCCCAATGCCGGTGAGCTCGAGCCTCGTCGGACGTCAGCGAGGCCTCCACCTCACTAGATTCGGCGAGCTCGAGGCCTCCGCCTCTCCAGATCTGGCGAACTCGAGGCTCGCCGGCGTCGGGTGAGCTTGAGCTCGTCGAATCTGGTGAGCCTCGAGCTCGTTGGGCGTCAGCAGCATCGCCAGATTCGACGAGCTCGAGCTTGACCGACGCCGGCGAGCTTGAGGCTTGCCTGGCTGGTTGCCGGCCATGGTCGTGCCGACAACCGAGGAAGAAGAAAGAAAAAAAAATAAGAAGAAAGAAAAATAAAAGGAAAGAAAAATAAAAATAAAATTATAATTTCAGTTTAAAAAAAAAATTGTAAAGTTAAAGAGAGAAGAGAGAGATTGTGAGGTTTTGGCTTTGGGTGAAAATAAATGGGTTGATAAATGGGTCTTAAATGGGTGCAAAGCTAATCCATTTAAGACTCATATATCTCACTCTCTTTAATTTTAAAACCCATTATGGGTGCTGTAGAAAATAAGGCTTGACCCATTAACGACCCATTTAAATATAAATGGGTCTATAAATGGGTCAATGACCCATTTAACACCTCTATCTTTTCCCGAATGACGTTTGCATTTCCAAAATTTATGAAAATTCCTATTTATTTTTTCTATTCTTCCACTATTCCCTTTTTCAAAAAACATATTTCCATATATTTTTGTTCAAGTGTGCGGCGGTGCAAAAATAATGACAAATATTATGATTTTTATGTTTAGCATGTAGATTTAAGGTTTGTGTTCCTATTTTGAGACTGCTTGTATAAAAAAAGACTTTTACATTAATAGTGTACATAATATAAATCATATTTCAATGGACTTTTATCCTGTACAATGGCAATGACACATAGATTTTACATAATCAAAACAATCAATTTTATTTTTATCATGTAACTTATACGTCAAATATATTTGTATTTCCTTTCTCAGTTTGTATGTACCGAAAATACACACACACACACGCACACTTTTACAATGACGATATATGTGATATAAATATCCATAATTTTTATATTCGTAGTCGTTATCCGTACTTTATGAACGACATGAGGAAAATCATTCTCTTCACTACTTCTTTTTTCTTAACTTTTATTTTTATTGTCAACTCAAAAAATCATTTTAACATAATTTGAGCTTGAATTGCGTTATTGTGTTATTCTCACAAAAGAAATACATTGACATCTTTAATTTTACCTCATAAGATGAGAATATTTTCATCCTCAATTAATAAAATCATCATATACTTTTAATTAATGTAAGTATTCTCAAAATCTTAAATTCAGAATTTTTTTTCTAAGAATATAATAAATGGAATGGCTAAATAACTCTATTCACATTAGACCTAGTTAACTGAATATGGAATTTATGCTTATTTTTAAAAAAGTATGGAAAATGTGGAGGACAAAATTTTTGGATGGAAAGTTAATCAATGAAATTAGCTCATATT
The DNA here is from genome assembly GCA_017140185.1 of Eucalyptus polyanthemos subsp. polyanthemos. Taxonomy (NCBI): domain Eukaryota; kingdom Viridiplantae; phylum Streptophyta; class Magnoliopsida; order Myrtales; family Myrtaceae; genus Eucalyptus; species Eucalyptus polyanthemos. The sequence continues at coordinate 59,695,878 of CM029459.1, read as the reverse complement.
TACGATTTTTTCCTTGTACCGTGGGAGGGGACACGGGCAAGTCTGAAAGTTTGCAATTCTTTATAAAATTATTGAGGACCCATCTTGAATTGTACACATGTCACGGGAGAAGAAAGAGAGAAAAGAGATTTGGAAAGTTATCGGAGAGTGCGTACAGGAATCGACTCTTTTATAGCCAACCCTTATTGGATTTCTGACGGAAGTTTATTTTATACAACGCATGCTAGGGGCATTATAGACTTTGTCATGACCTAATAATGTAGAGCACCTTTAGGATGCTTTGTAGACTGGTTTGATGTGATGCCAAACAGTGTACGAACAGTATCAAACAGTGCTTTTGCTATTTGAGCAAATTTGGACGCGTTTGGTAACGTTTCTGTTAAAAAACTGTTCCAGGGAACAGAAATAGAAAAAAGTGTTTATGTTCCGGGGAACAATTTTTGACCAAAAAGATGCGTTTGATAAACTTGTTTCAAGAATACAAAATGAATAGAAACACGTTTGGTAAATTTATGTTCTTTTTTTGTTTCTTTTAATTTTTAATATTTTTATTTTATTTTTCATTTTTTTCCTTTCATTTTTATTTTTTTCTTCTTTCAGCCGCAGCCTCGCCTAGCCACAGCGAGGCTCGCCGACCCTCAATGGCGTCGCTGGCCCTCGACAGCCGGTCGCCGGCCATGGCCGAGGCCGGCGACTGACCAAAGAGAAAAGAAGAAGAAAAGAAGAAGAAACAAGAAACAAAAAATCGTTTCTTTAAAATCGTTTCTGGAACAATAAACAATTTTTTTTTTGCTTCTCATTTCTATTATTTTTGTGTTCTGAAAAAAAAAAAAAAAAAAAGAACATAAACGTAACCAAATGCGTTTCTGTTCTTTTTTTATTTTCAGGAAAAAAAAAAAAAATTTCTGTTCTTAAACAAAAATAAGGAACAAAAACATGCAGCCCCTTTTCTTCCCCTTCCCGTGGCTTGTCAGACTTTTTCTTAGGTTGCTTTAATGCTTTTGACTCCTCTGCTCTTCTTCAGTTTCTTCTTCACGTGAAGATACTTCAGATTTCTTCACACGTCATATTTGCTGTCGCGACTCGACCTCAACCCTCGGCCAAAAAAGATCCAATTTAGGATACTTCACTATAAAAACTCCCTCACCGTATATATTTCAAAAGATATCATCACTTCAAATTAATCATGTGAATTTATTCGATCACGATCATGAATTTTGCGAGAATTGTCGTGATTCGCATTTATACGTGTGATATATCTTGAAAAGGAGGTCAAATGTGAATAACAGAGCCATTAATATTAACTATAAAACCCTTATACACATATATACAATGTATTTAAATGATAGCCCGCATCACTGAAATTTCATGTGAAATGAAAGTATGAAAAATGGTATCTAAAATCGTTATAATCAATGTTGAGGACATTTAAAAATGAAATTGATAAGGGGACTAAAATTATTGCCGGAACAAAATATAGGTATCAAACTCGAAAATTCCCAAAAGTGCGAGGATTGTAAGTGTAATTGTGTTTAGAAGCTCGTAGGCATAAGTACCACGTGTCGATAATTGGTGTTCATCAAGCATATTTCATCCACTTTTGAATAAAAAATTGTTGCCATAGGGAGACTCACTTGAGGAATAAATTGTAATGAAATATTTTTACATGATCAAAACCAAATGTTGGGTAATCATGAGGACGATTTTTGCGACTTCCGCTATTTGATTTACGGCAATGCGTCACAAGTAGAAATCCAACGTCATATATCCAAAAGAAGTTCTTTAGAACCGTTAAATGGACAAGGTGATTCAATCTTGCCGAATTTACTGGAGGGGAATTGACGACTTCAACCATCACATGGACCTAATCTCCCACATTAAATATAAGAGACGATGGCCAATAGCTATCACCGTTAGATCAAGTGGATCTTTGGATTGAATAGATTAGGATCAACATTCTGTACCGTTAGATCATGAGAAATCAACGACTGCGATTAGAGCGATTTTTCTTTTATAAATGAGCAAAACCTTATTTAAGTCTGGTACGACTATCTCCGTACATCCCCTCCTCTCTCTCTCTCCAGTTTCCACCCTTGCCGCTGCCCTGCTCTCGTAGCGACCATTCCTGTCCCCTCTCGCGGCCAAAAAGGAACTGGCTTTTTTGGAGTCAGATTGCCAGCTGTGGATGTAATCATTGGCTTGACCTAAATCGAGCCCTCCAGTTGAGTTTAATTTGTTGCTGGGGCTTACCTCTTAAAATACCAATACGTGGAATTTTTGAGAAGGGCAAACCAAGTTTGAGCCTCTTGAGTGAGGCTAACCTTAAAAATGAAATGCTTTTTCCTAAATCTACCCCAATGTGCCTTTATGCCAAATTAGACCAGTCGAGCATAAAGGGGCTTGCAGACTACTAGCTGAAACAAATGGGACATACATTCTAATGTGTACATTACCATTCAAAAGTTCGTCAATGAGAAATGTATTGCATGAATAAAATATATTCAAATCCCTTGGTAGCCCATTTGAACGCAAATTCCCCAATTTCCATAATCATTGCAGGTTGCGACAATGTACATTCCAATCATTATCACAACACTCATCATCGAAAACTCAAACTTAAAAATTTTTTTAATACATTTTGTCAAATCCAATTTTGAATTCCCCAGTTTCTACCTGTGAAAACCCATGAGATGAAATTGTTGATATATTCCACATGATTCAATGAACTCGGGTCAACAAGGAAGAATTCCCCCTTCCCCCATTTTCACCCAAAGCTGAGATGGTCTTTCGGAAACCATCATACTTTCTCGGTTCGCCCCAATCAGAGACGATCGAATTTCAACGTGCTTTTCCCCCTTTTTCTTGCGCCCACCGAACCGTCCCCACGTCGATCGCCGTCGATCGCCGCCGTCGGTTTCGCCAAGGCTCGAGACGAAGAGATCATCGGACGGCGGTGGGGCAGGGGGAGGGGGAGGGGGAGGCGTACGGAGGAGGAATCCGTTGCGGACAAGACGCGTCCGGAATCAGAGGGGACGGCCCCAATTATTTCTCCCCGCACTGCCCCGACATTCATGACTCTCCTTCTCTCTCTCTCTCTCTTCTGCAGTCTGTCTTTCTCTCCACTGTTCTTCTTCATCTCGATCTCGTTCTCTCTCTCCTTTGACCGGACATGAGGGCAGAACCCTCGGCTCTCTCTCTCTCTCTCTTCCCCGCCTTTGACCATTCAAAGCTGATCCGTATAGGAAGAAAAGAAACAAAAAATATCGACTCATCACGCATATTAGATCTGCTTTGAATGGTGGACGGGGACTAGGAAGGTCGAATTCCATGTCTCCGGCGGAAAGTGAGTGCTGTGTTGGCGATCAAAGAAGGATCGAGAAGGGTGGCACAAGTTGGCGGGTAGCAGCAGAGGAGATGAGGAGGAGCTGCCGGCGCGTCAACAGTTGAACGGCGGCTGCAAGTTACAATCATCGCATTGCGTAATCTCTCTCTCTCTCTCTCTCTCTCCAGTGAATTTCCGCCTATGTTGTCGCGCCCGTCTGAATCTCATAATGATGGGGAGAGATCGGACGGGAGCACGTGGGAACGCGCGCTGGTCATGTACATTGTGCGTTGCACATGGCCTAGGAACCACAACCAGGATTGGCCCACACCCCCCGCAGTTACTTTCCGCCGGATACAAGGAATTCGACCTTCCTACCTAGTCCCCGTCCACCCCCGGGTCGTTGCCGGGTTGCGAGAGGCCTCCTCCACTAGGGTTAGTCCGTGTTTAATTCTACCTCAGGTCATAATGTTCATATCATGTCATTTGTTTTGGAATTCTAACATTGCACAAGAATTGCATTCAATCTATTATAGAATGGCATACACAATATTTAGGACTTAATGTTGTTCGCATTAGATTAGGATACACATAAATGCAACATGTAATTAAGTTATATCTAAGTTGAGTTTATTTATTTATTTATTTATTTTTTGTGATCCAGGAACTTTGGGGGACACGAGTAAACCTAAGAGGACACGTAAACGAAATGATCCATTACTCCCGACGTCCCACTTAAGACCCCAAACGATCGTGAGGGGATTCGAACTCCTCCCTTTCGTGAGGAGAAGAGAGTCCAAACCATCGCGGCTACCAAAGCGGTGGTTAAGTTAAGTTTATTTTGTAAACAAGAAAACCCAAAAAAGTTAATTGATGTTGCATTTTATGCATCAACCTAAGTTATATGTTATAGTTTATAACATACATTTGCTCATGTTCATACAAACTCCTAATTTATCACTGTTGTTGTCATCGTCATGAAGTATGGGAAGAAAAGAAACAAAAATATCAACTCATCACGCATATTAGATCTGTATCGTAGCAATTCATTGTCGCTGCACGATCAGATTTGTTTGAGAAGTCATATCCAGGAGACAAATTTGTAGGACCCTGTTTCATTGGACGATAAATAGGGATTTGCCTCCGCTTGCTCATGCATTCGAGGTTTTTGATATTTTGAATAATTTATTTACCTTTTCCAGGGTCTGTTATCTTTTCAGCATGTGATTAATCCCCTGATGGCGAATGATAAGAATAATGATAAATGCTGTACTATTTAAGAACTATAAAAGAAAATTACAATAAATATCTTTCAAAGAAAATCAATTAAGAAAGGAAAAAAAAAAGAGCCACTGTAACAGCAAATGGGTGGGCTTGAAAGTGAAAGGGCCGGTTCAGGCCCACAATTAGGCACGAGTTCTCTCTTTCTCTCTCCGTCGAGAACGTCGCCGCTTCTTCCGCTTTCAGCCGCCGCGCCGGCGAGCTTCGCCACCGCCGACGGCGTCGCGGTTTCCCGCCGCTTTTCGTGCTCCCGGCGACCGGAGAGAGCTGCGAAGAGCGATGAGCAGCGAGGACTACCATGCGTGGCGAATGGTCCACGTTCCCGGCAGGCCGCCGATTCCGCCTGATCAGCAACTCACAGGTATATTCTTCATGGACGACCGACCGAATCCTGAGCGAAAGATCCGAACTTGACGTGTTGCTGATGTGTTCTGCGCTTCGGAATTGGCGTTTCGTTGCGTTTTTTTTTTGTTTTTTTCCTTTTCCTTGCAAGCAGTGAACGTGTTCGCAGCTCAGATTCAGCAGCCGAAGCTCACGAACACTATCATGAGGTCAGTCTCAGTGTCTTACTTTGGATTTATGTGTTAAAGCTCGTTCTGCGCTTCTCAGAAATTGCTGTTTCGTATATGGTTTGATTTTCCGCTCGAATTTTTTGGGAATCCATTGTTTGGTTGTTGGTTAGGCGTTTGAGTCAGATTGCGCCATTGGAGGACCTCCACCACGTGAAGCGGGTGAAGAAGGAGTGTCTCGAAGGAGGTACGTTCTTTGTTCATGAGCATATCGGTGTTATGTTTGTCGGAGGTGTGATTGGTCACTTAATGATATTGATATTTTGAACATCATTGTTTCTTGCATCTTTGAAATTGAGGAACAATTTTTGCTGTGCATGTCGTTATGGAATTCGAAGATTTGTGAAATCATAAGGTGAAGCTTTACTCATTAAGTGAACATAAGAGTAGTTGCTTAACTAGGTCTTTCCATCGCCTTTTGTTTATGGGTTATCCTTAAAACGTTAAAAATTGCACTGTTGTTGTCATCATGCGAGGATTGTTTAACAGGAACAATTTCATGCAAAGAATTAAATGTCTGTTGTTTATACTCATGCGTGTAGTTCTTGATCAGACATTAGTGCCGTGTATTTACTGCTCTTTAAGTAACAGAAAAGAGGGAATAGAATCCTCTGAACCCATGAAAGGCAATTGTCATTGGATCGAAGAAATTATATCTGAACTTTTAAACCCCAAAGTTATGAGAAAGCTTTGTCTGCATTGGAAGCATTGTAAGTTATTAACTTGAGTATAACATATCAATCAGCATTAGATATTTGAAGTCATATCCACATCATCAGTGTAATTGCTCAACAAGACACTTAGTCCTAAGCCACACTTGAGTGATGAAGGTGGGGTTTTTGTGGATGGTTTGCTTACGTTGTGGGGTGAATGAGGGGTGCTCCTTGCCTCCTCCATTATGCATGCATACCCTGAATTTTCTTCTTCTACTGCTGGAAATTCTTTTGAGGGACTATTATGAATACAAAATGCCCGATTCAGGAAGAATGTTATCTGATGAAACTCAAATGCTACCATTTGTTTCTGGTCTTTAGCTTGTTTTCTAGTATGTATTAGCTATGCAAGGCGTTCAAAAACCTGATGAACAATTATGAAAACCACCTGTATTGCTTGTTAATGTAAATGCTCAGTTTGTTGTTTTACCCTTATCAATCATGAAAACTGATTGAATAGGCTTACAATACCTCTTATGTGCGCATCATGTGCAGAAAAGGAACATTAGAAGGAAGTAAATAGGATTGAAAGGTCAGAAAATTAAGAAAACAAGAAACCAAACAAAAACAGTGGCTCACTCCGAATATGATAATTTGCATTTGAGGATGAACTGGTACTTGTCTTGAAGAATCTTCTAATTATTTCCTATGCAAGGTCGATTTGATCGAAACCTGGGATAGGTGTTTGTATTTTTTCATCAACAAATCATCTTTTACCTACCCAGCTTTTCAGCACTTCTTTAACTGATTTTTTATGTATTTCTTGAACTGTCTGGTTGCTGTAATGGTTTTGACAGGAAAAATTCAGCTATCAGTGATCTTATGTCTGGCTCCCGAAAATGGTGATTTTGATGGAATTCCATGTGACGTGAAGGATGTAATCAGTTCTTATCAGTTGAGTCCTTCTGTGGCAAAAGTGGGTTGTTTTTCTTGTCAGCATTTCATGTTGATTTTCCCATGTTTTACATTATCTTCAATAACTTGTAGAGAGAACCATATGCAGCTTTGACAAGTTATAGTATCCGTGAGTAATGATGTTTACTCACGTGGCATCTTGCCCTACCGTGGACCGCTAGAATATTTGACAATGAACCGCTAGCATATTTGACATCTGTTGATGCCTTTTCTCTTCTCCCATTTTCCAAGTTCTAGAAAATTTTATTTCACGAATTCTCCCTCCATTTTTTTTTATGGGACATCTCATTTAAGTAACTAATGCATATTGGGTGATATATCTATATCAAAGTGTCACTTAGCTGAAAAGAGTTCTTTTGCGATGATCTCCTTTCTGCTACTTTAGGAGGTAAAGTTGTGTTTATGACCTAAGTGGACCACTATGGGCTTCACTTGGGAATTTCTTTTGGTCTTTGTAGTTTTTTTTTTCAATGCTTTATAGGCTATTTATGCCAAAGAGGGCTTCTTGGTATTGGTTGTTGTACACTGATATTGTTTGCTCTATTATGTCCACACATCCAGTGAACTGCACTTTCAAGTGAGTAAGTAATTGGAAAATCTTTACTGGTCGATAATAATGAAGCAACTGCAAACATCTGTATTGTCAATGGCATTTGATTCTGTAGCATAGCACTTCAGTGGCTGGATAGGATGTCACTGTACATATAGATCAATTTGGCTTTCAAACCCTGATTGTGAACAAAGTTTCTATTTTCCATCATTTTTATTTTTCATCATGTAACTTGTCTTTTTAAGTTCATTATGGCATGAAAAGAAGCCATATCCTATCTAATGTTAGGTGGAATTGTGCATCCTTCTCAAATCTTTCAAAGTACACGGATGATTTGATATTAGGAAAGTCTATTAGTTGTTAATAAAATTCTAAAGCTTTATTTTCTGTATATCATGCTTATCTTAATCAGTGTATATTTGTAATTCAAATATAAGCATAAGATGATATGCTACATAAGAACTCCCTGTAACATGTAACCTGAAAATGGCGTCATTTCACTTCATCATGTGACGGCAAAGTGGGATTTTGTTCTTTGTGCTTATTCGTGCTAATTTGCAATAGGTCTGCAAATATGCTGCATCGTCAAAGGAAGAGTGGGTAGAACAGTGCAAGCTATGGCCCACCTCATACCATCCACCAACCTAGTACATCTCTTTTAAATATTCCCATCAGTAATGGTAATGCATGTTCATGTCTTAAGATCAACATATTGCCATCATGTTTTAGGACATTTTTTGCTCGTTTAGGGTATTTGCATCAGCTGTGCAGATGTCTCTGATTCTAATGTTGTCTCAATTAAAGAGGCAGGTTGAGGTGGTTTTTCCAGGATAACTTTCTTATAGATTTTGATATTCTATTGGGCAGCGTTGGGTGTTCATTTCATACTTTTTACCTCCTTCAGAATTTATTTCCAAGCAGATAAGTTGGAAGTGGGAGTCTGAAAACCAAAGACTTGCAAAGAGTTGCAGTTTGAGTGGCCATCTCAAATCTGATAGGCTTTGTTTTTAGAAATTTTGGATGTGATTGATTTTACTTCATTCTGCTGAGTTATATTAGTTATGGTTGCGTCTGGACTGAGAGGAGTTTTGGCTTATAAAACGAGAGAAGTTACTTTCAAGGAATAACTAATTAAGCCATCTCCATCATGCATAATGGCTGCTAATGAATCTTGGCTATAGAGACTAAGGGTTGCCTAGTTGGTTGGAAAACACCCTTTTTAAGGCACTAGGCCAGGTTTAAGTCTTATCATTCTCCTCTCCCACCTTTTGCAGTCAAACGTAAGCTCCACCTCTTTGCGTGACTCAATTCAACAGAGTTTGTGCAAATATTTGACCTTTATTTTAGCGTTTCCTAATTTTACTTCTTGTCATTGATCACAAGGAATTATCTGTTACTCTATATTCATGTGTATAATGTGCATTTATACATACCCCATGTCATTACTGATTTGTTCTCTTAACTTCTGATTTTCGACATGGCAGCAGTATCAGTGGCATAACTGGGTTTAGTGATGAAGACTCACAATCAGTTGTAAGTTTTATGAAGTATGCTCTGGAATTGGCGAAATCTCATGGTAATGTGGTAAGGTTTCGGGTTTGCCCTTGACTTGTGATTAAGGAATGTAACTTTGATTGATTTCATCAAGTTCGCAGCTAATTATATCTCTGACTAGTCAAGATCTCAGAGTTCTTGAATATGAGTACTAACCTGGCCTCCCCATCTTACCAAATAAAAAGAGAAGAAATTCTCTTATACATGGCAATCATTTCTTTCCAAGCGTCGTACTGCTTTGACAATTTGTGAGACAATTTGGCATGCTCTAAGGCCTTCCTTTTTGTGCTACTTTATATTTTCCTTTGAATCAGTATTATATGAAGTAAAGCACATCCAAGTATATGTTCGACGAGTATCGTTTCTAACTGCTCCAGTGTTTGCACTTTCAACAATTTTCCCATCAAGCCATAGAGGACTCACCATAGCTCGCATTAGCTTACAAGAATCATTTTGGGTTCAGTAACAAGAAGTGAGATTTACTTGTTGCAATTAACTTGACAGGAATGTGAAGTTTTTATGTGAAAGTCACGTTTATTGACTTTGGAACCAAAAAACAAGAAGAAGACTGTTTTATAATAGTGCAGAACAATCCAATCATTTTGAAGGCTGGGTCCTTTTAGACATTTAGCCCCTGAAATGTTCATGCATAGATGTTGTAAAATAGATGTTTCGTGAAGGAAATGTAGTACTTTATGGTGCTCCCTAGTTGTGCATCCGATTTTGTTTTAAGCTGGTGTGGAACCTCTTATGTTGTGGAAATTGCACAAATTTTGCCTTTGTTACACCCTTCTCTTGTCTGTAGGTGGTCAATGCTGCAGCAGTTGTAGATCCTCTATCTAATCAAGTGATTGCAAAGGCATGTGATGAAGTCTGCTATTGGCAAACTCCAGAAACAGAAGTTGGTGCTGAATGTAGTAGTTCCACCAAATCTTCTGCTGAAATGACTGGATGGATAAAACATGAATCATGTCTTCAACACTGTTCCTCAGGTGGGGCAAAGCAAGTTGAGACATCCACGATGGTGGGTAGATGAACAGACTGGCAGGAGCTCTTCATTTTGGCACCTGTTGCAACATGCTGTGATGGTGGCCATTGAATCATCTGCTGCCAGGGACAGACGCTTATTCCCTGATGTGAGATACAAAGATGAAGCTACCAAAGAGGAGTATATTCTATCTCCTGCAAAATTTCAAGCAAAAAGACGGAAAACTGATGGCAATGACGTAAGCTTTCCTCTATATGTGAAGGAAATCCTGGCAAGCCTTTCTAGCATGACAATGGCATCTAAGTATCATCTGCTTCGTTGTTATAAAGTGCATGATCTTTTCTCAACATTTGCAAATATCATGATACTATTTCATCTGTTATTGCTCAACTCAAACTCCGATTAGCTCTCGGATGGTTGGTTGGGTGCATGTTATAATCAATTTCATTGTCTTGATGGACTTGGTAATAGTCAACTCTGTATATATGATTTATTAAGTGAACACCTTTTGATGACAATGCCTACTCAGCCAGTAATACATGCACTGTCCACCAATTAACTAGTTGGCACTGAAGATGAAATGCTCGAGGATTATTTGGCTCTGAACATATGGAAACAACTATTGCATTTGATTCTATAGATTGATTCTCTGCTTCTCCTTTGCAATTAATCTGACGATATTTCATCTTGGCACTGACATCTATATCATTGTGGGAATTCAGGTCGACAATGATGAAAAAAATGATACTGCTCATGGAAATGGTGATCTCTCTATTAGACCGTATTTATGCACTGGCAATGACATCTACCTTGTCTGGGAACCATGCACAATGTAAGTTAAACAAATCAGCTGCAACTGTCTGGTTTGGTGCTTGTGCAGCCTATTGGGCTCATTACCCTTTGCCCAAAATATCCGAGATTCTGCTTGGACTGTACTGGTTCTTTGCACATGCACTTTGCATTCCTGTCCTCTTTGTAGATTAGATATTTTTCACATTTGAGATCTGGAGAAAATAACATGGGGAGTTGCAATTCATTTGGCGTAACAAGCGTTAAAGAGTTGTAGATTTTTCGAAATAGAGTGATGAAATTCCTGATATTGAACTTTTCCGCTACATCTTGTCTTGTTTAAGGTGTGCGATGGCACTTGTGCATCAGAGAATCAGGCGTGTGTTTTACGCTTTTCCAAATCTGAGTGCCAGAGCGTTGGGCAGCGTTCACCGGCTACAGGGGGGAAAAAGCTTGAATCATCACTATGCGGTGTTCAGGGTTGTAATGCCACAGGATATCCTCGACAAATCCAAAACATCGATATCTGGGAGCCGAGAATGAGAATGTCGAGTTGAGGATGCCTTGAATTTTGCAGGAAGAAGATAGTAGGAAGATTGTATTGCATTATCTATCTTCTTGGTCATCAGATTTTGGACTTCTTTTCCCCCTTTCTAATCTTGTTCGAGTTATGTATTGCATTTAGATGCCCATATTTAAGTAGTAAATATTCCACAGTTATTATAAAGTTGGCCCTCGTGCTTTATTCTTATGAGCGAGAGAATAAAATATGCAGAGCGAGAGAATAAAATATGCAGAGCAAGGAACCAGATAGATGGTATAGTAATTTGGAAGAAGCATCTGAAAGACTCACTAAATGGCTTCGAAGACTAGAAGCGGCGACTTGCGAGTGTAGCATGTTGCTGAGCTCCATTATCATGTATGTTATGGCCTCCTTGACCCTCTCTTGAGATGTCTTGTTGAGTTGAATTGCCCACTGGCTTGAAATTGGCTTTAGGCTTGGGCAACTTCTTTGAAAGAGCCGGTCTGTAAATTATTCGAAGAGTTCGTGATCCCTGTCCTTACATTGCCTTGTAATGATGCATCTCTCCTCTTCTAAGATCTTTTGAATTATTTGTGTAACTCGAAAGTTTTTATAGCAAGGTAATTTTTGCTGATTATAGCTCGGGTAGGTCATCAGTAAGTTATCACAATACAACAGTAGATGAATTTTACTTATATTTGAAGCTACGACAATGGAATCTACAACTTATGGTGCAAAAGCCTTTACAGCCGAGCCAAGAAGAGGATACACGATAGACGCTACTTAAATGAAAGAAAGATTGAATTTGCTTGAACTTTTTCCAGACCGTGGAACATCTTCTTATTCTTCAAATCTTTACACTCATTTTGCAACCTGCATCGAGAGAGAGACTTGGCAAATTCTATACACGAAAGGGGTCCTTTGAATTTCTCGGCAAAATTCACTTCGATGTCGAATCCTAGATTCGGCTCATATCAAGATGTCGAGCATGTTCTTCACCAAGTTGTCCGTCATGGCTCATATCGAGATGTCGAACATTTTCTTCGCCAAGTTGTCCGTCATCTGATTCACGACTTCCATGGCGCATTGTATGTCCAAACTCCAATTCTCGAACTTACCATACAATGCGGATGGGGATGGGTCCTTGGTAATTTTCGGCTCATATCAAGAATTCAAGTTAAGTATCAATGATTTTGATGAAGACGAGGACTTAAAACTGATGGTTCAAAAATAGGGATTTTTTATTATAAATTTTTAAATTTAGATATGTGTGATTATGTCTACATCCTTCAATCCTTTATATTGGTCAATAAAGAAATGAAAGTGACCAATAATTCAAACAATGGAAAAAAAAAAAAAAAAACTCTACTTAGGTAGCCTCCACTACTAATTACAACATTCGTTTTTTTTTTTTAATATGTCAATTCCGAAATTTATAGATGTAAGTCCACCTTCTCCGCTTTACAATAATAATAATTGACGCCATATAATTATGCGAAACTTCTAAAACATTCTGGTGATTACAACACTGTTTCACTAATTTAATCTTTAAACCATGTGTAACAAGTTTTTGTCATGGTCAGCACGATCAACAACGCTTTTACAATCATTGTTCTATTTGGGTATATGTCACCATGCACTTCGTAGCTAGGATTGTCCTTGCTCCCCACTAAAATGACTAGATGATATATATATATATATATATATATATATATCAAATAGTTAATATTTACTATGATACGAACACCTACAATTTTTACCGTGTCAAAAAAATCATAAGTTATGCCCTCCACTATGCTAATATCCCAATTTTTGTTTAGAGAAATTGCTCAACTTGTAATATACATATTGTACGAATGTTCATTCAATCCTAAATTTTTGTGTGAAATTTTAATTTAGTCCCCATCACTGACATGCGGTCCAATTGTTGGTGTTAATCCTATGTAACACATTGCCATGTTCACGATTTTTGGCGAAAATTGATCAACAAGAATTGGTTAGAATTTCACGTTAAGGTTTATAATCAAATTGATAAAATTGAAAAGTTCCAGATCGAACTAACATTCATATAAAATATGATTTGGGACAATTTCCCCCATTTTAACCTTAAACTTATACCAATGTGAAGGTTTATAATCAAATTGATAAAATTGAAAAGTTCAGGATCGAACTAACATTCATATAAAATATGATTTGGGACGATTTCCCCCATTTTAACCTTAAACTTATACCAATATAACAAAAATCAAGGATTTTTTTTTTTACGCTATGTAAATTTGAGATTTTTTGTCACATATAAATTTGGGTATTGATGTTATAATGTCTATAATTTAGGATTGCTTTCCGGTACTTTTTGAAATATAAGGGAAGCATAAAAGCCATTTTTTTTTTTTAACATAAAAGCCATTTGAATTGGAGCTACAGCGGGCGAAAGTGAAGACAGCGTATGAGCAGGCGAGAGGAGTGTAGGGACGGACCGATGATCATTAGAAGTGGACCGTGTCAGGGTACCACCGATGACGCTCTCTCCTTTTTCACTTTTTCTTTTATTTTTCCAAAAATAAATAATTGATTTTTGTATGTATATATATATAGCGATCTTATCCTATCCACACCGAACTCCTGAACTCCATGGTCCTTTTCAAAGGCACGTGCGGCACGTTGCCTTCGGTTACTTCAGCCGGTATTATTTAATCTAATTTAATATATTATTTTTCTGGGCCCTCACATCGTAATTTAATTTAATATATTAGTTCGTCAATAAAAAGTTTCCATTTCAAAGTACACCGAAATTGACAACGGTTGTGGGTAGATGCTTAAACGCTGCATTTAAAACTTTTCCATTAGTTGGCATTAGTTTAGTTTTTAGTTTTTGGATTACCACAAAGAATTCTCAATTGATGCGCAACAAAAATTTACACAAAATTCATTTTTTATTATAAAAATTTTAAATCAATATATTCATGATAAATTTACTTTCTGTTCGTTTCATTTCTGTTGAAAATGTTACCTAAAAAAAAACCTTTCAAAATGTAAATCAATATGAAAACTGATAAAGGATGCGCAAAGAAAATTAAAGGTATGAAGACTTGAGGCGATCGTGGCTGATCATGTAAAAAAGTATTGAAATGTAAAGATAACACGAAGATAAAATTAAATAATTTATATTCATTGCTTGATTGAAGGTGCCTTTACTCTAACTAGAATCCTAATACTTATAGTTATTTCCGGCGGTTATAAAAGAAAGCAATATGGCTCCTAAAATTCAGCAGCATGTATTTATATACGGTTACTAGACAAGCCCGCTACTCGATAACTAATAGCAGTTCTCCACTTTTCACGTCTAGCAATGGCCAATACTTTTGTAACTTGGGGCTCGACTTCCTAATGTTTAAAACGGCCCACTTTTCCCGGCTTTTGTGGTCGTAAGCTTTCCGAGATATTTGGCTCCACTACACCATGATCGTGTCAGTTCCATTTCTCGATAGCCATGCAGGCCTGCCCAAGCGAACCGCGTCTGAAATTATTGGTCCCATTAATTGGACAATCACCTGGTTCCTAGCTCGTAGTGATTTGTTTCGGTCGTGGCCTTCTTGTTGATAAAACCAAGCTTCATTCATCGACACTCGTATTTGAGGAATTAATAATTTCCTTTTGTTTTTACCGTTTGCAAAACTTTTTTTAGTCGTTGATTGTTGTCTAAAAAATTGCCGACTAAAAGCTCCCAACAAAATTTTACTTTTATCACGTCTTGCTCGCCCTCTCCAAGTCCCAGTAGTCAGTCGGGAATTTAGGCACTTTTTTGTGTCAACAGCTTCCCTCTAATATTGTGGCAACCCTAACGGCGTGGCCGGGATGACAGGGGAGGCTACGCTGACGGGCAACCCAAGAAGCTAAACACATGTCTCATGTCCCACATCGCTTAGGGGAGGAGTCCTAAGCTAGTTTATAAGGCTTGAGTTCTCTACTTTGTGTAACCCGTTTTAAAACCGTGAGAGTCGAAAGCCATCGGATGATTAGCTTGCAATATAAAGAAAATGAACTTAGATCGGCAAACCTACTAATTTTACCTAAAAAATTCCTCACATTTTAAAAATATGCTCAATTCCCTAATTTTATCCAAAAAATTCAGTAGATTTGTCACATTAGCGTACCAACTCAAGATTTTTTGTAATACGAAAATTAGGTCGTAGTAAATATGACATTGATATATCGATTTAGAATTTTTTACAATAACAATCCTTAATTTTTTTCCCGTAACTTTTTTTGCAAGCCTATAAATTGGAATTGTCTAGTGGACACAATGACGTAGAGAATTAAATATAGGAGGGATATGGTAGGGCTAGAGCACACATAATCTCTCCATAGTCACATGTGGATTATTGTATACTTAAAGTTGTAAAGCTAGATGTCTATTCACAAGTATTTACCGCGGGGGACCAACTATTTATTAGACTCGGTCCAATCCATACATATATAGGAATATATTCACACTACATAATAATAATAATAATCATAATGTGACATGATATCTTGAACCAAATTCCACTTATCAGACTCGATCCAATCCGCACCTTCAATCTATCTTATACAAAAGACCATTCTACATTATTGTAGGAGTTACTTCATGTAACCTAATTTGAATTCGAAGTGGCTATCTCAATTAGGGGTAATAAATCATTCAAGCAATGCCTCATTTTAGTTTAGTAATAGATTTTGAATATAATTTAGAGTGCATTTAGTAACGTTTTTGTTTCTTTATTTCTTTATTCTCGAGAATAGAAATCCATTTGTGTAGTTTTTATTCTCGAGAGTAGATTTGGAGCAAATACAAAAAGAAAATAAATAAAAAAAATCGTCTTTTTGTTCCTAAGAACAAATTAAAAAAAACAAGCATTTTCTCTTTTCTTTTCTTTCTTTTTCTCTTCTTCCTCTTCTACTCCTAGCCTATTGCCGGCCTTGGCGATGGCCGGCGATAAGCCAGACAAGACCCGGCGACCTCACAAGAGCCTCGTTTTGCCCCTGGCGAGGTCCGCCTGAGCCTTGCCTAGACACCACGAGGTTGACGTCGCCCAGCCGAGCGATGCCAACCTCGCGGTGGCTAGGCAAGGGTCGAGGGCATCTTGCCGACGACCAGCTAGAGGAAAAAGAAGAAGGACAAAAAGTTAAAAGAAAAAAGAGAAAAATGTTTAAAATTATTAATAAATTAAAAGAAATTCTAAGTTGCAAAAAATTTGGGGTTGTACCAAATATATTTATGTTCCGAGAATAAAAATTTTGTGCAATTACAAAATATCTTCAAATGTTTAGAAATTCGTTCGGGAATAAAAATAGAAAAAATTATTTCTGAATAAAAATTATTCTTGAGAATAAAAATATTATCGTACGCACCATTATTGTTCGTTGAGACGTGACCTTTGAGATTCTAGATCGTTTGCTCTGAGAGTATATCTTATTTGGTCATCTTGTCACGACATTGAAACGTCTCCACATGTCGATTGCATCCAGGTACGTTGATCCTCTGTCTGGCCAGGTGCTTGCTGTACTAGCGCAATTCACCAAAGAAACATCTAAGCCTTTTGCTGCTGTGATCACAGAGAGACCTGAAAGAGGCTAAAGTCGTGGTGAGGCGGGAGTGCGGGATTTTGATGGCTATGTCTGATGGAGTTGGTGTTGCTGCTAACGAGCACTGTGCACTGTTGCTGGGTGAGAAGTTGGGAAGGGGTGATGTGGCGGAGAAGAAGCGGAGCATGATGATAATGGAAGTGCAGGAGGCATCGATGGCCAACGCGGCTAAGATGGCGAAGGTCAAAGCCAAAGATTTGGATGAGAGGATGCGGCGAAAGTGTGGGCAGTGGGTGAAGACTGATTTTGAAGGCTCAGCTTCCATTGAACTAAAATAGTTGCTTGCTCGGCTTGCCATATGAGAATTTCCTTGTGGTGGGCCACTACTTGGGCGGCCATCTTCTGCAGGATAAAGAATTTCTATGGATGAACCCTATCAATTTAAATATTGATGGCCATGTTGCCAGTTCTTTGAAGAATTGGGTTCACCTTAGTAGTTAATACCATGAGCAATGAAGTAATTGCTCACTGTTTGGGGTAAAAAAACCAAATAACCCATAGCGATAAAGTGTGCGCTTGATAACATACATTAAACTTACGCATAAATATGGCTAATGTCATACCTTAATAGTCTTAAAACATGAGTAAACACCATAATATCTACATTTCACACACAATAACAAGTGCAAACAAAGATCACATCATGGATGTCCTTGTTCCATAATAATAGCAGAAATCATTTCCAAATCTTCACAGGACGATAGAGGCGAGGGCAATAGGTGGATTCAACCATTTCAACATACAAGGGAAGCTGTAGGATTGCGAACAATACGATAGGGCCGGCAGCCAACAAAGTAATGGGGATGTAAATCCACTTCCATCGTTTGCTTAGGATGATCATAAGAGCAGAGCCAAAAGCCACGAGCATGAAGGCCAAAGAGAGAAAGAGAAAGGTGAGGCCTAATATCATTTTTCTTGGTAGTGAGCGGAGGAAATCTTTTGGGGCATAGCGCGTAGTTAGGATAGCCAAGAACATCAAGGTGGCAGTGATAGAGGAGAAGAGAGCTAGAGCGTCCGCAATCATGAATACCATGAATGAGGTCTTCTTCAAAAAGATCGGGAGCCCTGTATTGTTGTCGTTGCCTCCAGGAACAGTAAAAGCTGCAGCAAAAGCTACTGCAGTGATGAGAATCGCTACAAAGCTACAAGATGATGATGTATCCTTCATCCATTGTCCTGCCTCTTGGAGCAAACCTTTGCGCTGTTCTACAAAGACTTCCCAATATGTTTTCCCTCTCCTTTCGTTTGTTTTCTCAAATTTCAGACTTTCAGAAGAAGGATCGCTCTCATCTTTCTTCACCTTCATTTATCAACCCAAATGTAAATTAAAGAGCACAAAAGGGTGGCAAAACAAATAAGGTGAACCGACCTTGAATTTTAGACTTGCAATTTTAGGAGAGCTCCTATTTTCCAGTACCTTCAGAAAATTAAGAACGTCTATTAACATGAATGTGAATAAATTAAAGAGTGGCAAACAAATATAGTGAACCGACCTCAAACCATTGAAGTTCCCTTTGCATAAGAAAAGCTGACCCAGAAACATCTGCCGGTGCATATCCTGTTGACCATCCTACTACTGCCTCCATCAGGTCGCGGTTCCTCTGAATGTCGTACCTCAAGTTTGGAATTGTGTCGTATGCATTCAGTAGTCTAAACAACTCAACATGCCGTCCCCTCACAACTTCTTCAAGCAGTTTATTTGTGAATCCTATATCCCACATCAGTTCTGGATATTGCTTAAGACATAACTTGACAATTTCAGATATTCCATTAGATGCAGCTTCAAGGACAATGTCTGAAATCAATTGGAGCATTTCAGGAGTTTTCGTAGGATTCTTTATCTCATTAAAAACTAGATTTGCTAACTCAAGCCAGCATTCGTGCCGTAACTTCAATTCTCCAATCCTTTTGATAAAAGGTGTTACACGTAACACTAGATGAGCAATTTTGCCTGCGATGAAAATTCAAAAGGTTATAGAGGCTTTCGCATTTAGGTTGTGATCTTATGTGTGCGCACGTGCATGTGTTTAGTAGTTGAGAAGAGAATGATGAATTTAACGCATTAATTGGAGAAGCAAACTTCATATGGCTTGAAAATCAAAATGCATGTATCAAAGAACAAATGGATTTATGGATGAACACACACAATGTCATGGAAAAAAAAGAGTTCGGAAAAATGGATAGATTCAGCCATTTATCGATAGATCAATTTTCCACCTAACTATTTTTACAGATTCTCCTATTGAATACATGTCGATTGGACTTTAAATTGAATGAAATTCAATCATATGTAATATATGAATCGACAATCTATCCATATTAAAAACTATGATCCTAAAGGGATACATCGAGCACATCAATTTACAATATAAAATAGAGATCTCTAACCATGGATAAATAAGGTCATTTTTCTGTAGATACCACCGCATTTGTTTTTTTTCTTTTTTTTTTGGTTTCGAAGATACTATGCCAATTCGTATACATGGTTTTGTGTAGAGATTCCAGATTAATATCTTGAACCAAGGAATTGCTGGTTCTACCACCATTAAGAGGAGAGAAGCATCACGTCGGCAAATTAGGAATTGATGATGGACAAAAAGATACATATCACATTTGTGAAATGAAAATTGCACATGTAATTAAATTTAATAATGCTCAATGTTAGAAAACAACTTGGATCAATCAGCCTCCCTGACTTGACATTCAAATTAACAATTCTCAATATTTCTACTTGGCAATCCAACATTAAGTAAGACTTCTCAAACTAATTATACAAATGTTAAGTGCGGCCCTATTTCCATCTCCATTTTGGCTAAGAGACTCCTTTTTTCCGGTTAACTTACCGAAATACCCTCATTTCTCTCTTCAAAGTATTGTTTCTTTTATTATTATTATTATTATTATTATTATTATTATTATTATTATCACTTTCATCAATTTCACAATAGAAATGCTCCATTATTACCTAACAAAATATCACTTTATCACGCATCTTATTCTAATGCTCCATTATTACCCAACAAAATATCACTTTATCATGCATCTTATTCTAACTTTGTCTACAAAATGTTGTCAATTTTAATTTATGGTATTATATTTTCAAAAGGGTTAAATTGTCAGAAGCATGATCACATGTCAAACATATTTATATTTAGATCATATCTAAATATTAGCCAAGGATAAGAACATAAAGGAAAAAAAAAGAAAAAGAAAAAGAAACTTCTTGTCGTTCTAGTCCAATTATGAAGAAAGTAACTATAACGATCATAGATTCAATCTCATATCAAGTGTATCCAAATTTTAAAACATGCTTAAAACTTTCCTTTGAAAAAATCCGGTGCGAGTTTTAAAGTGAAGAAAGTGTAAATAAAATTTTAACCCCCATCTTGCAATTCATATTATAGTCTAAAAAGCCCAAAGAAAAAAGTAAAAATCAACGATGTTTAACTTTATAAACCTACAAACTTATTCCAGAGAACCACTCACAATGTCAAAATCGGCTAGATAATTAGATTAAATTTTAATTTTCAACTTTGAAATAAAGTTTCCCTCAAACTATTTGATAAGAATATGCAATTAATAGTGTATTCATAAGCCATCATAACTAGAATTTTCTAACCTCCTATATAACTTTTGTGATTAAAATAATATCATAAATTAAAATTAACAATCTTGTTTAGACAATATAATAATAGGATAAATGATATTAAAATATCTTTTTGGATGTAAACTGACATTTATATTGTGAAATTGATAAGATTAGGGAGATGATAAAAATTTAGGCAGTTTTGCAGGTTAGTATAATATATAAAGAAACAATAATTTGTTGGGGGTTATTTGATTAGAAATTAACTTCTTATGCACATCATGATTTAGATATTAATTGTATACATTAATGTAGTCCCTATCCCTTAACTTTTTATGAGTAAGATCTTTGAATGATATGCTTTTTGCTGTATTAGTCCATCCATCAGTAGATTAACAAAAATACCTCGAGCCATCTTGGTGTCTTTGACTTTGTGAGATGATGGATCAACCGAGGAAGGGATACCTAAAAAGGGAATAGATAGAATGAACACTATGAAAATAGAGTTGCTCTAATTGTGGATATCTAACAAAAGAAGTGCAAAAAGTACCTACATTGGTAAATACACTTTTCCCAAAAATTGAGTTGAGCTCCACTGTGGTAGTAAGACTTCACTTGTACTAAGTCTTTTGACAGGCCATGGTTTTCGCTCTCGTCAAATTTCCTCAAGTCGGGGTATTTGTTAGCTAAATCCAAGAGTACGTCTTTTGGGACACAAGAACAAAAAAAATTCATGCAAGTAGACAGTGAAGGAAATTAGATAAGATGAGTGAGTGTGAAATCCTACCCAAATGGCCAGCCTTAATAAGGGCAAGCACGAGATCATTCTCTGGTTTGGATTTCATATGTTGGGCTAGGTACCAGATAACCTCCTTTTGCTTAGGAGCTTTTCCAGTAGCGATTGACAAGGCAAATTCTACACCTGATTTACCAACTGAATCTACTAATTCCTTTACCCTTCTTATTTTTCCCGTCCGAGCAGCATGGTAGAGGGCACCCTCTAAAATGGGAGCTTTATTTTTCTCAGGGACGCGCTTAACCAGGTTTTCCATAAATTGATCTTGTCCGGCCGTAACCGCAACATCGCTCACAGTAGCTTGACGAGTTCCTGAGGTCAAAATTGTGGCCGTGATTGCGTCGGGATCATGATCGAGGATTTCCTCGGCACCTTTCCAATCACCTTTTACTGCGGCTTCAAACAATGACCGATACTCCTCATTGACCTCCGGTTTTGGCTTAACTGCAAATATTGAACTTTAAGAGTCCTCAGATTTCGCACTTCTTGTTTTTAAGGTCACGTGCAAGTGCAAAAAGTTCCGATGAAATTCCAATCCAAATCAAGAGGCGGTCGTTACTCAACAGGCCTGTTTCCATGGGCGCCTTCGTTTACTCTTTGGAAGTCAGTTCTTTCTTTCTTTCTTTCTTTCTTTCTTTCTTTTGTTTTTGGAGGAGGGGGATTTCTCAATTAAAATTAAAGATATTATTATGATTTTAAAATTATGGATAGATCATATTTTAACTTTTTTGTCAGCATTTGTACGCCGTGAATTTAAAATATTCCGAATTAAAAAAAAGTAAAAATGCAAGAAACATAAGATTTATGGAAAAGGAAAAATTAAAAGTTAAAATTGACAAACCTTTAGTTGTTTTGCAAACATCTTAAGAAGCTTTATCACTTGATGTGTCTTTTGAAATCAAGTCCACGAGAATCTCTTTGTTACCCAAAAGATAAATGAACATACATAACCTTGGAAAAATTAATTACCCATTGTATGCTATAGGTCATCTATCGATGACTCATAGCAAGCTCATTCATTGCATGGAATTTTTTGTATTAAACTTAGATAGTAAACTTCTAAACAAAAAATTAAACGTTACAGTGAATAGATATTCGAATTTTTTTTTTCGAGATAGGTATAGTGTCGCGAATGAGTTTTCTCATTGCCATTGGTCTTATCCACAATATCATTCATAATTGATGAGCATGATCTTTTACTCTTTCAAAGTATAAATAAATAAATAAATAAACGAATTGGGCTTTCTTAGTGATAATTCAAGATATTATTTGAATTTTGAAAATTATGATGATTATATTTGAATTCATATTTTAACATTTATATGCTATGAATTTGTAATGCTTTGGAGCAAAATAAAATTCAGCCAACACAAGATTTATGAAAAATGAGAACTAAGACTTCGAAGTGGCACACCTTCAGTTGGTCCATGACCGCCCTGAGAAGCTTCACCAGATGTTGTGCCTCTTGAATCAACGTCTAAGTAAACCTCTTTATATCAAAAGGAGAGAATAAGGACATCAGCGTGTTATAATTTTTATACGGTACTCACTTAAGGGCTATGATATTTTTTTTTTATCATTTGAGTGCCATGACTTTTTTTTTATTCATTTGAGGGTCATATTGGTAAAAAAAAATCATTTACTTGAGTGCCTATTCCCGCGATTCATTTATTTATTTATTTGGTAGAAAGAGAATTGCGTAACATATATCAACTTATTATGAACGACTTAGATAAATCCTGTCTAATCAACAGAGAAAGCAATGGCCCACTTGGCAACGGCGTACATCGCTCTGCTTCATCAAGAGAAGTTTGTATTTCTGAAGGATTAGTTTCTTGTTGGAGTCCACGTCCACACAAACATCTTGGATAATAGAAGGAAGAAAACCGGAGTTAACGCAAGTTCGTCCAATTTTTTTTTTTGGGGGGGGGGGGGGGGGACGACGAAATAGATGAATAGTCACTCTAGAATCTAAAAAAAGAAAATTAAAATTTTACGTGCATTTTTAGTTCGTGGGAATCAAAATTTTTCGGCCTCCGTAATTAGTTCCATTTGAATGAGCCGCCAAACTTGATAAAGGAAACAAAGAAATTATAAGACCACATCACCCATCCCATAATTTTTTCTGGGCTGGAACTTGAAGAGGTATGTACCTGGTGGTGGCCCAGCAGAGTTCAAATTTCCATGTGTTTCCCTTGGTTCCGGTGACATTGGGCCACTCTCTCGTTGCAGTCTTTCAATAACAAAGTAAACAGAGGATGCAAAAATGGGTAAGATATTCAATTGCCAAAGAATTTTAGTCTCCATAAGCGGAGTTCATTCTTTCCTTTTTATAGAAGTACCTCCCCTAGTGTAAAGGTAAGCCCCTACACCAAGAGCAAGTAAAGCATATTCTTCTTTTTCTTCACATTAAAGTGGTTGGATTACTCAAGTGTAAACCTATACAAGATGGCAACAAGCTCAGGCTTTAGGGCTGCAGATCATAAGGTTCAGTCCCTAGTGGTTGAATCATTATATTAAGGTGATTATGTCTCTCTTTTTACAATAGAGTTCATTTCATCCCTTGACACCAATGGATTATTTAATCAAGTGAAGCCACTTCTTCCTCGAGCTTAGGAAAGTTATTCAAGCAAGTGCATTTATAAGTTTTTAGCCAAAAAAAGCTTTCGGAAAAACGAGTGCCTCACTTTTGTTTAGCCCAAAAACACAAGCAAGAAACTTCAATTCGATTCAAGATAGAATCTTTCTAAAGAAAAAGGTTTCACACAAAATATAGATGTAAAATGGAAATTTTCCAAATTCTGATTTTAGACATGAAAAATGTTGTGTGACAATCTTTAATCTCTTCCCTCTGCACATCCTCCATGGTTACGAACTTGCAAAGCATTTATGTGTTGCGGTGCTAATCGTGAACTGCCCAGCAAAAAGATGATGGTCCTTTTCGGCTCTTCCTCTTTCTGTTTCTGTTTCTCGTGTTGGCCTCCACTCCAGCCAAAAGTCCCCCTCGAGATGTGAAAAATCCTGTCTTTTTATTGGGCAAAAACTTCCTTCGTTCATGCACTCAAATCCCAGGATTTGGCCATCCTCTTGTCGTGATTTGCAATCAAATCTCCATTTGCTTCATTCAACTTTTCTCGGTTGTATTTCTGCGTGTGAACGCCCAAATTTGGCCGAGTGAATGAATATTCTTTCCATATTGCTGCAAATCCCATCTATTCCTTTCCTAAGTTTACTCTTCACCCTAAAGATTTCATGGCCAGCTCACTCCATGAGCATTAAATTCTTGATTATTTCCCTTAATTTCTCTCATTCCAACCCCCGCTCAATCTCTTACCTATCTTGCTTCTCGTCTGCCATATTTTCAAGTAAAAATATCCCATTGATTTCTCCTCCTGGCTGGCCGTGATCTCTTTCACGATCTTGCCTCCTAAAATCCCTGAAATTTTCTCGTTATAGATTTCAAATTAATTCTCTTAAGTGTCAAACAAGGCAGAACAGAGCTGCTCCTCTGTTGCTCCGAGATGACAAATGACGATGGTCGGCAGTGGCTCCAGCGGCTTGAAAACAGTGAGGAAAGCCGTCACTAGTGGTTGACGCTAATGAACGAGCCTCAGGCGACCCCCAAACTCTTCAAGCCTTCTTCACCAGAAAACAGAGCAAACACGGGACGAACTGATTGCGGCTTCACCAGCACCCGACGCCTTCGCCGCTCCGCCTTGACCGCCCGCTACAGCAACCTGCACCGACCCCCTCTGCTCCGCCTGTAGCCGCACCACCGCTCGGAGCCCGACGCCGCCGCGCCTCTGCAACCTGCGACCCACCTGTCACTGAGTCCGGCCCGTTGCTCGCCACTGCCTCAGCATCCCGCTCGGCCCCGTCGCGCTCGCCAGCCTCTGCTTGCGCGCCCAACGCGAACACCTGAACACCGTCAGCCCCCTCGCCGCTGCACCTCCGCGAACAGCCCGCAACGCCTCTGTTCCCCTTTGCTGGTCGCTGCACGCCGCGCCGCTTGCTGTCGCCTCGGCACCACCGCTTGCGACGCACTCTACCGTCGCCGTCGACCAGCTCTCGCCGGAGTCCTGACACTGGTCAGCGACCGCCCGGTGGCATCCATCGTCGTTTTCCCCCTTTAGGTAGTTTAGTTTATTTTTATTTTATGTTATTTTTTTTTAAAGTTTCATTATTATTATAAGGTGGTTTCCATTTTATGAGTTTTGTAGGCATTATTCATAGGGATTTCGTCCGGAATTATTGTAATTATTAATTTAATCCGAGAGACAACGGATTATTTTTTTTATTATATTAATTTTTGGGCTTTCGGTAGAATTTCAATTGTTAAATCATTATAATTATTAATTTGATCTGTAAGATTTAGGATAACATTTTTAATTATTTTAAGCTCTTTGTCATGATAATTAGGATTAAGATAATCGTTAATTTGACCTGTAAGACAACATGTTATTTTTTCGATTATTTTAATCCTTTATTTTGCTGATAGTTTAGATTTAATATTTATTTAATAATTACTTATCTATTTAAAAAATTAAAAAAAAAAATCAAAAAAATCAAAATTCTACATGAGCATATAGGTTTAGTAAATCAGACATTTAGGTTTAGTAAATTAGAATTTTCTTAGGATTACATTTCTAGGATTGCATTTTTAGAAATAAGTTAGGGTTGAACCTAAATAAATTCTTTAGGGTTTTAGATAGTGTTCGCACATTTTAATTATCTCATTTTTCCAAAAAATAATTTTCTAAGAAATGATAGGGTTTAAGTCAAATTAATCCCTAGAATAAATTGGAAGATTATCCCTTTTTAGATAGATTAATTAGGGTTTTCATAAATTCTGAATTTCAATAAAAAAAAATGCAAAAATACTAGGTGCATGTTAACTAGCTTGCATAATAGGACCATGTAATCAGAATTTGTTCATCAGTGAAGTTAGGTCATGAGGTGCATAATAACTAGGTTGCATAATAGGCCCATTTAATTAGAATTTGCATATTAATAAGAATAAGTCATTCTAATTTTCAAGAAAACCCAAAAAAATTGTTTGCTTTGGGTGATGCAATTTATTTATTGAATGTTTGAGCATTTGTGTGATCACCTTTTTGCATAATAGTGATTTAAGTTAAAATAAATTCAAGCTGCCTGCAAAAATATTTTGAAAATTAAAAAGAAATGGTATCGAAAGAGCATTAGAGAAATCTAGTGTAACCAAATCCCCGTATCTTAGTCTCTGGTTCGTAGGAGTAAAATAATTCTCTCATTATTTTACTCAGGTGTTTAATCGACCTACCATAAACCGATTAGTGGCGACTCCTAGATAATAATAATTTGCATGTTAAATATTTGAACCTTAAGTCGCGAATTGGTATGAGTTTGAAAGAGCCCAAGCTAAGTTTAAAGACTTAGTAGTCCATTAGCCTAAACTTAGGTGGTGCACCTAAAATTTAGGTCGCGACATAGTCTTTCAACAACAAAGTAAATGGAGGATGCAAACAAGGGTAAGATATCCAATTATCAAAGAGTTTTAGTTTCCCTAAGCGAGGTTCATTCCTCCTTTTTATGGAAATACATTGCCTAGTGTAAAGGTAAGCCCCTACACCAAGAGCAAGTAAAGCGTATAATTTTTTATTCACTTTATAATGGTTGGATTACCTAAACGTAAAGGAGATTATTGCATGGAATATAAACTAGGCCTATACAAATTAGTGAATAGGCTCTAGCTTTGGGACCACAGATCATTAGGTTCAATCTTTAGTGATCGAACCATTACTTTGAGGTAACTCAATCTCTCTTTTTTACAATAAAGGTCATTTTGTTCCTTGACACCAGTGGAGTCTTTACCAAGTTAAGACACTTCTTTCTCAGACTCGGGAAAAGCCATCTAGACAAATTAATTTGCAAGCCTTTAGCCGTATAAAACTATTAGCAAAAACAAGCAGCTCACTTTTGTCTGGCTGAAAAGCACAAGCAAGGAACTTCTATTCCATTCAAGATGGAGTCTTTCTAAAGAAAAAGCTTACGCAAAATATAGATGTAAGATGGAAATTATCCAATTTCCGATTTTACACACCAATGGAGTCTTTACCAAGTTAGGCAATTTCTTTCTTGGGCTCAGCAAAGCTACTCAAGCAAGTTAATTTGCAAGCCTTTTACCGAATAAACCTATCGGCAAAAACTAGCTCCTCACTTTTGTCTAGCCCAAAAATAAAAGCAAAAACTTTCATTCAACTCAAGGTAGAAACTTTCTAAAGATTTAAAATGGAAAGTTTTCAATTTCCAGTTTTAGACACCAATGCAGTTTTTATCAAGTTAAGCCACTTCTTTCTCAAGCTCAAGAAAGCTATTCAAGGAACTTGACTTGCAAGCCTTTAGCCGAATAAACCTATCGGCAAAAACCGGCACCTCACTTTTGTCTTGCCAAAAATACAAGCAAAGAACTTCCATTCAATTCAAAGTGGAATCTTTCTAAAGAAAAAGCTTTCACACAAAATGTAGATGTAAAATGGAAATTTTCTAATTTCCGATTCTAGACACCAATGGAGTCTTCACCAAGTTAAGCCACTTCTTTCTCAGGCTCAAGAAAGCTATTCAGGCAAGTTAACCTACAAGCCTTTAGCTGAATAAAGCTACTAGCAAAAATGAGCACCTCATTTTTGTTTAGCCCAAAAACATAAGCAAGGAACTTCCATTCAATTTGAGGCAGAATCTTTCTTAAGAAAAAGCTCTCACACAAAATGTAGATGTAAAATAGAAATTTTCTAATTTCAAACTTTAGAAATTTTCTAATTTCCGATTTTAGACATCAATGGAGTCTTTACCTAGGTAGCACGGACACATTGTCCGTGCTTCCGTATCGTGTCCAACATGTGTCGGAGCATGTTGGACACGTCAACACGATTGGACACGCGGTCAACATGTGTCGGATTTTTCGACACGTGGTCAACTTTTGCCCGACATGTTTCGACACGCATGTCCTGGAGGGTGGAAGTGACAGCGAGGGAGCAGACCGCGAGCGACGGTGAGAGACGGCTGAGCATAAACTGAGGCGAGGGCCGCCTGCCATGGATCTGACAAGGCTGTAGTCGCGAGGGAGAAAGGATCGAAGGTGAGAGGAAGAAGAGAGGAAGGTGGTTGTGTGGCGAGCGACGAGCAGCGAGGAAGGGGGTTGTGCGGCGAGTAGTGGTGAGTGCCAAGGAAGGGGATCGTGCGGTTAGCGGCGAGGAAGGGGGTCGTGCGGCAAGCGGCGAGGAAGGAGAAGGGTCGAGAGGAGGAGAAGAGGAAGGGTCGTGCGGCGAGCGGCGAGGCGGAGGAGTAAAGGAGCTAGGGTTTTTGACTAAAAAATAATTAAAAGAATGGGAGTATGATGGGCTATCACATATTTTTGGGGGAGGGAAAGTGACAGGGACAAGTGGGGGAAATGGACGATGGTGGGGAGGGAAAGAAAAAAAAATTAGGGGTGGGGGGAATGGACGATGGTGGGAGGGAAAGAAAAATATATTTGGGGGTTGGGGGGGGGGGAATGGATGAGGGAAAGAAGAGAGTGAGGTAGATGTGGGGATTTTTTTAATTAGAAAAATAAGTAAATGATTTAAAAAAAAATAATTTCAAAAAATAAATATACTGAATTTGAATTAAATTAATTAAAAATAAAAAATATTCATTTAATATATAACGTGTTCCAACATGTCGGAATTTTCAATTTTTAAGAAATAACATGTTGACGCATCGTATCTTATCGTGTCGTGTCGTGTGTTCGTGCTACCTAAGTCTTTACCATGTTAAGGCACTTGTTTCTTAAACTTAGAAAAGCTATTTAGGCTAGCTAATTTGCAAGCCTTTAGCTATATTAAGCTATCTACATAAACGGGTGGCTCACTTTGCTCTGACTAAAAAACACAAGCAAGAAATTTACATTCGATTCAAGGCAAAGTGTTTCTAAAGAAAAAGGTTTTTCATGCAAAATATAAATGTAAAATGGAAAATTTTCAATTTCTTGTTTCCATTTTTTTTTTTTTGCAGGAATTTTGGTTGCCATGTTTTCATAATTTGAACCTTAAAACTGAAAATGACCAAAAATTACATTATTTTGTACAAGTTTCATTCTTATCTAAACATATTATCTCACCAAACATATTTTCAAGAAAACATAATACAATTGTCATTAAAATATTTTTGTGAACCAAATGCACCCTAAAATGCCTTGAAAGATTTGATAGTGATCTTTTCTTTTCAGAAAAAAAAAGGTGTATGTTGACACCCGAATTTTTAGGCGTCTGTCCATTTTTGCAACAGTAAAAAAATAAAAAATAATAGTAATAAAGAATGATAAAAATAGTAATAAAATTCGGATCCAGCTCATTCTCTTCAACAAGTTTTGGGCCTGCCAAGCCCATGCGCATAGCCCTCCTTCTAGCGCCACTCTTTTTACTTCTTCTGGGTCCAAATTCATTTCTTTTCCTTCACCCCCTTTCCTTCATTTATTCTTTCCTGATTCTGAGTCCATTTTTGTTCTCTAAAGGCCCGGCCCCTTTTGTTATACTCTTCTCCTTCGCTCACGCTCACGTTGATGAGGGGAGCGACTGTGATGCAGAGGCTATGACAGAAGCAAAAAGGGACGCGCGCGTGGCCTGTGAGAAGAGCACGGTGAGGCGCCAGTGACGGAAGAAAAGATTCTGTTTGGTGAGGGGGAGAGGACGTTCGCCTCGAATCCAATGGTAACTTCTTGCTTGTGTTTTTGGGCCAGAAAAAAGTGAGGCATCTGTTTTTACCAATAGGTTAATACAGCTAAAGGCTTGCAAATTAGTTGGCCTAAATAGCTTTTCTGAGCTTAAGAAAGAGTGTCTTAACGTGGTAAAGACTCCATTGATGTCTTAAATCAGAAATTAGAAAATTTCCATTTTACATCTAAATTTTTGTGTGAATGCCTTTTCTTTAGAAAGATTTAATCTTGAATTGAATGGAAGTTACTTGCTTGTGTTTTCAGACTAGCCAAAAGTGAGATGCCCCTTTTGCCGATAGCTTTATTCAGCTGAAGGCTTGTAAATTAATTTATCCAAATAGCTTTTCTAAGCTTGAGAAAAAAAAGTGGCTTAACTTGGTAAAGACTTCGTTAGCTAGCATTAATAACTAGAAATTGGAAAATTTCCATTTTGCAAATTAATTTACTCCATTGACGTCTTAACGTGGTAAAGACTTCGATAGGGACGCGCGAGTGGCTTGCCAGAAAAGCACGGTGAGGCGCGAGTGGCGAAAGAAAATCAAAGCTTCTAGAAGGCTTAGCTGGCTGGGGTTTGTTACGAAGGCAGAAAAAGATTCTGTTTGGAAAGGGAAGAGGACGTTCGCTTGAGGTGTGCTGGTTCAGGCCGAGAAAGAAAAGGAGGCGAGGGAGAAAAAGTGAGGCTGAACCAGGGAGAGAAGGAGAGAAGGAGAGAAGGAGGATGTTCGCAGAGTGAGAACCCGAGAGAGAGAGAGAGGAGAAGAGCTGAAAAAGGAAACCGAAGATTTTTTTTTTTTTTGAAAATTGGCAAAAATCTGCTGATTTCCTTCTGTCCTGGTTCTCGACTGGCGGGAGAACATGTTTCGCGACCGTGGGCCACCATCTCCGTCCGTGGCTGAGCGAAGGCTTGCGTCCGTTAAACTCGTTCCTCAGACGAAAAGGAAGGATACCGGTCATATTCTAAAGCCTCGTTGGCGAACGCACGGTAACGGCGACTCCATTCTTGATCAGGTTAGCTCCTCACTTCAAATGCTCTAACCTTGCTCTGTTTTTCCCGAAATTGAGACTTAGTGTTCACTAGCGAAATCACGAGTTACTCGTCTGAAATTGAGGTTGATTTGAAATGGGTAATGCGGATCCCATACTTCGAATCGCACATCAAGTGTTCGACAAAATGCTTGAATGAAACACCGAAATCCATTCCATCAAACGATGCTTGGAAGTTTTATAGTTTAACGTTTGATTGTTCTGAGATTGTTGAACTACGTCTGATGTCGTGCTTTTCTCCATGCTTTCCTTCGATTTCGCGGCACATCCATCGCTTTTTCCGAGTCGCCCATGGAGGAACACCTTGCCGGAAATACCATTCCCTTTGCCAGAGAATGCCTGCGGTTAGGGGCCGCTACAGCTAGTTCCCTATTGCTTTGCTTCGATGTGCATATATGTGTTGGTTCTCTAGAATAGATTTAGTTTGAAGTGCATGTGAATGGCGCCGAACAGGTTCGATGATGGCCAGAGAGATGACCGGCGGTGACGACCTTGTGACAGTTGGTGAGGTTGGCCGCTGACGCCGGATTGGTTGAGATTTCGAAGTGTGCTCGTGTGGTGAGTGTTGAGTTCGTCCATGGAGAAGCTTCCGTCAACCGGTTGTAGGGAAGAAGACGTCGCAGGTGGAAAAAAGAAAAGAAATAAGAAACTAGAAAATGAAAAAAAGAAATAAAAAGTTGGTCAACTCTAATTTTGACCGGATCAAATTCGGATAATCAAACTGGGTCGGGTCAAATCATAAGACGAAGGTTGGGCCGATTGAATGAACTAAGTACAGATTCGGGGTTAGGCTTATGGTGAATTGGGGATGGCTTAGATGAAATAGAAGTTGGGCCTGATTTAGGTTTAGTTGGACTTGGGCTGAACGTGACCAAAGAGAAATTGGGCTTGAATTACAGCAATAGTTCAAGCCATGGAGATCGACCCGTATTTGGATTAGGCCCAGGGGCAGATCCGAATTGCAAGCTCCATCCCCGACCCTAGGGTCTGGGTTAGACCGATACCCGGGCCGGTTCCCGAACCGGTCCGAAGTCCCTTTTTAATAATAAAAAATTTCATAAAAAAATTTTAAATTAAGAAAAATTAGAAAAATTAGAAATCCTTGGCAAAAGCTTAAAAAATTAGGTAGTTTTCCTTTAAAAAGTGAAAAATCCTTAAAAATTTGAAATCCAAAATTGAATAAACCTTTAGAGCTTTATAATAAGGATCTTCTTATGCCTTTATTTAGAGACAATATCAAGTTGTCTATGTTTACTTCGATTGCACTTGATTGTGCACTTTATTATTTTGAGTGTTATTTTCATTTTTAGAATTGTTAGGCTGAACCCAAAAATTCTTTGATAGGCTCCCTAGCATTTTAGTTGGCATGTAATCAAGTTTAGGTATCGAAAGACCATTAGTTTTAAAACTAGTATAATCAAGTCTCCATTTCCAAGATCTTTGATTGTGCAAAAAATTAGATATTCTCCCATATCTTACTTGACTTTTAACTGACCTTAATAGGCTAGTGGCTACTTATTATATAGATATTCACATATGATTAATAAAATCAAAATCGAATATCTAATGTCACACGGGATATGGACTTGAGAGAGTCCACGCTTGTGATTGATGAGTCGTTTGTGATGTTAGCAAATGATGGTCCAACCGAGATCATCATTTGTATGAACCATTTGACTCATCTCATAAGCAAGTATCTCTAAACATATTGTCTCCTCGGTAGGTTGCGACAGTGTAATGATACATGTTTAGAATCAAGAGGCGAAAAGGTTGATTCGACAATGTTGGCACTCACTTGGCGCATTCTAAAGTGACCTTGTAAGACATTGAAGCACTACAAAATTATACAAGATTCTCTGTGTCGATATCTGCATATTTTGAAAGGTTTCAGGTATTTACAAAGTTCTAATTGCAAGAATATGGGAAATAATTTATTAAAAAAAATTAACAAGAGAATCCTTGAAATTGTAAACTGAGGCGAGATTTAATGTTGACCTAGGAAACCATCTAGCTAAAGGCTAATTGACTAAGATTTATGTTAACCTAGGACTTTCTCCTTCAATCTTTGATTGGTGAAATCGTGTTAGCTTCATCATCTCTATCTAGCATCTAAATTTTATTGAAAAATATTAGAACAATGAAAACATATGTACTGGTACTTCGTCGGTTTTGGATTCCGCAACAAAATATCTTTCATCAAATGTTATATTTTGATTTTTATTTGAGGGGACTTAGGTTCTATGCTAGTATTGGACAGAAATAGTCAAATACTAACATATACATA
This sequence comes from Eucalyptus polyanthemos subsp. polyanthemos, assembly GCA_017140185.1. NCBI lineage: Eukaryota > Viridiplantae > Streptophyta > Magnoliopsida > Myrtales > Myrtaceae > Eucalyptus > Eucalyptus polyanthemos. Next base: position 59,662,608 of record CM029459.1, on the reverse strand, counting down.
CATATATATATATATATATATATATATATATATATATATATATATATATATATATGTATATATATTATATGTTTCTAAATTTAATGGAGTCACTTAATACAAGCTTAAAATTAATGATAACTAATGTCGAAATATAATCAACAATTTGATCCAAACTCACTACGACATACTAATGAAAGCCCATTAAAATCAAAATGGTTTGTATAATATCGAAGCTAATTCGACAACATTGGGCATTGAAAACAATACCAAGAAGGCACTACTCTTAATTGGGCTTGAGAACATAACGTTAGAACTTAATCGACAATGCTAGACAATGGAAACAACACCTAGTGGATAGTGCTCCTAAATATATATGAGGACATAACATCGAAAGCTAATCGACGACACTGGACAATAGGATAGTACTTGAATCTAATCAATAGCACTATCTTGAATATATACATTCACTGGAATGGAATATATAACGGGAATCTGAAGCTATAGCTAAACTAAATTAGGCTAATATAACTAAAAGGGTAAGACAAAGGAACTTTGTGTGTTGTTTAGGGGGCTCTCCGTTGGATTGCATGCAGTATTTATAGGCCAATTTGGCAACTGTCAGTAGTTGATTGCTTCCTCCTTGAAAGTTGTTCAACATTCTTTCCTCAACTACTTTATCCATATCTTGTTGTCTTTTGACTTGTTCAATAATGCTTACATGACTTGCTCAACAAGTATTAACCACTCCTTTGGTTTTGCACGCCCTTTTAATCAACCTTCCTACCCAAATCTTGATGCCAATTCCATCCGAATCCTTTGTCTTCGATAGCATCTCTTGATTTGGACATGTGGCAATCAATTGTTTTATCATCAAATCGCATGTCTCCACTTGTTGGCCTATCGAAATCTAGCCCAAAGGCTTTTGAAATCCTTGGCCATCCTTCGTTTCCATGACTAACATAGGCTAAGTTGATGCTAATCACAGCCTGCACATGACAATGAGGATGATTTTGAATGTTTTCATTTATCGTGACCAGCACATGACAATAAGGATAAGTTTGGGTGTCAATAACTGATTGCCTAAAAATTATTTTCGTTGACTGTTACTGAGAGGGTGCGGAAATTGGGCATAGGACCGGGGGCTCCATCATTGACTATTCTCGCCATATCACCCATAAGATAACGTCGCAATAGATGAGATGCACAGGCGTACGCTTATCAATTAAAAGCATTTAACATAGTAAAATTACACTTTACTTGGCAACTTCGAAAAGGAGTGGAGAGTAGGAAAATGGGGGAGAAAGCAGGTAGGAAAGTCAAAATAATTTATTTGGGAGGGCACGGAATAGAAGAAGATTTTAGTGGGAGCAAATTTCTTGGCCCAAAATCGTGCATTTTGGAGTTCCACCCCAAGATACGCACGCACCAACAAGGCATTGGCTAGATGTTAAAAGAGTTTGCTCCTCTTCCTATGATCTTTTATTTAAGACTTACTAGGAGCACTTTAAAAATGAGGTTTTGAATCCACAAGACCGAAATGAACGAGGTGTGTTCTTAAGATTATTCGAAGAGGTGGATCACTTGAGGTGCACAAAAATTGGTGTGGACACCATGTAACCGCTAAAAAAAATCAATGATTCCCAAAACTTATTCACAACTTTCGCCGGCAATTGCACTCATCTTTTCATCTTCACCCAACTTTTGTATGCACACGATATACCCATTAGCCCTTGCGCCTAATCCTTTTATTTTGGTAAAGCTAGAATGAAGGGAATCAATGAACTCGTGAAGCTTTGTATTCAGTTTTACCCGGAGCTTATTTGGATTTCGCATTATGGTAGGAGGTTGATGACACTGGTCGTGGGGAATCACCGAAAGGAACTCTCAAACGCTCTTTGAAGGTAAGCTCAACTGATGAGTTCTCATAGTTTCTAGCAAAAAAAAAAAAAAAAAAGAGTTCTTATCAGTTCAAGCGCCTACAACAGAAGAATTGGCCAGGATGATGCTTGCAGCAGCAAAGTACAATCCTAAGTTCGATGTTGTAACTACTGTCTTCAGAGCAACTATTCAAATGCAAAGAGCTCTCTATTGGTTAAGAGTAAGTATCTTTGTTTTCATATATGTAATAACGGCACTTACTAATAGTTATCATATTTTCTAGACAAATTTTTCGAAGTATGATGGCTAGGATAGAGACACGATAAGTGTTATAACTTTTTTATAAAGTTCATTTGAGTGCCATAACATTTTTTTTTCTTTCAATCACTTGAGCGTCATGACTATTGAGTGTCATGACTTCTTAAAAACATTCGTTTGAATGTCCTAACTTTAGTCAGAACTTTTAGAAAATGTTCACCACTAACTAATGCCATGCTACGTCGGATTTTCGGCACATAAGGTGAATGATTTTAAAATGGTCATGGCACTCGAATGAACGTTTTATTAAAATTCATGACACCCAAGTGATTGCCAAAAAAGTTATAACATTCAAGTGAATGTTTTTTTCTTTTGAAAAAAAATTATGAGATAAGCGTCATACAAAAGTTAAGACACTTAAGGTATTCTTTTTCCTAAAATTACAGGTAATAAGATTTACTCCAACAAATATATTTTCAAAATAAATTCTTTGGAGTGGTATCGATCACGTGACAAGTAAATCTATTAGCTATGACAAAATCTATACAGGGGAAAGTCCTGGGGAGAAGAGGATAAGCTCACGGCTATTTTGATTGTTCATTTAATATCAAAAATCAAATGTGTGCGGCAAAAAAGGGGAAAATGTAAATAACAAGCATCTTGGTAGAAAAAGATATACTTAAAGAGACATGTATTTTAAAGAATCCTCAACGGCAGATTCACAATTTCTCTATGCAGGCAAGGAGACGTAATTGAGTCGATGAAGCAGCGCAAGCTTGACCTAGCACACATACTCGTTACTCGAAGCACGACTCAAATTTGATCAAGCATTAAAAATTCTGCTCGAATTCAACTCCAATAAAAAATTAAAAAATTTGAGCTTCACTCGACTTGAATAGATATGTATTAAATATCGTATTTATTGTGATCCTAACGGTTACTGGTGCCAAGAATCCAATCCTCAAGGATTTATAGAATTGTCATAAGATTTAATACCTGATATAGAAATTTAATACCTGATATAAAAAAAGGAGGAGGAACTGGATTCCAAAATGAAGAGCTGGAGAAAAGGAGTACCGGAGAGGAATTTGAAATAACCCCTTAAAATTATCAAAATCAAAGCACATTCTGCTAGAATAAATGTTATGCTGTGCAATTTCAGGGATGATATCATTAGTTAACAGACCGAAGTTTTTTTCTTTGTCGTATCTAGAGCTTGCCACCGATTATTCGCTTCACTTAGATATACTGCGCCATCGAACAAGAATCATGTTGTGCAGAAAAAAAGATCTGGACCTTCAAAATATGAGGTATAAAATATATATTGTTAATCGATTTATTCGATTCCATATACAAATCAAATAAATGGAAATGTTGGTCTTTTTTAATGGCCAGCGAGGATTATCGATTATATTTAACTCAAGGTCATACTCCGTTGGAACTTGGAGGCGTGACTTCAGTGGTCAATGGATAGGTTCAGTGTAAGCACCCAGACACAGACAAAGTTATACTTTTCTCGTATGAGAGGGGCTATCAAACGTTAACTAATAGCTTGATTTTTTCCAATAATTGTAAGCCCATGGCCGGGTCAACTTCTAATAGAGTGGTCCAGGTTATTGAGATGGGCCTTTAAGCTTAATCCCACGCACCTCTTGTTTCTTGGGCTGGGGTAAATCAGTAGGTTTTGTGGAGAGTGCAAACCATTTGGCCCGTCATTTGAAATTCAGTCATGGATTGCAATGTAGTGTACTTCCTAGAAAACTTGATCAAATTTAAGTTATATGAGGAGTATGGTACCGCGAATCTCTCTTCTGTTGTTGCCCCGATGTCTAATCAAAGGAGGCCAACGAAGGACAACCTTAGGGATTTGTGATTTATTCATCATAACTTGATCCCAAGGGATTAATCCATTGATTCAAAACGAAAATTTATATCAACTCGTTTCTAGCACATTCGGAATGTCAATGCACATGACTCAATTGGACCCGTGTGCACAAACCACACTGGCTTTAGGCCATAATTTATTAGAGCCACAAGAATGCAATTTGATACTTGGAGTGTGTGGTGGGGTTTTTTTTTTTTTTTTTTTTTTTTTGGGGGGGGGGAAGCCAAAAGCAACACAAAACGTCCACGTGTATTATCGGTGTATGCATACATTGAAACCAAGATAGTGAAATAAGACCTACTTTGCCTCGAGTTCACGTTGGATTTGGCAAGAACTCAATGAATTGACCCTTCCTGATGGTTCCCCCTAAAGTTCTCCCCTTTCACTAATTCGATATTTCTCTCACTAATGTTCTTCAATTAATCGAGACTTATCCTTTGCTATGACAATCGAAACATCATCATTTTGCCATAAATTTTCCTTTTTGTCCTTGGCGAAAATGATATAACAAAAGAGACAAGGCGTATAAATGTTGTTTTGTTTTTTGTGGAGCATGTGTTAGTTATTGCAGACAAACATATGGAGCAATGGTCCACCATATATTGCAGGGAATTGGGTATTAGAGTATGGTGCTTTGATGTGGCTAGTCTACATTTACGTGTGATAAATTCATAATATAATGCCAAACTGGGGCTAGGTGAAAATGCGTAATTTAACCCTTCTTCGTTCTATTGTTGAGACATCAGAAGCTATATGTGCAATACCCGAGATGATATTCAAAGGGATTTATTCATCTGAAAATTCAATATGATATTGCCAACTTAATAAGAAAATATTAATAAGTAAAAAGTTTATAAATTTGGCATTCCTCAAAAGTTAATATGAAGAGATTTTTTTTCCAACGGTACATGAAAAAATTTCCCGTAATTGACTATGACAATACCACCTATAAGAATCATGGAGAGATTTTGAAATGCTTTAGGATCACAACACATATCCGTTCATCCAAGCATTATTGATCATCTTGTTTTTTCTTTCAAATTAGTGTGCATGGTTTGAGTGGATTGATTTGCAACCATCGTGTTTAATATGTATGATCAATTAAAGCTTGCACTGATAGACTAGAACCTAAGTATATCCCCAACCAAAATTCAAAGTAACAATTGGGTAAACTAAACTATGTTAGTGTGAAATTTAACATTTTTTGGGTTAATTGAGTTAATCAGTTTTTTTCTAATAACCACACACTCTAAGCTTTTGAGTGGCTGGGTTAAACAACGTAAAATATTTCCCAAGCCATCATTATAGGAGAATGAAGATTTGTCTGGCCTATTGGCGCTAATTATAATTGTCCTTTTAAACTTCTCAACAAAAAACAGTAAAATTGCCAATTTTTTTTCTTGGTTCACGTGCCTTGTGAGGATCTCGTGTGATCACCACCACATCAAAAGAGTCATAATAATATAAAGCTTCTTTCTTTTTTAAAGCCGACACAACATGAGCTAAGACATTGAATTAATCTTAAGAACTAGGGCTTATGGGATCCATTAAATCATCCTATCTTGTCACCATCTCGCCCCACCTCCTTTTTGATATAAACCCATTTTTCTATTCGGTCATATTATTATTATGTAATCTAAGATACTTATTTAAAAAGTCCTAATTTTATTGTATAGTGACCAGTTTAGGTCCTAACTTTTTAATTGTGCTAATTTAATCCTAAATCTTTACATGATTTGTCAATATAATCATTTTAACCAATTTTGACCAAAAATCACTAACTAATTTTAAAAATTTTCTAAAATTTTTATGATTTCCTTTTTTTCTCATTGTTTCCTTTTTTTCCCCCTATTCTTTTCATTTTGCCTATGACCAATACTTGGCCATGGTCAGTAACCTACCACAAGCTAGGTACCCTAGCTTGCACAATGTGTGGCTGACAAGAGCCATGATGCCCTCACTCAGCAAGGGTGTTGTAGCCCTTGTCCCATCTAGAATGGCCGACCATCTGACCATCCCTCATGCAAGTCCAACCCTCGCCTGTGGCTGATCATTAGCCAAAAGCCAAAAAAAAAAAAACGGGGGAAAAAATGAAAATTTCACAACAAGTTCTAAAAAAATCCAAACATTATGCACATTAACGCCACTTGGCCACATAGGATGGTTGACTAGATCACCATGTTAGCAATTTTTGGCCAAAAATTGGTAGGAATGACTATGCTAAGAAATTATCAAAAGGTTTGGGACTTAAGTGACATAATTACAAGATTTAGTAATGAATTTGCTGCCATACAATATGTTTAAAACTTTTTGGATAATTTTTTTATATAATTGATTTTCGCATTGCTTATTTATATATAGAGATAAAATTCATATACCCTAAGGGACACTTTTTGAGAAAATAAAGTCTAAAAGTGGAAGGCTAGTTCCTCGGGCACTTGATGCTGAAATTTATAGCGAAGGTCATATGAATTAACTAAATATATATTTCAATTATAAATTATTGATTCCTTACATCATCAATTGAAATGGTGTGAGTATTCGTTTGAAAGACGGTCCTTTTCAACCTTAATAAAAGTTAAAAGAAAAAAATAAAACTTCAAAAGGTTTATATTTGTGGAACTGTATATCCAAGTCCATCATGCATTGAAAAGTAGAAACTAGGGGAAAATACACTAGAAGTGTCAGAAGTTGTATGTGACGCTCACTTTGATACCAAAAGTTTATTTTGGATCACTTAAGTGTTAAAAATTTTGAAAAATAATTATTTAAGTGCTAATGCCAATCTGATTGACCGAAAATCCAGCACTTTTTTATTAATTTAAAGCTGACATGGCTCAACGGAGAGTACGGTCAGTATGCAAACAACAAAATGATGCCATTTGGCGCTTTTCCCTCAAGTAAGAACCTTAAATCGCAAAATTGAAAGAGAACTGGAAGTTCAAAACACCAATCGGCCAATTTGAGTACCTACTTCAATTTTCCCTCAAAATTATCAACTTGATCTTACAAATAGAGGGCAGAAGCTTCAACAGTGGCTCACATTCATTCCAAAAAAGTGAATTAGATAATCAGTGTTACTGTTATTGTGGGTTATCAAGTTTGAGAAGAACATCTTAAACTCGGTTAAATCCTCGAAGAAGATTCCATGAGTGCGATATGTATAGAGAATGCTCAAAGTGCAAATATTTCAAATAGGTTAACGCGAAATTCTCCGATTGAGCGACATAGGTGATTTTGGAGCTACTTAAAGGCCGACATCAACCTCTAGCTACATTAATGGATGAGTTGGAGGATGTCAACTCAGTACAAGCTCAAATGAATGGTTTAACATCTCTGGTCGACTATTTGAAAAAGGACGTTTCAAGACTGAAAATTGAAAGAAACTTTTACTGGATATTGATTGTGTTGTTGTTCTCCTGTATAGTCTATTCAAATGTGAAGTGAGTAATGAGAAAAAATTTGTATTTCTACCATAGTCGAAGATGTGGAATAGAACCACCGCCCGCGGTGGAAGCGTTGGTTAGGGCTTGGTACCCCAAACGGAATTCGAACCTCCGTGGAGATGCATAACGCGTCTTACTGTATCGGAGTTATGTGGAATAGATACTTGTATTGAGTTATTTATATGTAAAGTGTGTTATTGATATGTCGCAAATTTTGTATGGAACAAGGTTTTCTTGTTGCAATCTATAGTGAATATGTAAGATTGGAGTCGAAATTCATTGGTCGTGAGCACTCAAAGGTCTTTTTTACTTAGTTGTGTATTGTTAATATTGGTTTGTTTTGCTTAGTTTTTACTTCAGATGTAATGGTTTACTACATTTTTTGTTTGGTAATTTTTTGTTGGTTTGCTATAACTATTACTACAAGCCATGACAAAATTAAGGGGTGATAACAAATTCATGATTGACTATTCCGGTGTCATAAGTTCGAAATAATTAAATGGAATAGTCAAAATTTAGGTATCAACATTATATGAATCACGTGTCACATAAATCTATGAGATATGATAAGAACTGTACATGGGAAAGTCTTTGGGAGAAGAGAATATGCTGACAGCTAATTTGATTGTTCATTAAAATACCAAGCATCACATATGTGGCAAACAAAGCAGGCAAAGCTCTCGATAGTAAAGAATATTTAAAGGGACACACTACAAAGAATCCCAAAAGGCTGCTTCACAATTTATGTAGTCGATATAGTATGCAGCTCAAGGTTGACTTGACATGCATACTTGGTACCTAAAACATGACTCAAATGTGATCAAGCATTAACAATCATACTCGATTTCAACTGGAATGGAAAACCGAAAATTTTGAACTCGACTCAACGTGAATAAATAACAATGAAATTATGGCTGATGTCACACTTCAAAAGTCTCTAAACATGAGTAAACACCATGATAGTCACATTTTACACATAGTAACAAGTGCAAACAAAGATCACATTGCAGATGTCCTTCTCCAATAATAGCATAGATCATTTGCAAAACTTCAGGAGACGGTAGAGGCGAGGTAGAAAGGTGGATTCCACCATTTCAACATATAAGGGAAGCTGTAGGATTGCAAACAAAATGATGGGGATGGCAGCCAACAATGTAATTGGGATGTAAATCCACTTTGGGATGTAAGTCCACTTCAATCGTTCACTCAAGACAATCGTAAGAGCAGAGCCAAATGCCACCAGCATAAAAGCCAATGAGAGGAAGAGAAAAGTGAGGCCCAATATCATTTTTCTTGGTAGTGAGTAGAGGAAATCTTCGATCACGTAGCGCGAAGTTAGAATGGCCAAGAACATCAATGCGGCGGTGATAGAGGAGAAGAGAGCAAGAGCATTTGCAACTACGAATACCATGAATGAGCCCTTATTACCGTTGTTGCCTCTAGGCACCGTAAAAGTTGCAGTGAAAGCTACCGTAATAATTAGAGTTGCAACAAGGCTACAAGATGATGATGTTTCCTTCATCCATTGCCTTGCATCTTTGAGCAATTCTTGGCGCTGTTCTACAAACTTTTCCCAGTATGACTTTTTATTTTCCATATATGTCAGCCCTTCAGAAGAAAGAAATCCTCTATGTTCCACTGCAAGAAATCCTCTATCTTCCACTGCCTTAAAAGAAAAAGGACACCTATCAATGTAAACATCAATAAAGAGCACAAAAGGGGGTAAACAAATGAGGATCACTCACTTGAAACCATTGAAGTTCCCTCTGCATAAGAAAAGCCGCTCCAGAAACATCAGGGGACTCACATCTCGAAGACCATTTGGTTACAGCCTCCATCAGGTCAAAGTTCATGTAATTATCGTCAGCCAAATATCGAATTGGGTATTTTTTGATCACCAGTCTAAACAATTTAATATGCCGTCCCTCCACAACTTTTATGATCAGTTTTTTCGCGAAATTGGTATCCCACATCAACTCCGGAAAATATTTAAGACATAAATCCACAATTTCAAAGACTCCGCGAGATGCAGCATCAAGGACAACGCCTGAAGTCAATATATACTCGAGTATTTCGGGAGTACTTGTACCATTCTTTATCTCGGTAAGAGCTTGTTTTGCAAACTCAAGCGAGTAATAGTGCCTCAACTTCGATTCTCCACTTCTTTTGATGAAAGGTGCTGCACGTAACATCAGAGAAGCAAATTTTTCCAATGATGAAGAATCCAAAGGTTAAAGAAGCTTTCACATTTGCACTATATTCTTATGTATATTTAGTAGCTCAGAGAAAAAAAAATATTAATTGAGAAAATAAACTTGATATGGCTTGGCAATCAAAATGCGGGCATCAGAACAGATAGATCTATTGATGAACACACACAATGTCATATGAAAAAAAAAGTGTTCCTTTTTTCTTCTTTTTTTTGGGAAAAAGGGTAGACTCAACGAGGATCGATAGATATGGTTTCCATTGAATATTTTTGTAGATTCACCTAATGGATATATGTAGTTCAAACGTTGAATTAAATTGATTAGAATCAAATCTTATCGTGATGTACGAATGATGAGCCAGTCTATATTTATTACTATGATCTCAAAGGGATGTACTGAGTATCTATAATACACTTTAAATTGAGAGATTACTGTTTTTCTTTGCATAACATGGCAATATCGTATACCTGGTATTGTGGCAAGATTCCATAGTGATATCTTGATCCAATTAAGTGCTTTTAGTACTACCACCACAAAGAGGAGAGAATAAATCATGTCAGGAAATTAGGAATTGATGATGAACAAAAAGATACATAGCACAATCATGAATTGAAAATTGCTCATGCTTTATAATGCTTGATTATGTTTAAAAACAACTTGTATCAATCAATCTCCATGACCTGAAATCCAAAATCTACAATTCTCAATAAGCCTACTTGGCAATTTGACAATGACTAACACTTCTCCACTAGCTTTTCAAATGTTACAATAGATATTAATTTGTGACATAAATCATCGTTAAGATATTAGTTTGTATACATAGATGCAGTCCTTGTTCCTGAACTTTTTTGTAAAATAAGATCCCTGAATGATATGCCTTTGTGTGTGTGTGTGTGTGTGTTTGTCCTCCACTAAACAGATCAATAAAAATACCTCGAGCCATCTTTGTGTCCTTGGAGTCGTCAAATGATGTATCGACCAAGCAGAGAGGGATAACTAAAAATGGGAACAAATAGAGTGAATGCTACGTGGATGGAGTTGCTTGAATTGCACGTATCCAACAAAAGAAGCGCAGCCAATACCTACATTTGTAAATACATTTTTCCCAAAAATTGAGTTGAGCTCCACTACGGAAGTGAAGAGGAACTATCGCCAAGAAATCCAAACAGCCCATGCCATCAGTGTCCTTGGATGTCGTTGAGCCAGGGTATTTGCGAGCTAAATATAAGCATATGTCTTTTGGGACGCAAGAACAAAAAAAGTTAATTCAAGAAAATATGAGATAAGATGAGTCAGTGTGAAATCCTACCCAAATGGCCGGCATCGATAAGACCGAACATGATGTTAGAAGATGGGGCGCATGTTGAACGCCTGGCCAAGTACCAGATGGCCTCCTTTTGCGAAGGAGCATGATTAGTAGCAAGGTCTAGGGCACGCGCTCTACTATCACATCCGGCATCAGCTTTGTCTATTAATGCCTTTACCATTTTTAATCTTCCTCCCTGAGCAGCATAGCGAAGGGCTCTATTAGGATTGAGATCTTCATAAACCCGAGGGAATCGCTTGACCAGGTTCTCAACCAACTGATCTTGTCTGGCCATAATCGCAATATCAAGCACAGTAAAAGACTCATCTTCTATAGTCATAATTTTGGCCATCAATGCTGCATGATCTTTATTGAGGATTTTCTTGATTGTTTTCCAATCACCTCTCAGTGCGGCATCAAAGAGTGATCGATGGTTCTCATTCTCATTGACGACCGCTCTTGGTAGGACTGCAAAAATGGCACATAAAAAATTCCTCAGCCTTTCGTAATTTTTTATTTTCAGATCAAGTGTAATCATATCACTTGCTCAAAGTTTCGATAAAACATGGATGCAAGTGAAGAGATGGTGGTTTACTCAACGGACCTTTTCACCTTCCTTACTCTTTGCAAGCAAAAAAGTATTTTTTCTTTGGGTTGTCCTAATTGTTATTCAAGATATTATTTGGATTTTAAAAATAATTAAAAAATTATATTCAGCATGTTGATATATCCCATGTCACTTGATTATGAAATTTATATACTTTGTATATATGTTCTCCCTCCAACTATTAGCTTGAGGTTTATGATTGAACTTTCTTACACGACATCAAAGATAGGATTTGCACTAGTCGTGCGTCCATCCCATTGGTCAAATTACCTTCTCTAACAATTTGTCTGCCATGAAATAAAAATGTTTTGGATTAAATAAATCAGTACGTGAAACATAAGATTTATGAAATATGAAAATTAAAAGTGTAAAGTGACAATCCTTTAGAATTTAATAGATTCCTGGGCTTCTGTTGCAGCCACCTCGAATAGTCTTCCACAGGACGTGCCATGTCTTCATAACTTCCTTCTTAGTTACCAAAAGAAAAATGAACATAAATAACCTTGAAAACATCCTATCATGCTCATTCATTGCATGGAAGTTTAAGTATTGAACTTAGATGAAATGCTTTTAAATAAATAAAAATTTAAAGTTAAAATAATAGCGATCGTAAGTTTTTTTCGAGAAAGGCATTGTATCATGAATTAGTTTTGTTGAAATACAAAGGGACTATGAAGGGTATTTTCGTCGAAATACAATTTACGTCTAGATTAAATTACATATTTTTTTTAGCCTGATACCAATAATCCATTTTAACTTTTTTTTAATTTAAAACATTTTAAATTTCAAGGAAAATTCCAAATAAGGGTTCGAAGTATACTTATTTTTAAAATAATGGCATGAAGTGGACCTTGTTTCGAATAAAAGCCTGAAATAGCCATATCAGTCTCAAAGGACCTTAAGTGATTATAAATAACCTAATTTGTGAAACTCTTTGTTACCAAAAATTCAATGAATATAAATAACCTAATTAAATTTACTCTATATGCTTTAGATCATGTATACATTATCGGTACCAGGCTCATTCATCGCATGGAATTGTTTGCATGAAACTTAGATGGTAAAATTTTAAGCAAAAGAAAAAAAAAAGATCAACGTTAAACTTTGATCATGAGTTTTCTCTTTTTTTTTTTTTTTTTTTTTTTTTTTTTTTCAGATAGGTATCAAATTAGGTATTAGTTTTGTGGGACCTTCTAGGTTCCATATAGTGGATGAAATTCAAAGTGACTTGGACTAACAAAAGTCAAAATCCATGAAACACAAAATTTATGAAAAACGAAAATTAAAAGCTCAAAGTGAGAAATCTATGGTTGTTTTGCAGCCATCTTGAGAAGCTTTATCAGTCGCTATGCCTTGTGAGCTCTCTTCTACGTGAACTTCTTTGTTATCATAAAGAGAAACGAATATAATCAACCTTAAATATCATGCATACTAGCTCAATCATTGCATGAATTTTTTTTTCTTGAACTTAGATGGTAAACTTTTAAACGAAAAAAAATTAACGTTAAACTTAACAAAGATCACAACTTTCTTTTCGAGATAGAAATTGTATCATCAATTAATGGGAGGGACGTTCTAGCTTTCATATAGTGGACAATGCGATTTTGTAAGTTTTTCTCTCATTGGGATTGATCTTATCCATGATATTGTTAAGTAAATTATGAGCACATTCTTTTACTTTTCGGAAGTATAAAAAATAAAAAATTGGGCTTTCTCAATTATAATTCAAGATATTATCCAGATTTTAAAAATTGTAAAAATGTTATATTTCAATTTATATGTCAGCACATGTATGCTCTGAGACTAGAAGTATTTGGCATTGAAAAAGTTAAGATTCTTGAAAATCAAGATTTATGATAAAAAAAAAATTAAAAATTCAAGGTGACGAACCTCTGGTCGTTTTGCAACCATCTTGGCAAGCTTGATCAGTTGCCATGTCCTCTGAACTCACGTCTATGCGAACCTCTGTGTTACCAAAAGAGAAATTTACATAAGTAACTTTAGAAAAATTAATTACTCGGTCTCAGTAGATTGGGAAATCTCACTTTTAACCCCTATACTTTGGTTATAAGTCCAATCCTCATACTGTTCTATGGCGACAATTTAAATCACTTCGTTAAAATTAAAATTACTAGGACAAAGAATTTTGCGTCCCCCAATAATTTGGATGTAAGCTCTTTTTCAAAAAGAAAAATTTTTCCGATGATTTAGTTGGACTTTCCAAATTATTTAGGAGTCATTTTCCGTTGGTCACATCAGAAAATTCTAAGCAATGTCTTTTTAGGGTACGTACTTGAGTCCATCGCATGATTTTAGGTACCCTAGACTTGGGTTAAGAGCATAACTTTAATTAAATGAGTTCCAGCTTAGTCGAATCGACATTTTTGCCTCTTGAGTCAGCTCATGTATTTAAGGTACATTCGGGAATCGACATTTTTGCCTCTTGAGTCAGCTCATGTATTTAAGGTACATTCGGTTTACGGAAATGTTTTAGTGAAAATTGCTCCTTATTTCAACTTCCATTTTCTTGAAAAAACGTTTGAAGGGTGAAAAGTAAGAGCTTTCAACAGGAATGAAAGTTATAGAAACATGTCGGGTGTAGTTGTTTAAAGCAAACCTTGTAAATATACTATCAACTTTGGTCATTTTGAGTTTTAAAGTTCAGATGTTGAAAACACAACAACTAAAATTTCTACCGAACGTATTTTAATTGAAAACTTGTGGAAAGAAAAACAGGAAATTATTCTTACCTTTACCAAAAAAAAAGAAAAACAAGAAATTGGAAAATTTTCTCAGACCAAACACGCCCTCAAGTTCGGCACAAATTATTCTCCTCTCAGACTCTTTCCTTTCTTACGAGGGTTTTCTTTATAAAGTGTCGAGATACTTGTTAAGTAATAAATAAATAAAAATGTTGCCATTTTATATTACTTAGAAATTAACCCCCAAAAAGCGACACTTTTCCAAATTTTCCATCACCCTTTGGGATGAAATCAGAACAAAGAAAGGAAAGAACAGAACATACCTGGCTCTAGTTCTTGATCCATGGAGGTTTCCAAGCCGTGCCGCGAGCAGGTAAAACTCTAAAGCGGATAAGTAATTTCAAGGGATTGAAGTCGAAGTTGCTTTCTGCTGCCATGGGTCTTCTTTTTTTATAATCGACCTGGGGATGGAGCAAAAGTTACAGCTGTAAAGACGATCTACCCTTCTCTTTTCCCGAATGACGTCCGCATTTCCAAATTTTATGGAAATTCCTATTTATTTTTTCTTTTCTTCCGCAATTCCCCTTTTGCAAAAAACATATTTCCATATATTTTTGTTCAGTGTGCCGGCGGTGCAAAAATAATGACAAATATTACGATTTTTATGTTTAGCATGTAGATTTAAGGTTTGTGTTCTTATTCTGAGACGGCTTGTATAAAAAAAGACTTTTACATCAACAATGTACATAATATAAATCATATTTCAATGGATTTTTATCCTGTACAATAGCAATGTGAAATTTTCTTGACACAAATAGATTTTACATAATCAAAACAATCAATTTTTATTTTTAACACCTAACTTATACGATAATAGATTTGTATTTCCTTTATCATATTGTGTACTTGAAAATATATATATATATATATACACTTTTACAATGACGATATATGTGATAAAAATATCCATAATTTTTGTATTCGTAGTCGTTATTCGTACTTTATAAACAACATGAGGAAAATCATTCTCTTCACTACTTTTTTTCTTAAATTTTATTTATATTGCCAACTCAAAAAAATCATTTTAACATAATTTGAGCTTGAATTGCGCTAATGTGTTATTCTCACAAAAGAAATACATTGACATTTTTAATTTTACCTCATAAGGTGAGAATATATTCATCCTCGATTAATGAAATCATCATATATTTTTAGTTAATGTAAGTATTTTCCAAATCTTAATTTTAGAATTTTTTTTCTAAGAATAGAATAATTGGAATGGCTAAATAACTCTATTCACATTAGACCTAGTTAACTGGATATGGAATTTATGCTTATTTTTAAAAGGTACGGAAAATGGGGAGGACAAAATTTTGAATGGAAAGTTAATCAATGAAATTAGCTCATATTTACGTTTTTTCCATGTACCGTGGGAGGGGACACGGGCAAGTCTGAAAATTTGCAATTCTTTATAAAATTATTGAGGGCCCTTCTCGAATTGTACACATGTCACGGGAGAAGAAAGAGAGAAGAGATTTGGAAAGTTATCCGAGTGTGCGTACAGGAATCGATTCTTTTAGCCAACTCTTATTTGGATTTCTGAGGACGGAAGTTTGTTTTATACAACGCATGTTGGGGGCATTATAGACTTTGTCATGACCTAAGGATGTAGGGTACCTTTTTAGGATGCTTTACAGACTGATTTGATGTAATGCCTGGGGGGCATTATAGACTTTGCACGATGCTTTGCAGACTGGTTTGATGTAACGCCTGACGGCGTTATAGACTTTGATGTGATGCTAAACAGTATATGAACAGTATTAAACAGTGCTTTTGCTACACTACTTTGAGCAAATTTTCTTCCCCTTCCGGTGGCTTTTGTCAGACTTTTTCTTAGGTTGCTTGGGGACTCCTGTGCTCTACTTCACTTTCTGCTTGACGTGAACATACTTCATATTTATTCACACATCGTACTTGCTGACGCGACTCGACCTCGGCCCTCGGCCGAAAAAGATCCAATTTATGGATACTTGATTATAAAAGTTCATTATGATCACTTCATCCTTCGAGGTTGGTTATGTGAATTTATTCGGTCACGATCGTAAACTCTTCTAAGTTCGTACTTCATGTGACAGCAAAAATTATCATGATTCGCATTTACATATGTGATATATCTTGAAAAAGAGGTCAGGTGTAAATAACAAAGTCATTAATATTAATTATAAAATCCTTATACACATATATCAATGTATTTCATATGAAATAAAAATATGAAAAATTGTACCGAAAATTGTTATAATCAATGCTATGAGGACATTTAAAAATAAAATTGATAAAGGAACTAAAATTATTGCTGGAACAAAATATAGGTATCAAACTCAAAAATTCCTAAAAACACGAGGATTGTAAGTGTATTTGTGTTTAGAAGCTCGTAGGCATAAGTATCATGTGTCGATACTTGGTGTTGATCAAGCATATTTCGTCCATTTTTGAATAAAAAATTGTTGCATAGGGAGACTTACTAGTCGAATAAATTGTAATAAAATATTTTTATATGGCCAAAACCAGATGTCGGGTAATAATAAGGATGATTTTTGCGACTTCCGTTATTTGATTTATGGCAATGCGTTACAAATAGAAATCCAACGTCATATATTCAAAAGAAGTTCTTTTATTTATTATTTATTTATTTTATGTTTAAAAGAAGTTCTTTGGAACCATTAAATAGACAAGGTGATTCCACGCAGAATTTCTTGGAGGGGAATTGACGACTTAAACCATGTCCAATCTCCTACATTAAATTTAAGAGACGAGGGCCAATAGCTATCACTGTTAGATCAAGTGGATCTATACAGTTAGATTGATTAGACTAGGATCGACATTCTCTATCGTGAATTCATGAGAAATCAACAGCTGCGATTAGAATGATTGTCTTTTATAAATGGGCAAAACCCCGTAAGACTTTCTCCGTACATCCCGTCCTCTCTCTCTCCAGTTTCCACCCTCGCCGCTGCCCTGCTCTCCCGGCGACCGTTCGTGTCGCCACTCGCCACTGCTCGCCCATGTTCACTGTTCAGTCGCCTTCGTCGGGCTGCTTGTGGCCATCCTTTGCCAAGCTGGCTATGCCGGCCACCAGCATCGCAACGATGACGAGGGCTGCAAAGATGGGAGATGAACTTAGAGGAATTCCTCGAAAACAGATATGGGGAGACACGGCCCTTACTCGTACAACGGCCAGTGGCTGAGTGGCTGCTGTGACGGGAGAGCAGGGTGAGTGCTGAGCTGACAATAGTACCATGACTGCCGATGGCACGGCACGGGACATGGATGACGAGGGCTGGCCATAGTTTTAGGGTAAAAAACAGAGATCTGCCCTAATGTGGAACCAATTTGACAAACGAGAGAGGACTGCTAGAATGGGAGCATAAGAGAGACGGCTGTTACTGGGCGAAGTCGACTGGATAGATACAAGGAGTGGCAGGCGGAACAGTTCCTCTTTTTCTTCTCTTTTTGCTCAATTCTTGATGGCCTTTTACGAATTATGCCTTTTGGTTTGAGATTTTGAAGAATTGGGAGCTGTTCACTGTTCAGAATCTGAGTGGAAATAGTAGTGTATAGTTTTTATGGAGAAACGGGTAAAAAGTTGGAAATGCTGTTCACTGTCCAGACAAGGACTATGAAATTTCTTGTCAATAATATATGTTAGGATTTGTGAGAATATCAGTACTGTTCTGGTGGATTTTTGTTATTCTTTTTATGTTATTGTTTATGGAGAGTGGTGCGGGAGTTGCCTTTGTCTCTGGAGACTTTAGTCTAACTCTCGCTTATTGACCTTCGATCAGCTTGGCATTGTTAGAAAGGTAACCCTCAGTAGAAGCTCAACTGTCATTGTTACTGATCCTTCTACTAAAGCCGAAATCTAGGCAAGGATTTTGCAGATTAAGAAGGATTTAGCTGAAACCGGCAGTGCATTCCATTCACAAAAAGCATGCAGAAAGAATTGCCAATCTCCCTGGTGGGGTTGCTGTAATTAAGGTTTGCAAAATCCCAAAATCTTTTGATTTCAGCACCTTGTTTGAAGAAACTAAAGATCTACAAAGCCCGTGAAACTTGAGATCCCCTAATTTCCTCTGAGATAAGATAATTGCATTTATTCATCGAAATCAAGATTTTGTAGTGCTTGTGAGTCCATCAGAAAGTTTTACGAAAGCGACTTAGTTTTGTCATTCTGGATAAATATCTTATATATCTCTATTCCATAGTAAGCAATGTGCATTCAATTAAGGTGGGATGTGGTGGAACTTGAAGACCGGAAACTTAAGAATAGAGGATGTAAAGTAGCCCACATTTGCTGATATGAATGAGGGAATGGAGCCCGGTGGTGTTGCAGCTTTATGTACATCTTTCGAGTGTATCCCTGTGTTGAGGAGCAACATGGAAAGATCAAGAGGAGCAGGTTGATTCTATGTCTTAGCAAAAGTATGATATCTCCAATAGGCATCCCCCGGCAGTCATCAATATAGGTGTGCACAGTGATCTTTGTGCCTTTTTTGGAGGATGCGCCGTGTCCTGATTTCGACCTCAGGCCTCTGTGGACTTGGGCTCAAGCCATGTAAGCTTGAGGAAATTATATTTTAACAACCTCTTATGGGGTCTTGAGGAAACCATGTTCTAGTTTTTCTTTTGATTGATAACCTGCCTTGTGTCTTCGATAATCACTTGGCCATTCTAAGCGGAATGCATCAAGTAGAGGATCGTTTCTAGCATTTTGCTGTTGTTTTGGAGGTTTCTCTGTTCTTATAGGTGGTCAATTACAGATTGCAATTGCAGGCACTCCTTGCTCCTGCGAAAGCCATTGCAACTAATGCAAGGAGCAGATGGTGATACCGTAGTAGAGTCAACCTGAACATGTAATTGGGAAATCAGTTACAATGCAATGATGGGAAAATGTGAAGATCTTCTCATTGTTGGAGTGATAGATCCATGCGAGGTTTCAAGGTGCGCGTGACAAAACAGAGTATCCATTGCAGGGACAGTCCTGACTACCCAGGCGATATTGGTGGAGAAAACTAAAATGCCCAAGCCACCCATTCCACTTGTGCCAGGGATAACACCTTAAAGTAAAACGAATGAGCGGATGCGACATTGCTCAAGATAGATAACAAGTCAGAGCTCTCCTTGATAAAAAAATGTCTGTGCTTCATGGATGCGTGCTTTTCCAAATGAAGATGGGCGTGACATGTTTCGGGGAACTGGAGAGGTGTAATCTCACTTGTCTGGCTGGTCTTCAAGATTCATTGCTGTCATAATTGAAGAAACGGTTTGATATCGAAAGTCAGATAGTTTCTCTAAATTGCTTAATGGCAATCGCATTTCTGCAATCTGAGGAACATGTGAAACTGCATCTAACCAACATTCATTGTGGGAATTCAGGTCGACAATGATGAAAAAAATGATGCTGCTCATGGAAATGGTGATCTCTCTATTAGACCGTATTTATGCATTGGCAATGACATCTACCTTGTTTGGGAACCATGCACAATGTAAGTTAAACAAATCAGCTGCAACTGTCTGGTTTGGTGCTTGTGCAGCCTATTGGGCTCATTACCCTTTGCCCAAAATATCCGAGATTCTGCTTGGACAGTACTGGTTCTTTGCACATGCACTTTGCATTCCTGTCCTCTTTGTAGATTAGATATTTTTGACATTTGAGATCTTGAGAAAATAACATGGGGAGTTGCAATTCATTTGGTGTAACAAGCGTTAAAGAGTTGTAGATTTTTTGAAATAGAGTGATGAAATTCCTGATATTGAACTTTTCTGCTACATCTTGTCTTGTTTAAGGTGTGCGATGGCACTTGTGCATCAGAGAATCAGGCGTGTGTTTTACGCTTTTCCAAATCTGAGTGCCAGAGCGTTGGGCGGTGTTCACCGGCTACGGGGGAAAAAAGCTTGAATCATCACTATGCGGTGTTCAGGGATGTGGTGCCACAGGATATCCTCGACAAATCCAAAACATCGATATCTGGGAGCCGAGAGAATGTCGAGTTGAGGATGTCTTGAATTTTGCAGGAAGAAGATAGTAGGAAGATTGTATTGCATTATCTATCTTCTTGGTCATCAGATTTTGGACTTCTTTTCCCCCTTTCTAATCTTGTTCGAGTTATGTATTGCATTTAGATGCCCATATTTAAGTAGTAGATATTCCACAGTTATTATAAAGTTGGCCCTTGTGCTTTATTCTTATGAGCGAGAGAATAAAATATGCAGAGCAAGGAACCGAGATAGATGGTATAGTAATTTGGAAGAAGCATCGAAAGACTCGCTAAATGGCTTCGAAGACTAGGAGCGGCGACTTGCGAGTGTAGCATGTTGCTGAGCTCCATTATCATGTATGTTATGGCCTCCTTGACCCTTTCTTGAGATGTCTTGTTGAGTTGAATTGCCCACTAGCTTGAAATTGGCTTTAGGCTTGGGCAACTTCCTTGAAAGAGCCGGTCTGTAAATTATTCGAAGAGTTCGTGATCCCGTCCTTCCATTGCCTTGTAATGATGCATCTCTCCTCTTCTAAGATCTTTTGAATTATTTGTGTAACTCAAAATTTTTATAGCAAGGTAATTTTTTTCTGATTATAGCTCGGGTAGGTCATCGGTAAGTTATCACAATACAACGGTAGATGAATTTTACTTATATTTGAAGCTACAACAATGGAATCTACAACTTATGATGCAAAAGCCTTTACAGCCGAGCCAAGAAGAGGATACACGATAGACGCTACTTAAAAGAAAGAAAGATTGAATTTGCTTGAACTTTTTCCAGACCGTGGAACATCTTCTTATTCTTCAAATCTTGACACTCATTTTGCAACCTACATCCAGAGAGAGACTTGGCAAATTCTATACACGAAAGGGGTCCTTCGAATTTCTTGGCAAAATTCACTTCGATGTCGAATCCTAGATTCAGCTCATATCGAGATGTCGAACATGTTCTTCACCAAGTTGTCCGTCATGGCTCATATCGAGATGTCGAACATATTCTTCACCAAGTTGTCCGTCATCTGATTCACGACTTCCATGGCGCATTGTATGTCCAAACTCCAATTCTCGAACTTACCATACAATGCGGATGGGGATGGGTCCTTGGTAATTTTCGGCTCATATCAAGAATTCAAGTTAAGTATCAATGATTTTGATGAAGACGAGGACTTAAAACTGATGGTTCAAAAATAGGGATTTTTTTATTATAAATTTTTAAATTTAGATATGTGTGATTATGTCTAAATCCTTCAATAATTTAGATATGTGTGATTATGTCTAAATCCTTCAATCCTTTGTATTGGTCAATAAAGAAATGAAAGTGACCAATAATTCAAACAATGGAAAAAAAAAAAAAACTCTACTTAGGTAGCCTCCACTGCTAATTACCACATTCATTTTTTTCTTTAATATGTTAATTCCGAAATTTATAGATGTAAGTCCACCTTTTCCGCTTTACAATAATAATAATCGATGCCATATAATTATGCGAAACTTCTAAAACATTATGGTGATCACAACACTATTTCACTAATTTAATCTTTAAACCATGTGTAACAAGTTTTTGTCATGGTCAGCACGATCAACAACGCTTTTACAATCATTGTTCTATTTGGGTATGTGTCACCATGCACTTCGTAGCTAGGATTGTCCTTGCTCCCCGCTAAAATGACTCGATGATAATATATATATTATCAAATAGTTAATATTTACTATGATACAAATACCTACAATTTTTACCGTGTCGAAAAAATCACAAATTATGCCCTCCACTATGCTAATATCCCAATTTTTGTTTAGAAAAATTGCTCAACTTGTAATATACATATTGTACGAATGTTAATTCAATCCTAAATTTTTGTGCGAAATTTTAATTTAGTCCCATCACTAACATGCGGTCCAATTGTTGGTGTTAATCCTATGTAACACATTGCCATGTTCACGATTTTTGGCGAAAATTGATCAACAAGAATTGGTTAGAATTTCATGCAAAGGTTTATAATCAAATTAATAAAATTGAAAAGTTCAAGATCGAATTAACATTCATATAGAATATGATTTGGGACGATCTCCCCCATTTTAACCTTAAACTTATACCAATGTGACAAAAATCAAGGATTTTTTTTTACGCTATGCAAATTTGAGATTTTTTGTGACATATAAATTTGGGTATTGATGTTATAATGTCTATAATTTAGGATTGCTTTCCGGTACTTTTTGAAATATAAGGGAAGCATAAAAGCCATTTTTGTTTTAACGTAAAAGCCATTTGAATTGGAGCTACAGCAGGCGAAAGTGAAGACAACGTATGAGCAGGCGAGAGGAGTGTAGGGACGGACCGATAATCATTAGAATTAGACCGTGTCGGGGTACCACTGACGACGCTCTCTCCTATTTCACTTTTTCTTTTATTTTTCCAAAAATAAATAATTGATTTTTGTATGTATATATATATATAGCGATCTTATCCTATCCACACCGGCTCCTGAACTCCATGGTCCTTTTCAAAGGCACGTGTGGCACATTGCCTTCGGTTACTTCAGCCGGTATTATTTAATCTAATTTAATATATTATTTTTCTGGGCCCTCACATTGTAATTTAATTTAATATATTAGTTCGTCAATAAAAAGTTTACATTTCAAAGTGCACCGAAATTGACAACGGGTTTGGGTAGATGCTTAAACGCGTAAAATTGGCATTAGTTTAGTTTTTAGTTTTTGGATTACCACGAAGAAATTTTTTTTTTTTTTTGGTAAAGATTACCACGAAGAATTCTAAATTGGTGTGCAACCAAATTTATTCAAAATTAATTTTTTTATTATAAAAAAATTTAAATTAATATATATTTGTAATAACTATCATTCATTTCTATTTCGTCGAAAAGTTATTGACAAAAAAACCTTTCAAAATGTAAATCGATACAAAAATCGATAAAGGATGCGCTAAGAAAATTAGAGGTATGAAGACTTGAGGTAGTCGCAGCCCACTAAGTAAACAAAGTATTGAAATGTAAAGATAACACGAAGATAAAATTAAATAATTTATATTCATTACTTGATTGACGGTGCCTTTACTCTAACTAGAATCCTAATACGTATAGTTATTTCCGGCAATTATAAAAGAAAGCAATATGGCTCCTAAAATTCAGCAGCATGTATTTATGTATTTATATACGGTTACTAGACAAGCCCGCTACTCGATAATCAATAGCACTTCTGCACTTTTCACGGCTAGCAATGGCCAATACTTTTGTAACTTGGGGCTCGACTTCCTAATGTTTAAAACGGCCCATTTTTCCCGGCTTTTATGGTCGTAAGCTTCCGAGATCTTCGGCTCCACTACATCATGATCATGTCAGTTCCATTTCTCGATAGCCATACAGCTGCTGCCCAAGCGAACTGTGTCTGAAACTATTGGTCCCGTTAATTGGACAATCACCCGGTTCCTAGCTCGTAGTGATTTGTTTCGGTCGTGGCCTTCTTGTTGATAAAACCAAGCTTCATTCATCGACACTCGTATTTGAGGAATTAATAATTTCCTTTTGTTTTTACCGTTTGCAAAACTTTTTTAGTCGTTGATTGTCTATATTTGCCGACTAAAAGCTCCCAACAAAATTTTACTTTTATCATGTCTTGCTCGCCCTCTCCAAGTCCCAGTCGTCAGTCGGGAATTTAGGCACTTTTTTGTGTCAACAGCTTCCCTCTAATATTGTGGCGACCCTAAGGGCGTGGCCGGGATGACAGGGGAGGCTACGCTAACCGGCAACCCAAGAAGTTAAACACATCTCATGTCCCACATCGCTTAGGGGAGGAGTCCTAAACTAGTTTATAAGGCTTGAGTTCTCTACTCTGTGTAACGCGTTTTAAAACTGCGAGGGTCGAAAGCCATCGAATGATTAGCTTGCGATATAAAGAAAATGAACTTAGATTGGCAAACCTACTAATTTTACCTAAAAAATTCCCCACATTTTAAAAATATGCTCAATTCCCTAATTTTATCATAAAAATTCAGTAGATTTGTCACATTAGCGTACCAACTCAAGATTTTTCGTAATACGAAAATTAGGTCGTAGTAAACATGACATTGATATATCGATTTAGAATTTTTTAAAATGACAATCCTTAATTTTTTTCCCCGTAACTTTTTTTGCAGACCTATAAATTGGAATTGTCTAGTGGACACAATGACACAGAGAATTAAATATATGAGGGATATGGTAGGGCTAGAGCACACATAATCTCTCCATAGTCACATGTGGATTATTAAATACTTAAAGTTGTACAGCTAGATGTCTAGTCCCAAGTATTTACCGCAGGGGACCAACTATTTATTAGACTCAGTCCAATCCGTACATATATAGGAATATATTCACACTACATAATAATAATAATCATAATGTGACATGATATCTTGAATTGAATTCCACTTATCAGACTCGATCCAATCCGCATCTTTAATCTATCTTATACAAAAGACCATTCTAAATTATTGTAGGAGTTACTTCATGTAACCTAATTTGAATTCGAAGTGGCTATCTCAATTAAGGGTAATAAATCATTCAAGCAATGCCTCATTTTAGTTTAGTAATAGATTTTGAATATAATTTAGAGTGCATTTAGTAACGTTTTTATTTCTTTATTTCTTTATTCTCGAGAATAGAAATCATTTTGTGTCTGTTTTTATTCTCAAGAGTAGATTTGGAGCAAAAACAAAAAGAAAATAAATAAATAAAAAGTCTCTTTGTTCCTAAGAACAAATCAAAAAACAAGCATTTTCTCTTTTCTTTTCTTTCTTTTTCTCTTCTTCCTCTTCTACTCCTAGCCTATTGCCGGCCTTAGCGATGGCCAGCGATAAGTCAGACAAGACCTGGCGACCTCACAGGAGCCTCGTTTTGCCCCTGACGAGGTCCCCCTGAGCCTCGCCTAGCCACCACGAGGTTGACGTCGCCCAGCCGAGCGATGCCAACCTCGCGGTGGCTAGGCGAGGATCGAGAGCATCTCACCGATGACCAGCTAGAGGAAAAGAAAAATGACAAAAAGTTAAAAGAAAAAAGAGAAAAATGTTTAAAATTATTAATAAATTAAAAGAAATTCTAAGTTGCAAAAAAATTTGGGGTTGTACCAAGTATGTTTATGTTCCGAGAATAAAAATTTTGTGCAATTACAAAATATCTTCAAATGTTCAAAAATTCGTTCA
Source organism: Eucalyptus polyanthemos subsp. polyanthemos (assembly GCA_017140185.1). NCBI lineage: Eukaryota > Viridiplantae > Streptophyta > Magnoliopsida > Myrtales > Myrtaceae > Eucalyptus > Eucalyptus polyanthemos. Next base: position 59,637,102 of record CM029459.1, on the reverse strand, counting down.
GGGAATAAAAATATAAAAAATTATTTATGAATAAAAATTATTCTTGAGAATAAAAATGTTATCGTACGCACCATTATTGTTCGTTGAGACGTGACCTTTGAGATTCTAGGTCGTTTGCTATGAGAGTATATCTTATTTGGTCATCTTGTCACGACATTGAAACGTCTCCATATGTCAATTGCATCCAGGTACGTTGTTCCTCTGTCCGGCCAGGTGCTTGCTGTACTAGCGCGATTCACCAAAGAAACATCTAAGCCTTTTTCTGCTGTGATCACAGAGAGAACTGAAAGAGGCTAAAGTCATGGTGAGGCGGGAGTGCGGGATTTTGATGGCGATGTTTCTGATGGAGTTGGTGCTGCTGCTAACAAGCACCGTGCACTGTTGCTGGTTGAGAAGTTGGGAAGGGGCGATGCGACGGAGAAGAAGCGGAGCATGATGATAATGGAAGTGCAGGAGGCATCGATGGCCAACGCGACTAAGATGGCAGAGGTCAAAGCCAAAGATTTGGATGAGAGGATGCGGCGAAAGTGTGGGTAGTGGGTGAAGACTGATTTTGAAGGCTCAGCTTCCAATGAACTAAAATAGTTGCTTGCTCGGCTTGCCATATGAGAATTTCCTTGTGGTGGGCCACTACTTGGGCGGCCATCTTCTGCAGGATAGAGAATTTCTATGGATGAACCCTATCAATTTAAATATTGATGGCCATGTTGCCAGTTCTTTGAAGAATTGGGTTCACCTTAGTAGTTAATACCATGAGCAATGAAGTAATTACTCACTGTTTGGGGTAAAAAAACCAAATAACCCATAGAGAGAAGGTGTGCGCTTGACAGCATACATTAAACTTAAGCATAAGTATGGCTAATGTCAAACCTCAATAGTCTTAAAACATGAGTAAACACCATAATATCTGCATTTCACACACAATACAAGTGCAAACAAAGATCACACCACGGATGTCCTTGTTCCATAACAATAGCATAAATCATTTCCAAAGCTTCATGGGACGATAGAGGCGAGGGCAAAAGGTGGATTCAACCATTTCAACATACAAGGGAAGCTGTAGGATTGCGAACAATACGATAGGGACGGCAGCCAACAAAGTAATGGGGATGTAAATCCACTTCCATCGTTCGCTTAGGATGATCATAAGAGCAGTGCCAAAAGCCACGAGCATGAAGGCCAAAGAGAGAAAGAGAAAGGTGAGGCCTAATATCATTTTTCTTGGTAGTGAGCGGAGGAAATCTTTTGGGGCATAGCGCGTAGTTAGGATAGCCAAGAACATCAAGGTGGCAGTGATAGAGGAGAAGAGAGCTAGAGCGTCCGCAATCATGAATACCATGAATGAGGTCTTCTTCAATAAGATCGGGAGCCCTGTATTGTCGTCGTTGCCTCCAGGAACAGTAAAAGCTGCAGCAAAAGCTACTGCAGTGATGAGAATCACTACAAAGCTACAAGATGATGATGTATCCTTCATCCATTGTCCTGCCTCTTGGAGCAAACCTTTGCGCTGTTCTACAAAGACTTCCCAATATGTTTTCCCTCTCCGTCGTTTGTTTTCTCAAATTTCAGACTTTCGAAGAAGGATCGCTCTCATCTTTCTTCACCTTCATTTATCAACACAAATGTAAATTAAAGAGCACAAAAGGTTGGCAAAACAAATAAGGTGAACCGACCTTGAATTTTAGACTTTCAATTTTAGGAGAGCTCCTATTTTCCAGTACCTTCAGAAAATTAAGAACGTCTATTAACATGAATGTGAATAAATTAAAGAGTGGCAAACAAATATAGTGAACCGACCTCAAACCATTGAAGTTCCCTTTGCATAAGAAAAGCTGACCCGGAAACATCTGCCGGTGCATATCCTGTTGACCATCCTACTACTGCCTCCATCAGGTCGCGGTTCCTCTGAATGTCGTACCTCATGTTTGGAATTGTGTCGTATGCATTCAGTAGTCTAAACAACTCAACATGCCGTCCCCTCACAACTTCTTCAATCAATTTATTTGTGAATCCTATATCCCACATTAGTTCCGGATATTGCTTAAGACATAACTTGACAATTTCAGATATTCCATTAGATGCAGCTTCAAGGACAATGTCTAAAGTCAATTGAAGCATTTCAGGAGTTTTCGTAGGATCCTTTTTCTTTTTAAAAACTAGAATTGCTAACTCAAGCCAGCATTCGTGCCGTAACTTCAATTCTCCAATCCTTTTGATAAAAGGTGTTACACGTAACACTAGATGAGCAATTTTGCCTGCGATGAAAATTCAAAAGGTTATAGAGGCTTTCGCATTTAGGTCGTGATCTTATGTGTGCGCACGTGCATGTGTTTAGTAGTTGAGAAGAGAATGATGAATTTAACGCATTAATTGGAGAAGCAAACTTCATATGGCTTGAAAATCAAAATGCATGTATCAAAGAACAAATGGATTTATGGATGAACAACACAATGTCATGGGAAAAAAAAAAGTTCGGAAAAATGGATTGATTCAGCCATATATCGAGAGATCAATTTTCGACCTAACTATTTTTACAGATTCTCCTATTGAATACATGTTGATTGGACTTTAATTTGAATGAAATTCAATCACATGTAATATATGAATCGACAATCAATCCATATTAAACACTATGATCCTAAAGGGATACATCGAGCACATCAATTTACAATATAAAATAGAGATCTCTAACCATGGATAAATAAGGTCATTTTTCTATAGATACCACTGTATTTTTTTTTTTTTTTGGTCTGAAGATACTATGCCAATTCGTATACATGGTTTTGTGTTGAGATTCCAGATTAATATCTTGAACCAAGGAATTGCTGGTTCTACCACCATTAAGAGAAGAGAAGCATCACGTCGGCAAATTAGGAATTGATGATGAACAAAAAGATACATATCACATCTGTGAAATGAAAATTGCACATGTAATTAAATTTAATAATGCTCAATGTTAGAAAACAACTTGGATCAATCAGCCTCCGTGAATTGACATTCAAATTTACAATTCTCAATATTTCTACTTGGCAATCCAACATTAAGTAAGACTTCTCAAACTAATTATACAAATGTTAAGTGCGGCCCTATTTCCATCTCCATTTTGGCTAAGAGACTCCTTTTTTCCGGTTAACTTACCGAAATACCCTCATTTCTCTCTTCAAAGTATTGTTTTTTTTTTTTTTTATCACTTTCATCAATTTCACAATAGAAATGCTCCATTATTACCTAACAAAATATCACTTTATCACGAATCTTATTCTAACGTGTAAGCAGGCGAGAGGAGCGTAGGGACGGACCGATAATCATTAGAATTAGACCGTGTCGAGGTACCACTGATGACGCTCTCTCCTTTTTCACCTTTTTCTTTTATTTTTCCAAAAATAAATAATTGATTTTTGTGTATATATATATATAGCGATCTTGTCCTATCCACACCGAACTCCTGAACTCCGTGGTCCTTTTCAAAGGCACATGCGGCATGTTGCCTTCGGTTACTTCAGCCGGTATTATTTAATTTAATTTAATATATTATTTTTCTGGGCCCTCACATTGTCATTTAATTTAGGGATAATACTCTAAAAAACCCTAAACTGGTACACTTGTGACAAATTTACCCCAAACTATTTTTTTGACCACCAAAAACCTCAAACTGGTATATTTTCAACAAATTTATCCCAAACTGGTATACTTGTGACAAATTTACCCTATGTTAGTTTTCGTTAAATTTTATTCTCAAATTATTAAATTAAATAACACGTGGCAGTTAACTAGTATACCAGTTTAGGATTTTACGTTCTGTTTGTCACAATTTACAATTTTTATGATTTTTTGTGGTATTAATCCAATTTAGCATAGAGTATATTTATCACAAATTTATCGGTTTAGGGTTTTTTGCAGTCGAATAAATTAGTTTTTGGGGTAAATTTGTCATAAATGTACCAGTTTAGGGTTTTTTATAATCAGTCGAGGTAAATTTGTCACAAGTTTACCAGTGTGAGGTTTTTCATGGTCAAAAAAATATTTTGGGGTAAATTTATCACAAGTGTACCAGTTTGGGGTTTTTCAAGATATTAACCCTTTAATTTAATATATTAGTTCGTCAATAAAAAGTTTCCATTTCAAAGTGCACCGAAATTGACAACGGGTTTGGGTAGATGCTTAAACGCGTAAAATTTTTCCATTAGTTGGCATTAGTTTAGTTTTTAGTTTTTGGATTACCACGAAGAATTTTTTTTTTGGTAAAGATTACCACAAAGAATTCTAAACTGGTGTGCAACAAAATTTATTCAAAATTAATTTTTTTTATTGTAAAAAAATTTAAATCGATATATATTTGTAATAAATTTACTATCATTCATTTCTATTTCGTCGAACGTTACTGACAAAAAAACGTTTCAAAATGTAAATCGATACGAAAATTGATAAAGGATGCGCTAAGAAAATTAGAGGTATGAAGACTTGAGGTAGTCGCAGCCCACTAAGTAAACAAAGTATTGAAATGTAAAGATAACACGAAGATAAAATTAAATAAATTATATTCATTACTTGATTGACGGTGCCTTTACTCTAACTAGAATCCTAATACGTATAGTTATTTCCGGCAATTATAAAAGAAAGCAATATGGCTCCTAAAATTCAGCAGCATGTATTTATATACGGTTACTAGACAACCCGGCTACTCGATAATCAATATCACTTCTGCACTTTTCACGGCTAGCAATGGCCAATACTTTTGTAACTCGGGGATCGACTTCCTAATGTTTAAAACGGCCCATTTTTCCTGGCTTTTATGGTCGTAAGCTTCCGAGATCTTCGGCTCCACTACATCATGATCATGTCAGTTCCATTTCTCGATAGCCATACAGGCCTGCCCAAGCGAACTGTGTCTGAAACTATTGGTCCCATTAATTGGACAATCACCTGGTTCCTAGCTCGTAGTGATTTGTTTCGGTCGTGGCCTTCTTGTTGATAAAACCAAGCTTCATTCATCGACACTCGTATTTGAGGAATTAATAATTTCCTTTTGTTTTTACCGTTTGCAAAACTTTTTTAGTCGTTGATTGTCTATATTTGCCGACTAAAAGCTCCCAACAAAATTTTACTTTTATCATGTCTTGCTCGCCCTCTCCAAGTCCCAGTCGTCAGTCGGGAATTTAGGCACTTTTTTGTGTCAATAGCTTCCCTCTAATATTGTGGCGACCCTAAGGGCGTGGCCGGGATGACAGGGGAGGCTACGCTAACCGGCAACCCAAGAAGCTAAACACATCTCATGTCCCACATCGCTTAGGGGAGGAGTCCTAAACTAGTTTATAAGGCTTGAGTTCTCTACTTGTGTAACGCGTTTTAAAAATCGCTAGGGTCGAAAGCCATCGAATGATTAGCTTGCGATATAAAGAAAATGAACTTAGATTGGCAAACCTACTAATTTTACCTAAAAATTCCCCACATTTTAAAAATATGCTCAATTCCCTAATTTTATCATAAAAATTCAGTAGATTTGTCACATTAGCGTACCAACTCAAGATTTTTCGTAATACGAAAATTAGGTCGTAGTAAATATGACATTGATATATCGATTCAGAATTTTTTAAAATGACAATCCTTAATTTTTTCCCTGTAACTTTTTTTGCAGGCCTATAAATTGGAATTGTCTAGTGGACACAATGACGCAGAGAATTAAATACATGAGGGATATGGTAGGGCTAGAGCACACATAATCTCTCCATAGTCACATGTGGATTATTAAATACTTAAAGTTGTACAGCTAGATGTCTAGTCCCAAGTATTTACCGCAGGGGACCAACTATTTATTAGACTCGGTCCAATCCGTACATATATAGGAATATATTCACACTACATAATAATAATAATAATAATAATAATAATAATAATAATCATAATAATCATAATGTGACATGATATCTTGAACTGAATTCCACTTATCAGACTCGATCCAATCCGCATCTTTAATCTATCTTATACAAAAGACCATTCTAATTATTGTAGGAGTTACTTCGTGTAACCTAATTTGAATTCGAAGTGGCTATCTCAATTAGGGGTAATAAATCATTCAAGCAATGCCTCATTTTAGTTTAGTAATAGATTTTGAATATAATTTAGAGTGCATTTAGTAACGTTTTTATTTCTTTATTTCTTTATTCTCGAGAATAGAAATCGGTTTGTGTCGGTTTTTATTCTCAAGAGTAGATTTGGAGCAAATACAAAAAGAAAATAAATAAAAAAAGTCTCTTTGTTCCTAAGAACAAATCAAAAAACAAGCATTTCCTCTTTTCTTTTCTTTCTTTTTCTCTTCTTCCTCTTCTACTCCTAGCCTATTGCCGACCTTGGCGATGGCCGGCGATAAGCTAGACAAGACCTGGCGACCTCACGGGAGCCTCGTTTTGCCCTTGACGAGGTCCCCCTGAGCCTCGCCTAGCCACCACGAGGTTGACGTCGCCCAGCCGAGCGATGCCAACCTCGCGGTGGCTAGGCGAGGATCGAGAGCATCTCACCGACGACCAGCTAGAGGAAAAAGAAAAAGGACAAAAAGTTAAAAGAAAAAAGAGAAAAAATGTTTAAAATTATTAATAAATTAAAAGAAATTCTAAGTTGCAAAAAAATTTGGGGTTGTACCAAATATGTTTATGTTCCGAGAATAAAAATTTTGTGCAATTACAAAATATCTTCAAATGTTCAGAAATTCGTTCGGGGAATAAAAATATAAAAAATTATTTCTGAATAAAAATTATTCTTGAGAATAAAAATGTTATCGTACACACCATTATTGTTCGTTGAGACGTGACCTTTGAGATTCTAGGTCGTTTGCTATGAGAGTGTATCTTATTTGGTCATCTTGTCACGACATTGAAATGTCTCCACATGTCAATTGCATCCAGGTACGTTGTTCCTCTGTTCGGCTAGGTGCTTGCTGTACTAGCGTGATTCACCAAAGAAACATCTAAGCCTTTTGCTGCTGTGATCACAGAGAGAATTGAAAGAGGCTAAAGTCATGGTGAGGCGGGAGTGCGGGATTTTGATGGCGATGTTTCTGATGGAGTTGGTGCTGCTGCTAACAAGCATCGTGCACTGTTGCTGGTTGAGAAGTTGGGAAGGGGCGATGCGACGGAGAAAAAGCGGAGCATGATGATAATGGAAGTGCAGGAGGCATCGATGGCCAACGCAACTAAGATGGCAGAGGTCAAAGCCAAAGATTTGGATGAGAGGATGCGGCGAAAGTGTGGGCAGTGGGTGAAGACTGATTTTGAAGGCTCAGCTTCCATTGAACTAAAATAGTTGCTTGCTCGGCTTGCCATATGAGAATTTCCTTGTGGTGGGCCACTACTTGGGCGGCCATCTTCTGCAGGATAGAGAATTTCTATGGATGAACCCTATCAATTTAAATATTGATGGCCATGTTGCCAATTCTTTGAAGAATTGGGTTCACCTTAGTAGTTAATACCACAAGCAATGAAGTAATTGCTCACTGTTTGGGGTAAAAAAACCAAATAACCCATAGCGATAAGGTGTGCGCTTGATAACATACATTAAACTTACGCATAAATATGGCTAATGTCATACCTCAATAGTCTTAAAACATGAGTAAAGACCATAATATCTGCATTTCACACACAATAACAAGTGCAAACAAAGATCACATCATGGATGTCCTTGTTCCGTAATAATAGCAGAAATCATTTCCAAATATTCACGGGACGATAGAGGCGAGGGCAATAGGTGGATTTAACCATTTCAACATACAAGGGAAGCTGTAGGATTGCGAACAATACGATAGGGATGGCAGCCAACAAAGTAATGGGGATGTAAATCCACTTCCATCGTTTGCTTAGGATGATCATAAGAGCAGAGCCAAAAGCCACGAGCATGAAGGCCAAAGAGAGAAAGAGAAAGGTGAGGCCTAATATCATTTTTCTTGGTCGTGAGCGGAGGAAATCTTTTGGGGCATAGCGTGTGGTTAGGATAGCCAAGAACATCAAGGTGGCAGTGATAGAGGAGAAGAGAGCTAGAGCGTCCGCAATCATGAATACCATGAATGAGGTCTTCTTCAAAAAGATCGGGAGCCCTGTGTTGTCATCGTTGCCTCCAGGAACAGTAAAAGCTGCAGCAAAAGCTACTGCAGTGATGAGAATCGCTACAAAGCTACAAGATGATGATGTATCCTTCATCCATTGTCCTGCCTCTTGGAGCAAACCTTTGCGCTGTTCTACAAAGACTTCCCAATATGTTTTCCCTCTCCTTTCGTTTGTTTTCTCAAATTTCAGACTTTCAGAAGAAGGATCGCTCTCATCTTTCTTCACCTTCATTTATCAACACAAATGTAAATTAAAGAGCACAAAAGGTTGGCAAAACAAATAAGGTGAACCGACCTTGAATTTTAGACTTTCAATTTTAGGAGAGCTCCTATTTTCCAGTACCTTCAGAAAATTAAGAACGTCTATTAACATGAATGTGAATAAATTAAAGAGTGGCAAACAAATATAGTGAACCGACCTCAAACCATTGAAGTTCCCTTTGCATAAGAAAAGCTGACCCAGAAACATCTGCCGGTGCATATCCTGTTGACCATCCTACTACTGCCTCCATCAGGTCGCGGTTCCTGCGAATGTCGTACCTCAAGTTTGGAATTGTGTCGTGTGCATTCATTAGTCTAAACAACTCAACATGCCGTCCCCTCACAACTTCTTCAATCAGTTTATTTGTGAATCCTATATCCCACATCAGTTCCGGATATTGCTTAAGACATAACTTGACAATTTCAGATATTCCATTAGATGCAGCTTCAAGGACAATGTCTGAAGTCAATTGGAGCATTTCACGAGTTTTCGTAGGATCCTTTTTCTCTTTAAAAACTAGAATTGCTAACTCAAGCCAGCATTCGTGCCGTAACTTCAATTCGCCAATCCTTTTGATAAAAGGTGTTACACGTAACACTAGATAAGTAATTTTGCCTGCGATGAAAATTCAAAAGGTTATAGAGGCTTTCGCATTTAGGTCGTGATCTTATGTGTGCGCACGTGCATGTGTTTAGTAGTTGAGAAGAGAATGATAAATTTAACGCATTAATTGGAGAAGCAAACTTCATATGGCTTGAAAATCAAAATGCATGTATCAAAGAACAAATGGATTTATGGATGAACACACACAATGTCATGGAAAAAAAAAAAAAGAGTTCGGAAAAATGGATAGATTCAGCCATTTATCGATAGATCAATTTTCGACCTAACTATTTTTACAGATTCTCCTATTGAATACATGTCGATTGGACTTTAAATTGAATGAAATCCAATCATATGTAATATATGAATCGAGAATCAATCCATATTAAAAACTATGATCCTAAAGGGATACATCGAGCACATCAATTTACAATATAAAATAGAGATCTCTAACCATGGATAAATAAGGTCATTTTTCTGTAGATACCACCGCATTTGTTTTTTTTTTTTTTGGTCTGAAGATACTATGCCAATTTGTATACATGGTTTTGTGTAGAGATTCCAGATTAATATGTTGAACCAAGGAATTGCTGGTTCTACCACCATTAAGCATCACGTCAGCAAATTAGGAATTGATGACGAACAAAAAGATACATATCACATTTGTGAAATGAAAATTGCACATGTAATTAAATTTAATAATGCTCAATGTTAGAAAACTTGGATCAATCAGCCTCCCTGACTTGACATTCAAATTTATAATTCTCAAGATTTCTACTTGGCAATCCAACATTAAGTAAGACTTCTCAAACTAATTACACAAATGCTAAGTGCGGCCCTATTTCCTATCTCCATTTTGGCTAAGAGACTCCTTTTTTTCCAGGTAACTTACTGAAATACCCTCTACCGAAATACCCTCATTTCTCTCTTCAAAGTATTGTTTCTTTTATTATTATTATTATTATTATTATTATTATTATTATTATTATTATTATTATTATTATTATTATTATTATTATTATTATTATTATTATTATTATTATTATTATTATTATTATTATCACTTTCATCAATTTCACAATAGAAATGCTCCATTATTACCTAACAAAATATCACTTTATCACGCATCTTATTCTAATGCTCCATTATTACCCAACAAAATATCACTTTATCATGCATCTTATTCTAACTTTGCCTACAAAATGTTGTCAATTTTAATTTATGGTATTATATTTTCAAAAGGGTTAAATTTTTAGAAGCATGATCACATGTCAAACATATGATCACATGTCAAACATATTTATATTTAGATCATATCTAAATATTAGCCAAGGATAAGAACATAAAGGGGAAAAAAAAGAAAAAGAAAAGAAACTTCTTGTCGTTCTAGTCCAATTATGAAGAAAGTAACTATAACGATCATAGATTCAACCTCTTATCAAGTGCTTCCAAATTTTAAAACATGCTTAAAACTTTCCTTTGAAAAAATCCGGTGTGAGTTTTAAAGTGAAGAAAGCGTAAATAAAATTTTAACCCCCATCTTGCAATTCATATTATAGTCTAAAAAGCCCAAAGAAAAAAGTAAAAATCAACGATGTTTAACTTTATAAACCTACAAACTTATTCCAGAGAACCACTCACAATGTCAAAATCGGCTAGATAATTAGATTAAATTTTAATTTTCAACTTTGAAATAAAGTTTCCCTCAAACTATTTGATAAGAATATGCAATTAATAGTGTATTCATAAGCCATCAGAACTAGAATTTTCTAACCTTCTATATAACTTTTGTGATTAAAATATGATATCATAAATTAAAATTAACAATCTTGTTTAGACAAGATAATAATAGGATAAATGATATTAAAATATCCTTTTGGATGTAAACTGACATTTATATTGTGAAATTGATAAGATTAGTGAGATGATAAAAATTTAGGCAGTTTTGCAGGTTAGTATAATATATAAAGAAACAATAATTTGGAGGGGGTTATTTTGATTAGTTTGTTGGAAAAAAATGAGTGTTTTAGCTAAAATGGGGGTGTAAATAGCGTTACTTGTTGTTAAATTAGAAATTAACTTGTTATGCACATTATGATTTAGATATTAATTGTATACACTAATGTAGTCCCTATCCCTTAACTTTTTATGAGTAAGATTTGAATGATATGCTTTTTGCCGTATTAGTCCATCCATCAGTAGATTAACAAAAATACCTCGAGCTATCTTGGTGTCTTTGACGTTGTGAGATGATGGATCAACCGAGGAAGGGATACCTAAAAAGGGAATAGATAGAACGAACACTATGAGGATAGAGTTGCTCTAATTGTGCATATCTAACAAAAGAAGCGCAAAAAGTACCTACATCGGTAAATACACCTTCCCCAAAAATTGAGTTGAGCACCACTGCGGTAGTAAGACTTCACTTGTACTAAGTCTTTTAACAGGCCACGGTTTTCGCTCTCGTCAAATTTCGTCAAGTCGGGGTATTTGTTAACTAAATACAAGAGTATGTCTTTTGGGACACAAGAACAAAAATATTAATTCAAGTAGACAGTGGAGGAAATCGGATAAGATGAGTGAGTGTAAAATCCTACCCAAATGGCCAGCCTTAATAAGGTTGAGCACGGTATTATACTTTGGGAGAGATTCCATACGTCTGGCTAGGTACCAGATAACCTTCTTTTGCTTAGGAGCTTTTTCAGTAGCAATTGACAAGGCAAATTCTACACCTGATTCAGCAACTTTGTCAGGATCACCTACTAATTCCTTTACCCTTCTTATACTTCCCGTCCGAGCAGCATGGTAGAGGGCACCCTTTAAAATGGGAGCTTTATTTTTCGCAGCGCGCTTAACCAGGTTTTCCATAAATTGATCTTGTCCGGCCGTAACCGCAATATCGCTCACAGTAGCTGGACCAGTTTCTGAGGTCAAAATTGTGGCCGTGATTGCTTCGGGATCATGATTGAGGATTTCCTCGGCACCTTTCCAATCACCTTTTACTGCGGCTTCAAACAATGATCAATAATCCTCACTGACCGCCACTTGTGGCCTGACTGCACATATTGAAATTTAAAAGTCCTCAGTCTTTCGCAGTTCTTGTTTTTAAGGTCACGTGCAAGTGCAAAAAGTTCCGATGAAATTCCAATCCAAATCAAGAGGCGGTCGTTACTCAACAGGCCTGTTTCCACGGGCGCCTTCGTTTACTCTTTGGAAGTCAGTTCGTTCTTTCTTTCTTTATTTCTTTCTTTCGTTTTTGGAGGAGGGGGATTTCTCAATTAAAATTAAAGATATTATTATGATTTTAAAATTATGGAAAGATCATATTTTAACTTTTTTGTCAGCATTTGTATGCCGTGAATTTAAAATATTCCGAATTAAAAAAAAAGTAAAAATGCAAGAAACATAAGATTTATGGAAAAGGAAAAATTAAAAGTTAAAATTGACAAGCCTTTAGTTGTTTTGCAAACATCTTAAGAAGCTTTATCACTTGATGTGTCTTTTGAAATCAAGTCCACGAGAATCTCTTTGTTACCCAAAAGATAAATGAACATACATAACCCTGGAAAAATTAATTACCCATTGTATGCTATAGGTCATCTATCGATGACTCATAGCAAGCTCATTCATTGCATGGAATTTTTTGTATTAAACTTAGATAGTAAACTTCTAAACAAAAAATTAAACGTTACAGTGAATAGATATTCGGAATTTTTTTTTTCGAGATAGGTATAGTGTCGCGAATGAGTTTTCTCGTTGCCATTGGTCTTATCCACAATATCATTCATAATTGATAAGCATGATCTTTTACTCTTTCAAAGTATAAATAAATAAATAAATAAACAAATTGGGCTTTCTTAGTGATAATTCAAGATATTATTTGAATTTTGAAAATCATGATGATTATATTTGAATTCATATTTTAACATTTATATGCTATGAATTTGTAATGCTTTGGAGCAAAATAAAATTCAGCCAACACAAGATTTATGAAAAATGAGAACTAAGACTTCAAGTGGCACACCTTCAGTTGGTCCATGACCGCCCTGAGAAGCTTCACCAGATGTTGTGCCTCTTGAATCAATGTCTAAGTAAACCTCTTTATATCAAAAGAAGAGAATAAGAACATCAGCGTGTTATAATTTTCATATGGTACTCACTTAAGGGCTATGATATTTTTTTTATCATTTGAGTGCTGTGACTTTTTTTTTTATTCATTTGAGGGTCATATTGGTAAAAAATATCATTTACTTGAGTGCCTATTCCCACGATTCATTTATTTATTTATTTGGTAGAAAGAGAATTGCGTAACATATATCAACTTATTATGAATGACTTAGATAAATCCTGTCTAATCAACAGAGAAAGCAACGGCCCACTTGGCAACGGCGTATATCGCTCTGCTTCATCAAGAGAAGTTTGTATTTCTGAAAGATTAGTTTCTTGTTGGAGTCCACGTCCACACAAACATCTTGGATAATAGAAGGAAGAAAACCGGAGTTAACGCAAGTTCGTCCAATTTTTTTTTTTTTTTTTTTTTTTTTTATGGGGACGAAATAGATGAATAGTCACTCTAGAATCTAAAAAAAAAAAATTAAAATTTTACGTGCATTTTTAGTTCGTGGGAATCAAAATTTTTCAGCCTCCGTAATTAGTTCCATTTGAATGAGCCGCCAAACTAGATAAAGGAAACAAAGAAATTATAAGACCACATCACCCATGCCATAAATTTTTCTGGGCTGGAACTTGAAGAGGTATGTACCTGGTGGTGGCCCAGCAGAGTTCAAATTTCCCTGTATTTCCCTTGGTTCCGGTGACATTGGGCCACTCTCTCGTCGCAGTCTTTCAATAGCAAAGTAAAAGGAGGATGAAAAAAAGGGAAAAGATATTCAATTGCCAAAGAATTTTAGTATCCATAAGCGGAGTTCATTCTTTCCTTTTTATAGAAGTACCTCCCCTAGTGTAAAGGTAAGCCCCTACACCAAGAGCAAGTAAAGCATATTCTTCTTTTTCTTCACATTAAAGTGGTTGGATTACTCGAGTGTAAAATGAATTATCACTGGGATTATATACTAAACCTAAACAAGATGGCAACAAGCTCAGGCTTTAGGGCTGCAGATCATAAGGTTCAGTCCCTAGTGGTCGAATCATTACATTAAGGTGATTATGTCTCTCTTTTTACAATAGAGTTCATTTCATCCCTTGACACCAATGGATTATTTAATCAAGTGAAACCACTTCTTCCTCGAGCTCAGGAAAGTTATTCAAGCAAGTGCATTTATAAGTTTTTAGCCAAAAAAAGCTTTCAGAAAAACGAGTGCCTCACTTTTGTTTAGCCCAAAAAAACAAGCAAGAAACTTCAATTCGATTCAAGATAGAATCTTTCTAAAGAAAAAGGTTTCACACAAAATATAGATGTAAAATGGAAATTTTCCAAATTCTGATTTTAGACACGAAAAATGTTGCGTGACAATCTTTAATCTCTTCCCTCTGCAGATCCTCCATGGTCACGAACTTGCAAAGCATTTATGTGTTGCGGTGCTAATCGTGAACTGCCCAGCAAAAAGATGATGGTCCTTTTACGTCTCTTCCTCTTTCTGTTTCTGTTTCTCGTGTTGGCCTCCACTCCAGCCAAAAGTCCCCCTCGAGATGTGAAAAATCCTGTCTTTTTATTGGGCAAAAATTTCCTTCGTTCATGCACTCAAATCCCAGGATTTGGCCATCCTCTTGTCGTGATTTGCCATCAAATCTCCATTTGCTTCATTCAACTTTTCTCGGTTGTATTTCTGCGTGTGAACGCCCAAATTTGGCCGAGTGAATGAATATTCTTTCCATATTGCTGCAAATCCCATCTATTCCTTTCCTAAGTTTACTCTTCACCCTAAAGATTTCATGGCCAGCTCACTCCATGAGCATTAAATTCTTGATTATTTCCCTTAATTTCTCTCATTCCAACCCCCCGCTCAATCTCTTACCTATCTTGCTTCTCGTCTGCCATATTTTCAAGTAAAAATATCCCATTGATTTCTCCTCCTGGCTGGCCGTGATCTCTTTCACGATCTTGCCTCCTAAAATCCCTGAAATTTTGTCGTTATAGATTTCAAATTAATTCTCTTAAGTGTCAAACAAGGCAGAACAGAGCTGCTACTCTGTTGCTCCGAGATGACAAATGACGATGGTCGGCAGTGGCTCCAGCGGCTTGAAAACAGTGAGGAAAGCCGTCACTAGTGGTTGACGCTAATGCACGAGCCTCAGGCGACACCCAAACTCTTCAAGCCTTCTTCACCAGAAAACAGAGCAAACACGGGACGAACTGATTGCGGCTTCACCAGCGACCAGCAAGGGTGGTGAATAGCAGGTGGCGTCAGGCTCTGGCTGGCCCGAGATATTGGTGACCGGTGTTAGGATTGGGTGGTTCTTGGTTCTCCTTGGAACCTAGAAGCTACCCGTCAGAATAGGTTTCTAATTTTTTGAAACCTAAAACCTGCCCTATCAGTTATAGGGTCTACTAGGGAACCGACCAATTTCATTTTTTTGGTTTTATTTTTATTTAAGCCTAATTTGTCATTTTTCTATGATTTTAACATGAAAGAAGGACAGAAGTTAACTAGCTTTTAAGACTTTTTAAGTGCGCAACAACCAAACAAGGACTCGAAGGCTATATCCAATCATTGATAGTCCATAGCTTTGCTTTGGCCTCAACAAATCAATTCAGGTTTACGTAGCAAAAGAGTACTTGTAAATAGAGGATAAGCAGTTCTAAATTTCACTTGGAACGTCAAAATAAGTTCCTCATTTATTGAAATGTGAATCTACCATGCATACTTTAAAATCTAAAAACCTGACTGGTTTCCACCGATTCGATTATTCAATTTTAGGCTATACCTTGAAATCATACCCACCCCTAATTGGTGTGGATTAATAGTGGCTGCCCATGTCTCTCCTCATGCTTGGTTTGATGATGCCTTTGGGAGAATGGCTGAGGTGACGCGGTGATCGATGGTGGCCATGCATGTGAGTGATAGAGACGGTGAGCAATGGTGACAAGCAGAGTGATGTGACAGTGCGATGGTATAATGTTGAAGATGATTGAACCCCAAAACCTTCCTTGGTGCGATATTGTTTTTGATTGGTTGGATTGAGTGACATCATTTATGTCCTACCAAGCCACGTTAGATTGAGCCATGTCATTTTGCATGTCCACGTGGATTGGATTTCTTTAAATAAAAAAATGCCAACTCATTTTAATATTTTTAATTATAAGTACCACGTAATACGTTTAGTCTAAAATTCTCGCTAGACAATTAAGGGTGCGAATGATAACCATTATTTTCCAAAATTCACTTTTTATTCCGAAATAGATTTTTATTTTTATTCTCCTGGACAGTTTTTGACCAAAAATATGTGTTTGATAACAATACAAAATTTTTATTTTAAGAGTAGAAATTCGTTTGATAACAATATAAAATTTCTCCTTCTAAGACGGCAATGGAGGTTGGCGGATGGCGCGATTGACGACCTATGACCGCGTCGGCCGTCGAGGGGCAGGTAGGTGGCTAGTGACGAGGAGGAGCAATAAGAAAAGGTTTTATTTATCATTTCTATTACAGAAATAGAAAAGTGAAAAAATTTCACTTCTCATTTTTTTTCCAAACCTATTTCTAGACAAAAAATTTGTTCAGAATTAAAAACAAAAAAAATTGCATTATTGAAAGAATTTCTGTTCTAAATCTATTCCCAAGAATAGAAAATAGTTATGGACAGAAATAGAATGGTTATAATACACATCCTAAGTAATAATTTTTCTTTAATTTGGTACTTAAGTGAGCTACTTAAAAATTTTAGCATTAAAATGAGCGTCATACAAATATTTTGGCACTTATGATGTCATTTAGCCCATGAAATTTTCTATATTAAACTTAGATGGTAGACTTTTAAACAAAAAAATATTAACGTTAAACTCAATAGAGATCATATTTTTTTAGGATAGGTATTATATCATGAATTTATTTCGTGGGACCTTCTAACTTTCTTAAATTGGACAATGTGTTTATTTGTTGTTGCCATTGATCTTATATGCGTTATCCTTCATAAATTAAGTTTATACAAATATTTACGTATCTTCGCAATTTGATATAACAATTCTAACATAACTATACATAAATAAAAATAAATGAATTGACTTAATCACATCGATTTCATCAACTAATACAGTTAATTTATTAGTTACATTGATACGTGATACAAGTTCGTAACATGATTACTCTGACGACACCGATACATTGAATGGATTTTTTTTCCTTAAATAAATTAGATAGATTAAACTTTATTGGAAATACATAACGGTTGGGAAAAAAATTGATCTAATTTTTCCTACAAGAGCCATATTATTTGTGGCAAGAACACTCCAGCATTCCATGTATCTTGGACAAGGTGCTCGAGAGTGAATTTTCTTCTTTAATGTTAAATTTGCACTTCGATGAGTTATTTTTGGCTCAAAACAACATTACATATTTCTTTTTTTGGAGATGACTACACCGAACAGGCGAGGATCATGTCTTCAAAGGCTTAGTCTCATGTAATCTCTTAATGATAGGTAATTAACTATTTAGAACCCATTTGTTTTGCCCTTTGCTCTTCATGAAATTGCATTGTAGGACAATCAGCGGCAAATTCAATGTGTGTGTTAAGTAGACATAGAAATGATTAGTCCTCATGAGGTAATTGTTTAGACAAAACTCTCTTGATAATAGGAAATTTTCTGGTAATTAACCTTAATGAACTGGTCATTGAGTGCTTGTAAGTAATGAAACTAGGATGACAAAAGGCAGTGGTATCATCATCAACAACTATAAGGGAACTTGTGGAGCCAAGTCATCCCAGATTAGGAGATTGACTTTGGGTAATACATTTGTGTGTTCACTGTTTACTTGAAAAGGATAGTTATACCACGGACCCGAGAAAATGAATCAATTAGCAGTATTTGGTAAACACACATTGCTTTTGCATTTTTAGTTCGTGGAAATTACATAATTTCGGCATCCGTAATTAGTTCCAATTAAATATGCCGCCAAACTAGATAAAGGAAACAAAGAAATTGTAAGACCCTATCACTTATACCATTAATCTTTCTGGTTTGGAACATAAACATGTACCTGGTGGTGGCTTTGCAAGATTCGAATTTCCTTGTATTTCACTTCGATGCGGCGCCATTGGGTTGCTCTCCTCGTTGCAATCTTTCAACAACAAAGTAAACAGAGGATGCAAAAATTGATAAGATATTCAATTAAGTTTTAGTCTTTCTAGGCTGAGTTCATTCCTTACTTTTATACAAGTACCTCACCTAATGTAAACCTACACCTAGAGCAAGTAAAGCATATAATTTTTTATTAGCTTTATAGCGAGTGGATTACCTTTTTTTTTTTTTTTCTTTTGGATCGAAGTGGTTGAATTACTTAAATGTAAAAAGGATTATCACTTGAAATAAAGACTAGACCTTTACAAGTTGGTAAGTAGGCTGAGGCTCTGGGGCCACACATTATTAGGTTCAGTACCTAGTGATCGAACTATTACATGAAGGTGACTCTGTTTCTCTTTCTTATGATATAGTTCATTCTTTTCCTTGACACCAAAGGAGTCTTTACCAAGTTAAGTTACTTCTTTCTTGAGCTTGGGAAAGTTATTCAAGCAAGTTATTTTGCTAGCTTTTAGCTTGACAAAGCTATCGACAAAAACGAGCATCTCACTTTGTCTAGTCCAAAAATAGGTATAAGGACACTAGAAGTGTTAAAAGTTTCATCACTTATAATAGTAACAACCATTTTTATTGACAAGTTATTTTTGGCTTAGAACAACACCATGCTTTCCTTTTTTGGAGATGACTACAATGAATTGATTACCTCGAGAATCAAGTCTTTAAAGGACAAGTTTTATGTAGTCTCTTAATGATAAGTAATTAAATATTCAAAACCCATTTATTTGGCCGTCTGCTCTTGACGAAATTGCTTTGTTGGACAACCAACTGCAAATCCGATTTGCATTTTAAGTAGACATAGAAAATAATTAGTCCTCGCAATGTGATCGTTCGGACAAAACTTTCGATAAGAGGAAATTTTCTGATAGTTAATTTTAATGAATTGGTCATCGAGTCCTTGTTAGTGACGAAACTAGGATTGACAAAAAGCATCGCATCATCATCCATAACTACGAGGGACTACGAGGGAACTGGTGCAGCCAAGTCATACCAAACTTAGGATATTTGAGGAATACGTTTTGCTTTTGCTTACTGTTTCCTTGAATCAATCAACTGTATTTGATGGCCACACATTGCTTTTGCAGTTTTAGTTCGTCGTTGGAAATTTATTTAGTTCCAACTACATAGCCGCCAAACTAGATAAAGGAAACAAAGAAATTATAACACCACATCGCTTATACCATAAATTTTTCTGGGTTGGAACATGAATATGTATTTGGTGGTGGTTTGCAGGATTCGAATTTCCTTGTATTTCACTTGGCTGTAGCACCATTGGGATGCTCTCCTTGTTGCACTCTATTGACACCTAATTTTGGAAAAATAAAATTGCATTTTGAACAAATAAAAAGAAAAAAATGAAATGGGAGAAATTAATTTGATTGAATTATGTAAGGAAATATGGAATTCTGATGGATGTCCGGATTTTGTTAAATACAGCAACAATTTTGAAATCAAGTGAAAAATGGGCAAGAATTGAGCCGATTGCCAAATCATATAGATTTAATTTAATGTGACAAGAAATGGTAATTCAGGAAATGCCATGTAAAGAGACCGTTTCGAATCACTATCAAAGAGAGGCTCATTTTTCATGACGGGGGTGGATTTTCGAAAAATTGAGAGCAAAAAGTTTCGGAGAGAGACTTTTACCCCAAAAAAAAAAAGTTTCGGAGAGAGAAAATTCGAAGAAAAGAATGAATTTTTGCAAGAAGGCCTCGTCTGTCTTGGTCAAACAGAAAGCATTTTCTTTTTTCTTTCTTTGACAAGAAAAGAGAAAAGTCAGCTGCAGAACAGAGAAAAGAGAGAGAGAGAAGTGACGTGAGAGGTGAGAGAGTAGAAAAAAAAAGAAAAAGAAAACAGAACAGTGCACTGTTCTTCTCCTTCGTGCAGCACTCTCTTCGTTGTCCGTTGTCGCTTCACCAGCAATTCACTGGTCACCCCCCGCGCCGGACGCCGCGCGGCAAAGCCGCTCACTCCTCCAGCTGGCCACCGCACCAGCACCGCCGCTTGTCGTCCCTGCTGTAGCTGCGGCAACTCAACACCTCCGCCAGCTCACTCGTCGCTGCGTTCGCCAACGCCCGTGACTCAGCGCCCAACGTCCTCTGCTCCAGCCGCGATTTGTGAAAACCGAGCCTCCACTCGCTGTCCCCGAGCAGCACTCGACGCCTTTGCCGCTCCGCCTTGACCGCCCGCTACAGCAACCTGCACCGACCCCCTCTGCTCCACCTGCAGCCGCACCACCGCTCGGAGCCCGACGCCGCCGCGCCTCTGCAACCTGCGACCCACCTGTCGCTGAGTCCTGCCCGTTGCTCGCCACCGCCTTAGCATCTCGCTCGGCCCCGTCGCGCTCGCCAGCCTCTGCTTGCGCGCCCAACGCGAACACTTGAACACTGTCGGCCCCCTCGCCGCTGCACCTCCGCGAATAGCCCGCAACGCCTCTGTTCCCCTTTGCTGGTCGCTGCACGCCGCGCCACTTGCTATCGCCTCGGCACCACCGCTTGCGACGCGCCTTACCATCGCCGTCGACCAGCTCTCGCCGGAGTCCTGACACTGGTCAGCGACCGCCCGGTGGCATCCATCGTCGTTTTCCCACTTTAGGTAGTTTAGTTTATTTTTATTTTATGTTTTTTTTTTTTTAAGTTTCATTATTATTATATGGTGGTTTCCATTTTATGAGTTTTGTAGGCATTATCCATAGGGATTTTGTCCGGGATTATTGTAATTATTAATTTAATCCGAGAGACAACGGATTTTTTTATTATATTAATTTTTGGGCTTTAGGTAGAATTTCAATTTTTAAATCATTATAATTATTAATTTGATCCGTAAGACTTCGGATCAGATTTTTAATTATTTTAAGCTCTTTGTCGTGATAATTAGGATTAAGATAATCTTTAATTTGACCTGTAAGACAACATGTTATTTTTTCGATTATTTTAATCCTTTATTTTGCTGATAGTTTAGATTTAATATTTATTTAATAATTACTTATCTTTTAAAAAATTAAAAAAATCAAAAAATCAAAATTCTACATGAGCATATAGGTTTAGTAAATCAGACATTTAGGTTTAGTAAATTAGAATTTTCTTAGGATTACATTTCTAGGATTGCATTTTTAGAAATAAGTTAGGGTTGAACCTAAATAAATTCTTTAGGGTTTTAGATAGTGTTTGCACATTTTAATTATCTCATTTTTCCAAAAAAAAAAAATTTCTAAGAAATGATAGGGTTTAAGTCAAATTAATCCCTAGAATAAATTGGAAGATTATCCCTTTTTAGATAGATTAATTAGGGATTTCATAAATTCTGAATTTCAATAAAAAAAAATACAAAAATACTAGGTGCATGTTAACTAGCTTGCATAATAGGACCATGTAATCAGAATTTGTTCATCAGTGAAGTTAGGTCATGAAGTGCATAATAACTAAGTTGCATAATAGGCCCATTTAATTAGAATTTGCATATTAATAAGATTAAGTCATTCTAATTTTCAAGAAAACCCAAAAAAAAAAAATTGTTTGCTTTGGGTGATGCAATTTATTTATTGAATGTTTGAGCATTTGTGTGATCACTTTTTTGCATAATAGTGATTTAAGTTAAAATAAATTCAAGCTGCCTGCAAAAATATTTTGAAAATTAAAAAGAAATGGTATCGAAAGAGCATTAGAGAAATCTAGTGTAACCAAATCCCCATACCTTTAGTCTCTGGTTCGTAGGAGTAAAATAATTCTCTCATTATTTTACTCAGGTGTTTAATCGATCTACCATAAACCGATTAGTGGCGACTCCTCGATAATAGTCATTTGCATGTTAAATATTTGAACCTTAAGTCGCGAATTGGTATGAGTTTGAGAGAGCCCAAGCTAAGTTTAAAGACTTAGTAGTCTATTAGCCTAAATTTAGGTCGCGACACAGTCTTTCAACAACAAAGTAAATGGAGGATGCAAACAAGGGTAAGATATCCAATTATCAAAGAGTTTTAGTTCCCCTAAGCGAGGTTCATTCCTCCTTTTTATAGAAATACATTGCCTAGTGTAAAGGTAAGCCCCTACACCAAAAGCAAGTAAAGCGTATAATTTTTTATTCACTTTATAATGGTTGGATTACCTAAATGTAAAGGAGATTATTGCATGGAATATAAACTAGGCCTATACAAATTAGTGAATAGGCTCTAGCTTTGGGACCACATATCATTAGGTTCAATCCTTAGTGATCGAACCATTACTTTGAGGTGACTCAATCTCTCTTTTTTACAATAAAGGTCATTTTGTTCCTTGACACCTATGGAGTCTTTACCAAGTTAAGACACTTCTTTCTCAGACTCGGGAAAAGCCATTTAGACAAATTAATTTGCAAGCCTTTAGCCGTATAAAGCTATTAGCAAAAACAAGCAGCTCACTTTTGTCTGGCTGAAAAGCACAAGCAAGGAACTTCTATTCCATTCAAGATGGAGTCTTTCTAAAGAAAAAGCTTACGCAAAATATAGATGTAAGATGGAAATTATCCAATTTCTGATTTTACACACCAATGGAGTCTTTACCAAGTTAGGCAATTTCTTTCTCGGGCTCAGCAAAGCTACTCAATCAAGTTAATTTGCAAGCCTTTAGCCGAATAAACCTATCGGCAAAAACTGGCTCCTCACTTTTGTCTAGCCCAAAAATAAAAGCAAAAAACTTTCATTCAACTCAAGGTAGAAACTTTCTAAAGATTTAAAATGGAAAGTTTTCAATTTCCAGTTTTAGACACCAATGCAGTTTTTATCAAGTTAAGCCACTTCTTTCTCAAGCTCAAGAAAGCTATTCAAGGAACTTGACTTGCAAGCCTTTAGCCGAATAAACCTATCGGCAAAAACTGGCACCTCACTTTTGTCTTGCCAAAAATACAAGCAAGGAACTTCCATTCAATTCAAAGTGGAATCTTTCTAAAGAAAAAGCTTTCATACAAAATGTAGATGTAATATGGAAATTTTCTAATTTCCGATTCTAGACACCAATGGAGTCTTCACCAAGTTAAGCCACTTCTTTCTCAAGCTCAAGAAAGCTATTCAGGCAAGTTAACCTACAAGCCTTTAGCTTAATAAAGCTACTAGCAAAAATGAGCACCTCATTTTTGTTTAGCCCAAAAACATAAGCAAGGAACTTCCATTCAATTTGAGGCAGAATCTTTCTTAAGAAAAAGCTCTCACACAAAATGTAGATGTAAAATAGAAATTTTCTAATTTTGGATTTTAGATATCAATGGAGTCTTTACCAATTAAACCACTTCTTTCTCGGGCTCAGGAAAGCTATTTAGGCAAGTTAATCTGCAAGCCTGTAGCCAAATAAAGCTATTGGCAAAAACCGGTACCTCACTTTTGGCTAGCAAGAAATTTCAATTCGATTCAAGACATAATCTTTCAAAAGAAAATCTTTCACAGAAAATATAGATGTAAATGAAAATTTTCCAATTTCTGGTTTTAGACACCAATGGAGTCTTTACAAAGTTAAGCCACTTCTTTCTCGAACTTAGGAAAGCTAATTAGGAAAGTTAATTTGCAAGCCTTTAGCAAATAAAGCTATCGGCAAAAATGAGCACCTCACTTTTTGTCCGGCCCAAAAACATAAGCAAGAACTTCACCTCAATTCAAGAGAAAATCAAATTAAAGAAAAAGCTTTCATGCAAAATATAGATGTAAGATGAAATTTTTCCAATTTTTGGTTTTGAACACCAATGGAGTATTTACCAAGCTAAGCCACTTCTTTCTCAGGCTTAGGAAAGCTAATCGGGCAAGTTAACTTACAAGCATTTAGCTGAATAAAGCTATTGGCAAAAAAAGGCTCCTCACTTTTGTCTACCCCAAAAACACAAGCAAGAAACTTCAATTCAACTCAAGATGGAGTCTTTACCAAGTTAAGCCACTTCTTTCTCTAGCTAGGGAAAGCTATTCAGGCAAAGTAATTTGCAAGCCTTTAGCCGAATAAAGCTATCTGCAAACAGGCACCTCACTTTTGTCGAGTCCAAAAACACAAGCAAGAAACTTCAATTTGATTCAAGGCAAAATCTTTATGAAAACAATATTTTCACACAAAATGTAAATGTAAAATGGAAAATTTTCAATTTCTAGTTATTGACCCCAATGGAGTCTTTACCAAGTTAAGCCACTTCATCCCAGGCTCAAAAAAGCTATTTGGTAAATTAATTTGCAAGCCTTTAGATGAATAAAGCTATCGACAAAAGGGGGCACCTCACTTTTGTCTGGCCTAAAAACACAAGCAAGGAACTTCCATTCGATTCAAAATAAAATATTTCTAAAGAAAAAGCTTTCACACAAAATTTAAATGTAAAATGGAAATTTTCTAATTTCTGATTTTAGACATCAATGGAGTCTTTACCTAGGTAGCATGGACACATTGTTCGTGCTTCTGTATCGTGTCCAACATGTGTCGGAGTATGTTGGACACGTCAACACGATTGGACACGGTCAGACACGCGGTCAACATGTGTCGGATTTTCCGACACGTGATCAACCTTTGCCCGACACATTTCGACACGCATGTCCCGGAGGGTGGAAGTGACAGCAAGGGAGCAGACCGCGAGCGACGGTGAGAGATGGCTGAGCATAAACTGAGGCGAGGGCCGCCTGCCATGGATCCAACAAGGCTGTAGCCGCGAGGGAGAAAGGATCGAAGCCGAGAGGAAGAGGAGAGGAAGGCGGTTGTGCAGCGAGCGACGAGCAGCGAGGAAGGGGGTCGTGCGGCAAGCGGCGAGGAAGGAGAAGGGTCAAGAGGAGGAGAAGAGGAAGGGTCGTGCGGCGAGCGGCGAGGAGGAGGAGTAAAGGAGCTAGGGTTTCTGACTAAAAAATAATTAAAAAATGGGAGTATGATGGGCTATCACATATTTTGGGGGGAGGGAAAGTGACAGGGACAAGTGGGGGAAATGGATGATGGTGGGGAGGGAAAGAAAAAAAAAATTAGGGGTGGGGGAATGGACAATGGTGGGAGGGAAAGAAAAATATATTTGGGAGTTGGGGGGGGGGAAGAAGAGAGTGAGGTAGATGTGAGGATTTTTTTAATTAGAAAAATAAGTAAATGATAATAAAAAATTAATTTCAAAAAATAAATATACTGAATTTGAATTAAATTAATTAAAAATAAAAAATATTCATTTAATATATAACGTGTTCCAACGTGTCGGAATTTTCAATTTTTAAGAAATAACATGTTGACGCATCGTATCGTGTCGTATCGTGTCGTGTTGTGTGTTCGTGCTACCTAAGTCTTTACCACGTTAAGGCACTTGTTTCTTAAACTTAGAAAAGCTATTTAGGCTAGCTAATTTGCAAGCCTTTAGCTATATTAAGCTATCTACATAAACGGGTGGCTCACTTTGCTCTGGCTCAAAAACACAAGCAAGAAATTTACATTCGATTCAAGGCAAAGTCTTTCTAAAGAAAAAGCTTTTTCATGCAAAATATAAATGGAAAATGGAAAATTTTCAATTTTCAATTTCCTATTTCCATTTTTTTTGTAGGAATATTGGTTGCCATGTTTTCATAATTCGAACCTTAAAATTGAAAATGACCAAAAATTACATTATTTTGTGCAAGTTTCATTCTTATCTAAACCTATTATCTCACCAAACATATTTTCAAGAAAACGGAAGATGAAAACATAATACAATTGTCATTAAAATATTTTTGTGAACCAAATGCACCCTAAATGCCTTAAAAGATTAAATAGTGATCTTTTTTTTTTTTTTAAAAAAAGGTGTATGTTGACACCCGAATTTTTAGGCGTCCATCCATTTTACAATAAAAAAATAAAAGATAATAGTAATAAAGAATGATAAAAATAGTAATAAAATTCGGATCCAGCTCATTCTCTACAACAAGTTTTGGGCCTACCAAGCCCATGCGCATAGCCCTCCTTCTAGTGCCACTTTTTTTACTTCTTCTGGGTCCAAATTCATTTCTTTTCCTTCACCCCCTTTCCTTCATTTATTCTTTCCCGATTCTGAGTCCATTTTTGTTCTCCAAAGGCCCGGCCCCTTTCGTTATACTCTTCTCCTTCGCACACGCTCACGTTGATGAGGGGAGTGACTGTGATGCGCAGGCGATGACAGAAGCAAAAAGGGACGCGCGAGTGGCCTGTGAGAAGAGCACGGTGAGGCGCCGGTGACGGAAGAAAAGATTCTGTTTGGTGAGGGGAGAGGACGTTCGCTTGAGGTGTGCTGGGTCAGGCCGAGAAAGAAAGGAGGCGAGGGAGAAAAAGAGAGGCTGAACCAGGGAGAGAAGGAGAGAAGGAGGATGTTCGCAAAGTGAGAACCAGTGAGAGACAGGAGAAGAGATGAAAAAGGAAACCTAAGATTTTTTTTTGAAAATTGACAAAAATCTGCTGATTTCCTTCTGTTCTGGTCCTCGACTGGCCGGAGAACACGTTTCGCGACCATGGGCCACCATCCGGTAAACTCGTTCCTCAGACGAAAAGGAAGGATACCGGTCATATTCTAAAGCCTCGTTGGCGAACGCACGGTAACGGCGACTCCATTCTTGATCAGGTTAGCTCCTCACTTCAAATGCTCTAACCTTTGCTCTGTTTTGCCCGAATTTGAGACTTAGAGTTCACTAGCGAAATCGCGAGTTACTCGTCTGAAATTGAGGTTGATTTGACATGGGTAATGCGGATCCCATACTTCGAATTGCACATCAAGTGTTCGACAAAATGCTTGAATGAAACACCGAAATCCATTCCATCAAATCGATGCTTTGAAGTTTTTATAGTTTAACGTTTGATTGTTCTGAGATTGTTGAACTACGTCTGATGTCGTGCTTTTCTCCATGCTTTCCTTCGATTTCGTGGCATATCCATCGCTTTTTCTGAGTCGCCCATGGAGGAAAACCTTGTCGGAAATACCATTCCCTTTGCCAGAGAATGCCTGCGGTTAAGGGCCGCTGCAGCTAGTTCCCTAATGCTTTGCTTCGATGTGCATATATGTGTTGGTTCTCTAGAATAGATTTAGTTTGAAGTGCATGTGAATGGCGCCGAACAGGTTCGATGATGGCCTGAGAGATGACCGGCAGTGAGGTGACGACCAAGTGACAGTTGGTGAGGTTGGCCGCTGACGTCGGATTGGTTGAGATTTCGAAGTGTGCTCGTGTGGTGAGTGTTGAGTTCGTCCATGGAGAAGCTTCCGTCAACGGGTTGTAGGGAAGAAGACGTCGCTTGAAGAAGACAGCGCTGGTGGAAAAAAGAAAAGAAATAAGAAACTAGAAAATGAAAAAAAGAAATAAAAAGTTGGTCAACTCTAATTTTGACCGGATCAAATTCGGATAATCAAACTAGGTCGGGTCAGATTATAAGACGAGCTGAAGGTTGGGCCGATTGAATGAACTAAGTACAGATCCGGGGTTAGGCTAATGGTGAATTGGGGATGGTTTAGATGAAATAGGAGTTGGGCCTGATTTAGGCTTAGTTGGACTTGGGCTGAACGTGACTAAAGAGAAATTGGGCTTGAATTACAGCAATAGTTCAAGCCCAGCAGATAGACCCATATTTGGGATTAGGCGCGGGGCCGATCCGAATTGCAAGCTCCATCCCCAACCCTAGGGTCTGGGTTAGACCCGTACCCGGGCCGGTTCCCCGACCCGGTCCGAAGTCCCTTTTTCATAATAAAAAATATCATAAAAAATTTTAAAATTCAGAAAAATTAGAAAAATTAGAAATCCTTGGCAAAAGCTTAAAATATTAGGTAGTTTTCATTTAAAAAGTGAAAAATCCTTAAAAATTTGAAATCCAAAATTGAATAAACCTTTAGAGCTTTATAATAAGGATTTTCTTATGCCTTTATTTAGAGACAATATCAAGTTGCCTGTGTTTACTTCGATTGCACTTGATTGTGCACTTTAATATTTTGAGCGTTATTTTCATTTTTAGAATTGTTAGGCTAAACCCAAAAATTCTTTGATAGGCTCCCTAGCATTTCAGTTGGCATGTTATCAAGTTTAGGTATCGAAAGACCGTTAGTTTTAAAACTAGTGTAATCAAGTCCCCATTTTCAAGATCTCTGGTTGTGCAACAAATGAGATATTCTCTCATATCTTACTTGACTTTTAACCGACCTTAATAGGCTAGTGGCTACTTATTATATAGATATTCACATATGATTAGTAAAATAAAAATCGAATATCTAATGTCATGCGGGGTATGGACTTGAGAGAGTCCACGTTTGTGATTGATGAGCGTTTGTGATGTTAGCAAATGATGGTCCAACCGAGATCATCATTTGTATGAACCATTTGACTCATCTCATAAGCAAGTATCTCTAAACATATTCTCTCCCTCGGTAGGTTGCGACAGTGTAATGATACATGTTTAGAATCAAGAGGCGAAAAGGTTGATTCGACAATGTTGGCACTCATTTGGCGCATTCTAAAGTGACCTTATAAGACATTGAAACACTACAAAATTATACATGATTCTCTATGTCAATATCTGCATATTGAAAGGTTTCAAGTATTCACAAAGTTCTAATTGCAAGAATATGGGAAATAATTTATTAAAAAAAAAAATTAACGAGAGAATCCTTGAAATTGAAAACTGAGGCGAGATTTAATGTTGACCTAGGAAACCATCTAGCTAAAGGCTAATTGACTAAGATTTATGTTAACCTAGGACTTTCTCCTTCAATCTTGATCGGTGAAATCGTGTTAGCTTCATAATCTCTATCTAGCATCTAAATTTTTCTGAAAAATATTAGAACAATGAAAACATATGTACTAGTACTTTGTCGGTTTTGAATTCTGCAACGAAATATCTTTCATCAAATGTTATATTTTGATTTTTATTTGAGGGGACTTAGGTTCTATGCTAGTATTGGACAGAAATGGTCAAATACTAAGATATACGTGTGTGTGTGTGTGTGTGTGTGTGTGTGTGTGTGTGTGTGTGTGTATATATTATATGGTTCTAAATTTAATGGAGTCACTTAATACAAGCTTAAAATTAATGATAACTAATGTCGAAATATAATCAACAATTTGATCCAAACTCATTATGACATACTAATGAAAGCCCATTAAAATCAAAATGGTTTTTATAATATCGAAGTTGATTCAACAACACTAGACATTGAAAACAATACCAATAAGGCACTGTTCTAATTGGGCTTGAGAACATAATGTCAGAACTTAATCGACAATGCTGGATAGTGGAAACAACACCTAGTGGATACTGGTCCTAAATAGATATGAGGACATAACGTCGGAAACTAATTGACGGACAATAAGATAGTACTGGAATCTAATAAACAGCACTATCTTGGATATATACACTCACTGGAATGAAATATATATAACAAGAATCTGAAGTTATAGCTAAACTAAATTAGGCTAAGATAACTAAAAGGGTAAGACAAAGGAACTTTGGGTGTTGTTTAGGGGGGCTCTCCGTTGGATTGCATGCGGTATTTATAGGCCAATTTCGTAACTGTCGGTAGTTGATTGCTTCTTCCTTGAAAGTTGTTCAATGTTCTTTGCTCAACTACTTTATCCATATAGAGACACCATAAGTGTTATAACTTTTTTATAAAGTTTATTTGAGTACCATAACTCTTTTTTTTCCTTCAATCACTTGAGCCTCATGACTATTGAGTGTCATGACTTGTGACGCCCAAATTCTCCTTCTCTTTTAGTGTTAATTAGATTATTCATATTAGAGACTAATGTCATTTCTTAGGTTAAAAATAAAAATCAAAAATCACATTATGCTAGTTCAGCCACGACCACCTCGTGCATGGAGTGACAATTCAGGGAGAAGCCTTTCTCCCCCATGTAGATGCCAAGTGTAGAACGTAAAAGAAAGGAGGGGGATGAGGAAGACCACAATTCTTTTTCTTTATTTTATTCTCTCCTATTTTCTCCTTTTGGAGGGAATGTTCAGTCGAAGGAACCCATTCTTTTTCCCTCACCTGCATTTTCTTTCTCCCTCTCTCTACCGAGACACGCACTTCTTTTCTCCCCTGTTCTCGCTTCGTTCCACCAAAACCCGACCCAATCTCCGCCCCTCGTAGCCTAGTACCTCCGTTCAGCAGTGGAGTCATCACTACCCCGTCCCATTCGGAGCTCCCCGTACCAGTTGCAAAGACCCGACTCGCCCGATGCTTCCTCCCTCTTCTACTGGTGAAAAATCTAGGCAAGTGAGGCTATGATTAGTATATTGGGTTCACGAAATGACTGTGTCTAGTTATGCATGTAAGAATCGGGGTAGATTTTGAGGTTGGGTGTGAGAAATTTGTGAACCAAAGCTCTGTTTGGGAGCTAAAATTGGGGGACTTGAAGTTCTATCCCTTTGCATTAAACTAATGAAATCCTTTGGTTGCTGGATGAGGTGCTGTTGCATGTTATCTAGAGGATTTTCCTCTCCTTCGGTTCTGTTTCAGTTCAGCTTCACCAATGGTGTGCTTTTTGCAAGTTGTCTGTTGGATTAATGACCAGCATGGTGGTAGAAATTTTGCAAGAAAGTTGAGATACATTGTTTTGCTTGGTAAAAGGCCATGCGTATTGTAAACATTTGCTTTGTACCAAGTTGTGGAATATTTCTTTGTAGGTAAAGACCTATTATGATTATTTTTAGATGTTGAGGAAGAGTCTTGAGGTGTTATAAAAGAGATTGGTAAAGAAATTTGCAGTTTGGTTGAGCTAGAAACAGAAGAAAACAGTATAAGATGTGTCTGTTTTAGAGAAATATAGATGGAAAGCCTTTGTTTTGTGTCGCTTTGATATATAATGGTGGAGATAAGGAAAATGACAAGTTTATTTAAGAGAACATCCATTAGATTAAGTTCGACTTCTAGTTATAGCAAAAGGGATGGAAAAATGTATAGGCGAGATTACTACTCTTTGAAACAGGAAGCTGTATTGTAGGAGAGCAAGACCTTTGATGATTCCACAAATTTTCTGTAATTATCTAGAAAGAATTGAACCTCAAACCCTTAATGAAAGTTGTAGAAAACATCTTTAGGAATAATATGTTAAAATTTGAGAACAAACGGACAAGTTTTGATAAGTAAAACGATTTTCTTCTGTAGATATTAAATCTGAAAGTTACTACAGAACTTTAGAAAGAAGATGGAAAATTACAGCTCTTAATACATTGAGATATAGACTTAATTTTCTTCATGGAAAGTGTTAATCTATGTCTCTTCTATAACATACTGAAATTTCGTAACATTTTGATAAGGTTAGATATACTTTCTGTGTCTGTGATTGAAACTGCTCATTTTAGTCCAAGACTGCTTTGATTCGAGAATATGAAATAGTTATTGTGTCTCTTGTACTTGATCCTCATGAACATATAGAGTCTAGTGTCTCAGTAGCCTTTACCTAGTTCTATCCAAGTTAGTAGATTCTGAGTTTTTGTAAGAAAATGTTGGACTCTTACCTTGTCGCCTCTAATGAGGGTTCTTGTATACCTTGTAGTAATTAGTAATGCATGTTTAGACCTTGATGAGATTGTTAATGTACGGGAGTTGTTGGTGCTACAACAAGGTGGAATTATGAATGTGTGGTTGGCTAAAGAGCCAATGTGAGACCCTGGATGTCAGGATGCTTAGAGAGGGATGAAAAGAAGTGATGGTATTCTCTCTAGAGGTTTGAGGAGGGTTGAACAGCTTCTCAGGGCACCTCGTGATGGCAAGTTGAGTGCGAGGGGTTCAGGGTGAAGTGTCGTCTTCCCTTGGGTGATTGTGGACCTCATGATGCCAGGTTAGGTGTGAGGGATTCAGGTTGAAGTGTTGTCTTCCCGTGGGTGATTGTGGACCTCATGATGCCAGGTTGGGTGCGAGGGGTTCAGGGCGGAGTGTCGTCTTTTCCTGGGTTATTGTTGCAGCTAGACTCCTGTGGATTTAGTAAATTGACAGCTTGTTTACTTATTTATTGTGCTATTGACCAAATCCAACTTAGGATTAACCGCACACTTGCTGAGTTTTTATTTTAAAAACTCACACTTATTTATTGTGTCTTTTCTTCAAAGTAGGAGGTGGTCGAGGAGCGCTCGACGTGTGGGAGAATTTTGTTTTTGGTTGTCTGATAGCATGTACATACTCGACGGGAGGCAGGATGTTTAGTTTTTGTGGTTTCTAGTGTTTTTGTTTTTTTAAGAAATCCCCTCTTAACCTCATCTCCCTATGTGTACGAAAACAAAGTTTTATGATAATTAGAGTCGAGTGCAATTCAGTTTCTTATGATTCAGCTTGACTGAAATTTATTTTATAATTCCTAAAATTAAAGCAAGTCACGTGACTTGATCTGAGATCCCAAGTGCTACATGACTTCTTAAAAACATTCATTTGAATGTCATAACTTTAGTTTGAACTTTTAAAAAATGTTCACCACTAGTGCCATGCTACGTCGGATTTTTGGCACATAAGGTGAACGATTATTAAAATGGTCATGGCACTTGAATGAACGTTTTATTAGAATTTATGACACCCAAGTGATTGCCAAAAAAGTTATAACATTCAAATGAATTTTTTTTTTTTGAAGTCACGGTACTTAAGTAATTGCGAAAAAAAATTATGCCACTGCGATAAGTGTCATACAAAAGTTAAGACACTTAAGGTATTCTTTTTCCTAAAATTATAGGTAATAAGATTTACTCCAACAAATATAAATTCAAGATAAATTCTTTGGAGTGGTATCGATCACGTGACAAGTAATTCTATTAGCTATGACAAAATTTGTACACGGGAAAGTCCTGGGGAGAAGAGGATACACTCACGGCTAATTTGATTGTTCATTTAATATCAAACATCAAATGTGTGCAGCAAAAAAGGGGAAAACGTAAATAACAAGCATCTCGGTAGAAAAAGATATATTTAAAGAGACATATATTCTAAAGAATCCTCAACAGCAGATTCACAATTTCTCTATGCAGGCAAGGAGACATAATTGAGTCGATGAAGCAGCGCAAGCTTGACCTAGCACGCATACTCGTTACTTGAAGCACGACTCAAATTTGATCAAGCATAAAAAATTCTGCTCGTATTCATCTCCAACAGAAAATCATAAAATTTGAGCTCCACCCGACTTGAATAGATATGTATTAAATACCGTATTTATTGTGATCCTAATGGTTACTGGCGCCAAGAATCCAATCCTCAGTGATTTATAGAATTGTCATAAGATTTAATACCCGATATAGAAAAAGAAGGAGGAACTGGATTCCAAAAGGAAGAGCTGGAGAAAAGGAGTACCGGAGAGGAATTTGAAATAACCCCTTAAAATCATCAAAATCAAAGCACATTCTGCTAGAATAAATGTTATGCTGTGCAATTTCAGGGATGATATCATCAGTTAACTGACCGAAGTTTTTTTCTTTGTCATATCTAGAGCTTGCCACCGATTATTCACTTCACTTAGATATACTTCACCATCGAACAAGAATCATGCTGTGCAGAAAAAAAAAGATCTGGACCTTCAAAATATGAGGTATAAAATATATATTGTTAATCGATTTATTCGATTCCATATACAAATCAGATAAATGGAAATGTTGGTCTTTTTTAATGGCCAGCGAGGATTATCGATTATATTTAACCTTATGTTTATGCGGTGATCATCAGTGTGTTTCAACTTTTGACGAATGATGCAAATGGGGTTGCATTCGATAGACTCCAAGGTCATACTCCATTGGAACTTGGATCTAGCTGGTGTTCACAGGCGTGACTTTAGTGGTCAATGGATAGGTTCAGTGTAAGCACCCAGACACAGACAAAGTTCTACTTTTCTCGTATGAGAGGGGCTATCAACCGTTAAATAATAGCTTGATTTTTTCCAATAATTGTAAGCCCATGGCCGGGTCAACTTCTAATAGAGTGGTCCAGTTTATTGAGGTGGGCCTTTAAGCTTAATCCCACGCACCTCTTGTTTCTTGGGCTGGGGTAAATCAGTAGGTTTTGTGGAGAGTGCAAACCATTTGGCCCGTGATTTGAAATTCAGTCATGGATTGCAATGTACTTCCTAGAAAACTTGATCAAATTTAAGTTATATGAGGAGTATGGTACTGCGAATCTCTCTTCTGTTGTTGACCCGATATCTAATCAAAGGAGGCCAACGAAGGACAACCTTAGGGATTCGTGATTTATTTATCATAACTTGATCCCAGGGGATCAATCCATTGATTCAAAACAAAATTTTATATCAACTTGTTTCTAGCACATTTGGAATGTCAATGCAAACAACTCAATTGGACCCAAAGTCGCGTGCACAAACCACACTGGCTTTAGGCCATAATTTATTAGAGCCGCAAGAATGCAATTTGATGCTTGGAGTGTGTGGTGGTTTTATACTTTTTATTTTTTTTTGGGGGGGGTGCTTAAAAAAGGCAAGCCAAAAGCAACACAAAACGTCCACAGGTATTATCTGTGTATGCATACATTGAAAACAAGATAGTGAAATAAGACCTACTTTGCCTCCAGTTCACGTTGGATTTGGCAATAACTCAATGAATTGACCCTTCTTGATGGTCCCCCCTAAAGTTCTCCCCTTTCACTAATTCGATCTTTCTCTCACTAATGTTCTTCAATTAATCGAGACTTATCCTTTGCTATAACAATCGAAACATCAT
Source organism: Eucalyptus polyanthemos subsp. polyanthemos (assembly GCA_017140185.1). Taxonomy (NCBI): domain Eukaryota; kingdom Viridiplantae; phylum Streptophyta; class Magnoliopsida; order Myrtales; family Myrtaceae; genus Eucalyptus; species Eucalyptus polyanthemos. The sequence goes on along the minus strand of CM029459.1, from coordinate 59,602,294 downwards.
CATTTTGCCATAAATTTTCCTTTTTGTTCTTGGCGAAAATGAAATAACAAAAGAGACAAGGCGTATAAATGTTGTTTTATTTTTTTTGCGGAGCATGTGTTAGTTATTGCAGACAAACATATGGAGCAATGGTCCACCATATATTGCAGGGAATTGGGTATTAGAGTATGGTGCTTTGATGTGGCCAGTCTACATCCACGTGTGATAAATTCATAAAATAATGCCAAACTGGGGCCAGGTGAAAATGCATAATTTAACCCTTTTTCATTCTATTGCTAAGACATCAGAAGCTATATGTGCAATATTTGAGATGATATTCAAAGGGATTTATTCATCTGAAAATTCAATATGATATTGTCAACTTAATAAGAAAATATTAATAAGTAAAAAGTTTAGAAATTTGGCATTCCTCAAAAGTTAATATGAAGAGATTTTTTTTTTTTTTTTTCAATGGTACATGAAAAAATTTCCCGTAATTGACTATGACAATACCACCTATAAGAATCACGGAGAGATTTTGAAATGCTTTAGGATCACAACACATATGCATTCATCCAAATTAAGCGTTATTGATCATCTTGTTTTTTTCTTTCAAATTAGTGTGCATGGTTTGAGTGGATTGATTTGCAGCTATCATGTTTAATATGTATGATCAATTAAAGCTTGCACTGATAGGTTAGAACCTAAGTATATCCCCAACCAAAATTCAAAGTAACAATTGGGTAAACTAAACTATGTTAGTGTGAAATTTAACATTTTTTGGGTTAATTGAGTTAATCAGTTTTTTTTTTCTAATAACCACACACTCTAAGCTTTTGAGTGGCTTGGTTAAACAATGTAAAATATTTTCCTAAGCCATCATTATTGGAGAATGAAGATTTGTCTGGCCTGGTGGTGCTAATTATAATTGTCCTTTTAAACTTCTCAACAAAAAACAGTAAAATTGCCAATTTTTTTTCTTGGTTCACGTGCCTCGTGAGGATCTCGTGTGATCACCACCACATCATCACTTTGCATAGAGTCATAATAATATAAAGCATCTATCTTTTTTAAAGCCGACACAGCATGAGCTAAGACATTAAATTAATCTTAAAAACGAGGGCTTGTGGGATCCATTGAATCATCCTATCTTTTCACCATCTCGCCCCACCTCCTTTTTGATATAAACTCATTTTTCTATTCGGTCATATTATTATTATTATGTAATCTGAGGTACTTATTTAAAAAGTCCAAATTTATTGTATAGTGACCAGTTTAGGTCCTAACTTTTTAATTGTGCTAATTTAATCCCAAATCTTTACATAATTTGTCAATATAGTTATTTTAACCAATTTTGATCAAAAATCACTAACTAATTTTTAAAAATTTTCTAAAATTTTTATGATTTTCTTTTTTTCTCATTGTTTCCTTTTTTCCCCTATTCTTTTCATTTTGCCTATGACCAATACTTGGCCATGGTCAGTAACCTACCACAAGCTAGGTACCCTAGCTTGCACAATGTGTGGCTGACAAGAGCCATGATGCCCTCACTCAGCAAGGGTGTTGTAGCCCTTGTCCCATCTAGAATGGCTGACCATCCCCCATGCAAGTCCAGCCCACGCCTATGGCCAATCATCGGCCAAAAGCCAAAAAAAAAAAAGGGGAAAAAGAGGAAAAATTCACAACAAGTTTTTAAAAAATCAAAACATTATGCACATTAGCGCCACTTGGCCACATAGGATGGTTGACTAGATCGCCGTGTTAGCAATTTTTTGGCCAAAAATTGGTAGGAATGACTATGCTAAGAAATTATCAAGAGGTTTGGGACTTAAGTGACATAATTACAAGATTTAGTAATGAATTCGCTGCCATACAATATGTTTAAAAAATTTTGGATAATTTTCTTATATAATTGATTTCTGCATTACTTATTTATATATAAAGATAAAATTCATATACCCTAAGGGACACTTTTTGAGAAAATAAAGTCTAAAAGTGGAAGGCTAGTTCCTCGGGCACTTGATGCTGAAATTTATAGCGAAGGTCATATGAATTTACTAAATATATATTTCAATTATAACTTATTGATTACTTACATCATCAATTGAAATGGTGTGAGTATTCGTTTGAAAGACGGTCCTTTTCAACCTTAATAAAAGTTAAAAGAAAAAAAAAAAAGCTTCAAAAGGTTTATATTTGTGGAACTGTTTATCCAAGTCCATCATGCATTGAAAAGTAGAAACTAGGGAAAAATACATTAGAAGTGTCAAAAGTTGTGTATGACGATCACTTTGATACCAAAAGTTTATTTTGGATCACTTAAGTGTTAAAAAGTTTGAAAAACAATTATTTAAGTGCTAATGCCAATCTAATTGACCAAAAATCTAGCACTTTTTTATTAATTTAAAGCTGACATGGCTCAACGGAGAGTACAATCAGTATGCAAACAACAAAATGATGCCGTTTGACGCTTTTTCCCTCAAGTAAGAACCTTAAATCCCCAAATTAAAAGAGAACTAGAAGTTCAAAACACTAATCGGCCAATTTGAATACCTACCTCAATTTTCCCTCAAAATTGTCAGCTTAATCTTACAAATAGAGGGCAGAAGCTTCAGCAATGGCTCACGTTTGTTCCAAAAAAGTGAATTAGATAGTGAGTGTTACTGTTATTGCGGGTTACCAAGTTTGAGAAGAACGTCTTAGACTCGGTTAAATCCTCGAAGAAGATTCCACGAGTGTGATAGGTATAGAGAATGCTCAAAGTGCAAATATTTCAAATTGGTTGACACGAAATTCTTTGGTCGAGCGACAAAGGTGATTGTGGAGCTACTTAAAGGCCAACATCAACCTCTAGCTACATTAATGGATGAGTTGGAGGATGTCGACTCAGTACAAGCTCAAATGAATGGTTTAACATCTCTAGTCGACCATTTGAAGAAGGACGGTTCAAGGCTGAAAATTGAAAGAAACATTTACTGGGCATTGATTGTGTTGTTGTTCTCTTGTATAGTCTATTTAAATGTGAAGTGAGCAATGAGAAGAAATTTATATTTCTACCATAGTCAAAGATGTGGAATATATACTTATATCGGGTTATTTATATGTAAAGTGTTCTATTGATTTGCCGCAAATTTTGTGTGGAACAAGCTTTTTTGTTGCAATCTATAGTGAATATGTAAGGTTGGAGTCGAAATTCATTGGTTGTGAGCACTCAAAGGTTTTTTTTTTACTTAGTTGTGTATTGTTAATATTGGTTTGTTTTGCTTAGTTTTTGCTTCAAATGTAATGGTTTACTACATTTTTTGTTTGGTAATGGTTTGTTGGTTTGCTATAACTATTACTACAAGCCATGACAAAATTAAGGGGTGGTAACAAATTCACGATTGACTATTCCAGTGTCATAAGTTCTAATTTACTGTACGATGAATGATTAAATAGAATAGCCAAAATTTAGGTATCAACATTATATGAATCACGTGTCACATAAATCAATGAGATATAATAAGAAATGTACATGGGAAAGTCTTTGGGAGAAGAGAATATGCTGACAGCTAATTCGATTGTTCATTAAAATACCAAGCATCACATATGTGGCGAACAAGGGGGGCAAAGCTCTCGATAGCAAAGAATATTTAAAGGGACACACACTACAAAGGATCCCAAAAGGCTGCTTCACAATTTATGTAGTCGATATAGTATGCAACTCAAGGTTGACTTGACATGCATACTTGGTACCTAAAACATGACTCAAATGTGATCAAGCATTAAAAATCATACTCAATTTCAACTGGAATGGAAAACCAAAAATTTTGAACTCGACTCAACGTGAATAGATAACAATGAAATTATGGCTGATGTCACACTTCAAAGTCTCTAAACATGAGTAAACACCATGATAGTCACATTTCACACATAGTAACAAGTGCAAACAAAGATCACATTGCAGATGTCCTTCTCCAATAATAGCATAGATCATTTCCAAAACTTCAGGAGACGGTAAAGGTGAGCTAGATAGGTGGATTCCACCATTTCACCATATAAGGGAAACTGTAGGATTGTGAACAAAATGATGGGGATGGCAGCCAACAATGTAATTGGGATGTAAATCCACTTCAATCGTTCACTCAAGACAATCGTAAGAGCAGAGCCAAATGCCACCAGCATAAAAACCAATGAGAGGAAGAGAAAAGTGCGGCCCAATATCATTTTTCTTGGTAGTGAGTAGAGGAAATCTTCGATCACGTAGCGCGAAGTTAGAATGGTCAAGAACATCAATGTGGCGGTGATAGAGAAGAAGAGAGCAAGAGCATTTGCAACTACGAATACCATGAATAAGTCCTTGTTCAGAGATATTGGGATCCCCTTACTACCGTCGTTGCCTCCAGGCACCGTAAAAGTTGCAGCGAAAGTTACCGTAATAATTAGAGTTGCAACAAGACTACAAGATGATGATGTTTCTTTCATCCATTGCCTTGCATCTTTGAGCAATTCTTCGCGCTGTTCTACAAACTTTTCCCAGTATGACTTTTTATTTTCCATATATGTCAGCCTTTTAGAAGAAAGAAATCCTCTATCTTCCACTGCCTTAAAAAAAAAAGGAGTCCTATCAATGTAAACATCAATAAAGAGCACAAAAGGGGGTAAACAAATGAGGATCACTCACTTGAAACCATTGAAGTTCCCTCTGCATAAGAAAAGCCGCTCCAGAAACATCAGGGGACACACATCTCGAAGACCATTTGATTACAGCCTCCATCAGGTCAAAGTTCATGTAATTATAGTCAGCCAAATATCGAATTGGGTTTTCGTTCACCAGTCTAAACAACTCAATATGCCGTCCCTCCACAACTTTTATGATCAGTTTTTTCGCGAAATTGGTATCCCACATCAACTCCGGAAAATTTTTAAGACATAAATCCACAATTTCAAAGACTCCGCGAGAGGCAGCATCAAGGACAACGCCTGAAGTCAATATATACTCAAGTATTTCGGGAGAACTTGTACCATTCTTTATCTCGGTAAGAGCATGTTTTGCAAACTCAAGCGAGTAATAGTGCTTCAACTTCGATTCTCCGCATCTTTTGATGAAAGGTGCTGCACGTAACATCAGAGAAGCAAATTTTCCAATGATGAAGAATCCAAAGGTTAAAGAAGCTTTCACATTTGCACTATATTCTTATGTATATTTAGTAGCTCAGAGAAAAAAAAAATATTAATTGAGAAAATAAACTTGATATGGCTTGGCAATCAAAATGCGGGCATCAGAACAGATAGATCTATTGATGAACACACACAATGTCATATGAGAAAAAAAGTGTTCCGTTTTTCTTTTTTTTGGGAAAAAGGGTAGATTCAGCAAGGATCGATAGATATGGTTTCCATTGAATATTTTTGTAGATTCACCTAATGGATATATGTAGTTCAAATGTTGAATTAAATTGATTAGAATCAATCTTATCGTAATGTACGAATGATGAGCCAGTCTATATTTATTACTATGATCTCAAAGGGATGTACTGATAGTATCAATAATACACTTTAAATTTAGAGATTACTGTTTTTCTTTGCATAACATGGCAATATCGTATACCTGGTATTGTGGCAAGATTCCATAGTGATATCTTGATCCAATTAAGTGCTTTTAGTACTACCACCACAAAGAGGAGAGAATAAATCATGTCAGGAAATTAGGAATTGATGATGCACAAAAAGATACATAGCACAATCATGAATTGAAAATTGCCCATGCTTTATAATGCTTGATTATGTTTAAAAACAACTTGTATCAATCAATCTCCATGACCTGAAATCCAAAATCTACAATTCTCAATAAGCCTACTTGGCAATTCGACAATGACTAAGACTTCTCCACTAGCTTTTCAAATGTTACATTAGATATAAATTTGTGACATAAATCATCGTTAAGATATAAGTTTGTATACATCGATGCAGTCCTTGTTCCTGACCTTTTTTGTAAAATAGGATCCCTGAATGATATGCTTTTTTTTCTTTTTCTTTATTTGTGTTAGTCCATCCACTAAACAGATCAATAAAAATACCTCGAGCCATATTTGTGTCCTTGGAGTCGTCAAATGATGTATCGACCAAGCAGAGAGGGATAACTAAAAATGGGAAGAAATAGAGTGAACGCTACGTGGATGGAGTTGCTTGAATTGCACGTATCTAACAAAAGAAGCGCAGCCAATACCTACATTTGTAAATACATTTTTCCCAAAAATTTGAGTTGAGCTCCACTACGGAAGTGAAAAGGAAATATTGCCAAGAAATCCAAACAGCCCACGCCATCAGTGTCCTTGGATGTCGTTGAGCCAGGGTATTTGCGAGCTAAATATAAGCATATGTCTTTTGGGATGCAAGAATAAAAAAGTTAATTCAAGAAAATATGAGATAAGATGAGTCGGTGTAAAATCCTACCCAAATGGCCGGCTCTAATAAGATGAGTCAGTGTGAAATCCTACCGAAATGGCCGGTATCGATAAGGCCGAACATGATGTCAGAAGATGGGGCGCATGTTGAACGCCTGGCCAAGTACCAGATGGCCTCCTTTTGCGAAGGAGCAAAATAAGTAGCAAGGTGTAGGGCACGGCGTCTAATATCAGATCTGGCATCAGCTTTGTCTATTAATGCCTTTACCATCTTTAATCTTCCTCCCTGAGCAGCATAGTAAAGGGCATATTCATAAACCCGAGGGAATCGCTTGACCAAGTTCTCAACCAACCGATCTTGTGTGGCCATAATCGCAATATCAAGCACAGTAAAAGACTCATTTCCTACAGTCATAACTTTGGCCCTCAATGCTGCATGATCTTTATTGAGGATTTTCTTGATAGTTTTCCAATCACCTCTCAGTGCGGCATTAAAGAGTGATCGATGGTTCTCATTCTCATTGACGACCGCTCTTGGTTGGACTGCAAAAATGGCAGATAAAAAATTCCTCAGCCTTTCGTAGTTTTTGATTTTCAGATCAAGTGTAATCTTATCACTTGCTCAAAGTTTCGATAAAACATGGATGCAAGTGAAGAGGTGGTGGTTTACTCAACGGATCTCTTCACCTTCCTTACTCCTTGCAAGCAAAAAAGTATTTTTTATTTGGGTTGTCCGAATTGTTATTCAAGATATTATTAGGATTTTAAAAATAATGAAAAAATTATATTCAGCATGTTGATATATCCCATGTCACTTGATTATGAAATTTATATACTTTATATATATGTTCTCCCTCCAACTATTAGCTTGAGGTTTATGATTGAACTTTCTTACGATATCAAAGATAGGGTTTGCACTATTTAATTTGGCACGTGCGTCCGCTCCATTGGTCAAAATACTTTCTCTAACAATTTGTTTACTGTGAAATAAAAATGTTTTGGATTAAATAAATCAGCACACGAAACATAAGATTTATGAAATATGAAAATTAAAAGTGTAAAGTGACAAACCTTTAGAATTTAATAGATTCCAGGCCTTTTGTTGCCGCCACCTCAAATAGTCTTCCACAGGACGTGCTATGTCTCCATAACTTCCTTCTTCGTTACCAAAAGAAAAATGAATATAAATAACCTTGAAAACATGACTCCTATCATGCTCATTCATTGCATGGAAGTTTATGTATTGAACTTAGATGAAATACTTTTAAATAAATAAAACTTTAAAGTTAAAATAATAGAGATCGTAAGTTTTTTTTTTTCGAGATAGGCATTGTATCATGAATTAGTTTTGTCCAAATACAAAGGGACTATGAAGGGTATTTTCGTCAAAATGCAATTTACATCTAGATTAAATTACATTTTTTTTTAGCCTGATACCAATAATCCATTTTAACTTCTTTTTTTAATTTGAAACATTTTAAATTTCAGAGAAAATTCCAAATACGAAGTATACTTATTTTTTAAAATAAACGCCTGAAGTGGACCTTATTTCGAATAAAGGCCTGAGTAGCCATATTAGTCTCAAAGGACCTTAAGTGATTATAAATAACCTAATTCGTGAAACTCTTTGTTACCAAAAATTCAATGAATATAAATAACCTAATTTATTTTATTCTATATGCTTTAGATCATGTATACATTATTGGTATCAGGCTCATTCATCACATGGAATTGTTTGCATGAAACTTAGATGATAAAATTTTAAGCAAAAAAAAAAAAAGATCAACGTTGAACTTAAGATCGTGAGTTTTCTCTTTTTTTTTTTTTTCTTCTTTTTCAGATAGGTATCAAATTAGGAATTAGTTTTGTGGGACCTTCTAGTTTCCATATAGTGGATGAAATTTAAAGTGACTTGGACTAACAAAAGTCAAAATCCATGAAACACAAGATTTATGAAAAACGAAAATTAAAAGTTCAAAGTGAGAAATCTTTGTTTTGCAGCCATCTTGAGAAGCTTTATCAGTTGCCATGCCTTGTGAGCTCTCTTTTACGTGAACTTCTTTGTTACCATAAAGAGAAACGAATATAATCAACCTTAGAAAATTTAATTCCACTTCGTATGCTTTATATCATGCATACTAGCTCAATCATTGCATGATTTTTTTTTTCATTGAACTTAGATGGTAAACTTTTAAACAAAAAAAAAAAAAATTAATGTTAAACTTAACAAAGATCACGACTTTCTTTTTGAGATAGAAATTGTATCATCAATTAGTGGGAGGGGCGTTCTAGCTTTCATATAGTTTTGTAAGTTTTTGTCTCATTGCGATTGATCTTATTCATGATATTGTTAAGTAAATTATGAGCACATTCTTTTACTTTTCGGAAGTAAACAAAAAAAAAAAAAATTGGGCTTTCTCAATTATAATTCAAGATATTATCCAGATTTTAAAAATTGTAAAAATGTTATATTTCAATTTATATGTCAGCACATGTATGCTCTGAGACTAGAAGTATTTGGGATTGAAAAAGTTAAGATGCTTGAAAATCAAGATTTATGAAAAACAAAAATTAAAAGTTCAAAGTGACAAACCTCTGGTTGTTTTGCAACTGTCTTGGCAAGCTTGATCAGTTGCCATGTCCTCTGAACTCAAGTCTATGCGAACCTCTGTGTTACCAAAAGAGAAATTTACATAAATAACTTTAGAAAAATTAATTACATTTTGTACGCTTCAGTCTCAGTAGGTTGGGAAATCTCACTTTTTAGCCCCTATACTTTGGTTATAAGTCCAGTCCTCATACTGTTCTATGGTGACAATTTAAATCAATTCGTTAAAATTACCGGGACAAAGAATTTTGCGTCCCCCAATAATTTGGATGTAAGCTCTTTTTCAAAAAGAAGAATTTTTCCGATGATTTAGTTGGACTTTCCAATTTATTTAGGAGTCATTTTCCGTTGGTCACACCAGAAAATTCTAAGCAATGTCTTTGAAGGATACGTACTTGACTCCATCGCATGATTTTAGGTACCTTGCACTCGGGTTAAGAGCACAACTATAATTGTATGAGTTCCAGCTTAGTTGAATCGACATTTTTGCCTCTTGAGTCGGGCTCACGTATTATTACACCATTTTTCTAAAAACAAAATCCACCAAGATATTTAGTGTACATACGGTTTACAAAAATGTTTTAGTGACAATCGCTTCTTATTTCAACTTCCATTTTCTTGAAAAGATGTTTGGAGAGTGAAAAGTAAGAGCTTTCGATATGAATGAAAGTTATAAAAACATGTTTGGTGTAGTTGTTTAAAGCAAACCTCGTAAAAATAATGTCAATTTTGGTCATTCTGAGTTTTAAAGTTCAAATGTCGAAAACACGACAACCAAATTTCTACCAAACGTATTTTCATTGAAAACTTGTAAAAAGAAAGGAAATTGGGAAATTTTCTCAGACCAAACACGCCCTCAGGTTTGGCCCAAATTAACCCCCAAAAAAGCGACACTGATCCAATTTTTCCATCACCTTTTGGGATGAAATCAGAACAAAGAAAGGAAGGAACAGAACATACCTGGCGATGGTTTCGGAATCGAACTGTCTTGGATATCCATGGAGGTTTCCTTGTCGTGCGGCGAGCAGGAAAAACTCTAAAGCGGAGAAGTAATTTCAAAGGGTTGAAGTCGAAGTTGTTTTCTGCTCCCATGGGTCTTCTCCTTTTATAATCGACCTGGGGATGGAGCCAAAGTTACAGCTGTCAAGACGATGTACCCTTCTCTTTCCCGAATGACGTCCACATTTCCAAATTTTATGACGTCAGAAATTTTATAGAATTCCCATTTATTTATTTTTTTTCTTTTCTTCCACCGTTCCCTACTTTGCAAACAACATATTTCCATATATTTTTGTTAAGTGCACCCGACGTGTAAAAGTTTCTTACTGTACATAAGCGGGTTTTATAGAATGACAAATAATGCGATTTTTATATTTAGCATGTATATTTATTCCATAAACAGGTTTGTGTTTCCATTCTGACATTGCTTGTATTAAAAAAAGAATATTACATCAACAGTGTGCGTAATATAAATCCTATTTCAATGGGCTTTTATCTTGTACAATGGTAGTATGAAATTTTCTTAACACGAGTAGATTTTAGGTAATCAAAACAATTAATTTTTACTTTTAACGTGTAACTTTATACGGTAAATAGATTTGTATTTTCATCCTGGGATCGTATAGGCAAAAAAAAAAAAAAAATGTACTTTTACAATGACGATATATGTAATATAGATATCCATAATATTTGTATTTCCAGCAATTTGATCCATACTTTATAAACAACATGGGGAAATCATTCTCTTCACCAATTTTTTTCTTAACTTTTATTTTTATTGTTAAAAAATCATTCTAACATAATTTGAGCTTGGATTGCGCTAAGGTGTTATTCTCCCATAAGAAAGACATTGACATATTTAATTTTACCTCGTAAGGTGAGATTATTTTCATCCTCAATTAATAAAATAATCATATAATTTTAATTAATGTAAGTATCCTAAAAATCTTAATATCATAATTCTTTCTAAGAATAGAATGATTGAAATGGCTGAATAACCCGACTCACGGTGGACCTAGTTAATTGAACATGGAATTTATGCTTATTTTTAAAAAGTAAGGAAAATGGGAGGGACAAAAATTTTGGATGAAAAGTAAATCAATGAAATCAACTCATTTTATATAATAAAGATGGAACGTTTTTTCCGCGTATCGTGGGCTAAGTAACATCGATACGGACATGTAATATGCAACACAACACGACACGTCGACACGTCATTAATCGAAAAAAGATAATTTCGACACGTTTGGACACGTTATATATTAAATGAATATTAAATACTATTCAAATTCATAAATAAATAAATAAGCCTATAACAAATCTATACTAATAGCATTAATAAATTTATTCATAAAAAATTAGAAAGATATTTTCTGACTTAAACAAATGACTAACGAGAGATTAAAGTCAAAATATATTTTAACCCACTTATTTATTTATTTTTTAGCCTTACCTATTCATTAATAAATGTATTTAGCATTTGGTATTTTTTTTTTAGCTGGGGCTAAATGGGCCCCACCCATTTATTTCATCCTCTTTGCTTTCTTCCCCCACCCCACCCACCGCCTGTTACTTGTCACTTCCTAAAATTGGAATCACCCTGCACGAGTATCCATCCTCTTCTCCCTTAAAAAAAGAAAAGAAAAGAAAAATCACAAGTTCTTTTCATCCTTAGCCTCTCGTTTCTTCCCCAGCAGTCAGTTAGGCATCCCATCAATAATTATGACACCAGCTGTCCAACTGAATTGTTAACATTTATACTTAGACCATCAGCATCGAATTTAATGGCCAAATTGGATTCTTGCAATAAAAGATCCCTACCTTCATCTCGTCCCATCAATAATTAGGACACTCACTGTCCAACTGTACTGTTAACATTAATACATGGACCGAATTTAATGATCAAATTGTTAGAAACACACGATAAAAAATCAATACTTTCATATGGGGAAATCTCCAAAAAGAGCTTAAGTCTAAACCTGTCAATTAAAAAAAATAATATCTAATTAGATCTATCTTCACTAAAAAATTTAAGTGAATGGGTTTTGTGTCAATTTGGATATATTAACAACTCTACACTACATCAATTCTCCGATATGGGATTTTTTTAACACAACTCACCCACACATGCTTCCTAACAATCTCCTCATCATGCATATGGGAACTTAGTGTTTTTAGGTCTACTTCCTCTTAATCCAGGTATCAATATCTAATCTTGATTAGATTGGAGGCCCATTAATCTATCATTTGCTTCGATATCATTTATTGAGAGTGCGTAATAGAAGCCCAATACCTGCACCAAATCAGATAACCAAGAGAGAGGTCAAGTTCGAGCCCGTCAATATATCTAATTAAACTCAAGTTAATAAATTATGAACCAACCAAGAGATATATTAAGCATTTTACACCACACTAATTTTCTAATATAAGAATTATTTAACACAACTCGCTCACACTTACATCCTAACATGAACTTAACTCATAAGACTCAATTGATAGAATGCCTAGTAAGCTCATTGATTAGGCATGATAATGCAAATGACCCACACAGGCCATCCACGGAACATCCGGTGTGGTCATTGATCTCGAGTTTCCAATGGGCAGAGTTTAAATGAAGCACATGACACGTGGTGATGATTAAGTGATGCAAAGTGTGCACAATTCACGGCGGAGTCAAATAGGATCTAAAACCTTAACATTAAACTTAACGAAAGTCATGAGTTCTTTTCAAAATAGATATTGTAGAATTAGTTTTATGAGACCTTCTAATTTTCATATTTTGTACTATATGTTTATCAAAGAGGTTTTATTTCTCGTTGCCATATATCTTATCCATTTTGCATATCTTGGACCTCCTGTCATGAGTTGTTTTCAAATTAGATATTGTATCGTGAATTAGGTATGTGTATATATATATATTATATGACCATCAATGGACATAGAAGAAAACGCATGATGGTTGACAATAAAATAAACAAATGCCACGTATTCAGTTGTTAATATACGACGACGCACGATTGGTAGCTGCTTGTATGAACACTGACGGGAATTTCTCATTAATGAAGTTTTAAATATTACTAAAAGAGCCAGGATGGTTAGCATCGAAGACGCATGTTGTGGAAAACAATAGTTGCTGTTCAGAGGCCTAGTCATGGAATAGTTACCAATAATTGCACAATTCTCAAAACACGATGAAGACGATTATGTAAAGCATGGGCGGAATGGGTCTATGAGAATAAAAAGAGCATGGTCAGAGTCGATGGCGGTTACTGGAGAAGATGCAATTGCTGAGGGGTTATTACATTTTCATTATTATAAATACTACCAATTATCCAGCTAGGAAGCCCCGGACAAATCAATCACAATATTACCATTTTATCTTATTTTTCCTATTCTGAACTTTAATTTCTTAGTCATAAATTTCAGATTCCCATCATTGATTAGATTATGGCGTGTTTCTTTATCCTAATACCTCGTTGTTGGCTAAATTTTGATGTTGTATCTTACCATCATTAACTTGAGCCGTCAATTAAATTCCAACATAGTTTGAGATTGATCTTGTAACTTTTGGACCTTATCGTCGATTAAATTCTAGCTTGGTCAAAAATTGTACGGTATTATTTAAAGGCGCTAGATTCCTCATTGCATAAGATATCTTCTGTCCGGAGTTGGTGTAGAACCATTGTCCCTTTTAATAGGACAAAGATATTTCATTGTGAAAGTAATTCTAGTGAAATGATACCAAAAATAATTTTTCTTCAAATAAACGGATTGTTTGTCTCCTTAAAATTAGTTCATTCCCACGAAATATACAAGTATCTCCCTTAAAATTAGGGAAAATTCCAAATATGGGCCTGAAGTGCCATTGTTTTCTCAAATAAGGGCTTAAAGTGAAACTTGTTTCAAATTAGAGCCTAAAGTGCTCTCATTTTCTCATATAAGGGCCTGAAATAGTTATAGCAATTTCAAATAAGAGCTTACTCTCTATGGCTTGTCGGCTAGCATAATATTCCAGCTGATCAGAAGTATTTTCATCTAAACACATTTTTAATTTACATTTTAATTAAATTAGGTTTAAAAAAATATTTTTTTTTTGTCAAAAGAGTAAACATATCATTGATGGGGTGGCAGCAATAGCTTGCGAGGCTGCTGTTGACCCTCGCCAAAGATGGGAGAGGATGGCAACCCTCGCCTAGGCATCGACCACCCCACCAGTGATGAGGTGGCAACCACAAGCGAGAGAGAGCCCTCCCATCCATGTGTGTTTTCTTATTTAAGTTTTGTTTTTTTATTCAGTTTTTTTAATGGAAAAAAAATTAAAAAAATTAATAAAAAACGAAATTGTCCTTCATAGAACAGTGACTTCATGCTCTTATTTGAGACTCGATATGGCTATTACATGCTTTTATTTAAAACACGATTAAGTTCAAACCCTTATTTAGGAAAATGATAACACTTCGCCTTTATTTGAAATAATATCCACTTTAGATCCTTATTTAAGAAAATAATAGCAATTTGAGCCATTATTTAAAATAATATCTACTTCAAACCTTTTTTTTTGAAAAAATAAAGGTATTTCAGGTTTTTATTTAATATTTTTAAAATTAACAAAGAATTTTATTTTGGTGGGGTTCTCGTGCAAAAGCTGGTGCGGTTTCCATCTTTCGTTTTAAATGACTTGCAACGTTTTGGACTCTCGGATTTTCATGTAAAACCAAAAAAAAAAAAAAAAAAAAAAAAAAGAAACAGAGAGAAAAATTGTTTTCGTGGGCAGCGTGTGTTGGAACCAAAAGAATAAACAGCGTGATTCACCATTTCTTAGAAACGAGTAGGATTTGATGTAGCAATGAAAGGGCTCGTACTGGTTAAATAGCGACGGAGCGAGCACGTGCATGTTATGTTCCTTCCCCTCCAACTGCAGGACAAACATGCAACGGTTATGAAGATGATTGATTTTTCTCCTCAAAAGACAAAGTCAATGCGGTCCTTTTGAAAATATGTTTCGCCTTTTGCACTTCATTTATTTCATAACAAATAAATAATTCAAATGTATTTTAAAAAAAATTATCAATTTATAGATGATGAAAATATTTTTTATTTTTTTATTTTTTTAAGCAATAGAAACAATCGTTTTTAGAAAAATGCATTATAAATTATTTACTTTTCGCAAATAAATGAAAACTTAATATTATTTTCCCAGCAATATATTTGAAGCATTAACTTCTCTTTTTCCAAGAGGGGTGCTATTTTCGTTAGGGGTGTGCAAACTGAGGGTATACCTGGGAATTGGACCAACCCACCTAGAAAACAAAGTCGGGAACTAGTTCCCGTTGAAACCGGTCTGGAAACTGGATTCGATTGATTACCCACCTAGGAATTGGTTCCTAGACTAGTTTTGGAACCGGTTTTGTAAGTATAGGTCCAAAACCCTATTTTTTTCTCCTTATTTCTATTCTTACTTCCGCAATCACACGGCATTCTTCATATTGGTTCTCTCAAACACACACGGCACTCCTCCTTCGTCGTTCCTCTTCCTCACTTGTTTCCCTCCCTCACC
Organism: Eucalyptus polyanthemos subsp. polyanthemos; assembly: GCA_017140185.1. Taxonomy (NCBI): domain Eukaryota; kingdom Viridiplantae; phylum Streptophyta; class Magnoliopsida; order Myrtales; family Myrtaceae; genus Eucalyptus; species Eucalyptus polyanthemos. Next base: position 59,586,765 of record CM029459.1, on the reverse strand, counting down.
GGCTCCCTCTCACACTGTCCAACGGACGAACAATATTCATCACCACCAAATTCTTGTGTACCACATGGATTGACTCGCCTGATTTCTCTTTTGTAAGAGGATTTATGCTTGGATAAATGAGTAGCTTCATATAGTAGTTGTGGGAATAAGATTAATATTAGACCCATGTTTGTTGCTAATTATTTGCCTTATATTTCATTTATTATATTTAGCCCCATGGATCCTTAATTTTTCGTTTAGTCAAAAATTTCATGTCTTTATTTATTACAAGTGCTTAATGTTTTAATACAAATTAGGATGATTACGTTATTTTTTCGCGTATTAATATTAAAATTCGAAGTCGTATAGGATATCGGGAGATTGCAAAACAGGTTCCAATGGAAACATGATTGACCCTGAAACCGGACCGGAAAAACAGGGTGAGTCGAGTACAAGGTCCAATACAAATAAGACCGGGTAAAATGTCCAAAAAAAGGGAACTGATTATAACATGGTCGAGTACAGGATCCAAAAAAGGGGAACTGGTTTAACAGGGTCGAGTACATAATCCAAGTCTAAACCTTACCCACCCTGGACTGGATCACCCCTAATTTCTGCCTTACTAAGCCAACTCCATTTTTATTTATAAAAAAAAAAAAAAAAAAACTAAATTGCCATCAATCGTTTAATCACAATTTAAAGTGGTGACCTCATCTTCTTTTTATTTATTTAGTTCTATTTCTATTTTGAGATCTGCTTGTCATAATTAAACACTTCACATGTTTTATGTTGTTTATTGTAGGCATCCCACTAATATTAAAGGCACTACGTTTCCTTTTTTATATTTAGATTTTACTTCCATAAAAATAAGTTTTGTTGAAAAAGTTCCAAAAAAATATGTATCAAGTGTCTTAATTTACTACATTAAATAATTTGTCTTTTTTTCTCTACAATTGGTGAGATGTCTTTACACCAAGAATGTAAAAAAGTTATAGGAATATTTAGGAATACACTAAAAACATTGATGTAAAAAAGTTATCTATAATGAGGAATCTTGATATTTTGTCGATGCACTTCATTGATGATATTAGTTTTTGTCAATCCAAAATGAAAATTTTTTATAAAAAAAAAAAAAAATCTTATTTTATGCAATTGATATAATTAAATTTTACCTTTTCACATTGTAGAATGTAATGGTGATTTTATTTTGGTAAATCTCTAAAGATAGTCTTTATTTTTGTTTCATCCTATGGTCCCAATATATGACAATTGATAAGAAAATGTTTGACGGTGATATGCACAACAAAAGTGTAAAGTTATAAACAAGTGATTGTGTTAAAAAAAAAAAAATCTATGTTAAAATTTTTCTACACTATACTTGACAGTTGATTCATAAATTTGTTGGACAACATAGAAGAGAATTAGGTTTCTTGAAAATTTTTCTTTTTGCCAAAATGAATTTTTTAGGTTAGTAAAATCCAATATTAAAGTGCAAAACATAGTGCCAACAATTAAACTAAAAAAAATGTGAAATTCTTAATTATGACAACTAAATTCTACATAGAAGTAGAAAAGGCCATAATTTTAAATTGCAATTGATTGGTTAGGGAAAGTGGATTTGGTCATATAGGGGTGAAAATAGTGTCATCTTGTTACAAATACTTTAGAAGTGCTCAGCCAGTCATCAACTCGGTCAGGGCCATGAATCACGGACTACGCAATCATTATAGACTACGCAGAGTGCTAAATTCTTAGAATAAAATTGATTAGATTTACACTGCATGAATGTTAATTTTGTCACCATTAATAAAAACTCCTAATCCATCCCTGTTTAGAAGAATTTTCTCCTTTGCCTCGGACATTAGACACAACGGCTCATTATCATCTCACAGATCAAAAGTTACTCGGAAATCATTGGGAAGAATCTACATCTTCAGCCAAAAAGATAACGTGGTTTCATTCCCCTGTAAGGCGAGTGCAGTCATAAACTAAAGATTGTGTATTTCGTCAACTTCCAACCTTTTTCTTTCATCATTGACCTTAGCGTAAGAAGGTTTCCAAAGCACCACCCGGAAACTTTGGAAAAATTATCCAAAAATTCATAAGCCTATTTGCCAATCGGCCCTAAACATTTTCACTTCTTGCCAATTGAGTCTATTCGGCCAATTTTAGTCGGAAAATACTAATGTGAACACTGACGATGTCATGTAAGACCGATGGCACTAACATGGATAATTTTTAATAATATTTTAATATTTTTTGAATTTTTATTGTTTTTCTTTTTTTTTCTTTTCTTTTTGGCTTTTTTATTTTCTTTTTGCCGGTGGCCAACTAGCTAGCCTTGCCCGCCAGAGATGTGGCCCAGTTGATCAAGGGTCGGCCTCGGCGAGGGTCAACCTGACTCAGGCACGACCCAGCGAGGGTCAGCCTCGCCAAGACTAGGGCGGCCCCGCCAAATCTGGGTTGGGCAAGGTTGACACTTGCCTGCGTTGAGGGGAAACTCAGTGAGGGCTCCCTTCGCCAAATCTGGCAAGGCCGGCCCTTGCCTAGGCTAGGGCAATGATACGATACCTAGTGTCGCCATCGCCTAGCCGATGCCCGATGAAGCCGCCTTGGCCTAGGCGAGGCCGACCCTCGCCGAGCCACGCTTGGGCAAGGGTTGCCCTCTCAGGGGTCGCCCTCGCTCAACCGAGCCTCAAGCAATGGCTGGCCACAAGCAAAAGGAAAAGAAAAAAGAAAAGAAAAGAAAATCATAAAAAAATAATAATTCAAAAAATATTAAAATATTATTTAAAATTATTCACATCAATGCTGCGGTCCTTTGTGGCATCACAAAGTCTACATTGGCATTTTTCGACCAAAATTAGTCGAATGAACTCAATTGGCAAAATTTGAAAATATTTAGAATGAATTAACAAAATTAAAAGATTTATGATTGAATTAGCAAAAGTGCAATTGGTTTAAAAAATTTTGGACAATTTTCCCCCGGAACTTCATTGTTTGTGTTTTGTACGATTAGCGCTCGCCAAGCGAGATAGTGGACCTTGATGTCGATTGATTACGGGTGCGTTTGGTTCAAAGATTCTACCAATGAACTTTCGGCCCCTAAAGCCCCTTGGGAAAATGCTAGCAACCATTTTAAATGAGCTTTTCGACCAAATGCTAGCATTGGAAAAATTGAAAAGGCCAATGCTAGTAGGGACTAGCATTGGGCTTTCAACATGGCCAAATGCTGAAACTAATTTTTTCCTCTCAAAATTATCCTTACCAATTTATTAAATTTTTCGATTTCGTCCCATGTTATTTCTTTTTTTTTTTTTTGTTAAAAAATGAGACAACCTTCGTCGGTCTCGCGAAAGGCGATGGCCTTCGGTGAGCCAGATGTGGCACCAGCGGCCATCGGTTGAGGTCGCTCAAGATCGAGGACCTTTGTCAAGGGTCATGCAACCCAACCAAGGGCTGCCAGAGGTTGCATGACCTCAAGCAACCCTTGATGAGGGTCATGTGAAGATGAGGGCGACGGTCGCCTGGGTCACAGCAGTTGTCGCGAGATCCTCGTGAGACCCAAGCGAGGGCCACCTGCTGTCGTGTAACCTCCAATAGCTTTCGACTAGGTCACATCACCCTCATTGGAGGTCACTCGACTCAACCAATGATCCCTTGCGCCAAATCTAGTTCGTCTACGGGCCGACAAAGGGTTTGATTCATTTTTCTATATATATAGTATACCTAAAGCCATTGTAAAAGGTTTTTTTGCCAAATATACATTCAATTCAAAGTATATTTATAAAGAGATTTTAACCAAACACAATTTGCATTTCTCTAAATAGCTTTGAGTTTCAACATTTGCATTACACCCAAAACTCATTTGCAAAGCTGAACTAAATGCACCCTACATGACCCGACTTCCAGACCTTCGATCCGGAACTCGCGTTGGAGAAAACTTAGCAAGATCAATATTCTAATTTCATGTCTCGAATCATGCCATCGATGCACTTAGCATGAGGACATACTTTGTACTTTTGCTTTTTTTTTTTTGTCTCTGGTAAATTGTTTTATCCGAACCTTATTCTATCACAATTCACAAGTTATCATCTACTCAATATTAATAAAAAACAGCAGTAAAAAATCAAATTTGTTAAATGTAAAAAAAAAAAAAAAAATCTGAAAAAACAGCGAGCAATCATATCTTTTTCTCCTCACTTGATGGTAGTTGGATTAGTTGAGTGTAAAAATCTTTATTTATGGTAATATAGACTAGACCCTAACCAATGGGCAAGCAAGGTCAAGCTCTAGGGCCATAGATCATTAGGTTCAATCCTGGCGATTGAACCATTACTTTAGTGACCAGTCCCTCTTTCTTACCAAAGAGTTCTTTCGTCCTTTGACACCATAATCAAAATTGGAGTCTACACCAAGTTAAGTTGCTTCTCTACTCGAGTTGGGGAAAGCTAGTCACGCCCTATGCTCGAGGGACCGCCCTTAGGAATAGAGTTAGAGGTATTTGCTTAATCCTAGTGGTTCATTGAAAAGATAGCTCGAACACATTATCTTTCCAGCTATCCAAGAAAAGGTTAATCAATCAAGAGCACAAGCTCTCTCAAGTTCATACCTTGCATGATGTTACATTCTTTCATTTTAAGTTCAAATTAACCCTATCAAAATTTTATATAAGGAGTCATCATTAACCAATTAAGATTGGCTAGAAACCAATTGAAAAGTAGGAGTGTCATCTAATTTCTACAGAACCGTAGATCTAGGATTGAGCACTTGATTACGCTAGCTATACAAATAGTGCTCTTTATACCTAAAGTTATTTATATTGTCAACTAAAGTGTTTTTCATACAATCTTTTCATCAATTTTAAGACTACTCCACTTAGCATTCATGCGATGTTTTTATTGAAATCCTAACCATGATAAAAGGAAAATAACAACCAATGTATAGAGATTACGCAATCAAGTATAATCAAATTGAATTGTATAAGTAGCGTCCTAGCATCGTCTCTAAAGAGAAAATAGAATAAAATAAATCTCCATTGTAAAATTCTCAAAGCTTATTCAATTGGGTTTCAAATTTTTTTTTTTTTTTTTTAGGGATTTTCAAGTTTATTCAAGACTAAGAGAAGTCTATTTGAAAAGAAAATTCTAAGGTTGATTCAAGCCACTAAAAGTTGACTGGAATCAATTAAGATGATTTTCCCCAACGTTTTTCCAATTTTTCATTTTTTTTTTAAAGGAGATGGGCTTCGGACTAAAGGAAGGAAACCGGCCGACTCGTTGACTCGGACCCTAATGGTCCGGTTAGGTTCGGCAGGGCGGCTTAAGGCCAAGTTCAATTTTATTGAAATCGGCCTACAAACTTTCAACCCGCCTTCGATTCAACCAAACCATATGACCCAAACCAACTAACCGGATCCAAACTGATTCAAATTATATCCAAATTTTTTTTATTACTTTTCTTTTGATTGATTTTTTAATTTTCGATTTTGTTTTCTGTTTTCTATTTTTGGTCTTCTTCTTCACCTTCTCTTCAAAAGAACCAGCACCAATATTCAGATGAGCTCTTGCGGGCGTCCAGGCCACCGTCAAGATGACCTATTGTGATGGACGCTAAACCACCGCCAGCCGTTAGCTGGCCGACAGTTTTCATGGGTGTCGGACCTCCTCCAATGAAGAATCCTCAATCTGCAAAATTGCACGTTCTAAAGCTCTTATCAATTCTAGGCTAGAGAACACTCAAATGCACATGAAACAGACTAGCTGGAGCAGCCTCAAATGGCAGACATCACCGGCGATGAAAAGCTTTCCAGTGAAGGGAAGGTGCACGCATGGCCAACTCGGACAGTGAATAATATGCCACAAATCACATGAAAAACAACGATTCAGTGACGATTCAACAATCATAAGAACAATTTTACCAAAAATAAAAACAATTATAAGAACAAATCAAGCATAAGCGAGGCTCTAATTATCGATTTCCATAAAAGCAATTTCGGTTCTTCATTTAGGAATTTTATCGAACAGTTAGCATGCGATTCAAGGAACGAGCTTCCGATTCGACTCCCATACAACTTTCGATCAAAACATGACGTACAGACGCCTAAATCATATTATTCTACAGCAAATAAACCCATATTCGATCAATATTTTCTCGCCAACTCATCATTCGAAACCAATATCCCGTTCTCGCTTGAAACAGGGCACGTACAGAGCATATGAAGGAGCTCACCTGGTGGACAAACGGAAAAAGCGATCGGCGACGGAAGAGGAGCTTAGGCTTGGTTCACTCCTTCGCGGTAGATGAAACACAATCCCTACGCAACTTCTGACTCCGGAACCGTTCGAAATGGCTCGCGAATCGAGCTTCAATCGGAACTCCAGGGCTCGACAATGAGCTCCGGCGATGATCTTTTCCGAGAAATCTCTCGCTCGAAAACGAGATAATCTCCCTCTTTCTCTCTCTCTCTCTCTATCTCTCGCGCCTTTTCTCTCCTTTCCGTTTCTCGGCCGAGCGTCCCTTCTCTGTTCTTCATCTTGGCCGAGCGAGCACACCCCTCCTCCTTCTCCCAAATAATCCTTTTTCTGTTGTGTATCAGAATTCCCGGCCAGCTGTACACCTTCTAGAAACTCCGAGGCTTGCTTCGGTCACCCACCTGTTCTCACGCACTCGCTCACGGACTCCTCTCCCTCTCGGTCACCGTCCGTCTCTGTCTCTCACGTATTCTGCGCACAGACGGGAACGGGCGCGGGAGGGAAGACAACCACCGGGGGCCGGGCTTTTTGGTAATTCAGATGGGCTAGGATGAAATGAAGGAAATCGGCTAAAGGAAAAGAAAGAATTCGGGCCCAAAAGAAGTAATGAGCTGGGTAAAGAGAGGGAGAGTGGGCTGGACGTGTAGCGGGCCGAGAGCTTGGCTAAAAGAAAAATGGGCTAGGTAAAACCAGGCCACCCGATTTTGATTTTGATACTTACTTGTCTTACTATTTTTTATTTTTATTATTTTTTATTTAACAAAAATAAGGTGTCAACAAAGCTATTGAGGCAAGTTCATTGGCTAACCTTTAGTGGAATAAAGCTATTGGCAAAACGGACACCTCACTTTTGTGTAGTTCAAAAGCAAAAGTAAGGAACTTCAATTTGATTCAAGACATAATTTATTTTAAATAGAAAGCTTTCACGTGAAATATAAATATAAAATTTTAATTTGTTGTTTTCATTTTCAAATTTCTTTGGTAGAAAATTTGGTTGCCATATTTGAAAATTTGAACCTTAGAACTAACAACAACAAAAATTTACTTTGTTCTATGCAAAGATTGCTTTTAGAAAACTACACCAAACATGTTTTTGTAATTTTGATTCCTGTGGAAAATTCATATCTTTCAATCATATTTTCAAGAAAATGGAAGGTGATATTTTCATGAAGCAAATGCATTCTAAATACCTGGAAAGATTTTATGGTGATTTTTTTTAGATGGTAATGATACATGACTCGGCTCAAGAGGCAGAAATGTTGATTCGGCTAAGCTGGCATTGATTTGGCAGCATTCCAAAGTGACCTTGTAAGACATTTTTGTTTTGGTCAAAAACCTGGTAAGACATTGGAGCGCTATAAAATTATATATGAATCTCTATGTCAATAATTGTATAGTTAGAAAGGTTTCAAGTATTCACAAAGTTCTAAATGCAAGAGTTGCAAAATTTTAAAATAAAATGAAATAAAAGGTAAAAAGAGAATCCTTAAATTGCAAATTGAGGAGAGATTTGACGTTGACTTAGGAATTCATCTTGCTTATGGCTAATTGAATAAGAGTTATGTTAACTTAGGACTTTCTCCTTCAATCTTGATTAGTGAAATCATGCTCGCTACATCATCTTTATCTAGAAAAATATGAGAATAATAAATCCATATATACTTGTGACTTTCCTAATGGTGAAGTGGTTAAGCCCATATATATTTTTCTTTTATTGCTACTTCATTTCAATATAACACAACACACTATGCAGAGAGGTTGCAGGAATTGGGCATGAGACCAGGGGCAAGCCTCTAGTGTCATTGACTATTCTCGCTGCATCATCCATAAAATAAGGTCACAATAGATGAAATCCACAGGCTTATGCTTATCATTTAAATGCATTTAACATAATAAATTTACACTTTTACTTGGCAACCTTGCAAAGCCGTGAAGAATAGGAATAGGGGGAGAAAGCAGGTGGAAAAGCAAAACAATTAGTTTGGGAGGGCTTGGAATAAAAGAAGATGTCAATGGGAGCAAATTTCTCAACCCCCAACAAAATTGTGCATTAAAAAATTTACCCCAGGATATGTATATCCTATACCAACAAGGTATTAGCTAAAGGGCAAAAGAGTTTGCTCCTCTTCTTATGATTATGTATTCAAAACTTATTGGGAGCACTTTAAAAATAAGATTCTAAATCACCGAAGTGAAATGAAAGAGTGTGCTCTTAAGATTATTTCGAGAGGTGGATCACTTGAGGCACACGAAAATTGGCATGGACACCATCTAACCGCTTTAAAAAAAAAAAAAAAACTAATGGTTTCCAAAACTTATTCACAAATTTTGCCAGTAGTTGCACTCATATTGTGACATTTAGAAAATTTCTTACGTTGATTAATATAAAAGAAGTTAGATATGATTAACGTTACGTGTAGGAATTTTTATTGAACGAACGATAGATTAGAAAACTTACTGAGTTTATGTATCATTTCAAGGATGAGTTAGAGTTTTATCGTGTTAAGTACTTCCATTTCATTTGGTAATTTTTGCTAAATGTTTTAGTGGATTTAAAATATCTTTCGTATTGCCAAAGTGAACATTAGTTTTTTCCTCGTTTACATATTGATTCACTTAATATTTTGTTAAATAATCTATTATGAAAATTAGCCTTTGAATTCCCTTGATCGATATGTTTATTTCTTAATGTACCAAAATTGTATTAATGCTCTAAATTAGGCATTAAGCTTAGTCAATCGCTGATGTCATGCTTTATGTCAAACCATACCTCATCAAATTCAACTTTAGTTCATAAATAAAAGGGGTGACTCATGCACTTACTTGGCTAATGGAGAAGAGGCATTTCCAAATTATCTCCTCTTGTGGCTAACTATACTTAGCCACATAGGCCCTAGCTATTCACCTTAGGCAACATAAAACCTTCTCATTGGACCATTTGCACCCTATTACTTACTTAAGGGCCACATGAACTCATTTAATTGGAACAACAACCTCTCTAACCATAGACCTCATGATTTTACCATTGGTTAATTAAGCAACTCCATCAATTCACTTGTAAATATTTACCCTATCAAGGGTAAGTCTTCAAACTTTAAAAGAGAGAACATTCCCTTCACTTGCTTCTAATTACACACTTCCCTTTTTGAATCCTTTGTCTTCAATACCCCAAGAAAAGGTGTTGGCCCCATACTTGTATCATTAAAGTCTCAGTCTTAATTTCTCATGTTTGAACGAGATAACCATTAAATTTCCAACTAATTCCATGCATGAGTTTTGTCGTTTTTGGCATAATGGCTTAGTAAATGTGTATGCAGGTTGCTCCACAGTTCTAATTCCTCTTGTTGTGATAATCTTTTCCCGAATCTTGTCTCGATTAAAATGACAATCAACCTCTATATGCTTGGTCCTCCCATGAAAAACTAGATTTGCCACTAATTTAAGTGCAACATCATTCTCACAGAATAATTTGCTGGGTCCATCCACTTGTACTCCAAGGTCTGAGAGTAATTCACGTATCCAGACTATTTCACAAACAATCTTTACCATGGCCCTATATTATGACTCATTGATGATAGTTATACAAATCGACTCTTCTTTATTTTCCATAAGATAAGTGATTTCCCAATTTGATACAAAAGCCATTAATTGATTTTCTTGTCATTGGACAAGTAACATAATTTGTATCACGTAAGGTGTCATTTTCATATTGCAATCACGAGATAGAAAAATACCATGTCCTGGACATCCCTTCAAATACTTCACAACTTCAATGTTGCATTCATATGAGACTGCTTCAGCTTGTGCATGAATTGGTTGAGTATTTGCACTGCGTAACATATAGCGAGTCTTGTCATGGTAAGGTAGATCAATTTTCCAACAAGACGTTGATATCTCGATGGGTCCTTAAGGAACGAATCGGTAATGGATGAAGAAAGGCTCACATCATATTCGGGTGTCGTCGGTTTGCATTCTTCTCAATTGGTATAATGGCCGGTTTGCATATTGATAACCCTACTTCTGAAACTATCTCCAAAATGAACTTTCATTGGCTAAGGTTGATTCCTTTATCAGATTGAGCTATCTCAATCCCGAGGAAATATATGGGAGGCCCTAAATTCTTGATGTGAAAAACAGAATGCGGATATTTCTTGAACTTGGTAATAGCCAACTCACTGTTCCCCATGATAAGGATGTCATCAACATATATTAACAAGTAAATTGATGGAGTACCTTTAGTTCATGTGAATAAGGCATGATCATGCTTGGAGTGCTAAAATCCTGCGCTGAGTAGTGCAATGGTGAACTTGGCGCACCACTGTCTGGAGGCCTGTTTAAGTCCATATAGGGATTTATGAAGACGACACACATGAGACTCCCCCTCTTTGTGTAAACCCTGTGGAAGCTTCATATAGATTTCTTCATCCAAGTCCCCATGTAAGAAGACGTTATGGACATCCATTTGATGTAATTGCCAATTGCGAAAGGCAGCAACGGTTAGAAAAGAACGAACAGTAACTTCTTTAGCTACAAGAGAGAAGGTTTCATGATAATCGAAACATTCCCGTTGCGTGAATCCCTTTGCAACTAACCTGGCCTTCTATCTTTCAATAGAACCATCTTCCTTGAATTTAATCTTGTAAACCCATTTGCAACCAATAGGCTTTCGATGTGGAGGCGGTGTAATAATGTCCCATGTATGATTTTTAGTAAGAGCCATTAGTTCAGCCTCCATAGCATCTCACCATTTAGGGTCACGTGCCGCCTCATAATAAGAAGATAGTTCCTGTTCTTCATAAATTCAATTATTGTAGCACATGTGTTCTAGTGACAATTGACTAAATGAAAGATATGAAGACACAAGATATTGTGTACCTGGACAATCCAGTGTAGGCCATATGTAGTCCTTTGTCCAAGTGGGTGGTCGGGTATGTCTACCAGCACATCGGGGTTGCTCTACTCTTGTTTCTTGAGGACTAGCAAGTGAGGGCTCATTTGAAGAAGCCTGTGATTGTTGTGGTGAAGAAATCACTGAAGATCTAGATGAACGATCTCTCTCATCTGAAAGAATAGTTGATCCACCTGCCTGATGTGATGAGTCCATTGTGACTGGCACAAGGTGTTTTGGTGCAACAATTACAAACTGCGGCTCTACAGATAGATCATTTTCTGATAGAAATGGACGATGATTTGAAGTTAAGGGAGAGGATGAAAGTGCATTTTCTCGAAACGGGAATATGTCTTCCTAAAAAACACATCTCTCGCTCACAAATAAATGCCTGTAGAAATCTCCATGACTCTATAACCTTTCTGCGAGAGGAGGATATCCCATAAAACGCATGGAATGGCGTGAGGATCCATTTTATCTCAAGGGCCCACGAGTTGTTGCATAACACAAGTAGCCAAATACCCTAAGATGATCAATTCGTGGCTGTCTTCCATAAAGCAATTGGAAAGGAGTTCACCCGTTGTGGATCCAAGTCGGCATGTGATTAATTAAACAGGCTGCCATGACCACACAATATTCCCAAAAGTTTTCAGGAGTCAAAGCTTGATATTTAAGAGCACAAGCGACTTCTAAGAGGTGCCGATGCTTGCGCTCAACAACCCCATTTTGTTGGGGAATGTAGGTGCAAGAACTTTCATGAATTATTCCCTCATATGACAAAAAAACACACACTCTATAGTAAAGAACTCATATCCATTATCCATGCTGATTCGTTTAATAGATTTGCCGAATTGATTTTTAATGAGAGAGAGGAACTTTGACATATTTGAAAAGGTTTGACCCTTGGATTGCATAAGAAAAACCCAAGTGGCGCGAGTATAATCATCAACAATAGTGAGAAAGAATCATGATCCATCACGATGTGGTGTGTAGGGACCCTAGATATCAATATGAAGTAAGGAGAAAGCACTAGTGGTTAGAGATGTGCTAGTTGGAAAGTGTCTTCAAGACTCTTTAGCTAGAGGGAAAATAGGACATTTTGGATAAGGGAATTGTGCACTATGACCCAAACGTTGATGAGAAATTAGATTCTTATTATTGATAACAACATTACAAGAAGTGCCTTCATTCAATAAATCGAAATCACAGGGAACCGTCCAAAAATAAAGTCCTTGAGCAACACTACAACCTAAGCCCATTCACCAAATAAAGGTCTTGAAAGAAGTAGTTATCTAAATTGAATATGGCACGACAGAAATTATCTTCGCAAGTTTTTGAGATAGATAAAAGATTGAAAACTCAAATTTTGGCATATGAAGGACATTTTTTAGGACAATATTGAAACTAAGATGAACAGTCCCAATTTTGGTGACATGAGTGATATTTCCATTTGGAAGACGGACGTAATATAAGTGTGGACTCTTCAAGGAAAATAATTTTTCATTGCAATTATGTGGTCAACGGCACCAATCGATTATCCACGCATCAACGTATATTGAGTTCATCTTGGAAAGGAGAGTATCCTGAAAACTTGCAGCTTTGTCATTTGTGGTTAATTAATCGGAGCCCTCATGATATTCTCGTCTTGATCTTGGGTAATTGGTTGGTGCATCCCATCGGTCTTTAGTGCGAAAACTGACAAAGGCAAGCGAAAAATTCTTTTCCCTTTTTTCTTTATCACTTTCGACTTGCCATATAATTTCCAACATGTTTCAATTGTATGATGTGAGCGTTTACAATATTCACAATATTTTCCTTTATATTTTGAATTTTGTCTCGTTAATTTATGAGATGACATGACATTTAGTGGTCCGTTGGATGTCCTACGTGTGGGTGCTTTGCGTGGCTAAATAATAAGCGTTGGATTCGGGCACGTTGGATGAGACATAGTGCCTATTTGGTTAAGCTTCCCCAAGGGGCTTTGGGCCCCCAAAGCCCATTGAGGAAAATATTTTGTATTTGGGAGTCACTTTTGAAAGCTAATTGGGCAAATACCAACATCCCCAATGCTAAAAGCCCATGAGCTGCATGAGCGTCGACATTCTCCCAATACAAGTTTTACTGTTCACGCATCATTCATCTTCTTCCCCATGACTTCGAGTTCTTCGCCAGCCCCTTCGCCACCTCCGTCGTCGTCGCCGCCTCCGCCTCCACCTCCGCCTCCACCGTCGACACCTTGCCTCCTCTCCGCCTCCATCGTCAATGTTGCCTCCACCTCTTGCCGTCGATGCCTTCCTTCTACAATAGATCCATCCCCTTCAACGAGCACTAGTAGCACCGCGTCGGCTCCTTCGGCTCGTGCGGAACGGAGCCTCGAGCCGCCATATCTAGCTGTCCGAAGGCCATATGCGGCGGTCCAAAGGCGGATCTGGCCGCCGACTTCGAGTTCTCCACCGGCCCATACTCGCCTCCACCTTCGCGCCTTCCTCTTCTGCGGCAAATCCATCCCCTTCGACGAGCGCAAGCAGCACCGCATCGACTCCTTGCTTCTGCACTCCGACGCCTTTGGCTCGCACGAATCAGGTCGTCCAAAGGCCGGATTCCGGCCATCCGGGCTAGATCTGGCGTTCGGCGGCAAATCTAGCCTCGCGGCCGTAGACGACGATGTGTGCTGCCTGGGTTGCGACCTCGGAGTAGCGGACGGCTAGATTTGGCCGTGCGCGGTTGGCCGTGTTTAGCCCGGCCGAATTTAACTTTTAGATCAAAAAAAAAAAAAAAAAAAAGCAAAAGCCCATTACAATTGTGAGTTTTGCCAAACGGTATTTATGCCCAGTAACATTTCAATGTTACAATTTACCAAACGGTGTAACATTTCAGAAAACCCCTTACCTCAAAGATATTTGCATTATCGATGGCATTTCACCAAAGCCCCAAATGTGCCCATAATGGTCCTCGATCTCGCTTGATAACCCCTTTGTTGGATCCAAGTAAATTGATGGGCGAGTTTGGACCATCGGATATTGCCCCTTTAGATCGTGGTCATCCATCCGCTAGGATTGCCTCCTTCCTTCTCATGGCCATCGCTCGTCCAACACGACGCTTGCAAGTCCTCCATGGCCGCCGAGCAGCAAGCTAGAACCTCCCGTGCCGAGACCCCCGGCGCTTGCAAATCCTCCGTGGACTCCAAGTAGGGAGCTGATCCTACTATGAGGGCTGTAAGAGCGACACCATCGCTCGTCTTTCACATGCTTCCGGCCGTCACCAGCCTTTGGCTCTCCTCTTAGACGGCTAGGCCGGTAGATCCGGCCGAGCAACGACGTTGGCTCCATCATCAAGATCTGTGATCTGAAGGGTGAGTATGTTTCATTCAAGCTTAGCAAAAAACGCGTTACTTTCTCTCTTTCCCTCAATGCCCGATACTGATGGAGCGTTGTCTCAGGTCCCTCGAGCTGCTCTTGGGCCGCCTCGAGCTCGTTCCACAAAGCCAAGAGCCGATTGAAGCAAGTGGTAACCAAGAGGTTCCCTTGCTTCAATTCGAAGAGTGCTGGTTATATCAACAATTTCACCCGAATAAGCCTCCGTACATTTCACGGATGCTTTCCCGATGGTTTTTGAGTCCTCCGCTCGGTGGGAGCCCGGCTGCAACTTCCGGCGAGAGGCAATTTCCACCTAGGTACGTTACTAGTTCATTACATCTCCTCCAAAGTGCCGGCGCATGCGATTATCGCTCGGATATGGAATTGATCCGTCAAGAAATCCCTCCTTGTCTTTGGTGATAAGAGCTTGACAGAATCTCGTGCCCAAGCGTCGTAGTTATCAGTCAACGTGATGGAGGTTGATGAGATGCAATTTGGGCTCGTCGGCGCGACATGTAGAGCGGGTCGCTAGGTTTGGGGCGGCCGCCGTTCTCGAAATGCATAGGGCAAGTATCCGAGGTTGGGGCACCGAGTAGGGATTTATCCCCATATCCAATGGAATCGACCGAATTACGTGACCCGGTCTTCCAAACCCGATCCTCCATTTGGGCTCGGTATTGCCTCAACTCCCATCGAGCCGAATTCCTCCTCCCGTTTGTCCATGTTGGACCCACGCGTAGCTCGGTCCGGCGCTTGGATACCAAAGGCAAGGCATTTATGGTGGTCGAAACCTACGTGGTTGCGAGCATGTTGTTTATTCGCGAGAGATTGATTAATCTCTCTTCTTGCCTTTTGGTGTTTCCTCCACCAAGGGAAGGAAAAGAAAAATTTGTTGCGTTTGCTTTGCTTTGCTCTCACTTTACGCCGGGGGGTCTGCGGCTTGCTCATCGATCCCTTCCTCGTAGATCTTGCTTCAAGTGTTATCGAGTCCGATGATTTGGCAATCTATTTTGTAGAGTTGATTTTTTATTTTTATTTTTTTGATCTTTGTATTTGGGTTTTATTGGTTATCGATCCTTGTTGAGGCGCCGGGGTTTTAAAGATTGGGATTTGGTGTTGAATGAGATATGGGGGTGGTGATGCAAGTGATCATTGTCACTAGTTACGTCGTATCATCGCCTTGCTTCCTTGCCTGTCCAAAGGATCCGTAGGTAGAGAAAGTTTTCTTGCCTTTTTACATGTTCGACTGTGATTTTAAGCACTTGGTGTCTTCGTTTATCAAGTTTTACTTAGCAATGGAAAGGTCTCGTAACCATAAAGAAAGTTGCACGAGATATCTCCCTTCGTTGGCTCTCTCGTTAATATCGTGTTGTTGCATTCGGTGATTCGTCTGCAATGACTAAGCCGGAGCATGAATTTAGGAGAGGCATCCAACAAAGGCATGTCGGATCCGTCATTTGAGCTATTGTTCTTCTCTTGATTTCAATGTGCTATTTTTATGCGAAATCGTGTAAAAATCGCATTGGCGGTCCTTAATTGCAAGTTCTAGTTTGATGTTTTCCTGAATTAAAATCGTAGGTTTCAGCATTGTCTCTTCACAGCTAAAGCTTTCCCATCCGGGAAATGCTTGCTAGATCATGGTTTACCTCATGAACGGCCAGGCATGGTTAGCATAGACCTTTATGTTGTATATCTTCATTTATATAGGCTTTTCTGAATTTACTATTTTCTGTCATATAGTTGGTTTTTGCTAAATCTAGCTGGCGAGAGATGTAAATCTTACTTAGACCAATTGAAAGCAAATGGAATTTAAGCTTTCATATTGTTGCATGGGTAGCGGTTTAATAGTCTGTCGAATGTTTTTTTTTTTAACTTACTTTTGAAATCCTTTTCTGCTCAACGCTAGAAAAGCTAGTATTATTGTCGATAACTTGCATGAAGTAAGAGCAAGAGAAAGCAGAAACTTCTAGGATCTTCTTCCTTAACAACTGCAGACTTCGTTGCATTCGCTTGACTCGAAAAAGTCTTGAAACTTTGTAGCTATTCAGAACGGCCCGGATCACTACTTAGATTTGGCACTACGTGCACCGGTGCCCGACATAAACGTCATCCAAACCACTGATTACCGGCAGGTGGCAAATTTTTCCTACGCCATTTCTCTTCAATTGTACCGGGCTAAGGAGTGAACTAAATCAACTAATTACAAACAAATTCATTTTGCCCTCCCGCCGATGCTTAACTTACGAGGCATGAATAATCTATCTTCACATTCATCGCTCATTACTACCCCTTAATTTTCTACTTCGTTGTCTCTTGGGCCGTTTCAAACAAGGAAAGAAAGATGTGCGACCAGGGGGCCTACAATTTCACACCCGAGCTTATTCTCTCAATTCCTACACAAAATGTGGCACCACGTGATGGAATGCTTAGAGATCTCACTTCCTCAATGAATGGTCATTAATGAAGTTGGCGGCCCGAAGCTCGAAGAGCGCTTTCCATCCTTTCTTTCTAGTTCCCCTCGTTAATGGGTTCCGACCACGAGGCGACCTCGCAAGGAAAATCCCCAAAAATAGGACGGGACATGACCATTTCAAGCTCGAAGCGCCCACTCGAGGCCAAGATCTTATGACTCGTATTGCCATCCCGAACGGGGCCAAATCCCATACCCACTTTGTCTAGGCCCCCTCTCGAAACGACGCCCGTTCGAGGCCAATTCCTAGAAAGATCGAGACACGAGAGAGAGAGAGAGAGAGAGAGCGCCACGCACCAC
Source organism: Eucalyptus polyanthemos subsp. polyanthemos (assembly GCA_017140185.1). Taxonomy (NCBI): domain Eukaryota; kingdom Viridiplantae; phylum Streptophyta; class Magnoliopsida; order Myrtales; family Myrtaceae; genus Eucalyptus; species Eucalyptus polyanthemos. The sequence goes on along the minus strand of CM029459.1, from coordinate 59,569,518 downwards.
GCCAAGCACGGTGTGTCCACACGTGCTCGGTAAATCTGGGTGTGGACGATCGACGAAGAGGAGAGAGGAGAGGGCCAGGTCGGAGAGCGTAGCGTGAGGACGGGATCGCATGTCTAAGGGGGTTAGTCGAACCACTTTCGAGAACGAGAGAGACGCGTGGATCGTTAGGCCCACTTGAGTATTTTCGCATTCTGGTCGCCTTCATGTCCTTAGTTGACATGTTTCGGATCGGCTCATTAGTTCCCTCATAACGTGTTTGTGCCTACGCTGGATTATTGGGCAAGTGGTCCAACGGGCCACAGCTGCGTCTTGGTTGGTTCCAAGGGCGAAAGGGAAACATGTTAGAAAAATCATAAACTTATTACATTAATGTCAATTTAATTATAAAAATTTTGATATAGTGTTAATTTAATCATTTTAATTTAATTTTAATTAGAAATTACGATGTAAACAATTTTTAAAATATTTTAATTTTTACTGGTTTTTGCTTTTCTTTCTTTTGTATTGCTTGGCCATAGCCAATGGTAGCCTTGCTTGGCAAGGCTCCCCTCCCCACATTAGGTGAGGCCAATCCTCACCTAGCGAGAGTGGCCTTGTCGAGTGTTGCCTTCACTCATAAGAGACTCGACAAGGCCACCCGGCTTGGAGGAGCCGGCCTCACCTAATTGAAAAGGGAACACTCGCCCAGCTAGAGCGACCATGTCAAGCATTACCTTTGCCTAGG